>OX387237.1:295703-2695703 GCA_947561695.1 Tyria jacobaeae | reverse complement strand
GCATATAACCATCATCCGGTCACTTTTGGGAATTGGGTTTTTATGCAAGAACAGGCATATAACCAGCATCAGGGCACTTTTGGGTTTTTATGCAAGAACAGGCATATAACCATCATCCGGTCACTTTTGGGTATTGGGTTTTTATGCAAGAACAGGCATATAACCATCATCAGGGCACTTTTGGGTATTGGGTTTTTATGCAAGAACAGGCATATAACCAGCATCAGGGCACTTTTGGGAATTGGGTTTTTATGCAAGAACAGGCATATAACCATCATCAGGGCACTTTTGGGTATTGGGTTTTTATGCAAGAACAGACATATAACCATCATCAGGGCACTTTTGGGTTTTTATGCAAGAACAGGCATATAACCATCATCCGGTCACTTTTGGGTATTGGGTTTTTATGCAAGAACAGGCATATAACCATCATCAGGGCACTTTTGGGTATTGGGTTTTTATGCAAGAACAGGCATATAACCATCATCCGGTCACTTTTGGGAATTGGGTTTTTATGCAAGAACAGGCATATAACCAGCATCAGGGCACTTTTGGGAATTGGGTTTTTATGCAAGAACAGGCATATAACCATCATCAGGGCACTTTTGGGTATTGGGTTTTTATGCAAGAACAGACATATAACCATCATCAGGGCACTTTTGGGTTTTTATGCAAGAACAGGCATATAACCATCATCCGGTCACTTTTGGGAATTGGGTTTTTATGCAAGAACAGGCATATAACCAGCATCAGGGCACTTTTGGGTTTTTATGCAAGAACAGGCATATAACCATCATCCGGTCACTTTTGGGTATTGGGTTTTTATGCAAGAACAGGCATATAACCATCATCAGGGCACTTTTGGGTATTGGGTTTTTATGCAAGAACAGGCATATAACCATCATCCGGTCACTTTTGGGAATTGGGTTTTTATGCAAGAACAGGCATATAACCAGCATCAGGGCACTTTTGGGAATTGGGTTTTTATGCAAGAACAGACATATAACCATCATCAGGGCACTTTTGGGTTTTTATGCAAGAACAGGCATATAACCATCATCAGGGCACTTTTGGGTATTGGGTTTTTATGCAAGAACAGGCATATAACCATCATCCGGGCACTTTTCTGTCTAACTGTCAGTGTCACTAACCACAAGACCAACAAGCCAGTCAAAAATGACAGTAATTGACAGAAACATAGATACATACATAGTCATAGATACATACATACGCGGCCGTAGTTAGGTAAAACCTAAAATATCATGTTATCTTTCAGCTAAACCACCAGCAGAAATTATCTCAAAGTGCGACAGCTGCTACAGCAACCCTTGTCGAAACGGAGGGTCCTGTCGAGCAAGAGGTGCAGGTGGTCACGAGTGCCTCTGTGCGAGAGGATATCATGGAGACTCTTGCCAGCATCAGATAGACGCCTGCTATGGCTCGCCTTGTGCTAATGGGATCTGTCATGTACTTGAAGAGGGGCGTTTTCGGTGAGTTTTGATTACTATGTGTTTAAACTAAATTAGTAATCTCTTCCCGTGGGTGTCGTCTGACTAAGACCGTATAATATACTGTTATATAGATGAAATATTAGACAGCCCTACAGTGCCCAAAAGACGGCAATTGGCCTTTCCCTATTCATCCCTTCTGGGATGAAAGCGTGAGTGAACGTGTGTGTATGAATGTATATAATTTAATTTACAGTATTGACTGAACTGTCTGAGATCCAAACCTAAATGTTATTTGTTATATATTATGAGTAATAATATCCCACGCTTCGGTGATCACGTTAAGCCGTCGCTCCGGCGACGGGTAAGTGAGGATAACGCAGGTCCAACTACCCTTTTCCTCTTTCCCCTCCCCTCATCCTTGATTCTAGAGTTGAAGATGTCCATGGGCGGAGGTTTTCACTTACTAATAGCAAACCCGTCTGTCCGTCTGTCCTCCTATATAATAAAAGAGAAAACAATTTAAGTACATGTATATTCGATGCAGATGTTCCTGCCAAGCGGGGTACACGGGAGCTCGCTGTGAAGTCAACATAGATGACTGCGTAGCCAATAAATGCCAGAATAATGCTACCTGTGTTGATCATCTCGAAGGGTACTCTTGTAAATGTGCTCCAGGATTCATGGGTGAGTAGCGTCTGCGTATGAGTTTAAGTAGAAAATGGAAAAAAATCAGATGTCTAATATTTTTTAGAGAAAGAGCACAGATAATTATTATTCTTGTCAACTCCTCTAGCTAAGCTAAATATGCTTGTGTTAGGAATGGGTTCACACGATAGGGAACTGGGTGGAGTTCGAACCCGCAACCATGTAACCGCAAGTCGGACGCCTCAGCCACTGCCGCTTTAATTTGTCTTGTTTTAAAGTTTCTTTAACAAGGAATTAAAGAGGGTTTTTTTTTTTAATTTTTATTTATTTATATTACAATGTTATATTACAACCCAGATAGCAATTTAACTTGTAATAAGGTAGATCAAAAGTGTAATGTTTAGTATGTACTTGTAATAAAAGTGTAATGTGTAGTAAATTTATATCTGTCACGAATCAAGTTTGCAATTGCATTTTTTTGTGAACATGTATATATATAAGTTTAAATAGGTAACATACTGGAGACAACAATATACATATATTTTAATAGTTAAAACCAATGAGAAAATGTAATTGAGTAGATTTATTATTTAAATATTAAAATAATTATCTACTTATATTATAGTAAGACACATAACCTTTATAACGCCAGATATAAGTGCAGACCGATAGCTTACTCCTATAAGTTTATCTATGCATTGCAATCAGTAAAAAAAAAAAAAAAAGTTGACTGTCATATTTCTATATGTCAACTCATAATCAAACAAATATGTAATTCGTCGCTAGTTCACTTGTTATAAAATGTTTAAGGCAGGCGGAAAAACTGATACTGACATTCATGATGATATTAAATAAATAAAAAATAATTAATAGCTTTGACCGCAGCGATAGGCATCGTTTTTTATTAAAGTCATGTAATTTTTTTCGCCTACCCTCGAATCAAACTATATTCGCGATTCGAGAAGTTTAATTTTAAAAGTAAGATTTTTAATCTCACCTTTGTTATTTATTATTTTATTATTAACTCCTCATTTATATATATATATATATATATATATATATATATATATATATATATGTATGTATGTATATATATATAAATATATTTACAGAAACGAGAAAGACTGGAATTTTCCCGATCTGAGACTGTATTTTAAATAGTAAATTTCTAAATTGTAGTTTTATCTTTTCTAGGAGAATATTGTGAAAAGAAAATACCTTTCTGCACAAAGGAGTTCAATCCTTGTGAGAATGGCGCTGTGTGTACTGATCATCATAGCCACTACACATGCGCTTGTCCTAAAGGTTACTCCGGACAGAACTGCACCATCAATGCTGATGATTGCATCAACCATATGTGTCAGGTAAGTTATAACGCCCAAAGAATTATGTCACACAAATTGTTGACTGCCACTTCACTGGCGTTAATGTAGATTTTATTTATCACTTCGAGTGTCCCTTGGGAAAAGTAGTTCCTCGTTATTGTTGCCAGCCGTATTTCTGGACCGATACGACCTTCAAACCTTCAAGAAAAAAGCCTACTCTCACCTAAAAGGCCGGCAACGCACTTGTAACTCTTGAGGGTGTCCATGGACGGCGGTAGTCACTTACCATCAAGTGAACTCGTTTGCTCTCAATCAAAAAAATATTGAAGTATCTATGTTCATTTTTTTAACACTTGACAACGTGTATGCAACATTTCATAAAAAATATTCATATTTAATTTATTTAGGTAAAGCCTGTTTCCATTTACCAGGCACTTTGGGAATATAATTAGAAAATGTCTAGTATATTTAAATGGAACTGGGGATAGATGAAAAGAATTTGATATTTCTTATACGAAAGGATTGTTGAGTTTGAACATTTTAACTGCACGGATGTCGCACTGGCGTAAGTTGCCACACCGAGTGTTGCGGGTTTTGATTCACACATTCACACACTGAACAACACTTTGTGTAATCCAGAAATTGTTGTTCTGAGTCTGTGTGTTTTGTGTCTGTTATTTGAATGTTTGTAATGTTCCTCGCGGTGCAGGAATTAATCTTCGTCTGAGAGTTTTCTTTTTTTAATAAAATAAAATGTTGCTCACACGACTTCGAGCATTGCTAGAATATTTATGTTTGTACTTTTTATATGCAGAACGGTGCGACATGCGTGGACGGTCTGGACGAGTACCGGTGTGCATGCGCAGGCGGACACGCGGGACGATACTGCGAGGCGGCGCCTCATGCGGCGCTCGGCACCTCCCCCTGCGCGCACCACGACTGCGTGCACGGCGTCTGCTACCTGCCGCAGCCCAGGAGAGCGCTGCAGGTCATTCCACAACCTTCTCAAAACATGAGCACACGTTTAATGGTCAGCGTCGTGAAATTGTCATCAAAACGAAGCAGTGGTAGAGCCATGCTCGGGCACGAATAGGCCGGCTCGACCGGTGCGATAGATACCACGACCTTACAGAAAACCGATTATGAAGTAGCGCTTGCGTTGCATGTCCCCGAAAAGAGTGAGGTTTCCGGAGGCCCAACTCCCCCTCTCATCTTTCCTGTCCCCTCATCTTTCCCCTCCCCTCGTCTCTCTTTCCTCTGTCAAATATCCTCATCCTCGTGTGCAGTGCACTCACGACTCTTGAGTTGCAGGGGGGCCGTGTGTTAGATGAGTCAATTTATTATTTATATTATTATTAATTATCGAACTGTATGGTCTCTCTGGTAGTCTGAGGATCCGAGCCTGAGATCACATATCATATAATTCATATTTTTTTGTTACCTTTTCAGGATGACATTATTATGGAGCGTCCTCTCCTCAGCACTGCAAATGACTATCTTTGCAAATGCGCTCCAGGATATTCAGGTATATGCACCGTTACTGTATTAGTAAGGCAAAAGCTGATAATTAACGAAAATTAATATTTTTAACCCCCGATAAAAAAGGATTTTTAAGTTATTTAGTGTGTGTATGTGGCATCATATTTCGACTTTACACATTCAACCTGCATTTATGAGAAACGGAGTTGATAATACCATAAAATAAAACTGTCATAGCTTTTAATAATATAAAATAAGTGTTTCTGAGACACGCTGTACCTATATAACTAATATTTCGTTGGCGGCTAACATGAATAAAAGTATAGGTATTTAATACCAAAGATGTTGCTGGCTATATCAGGTTTTTAGAAAATGTATGCATACAAAAATAAAAAATGAAATCTCTTCAAAATGACTAACTATTTAATTTAACAGCGGTAGAGCCATGCTTGGGCACGAAGGGGCCGGCTCGTCATGAAAAGCACTTGTGAAGTATCGCTTGCGTTGCATTTCCCCGCAATGAGTGAGGTTTTCGGAGGCCCAAGATTCCCTCTCCCTTTATCCCCCTCTTCTATTTCCCACCTCCTTATCTCCACTCTCTTCTTTCTCCTCCCCGCATCCTCCTATCCCTTGCAGGTGTCCATGGATGGTGATTGTCACTTACCACCAGGTGACCCGTCGTCTGTCCCCGTATAGTATAAAAAAAATTTACATAAACATTCAAAGGATTGAGTATCCACACCAGGAGCAGCATTATTTTAAGCTAACTCCGCAATTTTTGAAACATGCTGTATTATAGTCTTACATATAATATTTGTTTTACAGGTCGTCTGTGTGAATATTTAACTTCGCTGACGTTCAGTCACAACGACTCGTTGGTGGAATTGGAGCCTCTGAGAACTGCCCCTCAAGCCAACGTTACTTTAGGTAAGGCAGTACGTTACTTTAAGCAAGGCCATATCCATATCTTCAAGGTAAAAAATAAAACATTTTATATATACACACATAATGAGCATGTAATCTTTATCTCTATTATCAATCAGACAGTATATATACAGTCATACAGTGGCCGGGTGACACCAATAGGCTTGGACTAAATAATTGTTTGAAAAAGTGAGAAAAGTGAGAAAAGCTATGAGCTATCTCATATCCTGGCGGTACCTTGTCAGTATATTTATGAAAACATTATGTATTTAAGAAAAAATCTCCTCCTATTTACAAAACGTTAATGGTAACGTAATTAGGAGACAAGCCTATTGTTTGACTGTATATATACTGTCTCATAGATAACAGTCCGATCCCTTAGTCGCCTTTTACGACCCTCACGGAAAGAGGTAGGGTGACCCTATTGTACTATACCGTGAACTACAGAGTGTATTTTATTTGAAAGTAAATTGTCTTATTATGAATAAATCTAAAATTTTCAACCGACTTCAAAAAAGGAAGAAGTTCTCAATTTGACTGTTTTTTTTTTAATGTTTGTTACCTCAGAACTTTTGACTGGGTGAACCGATTTTGATGATATTTCTTTTATTTGAAAATTTCAATTGGGTCCAGTTCTGACAGTGGCATTCGTGAGAAAACCATATAAGTCTTCAATTTTATGATAGACGCATTGAGGTCGGTTGTCTACTTTTTAAAGTGAATTTTCTTTTTCAGTATTCAGTACGACACAACTCCATGGAGTTCTAATGTACTTCGGAGAGAACGAGCACCTGGCTGTTGAGTTATTTAATGGTAGAATTCGTATCAGCTATGATATTGGCAACCATCCGACGTCTACTATGTATAGGTGAGTGGGAAGAATTATAAAGAATATCTATACTAAAGTTATAAATACATACATGTTCCAAGCTCTGCTTAGTTTGGGAACAGACAGCCGTGTGTGGTATTTATTTTTTTTTTTTTCAACATCACTATCGTTACAGGCTTGCCCTAATATAACAGTGTGATCCTTAATTACTATGAAATATCACACAAATTTACTTTTGTCAACGCATTCAGTTCACCAGCAAAAATGTATTGTAGGAGGGGGAAAGGCTTTGCTCAACAAATTTGTTGTAGCACATGGTACCGCGTGGTAGCATGCTCTTCACAACAAATAACCGAAGGCCCAACTTCCACTGTCCTGCTTCCCTTTCATCGTCCTTAAAACTCCCTTAAATGGAGGCAAGGCATTTAAGACTCTTGAGTTGCAGGTGTCCATGGGCGGCGGTGGTCACTTAACATCAGGTGACCCGTCTGTTTTTCTGTCTGAAAAATGCATTGTCAAAATGTATGTGCCCGCATAACATCCGAACGACTGCACCAATTTGGATATTTATTTTTCCTTGTGTTTATTATTGTCAGGACAAGTTTTTTAAAGCAAATTACAAAAGTACGAAAAAGTCATTAAAATGTTTTACTATAAAAATTTAATGACTTGATTCCACAGTTTCGAGATGGTATCAGATGGTAATTACCACAAGGCGGAGCTGATTGCCATCAAAAAGAACTTCACCCTTAAAGTAGACGATGGACCAGCTAGATCTATCATCAATGAAGGTAAAATTATGACTTAATCAAGTGATTACTAAAATACATATATATGAATTACATAAATATACAAATTTCTGTACATCATATGTAAACTATTCAATAATACAATTTTATCGTGTGCTATTATGTTGCTAAAAGAAAATTAACTAAAATAAGATATTAGAATAAAAACTTTCGTGAATTACATTCATATTTATTTAAATATACGGTTTTACTCACGTGTATCGTCATACTCTGTCAGTGTGACGTCCGGTACCGTCGCAACTAGACGAGTTACTCCTTGAAGAAGGTCTCCCGTCGAGACTGAAACTAGTTGGCCATCTCCGAAATACGCACGTGAGTAAAACCGTATATTTAAATAAAATAAGATAATTGATAAGCAGAGAAAAGAAGTTGAAAAGGGAGAATAAAGAAATATAATACAAGAAAATAAAAAATATATTAAATCACATTACATTGTATTGCAAAAGAAGCACGAAAGTAGAATAATTGCGGTAGAAATGAGAGCATTGCGGAGTATAGCTGATGTGAAATTGAGGGACAGAGTGAGCAATAGTGTGATAAGGGATGAGTGTGATGTGAAAGAGGATGTAGTGACTAAAATAGAAAAAGTATGCTGTACAGGTTCGGGCATATCGAAAGGATGAATGAAAGAAGGTTGACAAAAGGTATTTATATGGCAGAGGTAAATGGAGTTGTCGGAAGAGGAAGACCTAGGCGAATGTTCTTGGACCGAGTTCAAGACAATCTAAGCAAAGGCCAGGACAAAAGTACCTTTAACCTACGAGCCTGTATGCGGAACGGAATGAAAGTTGAAGAAGCGAGAAAGGTATGTCAGAATCGTAACAAATGGAAGGAAGTGGTCTCTGCCTACCCCTATGGGAAAGAGGCGTGATATTATGTATGTATGTATGTATCTATATTGTATAGATAATTTGAAATAGCCTGTGAATCTCTAACAATTCAACACGAAGTGCATCTACCTTCAATGTAATCTACCAATGATTAATAACCATTTAAGCACAACTTTCATTTTACTGTTCACTTTAATTTATTTAGACTTAACGTTTGCATATTATCAGGGATTTTATTATAAAATAGCATCCATTAATCTAGAAACGACTTGTTAGTGCTTGGAGCCTGGAGGCAGGTACAAGAAATTGATCGTTAAATCTTATAAAATAATACATAGATATACATATATGCTCACGCGTGCATCCCCTACGTCAAAGATGTATTACACTTAAGTCCCACTAACGTAATAGGCGGCAAGCCCATTGCCGTCACCCGTGCACTGTATGACTGTCTTTTTGTTTTCCCTTCGTCAAAAAAGATAACTCCGACATTAATAATTATTCCTGTGAGTGTAACTTTACAAACATTCATATAACGGACACAAATACTCGTAACACCTAGAGTTAGAACAACTAATTGTTAATCACACAAATTTTCATCCCTGTCGTTCGACTATTTATAGTGTAAGCTTTATAGATTATTTACTGGATAAAGTGATATTATTATCAGAAAATAAAAATGCTAGTTGACAGTGGAATCTTTTAATAAATGTGTTTAGAAAAAGTGTAGACTATCTAGTACTTGTAAAAGGCATACAAGATTTTTTTTCTCTTTTTGGAACGAAGTTCCTTATGGGGCAAATAACGTACGTAACGTTAAAAAAGTGTAAGATTTTATTTATTTATTGATAATACTGCCATCTAGTGTTTCTATTATGAACTGCAAAGAAGTTTATGGATTTTTTTTTTAAAACAAAACATGGTGTGACACTGACATCTAGTAAAAGTATTACAAATAACGGAAACTTGAACCTTTCCCCATAATAAGGAACTTCGTTCCTATCTGGACCACACGGTCCCACCACACCACACGGTTTTTTTATTTATTTATTTGCCTGGATCGCCAAGAAATGATACACATATCTTATATAAGTACAAAAATACTACTCTTGTAATATTTTGCTCTTTCTAGGTACCAAAGAATACCTTCGACTGGAGAGACCTATGTATCTTGGTGGTGTACCCGAGGATATTGCTAAAGAAGCGTTCAGCAAATGGCATTTGCGCAATATAACTAGTTTCAAAGGTATAGTCTGTTTTTATTCTTCCCATTTATAAGTAATTAGTTTCAGAAGGTAATTAATAGTTTCTAATAAGTTGGCTCCAAGCGGCTTAGGTTATGTTCTGGGCTCCACAGCTGTAAAGCCATACACGATTAGGCACGAATAGGCTGGCTCGACCAGTGCAATACCTCGGCCTCACAGAAAACCGGTTGTGAAGCAACGCTTGCGTTGCATTTCCCTGAGATTATTGAGGTTTCCAGAGTCCCAACTCCCCCTCTCCTCTTTCCCAAGTCCTTATCCCCCCCTCTTCATTCCCCTTCAAACCATAGATGTAGTATTTTAGTCAATATGAAATGTACAGGCAAAGGTATTTTTACATCGGCCATTAAGTTAAGATAGTTGATTATTTTTAATTAAAACAAATTGGGTATTAGGCTTTGAAAGCCTAATATAATATTAAATGATTTTTGGCAGTAGAAACAAAACCGTTTCTTTTTTTTAATAATTACATAATTGAGTAAGGTAAGTACTTAAGTAATGAAATATTTGAGTAAGTAATTAGATTTAATTATAGTTTATGATATCAAATAAAAAAGTTGATATAAAGAAAAAAAAATATTTGATTAAAGAGCCAATGAAAGATAGTACATATTTCAACAAATCTCAAATTTTGTCCATTTACTCTTTATTTCTACTGTAACCGGTTACCGGTTAAAAAATCTTTCAGGATGAACTTTCTCCAAAGTATTTTAATAAAGTGGCCATTTGAATATTTTAAAACACATTGCTATTGCTATTTACAGAGTATGGCGGTTGTAAAGTCTCGGCAAAAGCTTTTGAATTATAAATTTATTTGAAAATTTAATAATTATTTTAACACACCTGAAATTTAATTATTTTATCATATCGGTATGGTTCCGAACTAAACACTGCCTAAAAAGTAGTAAAGATTTTTTTTTAATTAAAGAATACTAGCAACGTGGGTCACACGATATGAATATTCTTGTTAACCCCCCAGCTAAGCTTAATGCCCCAGAAATCCCTCATAAAACTTAAATAGTAATACAAAAATATTACTCCTCCCTCAGGGTGCCTAAAGGAAGCTTGGATAAACCACAAAAGAGTGGACTACGTGAATGCTGTAAGAGTCCAAAGAACTTCAGCTGGCTGCGGAGAAGATGAACCGACTACTTCCTCAGCAGCCACCGTATTCATACAAGAAGACGCCGGGAGGCATAATCAGGTTTGTCTATATTAAAGTTACCAACCTTTAAAAACTGTGAATTTCAATGTTGCCACCTTAAAAAGTAATGTAAAGTAAAACAAATACCTGTAAAATATCCGATACTTTAAAAATATATATATATTATACATTCCTTCGGGGTAGGCAAGGCAACAGCCACTTTATATTTAAATACCTCACGAAATTCCTTTACCGTCATTACACCTTAAGTAAGCATGTTTCTGGTACTACTGACCTGCCCTTTCTTCAGAACATTATCGATTTAATCAGAATATGTTCTTCACGGCCGACCCCTACTACCACAGACAAAGATATTTTTGTAAAACATGATCGATCAAAAATGTGTACACGGTGTTCAGTGTAAAAGTAACAAGTATATACTTTGCTAGTTAAGGCAAAAATTACATTTTAGTGTTCAAAACACCTGATTTTAAAATAAATAATAACCAAGCATGCAAAAATCACCTGATGATAAGAAACAATGGACACCTAAAACTCTAATGCCTTTGATGTTATGTGTTTGTCAAGTCTCCCTACGATACAGGAATGATTCCTAATGCTTGGCATTGGGTTTTATAAAAATAAAAAAAATTAAGATAAAATTCCGAACCTCTTGCCTTGCCTTTCACGATAGCCATGGAAAGAGATGGTGTGGCCTCGTGTGGTTCCCGATGTAGTAGAAACTCCACCAAGAACCACACGACTTATAATATTAAGTTATGATCATTTATTGTCCAGGATCCATGCGTACCCAACCCTTGCGCTCGGGGAGGTCGTTGTGTGAGGGAAGAAGGTTCACCTTCAGATTACACCTGCAGATGTCGCGCTGGTACTGCTGGACCCCAGTGTGAACTTAGAGCTTCTATAGGTAAGTGTGATATAACAGAGAGTTAGATCAGACTGCTGATAAACTTACTTTTCTATTACTAAATATATAAATTTATTACTGAATAACAAATGATCCTGCTGGAATCGACTGCCTGCGAAAGATTGAGGACTGGGTGCTTCGGCGGACATCGGAAGAAGCCTATGTCTAAAAGTTAATAAATAGTATTTTGATTTGTTCTGGGTCTGAATCAAACCCATTACCTCCAGCTTAGCAGTCACGATTACTAACAACTAGATCAATAGGCCCTTCAGCATGTCACATGAGTTTTAAGATTTTGATGTAGACTTAAAATAGGTTTTGATCAGCTTCTTATGAGAAAAGAGTGATTAATTTCAGACTGCAAATAAATGTTACTCCACTAGCTCTTTATGGTTCAAGTTTTTGAACTTCTAATAATGATAAATAATCTTTTCTTCTGTTTGTAAGACTTTCCAAGTCGTTGCTCTAGTAGATTCAAATAGAAACAGATAGGTTTCCAGTTAAGTTTTTGGAATATAAGTACTTGATTGTTTTCTTTAAACTCTGAATAATAAATCGTACATTTCATTCATCATCTTAAAAAAATATTTAAAAAAAACTTATCCCATCTCTCTCCTTCTCCCGTTCTCCTCTTTCTTTCTCACATTCTCTTACTCTTATACTAAGTTCTATTGTCACTTTGAGCATAGTTGTGTGACAAACACCTGCTATTTGCAGGAGGAGCTCCAGTAATCACCCAGGGTAGCAAGTCACCCCAGCGGAAGCCGGCTATTAGCAACGTGCAAGCGTCACCAGGTCTGAATAATAAATTACTCAGTAGCGTCATGATAGTGCATTCGACTGTCGGGTCATAATCGCTCAATGAAGTATTAGTATACATGAATACGTCTTTTTGCACCATCTTATTTTTTTTATGTCTAATATGTATGTGTGTGTATTTTTTGCCTTTAATATAGTCTGTAATATAAAGTTTGGCTAAAGTCCCTTCACAGTAAATGACTGCACATATGGCGTAGTGGTTTAAGTGGTCACCACGTGGTTTGGTGATCTTGAGATTGGTGCACTTTAATCGGAATATTCTACCCTCTTTAGAATTTAGGTAGTAAACAGCTTTTGTAATTAACATAATACACGAATTGAAGTCGGCTATTGATACTGTTGTTATATCAAAATATAGACCCTACTAGCGCCATCTAGTGGCATACATATAAAACTGTATCTGTCAGTTGACTGTTGTCTATGTTCCTTCTTTTTAATAAAGTCTATGGTTTCCTGATCTTAGAAGAGTCATCGTTTTTTATAATACATTTTTTTTTTAATTCACTGATTGTGTAGTATAGTTACTGTGTATCTGTGGTATATTTTATTTCAATTGGTATTTTCAGCTGCACCGTCTCACAAACAACAGATGCCATCAGAACATACGCCCTCACAACCTACATCAGCTGGTGCTTGCAGAAAGGTACGACTCCATTATTGTCAAAATTTAACGTACAAGAAGATTAAACCGTTGAAATAAACAAACTAACCCTCTTCAGCTTTACTATACTAGTGTACATTGACATTAATTTATTATGAATGTTTGATAAATTGTATTTTGAGAATATTATTTAAGTTAAAATATTTGATACTTTGAAGTGCAATAGATATATAAAGAACTAGCTGTTTTCAGAGTTTTCGTTCTCATTTAAATTTAAAACTACATTTTTTCTGACATAAGAAGCCTATGACGGCCCGTCATAGGGTTGTTGGTCAATTGGTTTGTGACCCTGACTGCTAAACCGGACGTCAGAATTTCGATTCCCACACGGGACAAAAATTTGTGAAACCCACAAATTGTTGGAGCCGAAAATCGATCGAAGTGGCGTAAAATGGGAGAGGCCTATGTCCAGCAGTGGACTGCGATAGGCTGATGATGATGATGATGAGTCTGATGTTCTTTGTCCATGATTTAATGTTTGCAAAGCCCCCGCGACACAGGAGTTATTCTTAATGCCTTAGTAGTCTTAAAAAAAAAATTAAAAATATATTCATTCTATGTGACAAACTTCATTTAGATCCTTTGATTTTGCCCTTTTACTTTAATCCTTAAATGATGATCCGTTCAAACTTTCCCATATATAATTGTAGCAAGAAATAAGACGACATTAATTTTAATATTCTTAAAATTATTACTTATAAAGTATTATTTTGAATAGATTTTAATGAATGCTGTTACATATAGGAAGCCACCCGAGAAGTGATCACAGAAGGATCGTGTCGTAGCAGAAGAGCGGTGAGAGGCGCTCGCTGCGTAATGCGAGGATCGCGATCATCTTGTCCTAATGGACACTGTTGTGCTCCTAGGAAGACTAAAAAAAGAAAGGTATTTAAAACAAGTATTTTAAAACCCTGTGGTTCTAGATGGAGTGATAAATTTTACGTGGCAGAGCCAAGCTTAGGCACGAATGGGCCGTCTCGACCTGTGCGATACCTCGGCCTCACAGAAAGTCGGTTGTGAAGCAACGCTTGCGTTGCATTTTCCCGTAATTAGTGAGGTTTACGGAGGCCCCACTCCCCTGCCCATTTTCCCATCTCCACATCCCCCTTTCTTTCTCCTCCCCGCATACCCTCATCCGTCATCGCCCTCAAAAGCAGGCAGCGCACTTACGACTTCAGAGTTGCAGGTGTTCATGGACGGCGGTTGTCACTTACCAGGTTACCCGCCTGTTCGTCTCTTTAATAAAAAAATAAAAATATACAGAGTCGATCCATCTCTGCCCATAAGTCTTCAAAGGCGACTAAGGGACTTGTGATCTATGCGACAGTATACATATATACAGTCATACAGTCCTTGGGGATATAGAACATATCTGTAGATGTGTAAATGAGGGGCAGACAGAGTATATTAAAGACGAACATTTTCTATTTTTTTTTTATATTACATCTCACGTTACCGATAACTATATGACTGTATACTTAATTCCTGATGGAAAAAAGGCCAAACCTGTCGAAACCAGTTTGACCGCACAGATGGCGTAGTGGTTTAAGTTGTCACGCTGCCGCGCTGAGTGTTGTGGTTTCATTCCCAACAAGGGACAACACTTTGTGTAACCCTCAAATTGTTGTTCTGAGTGTGGGTGTTTTTTGTGTCCGTTGTTTGTTTGTTTGTAAGGCCCCCGCAACACAGGAATTAATCATAATGCGGGAGATGTTTTTTTAAAAAAAACCCTTAGTTACCTTTAAAAAGGGGGGGGGGGGTGGCTCTATTCTACTCCACCAAGAATCACACGGCTAAGATGTGTATATACAGAATATATATATATATAACTTTTAAATGTGTGTTTCAGATAAGATTAGTATGCACCGATGGCACAAGATACACCAAAGATATCGAAATAGTCAGGAAATGTGCCTGCGGCAAGAAATGTCCACGCAACTCCCCGTTTCACTGAACCAAGACTGAAGCCACGCTATAACACCCCAAATATCAAAAAAATATCCTAAGTATCATGAAATATCTATACTATCACAAAATGTCACAAATATCAAGAAATGTCTTTAATATTTCAAATTTTTTCAAAACATGAAAAAGTGTCCTAAATATCTTAATTTATTATCCATTTAGGTATTATTAACTTCAACCCTCTTGTCTTTCAAGGTCATTCATTAGTTCAAGGTCATTTTACTTATATAGATATTTTAAACAATTATCGAGCTATAACCCGGCAATAGACAATAATTATAGCTTTTTATTCATATACAATACATCCTTGTAATTTTAAATATGGAGTTCGCATCGTAAAATACGAATTTATCCACCCTTTTTAATATAAGCGATTTTAATAGAAAGTCGAGGGTTTAAAACTTTTTGGGTTAATACCAACATTTTTGGCCTACGATAGCACGTTAATAGCATCTTTTTAAAATAATTACATAACAGAAAACGAATATGGGTGTAGTCTTTTTTTTTATATTAGCCTACCATAATGACTCTGCCTGATGGAAAGCAACAAGTTGAGTCTAAGGGTGGTGGTCACCATCCTTATTGCAAGTATAGTCAATGTAGCATGGTGACCCACACTATGGCGCCCTAACTATAACTGATTAGTTTTTTAGTCTCAACACACATACACACATAACGACGCCTTTCTCCCATCGGGGTAAGCAGAGACGAAAGACCGCCACCTGCTTCTATCCTTACATAAATCACGAGATTCCTCTATTGTCAAATTAATCTTTCATACAAACCTGTCGGTTTCTGGTACTTCTGACGTATCCTTTTGTCAGAACATCACCTATTTGATCGGTGTATGTTCTGCATGGTCGATCCTTGCCGGCATTCCCACTCAAGTCTGCCCCATATACTTGGTTTGTTATTCGTTCCGCATTAATTCTTTGAACGTGCCCTAACCACCATTTAGTCGTCAATTAACAACTAATTAGTAGCAACCGGGGAAGAAGGAACTTCTGCAAGTCTAGACTATTAGGGGGCTACTAATGTAGGGTATGATAGGTAGAATATAAGTTTTCTTACCCATTAGGACAAGAGTAATCATCGCATTCATAAAATAAGTATTGATAATAATTGTGCCCTCGTAGGTCAATCTTGTAGGTGTCGGCTTACGTAGTTAGTGACCTCGGTAAAGTAGACACGGCCTAAATGTATGTAGAATAGGGTTTTATAATCTATAATGAATAGGAAATTGCGCAGCAAACTGTCTATTTGAAAATTGACAAGTTAAATTTACCCTCAAAAACTGTTTCAGTGAATAAATCAGCCCTTTTTTTTATTGCTGTCCACTGCTGGACATGGGCCTTTTGCAATGTCCTCCATAGCAACCGTTCCAGTTTATAAAATTGTTTCAGATTTCCAACAACTATATTGTTTTTTTACCTAATTCTATAAAAAACAAATCTCTGGTACTTACGTATACATTCGCAATGTACCCTGGAATATAAGAAGATAAATATCCCAATTTGACAGTTCATCGCTCTCAAAATAGGGGTTATCCCAATAAAAATACACAAATTGTTATATAACATATTAATATATACATTTTATATGTTACTACCTATAGGCTTATACCCACTTATTGAATAAAAAAATTATATAATAAGTATTCATTAAATAATGCTCTCAAATAGTTCTAGATTAGGTACCTAATTAAAAACCTATCCTTAAAAATATATCACTTTCATATTATTTGCATAAAAAAATAATCATTAAACATGCAAAGAGTATGCAATTACATTCATGAAAAAATAATGAATTCTCAAAAATAACATTTTTAAAATAGGCTTTCAAAAGTACAAATTTTTCAAAGTGGCAACTTTATAACAATTGCTGAATAAAAAAAAAAAACAAAATTGGCAGAAAACAGGTGACATAAGTAAACAAAACTCAGGTGCATAGATTGAAAGCTTAAGATAAAGTAAGTACTTTAAGTTTGTAATACTTTATTAATACACAATATTATTTTTAATACACTTATATCAAGATTATGATTCATTTTTTATATTACAACTTACGTTAAAAGTGTCTGAAAATTACTTAAAAGTATTGAAGTCATATTTTAATTACAGTTACTTAATTATATACATCGATTCGTAGGCCTTACTGATTTGATTTACTTTTATAAATTTTCTCAGTGCTGCTTATGTAAACTATTTCTAATCTGATCTTAGTGACGCTATGTTGAGAAATAAAAAAAATACTTGCCAGTATTTTGATAGTTAATTTGCATTGTATATTAAAAATAATATTGGTTTAATTAAATGGGATTTTAAAAACTGTTTGAACTTACACATTACATGAACCATTCTTAACAAAATGGCCGGACATTCTCTTTTCAAACTTAACTTTTACATTTTAAAACAAGAAATAAAAAAACAATGTGTTCATTTTCTCTGTAATTAAATTATTTATTAATATTATTTCATATGTTGTTTATTTTTACTATTATTTAAGTTAGTTGTTAAGTATTTGTATTAAATGAATTATCTTTAAAAAAATATTATTAATAAATTATCGCGATTAGTAGTAATAATGATTTTAGATTAATGTTGTAATTATGCCATATGTTAATTTAAATTTTTAAATTATGTATAATAATTTTTATATAACTTAAAATTGGCGGCTTTAAGTTTTGTAAACTGCTTTAATTTTCAACGGGTTTTATACCACAATATTTTATATTTAATTTTTTCTACTTACATAATGATTTAAAATAAATAGGGTTAGGTACATATCACTGAGTTAATGCTTCATATTTATACGGTATTGAATTTGAATTCAATTCATATAATTAAATTACTTAGTTAATTCAGTATTAAAAAATGTCTTATGTTTACCAATTATTACAATTACAGTCTTGCCACTTAAATATCAAAACGTATTAAATATAGCTTTAAGATAACAGCTAAGCTAAAGAGGTAGGGAAATTTTATTCAATGAAATCTTGACAGCTTTTGTTAATTTATTCTGAATATAAGTAAATCAAAATGTCGTAGTTGACTTATGAAATTTGGCTTCGCTGGAATGTGTACACTGCAAGAAAGTTTTTGCTGGTTTCTTTTAATGCCATGTCTGCCTGACGCCAACCCTCTTTGAGAATGTATCTAGTTGTTTTAAAACGGGACCTACGGAAAAGGAGAGTAATAGATACTGCAATTCTCAAAATGTCAAAACGGCTAACGACAACTTCTGACGTCATATACCTAATGCTGTCATCCTTAGATCATTTATTTCGAATTTTGAAAATAATAAATAATCAAATTTTACAGTCTTCTATTAGGTTCAATTATTTTTATTAACATTTTCCTGAAATAGAGAATTTCGGTATTTTTTTTTATTTATTTATAGCAACCCCTATTCTCTTTGGATTTAAGCCTCATATCCTTTATCAATATATATTTTTTTTGAAAAGTATTTTAATAATATATCTTATGGATTTTGTTGCTAAGTCAGCTTGTAAAGTTTAGATATAAAACTTTTGTAATCATATAGTATGATGTATTCTGCTTAAAAATTCGTGAATTCTTTCGGATTAAAATATATATGAAAATTAATATCTTATTATTTTTTAAATTTAAATAATGATTACAACACACTGTATAATATCCAAATGCATAGGTATAAGAAAATGTAATTTAAAGCATTCCCTATTTATTTACTACCATAATTATGGTAGGCATTATTAAATTGTAACACTTATCAACGCATTTACGACCTAATTATAATCATCAGTATTACAATAACAAAATAATATTAGGAGTGAGGAATACTTCCAAGAAACTGTTACAGAAATGATGTCCTAAGTCTAAAAGCATTTTCTATCACCTCTACAATGAATTTTTATAGTTTCTTGGTAGTTTTCTCATAGGTTAAGAATAATGTACCTACCTATTACAATGTGTTGCTTAATGGAACGCTATAGGGCGTCGCATGCGCTTTTTTTTATTAAATTTTAAGATATATTGTCTATACACTTTGTAAGTTATTTGTCGTAATAAAAGATGTTAGATATATTCTTTGTTTTATTTTATAAAATATAGAGGGCAACACCATTTAATAACAAAAATCTAGTTTGACCTTCGTGCTCAAAATAATTTTTTTATGTAGGTACCTATATAATTATTATTAAAATCTTAATACTTTATTTTTTACAAAATTTTCAATTTATTTTACTAAATAAAATAAAGATTTAAATTTAAAAAACTTGCGTCCGAAATGTTAATAAGTCTTAACAAATCTCTTTGCATGTCATGCTCTCCTAGTACTTCGAACGAAAGTTATAGCATGCTTTCGACAATATTTTCATCATCATCATCATCATCATCAGCCTATCGCAGTCCACTGCTGGACATAGGCCTCTCCCATTGCACGCCACTTCGATCTATTTTCGGCTACTCGCATCCAGCTCCTGCCAGCCTTCTTGCGCAAATCGTCACTCCACCTGGCCTGTGGGCGTCCTACGCTACGTTTGCCGAGACGCGGTCTCCACTCAAGAACCCATTGCCACTTCAGCCTGCTGATCCGGTGGGCTATGTCGATTACTCTGGTTTTCTGCCGGATCACCTCATTCCTGATGCGATCCCTTAAAGAAACACCGAGCATAGGCCCTTTCCATAGCACGCTGAGCAACTTTAAGCTTGTGGACCAGCCGTACCGTAAGTGTCCACGTTTCGGCTCCGTATGTCATGACGGGTAGGACACACTCATTGAAGACTTTCGTCTTAAGGCACTGTGGGATCGACGATGAGAAGACTCGCCGTAGCTTCCCAAAGGCTGCCCAACCCAGCTGAATTCTTCTGTTCACCTCGTCCTCAAAGTTGTTTCTACCTAACTGCAATGTCTGCCCGAGGTATACATATTTTTGAACAACTTCCAGAACGGCCCCGTGTACCGCAATCGGTTCCGGTAGTACATGCTTATTGAACATGATCTTGGTTTTATCCAAGTTCATCCGTAGGCCGATGCGTACAGAAGAGTCACCTAGGTCATTCAGCATCTGCTGTAGGTTCTGCAGCGTCTCTGCCATGATGACGATATCGTCTGCAAAGCGCAAATGAGAAATGTATTCGCCGTTGATGTTGATGCCACACCCTTTCCAGTGCAGCGTCTTGAACATGTCTTCCATTGCATTTGTGAACAATTTCGGGGAGATAACATCCCCTTGTCTCACTCCTCGATGCAATGGTATTGGTCTTGTTTGCTGGCTCTGTACTTAGACGGACATGGTGGCGGCTTCGTAAAGACATCTCATCACTTGGATATATCGCCAATCTACTTGGCAACACTGCAGGGACTCCATAACAGCCCAGATGTGTGGATGTGGTCTATGGTGCCATATCCTCTCCGAAATCCAGCCTGCTCCGGTGGTTGGAATTCGTCGAGTGTTCGCGCAAGACGGTTCGTGGTGATTTGATTCGATTCTTAGAAGGGAAATTGGTCGATAGTTTTTCAGCATTGTCTTGTCACCCTTTTTGAAGAAAAGACGACCACACTCCTACTCCACGCCTCCGGAGTTCTGCCTTCAAACAGGACAGCGTTGAAGAGCTTGTGGAGCTCCCTTATTATAGGTTTCCAGCCTTTAGCAGCTCTGTTGTAACGCCATCCTCTCCAGGGGCTTTTCCATTTTTCAGCTGTCTAAGAGCCATCTCCATTTCGTCGGTACTGACTTCTGGCAGAAGTGGCGGTGAAGTGGCGTGTTAATGCGGCTCTGGGGTCCTCATTTACCGGATCCGGTCGAGATGCATGCGAAGCGTATAACCGGCCATAGAAGCTTTCTACTTCCGAAAGGACTGCCGGCTTCGAAGCAACGACTTCTCGGTTCGGTGGCTGTAGTCAACTTCGTCAGGTGTCTTCTTCCAAGAGATTGTACGAACACTTTTGACCCCCGATTCTGCTCGATCGCCCTTTCAATCGAGAGAGCGTTAAAGCATCGGAGGTCGTGTCGTATGAGCTTACTAATCTCTCGGTTTAGAGTCCGCTTTGCCAACGAAGTGACTGGTGGGTTTAAACGTCGTTCCTTCATTAACCCTAGGGTCCCTTCCGAAAACTTCGACTTCCTGCCTTACGCTGCAATTCACAAATTCTCGTACCTTCTTCCCTGAGAACCCGAACCACGTTTTCGAGGTTCTGGTTTACGTCTTTTGTGGTTCCAATTCGGAAGCGAATCGGTTTTCCAGCTTTGCCTGGAACGTTTCAGATCCTATCATGGCTTGAAGCAGAGTTGGTCGGAGCCTGGACTTCATCAAACGAACACGTTAAAGTCGATATTTAGAGAGCCTCGGACAAGTCGGTGGTCACTACCGGTATTAAACCTATTGATCACTGAGACATCTCTGAATATGTGCTTCCTGTCCGACATGATGAAGTCGATCTCATTTTTGGTCATAGCGTCGGGATATTGCCACGTCCACTTTCTCTGGGGCTGTTTCTTGAAAAATGAATTCATCAAGAAGAGCCCCTCCCGTTCGAAGAAGTTAACGAGCATTTGCCCCATATGATTCCTGCTTCCAAATCTATGGGATCCTAATACCGATTCGCTATAATTCTGTACTTCCACTTTAGCGTTGAAGTCACCCATAACAACGTTGTAGTGGGTCTTAGTGGTACAGTGGAGGGCCCTCGATATGTCATCAAACATAATACCTTCATATAATAATATTTTCATAATACCTACATTCGATAAATCTCTTTAGTTGTCTTGCTCTCCTGGTACTTCAAACAAAGCTAACCGGTAAGTTCAAGTTAGGTTATAATAAATTATGAAATTTTCATCAGATGTTAAAAACATCTCTGTTCATATTATGTTTTCCTGGTACTTTAAACGAAATTTAAAGCAGTTTCTACAATGTACACACACAGTATGTACAGCTCCTTAGTTTTCGTGTTCTCCTAGTACTTTAAACAACACTAGCTGTTAAATTAAGTACCCAAGTAAATTTTCATCAAATGTTCAAAACATCTCTTTGCATATTATGTTCTCCTGGTACTTCAAACGAAATTTAAAGCAGTTTCTACAGAATTTTTTTGAACGTAAATTCAAAAAGCTCTTTTGTTTTCATGTTTTCCTAGTACTTTTAACAAAAATAGCTCTTAAATTCAGGTCTATAGAAATCGATAGGTAGGTATTACATACATACATACATACGTTTCGAAATTTTCATAATACCTACAAAAATCATTTTGTACGTCATGTTCTCCTGGTACCTCAAACGAAAATAATAGCATAGTTTTTTGACCATATTTTTAGAGTCAGTTCAAAGAAGCTTCAACAAAGAAAGTTAGGTTGTTTAAAAAAATAGGAAGGGTCATGTAATCGATTTTTTTTCTTTATAGGGAATTCTTATGTAGGTAGATAATAAATAAAACAACAAGTGCAATAAAATATAACTGTATTTTGTTTAATAAAATATAAACATTACATACAACAAAATCCTCGGAATTAACAAATATATCATATATATAAATAAGTTGCAACAATAAAATTTATATATACATATATCACAATGACAGAATTTGTATAAAGAAGAGTGTGTGAAAATGTTACTTCGGTTAAAACTATAAGTAGTAAAAGATAATTCAGATCTACAAATAAAGAAGCCGAGTTCTGTTTCACCGAATTATTTGCTCCAAAGATACTCCTGAGACTCGCTCATTTCAATCCAGTGTTGAAATTTAATTGCTATTAATTTGCTTATAAAAATTAGCAAAACTTTAACATTGAAAAATAATAAGGTTTAAATATAAATGTACAAATTAAATATAAACATTTAACACAGACTAAAACTAGTACAGGTCTACCACTTTTATAAGTAGCATCGGCCATATTTGTTTGCGCAAAAAAAGCGCTACCAACCATAAACTAAACCGAACTGTAATAACGAAGTAAATACAGACCTTATTACAAAGTATTAAAATTTTAAATATAAAAACTACAGAAACTCTTGCTATCTCCCTCTTTTATGTTGACTCGGCTATGGTTCGCACGCGACAACCAATACTGAACGGCCACGTTTCGCGCCAGTAAAAATGATGAGTTTTGCGCTGGTACATCGGAGCAACTTATAAAAGTGGTAGAGCTGCACCTACTGTATCAATAAACAAATCTCAATCCAACAATAAATCTGTGTAATATGCGTATAATACTTCTAAATTAAAACCCAAGGATTTCTTTTGCAGTGTGATGGATTATGGCATTTTTTTTTCGAATATTATCAAAGAAAAAACAAGAAGTGCCTGTTAAGAACATACTGTCCAAAATTCTACAAGATAAAATATAAATATTTTAGTCTATCGCTAGATACAGTATACATATATTTCTTTCATATTAAAATAACGATAATTATTTAGAAATATCTTCATAAGTTTCTCGTAATTAATTAATTAAATCTATTGAATATTTACTTCCACTTAATTTCAAGATGCTAATTTGAAAGAAGGGTCACCAAACTTTAATAAAACAATTTGTATATTATAATTGTGATTCAAAAATAAGTCAGAAACATTTACTTACATATAAGGAGTTAATTTGTTCTCACTTCCATAAGCTAGACATTGAGATATGTTTCAAAAATACCTTAAGTAATTTAACTAACCATATTCCGTTAACTTAAAAGTAGCTATTAGAATAAGTTAATATTTTAGTAAATTACAATTAAAAAATTAAAAGTTTTATGGGAAAATCTACCTTATGAAACGAGAAACACAGTAAGTATAAAAGTCTATATTTAATTATTTTTTTGCAATATAAATTCAACGTCTGATATACACAGCTTAAGTTTAAATACAGTATAGCAGTTTCCATCGGAATCAACTATAGAAAAACTCAGATTATGCTTTCAATCATCTATTGATATTACAACATAATCTATATAAACATTTTCAATTGTACGAATCCTTTTGAGTAGATACATTACATAAAGAAATAAACATTTTTCAAATATGAATGTGTCTGTCTAAGCACAGTGAAATTGAATATAAGACCATACTGTTTTTATTGATAAAAGGGGGATTAATTAAAGTTGATTTAGAATTCTATTATTGATTCCAATAGTCGGTTAATGGCATAGAACGTACCATTCATTTATACTTCAAATACCTTACCAAGGAGATTAATCAAGTCAGTTTATCACGAAAAAGGTTTATTTAAAGCTACGTGAAAAGAAACGTGCGTGTTTTGTGAACGAAATTACAAGGATAACATATAATATCACATATATATAATAAATAACAAAATTTACAATGTTTTACAGGGAGTTGGCATGCATATTTAAATTATAAATGAATATACATAATACTTACAATAATTAATGCCTATTAATTATTTTATTAATAGAATTTTAATATTTTTTTTTTATAAAATCTCACTATTTTGTTGCCTATCACTAAAAAGTGACAGATATTAAGATGAAAAACATTTCAGAGATCCCTCGTAAAGGTCGAAAATAGGAATCCTTCTTTTAATTATACTGATAATATCAAATTGCTTATCATTTGATCTTTTCGAAGAAAGAAATAGCACAAACCGTGCTAAATCTACATTAAACAATTTAATTTTTCGAGTGATTTCTGTAAGAGAATATTTTTGTATCTCTTGTCCTTTTAAGTGCAGTGCTGTGTATAGAGCTTGCACAGGTACCAAGACTTAATAACAGGTAATATTAGATCTCGTCATAGCATAATATAGATGACTAAATATAGGTGTCTTTAAGAACATTATCTTTCATAATATCAGAAGTTGTAGCACTCTTGGTCATTTTAAATACATTGTCTTGATCTACTTTTTTATCTTCATTTCCTTTATCATATTTGTCAATTTCTGTATCCATTTCCTCTGATTTTGTTACATTCTTACTCGTTTCAGCACCTAATACTTTTTTCAAATGATCTTTATCGTCTCCTAATTGTAAATAAGTAAAACTATGCGACATTTCTTTTATACGTTCACTGTCATAATCCTCATGAATCATTTCATCATCAGTACTAAGATCTTCTTCAATTTCAGCTTTATTTGAGTTCTTAATAAAAATATCTCTTTGTTCCCATGACATTTTAATTATTTTAGGGTCTTTCATGCTGACTTGACTGCTATATTTCTGTAAGTCGTCATTACCACAACCTTTGTCAATTCCTATTTTATCATCATCCTGTAAATCTTCAACGTCGTCTAAGCTCGCTTGTGCAGCTTTGTAATCAGCTGGATTGCTATAAGAATCCGAACTTAAGAAACTTTGCTTAGGGCTTTTAATTTTTTCAATCTGCTCTTCACTTTCATCAATAATTTCCAATCTGGACCTTGAAAAAAATTTGTGAATGGACTCCAACTTTTCCAAAGCTCTTTCACTTCGTTCTGAACTAGTTGTGAGAGTTGTATCTTCTGTCATACAAGCAGAATCTATCCTTTTTGACAAATCTGATAAAGAATCTGAAATTTCTGTTGTAGATGTTGATTTGTCGACTCTGACTACCCTTGGTTTGATGATCATACTAGGAGGCAAATCTGGAATGTTTCTTAAATCAATTAAACTTATTGACGAACGTTTTAAACTTAAACTTGTATCAAATTCATCATCCGAGTCTTCTTCAAAGTGTTTTAACACTCTATCTTCTATGTAGCTTACTAATTCTTGTGCAACTTGCCTTATGTGTGTGATACGATCATCTGAATAATTTCTTTCTATGTCTCTAGAAGATGGTTCATCTTCTTCAATTATATCTGATAATTCAATACTATAAGGTAAAAAGTAAGAAAATAAAGGTGGTTTTGTATATGATTCAAAATTTTTCATATCTTCTTGTTCTGACATTGTATCGTCCTCTAACTTCTTTAATGCACATATTTTTTCCACTGCTTCATCGAATATACTTTCTAAGTCATTCTTTACGTTACTCAGATCAACAACAGTTTCTGAAATACGTCTTTCTGTTGTCGAATCATCACCTCTTTCTATAACCGTATCTTGAGTATGTGTTAATGTAGAATCTGATTTAGTTTTGCTTATGTCACTAAACGTTTCTAGTTTACTAATAGTGATATCTGACTTAGATTTTTCAGATAATGAAGGTGTCAAAGATTTTGAATGAAACTTTTCTCTTGTTGAATAATTTTCCATGTATTTCATTAACATTTCGACTAAAGTCTCAGCTTCTTCTTCGGGCGTATCATCGATATAAGTAAGATCTTGTACATGAATATTTGATTCCGTCAAACCAGTATCAGCATTTACCACTTCAATGCTAGGGCGAATATCTTCAGGACCAAACAAGAATTCCATTAAAGTAATTTTATTGTCACCTTTATCATTTTCTTTCTCCATACATCCCGTAGAGGCCAAAAACTCCATTAAAGTTTCCATTTTAGCTTCCAACTCTGTATTAGCTTTACTAGTAATAAATGGTTTGGCCTCTTCAGGAGTGATTTCACTTTTAAAACAACTCCCACTACTGCTTTTTCTCTCTCCCCTTTGACTTTTCACTATGGTAAAGAAGAAATCAATCAAGTTAGCTATTCTTCTCTCAGTCCCTTCTTCTACATCTGAACTTAAGTCAGATTCTTCTTTAACTAAAGGACATCGTTTTGGGGTTTCTTCAAATTTCTTTGAAAATACAGTTTCTTGAACAACCTGTAGGAGATCTCTGGCCAATCTAACTGGGGACCTGGATTCTGAATTGATAGGCTCATAACCAGTGGGGGCTGCAGGAGCAGAACGCCTGCGATCTCTATCTATCCTGATGAAATCCCACAAGGAGCCAAGTTCTGAGGATAGTGACGCCCTGTGGTTGGCCAAGCTGTTGCCTAGCCGACGAAATACCTGTAAGAGGGAGAGATTACGATAAGATTAAGAAAATCATTTTTTTTTATATTTGGTAATATATGCATTTATTTTATCAGAATAACTAACAACAAAAGAGCACATAGGTTATGAAGAAGTAAGAGCAATACGATCTCTTATGGAATAATGCTCAAACGAGCACTCGAGTTATCATATTAATGATAAAACGAGTTCCCGGGTTATAATGTGAATGATAACGCGAGTTACCTGACGGAAATTGGTTGGTACTTAACTAACTTTACTCGGCAAAACGCAACGCAAGCATTGCATCACAATTAGGTTTTTTTTTAATTCTGTGAGGCTATTTTATTACTCCCGTCAAGCCCAATTTTAAACTGTTCATTTTTACGGCATTCAAAGTAGCCTATCAGCTATTCCAGACTACAATCCAAATTTCACTCAAATGCTTTCAGCTGTTCTTGTTTCACCTGGTTGATTCAATAACAAACATCTATCTGAACTTCTTTTTATCGTGGTAGAGTCATGCTTAGGCACGAATTGGCCAGCTCGACCGGTGCGATACCACGGCCTCACAAAACACCGGTTGTTAAGCAACTCCTGTGTTGAATTTCAACAGATTAAGTAAGGTTTCCGAATGCCCAATTCCCTCTCTCCTCTTTCTTATCCCTACACCCTCCCTACTCATGACCCTCAAAAGCGGGCAGCGCACTTAAGACTCAGAACATGAGTTCTATGTGTCCATGGACGGCGGTTGTCACTTACCATCAGGTGACACATCTCTGTCCCCATATATCATAAAAAAAAACTATTCAAACGTTAAAGTAAAGTTTATTTTTAATTAATAACAATAATAACAAAGCCTTTTTAGTTCCCATCACCTAATTTTAGTTATGACTATTCACTGAACTAATATTTTGTATTATTTGCTGCATTTATTCTTGGATAGGAACCCCAGTTTGGATAGAGGCCTCCAACAGTTTCATTCAGTTTTTCCTGTCTTTCACTTTGTGGATGCTAAGGATCTAACATTCAATGTTCCAAATAGTAGTTTTTGAATTGGTTCTCTATTGGTTACTGAAGGGTTAGAAGGAGTATAAAGGTAAAGGTGGCTAAGGGTTGGGACTGTTATCTATCAGACAGTATATATCGAGTACATATACAGTCATACAGAGCCTGGATGACGGCAACAATTTTGGCCTTATTACGTAATTAGTACTAATACATATATGGCTAGCTATAAGCGGACGTTTGAGAAGCCCTTGCTGGGGTAAGCAAGGGCTTCTCTCTTCTTCCCGGGGAAAAAAATCAGAACAGAAGTATGTTCACCTGCAACACTCAAGAACGCCAAGCCCTGAGCTTCCGTAACGATAGTCTCTTGAAGCGTGCGACTTGTGCTGCTAACGCTTCAGCTCCAGTTGACATCCCTGGAGAGTTGTTTTCACCTTCAGAATGGACCTGCATTACGTAAGTTAGGTTAAGTGCATTCACTTTTCCTTTTACCTAACAATCTTTGATAGCCCAGTCGGTCTAGTAGTTTTTGAACCTGACTGCTAAGCAAGAGGTCATGGGTCAGATTCTCTCACATCACAAATATGCGATAAGCCTTATCATTTCTAATGTATCTGCGTGCATTTTTCTTTAATATGTAAGATGTATTTATAAATATATATTTATGTATAACGCAGTCTGGTAACCACTAGGCTCTGCTTAGTTTGAGATCACACTGCCGTGTGAGATGCATCAAGTTATTAATTTATCCTTCGCCCCAAATAGCTATTAATCCTCGAAGCAAACTACTTATCCGACAACCTCAATGTATGAACTTACCCCAAAAACAGGTATAAATGCTTCAAAGGACTTCAATGCTTTATTCATCTTGCTCTTACGTGGGAGAGCCATGCGAGCTTTTGCGGGCAGGCGCTTGAAGAGCTCCGGGTGTTTTAATAAAGCTGCCAGTATGGCACACCGTCCAATCGTAAACCAAGATGGGTTGACGGTCCGAGGGGGTCTCTACAGGAGAGGGTCTCCAAACAAAAACAAGGAGCTGCAACTCTTACCTCGCGAGTGCTTGTCCGTTTCTGCATATAACTCCTCATATCTTTGTCTGAATGTCCTTTTGCTCGTCCGATTCCTTTGCCTAGGGGTGCTGATGATACTTTTCTGAAAATATTTTTTTACAACAAACATTTAAAAAAAAAAAGTTTAGTATATTAAACATTACATACACAGTTTCGCTTCGAACGAACACACGGGTCACCTGATGGTAAGTGACTTCCACAGGCCATGAAGACTTGCAACTCAAGAATTATAAGAGTGCTGTCCGCCTATTAGGTATGGGAAAGGAAGGAGGAGAAGGTAAAGGGGGTTGGGCCTCCAGTAACCTCACTCACTCGGTCACACAACGCTAGTATGTTTTCGGTTTTCTATGAGGCCGTGGTAATACTCCGATCGAGCCGGCCTATACGTTCCGAATGCTCTCCCACGTTGAGTGATATTATATATATTTTCTTTCAACTTTTTCTCCGTCGAAAACTATCTAACCTGTAGTCTGTGACAAAGAAACATATAATTTAATGTAATAAATTAAAAAAATAATATAATTTATCTATAAAGTGAATGTATTTAGAAGTACATATATAAGTATGTTTATTAGCAGTCTCTAAAGCTCTGCTTAATTTGGGATTAGACTGTCATGAAATGTGTGCAGTTATTATTCAAAAAACATAACCCACCTTCTTGCGAAGTTCAATATTAAATTAGAATAAACAAACATGACAATACCTCAAAATGAATCGATTTGTATTTTCTTTCTTAACGTAAACAATGCGTGAGAACCTTGAGTCTTAAAATGAGACACACACATACACAGACCTAAACACCTATGTTAGTGACTCAGGGAAGGTAAAGAGGTCACGGGAGGTGAGGGGAGGAGAAGAAGAGATGGAGAATTGGGCCTCCGACCGGTCCGGCCTCATTCACTCGGCAATACATTTATTAAATTATTGATTGATTGACAATAATTAAAAGAAAGTAATTGTAACATGTTCTGACTTATCAATATGTTTACTTACCTGCAGTTAGCAGGATCGGAGTAAGTCGGTTGATCTGGTGTCCGCACCTCAGCTATGGTTTCTGCTGCATTAAATCCACCAAGTGGAAAGCCTGTGTTCCCTGAAAACCATTCAAGTAAATCTATCTTAAATACCTTGATAGCATTATAGAAATGTGTATCTTATATATGTGGATTAAGATTTTTATTTGTCTTTTATCTAAAGATTATATCCAAGATGTCTCTATATAGCAATAATTATTTCTACTCAGAAATCGTGAGATCACATTGAGAGTTGTGTTTTACTTATTTCTTCACTTCGCTTAACATAGCAAAGCCAAAAGCCTCGTAGGCAGACAAGTGACAGAAATCGATGAGTGCCAAATGTCATTTTTGATGTTGGAAGTATATGTACCAAGTAGTAAATTAAGAATTTAGGAGGGATTGTCATGTCGGTTTTCGACCAACATGGCGATCATATTTTTATAGACTGTTTCTTTCTCTAGAAATACTTGACATTGGCAAAATTGTGGTGACATCTCTACAAAGGCCACAATGAAGAATTGAATTGAATTAAGAATTTAAGACTTAAAAAATATGATCTGACTTGTAACAAGCTCGATATATCTTAATTAAAGGTTTTTATTACACTTGCTAGACTTTCCTAGAAAATAACCAGCCTATCTATATGTGATTTAAACTTGCCTAAACTTAACATAAATGAAAGTTTCATATTAGAATGTGACAACACGTTAAAAAAAATCCAGTTTGCAGCAAGCTTACATGCTATCTGATAGTGCTACTGGGATAGTATTAAGAAAATGTGACAGTAGTATGTTTCTCGGCTGGTTACCTGTGATGGCACCTCTGGTCATGCTCAATCCTCGCTGTATTCTGGCAAAAGCTGCCTTATGTCGAGGAACGGGTGCAGAGCTAAATTTCTCTTGCAACACAAATCTACCCAAGGTCTTCCAGGAAGCCTGCAGGATACGTGAGAAATTATATTTATAATAATTTAATAAATCTAGTGATTGTCGTCATTGTAATATTTAATTCGATATTGATTATGTAGAGGATTAGTAAAGGGAATAACAATATAACTCCAACACAAAATATCCATCCCCATCACCTGGACGATTGGCACTCCACCACTGTGCGCTTCTCCAGAAGCTTTTTGCCTCGCACAACCAGCTTATGGAACAAACTGTCGCCTGCCGTATTTCCGAACCGATGCGACCTTCAAACCTTCAAGAAAAGAGCGTACTCAAGAGTCACAAGTGCGTTGCCGGCCTTTTAGGTAGGACCTAAAAGGCCGGCAACGCACTTGTGACTCTTGAGTTGCGGGTGTCCGTGGGCGGCGGTAGTCACTTACCATCAGGTGACCCGCCTGCTCGTTTGCCCCTATCGCATAAAAAAAAAAAAAACAAAGGGAGGTCCTTCGACCAGGGTAGATCATCACGCCTTTACTTACTTACTTTTCTTGGCTTAGAATTTGATATATACGAACCACGTACAGCAGAAGTGCGCGTATAGCTGTGTGGAGGTCTCTACAATTGGTATTTACCATTTCCAATTACTATTAAAATTGACATTATACAAATGAGTGTGGGCCAATCGTTCCTTCCTTTTGGTAGAGCCAAGCTTCGTCACATATGGGAAGGATCGACTGAAGTATTACCACGGCTTCACAGAAAACTGGCTTATAAAGAATATTCGCATTGTGTGACCGTGTGAGTGAGGGTACCGGAGGCTCATCCCCTCTTTCCCCTCCTCTCTTACCCCTACCCTAAAAAGGGGACAGGACTCTTGTGGCTCTTGAGTTGCTGCCATCCATGGGCGGCGGTGGTCACTTACCATCAGATGACCTATCTGCTCGTTTGCCCTATCCCATGAAAAAAACTAGCTGTGACCCACGGAGGCTTCGCTTGCATTTACATCAAAATTAATAGTTTTTACATGGAACCCTAAACTTTTATCAAAAATTATGAAAGCCTTAGCTATACTCTTTATATAATCAGCTTTCTACCACTGAAAGTTCTATTGAAATCAATAAGCCAATTCTACAGATTACCCGAAACAAACAGACACCTGTTAAATTTTATGTTTCAGTATAAATACATACAGATATACGCTCACGCCTGTATCCCTTAAGGGGTAGTGAGAGCTGTATTAAACACCCACATTTTGCCAACTCAAATTTAGTCCCACTAACGTAATTTATCCGGGCTCTGTTTGACTGTATCCATACTGTCTGATAGATAACAGTCCAATCCTTTAGTCGTCTTTTACTCCTGGAAGAGATAGGGTGACCCTATTCTATATATCACGGTGAGCAACACGGTACCGGTATGCTAAATAGTGTAAATAATCGTATTCAATTAAAATTGTTTTTTTTTATTTTTTTTTAATAAAGAAACAATCACGCTTTGCTAGTATTCTCACATTGTTATTACATTATTAGTAGGTATAGTTCCCGGCAAACAACTTGAACAATTCCCTTGAATGCGCAGAAACGTATTTTAGGTCCCTTTGGTGGTGCGGTGCGGGGCGCGACGGCGGGTAACGTCGTTTCGATCGTCCTATTGGTAGATCAGTCGACCCTTGCCTCTCGCCCAGCGTCCGCGTCCCGTTGACTTACAAGTACACTCGCGTGCATTGAAAGAGATCATATTGTAGATTCCGTCACTGATAAATTTATAATTTTTGCTGATAATGATAGTGATGACGATTGTGACGATGATGAAATAACTCCTAGCCAAAGCCCTATTTTATCTGAACCTATACCTAGCACCAGTTCTGCTTGTGCATGTTTTGAACTAATGGAAGGAATATCTTATTTAACTAAAACAAGTTTTATTATATGGCCGGACGACCGAGGAGTGACAAAACCGGTTTCGCGGTGCAAATGCTTCTCGCAGTTATTATAGTGTAGATACAATAGATAATGCTTATTAAAATTAAAAAATAAATAATATTATATTTAATAGTTTAGTTATATACATATAAGAACATTGTGTTTATGCTTTCATTGTAACTGTGGAGTTCTTGATTTGTTTCTGTTTATATTGTGTGTGATGTAGATTATGTAGTAACAAGTTGGTATAACATCTATCGACTCACTGGTGTACGGGTTAAATTCGAATGAATTTGTAAAGCACCAGCTATGAATATTGTAAAATATATTTCTTTTTGATAAATAAGTGAAAAAAAAAACAAGAGTAAATTCTGGAATTAAGAATATGGACATATATATTTAGTACCAAAGGCAATTTTATCTTATGTGGCAGCCTAACAAATTGTTTATCTTAATTTTTAATAACAAATGTGTTACTTTGGGGTGTAATATAGCAGTAATTTTATATTAGAAATTAAATAAATAATTTTTTTTCGTATTCAAAAATAATGCACAAAAAAAAAGAAAGCTTTAAAATTTCATAAATAAATATATTTGGATACAATTTTTTATGCTCGCAAATTCAGATGCGCAATCTTTCCCCCCCCCTACGTCACACAATGTTCAAAAAGTTTGCCGGCGATTATAATTATGATTAAAATTCTATCCACAAGAGATTAGTTCTTAACTTTGTACTCAATATGTCTAAGCTGTTGATTGGAACTGTCTTACCTGAGCTGAATACACCACTTCATCATCAGCCAATGCTCTCTGCTGAGGTCCTGTACCAGCTCTGCCACCCCATTCTAACTCTTCCACCAGCATAAACCTGAAAAAATTATAAGGACTTGTCTATATATAAAATAAGGTAATCATAAATAATTTCAAAAAGACTTCATATTGTTAAGTTTTGGGTTGACATCCGTGAATTAAGAACCTAAACACATGTCGTACTAATATTTTTTGTTGTTTTTGTCAAATTTAGTTACTTATAGTCTACACTATTGGTCACTTTTACAATACAATACAATACAATATTCTTTATTGTACACACACTAAAAAAATAAAAAAACAATATAAAACAAATAATATACGAGCAACTGGTACAATCGGCGGTCTAATCGCTAGCTGCGATCTCTTCCAGACAACCTTTGTAATGGACAAGTGCAATGGATTAGTAAGTAGGGCAGTTTGCAGATGTACAAATGAAGAAGTTCAGAAGAAGGTTACTCTAATGCTATATTAAGAAATATGTTGACACGTTTATATACATACACTAAATATACATACCACTACATATACCTACATATAAACATACACATACTATATACATACAACATAAAATAATATATATAATATATATACGAAAATAATGTCAGTAATATATGCATGCAACTATAACTTTTAAAATTACTTACCATTTAGGATCATGGTGACATCTAGCTTTTGTTAACGCCTGATAGACTACATACGATGCTGTTGCATTCAAAGGCACCTGGAAATGAATATGTTGGTCATTTTAAGCCAAGATAGTGGAAGATAGTCAGATCACAGGTTAAGGGCCTTCTAAGAAAACATTAAAAGATAATCTTTATTTTAAACCTATTATACATGTAAATATGTATACAGACAACAAATTTCAAAGAGTCAGGTATAACAAATAGGCGGTCTTATCACACACACACACACAATCAGTGGTTAGGCACGAATGGGCAGGCTCGACCGGCGCGATACCGCGGCCTCACAGTAAACCGGTTGTGAAGTAACGCAACTCCTCTCCCCCTCATTCACCCTTTCCTCATCCCCCCTTCTCTTCTTTTACCTCCCTGCATCCCTCTATCTCATCACCCTCAAAGGCGGGCAACGCACTTACGACTCTTGAGTTGTAGATGTCCATGAACGGCGGTTGTCGCATATCATCAGCTGACCCTCTGTTCGTCTGTCCCCTATAGTATAAAAAAAACACGGCGATCTCTTCCAGACAACCTTATTTTATTTATTGGGGTAGCCTGTGGTGTACTAATAAAAGGTTTACTATAAGCAAATTAAGTTACTTATAATAAATACATATAATGTGAAATATCGAAATAATATTCATAAAGTGAAAGTCAAAGCATTTATTTCAATAAGGCCCAAAAGGCACTTTTGAACGTCAACAAATATATTTGTGGGCACAACTATCGTGATTTAATAATAACAAGTAAATATGGCATTAAGAAAATAAATAAAATATAACAACACACCTGTGAGTCACCACAGAATAGGGAGTTATTTAGGCAAATGTAATTTAATATAATAAAGCTAAAGAGATTTTCTGTTTGTTAATATCTGAAACTACCAACCGAATTCAAAAAAATCGTTATCACAATTTTGTTTGTCTTCTTATGAAAAAGTAATAATAATTAGTTTTCATGTAAAAATATAAAGAAATGTATGTGACTAAAATTATAACACTTGAATACTTACTTTGCCGTCCAATATTACGCATAATTTTATATATTTTTTTGTCAATTTTAGCCAGAATAACAAAAGACTAAATATGAAATAAGTTGAGCAACTTACAGTACTGTGCAAAAAATAATGCACATCGACCCCTAGAAAGAGACATTCGGCTAATTTCGGCTTTGTAGAGCATTGTCCCTTTCGCACACTACGTGTGTTACGTTTTGTCAGTCGTTCGACATGGTCGCGTCCAGTTCAGAATATGTATAGAGAGAGTTGTTAACAACCCCAAATTTAAATGATTTAGAATAGTATTATGGAATCTTTAGGAAAAGGAGGGAAGCCTTTATATGGTCCGTCACGCGAAATCGCCTACAAAGTGTATAAATATTTTTTAACCGAAGCCGAACCGAAGAAATTTTTTTGCAAGTGGAATTTCAAGAAGAACTTAGAACAATATATTAAAGGAAGTCAGTACTGAAACAGATGAAGTTCAGTACCCCGAAAAAAGGTAGACCAAAACAGAAATTTCGTTTAGATATGGACGATTTTGATTATGATGTTGTGCGAAGAATGGTGTATGATTTTCACTTACGATTTAATGAACTGCCTACAGTAAAATCATTAAAAGCTAAACTATCGGAGGCTTTTGATTACAATGGATCTGAAAAGACGTTGAGAAAAATACTTCATGAGATAGGATTTCGGTTCACTAAAATGTAAGATAATAGAAAAGTTCTAATGGAAGAATACGATGTAAGTCGAATGGAATACCTTAATAAAATACGCGAATTTCGCGAAACAGGAAATAATATAATTGATATGGATGAGTCTTACATACATACATCACATACTAAAAGAAAATCTTGGAGTGCTAATAAGAAAAAAGGTATAAAAAAGCCAATTTCAAACGGTCAACGTTTGATAATCGCTAATGCGGGAAATGAAAAAGGCTTTGTTTCTGAAGCTTTTTTAATGTATAAACCCACGGATACTATAGGTGATTATCACAATGAAATGAATAACGACAACTACGAGAAATGGCTGGTTAATCAATTAATCCCAAACATACCCAGTGATTCTGTTCTAGTTATCGACAACGCATCCTATCACAATAATTCCCCCAATTCAGTTAAACAGGCATGACTCAAAATTTACAGCACCCCAGATTTACGGTATAAGGTGAGGCATACAGAGTTTCCCGTGGACAAAATACATGCTGAACATGGGCACACTGTATTGCGATATATGGTCTCAACTGAAAGCTTATGTAGCCTCTAGAGATGTGGGTATGAATTTAACTACAGTAAAAACATTGTTGGCAGAAAAAGTATACATGTTTGGTAAAAGGTTTGCGATCATGCAATTAAATGTGAGAATGAATATCGAAGCTTTCAACACGGTCTAGATAATTACACTGATAGACTGGTAATAAATACGGCTGATAGCGACAATTATATTGACTTCATTGTGAGCACTGATAGTGTATCGGAAGGAATTGAGGATTTATAATTGTTTTGTCAGAATGTATCACTTTTCAAAATAAATAAATCAATACGTAAGCATACATGTTTTTTATATTTTACTATAATCTAAGCACAACTTAAGGAACTTATAGAAAAAAAATGTTTTATAAAAAAAATAATCAAAATAAGCAACTCACAATAATTGTTTTAACAGCTCTTAATAGATACCGGTCTGTTAATATTTCGTGCGAAAGGGACAACGCCCTACAGAGCCAAAATTTGCCGATTGTCTCTTTCTAGAGGTCGATGTGCATATTTCTTGCCCAGTACTGTAACCAATTTTGGTTCTGTCTAATTAAAGAAGTTTAAACTTTCGTTTTAAAACTACGAACATAGGCAGGACTAAACTAAATTTGAGTTGTTATTAATCTAATTTCGTGAGTTTTGTAATAACTGAATTGATACCATTGGTGACTTTATCATGTTATAAAAGATCAACTCAAAGCCTGTTTATGATTTGGCAAAAAAAAAGAATTGACAAAAAATTAAGATTATTAGAAAAACAAATTTAATATGAATCCGTCGTCTAGTTATTTTTAGGAAGAGAATATATTAATAATAACACATTAAAATCCAAAAATATAAAACAAAGCAATGTATTATATGTAAACGGATCTGAATAAAAAAAAACAATATTTGGACAGACCTACGGATCTAAAAAGGTAACCTATACAGTGAGTATCTCACCTTGAGTATAGCATATGGTATTTCATGCGATACATTATGCACGCAGACAAGAAAGCTATCTGGTCTTCTGGGTTCTTCGTCTTGGGTGCTAGAGTCTTCATCGGATGGTACGGAACGGTCATGACCCCGGTCTGTTGACCTGTAATCAGAAAATTTGGTTTTTACTAACTTTGAAGCTTTCGCATTCCATGAAATAGTAACGTTTGTCCTTCTCCAGGTTCAAACCCTGGAGAAGGACAAACGTATCATCATACTAAATTTAATAAAAACTGCTACAGCCGTTTAGCCGAATGATAAATGATGAAAATGTATTTATGTAAATGATGTTACTCTCGCAATTATAATATTAAGTATACATATATATTTATATATAGGAAATGTTACTATTTAAATATTTTTACCAGATCTGAATAAGTAAATGACAAAATAAAACATGCATTTATTCCTTGGTTCATTAATTCTTTCGTTTATTGATTTATACTTATAAACAGTCATCACTCAGAGACTCGGAGACTGATGAAGTCGATCACAATGAAATTTAAGACACTTTGACAACTTAAGGTAAAACCCACCAATCTCCCTTAGTTTGTAGATCCCAAATAAAGTAACAGCCGAAAATAAACGTGTTATCATAGACATACAATTCCAACAGAACACACTTCACAGCAAGATATACAAACAACGTGTAGCAGGCACCTCCAAAAGTTTCCAAGGCAAAATCAGCATCTTACCTAATGCTAGTCAACCAAGCCCGGCTGCTAGGATCGTCTCCAACTCTTTTCAACAGTAGCCTGGCACCAGGTCTTGCTGAAGCAGTTCTCAATACCCGCTCACGTGGTGCTAGCACTCTTTGAGTTGGAGTCCTCGAAGGTACTTCTTCTACTAGGACGTAACTACCTCGAGCTGACCTGCAGACTCCTGTCTTGGTTAGGCATTGAGCTATAGCCTGGAAGAAAAAATTAAAATGACAAAAAAAAATTCTAGAAATAGCTGTCAAAACCCAAGGCATTATTTGTTTGTAGGAAATTATGATCACATATCTACTACTCGGAACCAACTGTCATGAGTACCCACGACACGACACGACGTTTAAAAGCGTTAGCTATGCTGTACTCTCTCCTCCAATCTCCTAACCCCCCCTCTTACCTAATGTCTCACATTGAATACCTGTCCTCCAACCATGCTAGAAATCTCCCCTTATCTAATATTGTTCTGCTGCTCTGTCATACCCATACTTCTAGTGTGTTCCATGCTTCATTTACTGCCCAAACTTCAAATCTTTGGAATGCGCTCCCATCAGAAATCAGGATGTCTCCCAACCGACAAAGTTTTAGGGCTAAAGTAAGACAGCTGTACATTGATTTTTTGCCATTATCATCTTGACAACATGAATATTTTTTTTGAATGCATTTTTTTTTATGGGACAGACGAACAGACGGGTCACCTGATGGTAAGTGACACCGCCGTCCATGGACACTTGCAACTCAAGAGTCGCAAGTGCGCTGCCCGCCTTTGAGGGTGATGAGGGATGGGGGATGCAGGGAGAGGAAAGAAGAGAGGAGGGATGAGGAGATGGGAAAAAGGAGAAAGAAGATGAGGGGATTGAAAAGGGGGGAGGGGGAAGTGGGCCTCCGGAAACCTCACTCAATTCGGGGAAATGCAACGCAAGCGTTACTTCACAACCGGTTTTCTGTGAGGCCCTGGTATCGCACCGGTCGAGCCGGCCCATTCGTGCCTAAGCAAGGCTCTACCACTGAAAAGAAATTTACATACCGTATATAATTTGTAAGTATACAAATTTGTAAATATACATACAGTATATACTATAAATGTATAGCATATATTATAAATATATGTAATCATAATTTTATAATTTTATGCTGTTGAATCGACAACGCCTTTATATTATTGATACACCTGCGTATTACCCAAAAGTTGACTGTTAGTGAATGGCGACGGCATTAAGTCCACCGCATGCTGTATATCTGCTGGATGTTATAATAAATAAAAAAATTGAGTTGCTTTTTATTTACATTGTTAAGTAGTACTTTTATTGATTCTGTGGTATTCCGTACCTCATTGGCAGTAGTATCCTGGGTCACCTTCAGTATGGAATACGGTTCATGTCTTGCCACAGCATATACCACTAGGAAATGAATCTTTCTCCTTTCATGAGGAGAAGTAGGTTCCAAGTCTCCTCGGCAACTCTCACCAGCTTGCTCCTCGGTACACCGAGAGAAGATGAGAAGAGATGCCATGTTGAGAGACTGGTTCGTTGGAGATCTGTGAGATTTAGGAGGAGAATATATAGTTATTACAAATACTACTGTCATTGACACTGGTGAAGTGGACATAAAACGCTCTGTCTGATGATAAGTGCGTATCTATGTACATATCAAAATATCTCATAACTAGAAAAAGATAGATATTCTAAACATAATTTGCCATTTATGTTTTTTAACATTGCCTTTTATGTTTAGAATATTACAAGTTTCTTGATTAAATAATATATAACAAATAATTTTTAGTTTCAAGTTATTAAAAATAGGAAAGATAAGAAAGAAATATAATTAGACACCAAAAATGTAGGTGTGATGTATCAGAGACTTGTTGTTAGGGAGGAAATTCTTGGGAAACCTTACCGTACGGACTTTTTGGTTTCTGTGTTATTAATATCAATTATTTATTAAAATATACGGTTTTGCTCAATTTAGTTAACAACAACACCGCAGTACGTCGTAACGAAAACAAAGGAATCAAAAGACCAACGAGCAGATTTCATCGTTGACTGATCACGACAGGACGTTTAACTCCTTGATAAATGTTCTCTGTCGAGCTGGGTACATCGTCATTTTAACAATTTACACGGACATTTTAATAAACATGAATACGACTTACAAAAGTTTTTATTCTGTGGTGTTCTGTTTGTTAGTAGGTATTATTGTGTGTTACCTTGGCTGAAATTTAAGCTCACCGTAATCTAACGTGTCTGTATCCAGGTCTAAGGCAGTGCAGAGGTATAACTCGTTGGGACAGCATATAATTCGTGTCGGCATCATATATATCGAAGCGAATGAAGGCCAGCTCGGGAAAATTAATCTGACAAAGTATAGAAAAAAGAGTTTATTTTGTTCTTTTCAATACGTGCAATATAATTTTTCTGCATCTATAATTCCATGACATCATAGACTCACCTTAAAAGTAAAAGTCTCATTCCAGATTGGATTCAAAGCATTCTTCCTTGCCGCTTTGGTCCTTATTTTCTTGCAATCCGCTGGTACACCAAGGATCTCTACTTCCACAAAGGCGTTGTAGAAGGAGTATACATTTTCTGCCACATACTGTCCAGAGATGACCGCCAGAGTCAGATGTGAAGCATGGATTCCATCGAATTCTTTGTCCATGGGGTTAAATCTGAGGTGGCAAATGTTGATTATAAAAAGTTTTACGATGTGGATATTGACAATATACAGCAAAGTGAGGATTTAGAGAAATATCTCTGTTATTATACCACTTACAGCTGCACCCAATATTACTTGACTGGAAAGGGACTTAAAATTAGCGTCGGTGACCCCATATCAGGTGGGAGTGGAAAATCTTCCCATAGTTGCTTTAGAATCTTAGAGACTATAGTTTTTGTTGCCAAAAGAAACTCTTTCATCGCCTTGTCTTAACGTATTTGGGGTCGTGCAAAGAGTTTTGGCAAGTTACTTTTAAGCCCAACCGCTAACCTGACACCATCCCACATTGGGAATGTAGTAATATTAAAACGGAAAAGAAAGAAAAAATGGAGTTTTCTAGAAGAAATGAGTAGGGATAGGTGCTGTCATTAAACTGCAGCATGATTTTCTACTCAACATAAAACCATGTCTAATATGATTCCTGATGGTTCCTGTGGCTAATAAAAAGGATGCCTTACTAATTAACGGATGGACTAATGAGGGACACCTCAGGTAACATATTCAGGGTATTAAGACCCTGACTATGTTACCTGAGGTGTCCATTAGTTTTGCCTAATGTATTATTGTTGTAATGTGTATTGAACACAATTCTTAATTAAAATCTATATTTAATTTATGAAAATTTCAGAAGTTTTTACCTTCTGTAAGCGATATGTCCAGGATCCCACATCACGGGAGGTTTCCTGACATATCCTGCGCATCCATTGCTCTCAAACATGGCAGCGTTCACCGCCATAGCTGCATCTTCTGTCTGGTAGTTCAGCGCCACTAGTTGCACCCCGCAACCCCAAAAAGTCACAGGATCGAAGTTTGAGGAGTCTATTCTTAGGCTAAAAGAAAATCAATCATATTGTTCAACAAGTTTTTCATATAACTGAGAACTTCAGCATTCATTTCTCAATATAAGTTTTTGCCTAAATGCCAAGAGAAACCAACTTGCTGTGTACTGTGTGTGTGACCATCCGATCCTACTTCAAAGTACATACGATAGGGAGTTTACAAAAATCTAAAACCCTAATTGGTACTTTTCAATTTGGATTTTACTTTGCAGATTGAAATGTTACCTATAATCAGTCCCACTAACCGTTAACTGGGCTCTGAGTTTATACAGAGCCCAGTTGACGAAAAGTGTGACTGATTATAGTTATGTATTTGTACAGAGGGTGTCTCATAAGTAATGTCGGGTTTCATAACTAAAAATTTACTACGCATCATTTTATACATGTCGCAACTTGTTAAGATATTCTCTAGTCCTGTGGAGAGTGCAATTGATTCACTTTAATTTAATCGTACTGTCTTTGTTTATTGACGTCGTAGGTCGTTTTGATACTAAAAAGTATGGAGTGTGATAAATATGAAATTCGTGTACTGTTAAGACATTATTGGAAACAAAAGTTCAAAGCAGCCGCGGCAGCAAGGAAAATATGTGAAATTGAAAGGGAAGACATGGTTAAAGAGCGAACGGCACAGCGTTGGTTTAATCGTTTTAACAGTGGAGATTTGACACTTGAAGATCGATCGCGTTCTGGTCGTCCACCTGTGTGGGATGTTGAGGCTATAAAGAAAGCAGTAAAAAACCAACCCAGTACCAGCACTCGTCGATTATCGTACTCGTTGGGACCTTCTAAAGACACTATACATCGCCACTTAAAATCATTAGGTAAGACTTATAAAAGTTGTCGTATAGTGCCCCATGAATTAGACGAGATTCAGGCGAAACGTCGAGTAGAGGTGTGTGTGTGAACAGCTCCTTGCTCTGCCGAAAGGTGATCGTTTTATTAAACGCACTGTTACTTGCGACGAAAAATGGATTTATCTAAACAACCCAGACATGTCAAAACAGTGGTTAGACATAAGACAATTACCTGAATCTGTCGTGAAAAGAGGTCGTTTGGAGTCGAAAGTCTTGTTATGTGTCTGGTGGAATTATGAAGGTTTAGTGTACTTTGAGATAGTTCCGGATGGTCGAACTATTAATGCTGAGTTATATTGTGGACAGCTGACCCAAATGTATGAGGTTTTATCACAAAAATATCCAGGCTTAGTCAATCGAAAACAAGTGCTCTTACAACAGGATAATGCTAGACCGCATACGGCGAAAGTTACACGGGATAAGATTAAAGAACTTGTTGGAATTGAACTCCTACTACATCCAGCATTTATTTTATATTATTTAGTCCAGACCTTGCACCATCTGATTACTATTTATTCAGATCCATGGCGAAGTTCCTGCGTGGAAAAAAATTCGAGTCAAGAGAAGATGTTGAAAATGCAGTGCGGCAATTCTTTGCATCTAAGCCCAAGGAATGGTTTTACCAAGGACTCAAAGAGCTGGCTGAACGTTGGGTTAGGACTGTAGAATACGATGGGCTATACTTTGAATACTAAGGTTTTCTTTTTTTATGATTAATTATTAATCAAAGTGAATATTAAAAACCGACATTATTTATGAGACACCCTCTGTATTTATACTATGGAAGTTTTACGCATCACGCCTTGACAAAGGTCTCCCGTTGGTTTCAAAACTAGTCATGCATCTCCAAAATATAACGAGTAAAACTGTATATTCCTCCATAAATATGGAAATGGGTTGTTATTTTCATCTTTTATTAAACGTATCTCGTACATAGGCAAACCTAGTGCCTAAAGCACTCTCTACCAGCCAACCTTGGGTGATGCAGAGAAAACAGGCCGTCGGATAGACAGCCAAGGGTGAAAGCACCTGTCATAACCTAATAACTAACCAAAAATAAACTACCCTCTAACTTACCCTGCAGGATAAGTTCTGACCAACTGCGTCTCAGTATGGGCTATCAATGCCATAGGATGCTTCCTGCAGATCTTCTTCCCAATGGCTTCGTTGACTGATGAACATCTGTAGCAAGGATGGTGAACTGCGGGAGCGTTTAGGCACCGAGGGCGAGGCTGTTGGGCTATTTGCTAAAGAAAATTAAACCAAAAATACAGATTTTAAATGTTTTTACCAGATTGCGCAATTGGAACAGAGTGTATGTATGTATGAAAGTCACCACTAGAGCCAAGACGGTTTGATGGATTTTGACATATAAGGTCAGTCATTTGAATCATCTTAAGAATAGTTGAAGTGGTTTATATAACGTTTTCCGATAGCATCACCAGAGACAAAGACTGTAACTTAGTATTGGAGTTGGTTGGTTTTATTTTCTTAGACTTATATATATTTCTGTAATGTAGGTATTAGTAGAATGTAAGTATCTATATGGCCGGTAGTGGGTAATGTTAAGTTAAGAAGTTCTATATATTGAAATCTAAGCGGCAGGTGCGCAGTCCGGAATAAATTCTTGTGACGAATGGTTGTTTCTCTCAGCTCCTTAATATACCTATGGGAACTTTACAATTTCTAGACTTATTACTTATAATATCTTGAATAAGAGACGTGCTCTTAGGTATTCTGAAAGTTGGGATTGTTACAGTAAAGTATACTCACAGTGCCAGTACTGTCACTGCTTTCCGAGGACTCGAAGCTGCTACATGGTGCACTCTCTTTGGGTCCACTGCTCGGCTGTTTCATTGAACTACGAGGTGATAACGGACTTAGACCGCGGAACTTGATTGCCTGTTATAAGATTATGTTCAAATCAACCATCATGTTTAATCTGTCTATATCCATATATTAGAAAAAAAAAGAGATTTTTTGTTTGCTTTATTAAATCTATGGAACTGTCTGTCAGATTTGAATGATTCTTTTTGTGTTAGATAGAGTTTTTAATTGAGGCATCATATAAGCTATTAAACATCACGTTGCAATCCGTAGGAGCAGTGCAGTGATCATAAAGGAAGTTGAAACTACGTTGAAAGACTAGTTGTACATTACTGACATTGGTCGCTTTCCCATACAAAATATCAACGCTTGTTTAGGAGATGAGAAAAAAAAATGAAGACATTTTTGGAAGAAGATAATAATAATAATAATAGTTAATATAGTGATATAGTGGTGATAGACCGACTAGAGCGCCGAGCAATGATTGTTGGCAATACCATTCTACATGAAGACAACCTCATAAAGGCTGAAAAAGATAAACTAATAAAATTTTTGGATTTAGCCCATGAGGTGGTCGCCATGTGGGATGTGAGTTCTGCAATCATTGTGCCGATAGTCATATCAGCTCATGGGTTGATTGCCAAGAGTCTCGACCAACATCTGCAGAGGCCCACGTTACACAGCTGGGTTAACGGCCTATTGCAGAAGGCAGTCCTTCTTGATACGGCACGTATTGTGAGGAGGTTCCTGTCTCTGGAGCCCGAACCACCCGGTAGCTTTGTCAATGTACCCGATACCGGTGGAACACATTTTTTGCTATTTTTAAATATTTTTTGTTTTTATTTTATATTTAAAAAAATAATTTATATATTAATGTGAATAAAGAGAATAATAATTAAAACGTCAAAATTCATACTTATTTAAATATACGGTTTTACTTACGTGTATATTTTGGGGATGCCCGCCTAGTTGCGGTTCCAACAGGAGACCTTTTCATGGAGTAAGACGTCAAGCCGCGACGGTACCAGATGTCACACCTGAGTAAGCGACGCGTCGTTGGCATCTGTTTTTATGCGTTTCGTACGTAGCGGACGAAGACGGTTGCTTTGCTGTTTGGTTATGTGTTGCAGTACTGTTGTAGCCAGGCTCTGTAGTGTATAAACTACTGACCGTGTCGGTTTTTTTAATCGGTTCTGTTTAGTTTGGAAATAAACACGTGAGTAAAACCGTATATTTAAATAAATATGAATGTAACTCACGAAAGTGTTCATTATAATCTAAATTCAGTTTGGCAATGACATTTGTCACATAGATTTATACAACATGATGATACTTAAAAAGCAGTTTAGGCGTTTAATGCAATGAATATAGATTCAGACATACATATATACAAACAAACATAACATATAATACTTTTGAGTTTGGACGCAGTCGGTTTAGATTCATAAGTTGCGTTTATGATTACTGCTCCGCTACAAAAAGTCGCAGCGTGATGTTTTATATATTATGATATTCCCTGAAATACACTCTATCCAATACAGAAATAATCATTCAAATCCAACCGACATTTCAACCGTTTTATTAATTTAGAAGATAGATTTAAAAAATCATACCTGCACATAGGTGACCATATCGCTCAGTTCCCTGGCGATTTGATTGCTTCTCTTCCTAGTGGTAGCCTGCTTGACGCTGCCAGAAGTAGTCTCTGTGTCCCCCTCACTCCTTATGAAGCTCTGATAGATAGATAGAGAAGCCCGACCACACTTGTCTTCCATTGAATTGATCAGTTTGTGAAGTTCTTTTTCTGGAGAGGAATTAAGAAGAGTTAGATATTACATACTGCATTTTTAACAACTAAGGGGTCAAACAATACAGAAATACCTTCAGTGGTGACCACAGTCACCACTGAATTCAACAGAGATTAGAGAGAAAGGAGGGGGGAGATTGGTGGTGGTTGCAGGTTATCACAAACCGTCAAAATTACAGTAACGTCAAAGGCGTCGGACTTGCGATCAAGTGGTTGCGGGATCGAACCCCACCCAGTGCACTACCGACGTGAACCCACCCCTAACACAAGCATTTAGCTTAGCTGGGGGGTTAACGAGCATACTAGTAGTGTGACCTACGTTGCTAGTATTCTTTATAAAAAAAAAACCTTTTTGATGACCTTGTCATATCTTCAGATAACCAATACTGTCACCATCACAGGCCTCAATCAAACAATTCCAAGAAGATTTTTAAACCAACTTCAGGACAAATTCCTGGATACAAGTATTAGGGTTCTGTACCCAAAGGCTAAAATGGGACCATATTACTAAGACGCCGCTGTCCGTCTGTCACTAGGCTGCATCTCATGAACCGTAATATTTAGACATTTGAAATTTTCACAGATGACGTATTGCGGCTATAACAACAAATACTAAAAAATAAATATTTAAGGGGGCTCTCATGGACCAAACGTGATATTTTCGGTCGTTTTTGCTCGATATTAATAACGGCAACAGGTAGACGCTTGAAATATTTCTTGAATATTTAGTTATAAATTCACTTTAAAAATAAATAAATAAGTTAAAATATAACAAATATTTAAGGGGGTCTTCCATGCAACAAACGTGATTTTTGCCGTTTTTATAGATAATGGTACGGAACCCTTAGTGCGCAAGTCCGACTCGCACTTGGCCAGTTTTTTTATTTCTTCCTGGGTCCAAAGGTTCTTACCATCAAGTTCTTCATCATCCTCATCATAGTCTTCATCACTGAAGTACTCCGTCAGAGAACTGCCAGCTGACTGGTTAGACATTATTGAGCTGGTCCTGTTGCTCTGTTCTGGCAAAGATGTACTTGTGAGGCGGTTTCCATTGGTCCTGGAGAAAAAAATCCTGGATCAAAGACAAACTACTAGGAGTTGTATCATTTTGAGTCTATTTAAAATCTGTTGTTAGGGCTGAGCTGATGCTACGTGGCGCTAACAATACCTTCACCGTATAAGTCATAGTTTTAGAGTAATTTGAGTAGTTGTGGACTAAGCAGATGCTTCTATTAGAGGCTGAAGTGGTTAACTGTGTCCCACTCACAAACTCCCACCCACCCACTCAAAACTGTGTCCCACTCACAAACTCCCATCCACCCACTCAAAACTGTGTTCCACTCACAAACTCCCACCCACCCACTCAAAACTGTGTCCCACTCACAAACTCCCATCCACCCACTCAAAACTGTGTCCCGCTCACAAACTCCCACCCACCCACTCAAAACTGTGTCCCACTCACAAACTCCCACCCACCCACTCAAAACTGTGTCCCACTTACACGCCGCACGAGTCCGGGAAAACTTTGAACCTATCGTTTATGAATTTACCTCAAAGTAGTTGACAGAACCCCGCCGTATCCATGTGCAGAACTGGCTCCTGTCAGCCCAATTGTGGGGCTGGATTCTGTTGGAAGGAGCTTCTTATTCTTGATCAACACCTGGAAATATAGATACTTAGTTAAGTTGGCATTTTAGTAAATATGACTATTTTATTTAAACAGGTAAATTTTTCATGCTCAAAATCCGGCTCCTCGATGTTTTCTAACTTTAAAATGTTTAATCACTGATACAGGAGTAATAACGGCGTATCTAATGACACACCGTCCAAATTACTTCAAACGTTTAAATTATAAAAGTACATACATACAGGTAAAACCCGAAACCCTACTTTTTGGTTTGGATAAAAATAAAAAATACCTTATATTTGAGTTGTTCAGGACTTGGGAGTCTCGGTTCGTCAGTGTAGTCAATTTCGAACAGGAATGACGTCACCAACTTGTCTCCAAACACTGCCTGGATGAAGACAACATCAATAGAGGACCAGCTCCTTTTACAAAAACTAATAAAAACCTTTTTCATTTAATTTCAAAATTGTTAAAAATTTACTAAATTAAATACTTTGGATATCGTTTCTGACATCGTTACTATTATTTTACATAATTTTATCTTATTATCATTATCTTGATAAAATGGAAATCACTACAAACATAATATACATGTCGCAAACGTGTCATGTCGGGAACGTCAGCGCCATCTGTCGGCGTTCGACGGAGTCAATGTTTAGTCGGCAGAGCGGTACACCCGTCTCTTATTGTGCGGCGGTCGGCCAGAGCGGTTGAATATTGAAAACGTCGCGTGTTCGTATATGCGAGCCCAGGTATAGTTATGTACCTGTATATGCATTGTAAATTGATTGGACATTATAATTTGATTAAGTGAACTATTCTATTTTACAAGGCGTAGGTTCGGCCGCACATGGAATACTGTTCTCATCTCTATTTAGGTGCACCCCAGTACCAGCTTCTCCCTTATGACCGCATTTAACGGAGAGCGACTCTCATCATCAACTGCCAAGATATTTCTGATCGGCTTGACACCTTGGCGTTGCGTCGAGATGTAGCTTCACTCTGCATTTTCTATCGCTTGTATCATGGGGAGTGTTCACAGGAATTGTTCGGAATTATACCGGCCGCAGGTTTCCGCCATCGTCCTACGCGACAAAATATCCATCTCCATCACCTGGATGATTAGCACTCCACCTCTATGCGCTTCTAAAGAAGGTTATTGCCTCTCACAACCAGCCTATGGAACAAATTGTCGCCTGCCGTATTTCCGGACCGATATGACCTTTCAAACCTTCAAGAAAAGAGCGCACTCCTACCTAAAAGGCTGGCAACGCACTTGGAACTCTTTGAGTTGCGGGTATTGACACCCGCGGCGGTATTCACTTACCATCAGATGACCCTGCTCGTTTGCCCACTATCGCATATAAAAAACTGTTTTGTTGTTCCATTAACGCCCACAGTTAGAAGATCAAGAATTATGGACCCTACTGAGGACGGTGATCGTGGTCTTCCGACATAAATATTTAATTGTAGGTGTCACTTAAACTTATTAAATAATCCATAGTAATAAAATAAACCTCCCACTTTTTACCAAACATAATATAAAATATGCGCTTTGACGTGGAGTTGCGGAAATAGCCCGTGCAAACCTATGCTAACCTAATCCCACTTACACAATATTAAATAAGCCTATTATATACTGCCTGATAGAAATCCCGTCCAGTCATAAGGATGGGGGGGCCCTATTTGACTTAATAATAATAATAATTTATTTCAGAAAATTCCATATTATGTTAGTAACAATTATTTACTTACGAATGAATGTTAGTATAAATATAATTATGTTAACTGCAGACTAATATTATAGCGCAGCATGTAGCCGCATCCAAGTGCGCATCATCGCGCTCTTCCACCGATCTGTAACAACACTCAGGATGGTGCTGATGGTGGCTAAGGCGCAGCTTTTCCTCATTATACGTGATCCACACGGTAACCCTACTCTTTCAATCATTTAAGAGTATTTATTAGACTCAGCATCCTCTCTTACTCATAGCCATTGCCACTTATTCTAGTTTGGCGCTTTTGCATTTAATTGGTTTATATGGTATTTGGTTTTCCTAGCGTCTTTTGAGCTGTCTGTAGCTAATGTTTGGTAATAGTGGTATTGTATGACATACCCATTGGCTATGGCAAAAGAAGCACGAAAGTAGAATTAATGCGGTAGAAATGAGTGCATTGCGGAGTATATCTGATGTGAAATTGAGGGACAGAGTGAGGAATAGTGTGATAAGGGATCAGTGTGGTGTGAAAGAGGATGTAGTGACTAAAATAGAAAAAAGTATGTTGTACTGGTTCGGGCATATCGAAAGGATGAATGAAAGAAGTTTGACAAAAGGTATTTATATGGCAGAGGTAAATGGAGTTGTCGGAAGAGGAAAACCTAGGCGAATGTTCTTGGACCAAGTCCAAGAAAATCTGGCCTTTCCAGGTCAAAAGTACCTTTAACCGACGAGCCTGTATGCGGAACGTAATGAAAGTTGAAGAAGTGAGAAAGGTATGTCAGAATCGTAGCAAATGGAAGGAAGTGGTCTCTGCCTACCCCTATGGGAAAGAGGCGTGATATTATGTATGACATACTATATTTGCGCGCCACAAGTGGCAGAACATGCTCTGCCAGCCAATTTATAAAAATATCTATTTATGTATTTTGAAAGTATTCTTGGAAATAAAGATTATTATTATTACCTAGAATGTAATGGTTCGTTGTACCAATTCCTCCGAAATCCTACAATTGTCCTCATATCTTTAGTTTTATATTACCGTATAGTGTATTGTGATCACAGAGTTACTTAATTTATTATATGTTATTACATTTTCTCATTTGTAAGTGAACTGTATTGTTCTTTTCTTGAGAAAATAAATCCATCTAACATATTTAATCGAGCAATTCTTGTATAATCTGAATCCTCGGAAACGGCTCGAACGACTTTCATGAAATTTAGTGTGCAGAACGTTATCAACCACCTCTTTCAGCGGACCATAAACCCATCAGCCATAATTACATTAATTAATTATATTGGTGATACTGTTTATTTAGATCGTTACACATAGGTATTAATGTTTGCTGTCGCCCACACAAGACTGGCCACACATTTCAAGGTAAATTATTTATTTTGTGTTAGGAGTTAATGTTGACTTTGGTCGATAGATATTGAATGTTTTTGGAAAATTTATCCGTCATAATCCATAGAATAAAATAAGAGAATATTGATTGTTGTTAATATACCTGGAATATTATTTGTCCCTGAGCGATAATATTTCAGAGGTTTCAGTTTTAGTCAGCAAGTAATTCTTATCTATATATATATATATATGTATATATATATATATATATAAACAGGTCATGCAGGTACTGTCTTTAAATCGCGATCCTACGTATTTTTAAAATTATTCCCATAGTGTTTTTAGACCTGGATATTGCAGAGAATCCATATATAACTGACCTCAAACGTGCTGGCCATGACTTGCTGCTGAGGTAGACTGCAGTGGTTCTCGATGCTCAGGATCAGAGGATACGGGGACGCGACGAAAGCACTCCTGTTTACAAGAGATCCACCATGATGAGCCAAAAACAATTATCGAGCTAATAAGTGGATATTCATAAAATAAAACTAAAAATGATATATATTTTCTTTCTTCTTTTTTCTTTTAAATAATCTCGCTCTAGGATTGTATCGGGGGACATTTACAAACATTCAAATATCGGACACAAAGAAAACCAGATTCAGAGCAACAATTTAAGGATGACACAAATTGTTCTCAACCACTGCGCCATACGTGCAATAAAAATAAAGTCAAACAACTGAAAAAATATATCCGATTATAATTAGGTCGTAGTATCAACAGTAGCAGAGCCACGGCTATGCACGAATGGGCCAGCTCGATCGGATCGATACTACGGCCTTACAGAAAACCGGTTGTGAAGGAACGCTTGCGTTGTATTTTCCCTAAATTAGTGAGGTGACCGGACCCAACTCCCCCTCTCCTCTTTCCAATCTTTGCATTTCCCTTTTTTCCCTCAACGCATACCTCATCACCCTAAAACGCGGGCAGTGCCCTTACGACTCATGTAGGTGTCCATGGCCGGCGGTTGTCACTTACCATCAGGTGACCCGTTTGTTCGTCTGTCTCCCTATATCATACAAAAAAAAACAAAGAACAATAATGCAAACGGTATATTAATTGAACTTAACCAAAATTAGGTAGTTTGGTATTAATTGCAGGATGAAATAATTATCGGTAACAATGTACATGCTATAATCTTGCGAAATTAATTTTGCTAACCTAGCAATTGTCTCAACCACTCTTCTAAATGGTATCTTAGTGGTGAATGTATGACCATGATAAATAACAGGGCTTCCATCATCTCCATCCCAGCAGTCCAGCTCTACGCAGCGACAACCAGTGAGAAGGACCTGAAAAAAAAACAGGTAAGAAACATAAACATTGCTACCAATGATAATAGGCTTGTGTGAGTGTTTGTGATTCCTAGTTACCTGTGTGTACCTTAGTACCTGTTTGGGGATAGAGGTATGAAAACGCGTATTTTTTTATATATATTACTGGTGTACAGACTCACAGGCGGACCATCTGATGGTAAGTGACAACCACCGCCATCAAACCTGTAACCTGCAACTCAACAGGATGTCTCTGACTCGAGGGGGATGAGGATATGGGAAAGAGGAGAGGGGGGACGAGGTGAGAGGAAAGAAGAGAGGGGGAACTGGGCCTCCGGATAGGCGGCGGTAACGTGATGGCTGAGGCTGTAGGAAAAACTAATCTACTGCTTTAGTATTAATCTTTTATTTAAGGTAATCCACTTTTTAACATTTTAAAACTTTTATACAAGCCCCGGTAACAACGGAGTGAAGTCTCTATACAGTGTTTGTAGGATATCATCAGCTTATGACCGATGACATTCGCCGCGCCACCCCCCTACGGAGAAAGTTACTCCATGCTAAATTAATTTAAAGTTATACATACCACTACAACATGTACAAAGCCATGCGAGTGGAAGGGAAACTTGACCACTACTGGTCTATCGTGCAATGCTGCCACTGCTGTTACTGATCAACCCAGTATTTGAGCCGTAGTTTCTGGTAAGTCAATTTTTGTTGATATATTAGCTGAATTTCCAGATATAGCTTGGCCGCCCCGTCTACCACGTGCCATCAAACATGACACGGTGCACTATATAAAAACAACAGAAGGACACCCAATTTGCTGTCGTCCTCGACGTCTAGCTCCAAAAAAACTTAAGTCGGCCCAAATAGAATTTGAGGAAATGATCAGATGTGGTACCACTCGACCGTCTAAAAGTGCCTGGTCTTCACCCTTGCATATGACCATCAAAAAGGACAATACCTGGTGTCCGTGCGGAGATTACCGTGCCCTAAACGCTAGAACCGTACCTGATCGTTACCCAGTCCGTCATATTAATGATTTCGTCCACAATCTCGCGGGTGCCACGGTATTCAGTACTCTTGATCTCGTTAAGGCCTACCTCCGAATACCGGTGTTTGCAGAAGATATTGCAAAAACTGCCATCGTGACTCCGTTTTTCATCTTCGAATTCCCTTTCATGACTTTTGGACTTCGAAACGCCGGGCAAACCTTCCAAGGGTTTATCGATGAGGTCACACGTGGCCTCGACTTTTGTTTTCCGTATGTAGATGACATTTTAAGTTTTTCAAAAGACGAACCCGCCCACCTGCATCACTTGCGAATTCTTATCAAACGCTTACAGGAATATGGGGTTGTAATAAATCCGTCTAAGTGCGTTTTTGGTCTAAGTGAAGTAATTTTTCTTGGTTATCAAGTCAATGGCAATGGTACGCGTCCTCCACAGGAACGCATTCGAGCATTACTAGAATTTCCACCTACAGAAACAGTTCAAGGTATGCGCCGATTCTTAGGAATGCTCAATTATTACCGTCGATTTGTTCCTCATGCTGCAAAATTCCAGGCTCCTTTAATCGACGCGCTAGTGTCAACAAACGGCAAAGGTGCAAAACCTTTTCCTTGGACAGCGAAGCTGCTAGAGAAATTCGGTACCTGCAAAGTAAGTTTGTCACATGCAACACTTCTGCACCATCCAGTTACCAATGCTAAATTGGGATTGTTCACTGACGCATCTAGCGTTCATATCGGAGCTTTCTTTTTTTTTATACCATAGGGGGACAGACGAACAGACGGGTCACCTAATGGTAAGTGACAACCGCCGTCCATGGACACAACAACACAACTCGAGAGTTTTAAGTGCGCTGCCCTCCTTTGAGGGTGATAAGTGAAGGGGGGGAGGTGAAAGAAGAGAGCGGGGAGGAGATGACAAAAGGGGAGGAAGGACAAGGGTGAGAAAAAAAGGAGAGGGGAGTTGAGCCTCCAGAAACCTCAATAATTTCAGGGAAATTCACCGCAAGCGTTGCTTCACAACCGGTTTACTGGGAGGCCGTGGTATCGCACTGGTCGAGCCAGCCCATTCATGCCTAAGCATGACTCTACCACTGTTAATAATTTATAGATAAATACACACAGCGTCACCGCAACTATAGGTTGCTGTGTATGTCAAATATGAAATTAATATTAAAAAGATAGAATAATGAAATAACTGCCAGTATTGAGCTATAACCACCCGTTTCCTAATGGTTTAGCATTATGAGGAGAAATCGGCAAACAAACTCATGGCCACTCTTTTAAATTACCAGATATATATTACAATATTTCGTGTATAATATATACTATTCAATGAAACACTATTTTATCGTGTGCTATTATGTTAAAAAAGTAAAGTTATCCTGTTAAAGTAATGTAGATAGGCAGGGAAAAAAGTTAAAAAAAGACAGAAAATGCGAAACATATTAGCTCACATTACATTATACTCGTTATTTGAACTAGCCTGTGAATCTCTAACAGTTCAATCCCAAGCGCTTCTATCTGTCATGTAATTCACCACAGACGTAATAACCTTTAAAGCACAACATTCGTTTCACAATGGACTTAAATTTATTTAAACTTAAAGTTTATATATTATCAGGGATTTTATTATAAAATCGCACGCATTGACTTAGAATCGACTTGTTAGTTTGTTGGAGCCTGGTGGCAGGTACAACAAATTTATATTTATTATATGTGTTATAACAGTAAATACCCTTTTTTTTTATAAACTGATCCTTTATTTTAGTAAAGAAAACTAAGTTTTGATATATTTATTTCTTTGAATTTCTGCCTCAGCGAAAAACGATTATCCAAATTTTAAATTATTCGAAAAGCCCTCTTCTGCAGCACAAAGATAGACTGAATAATAGAAACATTGCCCCACAGTAAAATACCATAGGACACTATACTATACTATGAAAATAAAAAAGTAAAATGTGGCAGTCTCAATATCAGTCGGTTCACGAATTAGTCATTGAAGTGTCTTAAGAACTTTTAGTATGCCTTATAAATTCAATTTGAGAATCGTTACAATGATTTGACTGACCTCTTGGTACCAGGAGCGTGGGTTTGATTTCTACGCCTAAAAAATAATTGTTAAAAGATACCAGGCAGTAGCAAATCACTGTTAGTGTAATACTTATGAGGAGTAAAAATAAGTTTAAATCTAATTAGATTTTTTTTTATACAAACTAGTTAATTATATTTCTTATATAGATTGTAGGTACCTAGTACTAACATAAGTGTAGCTAAACTATGCAGCTACACTATTATCTAAGTATAATTATAGTACATTATACCTAAGTATTACACTGATAAGATGTATAAGTCTTATTTAATTTATCATAACTTTATTTTTATGTATGCGTGTGTACTGCGCATGCTTAAAGTTATTGATTAGTGTTTCCGAAGTTAGCTGTACCGCTTCCTAACCGACTCACTTACTCACCTATTAGCCCACTGTAGACTGAGTTTTTGTAATATTTTTAGTCGAATAATAGAGTCAGTTATTATTTACACAGCGAAACCGTACCTATATACATACCATAGAGAATATAGAAAACAAACTGTCAAGACTATTGTTGTCAAACATACGCATTGTTTTAGCGTTAGCCGGTTGTTAATCGTATATTTTAACTATTCTTGTCTCTATAAACTTATAAAATGAAGGAAAATTCCGGAGATGTTGATAGTAGAAATGTTGTGAAAAATCGAGAATTACTTTACCGCTTGATTATCAGGTACGAAGCGATAGTTTTTCGTCATTGACCATGTTAGTAAATATGGTTATATTAAAAAAAATGTTATAAATGAATGATAAACTTCAGTAATAATTGTAAAATAGATTTATGTGTTTATATAATTCTACATTTAAAACTTAGTTTACAACAACTTTTGAGGTTATTATGTTTTATTGCTTACGAAATACATTTGTTTTAGTCAACTCTATTACGATGGCTTTCAACCCATAGCTGCAACTTTAGCTGCGGCTGTCCACGCCGATCCTCCATGTCCACCAAGCGACAGGTAATCAACAAAAGATACTTAACTAAGAACTCAATTTATTTATCCATTTCATGTATATAGCAAGATTTGATAGCAATCTTTTTCAGTGCTGCATCTTGGGAGCTATAAATATGTATAACATAATATAATATAGACTTAAACTGGGGAATAAGGTAGACATGTTAGTAAATTGTTTAAATTGCTGCTTGTGATAGAAGGTATTTCAGTAAGTACTAATAGTTGTTTTGTAAATAATTCCTGAACAAATGTAATGTCACTATTATCTCAACAGACTATTGAATCTGATGGTTGTGGGGTTGCAACATGAGCCTGACCGTAAAGACCGGTTAGCGGCATCCAGTGGTGCAGAGCATCTACTTGGTACAACTGGTTTTGGTGAGTGCGCATTTCTGGATTATATTGATGTTTATTCTTGGGTAAATAGTTCCTCACCACGGTCAGTTTGATTACAACCTCAAGCAATTTCTTACACTTACTAATGCCTTCTTATAATATCCATTTCCTGTCATTACTGTCCCTTGCTTTTACTGTTTCTATTCTGTATACTCCACATTTCCAATCTTTAATTCTTAACTTGCTCAGTTAACGATAAAAGGCTTGTGTCCTATTACATTAAAATTACCAAATTTTAGTTGGCAATTTGTAGTTAATTAATTCCTGTCTTCCCCTTCAGGGATACCCCTTGAGGTTATGTATGTGTGTGTACAATACTATAGTTTGTTTAAGCCTCTTGTGTTTCTATATTAGTCTTGATACAACTATATAGATCAATGAATATTTTTTTTTTTTTAAATACAATATCTTTTTCTTCTAGATTTATGTGATAATCTCTCTAGATATTGCATGTCAAATTCGTTGAAGGCTTTGGCTACCTGGTTTATCAAGAAATAATAGAAAATATACAATCACATAGGTTAATAATTATATGATAATAGATACGAGTAACAGGACATCTGTAGATACAATTATATATAATAATACATATGTATACAATGGGAATTAGCAAAAACTCCTTTTCGCACAAAATGGTTAGTTAAGTTTCCAGTGTATGTATACCACCATTAAAATCCCTACATCATCCCTAGTGACACAGGTTTTGTTGAAAATTTCCAATATGGCAGCTGTATTTCGCCTTCCATTTTGTGCAGAAGTTGTGAATTTTGTAATTAGTAACATTCGGTTAAGTTTGCTCTAAAGTTTGTTTTTTTTTTCTTCTAGACTTGGAATACGAAATGGACGCCTCCTCGCTAGCTCCAGAGCCGGCTACGTACGAAACAGCGTACGTGACGTCACACAAGATGTCGTGTCGCGCGGGAGCTTTCAGTGCTTGTGGTCAATTAGTTGCTACTGGATCTGTTGATGCTAGTATTAAGGTGATGTGTGGATTTCTTTCTGTCTCTAATGCTTCATTTTTTCATTTAAATCTGACTAGCCTGTTGGTCTAGTCATTAGTTACGCTGACTGATGAGCCAGTCATGGGTACAAATCAAACATATGACAGTTTTTTTTTGTAATATACAAATAGTTGTTATATATATAACTACAATGTATTATAATTCCAGATATTGGATGTGGAACGTATGTTGGCTAAATCAGCTCCCGAAGAAGTGGACCCAGGAAGAGAGCAGCAAGGACATCCAGTTATTAGAACTTTGTAAGTAACAGGATAACTCTTGTATGAATACATGCTCATACCCATAATCAGAGGTGTATTGATGACCCACATTTTGCTAATAAGAATTAATCTTACTAACATAATGGTAATATAAACATAATGCCATCTACTGGGTAGTTTAAGAATTAAAGATAAAAGAATTGCATATTGATTGCGAAGTATAAGCAGTTGCTTGAGGGTGTCGGGGGTCACATACCGATAAATCATACTTGATGTAGCCCTTAAGTCTATCTATACAGTGATATAATTTTATGAAAACAATATTTTTATAGAAACTCTTTGTATTTGATAGCTCAACTCTTGAAAAAAGTTATGAATTGTTGATGTTTGGAATCTAGATATAACATGTACTTAGTTTCAATAACTTGTGCAATGCAGAGTAATTAGTTACTACGTAGTTCGTCGCCTCTTCGCTAGATGGTGCTTAATTATATATTTGCTCTATAACACACAGTTTTTAATGAACTGTATTTATATTGTTAAGGTATGATCACACTGATGAGATAACAGCTTTAGACTTCCACCCACGGGAACAGATACTAGTGTCAGCATCAAGGGACTGCTGTATCAAGCTCTTTGACATCACCAAGGCTTCAGCTAAAAAAGCTTATAAAAGCATTACGGTAAATAGAAATAATTTTCATTTTATTATTTTTATTAGTGCAAAACTTCACCTTCACTGTGGCAACATCTATTTACTAAACTCTAACCATAGATCTTATAGTCTATATAAATATGGTCATGCCTTTATGCCTGAAAGGGTAGGCAGGGGCTTAGAATTTATGATTCACTAATGTAATATTGGTCAATTCCATCGCCTTTTGGAGTGAGATGATGAAAAAGGATGGAAATAGAAATGTAAGGAGGTGTCACCAATAGCTTAATTACGTCGAGATTAACTCAGTACTGGCTTGACGGGAGGTCTGAGGCCTCTAACTTTGTATTATTATTTTGAAGTAATTACTCAATTTAACACAAAACAAGGGTTTGATTATAGGATGGTTTGTTTTTCTTATATTATAGGGAACTGACGAACCACCTGATGGTAAGTGACAACCTCTGTCGGTGGACACCTGCAACTCGAGAGTCGTAAGGGCGCTACCTGCTTATGAGGGGGATGAGGGATGGGGGATGCGGGGAGTGGTAGAGGAGAGGGGGGATTGGGCATCCGGAAACCTCACTACTTTCGGGTAAATTCTATTAAGTAAGAGTGCTTCACAACCGGTTTTCTGTAAGGCCATGGTATTGCACCGGTCGAGCCGGCCCATTTGTGCCCAAGCATGGCGCAACTGCTCACTTGTGTTTTTCGCGTGTATGTATGTATATGTATTTATATGTAGTTTATTGGCTACGCTAGAGACGGCTTTATGGATTTGGAAAAAGATACATTGTGATACAGTGACATAATATTGAGTTTTATATTTGTTTATTATTCGTAGGATGCCGAACAAGTGTTGTGTGTGGCTTTTCATCCTTTGGGTGATCATATAATAGCTTCAACCACTCATCCGGTGATAAGGTTGTATGACGTCACCACCAGTCAATGTTTCGTATGCCCAATACCATCCCATCACCATAAGAAGCAAGTTAATTCTATCAAGTAAGTATTGTTTTTTGTCTCTTTTGTTTTGTGTAAGTGCGAAAAGGATGGTGTGATCTGTGATTTATCGTTGTTTTGTATTTAGTGAAGATTATATATTATAAAGATTACATAATAACTTTATTAGGTAATCTTTATATTTCATAATAATATTTTAGGACATATTTCATGATACGTGAGTTATAGAGCAATGGACGTACACTAAGAAGATACATCATTTTTTTAATACAAACACTCATTCTTATATCACCGAAATGGTATGCAGTATTTACATAACTATATTATCTCAAAATACCAGGTTTTCACCAAACGGCAAGTACTTCGCTAGTGGTAGCGCAGACGGTACTGTGAAACTTTGGGATACAGTGTCAAACCGTTGCTTCAACACATTTATCAACGCTCACGATGGAGCTGAGGTCTGCTCTGTAGCGTTTACCAGGAACAGCAAGGTAACATACCACATTATCACCACTTAAACTTGATTATCATTACTATATACATATATTACTTACTATACTATATATATATTACTTATCACTACCTGACAAACCTCATTAAGACACTACTTGGAGTTGTGAGCTACATACATCGCGTCTCAAAACGCTCACTAAACCTCTACTTCCGCTATAAGTATTTAGACTTAATCATTTATTATCACCACTTCATCACTCCCATTTATCTAACTGCATAATACCATCTATACCTCTCACACTCATCAAGTGGTATGAAACAAGATCAAGTGGTATAGACTGCACAACATTATTACCACTTTATCACTTAATGTATTTATAATCATTATTTCAAGTTATACTAAAATTACAGTGAATTGATTTGTAATTTCCGTCTGATGGTAAGCGGTAACAGCACCGTACACCGCACACACCCTAATAAGTTTCTATGTACTGGGAAAAAACTTCCCATCCTCAATAGTATAAAAACATTTTAACGTGGGTGAGCCATGCTTCGGCACGTATGGGCCGGCTCGACCAGAGTATTACCACGGTCTCACAGGAAACCGGCTGTTAAACAATGCTTGCATTGTGTGACCGAGTGAGTGAGGTCCTTCTCTTTCCCCTACCCTAAAGTTGCAAGTGTTCATGGGCGGCGGAAGTCACTAAAAAAACTAAAGATTATGGAATTTAACCTGCTATATACTTATATGGTGATTATCTAAACAGTGCCACCTAGTCTTTAAAACCATTTTTATGCCCTTTTCAGTACCTAATGACCTCAGGTCTGGATTCTTCAATTAAGCTGTGGGAGTTAGCCAGTAGCAGGTGTTTGATACAATATACTGGTGCGGGAACTACAGGTAAGAAACATATTTTTAGTGAAATATAATAATATTAACTTAAAAAAATGCATTTTGTGCTGGATGTCTTGAGGTTATTATTATTATGACATTAACTTCTTTTGACCAGCTCCATTAATCACAAGAAAAGCAAAATTAAAAATTTTGAAAAAAATCCCGACAGTTAAAAAGTAATTAAAAAAGGATAAAATCTATTTTAGAACCGTCACTTATCAACCACAAACTGCATCAAACCGGGCCTTTTAGTTTTGGTTTAGCACAAACAAATGTTTACTGCAGTGCCCCCTGGTGAGTTGTCACCGTAGCACCTATCTAAGAACATGCACCAATCAAACCCGAACTCATCCCGAACATCCTTTCACCCCAAACGCATATACCGTTTCCGTTCCGACGTAGGTAAAAACTAGTTTTGACTGTAACTTCTGTCAAAAGTATTTTTGTATAGTGTGTGGGTAAAACTATTTTTGACTGGTTTTGTCAGTCAAAACTAGTTTTGACTGGCTGTGAGTTTCCACTAGCATATATCCAGGTTCTTATGTTCCTCTAGGTAAGCAGGAACACCACGCCCAAGCCGTATTCAACCACACGGAGGACTACGTGATGTTCCCGGATGAGGCGACTACTTCCCTCTGCACGTGGCACTCTCGGAGTGCCAGCCGCTGCCAGCTCATGTCCCTCGGACATAATGGAGCTGTTAGGTCAGTTACTAGATATATAATTTAATCTTTAATAGCTAGAGTGCTCACGTACCGGCAGCAACCAGTTCAAGTTATAGGTCTGCGTCCCTGACTTGCTTGAGCTCCTGCTTATACTCCCCAACCCATTTGTATAAGTAATATTCTGCCTTTCCTGTCAATTTACTGCAAATTTTCCCATCTGACTCCCTAAAGAGCCAGTATGATGCCAATAGGCCCCCTATTACGTAAATGGGACTAACTATGTATGTAGTTGTACATCCAAATAAAATATTTTTCTGAGTTGTATAATTGACTGACTATGTTGGACAGATCTCAAATACGTATAGTAAGTGTGTATGTATATTTCTTTCTCACGCCCTAGACTAGACGAATTTATGGATTTCGGACATATACTGTATCTGACTCGCACGTTTAGATGTTAGTGACCCTGACTGCTAAGCCAGAGGTGGTGGGTTCGATTCCCACCCAGGACAAATTTTTGTAGGATGAGCATGATCATTTGTTCTGTGTAGGTGTAATTTATCTATAATATGTATGTATTTAGAAGTATATAAGTATGTTTATCAGCTGTCTGGTTATCATAGTACAAGCTCTGCTGTGTGAGATGTGCCAAAACATTTTCATTAGCAATTATACTTGATAGATACTACTTGACGAGATTTTATATATGATTATATTTTACAGGTTCATAGTCCATTCTGGCACTGCACCGGCCTTCCTCACTTGCAGTGACGATTACCGAGCTAGATTCTGGTACCGTCGTAATACGCATTAATTGTGTTAATCTTATATTATAAATATATAATTATAAAATAAGAAAATTTGATTATTAATGTATGCATTGTGAGTCTGACTAGTTGGTCTAGTGGCTACTGACTCTGACATGTCGAAAAAAAAAAAAAAAAACCATAAATATCCCCAGTCTGGGTGTTTGTGGTCATTCCTAGTGTGTTTGTGAAGTCATGTAACACAGGAATTGTTTTGAGCAAAAGAACCACACATATTATAACAATAATGACTAATAATATATTAATTCGACTCCAGTGTACTGAGTGCATTTTGTTGTATTAAGGAATAAACTTATTTGAATTAGTCTGATTTTTATTAACATACTGTCGATTTTGGTCTAGAGTATAAAACTTTTTTTATATATATCAGCCTACCAATGACTCCACTCTGCCTGATGGAAAGCAATAAGTGGAGTCCAAGAGTGGTGGTCACCTTCCTCATTGTAAATATAGTCAATGCGGCATGGTGACCCACACTATGGCGGCCTGGTGAGATACTTTTTCACGCCCAGCTAAAAGACCAGGGATCATATACCTGTAGCTACGTATTCGTCTAGAAAATAATTTAATTATTTCTGTAATTATTAAGAATAAATGTTCTCAAATGAAAATACTTGTCTTATTTTTTTATATTAGTCACGTGAAAGTGGTCTTAATATGCTGGTTAATAACAACCTTACCATACCGGCGACATCTAACGGTGTATGTATGTATATATGTATATATATATATATATATATATATAATGTATCTTTGTCTTAGAGCCTAAAAGGCTTGGTGGATTTCAACATGTGAGGTGTTATTTGAATTTCGTAAATATAGTCCCGAATGTGCAGAAGTAGAATGAATAAGTTTCTCATAATCCTAGATGGAAGACACGCCTTTTCAATTGATCAATAAAAAAATTGATAGTAGCAGAGCCATGCTTAGGCACGAATGGGCCGGCTCTATCGGTGCGATACCACGGTCTCACAGAAAGACGGATATGAAGGGAATTCGCAGAAATTAGTGAATTTTCTGGAGGTCCATCTCCCCCTCTCCTCTTTCCCCTCCTCGCAACCTCCAACTCCTGATTACCTTCAAAGGCGGGCAACGGATATAGGTTGTCACTTAAAAATATATCACTTACCTGACTGTATAATTCAACAGAAGACTCTCCCTTCAGCTGGTGTCCTGTGAGGTAAGTGTTGTGAGAGCTGGCTATGTAATACTGACTTAGAGGGCCGCTCATGTCCTTTTCTAGTGGCTTGCACTTTTCCTCTTCTTGGTTCGGCTTACTGTGGAGAAAGAGGCTGTTTGAGAGCTGTCCTGAGTTATGAAGTCTGCAGTAGGAAGTAGCTGACTGACTACCTTAATCGGACCTACATGACAAGGGAAGGAAACGATGTTTATATAACAGAGAGACAATGGAGTGGCAGTATTACCAGGCTAGGAGATCATATCTGTTAGGTTTGGACTCAAACGCTGATGCCGTATATTTATGTAGTACTAACCGGGTACTTTTATTGTGCGACGCAGAAATAATAAAGAAGTAGTTCGATTTATTTCAACTAGATGGCGCCAGGTAGCTGATTTGGAAGCTCGACAGCTGTAGTTTTGAATTTGTAACTAAAAAAAGGGTTTATTTTATGGGTGATTACGCATAACTTTGCAGGGTGGTCCGATTTTGATGAGATTTTTTATTAGATAGGGTCAATTTTATTCCATTTTAATTTGTTAAAAGAATTGAACCTAGTGTTAAAAAATTTGATGGTTGATTACTAGTAGATACTAATATGTAGTTTATTTTAAAGGAAATTTTACAAGTTATTTTCTCTCACCTGGTGAAAGTACCAGCTCTCATTTGCTCAGGCACGAAGGCGTAGTTGTCCTTGTCAGAGAGAAACCGGACAAAGCCTTCGAAGGAGAGGCAGTTGTCGGCGCGAAGAGTTGGGTCTGGTTCGTGTCTCTGAGGATAAATAGTCTATATTAATAAGTCTTGTTTAATATTGAAGTCGGTGCGATGAGGTATGTTCAGATAGTTTTTTGTTTAGCGGGCTTTGGGTTGTGAACTTGTTGACGCGACTTTTTTATGGTATAACATGCAAACTAATAATCGGGGTCAGTTGATGGTGGAATTATCGCCGTCAATTAACGTCTGCAACTGAAGAGTCGTAAATCGGTTCTTGAGGGTGTTTCTCGGGGGAGGGGACAGCAGAGATGAGGATATGGGCCGGCAACCTCTGTTGGACTTAGGCCTGTCGTCATAGGACCCGGTCCAGCGCCTTTGACATCTTTTTGATTGCTTTAGAGAGATTTTGATGGCGTTTAAAGTATGCCATTTTCTGTAAAACTGACTATAATCCATAGGCCAGCAGATTAAGATCGGTACTAGGTGACGGCCAGCCTTTAGCTTTGGTGAGGCAGAAACGTTTGTTTCGAACCACGCTTGGATGGATCGAGCTTTATCACCCGGTGCTGAGTCTTGCTGAAAGTCCCATTCTTGGTTATGGAATATGCGGCTTTTAAGAGGATTAACCACCTGCTCAAGAATTATATCTTGATACACTTGTGCCGGTATTTTGACACCTTTTTCACAAAAATATGGCTGTCACTCTTTTATAGCTCCCACCAAACCAACACAGAAGTCGGATAATGCCCCCGTTGTACTCTGCTGACTAATTGGCAAGATAAGCCTCTATAGAGCATTGAACATAAACTATTTCATTGTGCTTGTTAAAATATTGTTAAAAAAACTTCTCAGTAAACAATTATTTTGTGCGGATTTTATCACCCATTTATTTTTTTATGATAAGTTAAATAATGACCAGTGGGTTTCTTATAGGCTGCAAGTCCTAAGTCAACCTTTGAACATACGCGATATGGTTCTAGGTGCTATATTCATATTCCGATATTAATTCTTTGGCTTTCGGATAAGATCACTGCTTTGGTTGCCTTTTGTGTACGAGTACTACGTGGACGGCCAGATCTTTTACTGTCATAAACAGAGGAGGTTCCATTGTACCTATCAGTAGCTCGATGTACAAACATTCAGTTATGGAATTTTAAAAATTGCACTTGGCTTCATACGTACTTTTTCTAATGCACACAGCAATACAGTTCTCTTTATCACCCCACTCCATTTTAATATCATGAAAACATTTGCCACGGATTGGCGCGAAAGGAAATACAATGAATATTTCAAAACGTTATGTAACTTCCGGAGTTCCCCAGGGGAGTGTGCTGGGCCCCCTTTTGTTTATAATATATATCAACGATCTTCCAGGTTCAACCGTCTATCCGTCTGTCCATCTAATTAAGAATACAGGACAACTAACTATTACTATCAACGTTTATTGTTTGTTGCATGTATTTATTATAAAATATTCTTTAAAAACATCTGCTGTCAAGGTTTAAAGCTGGTTCTTTATTAGACAAGTAGTTATACCTGTATGATGTCTTTCAACTGCTGTTCAGTCTTCGGTTCGCACTGCCTGGTCTCGCAGAACTTGCCCAGAGTTGGCAGTGAGAGAACACGACCACTCACATCGGGACACGCTCCTATTTAAATCAAAAATCATTTGCTGACATATTTCAAATTGTAAGTATTTTTGTATTATCAAGAGAAGAAGTCAGTCAGACTACGTCAGTCGTAAATCTAATTGCCTGTGCCAATATGTGGATCCCAAACCAACAGCAAAGACACTCTCATTCAAATATTTTGTTAATTGTTGCTACATCGTTGACAAGCGCAAGTAAAACGCATTGTCAATGTATTTCAAACATTATTCTGAAATATAAAATTACCACTACATTTTAAGTAGTAGCAAATAACGATCCTATGATTGAAGGTTCGATATGAACAAAAAGAAAATATCATATAATTGAAACTTGAAATCAACACAGCCTAACAGTTTCAGTAATTGTAATATAAATTTTAAAAAAAGCTAAGTACGAAGTGCAATCCATTGTTAACTATGCTTGCTGTGCTTTTGGTCTTGGTGTTAGTGACCCTTCCTAACATCAGCATGATTACCTCGTCTAGTTCGTGGATCCTCCTTGTGTTTTCCATAAATATACAAGAGTAAAACCTTCATGTCTATTATATTCTCTGTTTTGTTGTGTAGTGAGAATTTTCTAATTCAATTGAATTAAGAAAAAACAGTTTATACCTGGTAATGCCGCAGCAGCTAATACGTCGAAAGCTTTCTTTCTACCCACTTTATCACTTGGTGGTTCCAGGTCCAAAGACCCGTTTCTTGTTAAAAGGCCTGTATAGAAATAAGCAATTAGATTAAAGTATAGTTATTTTTTAATCACGGGGAATAAATATTGGACAGCCATAATGTAACTTAGTGCTTCAGTTTATAAAAATACTTGGGTAGTTAATATATTCATCTGTGATTATGAATACTGTTGAGCACCTAAGGGTTGTAGCTTGATGATTTATAGCTTATATTGTGTAACGAATATTATGAACGAATATTATGAACGAATATTACTTGTATTCAACGTTATTAAAACAGACGAGACATCCCGAAGAGAGACAGCTTTCTCAAGGAGTAAGTCGTCCACCTGCGACAGTACCAGACGTAGACGAGCGACGCTGGCCTCTATTTTTATATCTTTCGGCCCTAGCGGACATAGACAGTTGCGTTGCTGTTACGTTATGTATTGCAGTGATAAGGGATCAAATGACCTTGTAGGTTTTTTGAACCGGTATTGTTTCGTTTGGCGCAAGTTTCCGTTATAGTCGTGGCTGGACGACTTACTTCTTGAGAAAGGTCTCCCGCCGAGACCGAAACTAGTCAGGCATCCCCAAAATACACGTATGAGTAAAACTGCCGTTTAGTACATTTGCATTAATCTATGTTACAAAGAATGCAGCAAAAGATTTTATACCGAAATAGATTTGCAAAATAAAAGTAGGTTAAAAAAATATATTATTTACCAGTCCGAAATATGCCTCGACTACGAAATAGTTCGGGTGAACTTCTGCTCTTTTCGGCTCCCAACAATGGTGATCTGTTTCTGGGTACAGCCAGCTGCTCGAAGATATCTCGTAGCTCGGATCTCATCACTAGGCTGCATACAAAAGTATATTTTGCATATTACAATAGTTATAGGGCTCGGACTTCCTGTCATGAGCCAGTTTTTTTTTATGCGAAGTGGGCAAACGAGCCAACGGGTCACCTGATGGCAAGTGACTACCGCCGTCCATGGACATCTGCAACTCAAAAGTCGTAAGTGCGCTGTCCCCCTATAAGGGTGGTGAGGGATAGGGGGATGCGGGAAGGATAAAAAGAGACGGGGGATTAGGAGATGGGAAAGAGGAGAGGTGGTTGAGGGGAGAGGAAAGAGGGAGTTTGGCTTCCGAAAACCTCACTCATTTCGGGGAAAAGCAACGCCTGTGTTTCTGAAGGGGTAGGCAGAAGCTTAATTAACGCCCACATTTTGGCTAATATAATGTAGTACGTTACGTAAATGGGACACACCCATTTACGTAATAGGGGGCAATTGCCGTCATCCTGGCACTTTTGGGAGTTGGTAGGGAAACTTGACAGGAGAGGGAGGAGAAGGATATTGCTCCTACAGTGGGATTGGGGAGCATAAGCAATAATTTTAACAGTGGTAGAGCCATGCTTAGGCACGAATGGGCCGGCTCTATCGGTGTGATACCACGGCCTCACAGAAACCGGTTGTGAAACAACGCTTGTGTTGTATTTTCCAGAAATTAATAGATTGTAATTGAATAAAACTTTCTTAAAAAAACTGAATAAAAAATACTTTAACACCATCTAGTGAATACAATTTGAACTACGTAGTAAGACCCTGAATCCGTTCCTAGAGAAATAAATCTGTTTCACTAACCTGAAACTCCTAAATAATGCAACAAAGTCCATGAAGTCTAGTTGCGTGTCGTAGCCCACAGAGCCTGTTCTTAGATGCTTCAAGTTTTCCCAGAAACGCTCGCTGGTTTCCAATCTTCTTAGGCTGAAACAATATGGAGAAGGGATTAGTAACCGTTATTCATTAAATTATTTATGAAGAAAAAAGGAAATCTGCTAAGGAAGAGTAAACGTCACTTTGAAATTGCATGATTAAATTTCTTAAAGTTATGTTATTTCACTTTTCGAGATAACGTCAGCAAAAAAAATGTAAGTTTATAATTCAGTTGGGTTTTATGTATGTTTTATAATTTTAATTTTAATAATTTCTATTTATATATATGAATTTCCACCAAGTTATTTATATTTAATAAAATAACTAGAACAAGAAAGTATTTAAAAAAAACAAGCGAACAACTGTTGAAACGATATTCTGATTGGTTTATTTCATTTATTTATTATTTTTAAATCTTATTTTTAATTATCCATGAAAAAATACCCGAAAAAAATATAAAAATACCATAAAAAATAAAACAGCTCTAATAGTAAACAGGTCTAATAACGATGAAACTTGCACTTGGGAAAAGCATCTCACCAGGCCCACATAGTGGGGGTCACCATCCTGCATTGACTAGATATGCAATGAGGATGGTGACCATCACTTGGACTCCACTTATTGCTTTTCATCAGGCAAACTGGAGTCACTATGGTAGGCTTATATATATATTAATAATTAAAAAAAGCTGGCATATAAGTATCAAGTCCAACTAAAAAAAATATTGAATCTTATTTTTAATTTATGAAAATGCGCGGATAAATACACATAAATACATATATACGTCTATTTAACGAGTTTGACGCATATGTTTAGAAGGTGGCTAACTATATAAATAAAAAAAAAAATGTCCAAAAACTGTTCAATTCTGACAATATTACATACATACGTGTCGAATTAATAACCTCTTTTGTTGAGGTCGCTTAAAACTGAATCTAAGGTGAACAAACTATTTTAAACCTTATTAAGGTAAAATAAAGTAAAGTTGCCTTGAAATTTCCCGTAAACTTTGTATGACACCATATTTTTTAAGGATTGCTTTTATTGGTTTATAATTAACTGTAATGCCACAAGCGATATTAAACTCTTAGTGATCGACTTAAAGTTGAAAATTGTGTTTAATAAATAAAAAAAATTACCCTCTTTAAGCTAGATTACTCACCCCTTTGCAAGGGTGTCAAAAGCCTAGTGATTATCCGACCGTAAATAGGTCAAGGTCACACAAGGGGTACCTTGTCTAAAAGCAGGGCGACTAAAAAAAATATAATATTAAAATGTGCAACCTCTAGAGACCATGAAATAATAATCTTAATTTATATAATATGTGAGTTCGAAAAAATGTTGAATAATTATAATATTACCATTATTTATAGGATCGAAACGCAAGGTACTAAGATATCACATCTGTATTTTCATTTAATTAATTTTATAATATTTTTTTATATGATATTCGTGGCATAAGCTTAAATTTATTAAGTTAGACATCATTTTGAATTTTAAGATTACCAGTTAAGGTAACCAAAATAATAATTTTGAATTCAATCAATCAGTAAGTCTACTGCAGTTTTTTTTTTTTTCGTGTGGAAACCCCCACGGGTCATCACCTCACTGGAGCCAACAGTGAAGTGGTATGTCGGACTCGAACCGACTAAAACCACACGGTGTTCCGTCACGAGGTCTATTGCAGAGGACCCGGGTATACCCTAAGAAGGAAGCTTCCGAGAACCCCTGCAGACCTTGGTCGCCTGATGCTCGGGCGACCACATCGTGGAAAGCGGGGAGCCTAGCCCCCCTCCAACTTAGAGAGGCGCGCGCAGAATACGACGCGCTGCCGTCTCAGGCCTGCTTCTGCTAGGGTAGCGGGCAGCCCGATCCGCTACCCCCAGGCCAGCGCTCATGGAGGTCGGAGGTCATTCTGCGCCCTCCGGCGCCTGGTGCGTCCACTGCTGCTGGACATATATCCCACCTTACCTTACCAGAACCTTACTACCTTGTTGCCTTACCAGAAATGAGTTTCGGACATTGTTTTTTACTTCTGAAAATTTCCCCATGCAGTCGCCATATTGATTTTTTTAAACAGGGATGATGTAAGAATTATTTATTAATTTATTTATTACACTTCCTGCAATTTCAAAATTGCTCAAGGCGGACTTAATGCCGTAGGCATTTTCTACCAGCCAACCTTTGGGTGATGCAGAGATGTTTGTGGCAGGTGTTTTACATGATTAAATAGAAAAAAAAATAAAAGGTTGCATAGGTAGTTCTACATATATGTATATACTAGGAATACTTACATATATAATATATACTATCACCTCAATTTGAGAGCACTTCCCTAACTGCATCAGCCAGTATCGGAATCCTTGGCGTCGATATATCAAGCGAAGTCCAGTTTCGCGGTCACTTAGAGAGTAAGGCCATATTAGCCTCGAAGAAGCTTGGTGTGCTAAACAGATCGAGACAGTATTTTACTCCGGCCCACCGCCTGCAACTTTATAAGGCGCAGGTTCGGCCGCGCATGGAATACTGTTCTCATCTCTATGCAGGTGCACCCCAGTACCAACTTCTGCCTCTTGACCGCATTCAAAGGAGAGCGACTCGCATCATCGACTGCCAAGATATTTCTGATCGACTTGACACCTTGGCGTTGCGTAGAGATGTAGCTTCACTCTGCATCCTCTATCGCTTGTATCATGGGGAGTGTTCAGAGGAATTGTTCGGACTTATACCGGCTGCTGGTTTCCGCCATCGTCCTACGCGACAAAATATCCATCCCCATCACCTGGACGATTGGCACTCCACCACTGTGCGCTTCTCAAGAAGCTTTTTGCCTCGCACAACCAGCTTATGGAACAAATTGTCGCCTGCCGTATTTCCGAACCGATACGACCTTCAAACCTTCAAGAAGAGAGCGTACCTCTACCTAAAAGGCCGGCAACGCACTTGTGACTCTTGAGTTGCGGGTGTCCATGGGCGGCGGTAGTCACTTACCATCAGGTGACCCGTCTGCTCGTTTGCCCCTATCGCATAAAAAAAAAAAAAAAAAATACTAACTTAAAACCAATTATTTACACATATAGATATATACATACATAAACACACACACATATACATACATACATACATATATACATACTGATACACACATTAAATACATAGATAATCGAGACACTTGCACAGTATTATTCCTTTGATTCCGCCAAAAAATCTCTATAGAGTTTACGTACTTTAACCTTAAAGGTGAGACGGTTAGTGGACGTCCTAACTTCTTGAGGAAGCGCATTCCAGAGCAAATAAAGCAAAGGAAGAGTGAACCTGGCTGGTATTATGAGAAGGGCAGAGAAGGAGAAGATTATTAGAAGAGCGCTATTATAATAGCGAATTATAACGCTATATACATATACATATATATATATATACATTGATATCTGTTCATGGAATTAAAAAAAGCTGAAATACAAAAATCAATTCTGAAAACTCACTCCTTTTTTGGTTTGTCGTATAAAATTTTTGAATGCCGAAAATCCGTGTCATGGTTGTCTGGAAGAGATCGCCGTGAGCGATAAGACCGCCTATTGTAACATTTGCATATTTTGTTACTCATCCTTTGTTTTTCTCTTTGTAATTTTGTATGTATACAATAAAGATATAAATAAATAAATAAAAATAAAATAAAAATAATTATCTTCTTAAGTAAAGAAGTCGCAAACTATAAATCAGGGAAACAAAAAAGGCGTCGTTGGTCCAGTGGTTAGCGCATGTGACTGCTAATCAAGAGGTCTCGGGTTCGATTTGCGGGTCGGGCCAAACAGTTCTATTGAAATTTTCTAATAAGAATTTATAAGTAACAACCCGGAGTTTGGAAGTTGGCGGTTTTACACCCACTTGTTTCGGAGAGCCGTCGGTCCTGGTTGTCATCGACGCCTATCACAGTCGATATCGGGAAGTCAGTCCTCGAATATCCTGTCAACTAGTTCGGGTGGCGGTGGTCAGATTCCAGTAGCTCATTTTAAAATTTCGCTATATTTTTTCACACTCGTAAAACATAACCCGCTTTATTGTTGAGTCGATTAAGAAATGAGGAAGCTACATGTTCTTACAAAATAAAAGTCTATAAAATTGAATCTTAAAAGTGAGTAATACTAACCTACTTCTGTTGGGAGATCCCGCTATGATGCTAGTGGCAGCTGCCGTGAGGCTGCTGTGTCGTGGTCCATACATGTGAGGGTGACTGATTGACGAGGAGTAGGAACTGGAAGAAAATATCAGCATTAGTATTGACCAAAATCTTTAAAAAGCTACAGGGCTTGGACTTTCTGGCAGCAGTGAGGTGGAGTTCAGGTATGCGACCGTTTCTAGCTGGAGCTATTGCTCCAATGCAGTATTTTTATTACATATTAATCTCCACACATCTCACACACGGCTGTCTGATCCCAAACTAAGCAGAGCTTGTATTATGGTAACCAGAAAGCTGATAAACATACTTATATACTTCTAAATACCATATTATAGATAAATTACACTCAGACAGAGAACAAATAATCGTGCTCATCAGATAAATATTTGTCCTGAGTCCGAATCGAACCCACGACCTGAGCTTAGCAGTCAGGATCGCTAACCGCTAGACCAGCAGGCCAGACAACATCTCTTTTCTGCCACTGCCATCCCTTTTTATTCACCTTTTCTTTATAAAATACTTTGACGCCAATAGGCTTGCCTTGCCTTGCAAAATGGCAAAATGTAGATGTTTCATACGCGTCTATTTACTCTTTTGAAATATTTAACGTATATATGTATAAATACTGTATAGTATTTTAGTGTTTTTAAGGAACTTTGACAACGTGGGAGAGCCGTGCTTCGGCATGTATGGGCCAGCTCCACTAGACTATTACTACGGCCTCACAGAAAACCGGCTGTTAAACAATGCTTGCATTGTGTGACCGAGTACCCGAGACCCCATTCTCTTTTTCCCCTCCTCCCTTTCCCCTTTTTTTGTGTCGAAACCCCCACGGGTATCACCTTACCGGAGCTGAGGTTGAGATGGTATGTCGGACTTGAAACTCTTATTGAAATTAGTGAGGCACCTTGAGAATAAAAATAATTAAATGTTGTTGTTAATGCTAAGTTTATATTTAACAGTCATACAGAACCCGTTGACGGCGATAGGCTTGCCTTCTGTAACTTAAGTCGGACTTTGAGGCTGAAGTTTGGCAAAAAGAGGGCGTTTTAAACATAGCATATGTGTTAAAGTAGTCCTCCACAAAACCATTTATGCAGCATGAACAAGCTGACTTTCTTACTGCGCCACAGAGGTCGTAAGATAAGATTTTCCAATGACTGGAAGGTAATCATTACCTATGCCTCGGGGATCCTTGCATCACCTCGTCTTCACTTCTGGTGCCAGAAGTATGTGAAGATTGGAAGCTCTTTGGAGAGCTTGTCTTCAGTTCTGACGTTGATTTGTTTTTCTGCAAATTGGGAAAGGTTTTAATTCTTATCAACTTACACATTTAACTTAAAAACCACTACAGACCACAAAATCTACTAAACCATAAACCTTAGTACCTTGAACTTAATCCCAGATATTCTTAGTGAATCAGAGTGTGAGTCAGTGTAATTGCCTTTTACTGGAGTCGAGTGAGATGAGCTGCCGCAAGTGGACTCCCGGCCTCCGAACACCTGGAATAAGTAAAAAATATATCAATACAACAGCTTGCCTCTTGCTTGTATCTTCTTGTTCTTAGGAACACTTAAATGTTATAAATATTGTAGGAGTTCCGGAGGTATACTTTTAGTTTAAAAACCACAAAGGTTGCATAGTTTTGTTTGTCGTAGTACTGTACCAGTATTCTGCCTCTAAAAGCATCCATCCATTCACCCCCTTGGTTTTGTCCACGAAGCTGTGTAACGCTACTGGATTCATCTGTTACTAGTTAAATTTATTTCTAGGCCTGGTGTAAGTGGCGTTAAACTTGGATAATAGTCTACACTCCACTACCTTCGAACGAATCCAGAAAAAGCTACTATTCTACCCGCAGTCGCTCTGTGAATTTATCCAAAATTTTTATTCATAATCCCTGAACATGCTATACTTGTTTCTTACCCGAATAGCATCTGAGACCAAAGGCTCACAGCAACATCCCTCCTCATAGTATAAAGCAGTGTACTTGTTCTTCAACCAGGCCAGGCTTCTATCCGCTAGCTTGGCCTGGCTCATCAATGCCCTGATGACGGAATACAGGCCTACCGCCCATACCCTGAAAAAGAAAAATCATTGTGAGTTGATGCGAATTTAAGAGTTTATTGGTACCCGGGGAGTTAGTTATAAGAACTATAATTAATGGAATACAGTGTAGGTTTCTTTCAATTAATATCTTCGCCATCTGGAATTAAACTTTATTGTACCTACGACCTTCAAACCTTCAAGAAAAGAGCGTACTCCTACCTAATAGGCCGGCAACGCACTTGTGACTCTTGAGTTGCGGGTGTCCATGGGCGGCGGTAGTCACTTACCATCAAGTGACCCGTCTGCTCGTTTGCCCCCTATCGCATCTCCAAAGAGAAAGAGAAACTATCATCTCCAAATATTTATAATTAGTACAAACGACGGAAGCTAATAACCACTATTAGAATATAAATCAGTATAAGAGTAATTTATAACGATAATATAAATAAATAATAGTATGTAACACAAAAACGCTCCGTATAATCATGTGGCAATTCTTTAGACGAATGAAAAAAATTGTTGTATAGCTCAGTAAGTAATAAGTAGCGAAATTCTACTTAAATGTTGCAATATTTGCCTTATTATAAAACGTAAGGTTCAAGTATTTAATTTCCATAGTTGTATGTTTCAGAGATTTAATTTTTTTCCTAAATTCCGAAGCAATAAGAACAAAAACATACCTATAAGAATATGCAGGAAGTACTAAATGGACTGTTCTGTTGTCACTCAAAGTCCTCCCATACACCAGGGAGATTATATGAGGACTTTGAGAACAGGTCTCTAGGCCGTGTCTCTTTGCACTGGCAGTTAACTCTGCCAGATCTCTAGACTCGAGGAGTTTGCCTCCAAGCCGCATGTCTTTAACGCATTGCAAGTCGATAAACCTGTAAGGAGAGATAACTTCATGATATTTCTTTTATGGTTGAACCTTGAACTATATTGATGAAGCTCCTATTGTGTCTGATTCTTTTATGCCCGTTCCTGCCTCGCGGCAGGAAGTCATAAGCAAATTCTACATGCTCCGAAGCTTCTTATGAATCTACTCACAGCTGAATATAATACAATACCATTATATATACACTCATGCCTGTATACCAGAAGGGGGAGGCAGAGATGTATGAAACTCCCATATTTTTTCAATATTAATTTAGGAATTAGATTGGGAAATTGAGTAGTAATTGTACCGTAGGAGACCTATGCTTAGGCATGAATGGGGCTTCTCGACCAGAGAATTACCACGACCACACAGAAAACCGGTGGACAAACAACACTTGCATTTTATTATCGAGTGAGAGAGGGTACTGCAAGCCCTTCTTCCCTCTCCTATTTCCTCTCCCCTCTCCCCTTTCTGATCTATCATCCCCCTTTCCTCCATCCAACGAGTCTTGAGGGCGTCCACCAATATCATAAAAAAAACTATTCTCTTTACCTTTATTGTTTTATTTTATTTAATATTTTTAAAGTACTAATAAACACAACACGTTCATAGGAACAATGTTGTGTTCCTTTTCTCTACCTCTGTACTTAAATTATCCTCCAACATTAAACTATTTATTGGTTTAATGCAATTTCTGAATATGCCTGTTGTTTTAGTGACAAGTAATTCTGACTGATGAGCCAGAGGTTATGAGTTGGATTTCCATAACGGAGAAAAACTTTGTTTTATTCACAAATAGTTGTCTGAGGTGTTCTGTGTAGCCTCACGTGATACAGGAATCATTCCTAATGCGAGAGTTAGAATTAATAAAATAAGAAAAAAAAAACACTATTAATTTTGTCCATCCACAGTTTACCTGTGAGAGATTAATCGTAGCGTTAAGGCCGCCTATTGTGCATATGTTCCTATAAGAAAGACGTATTTAGTCTATAGTATATATTTATTTTATGTTGTTCTTTTTCCTTAAAAGGTTACTTCTAAATTTTACAACGACTTCTAAGTGTTACGGCGGAGACAGCTTCTTATTTTGGCTCCTGAATGTATTTAGCAATCTCCTGACATTTTTTATATGAGAATCTGCAGCAAATATATGTCAATAACACCAAAATTGGCTTCGGCTGTTCTCTAAGTATCTTTGAGAGAAAAGGCTTGATAATAGTGGTTAAGATTATCATACGGAAATAATATATCATCACTATTATGATCAACTGACTTCAAAAGTCCACTGCTGGGTTTCGGCCTCTTCGAACGCCACTGACCTCAATCATCAGCCCTCCTCTACCAGCTTTTCCTAGTCGTAATAAATAAAATATACCTGTCATATAATTCATCTTACCCTTCTTCGCCAACGATGCCAGCTTCATTCTCATGTGCAAGGTTGGAAGTGTACTTGAGGGGTATGACTTCCTCAGGGTTGTAAGAAAGACTCACTTCCGGTTGTTGTACATTTTCTGATGGGGTTTCTCCTGAAAATAACCCATACGTTGAATCCACTTGTTGAGGAGAAGTCATGGAGTTTTCTTTGTTTTAGACTAGCTTCAAACTCTTATTGTGCAAATTAACTCCGTCACCCCTACCAAACGTTAACCTTTTCCTGTATTCTAGTTACATATTGTGTTTCGATACCATATCATTTTAATTTTATAAAGATTGTGGCCAGATCATACAATTCAAAACCGAAACAACGATTCATATAAAGTAGTCGTATTTTATGATAAAATTGACCATATCGGTAAAACGTCAATCCATGTTCGACCATATCATTAGTTTAGGATCTCCATCATATTAAAGGTTTAATACAAATTCTAATTGTCTACATTGTCTGTCAAAGACGTTGTAACGATATTTCATCAAATTTTTATTTGCTATTTGCAAATTATTATTCGCTTTCAAAACAATGTTATTATCAGCCATGATGCATCACAAAAACAAAAGGACATCAGATCCTCTAAGAGTGAATAATGAAACTACTTTACGAAACGGTCATGTGTTTAGCTGTTCATATCGTTAAACGCTAATTATTGAATGATCTGGTCTGACAATATCATGATATGATCAACCATTCCATGAAATACGAACAATATGTACCTAATTAATTAACTTTTGAAAATACATAATATAATTCACTTTGAAAAAGTAGACAACCGACTTCAAGGCATCTATCATAAAATTTAAGACTTATATGGTTTTCTCATGGATGCCATTGTCAGAACCTAATCAAATTAGAATCATCGAAATAGGTTGGCGTGATATTGAGTTATTCGTCCATTTGTCGCGTACATGCTTAATACAAATTTAAGACAAAGGTTTACTCATGAATGCCATTATCAGAACTGGATCAAATTAAAATGACACCACACGGGAAGCAGCAGCAGCTTTCAAATAAAAATCATCAAAATCGGTTCAGCCACTCGAAAGTTCTGAGGTAACATAAAAAAATGCAGTCAAATTGAGACCTCCTCCCTTTTTGAATTCAGTTGAATATGACAGATGCTGTCTAGAGATGTTGTCAAACACCGCCCACTGAATATTTTCCTGCTATCTCAATCAATTTGTACAGCCAGATAATGCGACACGCTAACGCTAGCGTGTTATAAACCATTTGGAAAAAGCACGCGCTGTAATAGTCTATACACGTATCATGAACTTTTTCATCTACCGTCGTAAGTTACTGTTGATATATTATTTTTATTTGATAGTATGCTATATTCGGAAGGCAATTTGCAGAGAAGGGTTATTTTTTCTAACATGTATGGATTTAGATTTTAGTTATGCAACTCAAAAATTAAGTATTGTTGCGATTGGTATAAAATTGTATACAATTAGGTTTTGCGGTCCACCGTGCGGCTTTTAAGATACAAGTAACTTGAGTATGACGTGGCAAAATAATCATAGCTTTTATTATGATTCTTAAAAAATAAATACAATTTCTCAAAATTTGTATACCTTTTGACTGTTATTATCAAACAAAAGTTATATGAAATGATTAAGGCGTAGTTACTTTTTCTTCTTGAACAATTCTACAGCATTCAATCTTAGATACAGTGCAAACCTGGTGCGTAGCGGCAAAGAGACTAACTGATGTGTGGCTACTTACCATGTTGAGTATGAGGCGTATGAGCTGTTCGACACCACGCTATCAGCGCACATGCACGTTCTAGTCTAATTTGAGCTAAAGCACCTCCCCACTCCGGTTCAGAGATTACACAAGCCGTCCCATGGTGCATTATCTGAAAAAAAAAACATTTTAATGTTGCCAGGTATTAAAAAGCAACATATTCTTTGGATACTTATGTTTGAAATGAGTGTGTATCGTTTTAGCGATTTCTTCATAATCTAAATTTATTTTTTTAGTTGTTATAGTAGTTTATAGTTAATCTAATGAACAAAATGTAAGTGTATATACATCTCTGCCCTCATCTAACCCCTTTAGAATTACAGGCATGACCTATGTGATACTTAGATTATGAACAGATTGAAAAATGTTAGGGATCATAAAAACATTCTTATCATTGTTTCTCTCACCTGTAGTATATGCCTATCCATTCTTTCCCCATTTTGTGGTGCTAGTGGAAACATAGTAACTCCATGATCATGAGGCAGAGGCTGCACAGGACAGTATCCTGTACCTTCCAGTTCGTATAAGGCTTCGTTCTCGAATCCACCGTTAGTCTTCTGCGTTGGCTGGGAGAAGACCGGCTCTTCGCAGGTAGACATTGCTGTTCTAAGATGAAAAAGGAGAATTAAGCCGAGGTCGAGAGGTCGTGTGTAGTCGAGCCTCGTCAGTAGCACATTAAACAAGGAATATTATAAGGTCATCGAGGCAGAGGAAATTATGAAAATATGACAGAACATAAATTTCCTGCTAAAAGAGACAATAATTTGAATTTTTTTAATCACTATTATATATTATATATTATATATATGTAAATCTATGACTGCACCTTAAATAGTCTCCAAACACGGGCGCGTTACTTCTAGCTAACGCATAGTGATGCTGGTGGAAACTTGCTATGTGGTCCATGACGGCTTGTGTTCGGTAGACTTTTTCTAAGTTGATTAGACCTTCTGGCCCGACTCGTCTCCACCCTTGTGGCTGCTCACCTTCTTCGTCAAATGATGCTATATACTGGGAAAAAGGTTCAGTAGTTATTTCTAAAATTGATGAATAATTAGTTTCGACAATCTTGGTCGTCAGTATATTTAATTGGATTAATAATAGTTCTTTTAAAAAATGCTAGTTGCAGAGTCCACACCTTAGTAGTATTCGTTTCAACTTTTCCATCTAAATTAGTGTTTACGTTTGTGGACTAAATGGGATTTAAAGTCAGATGCCTTACCCCCACGTGGCTTATTCGATTATAACGTTACATTATAACTATAAATATAATAACGTCTAAATATCCAACTCACGAATGAACCAGCTTATGGTATAACGACAAACAAGCAGAGAAGTTGCCAAATGGTAAGTGACTACTAGTGGTAAGTACCCAGTTGGGCTTTACTCACTCGATGAAACACAACCCAGGCATTGCTTCATAACCACCTTTCTATGTGAATTAAAGAGTATATTAGTACTTACCACTTGTTTATTTGTGTCACTGAGTCTAGGGTCTCTCTTACAGCTATCTCTTAAAGGGCTGGTCGTAGTACTTTGGTCCATTCTCTTACCACTTTCTATTCTTGTGTCACGTTTTATTGAACCTCTGTTACAGAAAAACCACATTATATCTACTATGTACTTCAGGGTGCAGATTATTTTAAAGAAAAATTAAAGTGAGCCATTGGCATCCTTATTGGCCAACTAATGGAAATTTGTTTGAAGATTTTCTGTTTCTTTTTTTCTATTGATATTCTTCTTTTCCTTTGATATTAGAATATTCGTAATTATCACATTTCCGCTACAAAGACTGATGAAAAGTGCAATTAATCACTGATGGGTTTTTGAATTCTTTAATTTATTTATTTATTTCTTTTTACCCGTCCGCGCAAGGACGGTTCTGTGTTTCGGGTTTAGTATGTATGTATACATATATGATGATGATGATGTCTTTGTCACATAGAAGTCTAGACGCTTCATTGATTTCGACATATTATGCTTAATAATGGGAATATCATTTGAATCTTAATAATGGTAATGAGATGACTAGGATTAGGATTCTGAGATAACGCGATTAAAACAAAAAGGTTACATATATTTTTAATACTTATTTTAATAGTTTTAGTAGTTCAATAGTTTGGTTATTTTTCAACCAACTACAAAAAGGAGGAGGTTCTCAATTCTACTGTATTTTATGTATGTTACCTCAGAACATTGAACTGCGTGAACCGATTTTGACAATTTTTTTGAAAGCTGATGCTTCCCGTGTTGTCCCATTTTAATTTGGTATAATTCTGACAATGGCATCCATGAGAAAACCATATAAGTCTTAAATTTGTGTTAAGTTATGACAAATTGACGAATAACTCAATATCACGCCAACCGATTTCGATGATTCTTTTTTTATTGGAAAAAAAAAAACTTGAAGGGTAGTTAGATGAGAGTTTCGTCCAGTTGTGACAATGGCATCCATGAGAAAACTGAAAAAGACGCATTGAAGTCGGTTGTCTACTTTTCTAAAGTCCGATTATCAAATATTTACTTTTAAAGCAATTTTAAAAGCTTACGATTCCCTTCAACTCTTTCATTTCTTTGTATTTATCTATAAATCTTCTTTAAGGGTAACAAGAAGACTATTAAGGTCCATAAATTTGATTGATTGCTAGCTACAGGCTTTTGGCTTCTGAAAAAAGTCTGTAATAAATTGAGTATTCTATATGGTACATATAGATATGGTACATATAGAATACTCAATTTCATGCTCAAACTCACTACTACGCGAGGAGGGTATTTTATGATGTTTATGTGTGTATGATACTTCTACGAGTGACGTAGGATATTATTACGAGATAAGATTTATATTTTTTTCGTACTAAATTTTCTCTAGTTGTGCTCTACCTACCATTGTGCTCTAGTTGGTTAGAATAAACATACACGTAGCTGCGACCTAACGTGTTCGAACTATTGCTTAGCCACACAACCCCATCCATCCGTATATTTTTTTTCTTTCAATATACTCCCAAATTACCAGGCTTTGGTTCCTGGAAGCGTGTCTCCTTGGGTATAGCCAGGTCCCTTGCAATAGACCACTTATGACGGAACACCGTGTGGTTGGATATACCAGTTCACCGTCAGCTCAGGTGAGGAGAAGACCCGTGGGAAGACAAAAAACTCCGGGAGTGCCGACAGAAGTGAAAACTTATTTTGGCGTTATTGGGTAATGAATTGCATTTTACTTATGAATTGTATTTTATTCATTTTTAGAAACTTTAAAATACTTTTAATATTCTTTTATGAATCATCGTTAACAATTTCGACAACTCTTGTATCATCATCATTATCATTAAAATTATTAAAATCTAAAATAGAAACTATAGATTCATGGTAACTAAAATAGGAAATAAACAATTTTGATTCGAAGTTATTTAAATATATCTCGTTGTGCTAATATTGCGTTGATTGGACATATGCGTCTCGTAACGGTGCCTTAGAGTCCATAGATTTTATCTCATCTAAAAATATGCGTACCGCGCTAAAAGAAATTTTCACTTCAAAAATACTTGTGTTAGTGGGATCAAATTACCATTTTCAAAGAGTGAGTGTTTAGTACACCTCTGCCCACCCCTTACGACCGTGCATGCCTAGGGCGTAAGCGTTTGTATGTACGATTATGTATATAGACATTCGACTCAACGAAAAAAAATAACAAACAAAAATTATGTGATAAATATAACAGTGTTATTCTAACTGGCTATTAAAATTCAATCGATATCTCCTTGGGCTGGGGGCTGGGGCTACTTATTAATAAAGTCTAACTTTAAACGCGCATATTTCATATAGCTTTGTGCATCTGTCGTACAAATCTCTCGGCTTTATAACAAGACAATTTATTTCGTATCCATGGCAAATGGTCATTATTGTTCTCTTTTTTGCTTTCGTTTGGAGAATTTATGAGATGTAATTCAGAATCTTGGGCTCTTTTAAAGGCAAGTAGTGTATGAACTCTTTATCGTACATTTGTTTATTATAATTAACATTCTTCCTGATAACTTCTGTAATCTCTTTCTTATTTTGGATGTGAGAAATGAACTGCAGCAAAATCGTTTTTATTGGCAAGTTATGTTTTGAACGCTTTTCGTGGTACGCTATGTACAGCTCTTTCTTCGTATAGTTTTTTCACCCAACTGCGTAAAAAGTAGTTTTTATTTTATATAAGCCTACCATAGTGACTCCCCTTTGCCTGATGGAAAGCAATAAGTGGATTACAAGAGTGGCGGTCACCATCCTCATTGCATGTCTTGTCAATGCAGCATGGTGACCCACTTTTGTTTCTTGTCATCCCAAGGAGCCTAGATGCCTTGATATATTTCAAAATATTAAGTATGATTAAAATCGTCTTAATGGCCTGATATTTCGGTAAAAAGTCAGCAAAAAGTTTCTTTTTTTATATTTTACTTGCTAATTCTAATCTAGGCTTAGTTAATCTTAATTAACTAATTCTCACCTGTCATCTTTTAGAGACTCTCTTTTGAACTCCCTGCGGTGCGTCGGCGTACCTCCTACGGAGTGTGGCGTGGTCAACGACGGTGTGGCCGCCAGGATTTCTCTGTAGAAAGAATATTATCTACATTAAATACCCAATAATTAATTAGTTCTTGCTCGGACTTCGAGGCACCAGACAGGTATAGGTATGTACCCTCGCTTGCTTGAGCTATTATTTTTGATATTCCCAAATCCATCTGTATAAACATATTGCCATTTCCTTCCTTTTCTATCGTTCCTTTCTTGTCCAAATTTTCCCATCTAATTCCCAAAAGTGCCCGGACGTTAATAGGTTTTATTACGTATGTTGGAATATATTATAAATGTTAAAATGTAGGCGTTAATTACGCCTCTGCCGACCCGTTCGGGGATGAGGGACTTTTTTTATTTCGTGTGGAAACCCCCACGGGTCATTACCTCACTGGAGGCAACAGTGAAGTAGTATGTCGGACTCGAACCGACTAAAACAACAAGATGTTCCGTCACGAGGTCTTTTTCTTTTTTTTTTATTGCAGAGGACCCGGGTATACCCTATGAAGGGAGCTTCCGAGAACCCCTGCAGACCTTGGTCGCCTGATGCTGCGACCACACCGTGGAAAGCGGGGGGCCTAGCCTCCCTCCAACTTAGAGAGGCGCGCGCAGAACACGACGCGCTACCGTCTCAGGCCTGCTTCTGCTGCGGACAGCCCGATCCGCTACCCCTAGGCCAGTGCTCATGGAGGTCGGAGGTCATTCTGCGCCCACAGGCGCCTGGTGCGTCCTCTGCGGGACGAGAGAGTGTTAGTCCTCTCCCGTTCCCGTTCCGCCGCCTCTTTGACCAGCATCACCGCTTCGCAGAGGGTATGCGGGCCTGAGTTTATCTAAGTATGTATGTAAATACCCAATAACGACACAGTTATAAGATATTTAAAATGTCATTTTTTTTATGCGGTAGGCTGCAAACGAGCAGACGGGTCACCTGATGGTAAGTGACTACCGCCTCCCATGGACACTCGCAACTCAAGAGTCACAAGTGCGTTGCCGGCCTTACAGGTAGGAGTACGCTCTTTTCTTGAAGGTTTGAACAACATCGACGACAAAATATCCATCCCTATCACCTGGATGACTGGCACTCCACTACTGTGCGCTTCTCCAGAAGCTTTTTGCCTCGCACAACCAGCCTGTTGAATAAATTGTCGCCTTCAAGAAACACTTGTGACTCTCGAGTTGAAGGTGTCCATGGGCTGGGCGGAGGTAGTCACTTACCATTAGGGGACCCGTCTGCTCATTTGCGACTTTCACATAAAAAAAACATGGGCGACGGTAGCTGCTGCTAACCATGAGACCCGTCTGCTGCTCTTGCTCCCCATAAAAAAGCAGATGAAACTGCCCGGAGCGGCATCTTACAGTAAAAAATTATATGCAATGGTCACGTACAGCAATTTGATATTGTCGTCTACAAATAGAGATACTCGTATCCCAAGTCCATTAAAATATTTCTGATATGCCTGTACATGAATTTGTACTTTATGTAGCAATGATTAAACTTCAATTTTCATGCACGTTTATTTAAAATTTTATTATATTGTTCCAAGCGCCTTTAAATATGCATTCCTACGGTGTAGTGTAGTGCCATTTTTTACCAAAGCGTATAAGTGCGGAATAACAAAATAAGGTCTGATTTAAAATGATCATTCACCATTATTTCTTTATGTATAAGCCTACTATAGTGACTCCACTTTGCCTGATGGAAATCAATAAGTGGAGTCCAAGAATCACCGTCCTCATTGCATATCTATTACTACTATTACCTGATTACGCAAAAAGGAATTATAGTTTTCGTATGTATGTATGATAGATATTTCTGTGTCACGACGGGGCCTATATAGTCTAACGGATTATGACACGGGAGGTGTCATTTGCATTGACACTATATTGCATTTACTGTGGTAGATCCAAGCTATGGCACGAATAGGCCGGCTCGACCGACTACGGCCTCACAGAAAACCAGTAGACCAACAATGCTTGTGTTCTATTGCCGAGTGAGTCAGAAAGAAGAAAAGAAAGAAGAAGAAAAAAATGTTTATTTGGCACACAAAAAAAACACAGGTACATGAACAGTTTTACAAAAAGACTCACTCACTGTTGCAGACCATCACAGGCCAATAGGTACATACATACTAACTAGACAATAAATAACAATACAAAACAGAAAAGCTCATCACTCCAACATACACAATAATATAAAACAATAACAACACAGTTTGCACACACACCTTTTCACTCTGAAAATGCTCGACAGCATTCACCACACCATGCATCGCTTAACGCTATATAAGCGATGTGTTAACAGTTGCCATATGTAGTCTCCGCTGTGCTTCTATAAGATACTGCCGCAGTATATATTTAAAAGTGCCAATAGTATTTAAAGATCTTAAAGGCGGGGGTAAATTGTTCCATATCTTAGAAGCCGCATAGCGGAAACTACCTTTAAAAGAGGCTGTTTTATGAGGTAATATAGAGAGTTGCTGCGAGCACTGTCTCACGGTACAATGACATTCTAGTTTACGTTAGTCAGGGTACTGGAGACCCAAACCCCTCTGCTCTTTTTCTCCTCTTCCCCCTGTCCTCTTTCCCCATTCCCTCATATTTTGGCGTGCAATCAAATATCCTCTACCTATATATAGCATTGTTTAATTAACGGAATATCTAACGAAATATAAGCTCCCGAAATTAGCATTCCACAAACAAACTCTACTTCTCAATGATAAAACTACAATCAATATTCTTCTTTATTTCAATTTCTCTATGGAATAAAGTAAAATCAAACAATGTCCTTTGATAGATTACTCAATAATTATAGCCGTAATATGATAGAGCAAATAAGATATTACATAATTCGGATAGTTTTATAAAGATATTTCGACAACAATATTCCGATTGTTTTTATGGTTGATTGTATTCCTCTACACGTGTAGAGAACGAGGGTACAATTTTCGGAGAATATAATTAAAAAACAACATACATGGCAACCAGCGGAGCGAATCTTTAGGGATGATTGGTATTCTTGTAGAGTTGTTGATACCGCTTTTTAATTTTTTTACTAAGAGATGTAAAACATTAAAATGTGTGTTTTTTGGCAGTGAAAACTTATTTTAGCGCGGTACGCATATTTTTAGATGAGATAAAATCTATGGACTCGCGACACCGTTACGAGACGCATATGTCCAATCAACGCAATATTAGCACAACGAGATATAAAAGTACAATTGATGCGGTATTAACGAGATATTTAAATAACTTCGAATCAAAATTGTTTAATTTCTATTTTAGTTACCATGAACCTATAGCTTCTATTTTAGATTGTAATAATTTTAATGATAATGATGATGGTACAAGCGTTGTCGAAATTGTTAACGATGATTCATAAAAGAATATTAAATGTATTTTTAAGTTTCTAATAATTAATAAAATACAATTCATAAATAAAATGCATTTCATTACCCAATAACCCAATAACCTTAGTGCCCATCTAAAAAATGTCTAACGCGCCAAAATAACTTTTCGCTTCTGTTGGCACTCCCGGAGAGCATTTTTTTTTACAAATATGAGTCTTTTTTTTTTTTTTTTTTTTTTTTATACTATAGGGGGACAGACGAACTGACGGGTCACCTGTTGGTAAGTAACACCGCCGTCCATGGACACTTGCAACTCAAGAGTCGCAAGTGCGCTGCCCGCCTTTGAGGGTGATGAGGGATGGGGGATGCAGGGAGCGGAAAGAAGAGAGGAGGGATGAGGAGATGGAAAAAAGGAGAAAGGAGATGAATGGGAGAGAAAAGGGGGGAGGAGGAATTGGGCCTCCGGAAACCTCACTCAATTCGGGGAAATGCAACGCAAGCGTTACTTCACAACCGGTTTTCTGTGAGGCCGTGGTATCGCACCGGTCGAGCCGGCCCATTCGTGCAAAAGCATGGCTCTACCACTGAAAAAGTCTCTTCAAATATACTTACATTTTAATTGCAAGTTAACAAAACTTGTTTATCAATAAGTGTAATTTTTTTTTTAATCATACTCGACAATTTTACTAGACTACTGAAGCTTTTTACTCTTCACCAAATCATAGAATTTTCATCCAAACATACATACTTTCATTTCCGTACGACAATTACCAAGTAGGTTAAAATGTATTGCCACAATTTGTTTACATACACACTTATAAGTAAATCTAATAAAAGCCTGTTTAAATTATAATAAAAGTAATTAATTAATTCTAAATGTATATTAAGTGGATTCAATTCTTCCACCGTACTATATTTTGGTTCATGATATTTACAATTTATTCTTAGTGTGCATTACACAGATAAATATAAAGTATATGGATGTACCGTTTTAAAGAAATAATTAAAAAAAAAAGGAAATGTAATTATCTGGACTCGAACCAGGGTCTTCTGGTTTCGGGATCGCCCTATTTTCCAATTTCCCTGAAAACATGGATAAAACTACTTTTTTCTAAAAATGAAATCTAGCTAGATCGATTTATCGCCCCCCAAACTCCTGCCTACTAAATGTCATGAAAATCGTTGAGGGCCATTTCCAAGATTCAGATTATATATGTACAGATATACAAGAATTGTTCGTTTAAAGGATAGTATTAGATAGATACTACTTATAATAAAAAAAATACATAGTTTCACCCATTATGATTTTTGTTTTACAACTCCCGCACTAGGATTGACTCCTGCATCGTAGGGGACTTTACAAACATTCAAATAACTTGCACGAAAAATACCTAGACTTAGGACAATTTTAGAATTACACAAGGTCAGCACCGCCTATGGGAATCGAACCCAAGACACTCGACGCAGCACGAAGTGGCCACTTAAACCACTGCGACTGCTGCTATCCGCGCAGCCATTAAGAAAAAGATGCTTGCAAATCCATAACAACACCCATTGCAAATTAAAATTCAATTTCTTTGTTTCCTAAAATTGCTCCACAATTATTCGATATCTTGTTTAAAAGTATATTTAAAATGATAGAGTGTCAACGTAACTAAAGATTGCTTTGTTAAATATAAAATAAATATTAAAAATATTAGATGGTGAGATTGAGCCTTATGCGAATAAATTTGGCCAAAAAACTCATTTTCACTTTTTTTAAATCTCCAGATTGTGTAGTAGTATAACAATATTTAGTGAAATGCGTTACAACACAAATATCATTATCATAATCAGCTTATTGCCTTCCACTGGAGGAAGGCCTTCGCCGAGACAATCGACCAGCACTCCATCAGTCAGCTGGTAGCAGTATTTATATTACTAATTTGAAACTGTGGTATTATCATCTCTATAAAAATACACAAAAGAAAACCGTTCATCTATGTTTTTATGTTTCAGTTTCAGGATATTATGGCTGACCGGAAGACCGCCATTGACAGCTATTAATATTTTATATATTACTCTACAAAATATTGTTCTGACATCATCCATTTGCGTCAAAGTTGGTTATTTTATGACTTCATTGGTTATTGATTGGTCATCTTATAATGAAAAGACTGGGCTTTGTTGACTCTACCTATAAGTCATCATCATCATACGCTCGCTAATGTTTCCTAAATGCTTATTTTTTTTATTGTGTTCGAACCCCCTCGGATCATCACCTCACTGGTGCTGACAGTGAAGTGGTATTTCGGACTCAAACCGACTAAAACCACACGGTGTAGGGGACCTGAGTACAGCCTAAGAACGAAGCTTCCGAGAACCCCTACAGACCTTGGTCGCCTGTTCATCAGGTGACCATATTGTAGAAAGTGGGGGACTTTGTCCCCCACCAAATTAGGGATGCGCACGCTGTTACTGCTAGGGTAGTGGGCAGTTAATACGCTAACCTATTGCCGTCGTCAGGGTACTTTCAGAATTAAATGGGAAAATTGGTAATATGGAGCAATGGACCCTTTTAACAAGCTTTTTTCACTTTCACTTGCAATTTACGTATAGCGTCAAAATAAAAGCTTGCTTTTATATATAATTTTTTTTTTCTCTTAATTTATTACCTTTCAATAGAAGGGGATTAGGGAAGAGGATTTAGGCTAGTACGGTAGGAAAGGGATCGTGATAAAAAATAGCTTTTAAAAGTGTAGTAGCTTTTAAACTTGAATTTAACCAACCGTTACTTTTATCTTTTGTTTAATAAAGAAAAAAAAATTGAATAGAATTGAATACAATTTATTGCACATTAAAATAAAGGATACATAAAAAAAAATATTAATTACTAGTACAATGGGCGGTCTTATCGCAATCTGAGATCTCTTGCAGACAACCGTGCTGTATAGTGATGGGTAACTTGAAGTGCACTATTAAACTACAAACATTGTAACATTATTTATTATTCAAATATTGTTATTACAACTGTTAAATTAAAATGGTAATATGAAATTTGGATATATACATAATTTACTACAATACATACACTACTCTGATAAGCATAATAGTAACACATATACGACGTGTTCCACGCGCGTCTGTCTTAATATGAGGGGAGGAGGGAACCCCACACATCATAGTGGGGTCGCTTTGATCAAAAGGTGGCCAGGTAATCCGGGGCGCACAGGGACATCCTTTCTAGGGTACACCTGAGGCCAAAGCCATAAGACCCGTTGACGAACACTGTGTGGTTTCAGTCGGTTCGAGTCCGACATACCCATTAAACTCGGTGAGGTGATGACCCGTGGGGGTTTCAACACAAAACACAAAAAAAACATATATACCTACACAATATATACCTACATACATACAAATATAAATTATATTTATTTGGCACACAAAAGGCACACTTAAATTATTTCAGAAAAAAAAAAAATGAAAAGTTGTAAAATAAGTAACTTTTGGATATAAGTTTGATGACTTTATAAGACTGGCTTGTTGCTCTAGTGGTTAGTGACCCCTAACTGCTGTCCTAAAGTCGTGGGTTCGATTCCCACACGACACAATAATTTGTGTGACCTACAAATACTTCGTTGTGTCCGTTCTTTGTGTTTGTGAAGTCCCGCACGAAACAGAAATAAATCTTTTAGAAACAATATAATAAGGGAATAAGTTGCAGCTAAAGCCTTCGTTTTGATCCAACAGTTTCTTTACTAAGGACTGCTAATACTTACATATATATACATATTTATATACATATGTATATAGGTTCTCACACCTATATTCCCGAAGGGGATCGCAGAGGCGTAATTAAAACACATTTGGCCTAGCACGTTGGAAAGCCTGAGTGTGTGGTAGAAAGATTAATGTATAAGATTGCAAGTAGTGTTGAAACTATGGACGCCTACGCTAAATTTAATAGCAATGTGTCTAATGCTCACATTTCTGCATTGCATTGTACGTAGGCTCTCTCGTGTATGTAATTGTTCACTGTCAGTTACATTGTAAAGTTAACTTTGTTATATTAAATAGTTCCATTCTTTAAATTGCCTTTGTTCTTATTTCATCATATAGGCGTAACATAGTTGCCAACATTCATTAAATATTAAAAAAAATGTATTATCGACACAATTTTGGCATCCACGTTGTCAAACAGGACAACTTCATGGATTTCCACAAGTGAGGTCTCATTAGAATCTTATTAGTAGAAGTGACTTGGGATTTAAGCCATTGGGCGACCACATCTCTTCCCGTATTTATTAAAGGATAGTATGTATCATAGCAATAGGCTTCGTTTTTATTTAATGCGATAGGGGACAAACGACCAGACGGGTCACCTGATGGTAAGTGACTACCACTAAGTGCCCATGGACACCCGCAACTCAAGAGTCACAAGTTGCCGGCCATTTAGGTAGGAGAACGGTCTTTTGCTAGTGCAAGCAGAAGTCTTTTGCTTAATGCAGAGTGAAGCTATATCTCGTATGTGCGACTAAATTATATTAATGTTCACAAAATGTGGGCGTCTGATGTTAATCTGCCTACCCTTTTGGGGGTTGGATGTGTTGCCATTTTTTTATACTATAGGGGACACAAACAGACCGGTCACCTGTTGTTAAGTGATAATTGCAGTCAATGGACACCTGCCACTCAAGAGTTGTCAGTGCGCTGCCCGCCTTTGAGTGTGATGAGGGATGGGAGGGTAAGGAAGGAGGAGGATAGGGGAAGGTGGGCCTCCGGAAACCTCACTCATTTCGGGGAAATGCAACGCAAGCGTTACTTCACAACCGGTTTTCTGTGGCCGTGGTATCGTACCGGTTGAGCCGGCGCATTCGTGTATAAGCATGGCTCCGCCACGTAAGTCTGGTGCTCACTGGAGTAGAATAGAGCTTCCACATTCCACATCCACTTCCCGTGTGTGTCGTAAAAGTCGAATAAGGATGTCATCTATCAGATAATATGTAAACGGTCATAAAGTGCCCGATTAATGACAATAGACTGGTCCCCTGGAAGTCTGTTTTATACGGCTCTGCCTATCCCTCAGAGGATGATGTTTATGTAAGTATAATATTTCAACTTTAAACAAAGTATACGACCTGTAGGAGCAAACCTGAGGATTTCGTTAGTTATGTTATAGTTTTACTCTTTTTTTTTTTTTATCCACAGGGGGACAGACGAACAGACGGGTCACCTGATGGTAAGTGACACCGCCGTCCATGGACACTTGCAACTCAAGAGTCGCAAGTGCGCTGCCCGCCTTTGAGGGTGATGAGGGATGGGGGATGCAGGGAGCGGAAAGAAGAGAGGAGGGATGAGGAGATGGGAAAGAGGAGAAAGGAGATGATGGGAGTGAAAAGGGGGGAGGGGGAATTGGGCCTTCAGAAACCTCACTTAATTCGGGGAAATGCAACGCAAGCGTTACTTCACAAGTTAACTTTTTTTGTGGGGCTTTCTGTGGGGCCGTGGTATCGCACCGGTCGAGCCGGCCCATTCGTGTCTAAGCATGGCTCTACCACTGAATGGCTCTACGACTGGCATCGAAGCGCAGCGAAACACATTTAAGTTACAAATTTCATCCGTTAACGATATAACAGTAGTTGATGCAACATCAGTCCCCATCGCACAATTCACTCTTTCGCCGCGTATCGATATTTAGCAATTAAATGGATGTAAATCTGTTAAATTTTCTTTTTTACTTAAAATCAGTTATTTTCCCATCAAGTATTTCATTTATCGTATTAAACCATACGCAATAGAATGCAGGTCTTTAATTTTAAATCGTAAAAAGCTGTACTCTTCTTTCATCAATTTTACCTTAGGGGTTTATTAAGTTAGCTGACCGAATCTTAAGAACAATCAATTCCATTTAATAAAGAAATATCGCTCTACACATTTTCTTCATAACTTAGTTTTCCGCCATAGAGGGTTTTTATCTTATTCAATGTTAAAGGAATCATTCTTGAATCATTCTCGTATACATAAGAAGAATGTTTCAAATAGGTCAATCAATAACGGAGTTATGTGGTAACAATCATACAAGAAAAACATACAACCAAAATGAGAACGTCATCCTATTATGAAGTCTGTTAAAAATGTATATTAATTTATTGCGAGCGAATCTGTACGTAAACCAATACGTTAATACTCACAAGATATGCATCGGAGAGAGGTACAGTATATACTAAATGTTGCCAATTTATCACAATAAAGAGTTTTAATAGTACAGGATCTCTGGTATACTTTTCATCATTTATTACTAACAAGCTGATTTTTCGTGAGTAGCTTCCTTTTGACTAGACGCCCAACTTTTTCCTTGCAGACATTTCATTGACATGTAGGTAAATGGTAGCTTAATAAAAGCAAGGATAAAATATGTTGATTTGACGAATTTTAAAAATTTACTAACCGAATTTTTCTTTGTTAATTATTGAGATAATTATCTAAATAACGGGAAAAACATTTGACCTACAAAATATAAGGTTTTATCAGAGAGTCCCCCCTCTCCAACATGTATCATAAACAAGGTAATGAAAAATAATTACTAACCAGCTGATTTACAACCTACAAATTGCGTGGTATGTCATCTTGGTCCTACGCTTAAAAGTTTTCAATAACGCAGTATTTTTTTTTATTTAGTAACTGTAGGACAAAGGTATCACGTGATAGGTTAATATATTTTTCGTCCAAATAAAACAATGTCCCACAAAAAAAAAAGGTATGTCCTACAAGATTAGTAATTTTTGGGTTTACAAAATGAAATTAAATATATATGTATATATATATATATATATATATATATATATATATATATATATATATATATATATATATATATATATATATATATATATATATGTGTATGTAATATATTATATACAATGAAAATAAAAGAAAATGCTCGATTGTTCTAGAGAATGAAAATTAATGTTTTATGTTTATATATAATACATTATATTGCTTTCGAGCAGATAAAAAATCTCTATTATTTTTTTTTATTTTTTTCTCTTTTTTCTCGGAAATTAAAGTTTTCAGATAATAAATTACACAAAAAAACACTCCATTATTATTTTGCAGCACAGATTACTATTCAAATTATTTTTCGAAAGACGAACAAAATACGAGGTTGACTAAAAACCATTTTACGTGGTTATGATCGACACCAGCATGGGTAAGCATGGTATACCTAGTCCACAGTAAACAATGCTGTGCGCATGCAAGGATAATAGTGTGCCTCAGCTCCAATAGCAAAATGTACAAAATAATATTACTTTTAATTTAATGAATTTCAACGATGTAACTGGAGGATTGGAATAACGTTCCACGCAATTTGTAGGACAATGTGGGTGGCAAACTATGCAAATGTTAGCTAACCAATAAAAAAAAATCAGCTGGTTAGTAATTATTTTTCATGACCTTGTTTATGATACATGTTGGAGAGGGCCCCCCTCTCCAACATGTATCATAAACAAGGTCAACAAAACCTTATATTTTGTAGGACAATTATTTTTTCACGTTATTTAGATAATTATCTCGATAATTATCAAAGAAAAATTCGGTTAGTAAATTTTTAAAATTCGTCAAATCAACACATATTTTATCCTTGCTACCCCTATTAAGGTACCATTTACCACCATGAGGCAAACATGTTGTTGTAAGAAAAAAGTTGGGCGTCTAGTCAAAAGAAAGCTACTCACGAAAAATCAGCTTATTAGTAATAAATGATGAAAAGTGTACCAGGGATCCTGTACTATAAATACTATCCTGAAAAATATCTTGTCAAGAAGGTACTAATTGGATTCCAGGTGAAACAGTACTCTGTAGGATTAGTTTTATATAAAAGTTAAAATATTCACGAATAGCCTTCACGATAAATATTACTTCACGATAATAAAAGATATTTTTTTGTAAAGGTATCTCTGATCTGGACGGCATTTGACAACTAAGGTCTGCGAGAATTCTCAGAAGTTAGTTTCCATCCTAGGGCAGTGTGATGATCCCAGGTGATGCAATAAACTGCAATAAATTGTGACTTGTGATGGAACACCGTGTGGTTTTAGTTGGTTCGAGTCCGACATACCACTTCACTGTTAGCTCCGGTGAGGTGAACCCGTGGAGCTTGCCACACCATGAGAACAAAATAATTCACTTTAAAAAAGTAGATTTGGACAAATTTTATGTTAGACGCAAAAAAAAGTCGGTTGACTTCATTGCGTCTAACATAAAATTTAAGACTTATATTTTTATATGTGTTTGTTACTTCAGAAGTTTCGACTGGTTGAACCGATTTAGATTTTTTTTTTATTTCTTTTTTTAGTCCAGTTCTGACAGTCGAATTAAATAAAGTAAAATTGTATTTTACCACATTAGTAAGACTTAAATTTGCATTAAGTTTGTGCGCGGCAAATGTTCGAATAACTCAATATAACGCCAACCGATTTTGATGATTCTTTGTTTATTAGAAAGGACGTACTTCAACGGTAATTAGATAAGAAGCAAGGATTTGTTAAAAGTTTTAATATTATTGTAAAAACGAAATAAAAATATCGTTTGTTAGTTATTCAACTCAATTATTGTTTTAATTATTTGGTTGACTAATTACTATAGTTTTAATAGTCATAAATATACATTATTAGAAAAAAAAAGTATTATTTGAATTCATATGCTTGTAGATAAATGCATGCATATAATATAGTTTTCTATAGAAAACCACTTACTAAAGTGGCGGTATTATGTAGGTTTCATACAAATTATTCGTGAATTCACTCAGCGTTCGCTAACAACAGAAAACATATAATATTAATCAAACTCTACCGTTTCAAAAGGTTTCTTGGGGAATTCTTGTTTTATTAAAATACCTTTAAACTGTGCTTCTTGGTATTTTGAATTCTGGATAGTTGTGAATTAATATTTAATGATATTTTTATCCATTTGAAAGGCTAGAAAGTACGCTGTATAATGATGGATGAATTGGTCTAGCGGTTATCCGCAGTTTTACTCGAGGCTTAGGTCACCACTCCACTCACAGGAGGTCAGACGAACAAACAGGTCACCTGATGGTAAGAGACAATTGCCGCCCATGAACACATGCAACTCAAGAGTACTTAGTCAGTCCGGCCTTGGGAGGTGATGAGGGAGCTGAAAGAGGAGAGGGGGAAAGAGGAAAGGGGGTTTGGGCCTTCGGTACTCTCACTCATTCGGCAGTGCAATGCAAGCATTGTTTGTGAGACTGTGGTATTACTTCGATCGACCAACTCTTTCTGTGGGTGTCGTAAACGAAGGTATTGGTCTGTTATCTGTCATATATGTTAATAGTACCTGGACGACAGAGCTGTGCTCGGTATTTTTTTTTGGTAAATCGTGTAAAAGAACGAAAAAAAAAGTAAAATAAAATAATCATCAGGACTCGAACCGGGGAAAACCTATTTCCCACCTGACCTATTACGACCTTGTAGAAGGTGGTGAAAGTTACCTTTGTATTCTAATGATATTGTAGCAGTTATTAATTGCCTGAAAACACGGATAAAACGACGTTTTCTAAAAATCAAACCGAGCTAGATCGATTTATCGCCTCCAAAATCCCCTGCATACAAAAGTTCATGAATATCGTTGGAGCCGTTTCCAAGATTCAGATTATATATGTATATATATATAAGAATTTCTCGTTTAAAGACATATGATACAGTCCTACAATCCTTGGATGAAGGCATTAGGCTTGCCCCGTGTTACGTAAGTGGCAAAATTGTATTTGGCACAAAGTGGGCCTTTTATAAAGCCCACTTTGTGCCAACTATATAGGCGTGAACTTATGTATATGATATCACAAATCATAGTTTGTCTATGGCATCGTGAGTCATTAAAAGTTGTTATTTAAATATTATAGACGGACGTAAGTAGTAAAAATGGAGTTACCTTACATTATGCAATAAAAGTGATCTGAGAGCTATGTACGTGTTTTCCAAATTGCCGCAATTTTGCACGAAACAAAACGATAAATAATTGTACCTTGTCAAGTTACCAGACATTGATCACCTAAAAGCAGCACTAAACAGAGCCACTAGGGAATGCAAGAGGGCTTACATCAGATAAGATGCCCAGCGCATTGCACGGTTTGGTCAAGAACTCGTCGCGTACCCTACGGGTAGCCGTAAGTTTTGGCGATTGGCCAAAGCCGTGCAGTCCAAGTTGCCAACCTTCGCTGCGGCCGTTGAACTACCCTGACGGATCACTGGCCCACGAGCCTCAAGAGAAAGCGAATCTACTAGCTGACCTCTTTGCGGCTAACTCCCGAATCGATGACCGTTGCGCGCACACGCCCACCATTGCGTCCTGCGACTCCGCAATGCGGGATATTCGCATCCGGCAGAGGGATGTCCGTGCGGAGCTTCGGTCACTCGATGTCCGGAAAGCCAGTGGACCCGATGGTATTCCGGCGGTGGTTCTTAAGAACTGTGCACCTGAGTTGTCTCCCGTACTAACGCGCTTGTATCGCCTGTCCTATTCCTCAGGAATTGTTCCGGAGGCCTGGAGAGAAGCGAATGTTCAACCCATTCCCAAAAAAGGCGACCGCTCCGATCCAGCCAATTACCGACCTATAGCCGTCACTTCCATACTCTGTAAGGTGTTCGAGCGGATCATCAACACCCAACTAATCCGCCATCTAGAGGATCACTCCTTGTTAAATGATCGGCAATATGGTTTTAGGCCGAACCGATCCACGGGTGATCTTCTAGCGTACGTCACACACCTTTGGGGTGAGGCTATGGATAGGCATGGGGAGTCCTTGGCCATCAGCCTCGACATTGCCAAGGCCTTCGATAGGGTTTGGCACCGCTCGCTTCTCTCCAAACTTCCTGCATTTGGTCTGCCACCTAAACTCTGCAACTGGGTTGCTGCCTTCCTCCATAAGCGCCGCATTAGGGTTCTCTGCGACGGCGCGGCCTCAGACTTCCACTAGGTTAGCGCTGGTGTACCTCAGGGCTCCGTCCTATCGCCTACGCTGTTTCTTCTGCATATCAATGACATGTTGGCCCTTGGCAATATACATTGTTATGCAGACGACAGTATAGTGCACGGGCGATATTTCGGGCATCCTACTGCCAAGCTGGCAGACGTTGAGGAAAAACGACAGGAGCTTGTCGCTGAGCTCGACCGGGTCTTGAGCCGCATTTCCCAATGGAGCTGTGAGAATCTGGTCGAGTTCAGCGCCAAGAAAACACAAGCGTGTGTGTTCTCTGCCAAAAAGTCTCCATTCCTTCCACTTCCTACTCTTCAGAGCACTCAACTGCCACTGCAGGATAGGCTTAGTATTCTGGGTATGGATATTTGCCGGGATCTTAATCCGCGCGATTACATCGCGTTGCTCGGCGTTTTGAACAAGGTGAGACGGTTCTTCTCGCCCGAGCAACTGTGTCTTTTGTACAAGACCCAGGTTCGCTCCTGCGTGGAGTACTGCTCTCATCTCTGGGACGGCTATGCGCAGTATTTGCATGACACTCTCGATCGGTTGCAGCGGCGTGCAGTCCGCATTATCGACTGTCCTGAGATCACCCAGTCTCTAGAGCCTCTGCAGTTGCGAAGAGATGTCGCCTCTATGGCAGTCCTCTATCGCCTACATCACGGGGAGTGTTCTGATGAGCTCTTCCAATTGGTCCCACCTTCTCCCTTCCTCACCGTTTGTGCGTCGAAAATATACATACCCGAACTAAACGGTTTGACTCTTCTTTCCTGTGCCGATCGGTAAAAGCCTGGAACTCTCTACCAGCGCACGTGTTTCATTCCCACTTTGAATCCGGGTCTTTTAAGCGGGGCGTGAAAACGTATCTCACCAGGCCGCCATAGTGTGGGTCACCATGCTGCATTGACTAGACATGCAATGAGGATGGTGACCACCACTCTTTGACTCCACCTATTGCTTTCCATCAGGCAAAGTGGAGTCACTATGGTAGGCTAATATAAAAAAAAAAAAAAAAAAAGAGTGTAAATTTAAAAAAAAAATCATTTCTATTGTTTATAAGTGTGTGTGTGTGTGTGTGTGTTTAAAACTATAAATTTTGTATGTATTTTTAACAGACTTCAAAAAAGGAGGTGATTCCGAATTAGACTGTATTTTTTTGTTACCTCAGAACTGGGTGAACCGATTTTGATGTCTTTTTTTAATTTGAAAGCTGGTGCTTCCAGTGAGATCCAGTTTCAATTTAGTCCAGTTCTGACAATGGCATCCATAAGAAAACCGTATAAGTCTTAAATTTGCATTTAGTATGTGGCGCTACAAATGCACTAATATACATACGTAATAAAAATTATACCTGTTCTGTTCCATTGATTCTAAATCAGAATTTGGCCATGGGACATGGGACATATCATTAAAATTACGAATAAGTTTTTAAATTGATTGTATTTACGATTGAAAGTATTCCGAAAACTAATTGCAAAGGCGCATTGAAGGCTGTTATCTACTTTTTTAAAGTTAATTATTTCAAAAGCAGGGCTTATATAGTAGTAACTGTACCGCTGATAATCATACTAATAATTTCCAAATACATATTATAGGCTAGCCTCCGTAGTTTCACCTGCGTTTGTTTTGTTCTTTCATTAAATACTCAATCAAAGAAACTGAAAACTGCTCACTGTATTAAATGAGTTTATAAAGAAATTACCGTGTATGAGTAATATGACATGTGGTTCCCTGTGGAGTATAATAGGGCCATAGCTACTCTTCCCGTGGATGTCGTCAAAGGAATTGGATTATTATCTATCAGATGGTATATATACAGTCATACAGAGGCAAACATACATGGCAAAATGTGAGTGTTTTATACCCGTCTGCCTTTTTTTTTTCTTTATACGTAGGGAAATCCTCTGCCGGGGTCATCGACGTAGGTGGGTGCCGGACGGTATTCCTAGGAACACGACATCCTTCCGCGATCAGCAGGTGACCGTCCGCCGGAGCCGACCCCATCTCGTTTTTTTAATCGTATCACAGAAGGTGACCATTGCATCCCATGACCTCTCGCCCCATGGCGCGCACAAACGCTGTGAGCGAGAGGTCAGAATACACAGTCTAGGGACTATCCCTTACTTACCCCTTTGGGGATGCTGGCGTAACCGTATTTAAATAACGCTCAGCCACAGAACAAATGATTATGCCCATAGCACAATTATTTATTATTAATTAAATGTTTGTCTCTTATAACATAATATACTATTTTATTCACAACTCTTATAAAGCCGCTCACGAAATTATTGTAATGTCTTAGGGCTCATATGTATGAAGACTATAAAGTTTCTCTACTCCACATTAACTTCATAAATAAACGGAAACGTTTACGGTTAGGTTACGTTTTTGGGTCTATGTACGAGTATGTATATATAAACTACTATTATTATTACTATATATATATCCTATTGTCTTAATAGTGACATAAGGTACCTTTGACTGCACAGAAGGCGCAGCAGTTTAAATGGTCACTTCCCTACTACGCTGCTGCGCTAAGTGTTACGGGTTCCATCCCCGCACGGGACAACACTTTGTGTAATCCATAAAATGTTGTTCTGAGTCTGGGTGTTCTTTGTGTCCGTTATTTTTTTTATATACTATAGGGGGACAGCCTAATGGTAAGTGACAACCGCCGTCCATGGACACCTGCAACTCAAGAGTCGTAAGTGCGCTGCTCGCCTTTGAGGGTGATGGGGAATGGGGGATGCTTAGGAAGAAGAGAGGAAGAGAGGAGGAGAGAGGAGAGAGGAAAGAGGAGAGAAGGAGTTGGGCCTCCGAATATCTCACTCATTTCGGAGAAATGCTTCACAACCGGTTTTCTGTGAGGCCGTGGTATCGCACCGGTCGAGCCGGCCCATTCGTGCCTAAGCATGATTCTACTACTGTTAAAATGTTATTTGAATGTTTGTAAAGTTCCCTGATACTTGAAAAAATATATTGCAAAATTATAATTATAAATTACTTTTAACATCTCGAGGTAACGACAGCAAAAAAATTGTTGAAGCAAATTCAATTTAAATTAAATATCTTTAATTCATCATCAATGATTGAAAATCGTCCTATTTAAAAATATTTAAAATTATAGATCAATAAAAAGCGTCACCGCAACTATAGGTTGCTTTGTCGTATATGAAATGAATATGAACAAGATTAAATAATTAAATACCTGCCTGTTTTGATCTATAACCGCCCGTTTCCAAATGGTTGCCCGCGCATTTGGGGGCAACAAGCGCTAGGAGGGGTCCGGATGTCTTACCAAAGCTGTTCTTGGATTCCTCCTATTTTAAGCGCAGCATGGCACACCGTGTGGTTTAAGTCGGCAACAACAACCGATTCCGACACACCGTTTCACCGACAATCCTGGTGGGATGACGGCCCGAGATGGTTTCCACAAGTTAAAAAAAAAGCTTGAAGAAGAAACAACGAAAGATGTTTTGGTTTGGGCACTTTTGGGTAAAAGGTTCCTCGCAATAAGTACACGTTTACGTAAGTGTCAATAAATATGCTTAGTATATAAATGATAGATGCTTCTAGAACTACACTGACCTGAGTTCCCTCAGGAACGCTCCGAAGAACGGTATGAGCCTGCACTCGGGCATCGCCAGCGCTCTTCCCAAAGCTCTCTCATACTCAGCAGACAGAAGGGCCGCTGATAAGAAGTCCAGCGCAGGCAGAGGCTCGTCGGAGATGCTAAACCAGAAAGACTTGAGTTTGTTGGATCTGCGAAAGAAGAGAAAGGCGTCTTTTTACATTCTGGTGTAAATTTTATACCTGACTGCGCAAGAAGGAGGGTTATATTTATCGATTGTATGTATGTATGAAGTTTCTTTATCACGCTCCACAATCCAAACGATTTGACAGATTTCGATATGTGAGTTATTATTTGAATAGTTTAGGCGACTAAAAGATCGGACTGTAATGTATCAGACAGTATGTATACAGTCACACAGTGCCCGGTCGATGGCAAAAGTCTTGACAAATTGAGAGTGTTTAATACACCTCTGTAAACAGTCAGGGTCGCATACCTATTGCTCTAACCTGCTTGCACCGGGCAGTCCAAGTATCTAACTCATCCAGTCCTGTTATTTTCTATTGAAAGAAAGTAATAAGATATTAGTGAAAAACAAAAGTTGATTGAAAAAAAAAAAGGTTGATATATTGTCTTTGCCTATTAAGTTTTTTTAAACGAAAAGCGATAAAATTTGTTGAAGTAAAAACTTCTTTAGATGCGTTGAAGACTTTTTGGGGGTAAAAAAAACATGAAACTCGCCAAATTTCGCCACCGCATATATATACTGTGTATAATCTAATAGCTCGACGATACAATTCAAGACTGACCGTATTTTTTTTTATTTCATAAAACCTGTTGTCGTCATTGTTCAGTCAAAACAATGAACGTTACATACGTACATATGTATCTACACAAAGGTGGGCATTAACTCGTTAATCCGTTAATCGTTAATTAATGAAGTTAACAATCTGCTGAACGGATTAACTTTTAAGTTAACTGAAAAATAAGTTAACGCTTTATTAACTTCCGTTAAATTGAACTCCTGTTAACTTTAGTCAGATACATTAGCCGTTTGTTGACATGCTGTCATTTTCATTTTTTTTATTTGAATTACGCGCAACGCCACGCTCGTGCGCATATATGCGAAGAACGCGTACGAGTGAGACACACATATAACTAATGCACAGTGCACATATAACTAATGCTATAGCGTGAGTGTAAGAAGTCTGCTCAGTGAGTGCCACTGTCAGTGAATACGACCTAGATATACTTAACTAAACTAATAATAGTGTATTATAATAATGGGTCGGCTCGACCGGTGCGATACCACGGCCTCACAGAAAACCGGTTGTGAAGTAACGCTTGCGTTGCATTTCCCCGAATTGAGTGAGGTTTCCGGAAGCCCAATTCCCCCTCCCCCTTTTCTCTCCCCTCATCTCCTTTCTCCTTTTTTCCATCTCCTCATCCCTCCTCTCTTCTTTCCGCTCCTTGCATCCCCCATCCTTCATCACCCTCAAAGACGGGCAGCGCACTTGCGACTCTTGAGTTGCAAGTGTCCATGGACGGCGGTGTCATTTACCATCAGGTGACCCCGTCTGTTCGTCTGTCCCCCTATAGTATAAAAAAAAAACTATATTTTCGTTTGCATTGGCTGATGGTTAGAGGTGTCAGGTGGGAAACTGATCAAGAAAAGAGTGTACTCCTACCTAAAAGGCCGGCAACGCACTTGTGACTTTTGAGTTGCGGGTGTCCGTGGGCGGCGGTAGTCACATACCATCAGATGACCCGTCTGCTCGTTTGCCCCCTAACGCATAATAAAAAAGAAATAGTCATTCAGATTCAGAAATTCTTAAATTCCATATTCATTATACTTATATCATGGAAACTAGTACTGATAGTACTGAAATAAAATCAAATCCCTGGCAACACTTAAGTGATCACTTTGTATTGCAATCAAGATGCGGAGTACAAAAGAAAAGCCAACGAAAAGGATATTATTAGTATTAGCAGAAGCAGCACAAAAAAGAAGAGGACGAGTTTTACAGCACTGTTACTAAATCTGAAGAAAATAGGTCTAGAGGCCACGAATCTCTGAAAAACTAAGCTCAGAATTTGATTAGAACTTGGCTAACCAGTGTTAATAAATCTTTTTATTAAATATAACACTGCTATCCCATCTAGTGCTGCAGTAGAACGTCTTTTTTCTACGGGCAATGATATTTTACGAGCTAAACGTTCATCGATGTTGGATGTCGACTGTAATGGAACATGCACCTGAAAATCTTGAATTACCTATTGCAAAATAAAGATTAATAATAGCCGTATATGTAATTACTGAAATAAATAAATGTGCGTTTAATTCTTCTATCTACTTGTTTTTCTTTCTTTCTTTCTTTCAGTACAAAATCATTTTATTTTAAATGGTTAACTTTTAACGGTTAACTTTAACTTACGTTAAATTTTCAAGAATTTAACGCTTTACCGATTATCGAATTTAACTTTTTAACTAACGAATTAAGGATAAACGAAGTAAACTTTTTGATTTACTGTGCCCACCTATGTACCTACCCAAGGTTACGCCTGTATCCCTAAAGGGTAGGCTGAGGAGCATTAAACACCCATATTTCGCCTATTTGAATTTGGTCCCATTAACGTAACGTGGGGCAAGCCTATGAAGTGAACAGATGGAATTGAAACTGGTATCAATAGCTCGCGTTTTTCCCTCCCACTTTGATCCCGGGTCTTTAAGGGGGGCGTGAAAAAGTATCTCGCCGGACTCCATAGTGTGGGTCACCATGTTGTACTGACAACTCTTGCAATGATGATTGTAACTATCATTCTTGGACTCCACTTGCGGCTTGCTGCTTGCTTGCTGCTTGACTGCTTTCCATCAGGCAGAGAGGCAGCATTATCGTAGGCCTATATATATAAAAAAAAGCTCGAACTCAAATTCGTTCTTGCTCTACCTCTATCATATTGACTACTCACCTGTCTCATCACTTCGTATCTAAATGAGCTACTAAGAGGTAACTTTTCATCATCATCATATTTAAACATGATGATGATGAAAAGTTTCCTCGGATGTCTCGGATGTTAAGGAAATATGTTTTTTTTTTAATCGTACCTATATAAAAAGAAAATGATGAAAAGAAAGAAAACATATTTATGTTTTAATTTTTTTTTAGTCACACAAAGGCCAGGAAAACAAATTTATCAAATGTTTGTGCTAACAAGTACCCCTGTATGAGATAAAAATGGCCGGAAACAGAGCTGGTTTAATGCTAACACCTACTGAATATCGGATAGAGAGCCATCGTCTGGTTTTATAAAAAAGAGTGAGCGAGAGAGAAAGAGTACCTACTTATAATATAATACGTAACTATAAGTGCGTACTAATAACTCATAAGTCATAAAAATATTTACTAATGAGTACAGGTTGTAGGTATAAATTACATCCAGTGTGACGTCCCGTACTGTCGCGGCTGGATGACTTACTCCTTGAGAAAGGTCTTCAGTCGGGACTGAAACTAGTCGTGCATCCCCGAAATACACACGTGAGTAAAACCGTGTATTTAAATGCTAAGTCATAACACGACTTACTAATGAGTACAGGTTGTAGGTATAAATTACATCCAGTGTGACGTCCGGTACTGTCGTGGCTGGACGACTTACTCATTGAGAAAGGTCTCCAGTCGGGACTGAAACTAGTCGAGCATCCCCGAAATACACACGTGATTAGAACCGCATATTTAAATGCTAAGTCATAACACGACTAACTAATGAGTACAGGTTGTAGGTATAAATTACATCCAGTGTGACGTCCGGTACTGTCGTGGCTGGATGACTTACTCCTTGAGAAAGGTCTCTTGTCAAGACCGAAACTAGTCGGGAATCCCCGAAATACACACCTGAGTAAAACCGTGTATTTAAATGTTAAGTCATAACACGACTTACTAATGAGTACAGTTTGTAGGTATAAATTACATCCAGTGTGACGTCCGGTACTGTTGTGGCTGGACTTACTCCTTGAGAAAGGAAATTAGTCGGGAATTCCCGAAATACACCCTTAAGGAAAACTATGTATTTAAATAAATATAAATTATATTTATATATATACAGATATTTATATTTCAAATATACTACTTATCATAAAATAAAAAAAAAAATGATATTAAGAAACAATTTCTAAAGTGCTCATATTATGTGCAGGGACTGAACGAAACCTCCTGCCCTTTTTATTTAATGTGTGCCCCATACGCGGGGTTTTGAAAAGTAATCGTTTTACTCGTAAAATAAACAAAACAGACGCTTAACTTCGGCGAGAAGTTACGTTCAATGGAAATTTTATTAATTAATCATTTTAGTTTTAGTGCGTTTAAGAATGTTTGTTGAATAGTCAATGTCACTTTGACACAAAGCCATTTAACACAAAAACATATTTTTTTGGTCTGGTGACGGTATCAACCGCAGCTGGTGATGAGCAAACAAAAGATAGGTTTAAGTAAATGTTTTTGTAGAGTACAGAGTTGTTCTTTTGTTTTCATGTACATCCAGTGTCACTCGGGATGGTGTAAGGGTTCTAACAATAAAACATACACCGAACTCTGTTAAGGCTGATATGAATGTTATAGTGGAAAAAATAAACTCACACAAATACATGACAAGACATGGGGATGGTATGGTCGTTGGTAAGACCAAACTCTTTCTTTTTCTTAATCGTATAGCCAAATACCGCATTAGGAATTATTCATGCGGGGCATATAGAACACACAGTCTTGGGAATACTATTTATAGATCACACACATTTTTGTCCCATGTGGGAATCGAATCCACGACCTAGGGTTCAGTAGTCAGGGTCACTAACCACTAGACTATCACACATCGCAACACATTCATGTATCCCAAAGTTTCTGTGGTCGTAAATGGCGCTAATCTGGAAGTTGTGCAAGAATACGTCCATTTTGGCCAAACTATAGAAGAATTCCTCTGGACTGGTCGGCATATGGGAAGCTATGTCATATCTTCGAGTCGTCGATCCCACAATCCCTAAAAACTAAAGCATTCAACCAGTGCGTCCGACCAGTAATAATATAGCTGTAGACTGTGAGTTCATCGCACGCTGAGCGACTTTAAACTTCTGTAAAGTTTAAAGTCGCCCAAGGTGCGATGGAGCGTTGTTTCTTTGGTCGATAGAGTTCGTAACAAAGTTATTCAGCTGAGAACTAACGAAACCGATATCGCACATAGAATTGGTACACTGAAGTGGAAGTTTCATGGTCATGTGTTCAGGCGGACTGATGGTCGACCGTGCTGACATGCGTTTTTTTCTTTGTCCAGCAGCGGATGGCGATAGGTTGATGATGAAATAAACCTTGAAAACATGGAACTAAATTTTTATGGAGTCATCAAAAATGGTTAAACACTAATAAATATATATTTTTTTATGTTATAGGGTCACCTGATGGAAAATGACCACCACCGCCCATGGAGACCTGCAACTCAAGTGGCGCTACTGCGTCCACCTATGATGGGGAAAGGGTGGGGCTCCTCCGGTAACTTTACTCACTGGGTGAAACAAAACGCAAGTATTACTTCACAACCGGTTTTCTGTGTAGCCGTAGTATTACTCCAGTTGAGTCTACCCATAAGTGCCTAAGCATGGTTCTACCAAATCAATGTAACCGCTTACAAATAAAAACCTTCTCAATTTAGTCCCTTAAATAGTCACATAAAAAATGTATATAACCCCGCAATCGACAACATTCGATGTGCACAATTTAAGCCTGATAAAATATTTACATAGTCTGGCATTCGAACCGGGAGGTAGTGATGTCCCATGACCACAATTCCATTTGTATCTTGTATGCTAATACGATGGTTAGGGCCTCAGGACACGCGCGTTGGAGTCTCCCTGGCTCAATAAATAACACGGATGTTACTTTTCTAGATGTGTCAATATATTTTATTAATACTACATACACAGATAGATAGATTAGATAGACATATAAATATTTATTATACACCATTAATAAAGAACCGTTAAAAAAGATAATTATTTTACAAATTTAATTCAAATCTAAAGACGGTAAAAATACGCCCTCTCAGAAAACCGGTTGTGAAGTAACACTTGTGTTGCATTTCTCCGAAATGAGTGAAGTTGCCGGAGGCCCAACTGTCAATCCCACCTCTCCTCTTTCCTATCCCCCTCGTCCCCCCTTCTTCTTTCCCCTCCCTTCATCCATCTAAGGAGCGCATCGCACTTACGACTCTCGAGTTACAGTCCATGTATGGCGCTTGTCATTTAACATCAGGTGACCCGTCTGTTCGCCTGTCCCCCTATAATTAGAAAAAAAAAAAGAAATATACTTTGATTTTCGTGTTTAGTTTTAATTGATTCACTAAACCTGGCTTATAAGTTCTCAATGTAACTACTGACACACGCAACAGAAAATACTTTCTGAAATAAAATTTATCCTTATTTTTACCATTATCCGTTGTTGTACTTGTACACTTGAAGAAATAACAAATTATTTAATGTAGTACATTTAGAATGTGGCGACTCAAGCATATTTAGTTTCTGTTAAATTAATAATTTAACAGTTTTTGTTATAAATTCTAAACACATCTTCAATAAAATAATTTAGTTCGAATGTATTCAAAGCGCAAAAACTAATTTGCAATTTCTTTAATCACGGGATTTAATTGTCATGTTTGGATTCCGGGATTTTACATAAGTTAAGTATTATCAACTCTATGTTACTTAGTTTCTCAAAATTTACGTAGTATATGTAATATATACTGTACCAATTCTGATCTCCGGTTATAAGCATTTCAACAACGCCCAAAATTACTTTCCATTAATATTTTTTTTTGTATTTTTACTCAGATGCCAATTGATAAGGCTAGATGCGTTTCTTTACTACTCTTATTGAAATACCTTTTTCTAGAAAGTAACGGTTAGCGATTAATACAGCTGAGGCTTACAGTGTCTTTTGTTTATCTTTTTTTTATACTATAGGCGGACAGACGAACAGACGGGTCACCTGATGGTAAGTGACAAGCGCCGTCCATGGACGTCGCAAGTGCGCTGCCCACCTTTGAGGGTGATGAGGGTTGGAGGAATTCGGGGAGGGGAAAGAAGAGAGGGGATGAGGAGATAGGAAAGTGGGGAGGGAGACTGGGGGAAATGGGAAGTTGGGCCTTCGGAAACCTCACTCATTTAGGTTTTCTGTGAGGCACACTGAAAACCGGTTGTGAATAGCCAAAAATAGGCTGCACCGGTCGAGTCAGCCCATTCGTGCCTAACCATGGCTCTACCACTATTATTATTATTTTATTAGATCTACATATAGATTTGAAAATTGGGAGTACATATTGATTTTTAAATAACTTCGGATTGTTATGTCAAGTAGTATATACTAAGTCATAGAGTGCTTACGTCAACAAGCTTGTTCCCAATTTTTTTCACATGTGGAAACCCCCACAGGTCATCACCTCACCGGAGCTGACGGGGAAGTGGTATGTCGGACTCGAACCGACTAAAACCATATGGTGTTCCGTCACAAGTGGGCCCATTGCAAGGGATAGCCATCCAGGAACCCTGCAGACCTTGGCCGCCGCTTTTGCAAGAGGCACCTACACTATGGAATCCGGTGGGCCTTGACAGTTTGAGAAGCGAGCGTTGAACAAGACACACCACCGCCTCAGGCCTGCTTGTGCTAGGGTAAGTGCATCCCTACCTGTTACCCCCAGTTTAGCGCTCATGGAGGCCGGAGAACGTTATGTGAAGCTTTTTAAAAATAAGGTGTTTGAGATCTCGCTGCCTACAGACTTCAATGAAGATCAGTATTTTTTTTTTATTTCGGGTTTGTATACAATTTGATCGCTGTATGTTTTGCGTGTTCGACCCCAGCCGGCATTCCCATACAAGTTTACCTTATTACTTGACTTCGTATGAATGCAATGTACATACTAATGTGGTGATTGGAGTGATTAATACAATTATTATAGGAGGTTAACATAGTCATCATACATATATGTATATAGTAGTTTTAAAGATATTATATTCCGTAGTACATTATTTTGATCGCTCTCCTAAGGTTTAGACACAAAATATGATTTAACGCTATTAACATATGTATGTCTTATAGATAGGAATCTTTCTCTTAAATCACTTTCTCTCTCTCTCTCTCTCTCTCTCTCTCTCTCTCTCTCTATTTATGAAAACCGCATCAAAATCCGTTTGCACAGATAAGTACAGATGGTGGGAAGCGACTTCTATACTAGACTTTTATACTATATAAAGATTCGCTATTCGTTCTGCATTCATTCTATGTACGTGCCTTACTGCTATCGTGGTAGAGCCATGCTTATGCACGAATAGGCCGGCTCAACCGGTGCGATACTGGATTGACTGAGCCTTGTATTTCCCCGAAATTAGTTCGGCACTGTATTAGGCCGGTAGCGCACTTGCGACTCTTGAGTTGCAGGTGTCCATGGACGGAGGTTGTCACTTGCCATCAGGTGAACCGCCTGTTCATCTTACACCATATTATCTAAAAAAAAACCAAATCAACACCTTATAAATTTTTTGTTACTACAAGATCTTGCATGAAGCGTTTGGTGTGAGAAAGCTAGTCTGACGTTGGATACCGCATCTGCTTTCCGACGATCACAAGGCGGCCCGCGTCAAATGGTGTAAGAAAACTCTGCAAAGTTTCAACCGAGGAGAGACAAATCACGTCTACGACATCATCAGTGGTGACGAATCTTGGATCTATGCCTACGATCCAGATTCCAAACAACAATCTACAATCTGGGTCTTTCAAGACGAGCCAAAGCCGACTAAAGGCCACACTTTATAATATATACGTACATATTATACGTATATATATATATATACGTACATATTATACGTATATATATATATACGTACATATTATAATAATCTTTATTTTTTATCCCTTAACATTCCACCTTTATTAGGAATATTATATTCAAATTAAAATAGATCGCACCTCGAGTACTGCTCTTTCAATTCAAATACATTTTGTCTCAATACATTTGATCACGGTGACCTCCTGTTATGGGACTAAATTGCTAACGAGATAGGGTCCCTGTTGGTCTCGAAAGAATGTGTTCCCGCGGCCCTGGACGGCGAAGGATCACCGTGGCGGTTTTAGCCTATCTAAGAGATAGTATTGTTATTTTTCCTGCAGTACATACATATACAGTCGTATAATGCACGGCTGACGGCAAATAGCTTGCCCCCTGTTACGTTAAAGGGACCAAATTCTCATTGGTACAACGTGGGTGTTTAACACGCTTCTGCCTGTAAAGGATAGCGACGTGAGCGTATGTATGTAGCCTTGAAAAAACTCTAAGTTTTGCTGCGTAGTTTAGTTTTATTGGAAAAGTTTAAGAACATTACGTGAGCGAACACGCGCCGGTCTTTTAAGTCAAGTTTTGGTATGTTGGTATTAGTTCCGAAACGTTTACCCTGAATACAGAATATCGATCAGAAAAGAACGTATTTTGTAACTCTTGACCTTACTTGACCTCATTCAATTGACCAGAAGAGGAGTGTTTGTATGGTTCGTTGTTGTTTGCGACAACCCTGATTCGTGTGACAGCCCTGTTTCGAAAATGTAAAAATATGTAATTAAATGTGAACAATAAACCTTAAAAAACGCGAGTAAAATCCGTTCAATACAGACAGTGTAGTGGCATTTCAAAGATATCACAGTGCATATGTACGTATAGCTATATAGTTTAGTGCTTGTGTGAAATACCTAGTTAGTCTAAAATAGTGAAATTTGTGCCTTTCTATGTAAATACTTTCATGCTTTATGTACCCGAAAATAGCATTTAGACGCATATAGCTCAGATTTGAGACCTAAGACCCAGTTCATGCAGATGTAATTATAGTCTTAGTGCCCCTGCGTTAAGCTATGTATGTTTCGTTAAGTACAGTTAAGTTATTTGAGTAGTTAAACGACATTTAGCTGCTAGTACCTACACTTAGGTTTTGTTTTGTACTTGGTGCTTAGGATTTTGTAAAAAACAATCTTTTATTATGTTTGCCTTATAGCTTTTTTTGTGTGGAAACCCCCGCGGGTCGTCACCTTACCGGGGCTAATGGGTAAGGTGGTATGTCGGACTCGAACCGACTAAAACCACACAGTGTTCCGTCAATGGGTCTATTGGCCGGGGCCTCAGGTGTACCCTAGAAAGGAAATCCCTGTGTAACCCGGCTGCCTTATAGCTAACCTAGGCAATTATCTAAACAAGGTAGTTCCTTAGGAATAGACGAAAATGTACAGAAACGATAATAAAAATCTATACAAATAAATAAAATTGTAATGTCTGTTTGTAATATTAAAATAACCGTTTTTTACTAATTGCATATGAATGTATACACGGTACATATACCAAAACAACTTTTTTTTTAATTTTTGTCTGTCTGTCTGTTTGTTCATCTCTGAAATGGCTGGACAGATTTTGGCGGGACTTTCACTGGCAGATAGCTGATGTGACTTAGGCTACTTTTCATTTAGATAAAAAAATAGGACCTCTCGAAAAAAAATTAAAACCAATTAAAATTTTATAATATTCGATTAACAGAAGAATTTCATTTAAATGAGTATAGGTATTTCTTAAATACAGAATTAATAAGTTATCGTAAACTCTGCGAACTGAACAATAACTTTTTTGTTAAATACCACGCGAACGAAGTCGCGGGTAACAGCTAGTTATTAAATAAAATGCAATGAGTCTGAGACGATGCGCAACAGCGGTCGATCGCTCGCGCGCAGACATCGACAGCCAAGGGGTCTCAAGATTATTAAGAGAGAAAATTATATAAACAGACGCCTCAAGCTCGCCTTGTTTTATTTAATACTCTTGAAATGGTATTTTATTTGCGTCCTGCTGCCGTTAAACACTACAGGAACATCAAGAATAGTGCCTGAACTTCATCCCATCCCGGAACCTATAGGTACAGGGCATAAGCGGCTCGATTCAGAAAACGAATAAGTTTTTTTTTTTTTTTTATGCGATAGGGGGCAAGCCAAAGGGTTTCATAAAACTGGAAGTCACAGGTTTCTAGTCGAACACAAGTCTACTTGTTTCTGTTAACACAAGTTCTCAAAGGCCGGGGGACGGTTCTGACGGCCCGAGGGGGTTCCACACGTTAAAAAAAAAGCCGCCGCCGCCCGCCTGTTCAGTACAGTTGTTATATGTCAGTCTATTTGTTTTAAACGAAAACTTGCGCCTTAATAAACATACAAACAATTATTGATTAAACGGTTTTTTTTTATGCGATAGGGGGCAAACGAGCAGACGGGTCACCTGATGGTAAGTGACTACCGCCGCCCATGGACACTCGCAACTCAAGAGTCACAAGTGCGTTGCCGGCCTTTTAGGTAGGAGTACGCTCTTTTCTTGAAGGTTTGAAGGTCGTATCGGTTCGGAAATACGGCAGGCGACAATTTGTTAAATAAGCTGGTTGTGCGAGGCAAAAAGCTTCTGGAGAAGCGCACAGTGGTGGAGTGCCAATCGTCCAGGTGATTTATTTAGCTTGCCCTGTTTGTTTACGTATTTGGGTCAAATCTAGTAATTGAAATTGACCCCCGTTTCTGTTGACGGATTGATATGAAGTTTGGTACACACCTTTAGTTTTGATGACAATATAATTGAATATATTCGTTGTCATTGTCAATCCAAGATGGCCGCCTCTACGAAATGGCGGATTACATATTGTTACGAGCTGGGTATTTAATAAATTAAAGTAGTCGATTGAATACCAAAAAAACACAACACAATATTTATTAATAACACTCTTTACAATTACAAATCACTATATCACTCGTTAGTCGCACTAGAAGATCGCTTCGATGTTTTTCCGCTGTATCGTGAATCAATACTGCCCGTACGGCTACCCCGATCCGCTTTTATATTGCTGTCGAGATAACTACAATGTACGATAATATTCGATCGATGGCTCTAGACTAAATAGATTATTCTAGAGCTACTTGTAGCGCCATCTAGCGTCATAATGTCCACAGTTGCGCGCTATCCGACACTAGATGGCGTTGTCCCTTCGTTCTCGCGTCTTGTAGATTGTTCCAGACTATTTTTCTCGATGGCGCAACAATATTTTAGCAGCTTCATTTTTCTTTTCACAACCTCTTCATTATGGGTATCAAACAAAACGTAATGACTAGTAGAATAGATTACACAATAAAAAAAATTAAAATCCGATATGGCCGCACTACCCCTTAATTTTTTTTTATACTATAGTGGGACAGACGAACAGATGAGTCATCTGATGGTATGTGACAACCGCCGTCCATAGACACTACTATACTACACTATATGATCTATTTTTCTTTTTTATGCATTAAATGAATTTAAGTTTGAAAACTTTGTTGGGCTCTTAGCGTGAATGTCTTTCAAGTCACTACGTTTATTTACTAGCTCGTCGTCACTACGTTTATTAAAAAGACTTGATCGGGGAGTTTGCACCAAGCACAGCTACAGCATAGTTCGTCGGAGTAGTGGCACTAGTGTTATAATTAGTTTGCGGGGAAGTTTACGGGGAACTCTGAAGAAGATTCTATTCGAAAGTGCAATCTATTGCATTTTTGAGTAATTTAAAAATGAATGTGAGATTTAAAACATCTTTGAGCTCTTCAACGAGTCAGTTTGTGGGGGCATATGACCTTTTTCTTTTACTTATTACGACAAAATGCGCCAGGTGATTGAAATAGATTTAGACCTTTCTTGGACGCGCATTCTGAGTGATTGAACCTGGTAATGAGGCTACCAAGCGACACTACAGTACTTACAGTACTGCTACACAGCATTATTCTTGTGATTGGATTACGAAATTTCTTCCTATTATGATTGACGAATTCTAAAGAATGTGAAGCCTTTTTTATAGTAACATGGTAAGTTAGTTATGTGTCTAAATTGACACCTAAATCACAAATGACTACAACAGCCAACGACCTCCTTTAATTTTCTCAATATTAAAAGTTCAAAACTGAACTTCAACAGTTGAATTATTTATTATTATTCGGTTGCACTTTGCACCTAGACACCTCAGCCACTGCACCACATTCACTTAACTAAAAACAAATGAAATGTTTATTTGCATATATTACAAGGAGGACCAGGTGTTACATAGCTAGTTTTGGATGCCATATTCTGCTTTGTTTTGGCATGCAAATGTATGCTAAACTAAAAATAACAATAAGCATTACAAACATTACACACTTATTTAATAACCATTTGCGTAAATGAGTTCTAAAATATTTGAATGCTCTATATTTCCAATCCCTTATATTCTCGGGCAATCTATTAAATATAATACACACATGTCATAAACATTTTCTTTTTAAACTTAAAATAGTTCTACAAAGTGGGACCAGTATTTTTGTAAGATTTCAAGGTTTATATAATATTTCATTTATTAATGTGAGCAAGACGAAAACGATGGTTCTTGAAAGAGATAAAAATAGAACGTTTTGTGAAATTATAATAGGTGGTCAAAAAGTGGAACAAGTGGATGAATTTGTATATCTGGGATCAAAGTTCACTAGGGACGGAAAGTGTGATCGTGATATAGAACGAAGACTCAGTGCGGGTAATGCGATCAATGGCGCATTGCATACTTTTATGATCAGCCACAGAGTCTCAATGAAGGCTCGCATGACTGTGCATAGAGGTGTGTTGGTGCCAACACTTATGTATAGGAGCGAAAGTTGGGTATGGCAAAAGAAGCACGAAAGTAGAATTAATACGGTAGAAATGAAAGCATTGCGGAGTATAGCTGATGTGAAATTGAGTGACAGAGTGAGGAATAGTGTGATACAGGATCAGTGTGGTGTGAAAGAGGATGTAGTGACTAAAATACAGAAAGTATGCTGTACTGGTTCGGGCATATCGAAAGGATGAATGAAAGAAGGTTGACAAAAGGTATTTATATGGCATAAGTAAATGGAGTTGTCGGAAGAGGAAGACCTAGGCGAATGTTCTTGGACCAAGTCCAAGAAAATCTAAGCAAAGGCCAGGTCAAAAGTACCTTTAACCGACGAGCCTGTATGCGGAACGGAATGAAAGTTGAAGAAGCGAGAAAGGTATGTCGGAACCGTAGCAACTGGAAGGAAGTGGTCTCTGCCTACCCCTATGGGAAAGAGGTGTGATATTATGTATGTATGTATGTATATTCCATTTATAAGTCATTATGTTTTCTTGTAAAAACAACAAATTCAGTTTTTAAATAAAGACCTCCCTCTAGCACTTTTTTTAGACACTGAATACTATATCAGTAGAATTACGCCATATTATTAATCCATATTATAAGCCATATACAACTCAACATAGCCTCTACGAGTATATGTCATAATAGCCGTCTTTTCACGTGCCACAATCCGAAGCTCTTAGCATATGCAGATGCCGTTTATGCGCGGCTTTCATCTACAGAATTTATCTAACGCAATACCCAAGAATCGAATACTATCATTTTGCTCTTTTGTGTCATTATTTATTATAATTTTTAAGTTATAATTATTTTTGTATTTGTTGGTGCATAATTTTACTAGTTTCACTTTTGGTATATTTACTTTTAGATTGTTTGGTTGTAACCTTGTTAATACTAGTTGTAACCGTGTAATACTAGTTGTACTGCTTCGCTTATTATAATCTTATACTAAATGGTCATGTCCTCATGATAGTACATCACCGATACATTGACAGCAAACAGGACACTTTGGTAATTTAAATTCTGGTAAAGTCTTCTTACAAAAAGGGTCCAAGCAAGCGGCCCTGCGGAACTCCCATTTTATTGACTTTATATGAAGAACTCTTTACTTTCAATTCTAGTTTATCTATAATCTAATATAATCTAATATTATTAATCTCGATATGATGTTGGCGGTCTCTTAGAAAGCTTTTGATCAAGTCCCAGGCTACTCCTCTAATGTCTTATCTGTACATGTGGAGTGCTTACCGACAAAGCTCGCGGAACACGCACGCTGAAGTGGGTAGCAAACGACTGATGATTGTATGAGTAAACGGATCGTCGTAGGACGTCTCCTGGTCAAATGGACTAACGACATGAAAACGGTGGCTGGAATCGACCGTATGTAGAAGGCGGATCACCAGGAGCATCGGGAGAGGCTTTTTTTTTGTGTGGAAACCCTCCCACTCCTGCCACGGGTCGTCACCTTACCGGGGCCGGTAAGGTGGTATGTCGGACTCGAACCGACTAAAACCACACAGTGTTCCATCATCGCGTCTTGTAGCCGAGACCTCCGGTATACCCTAGAAAGGAAAACCCTGTGACCCCGACGACCCCGCTATGGTGTGATCCTACCTCTGATTTATCTGATCCTTCGCGCCGCTTCTTGGCAACCATCACTGCCTCGCAATACGAGGCAGCGGAATCCCACGCACGCTCACTTTGGACCATGGATGTAATCATGGTCTCCAGCAAGAGGCTACTCACACCAATAGCCGCCACGAGATTGAGAGAAGCCTATGTCCAGCAGTGGACTAAGGTTTAATACGCCTCTGCCGACCTCTTAGTTGATAGAAGCGTGAATTTACGCTTAGAAAATTTTATGTCCATTTTTCTGTTTTTAACCGACTTCAAAAAGGATTCAATGCGACTGTTATTGCGAGATTTAACTTAACTTGCAAAGTGTGTTTGTTTGCAGCTAAAATTTTACACCATACACCTTCAGTTAATGTGCATCCAATCGATAAGCATGACCTAAATGTAATCTAAATTTATTTTTATGCCAGCCATTTACAAGAATAAAGCTTAATTCGTCTTTTTTTGAAGTCGGTTTCACACTTTTTATTTTTTTTATTAGACTACCCTCACGCTTAAAATCAGCACCGTATACTTTTAATCTAAAAAGTTACTCCTATAAATTTATTGAGGGGTGAACAACCAAAATACCTTATAAATTAAAGCCATAAATTTACCGGTAAAGACGGTGTGGTCAGCTTGTACCTCTCTCACTTGAATCAGAGCCGCCGGAGTAGGAAAGTAATATGGAGTACATGCCATTATCCACACAATATGAGTTTTTGTAATGTTATATGGATGTCAGTAACTGGAGCTACCCATGGACCTTTTCCTGGGTTTAGTAGTCTCGAAGTGGAGGGTTAGACCTGTAGTACTTATACATTTCACCCGTGTTCTGTGAGGCCATGGTTTTACTCCTGTCCCTAATTGCCTAAGCATGGCTCTCCCATGTGTAAGACACCGACGTGACAGAATATAACATGTCTTATAGCATTGTAGTTTCAATGTTGATGCGTAACTTATTTTTTTTTTTGCGTGATAGTAAGTAATAGCTTCCGCCCACGGACACCTAAAACACAAGAGTTGTAAATGCATTTATTTGTATAATTACTAATTACAATGCGTGATTGGCCGATTTGGTTCTCGTTTTAGAAAATAGAGCATGCAAAATGTATGAGTTTGGACTTATTTGTGGTAATATTTCAAAGGGTATTGTAAGATGATGATTGCAACGGTACTTGATCAAATCTATCTATCTATCTAAAAGTTACGTCACGTATCATTTGATATCAGTCCGCAAAAGGCCGCAGGATCAGGATCTGGCTAGGTATGTTCTGCATGGGCAGAACAGACAACTAGAATATAACGGACGAACCTGATTTACATGGAATTTTTAATTAGTTTTATTATGTCGTCGGCCTGCTGGACTGTCGAACTGAGGAAGGTAACTTAAACTCGGCTAGATTAGAGGAATAAAAGAAATACGATAAAGATAAATGAGGGTGGCAGAACGCGTGCTTTGTCATAAGTTGGGAGAGGTCTATGTCCATCGATGGACTGAAACAAGCTGAATGTCGAATGCGTGAGATCCAACACCTTCTAAAATTTACATAATCGGATTTAAAAAAAATGGACAACCGACTTCAATGCGTCTATCAAAAAATGCAAGACTAATAAAGTTTTTTCATGGATGCCATAGTTACAACTGGACCAAATTTTCATCTAACTACCCTTTAAGTACATCCTTTCCAATAAATCATCGAATCATCGAAATCGGTTTGGGTGATATTGAGTTATTCGTCCATTTGTCGCGCACATGCTTAATGCAAATTTGAGACTTATATGGTTTTCTCATGGATGCCATCGTCAGAACTGGACCAAATTAGGCACCAGCTTTAAAAAAAAATCCTCAGTATCTGTTCACCCAGTCGAAACTTATGGGGTAACAAACATAAAAAAAAATACAGTCGAATTGGGAACCTCCTCCTTTTTAGAGACGGTTGAAAAGGGGATTAGTATAAAGAGCAAAAAATCTGTATTATTTAAAACTAACTACACGACCTTATAAAATAGTTTAAACAAAAACAAAAACTAACGTTTGACTTGTTAAGAGGCGAGCCAAACTCCTGTCTTTTCTTTAGCTTTACAGGAAATTCTCAAAGCGATAGAGTAGTTTATCATAAGATAATAATTTATCATTATGACATAATGTATGTATATAAACTTACTGTTACAAACTCGCTCAATGATCAAGTGAATATTTTCAACCGACTTCAAAAACGATCAGTTTCTAAGTTCAACGGATGTTTTTTTTGTTTGTTACCTCAGAACTTTCGACTGCGTAAACCGATTTTAATGATTTTTTTTTATTTGAAGGCTGGTGCTTCACGTGTGGTCTCGTTTTAATTTGTTCCAGTTCTGACAATGGAATCTATGAGGAAACCATGTAAAATCTTAAATTTACATTAAGCATGTGCGCGACGATTGGACGAATAACTTAATATTACGAAAAACCGATTTCGATGATTCTCTTTTTATTGGAAAAGATGTGCTTCAAGGGTAGTTAGATGAGACTTTGGTCCAGTTGTGACAATGGCATCCATGAGAAAAGTATAGAAGTCGGTTGTCTACTTTTTAAAGTCCGATTATGTTGACAGCGAGTTTAGTGTGCGCATTGCTCGCGAGAGGGGACTATGTTCCTTCACATCAACTTTGTGAGCCCAAACTTAGTTTAATAGAAGACATTGACTTCACTTCACACTACCTGGCTTCATCAACAGATCAGCGCCAGGACGCTATATTATTGTATGGACATCCAAAACAAATTTATCCTCAATTTTTTATTTTGATATAACAAATTAAAGCAGGTTTTTCTTTTTATATAGTATAAGGAGACAGATGAACAGACGAGTGACAACCACCGCCCATGGGCACCTCAACTCAAGAGTCGTAAGTGTGCTGAACGCCTTTCAAGGTGAGGGAGTGGAAAATGGAGAGGGGGTGAGGGGAGGGGAAAAAGGAAAGGGTGAGTTGGACCTCCAGTAACCTCACTCGCTGTGCAATGTAAGCATTGTTTGTCTACCCGTTTTCTGTGAGGTCGTGGTGAACTCCAGTCAAGCCAGCCCATTTTTTTATTTGTTTGCTTAGATAGCAAGTGAAGCTTATAAAAGCGTGTTGGAAAAGGAATCACATTTTCGGTCTCTCATCAGATGACAACAGAATACTAAGCGATTCAAATCGATTATAATCGGAAGTCGAATACTCAGAGGTAAAGGAAAATAAACCTGTCCTTTTTTTGGCAAGAGGGGCCTTTGAAGGGTTGGAAAAGGATTCAGTAAGAGCCTCGAAGGGCGTAATAATAATGTCGCAGGACTCTCCAAACAAAAGACACCGCTATGTTATTCTACTTGAGAAAAATGACTTGGAATATAACAGTATACAGAGTTACTTTACTAGATTACATTTAAACATACTTGGTTTTTGATATTTTATTGAAAAGGTCAAGGTCAAGGTCATTTTTCGTCTTATAGTAATGTTAGCGGTGCGTATACGTACAAAAATCATGATGTTACAACGCTACAATATACGCACATACATTCTTAATTTTAATAGGTAGTAAATGTGTTTATAGAAGGTCTATCTCATATATATATATATATTGCCGTTGTAAGCATTTATAACAGTTAAACCTAATCTTATTTTTTACATTTGTGCAGTAAAATCAGATAGCAAAGTAAAAAAAAATACATTCAAACACACACTGTGACCTTTGGGTACCTATATGCCTAACAGTGTATGTTTGTATGTATGTACATATGTTCAGAGGTAGAGTGTACTAAACGCTGACATATTGAGTTGTACTTTCGTAGTCGTAGGGGTCCAGTATGTTTTCATTTCATTTTATACGTAAACAATGTACAATTCTGTTTGAATGTAAATAGGTCAAAACCTATGCAATAATTGATAAATAAAACAAAATGAACAAGAAAACCAACAAAACAAATGTAAAATCTACTGGCCGTCAACTGGACACTGTATACATACTGTATAATAATCGTAGATAACAGTCCAATAAGGCGACTAAAGGCAAGACGACAAAAAAATATAGTACTTATCTACACCATACCACTTCTGTTTAGAGTTCAAATTACTCAGGATTAATGACCTCAGGACTCAGTTTAAATTTTCTAACAAACGACCAACGTACCCTGGATTAAATAAAAAAAGATTAATTATTTTTTGTTAATATATAAAGGGTACTCAATTCATATTTGTTAAGCTATAACTGTCATCTGTTATAATTATGTTTGTTGAATAAAATGCTTGACTGTGAAATGTAAATATTTGCCAAAAAATTATACAAAGAATTATGGAAGCGGTAAGCACCTACTAAAAAGGAATTTGCTTTCATATTTATTAATTTAAAAATATGCATTTTATTAAGGATTATTTATTAAGGTTTAAGTAATTAGCTGAAAACATTAATTAAAGGTCAATGCACTTGATATGACCTTGACCTTGATATTCACATGCATGATATATTATGCTTAAATTGGAGGCTGATCCAGACGAATTACTATTGTAGCACTGGTGAATGCCAAATATCCATGGGAGAAAGAATACGAAATCATTAATGTTATGTCTACAGGCGAGTTTTTTTATTAATTGTTACTCTTTAGCCTTATTGTTCTAGGTGAAGTCTAATAGGGTCACCCTATCTCTTACAGTTTGTGTCGTAAAAGGTGACTAAGGGATTGGACTGGTACCTATTAAAATATGGTTGGCACAACGTCGGCGTTAATGTGGTTGATCGCAAACTGTTATACGCTCCATGGCCAGTAGCGACAGGAATTTTACCGCGGTTGCAACCTTCTGCGAAGACGTCATTTCGCGGAAGGAGGCGGCGGAAAGGTTCAGGGGGGATGACCTCCACTCGGACCCAATTCGCCGCCGGCGAACCGGGTGGCGGAGACGCGCCTACCAGCGCCTCATGCCGCCCTGAGTGTGGCCGCGGGTGGTCGGGACGGGTTTACCCCTCCATCCGCTTCAGGCCAGCCGCGAGGAGGTGATGTCCGAGTGTGTCTGGACGCCGCCATATACATAGGTTACCCGTAGGTGGTGCCCGCATAGTGCGGGCAAGCGCTAGGAGGGGTCCGGATGTCTTAATAAAGCTGTTCCCGGATTCCTCCTATTTTAAGCGCAGCATAGCACACCGTGTGGTTTTAGTCGGTTCGATTCCGACACACCGTTCCATCGAAAACCCCGGTGGAATGACGGCCCGAGGGGGTTTCCACACGAAAAAAAAAAATTACGTAGCTCTGAGCATATTCAAATTTTTCTAAAAATGTATACATAAACAGTGATAGAGCCATGCTTAGGCACGGCATAGGCCGGCTAGACCGGTGCGATACCACGACCTCACAGAAAACTGGTTGTGAAGAACCGAAAGAATGAAACACAAGGTTTCATTTCCCACAAATTAGTAAGGTTTCAGGAGGCCCAACTCCCACTCAACCCTTTCCTCTACTCTCTCCGCCCTCTCCTCTTTCCTATCTCCTCCTCTCTTCTTTCCCCTCCCCGCACCTACAAAGGCGGGCAGCACACTTACGACTCTTGAGTTGCAGGTGTCCGTCTGTTCGTCTGTCCCCCTATAGTATAAAAAAAAAATGAAATTGACAGTAAAACAAAACAGTTACAAGGAAATAATTTTCAAAGTATAAAATATTTAGAAGTCATTTCAACATATATTTATTTAAGCTAAATTATCTATTTTGTAGCAACCAATAACGTTCCCTGAATTCCACCACGGCCTTTTAGTTACAATCTGTATAATGTACCTAACCTTTTGCCGAAACTTGAAGAGACGGGAGAGCATATTAAAATTTTAATAGCTCTATATAAAATGAAGTAACTTGGACATATCAAACCATCATTAGAAAGCAAAAACGTCACGGCATTTTAAAGGAAAAAAGCTTATGTAATATGTTGTTACATTTTAATTAAGAACGGGTTTGCCTTGAGGCACAAACGTCGCTTAAAACACTTTGACTTACATCCGTTAAATAATGAAAAATATATCATATTTTAATTACAAAATGACAACGCGGGCTGTCTACATGCGGTTCCATTCCATGTACAATTTATACCATATTTGAGCCTTTTCAGATTAAATTATTTTATATTTATATTTAATATTATAAAATGGGTCAGTAAGGTTAGCCGAATGGTCCACGGTGAAGTTGAATAGGGCCACCCCACATATTGTAGAGTCGTAAAAGGTGACAAACTGATCGGAGTGTTATCTATCAGACAGTATGTATACAGTCATACAGTACCTGGTTGACAGCTAAATGCTTGCCCCCTATTAGGTTAGGGGGACAAAACTGTAATTTGCCATTTGTGGGTGTTTAATATACCTCTGCCTACCCCTTAAAGGGGATACAGGCGTGAGCGTGAGTATGTATGTAGAAGTAATGGTTGAACTGATTTTGATGTAATTTGTTTTTATTTTTCTTCTATAATATAGGGGAACAGACGAACAGACGTGTCATCTGATGGTAAGTGGTAAAGCCATGCTTAGGCACGAATGTGCCGGCTCGACCCGTGCGATACGGCCTCAGAGAAAACCGGTTGTGAAGTAACGCTTACGTTGCATTTCCCCGAAATGAGTGAGGTTTAAGGAGGCCCAACTCCCTCTCCCCTTTCCATTCCCCTCATCCCCCCTCTACTCTTTCCCATCTCCTAAACCTCCCCTTCTTTCCCATCCCCGCATCCCCCACCCCCCATGACTCTCAAAGGCGAGCAGCGGACTTACGACTCTCCAGTTGCAGGTGTCCATGGACAGCGGTTGTCATATAAAAAAAATACATTACTTTGACGTATTCAATTCTAAGCCCGGCTCATTCGTGCGTAAGTATGGCTCTCCCACGGTGAACATTGGCCATTTATATAGCATAGTTCTATTCTATTCCACCCTTTTCCTAAAAGATTATTTCTTGCTGACTCGTTGTCATCTCTAGAAGGAACTTAGTCTGGGAATATGTTGAAAACTACGGTCAGTACCAGTGAGTAGATATCACTACGTTGTTAAGGGTCCGCTATGACAGCTTTTGACATGGGTACACAGAGAACTGACAGATATTGCGTAGGCACTGCGGCTCTCAAACTTTTGTGAATATTTATTACAAATTTATAGAATAGTTTCTAGGACTTCTGAAGTGTAAGTAATAATAACTAATATTATAAATTAAAAAATGTAAATATAACTTTGTTTGATTTTGTTTTTGTTAGATCTATAAATCTACAATAACGCAATAGTAAATTTATTGCAGTCGACTCTTACTTCCAAGATTTTTCTGATACAATTACACTTTGCAGTAAAAGGTAGTTTGATGTCAAGTCCAAACCTTAATTCAATACAAATGTTTCATAAGTTTACCATCAAATTTTATTTACTTCCATGTATGGTCTGAACATTAAATATTAGTAAGAAACTTTAGAATAATAATGTATTTTTATGTCTTTTATAAAAGTGTCAATTCGAAATTTTTTTGTTGATGTCTCCACTTACGGTTCAAATCGTTAAGACGTACAAAAGTAGCGATTTCCGCAAAACCTAACCTTTAATAATATCTTTTGAAGTAAACTTCCTCTCACTAATACCTACATATGAATATACGCTCACGCCTATGTTCTTTAAGAGGTAGTCAGAGGTGTAATAAACCACCCACATTTTGCCAATTCAATTTGGTTCCACTAACGTAATAGGGGTTAATTCTAGTGCCGTCAACAGGGCACTACATATCTGTGTACATACTGTCCGATAGAAAACAGTCTGATCACTTGGTCACCTTTTGCAACACCTATGGGAAGTAAGAAGATGGCTCTATTCTACTCTACAATTATTTACTTTTTTTTTCTACTATAGGAGGACAGACGAACAGACGGGTCACCTGATGGTAAGTGAAAGCCACAGTCGTTAGTGCACTGCTCGCCTACGAGGGTGATGAGGGATAGGGGGATGCGGGGCGGGGAAAGAAGAGAGGTGGATGAGGCGCTGGGAAAGAGGAGAGGGGACATGACGGGAGGGGACAGAAGAGAGGAGAGGAGAGACCACATAGCTAATCTTTGTAATCTACACTAATATAAATACGAAAGTAAGGCCATCTATCTGTCTGGTGGTTACCTTTTTAAGGCCAAGCGATTGATTAAATTTGGCGGGCAGATGTTAGTATTAAAAATACTTAAATATAGGAGGATGCTTGTTGCTCAATTACGGTAGAACGGCAGAATGGATCTGTGTAAAATTTTGTACAGAGATAATCTATATCTGCCACTTGATCCCAGCAATGTACGGCTTAAAAATTTTAAGCGAGCAGAGTCACAGGCGGCATGCATACAATATGGTATACCATATTCTATAATCTTAATTAAAAGGATCAATGGTATACCATTGTTTATTTTCTGTGATATACACATGAGAGCCGTGTTTACAACACATATGGCCCACCGAGGCCTGGATCTAGCATTAGGAATAATTCCTGTGTCACAGGGGCTTTGCCAACATTCACTACAATCTTAAGGGCTGTCAGAGCACTTTGCGGCGGTTGTCGGTTACCATTAGATGAACCGTTTGCTTGTTTACTTCACTATAATATTATCTAACTCAATTCAAATTTTATCAAAATGGATACGGCCCTTTGAGCGAGAAGAAGTAACTTTTGCCTTTATAATATTTGTGTGATAATATTACTGTGATTATTTTTATAAATATCTGTATAAACTACAATTTCAATTGAAGACTGAGCCTTTTTCCATTCACAATTGCGGTCCAAGGAGGTTTACGTAAACCGGTTCTTTGCATCCCGTACCGTACCGCATACTGTTTGAGAAATAAATGGTTTGTAATTTATCTTGACTCCGATACTATGAATAAATTTATTTAGGTGTTTACAAAACTTCAATTGTTTGTATATAATGTATACAAAGTGGTTGAGGGTACTTTCTTTCAATATTTGGATTTAAAAAGACTTAAAACTATATTAACCTAAAGTTCATTGCCTATTCTTCGCCGAATTCTTGAACAAACTCTTATAATACGTGTAGAAATTGACATACCTACTCTAGCTCACAATCGCGAAGAGGTAAGCAGAGGCGTATCAACGCCCATACTGCCAACTATAATATAGTTGCATTTACGTTTCTGAGAACAAGCCTGGTGCCGTCATCTGGGCATAAACAATCGTCTGTGTATCATTTAAGATACCCACGAATAGGGATTGTGAATTTAAATTTACAATAATTAAGTTAATGATTTGACACTTTTAAACCAACCACATGAGCCCAAATTTGAAAGGTATGCACCTCCTGGCTTTATCAACAGACTATCGTTACCAAACCCATTCAGTAAACGAATTATAGAAGTCAAAACGCGTGGGGTTTACCTACTGAAAATTAAGGCTGACGCGGTAAATCAATTTGAATAGAACTATATATAATGGTATAATGATAAACAGGAACTAGTAAATGCTGTCGACTATTAAACATGGAGATAGCAAATGGGCGGGACAGGCCTGTTGGAGATGTATAAATGCGAAAGTGTGTTTATTTGTTAGTTGCGTATATCATTCTATTACATTTTTTACACATATCTCATTCTAAATATACTTATTTATCTATATATCATAATTATTAGAATACAAACATTCGTAAGTTACATTCATATTTTTTTAAATATACGATTTTAGTAAAGTGTGTTTCGGGGATGCCCGACTAGTTTGGGTCTCGGCAGGAGACCAGTCAGAGAGAGTCAGAGGAGAGTCTACTCCTTGAGAAAGGCCTTCTGTATAATATACCCTATCTTGTATATATGTATGTGAATTATGGTATTTAAATAAATACCATAATTTTTATTATTAAACGTGCAGACTATCGGTAGGCTCTTTACTCAAGACTCAAAACTATTATAAATAAATTCTTACCAGCTCAGATTTCCCTGGTATTCGAAGTTATGTACAAAGTTTAAAATAAATATGACGTAAACAACGATTCAGTGTTGCGAAAAGGAATCTAGGTCAATAATATAAACTTCAAGAACTTCGTTGTATAATGTACCGACCTATTGAAAATATTCTATTTGATTTCATTTGCGATGACATCTATATATAGTCAAATATACTTCATTATTATAATATAAATATGTGATACTAAGCGTTTGAGTAGCACATATTTATTTTTTTTTGAATTTTCCTTGCAATAACCGTTTGGCATCGCTATCAGGAGTGATTATCTATATTAAGCGAAGGATTACACATAGAGTTTCTACAACTTAAAGTATCTAGGTAAATAATCTACTCTTGGTCTTTGTGATATATATGTTGATAGAAGGGCCATGGAGATAAGTTGTAGATGCATAGATTTGTTTTTGTACCGAGAGTACTCCATTACATGACGTACAGCATGTGGAAGCCATGTGGTTTTTTTTGGTTAAAATAATAATAGGATGAAAAATAAGTTTTATCGCCAAATATATTTCATTCGTTAAAACGTGACTAGTTATAGTTAAATAGGTCCAAATGTGAGGAGATTTTCTAATAACGATAGAAAAGTTTCACTATTTACCTCCTGGTTTTATTATCAGACCACGGTTACCAATTTCACGAACTCGTGAAAAAGTCATATAAGTCCAGGCGACAGGGGTTCTTAGTTGAGTACTGTTTAGTTGCTGAAGAGTTCCACTATCATATTTCTGATTCCATCATCAGATTAGCTCTAAGACAAAAAAACTACATATGTACATATGTATATACACACTCAAAGTTTGATAGTAAAAATAAGAAATTTGCAAAAAGTTTAAATTTGACTTTCAAAATTTGTTTAAAGAGTCTTAATTTCCTTTTTGAAGGTTTATATAATAATACCACAAAAGCATTTTACTTATACGCGATCATCTTCACATCCTTGAGCAAGTTATGCAACAAATGTGTTAGACGCGATGTCTGTTTTTATATAGTTAAATTTTCACTCCCCATACCATTAAAAAACGTATCTAATTAACTGTGTTATCTACAAGAAAGCAAATTCAGCAATAAGATAGACTTGAAATTTATTTGTTTATTGAAGAACGTATTCCTATCCCATTTCGCTGATAACTCAAACAACATATATATACAATATATAGTAATATTGACGAGAAGTCCTTTTAATATTTATTAGATGCAAAACATAATTTGACTGATCCTGACTTTATATTGTATATATTGAGTATTAAATGTAGAGTACGTAAGTTTTAGGCTATATGTATTAAAAGAGTTAGATAGAAATGCAATAAGAATACATTGCTGAATAAATAAGTAAACATCCATTATTCTCTGTTGCTTTATTTATTTTCTTGCAAGAAACATATTTAATTAAATCCGTTTTAACTAGTAGTACTACTACTCAAACTACTTGAATCTATATGTATGTATCAAAATCCGTATAACGTTACACCTTCATTGTCATACCTGTGTTACGTAACATGTCTGTATTATATTTTCCTGTGCTGGGGAATACAAATAAATCAACATAACTAGACAGCTCGCTGATAGTCACTTATTTGTTGCCTAATTTTCCTTGAGATGCTTCATGTAGAATTAAAATGCAATTATTGGATTTGGAGGCTTTACATAACTTTTTCCATCAGAATGTTACAAAAACTTAAAAAATACTAAATATAATGTGTAGGTTTTTAAAAAACTTCACTTTTCACATTCGTTTCTTATTAAGCAGGTTGGAGTACGATGAGGCTGTCGTACCTTTGTAAATTAAAAGCTTCTAAATAAACAAGAATTAAAAAAAAAAGTTTTTGGAGGTGCCTTCTATGCCTTGTATATCTCATTGTGGAAGGTGTTTGATTTGCAGTTCTTGTCTATGTTAATTATTTGGCATGATTGGTCATAACACAATTACTATTCAAATCAGTAGGTTAGTTTATTAAGGTAAAGTATAATTAACTTATCATATTCATCCAAGGTGGCAGGTAGTACCATATTCCTATTTACCGTCCATAGATAGCCTTTCAAAGCAGAGGTAACTGGATTGTACCTTAGCTGTCAGTTCAAAAATTATACTTTACGTACATACGAGCGCTACTTCCCAAATCTCATTTTATTACTCCAAACAGTACAACTTTAGACCAAATAATAACTTCAGACACTTCACAAAACTCACAAAGGTTCGTCTGATCCCAAATTAACCAATGCTTGTACAGTAGCAACCAAACTACTGATAAACATACATATGTACTTATATAATTCTGAATACATAAATTTTATAAATAAATTACACCCAATCACAAAAGCAATGATGTGTTCATTACACAATTATTTGTCTTTGCTGAGAATCAAACCCAAGAACTCTGGCTGACCAGTCAGCGACTAGACCAACCACTCGTAAATTACATTATATTTCGCTTAGGGGGTATGCGGCTTTGCTTTAACTCGAATGTATCATTACATTCGAGTTAAAGCAAAGCGATAGCGAGATACGTCGGGGGTTATACACTTCGAATGACCCCTTAAAGTTTGAGAAACCCTGAATATCAAAGCAAAGTAATATAAAGCGGTCAGTTGCTAACGAAGGATAACATATTCATGTTCGTTTTATGATTATGCTTTACATTCAGTAAGGGATAAGTAGACCTTGTTTTAGTTCGATAAAGATACCGTGATTTTAACCGGTTCTAAAAATTAAATCCGCCATCAAGCTGATTTTTTTAGGGTTCCGTACCCAAAGGTAAAGGGGGACCCTATTACTGAGATTCCGCTGTCCGTCCGTGTATCTCATGAACCGTGATAGACAGTTAAAATTTTCACAGATGATGTATTTCTGTTGCCGCTATAACAACAAATACTAAAAAACAAAATAAAATAAATATTTAAGGGGCTGCCACACAACAAACGTGATTTTTTTTGCTCGTTTTTGCTCGATATTGATAACGGATTCAGGTAGACGCTTGAAATACTCACAGAATAATTATATTTTCACTTTAAAAATAAATAATTAAATTAAAATAAAACAAATAATTAAAGGGGGCTTCCAAGGAACAAACGTGATTTTTTTGCCATTTTTATAAATAATGGTACGGAACCTTTCGTGCGCGAGTCCGACTCGCACACTTTTTGTGAGGAAAATATAATGTATAATTTTTAAAATAATTGGTGTGGTTCTATGTGGAGTAAAATATCCATCCCGCCCCGTTGGTATCGTAAAAGGACCAAGAGTTAATGGTAATAGGTTTGTTATCACACAAGCCTGGTAGTAATCAATTATGTTTGGTAAAAATTTGAGCTTGCGACGCTTCTGCTTACCTCTTCGGGGATATAGTTGTAAACAATGAAGTGTTCAAGTGTACAATGTTTTAATCTAAAAGTAAACTTGATCTTCTCTCTTCTCTCTTCTTCTGTGGAGTTAAACGTAGCCAGCAAGTAGTTTCCGCCGGCCTACAGTCTACGTAAACAGCTGAAGGCCGAAAGAAACCCCTGCCGACTAGGCTTGTTTTTCTTTCTTGATGTTCCAGTTTCTTCAAGTAATTGTCGTCAAGGGTGTTTAATATACTTTTGCCACCCCCCCCCCCTTCCCAGATACAGGTGAAAGCGTATGTATGTAAATTAACTAATATATTATATGTTAAAACTGCTGTATATACTCGAGAGGCAAACCCCATGGGTCATCAAATCACCGAAGTCAACAGTGCAGTGGTGTTTCTGAATCAAACCGGCAAGAACCACACGTTGTTTCTTCACCAGGGGCTCTTTTGCAGGGGCCTTAAGAGCTCGATGAGAGATGGGCAAAGCGGGGAGGGGAAAGAGCAGATAGGAAAGAGGAGAGGGAGAATTATAACAAGGGAGATGAGGGGTGGGGAAAGAGGAGTGGGGAAAGAGGAGAGGGGAAGGTGGGCCTCCGGAGACCTCACTAATTTCGGAGAAATGCAACGCTTCACAACCGGATTTCTGTCAGGCCGTGGTATCTCACTGGTCGAGCCGGTCCGTTCGTTGCATAAATTAAAACAATATAGAAAAAAATAATTACTAAATCCATGAATTACTATTAAAGAATGTCAGAATTATCAAAGTTTATCAAAAAGCATTTCAGTTGTAAAACAGTCTATTTCACAATAGAGCGCACACAAATTTAATTAAACAACGTGAAATATGATCATTATAAAGATGAAAATGGCACAACTGCCCTGATATAACTTTTATCTTTTAAAGTTGCTCACTTCATAAATCTTTATTTAAATTTTAGGAACAAATAATTTTGCAATATATCACTACCGAAGTTCGAATATTTCAATTTTCTTGAAAATTTAATCTATAAATGGTCATCTATTGTATTCCCTGTAAACGGTTTCTTTGGCTGAACAAGTTAAGTTTATTCCTACTGTATTCCACCCTACTACTACTTGACTTATATCAAATATTAAGCAACACATATAAAATCACAAATTATTTATTATTAAAAAAGTAATTGAACAAAAGTCCAAGATTTCTTTACAAATTCAATTTAAAATGTTTTTTATTTCTTTTTAACTTAAAACTTTGAAAACTTTGTTGGCCATGATGTGACGTTGCACCATTGGTAGACAAATAAACGTCATTTGTTTTTATTTCTAAAACTCATTTTGCGTTTTGGAAGAAGTTTGAGGCTGAGATTTAGTGCGCGAAATAATTTCTTGCATAGTTCTCTGCCCATTGTAATCTACAATTTTCCAGGAATCTTTATATCAGATATCTTTATAGTAGTCATTAGGATGAATAGACAATATCCTTGTTTACATATTGCTTGACAGCAAATGACAGATAATTTATATACCAACATGGCGGACAGTGTTTTAGCATGTTTATCGAAATAGGATTTTTGTATCAGTTTTGTATTGTTTAAAGTTTAAATAAAAATGTATTGTATTTCTTTTAGTTTCGCAGACCAATTATATACCTTATAATACTATCATCAAAAATTGTCAATTTTATTGTTTTTTTCATTCATTGTTAATAGAAAATAATTGCCGTGTGATTCTCAGTGGGATAAAACAGGCCAACTTCAAACCTGCCTTGCAATTTATCTGGGACGGGATCAAGGGATTTGACTATTATATATCAAACAGTATATTAATATACTGAAAGATGGCAATAGGATTGCGTCCTATTAAGTGGGACTAGTGTCGTAGTCGACGTGATAATAACAGATTACAAATACAGCAAGCTAAAAAAACGCTGCTTCATAAAAGTGTTGTATATTTATATATTTTTTTATGCGACAGGGGGCAAACGAGCAGATGGGTCACCTGATGGTAAGTGACTACCGCCGCCCATGGACACCCGCAACTCAAGAGTCACAAGTGCGTTGCCAGCCTTTTAGGTAGGAGTAAGCTCTTTTCTTGAAGGTTTGCAGGGGTCCTGTCATTTTCAATAAGATTCCAAATAATATAATACAATTTAATTCAAATTTTTGAGTGGTAGAGCCATGCTTTGGCCCGAATGGGCCGGCTCGACCGGTGTGATACCACGGCCTCACAGAAAACCGGTTGTTAAGTAACGCTTGTGTTGCATTTCCCCGAATTGAGTGAGGTTTCCAGAGGCCCAATTCCCCCTCCCCCCTTTTCTCTCCCATATCTCCTTTCTCCTTTTTTCCATCTCCTCATCCCTCCTCTCTTCTTTCCGCTCCCCATCCCTCATCACCCTCAAAGGCGGGCAGCGTACTTGCGACTCTTGAGTTGCAAGTGTCCATGGACGGCGGTGTCACTTACCATCAGGAGACCCGTCTGTTCGTCTGTCCCCCTATAGTATAAAAAAAAAAAAAAAAATTACTTTATTTTTAATTATTTTTTGAATGATAAACTATATACATACATATTTACATAACTTTATTTAATATCTAGATTTACGAGGCCGCTATAGTGTGGGTCACCTGCTGCTGCATTGACTAGACATGCAATGAGGATGGTGACCACCAATTTTTGACTCCACCTATTGCTTTCCATCAGGCAAAGTGGAGTCACTATGGTAGGCTAATATAAAAAAAAAAAAGATTGACATATTTTTTTTTTATTTCTATGTAGGTATGTGCCTAATATTATATTATTTGTAAATTATTATATTACGTGTTATGTGTGTGATGGGCCGCTCTATAAGTTTTTAAAATGAATATCATGGACCAAATTAGTCTTAATTGTCTGCCTTATTTGTATCTGCTTAATATATTTGTACGCCGACCACGGTAAAACATGTTGTATATACAAAAAAAACCATCCATATTTTGACGAACACATTTTTAACAAGTTAATGCATTATTAATAATACTAAATTGTGGTTGACAAATAATGGGCGTTTGAGAGAGCTTCTGCCTACCCCTTCGGGGATACATATATGCTTTAGTCTACATATGTATTTTTAGTAGATAAATTATTGATTTAGTACAAATCTCTGTCTGGTTTGCTCTATATTTAAACTTTTCATCTATAATTTTAAACAACCGAAGAGCCGTGTCGTTCTTTCAGTCGGCCAAATTATTAATCCACTTTCGTACACTGCCATTCTCGTTACGAGTATAAAATAATATAATATAATAATAAATGTTTATTTTTCGGAACAAATACCATAGGTTTACAAATAAATGGGTTCGATAATGACTGCAGTAGTTAACAACTGTGACACAGCCATTAAAGCCGCTCTCCAGGAAACAATCAGGTGAATTTCCACTAGATTTAAAGCTAATATTTATTTAAAATATGAAAAATAAAACTTAAAAAAAGGTTAGAATAAAATATTGTGTTTGTGTGTAGTGTGAGTGAGTAAATATGTTTGTGTAAGTGTGTGCGAGAAGCTATGCCCTGCGATCGCCAACCCGCCTGCCCAGCGTGGCGATTATGGGCAAATATCCTTCCAATGCAGACGCAACATAAGCCACGGCCCCCAGTTCCCGGCGGCCCCGCTATTCCTGGTCATGGTGGCGACCATGGTTACGGCGGGGCGGGGGGTGCTAAGAATCTCTGGGTTACGAGAGGCCACCAAAACCCACTGACCCTGGCTACGTATAACGGGCGCACGTTACGGCTAGACTCGCATCTGGCGCAACTTGAGGTTGAACTCGAGAAGATAAGATGGCATATCCTAGGGCTATGTGAAGTCCGAAGAGAGAGGGAGGACACCATAACCCTCGAGTCAGGCCAGATGATGTACTTCCGAGAGGGGGACCAACAATCCCAAGGCGCCGTTGGGTTTCTGGTAAATAAGTCCCTTTCTGACAACGTTGTGGAAATATCCAGTGTGTCGAGCAGGGTAGCGTACCTCATTGTCAAGCTTACCGAGAGGTATAGCCTCAAGGTTGTGTAAGTGTACGCACCGACCTCGGCACACTCGGATGACGAGGTGGAGGATATGTTTGATGACATATCGAGGGCCCTCCACTGTACCACTAAGACCCACTACAACGTTGTTATGGGTGACTTCAACGCTAAAGTGGGAGTACAGAATTGTAGCGAATCGGTAGTAGGATCCCATGGATTTGGAAGCAGGAATCATAGGGGGCAAATGCTCGTTAACTTCCTTGAACGGGAGGGGCTCTTCTTGATGAATTCATTTTTCAAGAAACAGCCCCAGAGAAAGTGGACTTGGCAAAGTCCCGACGCTATGACCAAAAATGAGATCGACTTCATCATGTCGGACAGGAAGCACATATTCAGAGATGTCTCAGTGATCAATAGGTTTAATACCGGTAGTGACCACCGACTTGTCCGAGGCTCTCTAAATATCGACTTTAACGTGTTCGTTTGATGAAGTCCAGGCTCCGACCAACTCTGCTTCAAGCCATGATAGGATCTGAAACGTTCCAGGAAAAGCTGGAAAACCGATTCGCTTCCGTGGAAACTACAAAAGACGTAAACCAGAACCTCGAAAACGTGGTTCGGGTTCTCAGGGAAGAAGGTACGAGATTTTGTGAATTGCAGCGTAAGGGCAGGAAGTCGAAGCTTTCGGAAGGGACCCTAGGGTTAATGAAGAACGACGTTTAAACCCACCAGTCACTTCGTTGGCAAAGCGGACTCTAAACCGAGAGATTAGTAAGCTCGTACGACACGACATCCGATGCTTTAACGCTCTCTCGATTGAAAGGGCGATCAAGCAGAATCGGGGGTCAAAAGTTTTCGTACAATCTCTTGGAAGAAGCCACCTGACGAAGTTGAGTACAGCAACCAGAGAAGTCGTTGGTTCGAAGCCGGCAGTCCTTTCGGAAGTAGAAAGCTTCTATGGCCGGTTATACGCTTCGCATGCATCTCGACCGGATCCCGTAAATGAGGACCCCAGAGCCGCATTAACACGCCCCTTCACCGAAGACCTGCCAGAAGTCAGTGCCGACGAAATTGAGATGGCTCTTAGACAGCTGAAAAATGGAAAAGCCCCTGGAGAGGATGGCGTTACAACAGATCTGCTAAAGGCTGGAGGTAAACCTGTAATAAGGGAGCTCCAAAAGCTCTTCAACGCTGTCCTGTTGGAAGGGAAAACTCGGAGGCGTGGAGTAGGAGTGTGGTCGTCTTGTTCTTCAAAAAGGGTGACAAGACAATGTTGAAAAACTATCGACCAATTTCCCTTCTAAGCCACGTCTACAAGCTGTTTTCAAGAATCATCACGAACCGCCTTGCGCGAACACTCGACGAATTCCAACCACCGGAGCAGGCTGGATTTCGGAGAGGATATGGCACCATAGACCACATCCACACAGTGCGGCAGATTATACAGAAGACCGAAGAATATAATCAGCCCCTGTGTCTAGCATTCGTGGACTATGAGAAGGCCTTTGACTCGATCGAGATCTGGGCTGTTATGGAGTCCCTGCAGCGTTGCCAAGTAGATTGGCGATATATCCAAGTGATGAGATGTCTCTACGAAGCCGCCACCATGTCCGTCCAAGTACAGAGCCAGCAAACAAGGCCAATACCATTGCATCGAGGAGTGAGACAAGGGGATGTTATCTCCCCGAAATTGTTCACAAATGCAATGGAGGACATGTTCAAGACGCTGCACTGGAAAGGGCGTGGCATCGACATCAACGGCGAATACATTTCTCATTTGCGATTTGCAGACGATATCGTCATCATGGCAGAGACGCTGCAGGACCTACAGCAGATGCTGAATGACCTAGCTGACTCTTCTGTACGCATCGGCCTACGGATGAACTTGGATAAAACCAAGATCATGTTCAATAAGCATGTATTACCGGAACCGATTGCGGTACACGGGGCCGTTCTGGAAGTTGTTCAAAAATATGTATACCTCGGTCAGACATTGCAGTTAGGTAGAAACAACTTTGAGGACGAGGTGAACAGAAGAATTCAGCTGGGTTGGGCAGCCTTTGGGAAGCTACGCCGAGTCTTCTCATCGTCGATCCCACAGTGCCTTAAGACGAAAGTCTTCAATGAGTGTGTCCTACCCGTCATGACATACGGAGCCGAAACGTGGACACTTACGGTACGGCTGGTCCACAAGCTTAAAGTTGCTCAGCGTGCTATGGAAAGGGCTATGCTCAGTGTTTCTTTAAGGGATCGCATCAGGAATGAGGTGATCCGGCAGAAAACCAGAGTAATCGACATAGCCCACCGGATCAGCAGACTGAAGTGGCAATGGGCTGGCCATATTAGCCGCAGAACCGACGACCGTTGGGGAAAACGAGTTCTTGAGTGGAGACGTAGGACGCCCACAGGCCAGGTGGAGTGACGATTTGCGCAAGATGGCTGGCAGGAGCCGGATGCGAGAAGCCGAATATAGATCGAAGTGGCGTGCAATGGGAGAGGCCTGTGTCCAGCAGTGGACAGCGATAGGCTGATGATGATGAGGTCTATTAAGTCTACCTTTCTATACTAGAAATATGAAGCTGTAGAGTTTTTGTTTTTTTTAACGCGATAATCTCTGTAACCACCAGTTGCATTTAAAAAGATAGTGTTGTATTAGATATAGATAAACTCGGGTCCAATGAAATGTCCAGCAGTGGACTGCGATAGGCTGATGATGATGATGATGATGATGAAGTGTGTGGGTATGTTTGTTTGTTTAAATACCAATTGTTCTTTACTAGAACAAAGTAGAAAATTGTTTGTTTCACTGTTCGTGAGACTATGTAACCATTTAGAGACACGTACTTTATATTTGGACAGTGGATTTAGATATTTTTTTTAGATTTTATTTACTTTGTTCTAACATAACCACTTTCCTATGCTTGTCATGATAAAATTTGAAAATCAGAGGTGAGTTCAATCGCATCACAAAAATTGCAACACGCAACACATGGGACTAAAATTTGTGTGATTCACAAATAGTTGTCCAAGTCTGGGTGTATCTTGAGCCCGTTGCTTTTATGATTGAAAAGTAACCGCGATACGTGATTAAGGAGTTGCCTTTTTTTTTAAATATATATGATATATAATAAAATTTAAAAAAGTGAAAAATAAAGTTATAAGTCATATCAATCCTCTCAATCCAATTTATCCCAATCATAAAAAGAAAATTGAACCGAATTGAGAAAATTCTGCTCTTTTGAAGTCCGTTATAAATAGACATAATGTTAGTAATGTATGTAATGTAGAAACAACCCCATGACTATAGCCATAAACTATGAGTTTGAATCAAGATACAATATAAAACTTATCAAGCCGTCTTATCACCCCACCATTCGCCGTCACTTGCCGGGCGGACCAATGGCATGGCGCTTTTGGTGTAGCTTGTTATAATAACGTCTAATAACTAATTTTATTAAAAATACACTGTTTTATCTATTATAGTTTCTCAACGTTTAACAAAATACTTGGTTTTGATATAACGATAACAGTTAATAAATTAGTAAATTTTAATTGAAATAACGCAATTAAGTATGCTTTTAATGATAATATAATTCACTTTATAAAAATAGACAACGGATTTCAATGCATCTATCATCAAATTTAAGACATATGGTTTTTTCATAGATGCCATTGTCAGAACTGTACCATATTGAAATGGAAAGTACCAGCTTTTAAATAAAAATACCATCATCAAAATCGGTTCACCCAGTGCAAAGTTCTGATGTTCAAACATTATAAAGAAAATACAGTCGATTTGAGAACCTCCTCCTTTTTTGAAGTCAGTTGAAAAGGGAACCGTGACTGACTGATCTATCAACGCATAGCTAAAAGCAAGGCTAAGAAAAAACCTTTGATGAAACCCCTTTTAACTAACTCTAAGATACATGTATATCTAAACAATTTTGAGTCTAAAGTTATAAGAGAGGTCTTGAGAACCTCCTCCATTTTTGTCATTTAAAAATTCACACCTAAAGGGGGAAATAGATATGAAAATGAGGATAGGATTACTATTGTCAACGAATACAAAAAAAAACACGTATTTCGTGGTTTTCCTAAAACAACCTTGAACGAGATGAAAAACGTAAAATAATAAAAGTGTAATTAAAAAAATTGTAATAAAATCTCTGACGTCAGAGCCAAGCCCAATATTATGTACTAGCACACCTGTTGACAACAACGCAACACTCCTTGTGGGTGGAATTTCGTAAAATCCGTTCTTGGCTGACCTCTACTCGGCGAAAGGAATATTCCCACCAAATTTCAAGCCTCTACGCCTTATGGTTCCAGAGATATCGTGATGAGTCAATATATCGGTGGAAATCTCTAATATATATACATACATACATATATATACATAAACTAATCAAAATGATCCACTTACTTCAATCCAGCAACGATCTCCATGGCACCGTTGAAGTTTCCTATGTTCCAGCAGCTCAGGGCCACTCTTAGTATACAGGCTAGGGCCGCCTTCCGTTCTTCAAGTGAAGACTGTGTGAGAACTAACTCTGTCACCCACGCTGACACCTGAAGACAAGAGAAGGTGTTTGGTACGATATAATAGCTAAGAAGGTGATATATTAACTGACAGATACTAATGCCCACATTATAGCGATACATAGATAAGAGACATTTACGTAATGGGAATAAACCTATTATGTCGTCTGGGTATTTTTGGGAATATGACGTTTGATAAACCTAATACAATATATACTAAAACCTTCCTTGATATGCATAACATAACAGTGGTAGCGTCATGCTTAAGCACGAATGGGCCGGCACGACCGATGCGATACCACGGCCTTACAGAAAACCGGTTGTGAAGTAATGCTTGCGCTGCATTTCCTCGAAATGAGTGAGGTTTCCGGAGGCCCAACTCCCCCTCTCCTCTTTCCTATATCCTAATCCCCCGTCTCTTTTTTCCCCTACCTGCATCCCCCTATCCCTCATCACCGTCAAAGGCGGGCAGTGCACTTATGACTCTTGAGTTGCAGGTGTCCATGGACGGCTGTTGTCACTTATCATCAGGTGACCCGTCTGTTCGTCTGTTTCCCTATAGTATATAACAAAAAAACATTTTAATTATAGTAATAATATATTTATTTGCATAAAATGTGGTACAAAAGGCTATCAGATTAAACATTAACAATACGTGCATGACACATTTCGCCATTAAAAGGCATGCAAATACTAACTGTTACTTTGTACGTGGTAGAGCCATGCTTAGGCACGAATGGGCCGGCTCGACCGGTGCGATACCACGGCCTCACAGAAAACCGGTTGTGAAGTAACGCTTGCGTTGCATTTCCCCGAAATGAGTGAGGTTTCCGGAGGCCCAACTCCCCCTCTCCTCTTTCCTCTCCCCTCATCCCCCCTCTAATCTTTCCTATCTACTCATCAAAACTCTTTTCTTTCTCCACCCCGCATCCCCCTATCCCTCATTACCCTGAAGGTATGCAGCGCACTTACGATTCTTGAGTTGCAAGTGTCCATGGACGGGGGTTTGTCGCTTACCATCAGGTGACCCGTCTGTTCATCTGTCCTCCTATTGTATAAAAAAAAAGAAAAAAAAACTAAACATTTGGAGCTATATGAAAAACATAAGCAAAGTCGCATAATCAAAGTATACAGCAAAAACATTGCATTCCTAACATGAAAGGAATGAGATGCGATCTTTTAAGAGAGACTCGTTAAGAGAGTAAAAGCTCTGTTCAATTAACTAGTTTTTTTATTTCACGACAAAATTTATGGTATGGTAAGGTAACTATTTCTTGCCATGCCATGCCATTGCCTTGTGCCATGTACACACTGTTTACTCTAAACATCTTCAAATGAGGTGCAGGCATTTTTATTTAGGTTTGAATTTTTTACGACTATTTGTGTTATCTTTTATCTTAAAAAATCTAAGATTACTCTTAACAAATTTGGCCACTTCTTCTCAACAATCTCTCCGACCTAAATATGGTCCTACAGAACTCTGACCATTGCATGTTGAATATTGCTCGAAGACATGTTGTTTGAGCTATAAAGCTTTAAATATCGGACCCATCCAAATCGGATTAGAAACTTTTAGTTTTATCGCAGACATACAAACACATGGCGGTCCTTTTGAAAGTAGGTTAAAAAGGAATTGTTACGTAGTTAATAAAACCAACGACCGCCTGTCTAAAATTTGTATATGTATATTAATAACGCCTCCCTGAAGACTCCCTTTTCCTCGGCACATTATGTAAATAAATATCATATTTACAACAAATATTCTCTCTCCGCTTTTACAGAATGGGACAGGTTTCAAACTGCTGGCTAGAGTGGCCATAAACTAATATATCGTGGGATTTTCTCCTTATTCGCTTTATTTTTTTGTTAAGTGACCACCGCCACCAAATGACACCTGTAACTCAAGAGATGTAAGTGCGTTGCCCGCCTTTGAGGGGAATGAGGGATGGGGGAAAAAAGAGGGGGATGAGGAGTTGGGCCCCTGGAAACCTTAATACACCTCACTTTCATAATAATTTAAATCAGTAAACCGTACATACATTGACAAGCTCACATATATTAACACAATATAAGTATATATAATATACATTGTATAATATGTTTATTAAGGATTCTAAAATAATCCTTTAATCAAACACAGTAAGTAGTTATGTAGGACCAAAGGCGAATAAAAAATTACATCTTATTTAAGCTCGCTACTCACCGCTAGGCAGATTCTACATATACTCACACTTTTACATAAAAAGGGGTAGGCATATTTAGCCAACTTAGTCTTATTTAGATAATAGGGGAAAGGCTGTTACCCTGATTCGGGTACTTTCTGCTATTAAAAAGACAACTTCCACACTAGGATTAATTCCTGTATCGCGGGGGACTTTACAAACATTCAAACAACGGACACAAAGAACACCCAGACTCGGGACAACAATTTGAGGATTACACAATTTTTTGTCATGTATGGGAATCCAATCCTCGACCTACGGTACAGCAGTCAGGGTCACTAACCAATAGGCCCGTCATTCATTATAATATTCTCATTATTATTGATTGTGGTAGCTTAGTCACGAATGGGCAAGCTTGACCGATGCGATACCACGGCCTTACTAAAAACCGATTGTGAAGCAACGCATTTCCTTGAAATTAATAAGGATTCCGGAGGCCGCTCTCCTCTTTCCCCTTCTCCTGCATCAAGGAAAGGGAAATTGCTTATATAGCAGGATTCATGGATGGATATAGTATAGACAATCACTCAAGCGAGTTGGGGGTCGCATAATAGGTATGAACTTCTGGTGCCAAGAAGTCTGAGCCCTCTAACTTTAAGATTCTGCATTCCCCTCAAATTCCAGAATTCCAACTCGATAGTCAAGTGTAAAAAGAAGAAAATAAATTTTACTTGAGTGTCCCAAAATATCTGAAAGGTTGGACATCTTTCAAGGGTAGGCTTATTTCGGGCCGCGTGTTTGAATACTGATTATCATCCCAGAGTTACATAATTTAGAGTTAGCCTACAATTTAATTCAAACTAAAATTTTCTGTCAAAATGTATCAACATCTGGCTGCTATATGGTTGAATGATTTGCCAAGGTGCTTGTAATTGAATGCGAAATAAAAGCTGACCTTTTGCGATTTATAATTTGAAGACATTTGTAGGTAACTCTTGTAACTCTTTAAAATTAACGATGCCAATGAACAAATTCTGGGTTTTTTTTTCGTTTTTTTTTTCGACCAACATGGCGATCATATTTTTATAGACTGTTTTTTTCTCTAGAAATAGTTGACATTGGCAGAATCTCTGCGTTGAATATACACGCGAGAAAGAATCCATAAATAAATAATAATAATAATAATAATAAAAGCTTGACATTGGCAAAATGACATCTCCACAAAGGCCACAATGAAGAATTGAATTGAATTGAACAAATTCTGACTTATGAAGTTGACATTACTGACAGAAATGTTTAAAATTAACATGTTTGATACCGGAGCTATATATTTCCTACCAACTGCAAACTACAAGCTTCTACCTGCGCACAAACGTGTAGCGATCACTAATTAGCGAAGACAAGTCGAATTACGTAGCACCGACGATGATAACGTAGTACAATCCTGAATCGCGATAATAAAGTTCTCGCGCCAATTACTATATATCCGACTTCCCAACATGAACAGTTGGGCCGCGGTCCGTCAGGCATGGCCACCTCCTCCTCCTCCTCCCTTTGAGATTGATGATGCGTGGATCTTCTGTATGTGGATGTTCGCCACGTGTGTAAGAAGTAAAATTGTAAAACAATTATATAAAAGAAGCTGTACTGTCCATTATTTTTTCTTTTTCCTGACATAATCTTAAAATCTCACACCCTACCTAAATCCCACTATGATTTAAATGACAGCTCACATGTAGGCATCGATCAAGGTCAAAAAATTCTGAGAATGACACTGAATGCTGTCATAAAAGCGCCTGGCTTATACACGTGGCTAATATTAAGTTTTAAGGACTTTACGACAGAAACATTTTATCGCGTTAGCGCAGGACGTCGAAAATGGGCCTCAAATTACACTTCAGAGTGGTCAAAAAGTTATTCTAACTAAAAGGGAAGTTGTGTGGTATTAATGTGGCGAGATTTTCATTGAGAATTAATTCCATTTAATAGTACAGTTGAATATATATGAAACAGCATCGTTCAGTGTTTGTGATTCTTTCTTTAGTAATCCTAGTATTTAGTTTAATGTTGTGAACACACGCTGATGTGCTTTATATCTGTATGTGCTATGAGTTTCATGTCTTTGAGTGTATGTATATAATGATCCAAGAGACAACATAGTTTGCTATTGGATATATATATATTTTTTATACTATAAGTTTACAGACGAACAGACTGGTCACCTGATAGTAAGCGGCAACCGCCAACCTGTAACTCAAGAGTTAACTGCGCTGTCCACCTTATGGGTAATTCGAGATGTGGAGATGCGGGTAGGGTAACCGGGAGAGGGAGGATAAGGAGATGGGAAAGAGGAGAGGGGGATGGATGGAGGGTAAAGAGGGGGGTTGGGCCTCCGAAAACATTACTCAATTCGGGGCAATGCAACGAAAGCGTTGGTTCAGAACCTCTGTAAGGCCGTGGTATTCACCGGTCGAGCTGGCCCGTTCGTGCCTAAGCATGACTCTACCACTGTTAAAAATAATTAAATAATATTTTTTTTTGTATATATATATATACATATATATATATATAAAGTGTGTGTAAAAGTGCTTACTTAAGCTAATATCCCCAAAGGGGTAGGCAGCGATGTATTAAACAAGCACATTTTGCTGATCACTTACTGTCCTGCTGCCGTCAACCAGGCACTTTGTTAATTAAATAGGTGTTTATTCAACAAAACGGAGTTTCACACTATGTAATTCTAACTAGCTGTTGCTTGGCAGTTCGAGGGCTCTAACCATATATAAAAAGGAAGGTTATAAAAAAGTGTGGTTATAGTTTATGGTCGTATACAACTAGCTATGACTAAACACTCTTGTTTTGACGTCTGCTGCTCTTAGAAAGACCACCATATTAGTTTTTTTTTAAATCTATATTGTACAGACATCTGTTACAATAACACTGTTAAAATAAGACGTCTGTTATAATTTTATCATGTATATTGTTGAGTTCCATTCACTCAACCGGTCCAACATCGTCGGGGAGGAGGAAGGGGTGTGGAGCGTGACATCGGTTCGCCGCCGCATGCGCCGGCATCGACAGGCAGTCAACTGTTCACAAGCCTAGACGCTCACACGTAACGCGTTGCACCAGTCATAATTATTCTCTAATTTCAAATTGTAACGTTCGCAGACGCGACTTAAATATTCTCATTAAAGTTTTATGTATACAGTCCACGCTTTCATTATTACGAGCTGTCGTCGCAACATATATACTTTTTTATTTTTGTAGAACCCCCCCCCCGGGTCGTCACCTTACCAGGACCTTAAGGTGGTATGTCGGACTCGAATCGACTAAAACCACACTGTGTTCCGACATCGCGTCTTGCAGCCTGGTCCTCAGGTATACCTAGAAAGGAAAACGATATGACCCCGGCCGACTTGGCCGCCTCTTTACAAGACGAACCCACTATAGTGTGTGTGATTTATGTACATATGTATGCATATATTATAAATGTATTTTGATTAACTTTCATTTATAATACAATTTAATCACCTTGTATTCCACATACAGCAGAAATAAATAGCAATACTATCTGCACGCATGACAGACGAGCTGAACTACGCAAAAGCATCCTGAATCACGATATGAAAGTTCTTGTGCCGATTCCACCGGTCGGGACTCGGTTCCAATAGGCATCCTCGTCTGGTCTGAGGGACTGTTCATTCAAGGGATACAACACTCGTTCCTCCACACCGAATAAAACATTAAAAACAAGCCCATTAAGGAACGTCCGCTTTTAACCTGTCATCTTACAGAGTATTTTGACCCGATCCCATCTGTTGGTTAAGGGCAAAAGGGTCAGGTTGCACTCAGACAATGTTCTCAATTAAGTGTATTTAACATTTTAATTAAAATTGAAGTCTATTTGTTAAGGCCTCTTATTTATTATGCGACAATTAGTAATGAAATTAAGATGGCAATGTTTAAAGGAGTTTATATTGGTTCGTTAAAGTGATTAAATAATATTGTGGAGAAATGGGTATTATACCAATTCAGTCTCTTTTGATATAAAGGATTATTTCTCCTGAGATCCAGGGAGTGATTCTAGGTTATCATGAGCGAGTACTTCATAGCGAGTTGAAAAATTTGTACTTACTAAATAGTTCCGTTATATGCCGCTAGATGGTGCAAAACTACGTGTTCATTTATTAAGATGTTCTTAAAAAACAAAGCAAAGTTTAAATCTAAAATCGGTAAAAATATATTGCTTAATTTGTTTTCTTATGGGTAACATAGTTCATACTCTTCGTTTTACAAATACAGGTTGGATACACACGACATGAAAGCAGAGAAGACTCGAAAATGATAAACATTTTCTGCTTAACCGTTTCTAAAAAGGCTTGGGTTGTATAAACAAAACACGTATCAAAGTCAGCGGAGCATTATCGTTATGAAGGTACCACAATTTGTAATCAAAATTGATATTTTAATTTTGCGCACCTTTTTCTGCCAGTTCCTAAAGGTTTATAAATTTACTTGTTTGTAGCCATTTAAAAGGTTAGCTCACCTCAAGGTGATTAGTAGGTTCACTATTCTCAATATTCGCGTACTTATTCGCCAAATTAGATACTTAAACTTGATGAACAAAACATTCTACCAAGTTGAATAAAACTTTTAAAACTTCTTAATTCGTTGAAATAATAAGTTTTGTATGAGTGAAAGCTATGAATGGACAACTTTAACTCAATTCTGGGTTATCTGGAAGGTAGAAGTACTTCAACTTTTCTTTTGTTCAAATATTTGTCAGAGTTTCCTTTTGAGAGGTTTAATTAGGTGTTTGTGTTGCTGACCACAAAAACACTTTTAAACAGAAATAAACGATTATTTTAGACGTATTTTTAAAAGACTGTGACGAAGTATGAGTAAGGTGTATGTTTGATATGAATGCACGAACAGGTATATATTGCTGGCCGTTCTCCGCACCGTACTTGTTTAATGGTCACTGTTCCGTTTTAAGGGTGGAAGCAAGTTTTTTTTTAAACTTCCGCACTGGTATTAATTCCGGTGTCGTGGTGGTACTTCAGGAAAAATTAAATAAAGTACACAAAGATCCAACCGAGACACAGAGCCATCACTTAAAATTAAATAAAAGTTAAGGGATCGAAGCCACAACACTCGGCGCGGATGTTGTGGCTCGGATGCAGTCTTGTTGTTTTCTGGCCTATGTTATTTGTGATTAAATCTAATTTACATTAATTTACATAGGTATATAAAGGTTGCCTGTAAGATTTAAACAATATGCCTTTGGTTTACAATAAAGTTTTTTTACCTTATCTGACAGCTCCTAAGATTAGTGGGTATAAATAAACAAATAAAAACTCTGTTCGCAGGTTCATCTGAGTGCGTTGCGTGTCCCTGCTCCTGTATGTAACTGTATGATCGTTTATAGCCCATTTTATTCCTCAATAAATAATCTATCAATACGAAAGGATTTATTTCTAGTACGTTTACGTACGTACGTAATATACGTTTAACCTCTGAGTCGTGACAAAGATACGTCATACAAATACTCAGAAAAGACCTTCCTATAGTCCTCTTCGTTATTCCCTACCCTCTCTTACTCAGTGGGGTAAAAAAGTACTGTTCCTTACAGACAGAAATATACTATCAATGCAAGCGGGAAATAAGAAATATTTTATGTAATCTTTTTGTAAAACTTGTCCCAGATATAAAATGATGCGAAGGCTTACGCAAGTAGGCTATTTACTTGTTGTATTGTATTGAAATAGGTTAGTGGGTAACCTAAATACATTGTACTGTGTACTGTACCTGCAAGATTTGTGTATAAATGCATTTTGATATTTTATACCCCGACGTGAAAGGTGTAGTAGTATTCACAGATTCTATTGAGGTCTTTTGATTTATAAGTTATAATACTCGGACTTTAAAAAAGTAGACAACCGACTTCATTGCGTCTATCATAGAATTTAAGACTAATATGGTTTATTAATGGATGCCATTGTCACAACTGGACCAAACCCTCATCTAAATACCCTTCAAGTACATCCTTTCCAATAAAAAAGGAATCATCGAAATCGTTTGGCGTGATATTGAGTTATTCGTCCATTTGTCGCGCACATGATTAATGCAAATTTAAGATTTATATGGTTTTCTCATGGATGCCATTGTCAGAACTGGACCAAATTAAAATAGGACCGCCGACCGACACAGGAAACCGCACCACCAGCTTTCAAATAAAGAAAAAAAAAAACAGTCGAATTGAGAACGTCCTTCATCCGTACTTTTTTAATATTCAAATATATACATATATTTTTATTTACGTATTTTAAACGATTTATAAATTAATTTGTATTGGTCCGTAAATACGGCCCGCGACAATTTGTCCCACAGGCTGGTTACCTTATGTTCTTTTCTATATCCAGCCATATGTACATATGTCAAGTTTATTGTAATAATCTGATAAACGCCAAAGTACCCACTAGTGGTTTTTAGCATGAAATCATTTATTTGCAAATAGTATACCACCTACCCTTCGTGACTACTCCTTGAATTCAATACATTTTTTTTTTGTAATATAGGGGGGGGGGTACAAACAGACTGGTCTGCCCGCCTTTAAGGGTGTAGAGGATAGGGAATGAGGGGAGGGGAAAGAGGAGAGGAGTTGGGCCTCCGGAAACCTTGTCACCTGATGCACATCCACCCATGGACTCCAGAGTCACAGGTAGTTGCCGGCTTTTTAGCTGGGTTTAAAAATGCAATGCAAGCTTTGCTTCACAACCGTTCTTCTGTGAGGCCGTCATTTCACACCGTTCGAGCCAGCCGGCATAGATACGTTCCCATTTCACCCATCTTCTTTTATTTCCCGTTTTCCCCGGTGGCAACATTATGGTATGTTTCAAAATACAATTAGCAGACTGTATAGGAATTAGATTTACGTCCAGCCGTGGACGACAATAGGCTGATGATAATGATAAGGACGGGCATGTTTTTCTAGTGCTCCTTGCTGCTTTCCCTGTGACCCTGATTGCTGAACCGGTGGTCGTGGGCTCCATGTGCGCCAGTGGGCTCTCACACGTGACAAAAAATTTTATGATCCACAAATATTTATCCAGAGTCTGGGTGTTGTTTGTGCCCATTATTAAATATTTGTAAAGCCCCTCAGAACAAGAATGACTCCTAATGCGGGAGTTACTTTAAAAAAAGAAAATTAAACCTACTTAGGTAAAATGCTAAAAGGGATATTATATCAGTTTTCCTCTTAAGAAATAATAGCTTTATCGAGCCATTTTCAAGTGATTGTCTTTGATAAGAGAAACTCAATTACGTTCTTAGATTACTTTCAATGTATTGATCGCTAAGGGCATTTGTTCACTGCCGCCGCCGCCGTGGTGTGACCCATTTCAGTGTACATTACGGCACCAGTGTCATGGAGAGGCGGCTGTGGTGTATGACCAAATCTATATTCCATCTATATATACATACTTCCAACTGGAGAACTTCATGAAATCACATACTGATTGCTTTACAGACTTTTTGTCTAAGAATGTATTAAAAAAATACGTTTCCTCAAAAATAAGGATAATATTAATGTATTGAAAATGTACAAAGGACGGCCTGATGGCACAGAGCTACCTTTTCCAGTGACCTTAGGATGGACTGGAATAAAAAAAAATCATACCACTTTCCTTAAGGAATAAATAAATAAATATTAAGTAACAGTGGTAGAGCCATGCTTAGGTACGAAATTAGTGAGGATCTCCCCTAACATCTTTCCCATCTCATAACACCCCTCTCTACTTTCCCTCCCCACATACCGCCCCTATCCCTCATCACCCTTAAAGGCAGACAGCGCACTTACGACTGTTGAGTTGCAGGTGTCCATAGATGGCGCTTGTAATTTACCATCAGGTGACCCGTCTGTTCGTCTGGCCCCCAATATTATAAAGAAAAAGAAAACATGCATGTATCACGACATCGGTACAATCATATGGTTATCGGTGACAACCCTGTGACGCCGGTGGACAAGCGCCCTAAAGATATCTAACAAAGGCGGTCTTATATAATGGTGGATGAGATGAGATAAGGCTTATATTTCAAAAATTATGAAGGACTGCTGTTACAGGTAATGTAAGTAAATAGGCTACTTGACTTATATCAAATATTACGCAACTCATGATTATATAATACGCTATTTGTTCAAGGAATTCGAAATATATCGACGTAATTGAACAAAAGTACAAGATTTCTTTACAAAACGTTGAAAACGCTCTCGGCCATGATGTGACGTTGCGCGTAAAATTTTTTGTTTTCCGTTAAAAATCACTACTTTCGCGTATCAAAGTTATCTGTGAGAAGCCTCAGGATCTTTTTTAACCAGTTTATATTTTGCGCACTAAAGCTTAGCCTGCTTTAGTGCGCAAAATAATTTCTTACATTGTTCTCTGCCCATTGTAATCTATAATTTTCCAGGAATATTTTCAGATATGTTTTTGCATTCGCGAATGTTGCATAATGGTAAATTACTATATTTTCCGTACCAGAGTTATTACAATTGCTCTAAACGTATTCTTTGAGAAATTAGTCATTAGGATGAATAGACAATATCCTTGTTTACATATTGCTTGACAGCAAATGACAGATAATCTATATACCAACATGGCGGACAGTGTTTTATTATGTTTATCGAAATAGGATTTTTGTATCAAAGTTTTGTATTTTATTATTAATTAATTAACAAAGTTTTTAATTTTTTTAATTATATATTTTTTTGGTTTCGCAGAACAATTATATACTGCTAAATTGTAATAGTAATGCACTTAATTTCGACGCCATCAGCAAAATTTGTGTAGGCAGAGTGTATGTACGCATATACATATTTTTATTTGTTCCATTCTCACTCCTAAACATTATTGAATCTTAGATAAAATTTGTTAGGGATACTTTGACATACTCCCACATTATGAAACGGGCTTCCGGAGGCCCAACTCCCCCTATTCTCATTCTCTTCTTTCCAGTCACAGCATCCCCCCATCCTTCATCACCCTCAAAGGCGGGCAGTGCACTTACAACTCTTGAGTTGCAGGTGTCCGTGGATGGAAATTGTCACTTACCATCAGTGGTCCCGTCTGTTTGTCTATCCCACTACTAATACGGGGCAAGTCTATTACCGTCAACGGGGTACAGACTGTATACATACTATCTGACAGATAGACACCAGATCCTTTAGCCACCTTTTAAAACTCTCACGGGACGAGATAGGGGATCCTATTCTACCACGGAGAAGCACACCAAAAATGTGTATAAGCTAAGTACTAAATAATATATTTCTCACCTGGTTGAATCTCCTTATTAGCGCTCGCACAGTACTCTTGCTCTGCTGCGTGTGTGTTGGGGGGGCTCGTCTGATCATGTGCCGTTCCGTCACCGCGCCGAGGACACCTTCACCTCCAAGGTCGAGAGTCACCTGCCTCAGGTAGTCAATAGGAGGGACCTAGGGACAAATGAATTTCGAATTCATTATGTTTTATATACAACTATATCGTTCAATACGCCATTTGCCAACCAAAAATGTAATAGAGAACAAGCCTCTTTTCATCGAGCTTTGGTAAGTATATGGTTAAATAAAATTAGGAGTTGTTCAAAGTAAAGTATTCAGGTAATGTAGTGTTGTATGTTTTTATAATGTTGTTATATATTTTTTTTTGTTAGTTTTTTTCAATGAGCATTCAATTATAATAATCGGATGAACGCTCAGGCACCAGGTAAAGAACACACTACTGATAGTACACATATCACTATGTATTTGTTGTAATGTTTATATATAAATTTGTTGAATTGACATTTAAATTATTTCATACAAGTTTATGTCGTTGAGCGATGAGAAATGAGATTTAATTTTCACCTTAACAACACACAACAAGTAAAATATTAAGTCCGACTGCTTTATCAATTTCTTATCTTTTTGTGCTGGCTTTATTTGTTATACAATATATCACTCCCGCTCTTAAGACGACTGAAATAAAAACTCAGATGTAGAAATTCATCAAGTCATACACACAGAAATACATACACTCGAAAACAACCCTCTTTCTTGCGCATTCCGGTAAAAAGGTTTCCTCAATCTTTCGGAGCTAACCCAATTAACGTCTGTCCCTAATCAAGAATAATTGTTTTGCTTATTGATTTATTTCTGGAGTTTGGTTTACGATCAACATCTGCAGTTTGAAGTCAGGATTCTATAGAATTACTATCAGTATACAATTACAGACATTTTAACAGTGGTAGAGCCATGCTTAGGCACGAATGGGCCGGCTCGACCGGTGCGATACCAAGGCCTCTCAGAAAACCGGTTGTGAAGTAACGCCAAGCTTGCACTTCCCCGAAATTAGTGAGGTTTCCGGAGGCCCAACTCCCTCTCTCGTTTTTCCTCTCCCCTGTTCCCCCTCCCCTTATCCCTCTCCCCTTATTCCATCTCCTCACCACCCTCTCTTCTATCCCTCTCCGCATCCCGTCATCCCTCATCACTATCAAAGGTGGGCAGCGTACTTAACACTCTCGTGTTGCAGGTGTCCATGGACAGCGGTTGTTACTTATTATCAGGTGACCTGCTGTTCATCTGTCCTTCTATAATGTAAAAATAAAAAACCTTCAACATATGTACGCTATCGGCTATATTCCCAAAAAGACATGCAGAGAGATTTAAACGCATCTTAATTTAAGCCATTAACCTTATTGGGAGAAAGCCTATAGCTGTCATCCAAGACCTGTATAACTGAGTATATATTATCTGATAGATGGTCAATTTGACGACACTGTGTCGTGTCCTCAATATGTGTGTGTGCCCAAAACAGAAACAAATACAGGATCCTGATATTAACGGACTAAATATATTTTGTTGTTTCGTAAAGTGGTCATATTTTAGAGTCGTATAGTTGACTCCGTGAATAACGTCAATCGCTTACAATTTTAGGATAAATTGTATTTTTTCATACAGAAATTCTACTTTGAAACTGAAAATTGATCCTTAAATTTATCTATAAAACTTGTAACTTGTAAGGAATAGAGGTGACATCAATTAATCAATCTAATATTAAGATTATTGGTGGCATACACGGATTTGTCCAAAAATATGTTAAAAAACTAAAATTAAATTTCAAAATGCCTTTCTTCAAGTTTAATCAACTATTAACTAAACTAACTATTACTAAACTAACCAAACTAACTGGAACTGCTGAAGTGGGCGCCGCTCACGCGCGCGCTGCGTGCGCTCAATATGGTGGCGGATCGCATTGATGTGTTTTCTTGTTCGATGAATTAATTCACAAAGGCCAGTTATTGCGTAATAAGGTTCGATATAAATTTTATTTCTAATTGATGATGATTAATGTAATGGATTAGTTTATTTTTGGTGTATAATATGTTGTTATTAATAGACTGTGTTTAGTCTTATTTTTAATGTTAGTCCTACATTAGTGTATTAGATTTAATCTGTAATAATTGTGTACGGTATAGAAATAAATAAATAAAAAACACCCTTCGGAAACATCTCGGTGATCGATCTTTACTGACGGAACCCTCAGTGCTCGCGTTAGACGCAGAACTTCTCCGGTTATTTTAAATACTTACATAATAAATGTTTATCAAGAACGCGGCGAAAGAAAATTATATTCCTATTTAATAAAAAAATAACTCGCACCTGCTACCTCAATGTTTCAGGTAAGTGACCATCTCCGTCCATGGACACCTGCAACTCTAAGAGTCGTGAGTGCGCTGTCCGCCTATAGGATTATGAGATTAGGGCAGATGTGAGATAAGGGGATGGGAAAGAGGAGAGAGGGGTTTGAGCCGGGGGAAGGCTTATTTGGGCCTCCGGAATCTTCACTAATTTCGGGGAAACGCAATGCATTACTTCAAAACCGATTTTCTGTGAGGAGGAGTTAGCTAACAAGATTGCACAGAAAAAGTAAATTATATGAAAAATATAAAGCTTCCTAGACTAAACCCGAGCTTTTGATACTATCAGTTATGAATCATTAGTTCAGTCCCTCAGCCAACGGTCCAAGGGGACTTGTTGCAGTCTGTTTGTGATATTTAACTACGGGAAAGGTCCTGAGAATATTTTACCGGTTAATTTGTGTGGTACCGCCTTAAATATTGTAAAAAAGTTTAAAGATCTTGGTCATATAATTAAGGATAATTTAATGGATAATGATGATCTGATCGAAGTATCACATGTCGAAGTAACATGTTGGTTAGACGATTTCATCATTGCTCTAACATTGTCAAAATTACTCTGTTCAAGGCTTACTTTCAGTCTTTCTATACCAACCAACTCTAGTACAGATACATAAAATGTGCTTATAACGCTCTTCGTGTGCAGTATAATAACGCTTTTGTGGCTATTTTAAATTTGCCCTGGAGGTGAAAGGCATGTTCGCTGAGAACAGAGTTACAAATTTTTACGGGTTCTTGAGGAAGCTCAAAGCATCTTTTTATATAAGCATGTGTTTATCTAATGAGAAATTAATTTTAGTTAATTTAATTTCATTTTAATTTAATTTCATCCTTGTAACATTCCTATTGGCTATTATGCCCGAAATAAAATATTATTATTATTGTGATTATAAAACAGCGTTTATTCTCCTCACCTCTCAATTGTTATTTGGTGACATTATCTTGAAATTATATTAAAATAACATAAAATGGCGGAATCCATCAAGTCGTTAAGGCTCTACGCGTGTCAAAGAAACGTAATACACGCATACATACACTTCAAAAACATTAACCTCCTTTTTGAGCAGTCTGGTACTAAACTAAACAAAACTACCAACTATTATTTCTTACACTGTGGTTACAAAGTTACATAAAACCCGCTATGTAGGTCAAAGGGACGTAATTCAAAGCTAAATTCGTTTCACCATTCAAAGGTGCACAGGGAGCAAAAATCGTATAGTTGGACAAAACGGCTTTCGTTTTGTAAAGTAATGCGAAATTGACGTACAGTGGTTTTGGGTGACTAAAAATCCCATAATTTTTCATTAAGGGACTTAAGGAAGGCTTTTGGGAGCTTCGTGTAACGTAGACTTAAGCTTGTTCTTGTGGGAGTTTTTGGAAGAGTTAAAATCTGAAATTTTATGGCTTTTTAAACTACTTTGAAAGTAGCAGTGTGCCGTCCGTTACCTTCGCGGCTGGACGACTTAGTCCTTGAGAAAGGTCTGTTGAGACCGAAACTAGTCCCAAAAATACACACGTTAGTAAAACCGTATATTTAAATCAATATGCTACTTAAAAAGAAGAAGGTTTTTAATCCCTCTAACCGAAAAGAGCGTGTTACAATAAAAATAATAAGTTTTAAGCGTCTGTGGTGTCAGAGCTCCGGAACTGATGACTAATTTTGATTAAATTATTCTGTGTGGTGACTTCCGCTGATCTTCTCTTATCGTTGGAGGGTTTTTGAATCATCATTCATTTTCTAGTTTTTTTTTATGATTAAGGGGGACGAGACACCTGATGGTAAGTGACAACCGCCACCCATGCACACTTGCATCTCTTAAATTAAGTGGGATGCCCGCCTTGATGAGGGGAGGGATGGGGGATATCGCACGGGGGGAGGGGAAAGGAATGAGGAAACGAGGAGTTGGACCTCACTGACTCAGAAATACAGTATAAGCATTGTTTTTCTACGGGTTTATTTACCTCGAGTTTTATGGTAGAGTGTGGATTTACAGTTATCGTAACTGTTCTATTTAAATAAACTTTTTTTGTTGATATTGATTTTGAAACTTTTGTTAAAAGAGCAAAAAAAGTACACGCGACTGCTTTATTAACATTCTGACAATTTTTCTTTTCTTTATTTTTCTTTGACGTTATCTGTAAATCTTATATTTTACGTCAGTCCCACTGTTAAGATGATTCAAATCACTTGTGAAAATTACCGTCAGTCCTAAGGTTGCCTGAAAGAAATTGCTATGTCACGACGAGGCCATCCTTTGTACCTATAATTTCTTTTTATTTTAATATTGTAGTAACATATCTTATATATAAAATTCTCGTGTGTATGTTAGTTACCATACTTCTTCGAAACGGCTGGACCGATTTTTATGAAATTTTATATGGATATTCAGTAGGTCTGAGAATCGGTCAACATCTAATTTTCATACCCCTAAATGATAAGGGTGACCCTATACAGATTTTTATGGAAGAACAACGTTTGCCGGGTCAGCTAATTTATTGTGTACATATGTATGTATATTATGTATACAAGTGATAGTTGATAGTTTATCTTTATTTTTTTATAATACTTAAATGTAATGCACCTGTTCGCTTATCGCTAGACAACCCTAAGGTAGACTGCCAGAAAATTTCTATGGCATTAATTTACGTTAGAGGGCTTAGATTAGCTCCAGCCCGTTCGAGTTATAGGTATACGACCCAGACTTGCATGAGCTATTGCTTATACTCCCCAACCTATCTGTACAACCAATATCCCTTACCCTTAGTTGCTATACTCCCTTTCCTGTCAATATACGTTTTCTTTTTATGCGATAGGGGGCAAACGAGCAGACGGGTCACCTGATGGTAAGTGACTACCGCCGCCCATGGACACCCGCAACTCAAGAGTCACAAGTGCGTTGCCGGCCCTTTTAGGTTACTACAAATTTTACCATACAATACCAAAGTGCAATGGGAAGGCTCGACCGGTGCGATACCACGGCCTCACAGAAAACCGGTTGTGAAGTAACGCTTGCGTTGCATTTCCCCGAATTGAGTGAGGTTTCCGGAGGCCCAATTCCCGCTCCCCCCTTTTCTCTACCTCATCTCCTTTCTCCTTTTTCCATCTCCTCATCCCTCTTCTCTTCTTTCCGCTCCCTGCATCCCCCATCCCTCATCACCCTCAAAGGCGGGCAGCGCACTTGCGACTTTTGAGTTGCAAGTGTCCATAGACGGCGGTGTCACTTACCATCAGGTGACCTGTCTGTTCGTCTGTCCCCCTTTAGTATAAAAAAAAAAAAAAAAAAAAAGTGCCCGATAGTACAATAGGTTTGCCATCTGCTTTGTGTGGGATGTCGTGTATGATGTATACATTAATAATGCTGCAGTTGTGGTAGATGATTTAACAATATTAAAAAAAAAAAAAAAAAAAAAAAAAAAAAAAAAAAGTTGTGGTAGATGATTTAACAATATTAACTATTAAAATTATGTTGATAAAACGAACAATCAGGTTAATGAAACGTTACAAATTATATAAAAAATCTAATTTTAAAATTGATAGAGTAACCAAAATTGAATGAATTATAAATATCTTACAGTCTATGAAATAATGATCTGTAGTAACAAAAGCCTTTGTGAAATATTCGAACAAAAGTTTCTGTTAGAGAAGCAAGAAAATTCATGAAACACTTATTAAAAGGTAAAATATGTATTTCATTTGCTGAAACTTCTACAAAGAATTAAACATTTTAAATATTTTCCAAGAAGAAAAAAACTATGGTCGGATGGGAAACCTTAGACTGATCACGAAGTACATATCTGACCTATTTTTTTTTTGTTATTGAGCGCAAACGAGTAGACAGGTCACCTGATGGTAAGTAACTACCGCTTGCGAACATCTGCAACTTTAGTGTCGCAAGTTTTCTGTACGATCATCTGATCCAAAACAACAGAGCTTGTATAATGACAACCAGATTGCTGACCATCGTATGTCACATATTTCTAAATACAAACTTGTTTTAGATATATTATGCCCAGAAACAGAACAAGTAATCGTAATAATGACACAAATATTTTATAGAGGTAGTTGGGCCTCCAGGTTACTCATTTCGGGGAAATGCAACGCAAGCATTACTTCACAACCGGTTTTCTGTGAGGCCTTGGTATCGCACCTTTCGAGCCGGCCCATTCGTGCCTAAGTATGGCTCTACCACTGTTAGTTTATTTCTCGTCAGGAGAGAGTCTCGTCGCGCATTCCCGAGAGCAAATCCGTATATTTAAATATAAATGTGTGTTCTCTACCAAAAAGTCTCCATTCCTTCCCCTTCCTACTCTTCAGAGCACTCAACTGCCACTGCAGGATAGGCTTAGTATCCTGGGTATGAATATTTGCCGGGATCTCAATCCGCGCGATTACATCGAGAGTGTCACTAAGGCGGCCTCGCGAAAGTTCGGCGTTTTGAACAAGGTGAGACGGTTCTTCTCGCCCGAGCAACTGTGTCTTTTATATAAGACCCAGGTTCGCTCCTGCGTGGAGTACTGCTCTCATCTCTGGGACGGGTATGCGCAGTATTTGCTTGACGCTCTCGATCGGTTGCAACGGCGCGCAGTCCGCATTATCGACTGTCCTGAGATCACCCAGTCTCTTGAGCCTCTGCAGTTGCGAAGAGATGTCGCCTCTATGGCAGTCCTCTATCGCCTACATCACGGGGAGTGTTCTGATGAGCTCTTCCAATTGGTCCCACCTTCTTCCTTCCTCTACAGGACTACACGTGCTGGCCTGAGGAGTCACCGTTTGTGCGTCGAAAATATCGAAATAAACGGAATAAACGGAACGAAACGGTTTGGCTCTTCTTTCCTGTGCCGATCGGTAAAAGCCTGGAATTCTCTACCAGCGCACGTGTTTCCTTCCCACTTTGATCCCGGGTCTTTTAAGCGGGGCGTGAAAAAGCATCTCACCAGGCCGCCATAGTGTGGGTTACCATGCTGCATTGACTAGACATGCAATGAGGATGGTGACCACCACTCTTTGACTACACCTATTGCTTTCCATCAGGCAAAGTGGAGTCACTATGGTAGGCTAATATAAAAAAAAAATAGTGTTTTATAGTGTTATTATATGTATGTATTGTTTGTATGTATATATATGTTTATATTAGTATATGATGTACCAAAGTAATATATATAATTAGCTCTGCTCTCTCAAGCTGGTACCTCTCTTCATAAATTTGCACCTATTACTATTAATTTCTGCCACACCCCAAGGTTGACTGGGAGAGAATGCCTGAGGCATTAAGTCCGCCTTTGTACACTATGTGCATAAAGTCATAATAAATAAATAAAATTTGTGTAACATGCCAGTACGACGGTTAATAAAACTGGCAATGTTCGGTAGAGGGAGCTTGTGACTTATGTATGTTAATCATAGAAACAAATAGCAGGCTTATTTATTTAAATATACGGATTTGCTCTCGGGAATGCTCGACGAGACTCTCTCCTGACGAGAAATAAACTAACAGTGGTAGAGCCATGCTTAGGCACGAATGGGCCGGCTCGAAAGGTGCGATACCAAGGCCTCACAGAAAACCGGTTGTGAAGTAACGCTTGCGTTGCATTTCCCCGAAATGAGTAACCTGGAGGCCCAACTACCTCTTTCCTGAGGGATGAGCCCCCTCTCCTCTTTCTTATCTTCTAATCCACCGTCTCGTTTTTCCCCTACCCCTATCTCTCATTATCCTCAAAGGCGGGCAGCGCACTTACGACTCTTGAGTTGCAGGTGTCTGTTGTATGTTGTTGGTGAGTATAGGCGGCGGTTGTCATTTACCATCAGGTGACCCGTCTGTTCGTCTGTATAGTTTAAAAAAAAATAAAGTAATTATTAATTATTAATTAATTATTAAAGTATAATAAAAAAATAAAGTAATTATTAAATTAAGTATAGCGTAAAGTGTATATTATTTATATATTATATAAAGTACGGGCCATTCAGCGATGTCATCTGACTTACAAAATAGCCTTGTTGCCCCCCCTCCATCACAAATGGAGACTCTTATTGACGCTGGACTACTACCACCTTGTCCTATTGAGAGAGGGGAGGATAATACTGCTTTAACTGTAAGTACCCAATATAATGATAAAGTAAGGACCGCTTTGGAAGGTGCTATTCGAGAGTATCGGCACGTGAGTTTTGATGATAGACCACGTTTACCGCGTTTGCCGATGCATAAACGAAATAAAGCGCTAGTGTGTGCCCTTGACTCTTTATTATCTACTTATTTAGAAAATAGTGAAAACCTCAGGGATACACATTCAATTCTTTATTGTGCGGCGGTTACAGCTTGTCGAGTAGCTGGTGTTAAACTCCCACGTGTTAACACTACTCCTCGACAAAAGATTTATGTTCCGGCGTGGCAGTACAGGATTGAGCGACGTATCGTTGAGGCGAGGGCACTCATTGGCAAGCTTACCTGTTTCAGATCGGGTAATACACGCCCGAGAGTAATGCGTTTTGTGAATCGTGCTTTTTCAGGAACTGATATCAGTTCTTGTGATTATGCAGCACGTGTCACAGAGCGCATTGACTTTCTGAAGCAGAAAGTTTATGCATGGGCAAACCGCATACGTAGATTTAAAATCCGAGTAGACCGATATACTCAGAATCGTACTTTTCAAAGCGACGAGAGGTGGGTTTACAGAAGATGGGATCAGCCTGACTTGCTGAGTGACACACATCTCCCAGATGTTGAACTAACTAATAAATTTTGGCGTAACATCTGGTCGATGCCTGTCGCTCATACTGAGGGTGCATGGATGCGAGATGTTAAACATTCATGTGAGTCCATTAATACTATGGAGCCAGTAGAAATATCAAGTACAGATATAGCTCGTGCGGTCCGTTCGTTGCCGAACTGGAAATCAGCCGGACCGGACGGACTGCATAACTTTTGGTTAAAGTGGCTCCATAGCTCACATGTGTGTTTGGCATCTCAATTCCAATCATGCTTGGAAGCAGGTTCACTGCCCGCTTTTATGACAACTGGCGTAACTCACCTACTCTATAAGTCTGGTAGTGCCATGGACCCCAAAAACTACAGACCCATTACCTGTCTGCCAACACTGTATAAATTATTTACGTCCATTCTGAGAGTGAAGATAACAACACATGTCTCTAAGAACAATATAATGACTTTCTCTCAGAATGGATGTAGAAGTGGGGCACGTGGCACTAAAGAGTTCCTTATTATTGACACGGCTATTAACCAACAAGTTCGACGGAACCGAAAGGATTTAGCGACATGTTGGATAGATTATAAAAAAGCTTACGACTCCGTGCCGCATACGTGGCTCCTAAGGGTGATGGAGTTGTATAAGATTGATACAACTTTATGCACTTTCTTGGAGGCATGTATGCAGCAATGGAGAACAGTTCTTTGCTATCCAGGATGTCGACAATCTCAGGGTGACGGCGAATTTATAAATATCAAGCGGGGTATATTTCAGGGTGATAGTTTGAGCCCCTTGTGGTTCTGCTTGGCTTTGAATCCTCTTAGCACTGTGTTAGAGGGTTCGGGGCTGGGCTATCGTTTGCGGAGAAATGGTCAAGTTATATCCCACCTCCTTTTCATGGATGATTTGAAACTGTTTGCCTGCAGTAATGTCCAGTTGATAAGATTACTAGAGGTAACTGAAACCTTTAGTAAATGTATCAAGATGGAATTTGGTGTAGATAAATGTGCAGTCATGCATGTAAGCAAAGGCAGGATTGTGGAATCTGAAGGAATTGAACTTTCAGATTCCACACACCTTAGACGTCTTTCTGCAAATGAAACGTACAAGTATCTCGGTATGTCACAGGCGCTGGGTATAAATGAACTGACTATGAAGCAATCGCTAAAGGAGCGTTTCTTTGGCCGTCTGAAAAAAGTACTGAAAAGTCTTTTGTCGGGCGGTAATAAGGTGCGTGCCTATAACGGTTGGGTCATACCAGTCTTAACCTACTCCTTTGGCATACTTAGATGGACTCAGACGGAATTGGACGCCCTAGATAGAAGAGTCCGTACACTGCTAACTGCGTACAGAATGCACCATCCACGTTCATCAGTAATGAGATTGTATATTCCGCGGAAATGTGGGGGTCGTGGTTTCTTAAATGCCAGGACCCTTCATAATCGCGAAATATGCAATCTTAGAGATTACTTTCTTTCTGTTAATGTGGAGGTACACCGGGATGTAGTGGCAGTTGATAACGGACTTACTCCGCTTGGTCTAGGAAAAGAGAACTGGCGCAAGCCTGCAATACTTAATGTTAAAGACCGTCAGGAGATATGGAAGAGCAAAGAGCTGCATGGACGTTTTTATCGGGCCTTAAACGGGCCCGATGTAGATTTATTATCATCTGTGTCTTGGCTACGTTTCAGTGACCTCTTTGGAGAAACTGAAGGTTTTATCTGTGCAATTACAGATGAAGTTGTTATGACGAACAATTATAGGAGACATATCCTGAAGGATGGCACAATTGACATTTGTCGGGCATGTCATCGCCCTGGTGAAACCCTCAGGCATATAATTTCCGGTTGCTCTCGTCTTGCAAACGGTGAGTACTTGCACAGACATAACCAAGTGGCCAGGATAGTCCATCAGCAACTTGCTCTTAGATATAACCTTGTGGATGTCGAGTTACCGTATTATAGGTATGTGCCCGACCCAGTTCTTGAAAATAGTCGTGCAACATTATATTGGGATCGATCTATCATCACTGACAGGACTATTGTTGCCAATAAACCTGATATAGTGGTGATAGACCGACTAGAGCGCCGAGCAATGATTGTTGACATTACCATTCCACATGACGACAACCTCATAAAGGCAGAAAAAGATAAACAAATAAAATATTTGGATTTAGCCCATGAGGTGGTCGACATGTGGGATGTGACTTCTGCAATCATTGTGCCGATAGTCATATCAGCTCATGGGTTGATTGCCAAGAGCCTCGACCAACATCTGCAGAGGCTCACGTTACACAGCTGGGTTAAGGGCCTAATGCAGAAGGCAGTCCTTCTTGATACGGTACGTATTATGAGGAGGTTCCTGTCTCTGGAGCCCTAACCACCGGTAGCTTGGTCCCTGTACCCGATACCGGTGGGGCACTATTTTTTATATTTTTAAATATATTTTGTTTTTATTTTATATTTAAAAATGTAATTTGTATGTTGAATAATGTGAATAAAGAGAATAATAAATAAATTACTAGACACATCTCACACATGGCCGTCTGATCCCAAACTAAGCAGAGCTTGTACTATGCTAACCAGACCACTGATAAACATACTGATATACTTCTAAATACATACTTATTATAGATAAATTACACCCAGACACAGAACTAAGTATTTCAGAAAAGTATGGTTATTTTCTAAATCCGTTTAGTTCTAGAATGGGAATGCCTAAATGACTGACACTTAGTATCGAAATAAAATCTTATTTGCTTTAATCTAATATAGTATATTTATAGCTTGATTCTAGCACATTTAAATGCATTTATTAATATTTTGGTTGGTCTCCGGAATTAATGGCAATTTTGTGATGTAGGAATAGCCCGATATGAGTAACGTTGCACCGCGCAATAGCACCAAAATCAACTCACAGACGCCGATGTCTAATAACAAGGTAACAATGCACGACTTACTGGTGTGGGTGCAATTAAAGATGCTAAAGTATTGTAGACAGCATCATTAAATTTGCACAACAACTACCAACGCATGTTCCGTAAGAGTCTGTCTCACTATCACAGAAATCAATAAGAATATACAATGTACCACCATTCATAACTACAAAGTGCTACGAACGGTTTGCAGATCGACCACGAATGACACAAACTCTCACCGGGGTTGCCAGACGTTTTAAATAATCAATCCATACTATCAAGCGATCATATGATCGTTAAATTAAAAAAAAAAGACATTACTTTTAAATTAAACTTAGTTTTACTAACGAAATAAACAATTAAACACAAACTCTTCTTTATCCCTTTATATAGCTTTACTGTTTTTAGTTTTATATAACATCTCTCTTATTCGAGGAGTATTGAGACATTTGCCCTGAAGTTATAAAATTGAGTAAATACTTATTTTAACCAGAGAGATTATCGCTTTATAATAAGTTCAAAATTAATTTTATGTATAAACAGGAATTTGCTTTACATTAAGTTAATTCAACAATATAATTATAATTTTAGCCATGCCGCAAACATGAGCAAATACAATGAATATTCATATAAGAATGACAGATTCAATATTCAAATGTAGTATTTTCTTTTTTTAATAAATATACTACCAACGTGGGTCACACATAACTAGTATTCTAATTTAAACGGTATTTATGGCTAGACAAAGAATATATTTAATTCCATGAAATCTCGTCCAATGATTTCTTTTTAACACGCGTTTTTTTAATCTAAAATTTCCCCATATCAACCTCTAGAGAGCCTGTCAAACTGAGATTCAGTTAGCGAAAGCCGTCTAAAAGAAATTTGTTTATAGACACCGATATAAATTTTATAAAGGGAGTGGAAACACGACGTCCTTCTGAGCGTTAGGAAGGCGGTAGGAGAACAGTCGGTTGCTACTCCCCAACCGTTTTGCATTTGATTGAAAGCCTTGCGTGTTTTAAGAGGGTAGTTTTAAATTTACATGTACACGTCTGTCTTGTTCTGATAGTTATCTGTAAGCAAATGGGAAGTGCTGAATGAATAGTTTGTGTTGTAGTGCTATCAGGATGTCTGACATATTTACAATATAACAAGTGTCCTCTTATTGACTTAAACAAATTTACATACATTTTCCAATTAAAATTAGGCAAATTACTGTAATCCCTGCGGGCTGTGTCCCCTAACAAGCCAATTGAAATGATTCGGGCACTTTTAGGAATTAGATTGGAAAATTGGGAGTTTTGAAGATAAGGGATATTGTTTTTACAGATAAATTGGGGAGTTGAAGCAATAGGTGAAGCAATAGGTGAAGCAATAGGTGAAGCAATAGGTGAAGCAATTCAGGGTTGCATTCCTATAACTCGAACTGGCTGGTAATGGGAAATCCGAGGACTGTAACTTATGTAATTGGTAATAAAAAAGTGTTTTTGTTCTTAAACTCGGACCGATATTGTAAATATCGTTGTTTTAAAGGACTTTAAAGGCTGCTGTTTTTGTTTTTTTATATTATAGGGGGGCAGACGAACTGATGGGTCACCTGATGGTAAGTGACAACTTCCGTGCGCTGCCTGCCTTTTACTGTTAAGAGGGATGAGGATATGCGGGGAGGGGAAAGAGGACGGGGTTGAGGAGATGGGAAAAGGGGTCAGGGGAGAGGAATAAGAAGAGGGGAGTTGGGCCTCGGGAAACCTCACTAATTTTGGGGAAATACAATGCAAGTGTTGCTTCACAACCGGTTTTCGTGAGGCCGTGGTATCGCACCGGTCAGGCCGGCCCATTCGTGCCTAAGTATGGCTCTACCAGGTAAAATTACTTAAAATAATTATTATAATGATTATATACTATTGGCACATTTAAATATAGATTGCGACAGTATCTTATAGACGCACAGCGGAGACTGAATATGGCCACATCGCTTATATAGCGTTAAGCGATGTATGGTGGAAGCTGATGAACGTTTTCAAAGTAAAAGGATGAGTGTGCACACTATATAGTTATTGTTTTATATATATATATTATTGTGTATGTTGTTATGAATGTTCAGTGATGTGCTTTTCTGTTTTGTATTGTTAATTATTGTCTTGTTAGTGTTATGTATGTACGTATGTACCTATGCCTTTGACTGGCCTGTGATGTGTTGATTGGGCCCAATTGAAAATCAGCGTCAGGCTTTTGTCTGACACAAAGTCTTTCTGTAAAACCGTTCATGTACCTGTGTTTTTATATGTGCCAAATAAACATTTTTGTTTGTTTGTTTGTTTGTTTCTTTCTTTCTTTCTTTCTGATTACTAATTCTGTGTCGCGTTCGTTTAGGAGCCTTGATTCCATAAACAGATACATCCCACAAACTTATAAAATGAACCTGTTTCGTTCAATAGTTTTTTTTTTTTATTATATGTATATGGAAACAGACCCAACGGTAAGGGTCGCGAGTGAGGGGTCTACCGACCGCTTAGCCAGAACTCGTGGGTTTGATTCCCACACGTAGTTACTAACAGTAGTGTAGTTGTCCCATGTGGGTGTATTTTATGTCCGTTCTTTGTATGTTTGTCAAGTCCCCCACTACATAGAATCGATGATCATTAAAAAATTGCTTTCTGTCGTTGACTGTACCTATACTATCCACAGAAATATACTTCCGTGGCCGACTGTACATTACTTATCTGATTTTCCTTTTCCTCGTAAGGTTAAGCCCCATTTATCGAGAAGCGTCAAATCGATTCTCAATTGTCGACCCTTAACCTAAAGGAAATACTATTATAGCGACACAGAGCAGAGGGAATTCGTAGAACAAGTATTTACTGTTTGACAATAATCGGACTTTAAAAAAGTTGACAACCGACTTCTATGCGTCTATCATGAAATTTAAGATTAATATCGTTTTCTTATGGATGCCATTGTCATAACTGGACCAAACTCTCATCTAACTACCCTTGAAGTACATCCTTTCCGATAAAAAAATAATCATTGAAATCAGTTGGCGTGATATTGAGTTATTCGTCCATTTGTCGCGCACATTTCTAATACAAATTTAAGACTTATATGGTTTTCTCATAGATGCCATGGACAGAACTGGACCAAATTAAAATGGGACCACACGGGAAGCACCAGCTTTAAATAAAACACACATCGTCGAAATCGGTTCAGGCAGTAGAATGTCTGAGGTAACAAACATAAAAAAAAAAAATTGAAATTGAGAACCTCCCCTTTTTGAAATCGGTTGAAAAGGTATCGAAAGGATGAATGAAAGAGGATTGAAGCTATTTATATGGCAGAGGTAAATGGAGTTGTCGGAAGAGGAAGACCGAGGCGAATGTTCTTGGACCAAGTATAAGACAATCTAAGCAAAGGCCAGGTCAAAAGTACCTTTAACCGACGAGCCTGTATGCGGAACGGAATGAAAGTTGAAGAATCGAGAAAGGTATGTCAGAATCGAAGCAAATGGAAGGAAGTGGTCTCTGCCTACCTCTATGGGAAAGAGGCGTGATATTATGTATGTATGTATTTATGTACCATAAGGTCTTCATACGGGACCTTTAAAAAAAACCACTAATGACATACAGTCTTACTTATGACATACATTCATACATATACTCACGAACATGACACCGAAAGAGTATTCAGATAAGTCTCAATCACCCACTTTATGGCAATTATAACTTAGTCCCACTTAGCCTATTGCCATTTTACATCTTTAAATATATACTGTCTGATGTATTTAATAGTGGTAGAGTCATGCTTAGGTACGAATGGGTAGGCTCGACCTGTGCGATACCACGGCCTCACAAAAACCAGGTTGTGAATTAACGCTTGCGTTGCATTTCCCCGAAATGAGTGAGGTTTCCGGAGGCCCATATCCCCTATCCTCTTTCCTCTAACCTCATCCCTCCTCTCCTTTTTCCTATATCCTAATCCCCCGTCTCTTCTTTCCCCTACCCGCATCCCCCTATTCTTCATCGCCCTCAAAGGCCGACAGCGCACTTACAACTCTTGAGTTGGTGTCTATGGACGGCGGTCGGACGCCATAACAGTTAAACAGATATACTATATGGAGACAGATGAATAGACGGATCAGTGGTGTGACACCCCCTCGGGTATACCCTATCGAATAAAACTCGACGAAGTGACTATGTCGGAATGGAACCTACTAAAACCACACGTGTTCTTTCACGGCTGTCTATGGCCGGGGGTTAAGGTAGAGCCAAGGAATGATCTCCCTTGACACCTGACAGACGTGACTACCTGTTTATAAAGCAGGTAGTCTCTTCCCACCAGTGGGAGCTTGCTTTCCTCTGCTGCAACTGCGAGTAGGAACTAAATATTTATATATATACATATATATATATACAAGTATAGATCTATCTTTTCACTTGAGATTTCTTTACATCAAATGGACGATCAAATACTCCTTTAAAAAAGAGTTTATTTATTCCCGTTTTCGGGATTTCTAAAGCCGACGTTTCAATGAACTTTCGCTTAAGGCGAAGTTGCTCCGACAATAATGGTATGATTTCGGTAACTAATTTAATTTCACTAAGAGAACAGAATACAAGTACGCGACAGTACAGTCGTGTTTTTTTTAATTTATATAAAGGAGGAACAGACGAACAGATGGGTCATCTGATGTTAAGTCATAACCGCCGTCAATGGACACCCACAACTCGAGAGTCGTAAGTGCGCTGCCCGCTTTTGAGGGTGATGAGGGATGAGGGGATTGGACAAAAAGGAGGGGGATGAGGAGATCGAAAAAGGGGAGAAGGGGCAAGAAACCTCACTCATTTCGAGGAAATACATTGCTTCACAACCGGTTTTCTGTGAGACCGCTGTATCGCACCGGTCGAGCCGGCCCATTCGTGCCTAAGCAAAGCTCTACCCCTGTTAGAATGCTTAAAAACATATATAAAATACGAATTTATTAGTTAAATATTCTCCAAATTGATTTTATTTCTATTTTATTTTCATGAACATAATTTTGAAAACAATTCCACACTAGCTTATAATCAACCTCGCAGTTTTTTATTACGTACCGTCTGTATTTTAACATTAATTCTCCTCGCGTATTCACATTTTTGGCAAATCTAATATTGATTAACATCTCAAATATCGAACCTTTTAAAGCTCTAACGCATAAAAAAGTGGATTGACTGATTACATTAAATGCGAACATAAACTCAAAAATAAATGTTCTTGCGCAAATGGGCGAAATGACCAAAACCTAACGGACGAAAATCTTGTTCCAAATAAAACTATTTTATTTTTATCCTAAAATCCATTATTTAGCTAATTTAAAAGTAAATAAAACATTTTTCAATCATATTTACTATGGAGTACATTCGGAAAGGCCTATGTCCAACAGTCTGATACTAACTAGACTGGGTTTATTGATTGATTTAATTTTACCCACCAATAAACATACGTGTTTTAAAAAAATGCATTCTCTATAGGCGTACATACCTACATTGCAATTCAAGTTATCAGAGTCCACCTTGATTCGAGTTTAAACCAATCTTAAATTTGACTTGTATCATGTGACGGGTGTCTAATTAAAACTTTACTGTCGGCCATTTTGTTAATAGTTTCTCTTCGTCCAAGTTTAGCATAGCTCAAAGACTGTAGAGATTATATTTCAACCAAATTATACGTCAATTGATATTCTAAGTCTGAAGTTCTAAAAGCAAATTAAGCTTTACTTAAGAAAGTATTAAGTTCTGTATACATATATAAGATCTACAGTTTTTTTTTTATATATTATAGGGGGACAGACGAACAGACGGGTCACCTGATGGTAAGTGACAATGCAAACAGTGACGCAAAAAGGGTATGCGGGGCGGGAAACAAAAGAGGGGGAATGAGGGGTCAGGAAATAGGAGAGGGGGAGTTGCGCCTCCGGAAACCTCATTCATTTCTGTTGGAAATGCAACGCAAGCGTTACTTTACAACTGGTTTTCTATGAGGCCGTGGTATCGCACCGGTCGATAGCCGTAAACGAGACCAACGGTAAGAGATGGGCTGGCCCCATTCTACTCCAGTCTCGTGTGGGAATCCCCACAGGAGCCTTGTCGGAGCGGAGGGTCACCTTGTGTGACGGAGTCTTACCGAGTTAAGCCATGCGGTGTTCCGATACAAATATCATCATCAGAAACAGTACAAGCATCTCTTTTTCTTACCTTTTCTTTTCTACACAATCCTTTCTTCCTTTCTTTGCTGCTTCTGCCACTAACTGGCATAAGCGAAATAAGCTACTTTTGATTATAGTCTATTACTTAACGTCTCCTTTATTCTATCAAATGCTTTATTTGAAAAAAAAAAAACGTTAAGTTACTTTTATATCAGTAGAAAGTATTTTAATGCTTTCAAAAACGGGAGGGTTTTGAATGTTTATTCTTCTATTTTGTCATTTGCAAACCGTTTGCAATAATTTTCTAAGATCAGTTATGTTTTTTTTTTTCAAGGTTATTTATCTATAGGTATGTTTTTTTCTGTTAAGGTAACTCTAGCATTAATTCTTGCATCGCGGGGGACTTTACAAACATTCAAATACAAGGACACATGGAACACCTAAACACGGAACAACAATTGGAAAATGTAACCCAATTAAATCGCTGCGCCATCCGATAATAAATCTGTAGGTAATAATGTACGAGTTATGTTACGCTTTTAAGTGCAGAATGTAGAAAATTTTAGTAGTGTACATAATTGTCATTCGTTTGGAAATGATTATGGTATGCGAATGTTTGTGTTAACTTTGTACGTACCTCTTTATAAATAAATAAAAACGAAAATAAACTTGAAAACATTCACTAGGATTGAAACATCAGGGTACGACACAAAATAGTGGAGCAGTGACAATAAAAATTATATATGGTGGTACATATGATGGTAAGTGACAGCCGCCGTCCATCAACGAAGAAGATGAAGGGGAGGGGAAAGAGTAGAGGGGGAGTTGGTCCTCCGGGACCCTTGATCACTCGGCTAAACAATGCAAGCATTATTTGTCTACCGGATTTCTATGAGGCCGTGGTATTACTCCGGTCGAGCCGGCCCATTCGTGGCAAAGCATGGTTCTCCCACGGTAAACAGGCTTCCGATAATATTTATACCTACTTAGGTAAAGTAATAAAAATTATAATTATTATTATTGCAAAGTAAATAGAAATTTTTGGACCTGTTAGTAAACTATCGGCATTTCAAGTATTTCCAATCTTCAAATCGGCTGAACACTCTGGAATTCACTACCAGCGCACGTGTTTCCTTCCCACTTTAATCCCGGGTCTTTTAAGCGGGGCGTGAAAAAGCATCTCACCAGACCGCCACAGTGTGGGTCACCATGCTGCATTGACTAGACATGCAATGAGGATGGTGACCACCACTCTTTGACTCCACCTATTGCTTTCCATCAGGCAAAGTGAAGTCCCTATGGTAGGCTAATATAAAAAAAAAAAAAAAAAAAAACACTTCAGTTCGCTATTGCACATATTACAAACAACTTGGTGAGTTTGAAATTTTGAGAACACCGAGTGTAAAACGAACCAGTGCCCAATGTTGTATGTTGTATGTTTTCCACGCAACATCAATTCTCAACATTATATTTGCAAAAGTAACTCCTGCCATCTATCTCTGTTATCTTTTCAAGGCTAAGCGTCTATACCGATTTTGATTAAATTTGATATATACTTCGGATCCTGGGCAAAAGCTTAGGCTATCCTTTATCGACATGGATGATGTCGCTTGTGGTAGTAAGTAGATAATTTAAACGAAGGCATTGGCCTTTATTTGCAATCGTTATACTGAAACCTTGAGAAGTGCTTAACACTGAGTCAAGTTGGATTTATTTAGTGTTGTTGAAAATATTGATTGAATCTAATTTAGAACCAACGGCAGAACACTTTACTCTGATAATTCATTCGTTGGGCGTCTGTTGGCGTTGGCGCGTATTTAATGTAGAGTCGGTATTTGAAAGCTAAAATTGAAGAATATATTTTTAAGTTATTTTTTGTACTAATGCCAGCCTCCTTACTGACATTCGACTGTTCGTTATATATAAAACTCCTAAACCCCTTTCCATTCACCTTAAAAGCAGGCAGCACATTTGCAACTCTTGTGATGCATGTGTCCATAGATAACTACCGTCGGCTACTCCTAGGGTCTCCAGTAACGTCACTTACTCCGCGAAACATGGAGGAGGTTTTGGTATTACTGCGGTCACACTAAGACGGCTCTCTCATATTCAATTTTACTGTCGTCTATCATTAATACATACATAATATATAATAATAACAAATAATAATAATAAATACTCCACACATCTCACACACGGCCGTCTGATCCCAAACTAAGCAGAGCTTGTACTATGGTAACCAGACTGCTGATAAACATACTTATATACTTCAAAAATACATACATATTATAGATAAATTACACCCAGACACAGAACAAATGATCGTGCTCACTACACAAATATATGTCCTAGGTGGGAATCGAAACCACGACCTCGGCTTAGCAGGCAGGATCGCTAAGCGCTAGACCAACAGGCCAGTCAATGCTAATATTCAAACGTAACGGAAGGTTTTGAGGTTTATGAAAAGTTCGTTGAAAACCTCAATTACATAAACAGGTATAGGTGAAAGCTAATATGAAGCTGGCAGTGGGCCAAGAGCTATGCTTAGGCATGAATGGGCCAGCTCGACCGGTGCGTACCACGGCCTCACAGAAAACCGGTTGTGAAGAAACGCTTTCGGTGCATTTCCCCGAAATTTGTGAGGTTTCTGGATTACCAACTACCCCTCTCCCCTCATTCCCCTATCCTTTTTCCTATCACCTCATGCCCTCTCTTTTCTTCCCCCTACCCTCGGCGCCTATCCTCTCCCCTGATCCCTACTCTTTTTCTCATCTCCTCATCCCCCTCTCTTTCCCCTCCCCGCATACCCTCATCCCTTATCACCCTCTAAGGCGGCAGCGCACTTACGACTTGAGTTGCAGGTGTCCATGGACGGCGCTTGTCACTTAACCGTGAACCGTCTGTTCCGTCTGTCAGCCTATATTATTAAAAAAGTAAGGCGTATGCGATATTTGAGCTCTTACGTCATCCATCCATGTAGACAATCCCCATTTCCTTTCACTACATTTTTTTTTTTATACTATAGGGGGACAGACGAACACGGGTCACCTGATGGTAAGTGACAACCGCCGTCCATGGACACCTCCAACTCGCGAGTCGTAAGTGCGCTGCCGCCTTAGAAGGTGATAAGGGATGAGGGTATGCGGGGAGGGGAAAGAGAGGATGATGAGGAGATGAGAAAAAGGGTAGGGTGAAAACCGGTTTTCTGTGAGGCCGTGGTATCGCAACGGTCGAGCTAGCCCATTCGTGCCTAAGCATGGCTCTACCACAGTTAAGTAATTTATTTTTTGTTACAATTTATTTGCAGAAGAATTCAATTGATAGCGTCTTCGCGGATACCGGCGTGTGGTATTTGGTGTTCCTTACCTGGTAAAACAATTGATATTCAGTATCAGTGAGCCTAAGAGCGACTTCTTCTGGGAAATGCAGTAGAGACCTCAGAGACGCCAACTCTTCGTCGTTACTCTCGTCTGGCACTGAAGAACCTGGAAGAGAAGACCAGGTTACTCTAGATCGAGATCTTATAGATTTGAGAATTTCTTACGATTACGATTTTAAAGTAAAACGATTCACAAACAACTTGATAAGAGTACTGAACTATATTAATCTTAATTATATATGTATAGAGATCAAATTGCTTACCTTCATCATCAATACCCTGGCTAGTTGCTGAGCCACTAGGCTTAGGTCTGCCGTCTCGCATCTCACAATATACTCAAATAATATTATAATAATATAAAAAAATTCACATCTAAATTCAACTAGCAAAATATTGTGATTAACGCCATCTATTGACGTGGCCGTTTTCATGTGACTTGTAGCGTCATCTATTAGGCAAAGAGCAGCAACTCTTGTTACGATTTCATTGTATTATGTCGATTATTTCTGTAACAAAAGAAAGTTTGATTTTAACAAATTGTTATTTAATATGTTTTGTAGAATACGTTAATAAAGCAGAAAACTTAACATTAAAACAAACGACTCGTTGGCTTTATTCGGGTCTAAAGGCCGTCGTCCGTTGGAAATGCTTCCTAACGTTTCGCTAGCACGAGTGGCCAGCTTCTTCAGAGGTCCTTCCATCTCCGATACTGGATGCAGATCAGTCTTTAGACCCGAATAAAGCCACCGAGTTATCAATCGGCCGCGAAAGCCTCAACCAATTTATTAAAACAAACATTCTGTTTCAAAACAGATTCTTCCGTTAATCGTTCAACATCTTTATTTTTTCATCAATGGTTCAAGGGAAAAGAACACAGGAATATTTTAGCAGACGTCTATACGATTCACTAGCCTTCTTAAGGAATCTTCTGTGATCCAGAAAATCTCTCCTAATTCCTTCACAAAAACATACAAATGGAACAGTACCTAATGACGCAAAAGAATCATTCTTGTGGAAAACAATCTGACTTTATATGTAGCGACATCTTTGAAAGGGTAGCTAGAGACAACATTATAACAATTTAAATAAAAGTATTTTTTTTTATAGTAAACGGTGTCAAACGCGCAGACGGGTCACCTGATGGTAAGTGATTTCCGCCGCCCATGAACACTTGCAACTCAAGAGTCACAAGAGTGCTGTCCGGCTTTAAGGGTAGCGTACCGGGAGGAGGGGTAAAAGGCGAAGGGAAAGGCTGGAGGGGAAAGAGGGAGGGACTCCATGACCTCCGGTTCAGCAGACGGGATCACCAACAGTCAAATATTTCTTAAAATTTCTGTATAAACCTGTCTTCTTTTACTGTAGGGCACATTATTCTTAGAGTTTGTGTTTACCATTTCGTTAACTAAGTCATTTTTTATACAGTTAACAACTTTTTGCGATTGGCATCGCTTGGACCCAATTGAAAACCAAAGTCAGCCTTTCGGGTGACATAACGCTTAATTGGGACCGTTTTTTGGCACTGACGGTGAGTCTTTCTGTAAAATTGTTCATGTACCTGTTTTTTTTATGTGTGCCAAATAAACATTTTTTTTTTCTTTCTTTCTTTCTAGTGAGGGGAAAATATTTTTTTGCTTTGAATTCCAGTTGTTTCGTTCGTTATAAATGCACCATTTAATTTTCTTGTGTCTTAAAAGCAACTTAATTTTAGTGTCACCCAATTCTTCGGGCAGGTACTTCATTCAACTGTATTCTTCGATATTTTCCATAGGTATCATGGCACAGCACACGAACCAACAATTCGCTTATGCAATCTCAACTTAAGGTTAATCACTTGAAGTTGGTGAAGGTATGATTTAAAATTGTATGTCTTTTCGACCGCCTTCAAAAAAGGAGGAGGTTCTCAATTCGACTGTATTTTTTTTATGAGTTTGTTACCTCAGAACTTTCGACTGGGTGAACCGATTGTGATGATTTATTTGAAAGCTGCTGCTTCCCGTGTGGTTCCATATTAATTTAGTCCGCTTCTGACAATGGCATCCATGAGAAAACCATATAAGTCTTAAATTTGCATTAAGTTTGTACGCGAGAAATGGATGAATAACTCAATATCACGTACACCGATTTCAAAGATGATTTTTTTGTATTGGAAAGGGTGTACTTCAGGGGTAGATGACAGTTTTGTGAGCTTTTAACAATGGCGTCGTTGAGAAAACCATGTAAGTCTTAAGTTTTATGATAGATGCATTGAAGTCGGTTGTCTACTTTTGCAAAGTTAGACAGTTAGACATACAATTTAATTTTTGTTTAAATATTTTTTTGTAAGAAAAAAAATACATCTACAGCAATATCTAGGCATAATGTTTAATGTATGTCCATGTTGGTTTTGACATTCACTACACACACACACAGTCGGTCCTTCTACCAAATATTTCGTTATTTCGTCTCTATAATCTGATTTTGTAACAGATATTATTAGTTAATATTAATAGACATTTCCACGCATTAAATATCTTGGCCGTCGTCAAATATAGCTAATTTAACTCCACAAAATTAGGTATTTACGTCTCCGTCAGTTACAATTCTGTGTTGCCACTGCGATTAAACAATCTTGATTCTATTTATATTATTCAATTTATACGAAATATATATATTAGGTGACAAATCGAAATAACTAAATTATAATTCACACTGAACATTTCTTACAATAAAAACTGTTTATAAAAGATAGCAATGAGTTAAATCGTGGATATTTGTTATAATATTACAATAAAAAACACATAAAACAGGGCGGAGGGAATTATGAATTAATTTTCAATTTATTTTTTGTTGAAGTTTCCTCAAAATCTGTATATGCCTTCTTTTATTGGAGGCCACATTAAGCAAGTTTATGTTTATCATTTCGTTTACTGACAAGTCATTTCTAATGAACACTAACCGTGATACAAGCGATAGAGAATGTAGAGTGAAGCAAAATCTCTACACAACGCCAAGTTGTTAAACCGATCAGAAATATCTTGGCAACCGATGATGCGTCTTATAAAGTTGCAGGCTGTGGGCTGGAGTGAAATACTGTCTCGATCTGATTAAATGCATCTTTCATCGTTCATCAATCACACATTGAAATGAACGAAGCAAACATTCATATATATATATTTAAATACATACACTCAGAAAACACAACTATCCTTCTTCCGCAAGCGAGTAATAAGACTAGTTCTACCTAAAATCATACCTGTTCTTAATTAAAAAAAAAAATAGTTATCAAAGTTATTTGGTTTGATCATGGTTGAACTTCGATACAGCTCGCAATGCCGATCAAGATTATTTGGTTCCGCTGTTAGCACTCACAAATTATTTATTTCTATTTCCCAAAGGGTTTATTATAACCATGTTAATTCAATTAAAACCAGTGTCTGTACAACTAAATCGTATTTAAATGAACGAATTGAATTATATTTGATTAATTATTAATATGAACGTCATGTGTGATATAATATATTGAAATCTTATAATTGACAGCTCAACTCTCTCTCTGTTCGGTTCGAACGGGTACGGGTTCAAATCAAGAGTTCCGGATCCAATCCCATCGGTCAATCCACCGGTCAAATTCCGGATAGAATTTAACTTCTTTACATTGATGATTGATGAAAGGTCTAAGAAATGTTTAACAATAAAGACATTTTTTGATATACATAAGTTGTAATATCATCAATCACCTTTTTCAACAGACTTCAACAAGGAGGAGGTTCTCAATTCGACAGCATTTTATTTTTAATGTTTGTTACCTCAGAACTATCGACTGAGTGAACCGATTTTGGGGATTTTTTCCTACCGAAAATCATACAGTATTAATGTATAACGTATTATTTCAAATGTTACCAGTATTGTATGTTGAATAATAATCGTATATTACATATTAATAAGATAGGGAGACACTCGAATAGAGGAGTCAACTGATTGTGTGACAACTGCCGTCCATGGACACCTGTCACTCAAGAGTCGTCAGTGTGTTGCCCAGCTTTCATAGTGATGAGTGTTGGGGGATGCTGGGAACAGAAAGAGAGGAACAGAGAGAGGATTAGGGGTGAGGAAAAAGGAGAATTGCTTCATAAGCGGTTTTCTGTGAGGCCGTAGTATCGTGCCTAAGCATGGCTCTACCACGATAAAAAATATATTTGTGTGTGTTCAATTTGTCAATCGTATGGCTTTATAAGCCGTAACATAAGTGGTTTATTACTGCATCTATGTGATTAACACTCTGAAATAATAGCGTTGCATAAACATTCCATAATAATACCTATACGAGCTTACTTGCAGTGAGAACCATCCCTTAAACCGCATTAATGAGTCATATCTCGCTTCAAACTTCTCCAAGCTGAAGTTTAGATAAATTGTGTATGAGAAATTTATGTTTGAAGCCTTGTGCTTGTAGAGGTGTTAGATTGAATTAATTGTTCGTGTTAATGTTTGAAATTTAATTGTACTTGAAAATTTATTATTTATTGCTATTATAATTTTCTACCATTCCTACTATTATATTGTATTCTTACGAGAGATGAAATGAGCACGAGTACTTGTTCTGTGTACCGGTGTAATTGATCTATTATATGTATATACATATTTAGAAGTATATAAGTATGTTTATCAGCTGTCTGGTTATCATAGTACAAGCTCTGCTTAGTTTGGGATCAGAGAGCCGTGAGATGTCTGAAGATTTTATTATTATAATTTTTATTATGGTATAGGGCGACAAACGAGCAGACAGCTCACCTGTTTGTAAGACTTCCGCTTTCATGAACACTTACAACTAAAGAGTCACAAGAGTTCTGTCTGATTTTTAGGGTAGGGGTAAGGAAAAATGGGAAAGAGGGGAAAGGATATTAGGTTGGGCTTCCAGTAACCTCACTCACTCGGTCACACAATGCAAGTATTGTTTAACACTTTTTATATGAGGCCGTGGTAATACTCTGGTCAAGCCGGCCCATACGTGTTATAATTATTGAATTTATTTCCGAATTATTTTCCCATATAAAACCCTAAGTGATCGGTTTGCGCTTATAGGCTTACCCATATTGCGTTAGTGCAACTAAATTATTTTTCAATGTAATTTCCAATTTTCCCGGCCGACTGCATACCTATATGTTTGAGTACGAGGAGTACTCAAACATATAGGTATGCATGACCCTTTTTTATAGGGAGACAGATGAACAGACGGGTCACGTGATGGTAAGTGACAACCACCGTTCATGGACACCTGCAACTCAAGAGTCATAAGTCCTGCTACCTGCTTTTGAAGCTGATAAAGGATAGAGGTTGAGGGAAGTGGAAAGAAAGGGGAGGAGGGCATCCAGAAACTTTTGAATGAGGTCGTGAAAGTTTGTATGTGTACATAGTCCTAGAGATAATTAAATATTTTTTTACATTGAACTTACAAGAGATTTATCGTCATCTTCTCTTCTTCCACTGCACTCTATTATTAGTCATCTTACTACTTACAATTGCCCTTTCTGGCATATCAATCTTCTCTTTAGTCGTCAACTATATTTGTATTCGTCAACTATATTTGTATTCGTCAACTTCAATATATTAAACTTGCTTAATTCATCTTTATGCAACACATATCCATATTACTATAGTTTTTTGCTTCTTAACTTATCATCCACTGGCGCTGCTTTCAAGCTCCATCTAATGTATTCATTCCTCACCTTGTCCATCCTACTCACATAGCACATCCATCTCAAATTTAGCATTTGAAATTCAGATTTCAAGAAGCTTTTTGCCTCGTACAACCAGCTTGTGCAACAAATTGTCGCGTGCCGTATTTCCGGACCGATACGACCTTTAAACCTTCAAGAAAAGAGCGTACTCCTACCTAAAAGGCCGGCAACGCACTTGTGACTCTTGAGTTGCGGGTGTCCATGGGCGGCGGTAGTCACTTACCATCAGATGACCCATATACTCGACTGACCCTATAGCATAAAAAAAAATCAGCTACATGCAGGCGACTCTCAAAGGTAAGGTCTTCCAGTCGGAATGAAAACCACTCACTCAAGAAAACTTCAATGTTATTTATACATCACACTGCGTCCCTTAGGAGCTTTGCAGTGATGATAAATGTGGGTAAAACTAAGCAACGGTTAGTAAATAAACCGTTTGCCCCGTGACATAAGTTTGCACTTATGTTTTTCTGTAACAAAATTTTCGAAGCAAAAACGTGCCTAATGTACAAATGGTTCGGTCGGTCGTATGTAGGGTAAAAACGTTATTTACCCTAAATATATATACAGTGTGTTACATATAGGTGGGGTCGTATGTTAGGGTCATAATATATTTTTTTAGAATAGGCTAGAAACAGGAAAATAAAATTTGTATAATAAGTTGTGTATAAAGGCAGGCAACTTATACATTTTGTTATATTACTTTAGATTGCTTATGTTATATATATTGAACCCTGTCAAAACATTAGTATAAATGTCACGGATTTTCCATTTTTTTAGCATCTTTTAAAATTTCAGTTTTCAAAAGTCATTATCCATAGTATAACTTGCGTTTACCTACACCTTCTGGGATATTGCCGTGAGTGTATGTATGTGTGTATATATGTATGTATGTATGTATGTATGTATGTATGTATGTATGTATGTATGTATGTATGTATGTATGTATGTATGTATGTATGTATGTATGTATGTATGTATGTATGTATGTATGTATGTGCTTTACACTAAAAGTTTACCAAAATCCGCCTCTCTCTATACGAGGTATATGAATAGCATATTATTTTTTTATAATCATTAATTGTTTTCAACCGACATAAAGAAAAAGAGGTTCTCATTTCGATTGTTTTTCTGACTCTCGACTGGGTGAACCGATTTTGATGTTTTTTTTTTTATTTAAAAGCTGGTGGTTCCCGTGTGGTCTCATTTCAATTTGGTCCAGATCTGACAACGGCATATTAGTCTTATATTTGCATTAAGTATGTGAGCGACAAATAGACAAATAACTCTATATCACGCCAACCGATTTCGATTATTATTTTTTTATTAGAAAGGATGTACAAGGTATACGTAAGGTATAAGGATACAAGGGTAGTTAGATGAGAGTTTGGTCCAGTTGTGACAATGGCATCCATGAGAAAACAATATAAGTCCTTAATGTTCTGATAGACGCATTATAGTCGGTTGTCTACTTTTTTAAAGTGAATTATTTAAGCAGAGCTTGTACGATGGTAACCAGACATCTGATAAACATACTTATATACTTCTAAATAAATACATATAATAGATAAATTACACTCAGACACAGAACAAATGATCATGCTTATTACACAAATATTTGTTATGGGTGGAAATCGAACCCGATCGAACGGCTTAGCTGTCAAGGTCACAAACCTCTGGACCCACAGGCCCGTCAAATTAAATTGCTCCTAGTTTATACCACGTTTATGACCACTACTTTACGCTTAGGGGTCGAAGCATGATGTTTTAAAGCTTATATTATTTCTTTGGGTGCAATAAAATCGCACGTAGTGATATTTTTTTGCAAAATATTGATTATTTTTTCACAGAAAAAAAAAACCCATATTTTGAATATGGAATTAAAGCTTGTTTCAACACTTATTTAATGACACCATATAAGCTTTTATAAGTTTACCCTATTGCCAAAAAGTAATAACAACAAAAGAACCCTATAAATGCTCCCTTAGGTCACCTCAATTTGCCAGACTAATTGCTGGTATAAAAAGGCATGTTTTGAGTAAAAAGTCATCAGTTGCATATCAACGCTTGAACTGACAGGACGTTCAGTGACTACAGCTGCATTTATTTTAGAGGAAAAAGCCGCTCAAATTGTTGCTCTAATTGAAGCAGGCGAAAACCAGAGTGCTGTACCAAGACAGCTGAATATCAATATCTTGAGGGCAAAAATCTTCCAATAAAGATAAATTTGATATTGTCTTTTTTTTGGCAGTAAGGTAAATTTATAACTATTCATGTGGTATCATTGAATAGGTATTTAAATAGTCTTAAATCCCATATTAATAAATATATGTATTTCTTTAAATGAAAATATATAAGCAATATTTTTAAAAAATTGTTCACATGTGCATTTCATTGGACCCGAGTTTATCTATATCTAATACAACACTATCATTTTAAATGCAACTCGTGGTTACAGAGATTATCGCGTTAAAGAAAACAAAAACTCTACAGCTTCATATTTCTAGTATAGAAAGGTAGACTTAATAGACCTCATCATCATCAGCCCATCGCTGTCCACTGCTGGACACAGGCCTCTCCCATTGCACGCCACTTCGATCTATTTTCGGCTTCTCGCATCCAGCTCCTGCCAGCCATCTTGTGTCTCGTCACTCTATGTAATATGGCCAGCCCATTGCCCCTTCAGCCTTCTGATCCGGTGGGCTATGTCGATTACTCTGGTTTTCTGCCGGATCACTTCATTCCTGATGCGATCCCTTAAAGAAACACCGAGCATAGCCCTTTCCACAGCACGATATATATATATATGTATATACACAATAGACCTGGAAATTACTTAAAGATAACTAGAATTTGTCTATAAGAGAGTTATCTAGACTCAAAATTGTCCTATGGAGCAGGACAAAACAAACTGGTTTCTAATTGTAGTTAGTAAGGAATTATATTTTGTAACACTGTTTTACACGATTAGTTTAACCCACACACTGATTTATGACTTGTTAATATTCTCTATATATATATATGTTAATCGTAAATCTTTTACTATGTTTGTTAATGTGTGACCACCGTGTATCTATCATAAAATTATTTTATCTGTCGTTGCTTCGATTTAATTCTTCTTACCTGTTTCGGTATAGTGATATTGTTCTGTGTGCATTGTTTTCACACATAATTTTAATTATATATAATGATTGTATGCAAACAAAACATTTTAAAAGAGCAACGGTGGAGTTCTTGCCCATTCTTCTCCATACGAAACTACATTTTGGATGGTCGACTAGAACCAATTCTATTTAAATGTAAATGTAGACGTTCGAAAGTGCCTTTTGGGCCTATTTAAAATAAATGCTTTGACTTTGTCTCTGAGTATGTACTTTGCAGCGAAATAAACCTCCTTCAGGTGAAACTTCTGATATCGGACACTTAGTGTAATTATAGCCTGTTCGGCTTCTATGTAATTACTCCGTAGTGTCCTTGTCCATGTATTCGGTTTCAAGAGAGTTTATTTTATATACGTTCACGTTTCGCCAATTATAATTTAGCCCCATTAACGCTATAGAAGGCAAAAATACTGCCGTCATCCGGGCACTTCTGAATTAGATTAGTTTTGTTTTTAAAGAAGACTCCCGCATTACAAACATTCAAGCAACGGACACAAAGAACACCCAGACTCAAAACAACAATTTGAGGATTACACAAAGTGTTGTCCCGTGCGGGGATCCAACTTCCAACACACGGCACGGCAGCGTAGTGGCGAGGTGACCTTTTAAACAGCTTCGCCATCCGTGCAGCAAATGCGATACTAGGATATTGCTAATACAGATGGATTGGCGACTATAGGCAATAGCTCAAGCAAGTCAAGGACGCATACATCTACTAAAACCGATTAGTATGTTTAGAATCGTTTAGTTGCGCCAGAATAGCCGCCTTTTATTTCTTTCTTATACCTTATATGACAGATGGGCTGATGACGGGAAGACTGAGCCCTCTTACCTATTTAAAATATATACATGTACATATATTAGGACAGACGAACACCTAATGGTAAGTGACAACTGCCGTCCATGGACACCCGCATCTCAAGAGTCGCAAGTGTGCTGCCCACCTTTGAGGGTGATGAGGGATGGGGGATGCAGGGAGCGGAAAGAAGAGAGGGGGGATGAGGAGAAAGGAGATGAGGGGAGAGGAAAGGGGATAGGGGGAGTTGGGCCTCCGGAAACCTCACTCATTTCGGGGAAATGCAACTTCACAACTGGTTTTCTGTGAGACCGTGGTATCGCACCGGTCGCGCCTAAGCATGGCTCTACCACTGTATATTCATAACTAAATCTGGTACCACTAATAGGGAGCGCGTCCTTTGAGCCGAGCGTCAACTCCTACATTTGATCCACCAACTTTCCATATTTAGTCTTCTTTTTTAAATAACTTTTCTCAATGTCATATAGAATGCTTAGCATAACCTTTATACAGCAACGACTCAATCCTTTAAGAACTTGGCATCAAACAGTGTATTTCTTTTATACATTTGAAAATATCACACGACATCTTTGTGTGTGACGACACCTTTTGTGAACCAAAAGTTGAGTTGAGAGGTTGATTCTCTAGTCTTTGCCAATATCACGTAAGTGAGACCAAATACTAGCATGCAATATGTGAAAGGTAAATATAACTTGAGCTACCCGTTGAGGGACATCGATTACATATATAATTATATATCGATCTGTTTTGTATCAGTTAATAAAAACGCCAAACCCCGATGATTGATTGCCCAATTACCAGAAAAGTTTCAAAGAAATATATTCTACCCACTCTCGCCAAACTCATTATGTTTCTGTAACTTACTAAATCGAATTAGTAATTACTGAGATTCAGTAATCAAAATCGTTTGGGGAATTAATTACAAACTAAATGATTGGTAATTGACTGGTCTGTTGGTGTAGTGGTTAGTGACCCTGACTGCTTAACCAGAGGTCGGGGAGTTCGATTCCCTCGTCGGTCAAAAGTTTATTTAATCCACAAAAAGTTTTCTCGAGTCTGAGTGTTTTTGTGTCATTCTTTGAATGTCTGGAAAGTCCCCAGCGACACAGGATTAATTGCTAGAGCGGGACTTTCTTTAAAGTTTATTATTATGAATGGCCTGTTGGACTAGTGGTTAGTGATTCTGACTGCTAAGCCACGGATTCGATTTCCATCCAGGACAAATAATTGTCTGATAAGCATGATCATTTGTTCTGTATATGGATGTGATATCTATTATATGTATGTATTTAGAAGTATATAAGTATGTTTATCAGATGTCTGGTTACCATAGTACAAGAACTGCTTAGTTTGGGATCAGACGGCCGTGTGTTAATAATAATAATAACTTGACACCCCTGTCAAGTTATTATTATTATTATTATTAATTTAGATAGACTCAATCTGAATTTTTGAAAGGAGATGCTTTCTAATAAAACTTTTTTTTTGTGTATTTTATATATCCTATGCGTTCAATTTTTTTTTTGAAGAATGCATAGGAATAATTCATGTATGGACACGAAGAACATCCAGACTCGGGACAATTATTTGTGAATCATACAAATTTTTGCCCCGTGTAGGAGTCGAACCCCCGACCTACGGTTTAGCAGTCAGGATCACTAACCACTAGACCAATAAGCCCGTCAATTGAGAACCGATTTCAATATTGCTTTTTTTTTAATTTAATTTGTTCTACTTTAAATTTAAATTTGACCAAAATGTGGTCAAATTTAAATTTTATGAAAATATTTTGCGTTGTTTTCAACCGACTTCAAAAAAGGAGAAGGTTCTTATTTCTAAGTCTTAAATTTGCATTAAGCATGTGCCCGACAAATGGACGAATAACTCAATATCACGCCAACCGATTTCGATGATTATTTTTTTATTGGAAAGGGTGTACTTCAAGGGTAGTTAGATGAGAGTTTGGTCCAGTTCTGACAACGGCATCCATGAGAAAACCATATAAGTCTTAAATGTTAGTATAGTTATTGAAGTTGGTTGTCTACTTTTTTAAAGTATTAAGTATTATACATATCATGATGGACGCATCAAAGTCATTATATATTTGTTATTGGTTATTTCATAATACTTTTGTGCCTCATTTGTTGGCAATTATAAAAAAAAAACTATTTTATAGTCGATACTGTAAGACGGACCTTACATACCGATAAATAAGGTAGCTTCTGTTTCACTTCAAAGCCCGTTTCTTATAGTTTTATCGTACTGTAACAATATACTTGCAATTTAACTAGAAAAATATAAATGACGTCATAAAACAATCTTTAGCCTAACCTACACAATTTATAGCGAGAAAAAACTCGAGGGGGAACCGTTGCGTATAAATACAATAGGCGCCATATTTATGGGCTAAGGAAACGAACGAGAAATCCTTTTGGGAAAATATAAGTATAATTGTTCTAAACGATACAGACTCGTAGAACCTTTTTTAAGCGTGAGCAGCTATTGTTGCATACTTTTAGTTTAGTTTTTTAATATTGCAATATTAAAAAAAAAAAAAATTTATTACGAGTTGATATTACGAAATCTAAAGGGCACAAACTTTACATAAAAAGTCAAGTCAAGTACAATTATTGCTGAAGATAATTATTGTATTTGATTATTATTGATTAGTAAACAAGTTTAACGGAGCTAATCTCTGCAACTACACATCTGTCAGTTTTTTTTTTTTCGATAGTACATTTATTGAGGAATAATATAGGTTATTAAACATCACGCTGCAATATTTAGGAGTGTAGCAGTAAACATAAATCGGCTAGTTACTCATATTAATAAAATATATTTACAATAAAAATCAACTGAGGGCCAGAGCTTTGTTTTCTCTTGGTAAAACATACATACATACAAAATGACGCCCAAGGACCGATGGCCGTTAGAGCAAAAATGGTCCTAGAGTGGAGACCGCGAGTGGGTAAAAGAAAGGTAGGACACGACATACTGATGACCTGAAGAAGGTCACTGGGATAGGCTGGATGCTAATAGGAAGAGGCCTACGTCCAGCAGTGGACTGAGATAGGCTGAACGATGATTATGGCGATAGCAGAGGTAGGCAGAGATGGTCGGATGCCCATTACCCGGATCCTCACATACAGCTTGCGCTATACCTGGCCCAGATGATATGATTTATGATGCCCTAAATATATTAAATTCCATTTAATTCAAATATCTTTATTCATATACCCGCCCGTCCCTTCCCGCACGTGTCGTAAAAGGTGGCTAGGGGATTGGACAGTTATCTATCATACAGAATGCCCGGTCGAAAGTATGTTATATTGCGTGAGTAGAACTCAATAGCGTGACTATAATATATATTATATGTGTATGTATAAAAATAAAATAAATAAAATGTTAGGTACCTTCAGACGTACTCATTAGCATACTTAATAAACTTATGCATCAAATTATTAAACAATTCTTTTTATACGAAATGCTGTGGTCTCATTGTAACTAATTCAGAATTTTATCATGAACCCGAGGAAAGTTGAGGGAAGGGCACGGAGTGGCGGTAAGATCTGTTATGGAGACCTCTCCTACCGGATGAAGAAGGTACCTACCCGACATGGCTGCTTCGGGAAGTATCTGTGTCGAATAGGCCGGGAGCCAACGTCAGTGTGCCATCACTGCGGGGGCTGCCGCGAGGACACTGCACTGCACACTCTAGTGGAGGGTCCTGCGTGGATGTAGGAGCGTGTGGACTTCGTTGCGGCCATAGGTGTGGGGAGCCTCTCGTTGGAGAGTGCGAGGGTGCGCGTAGCGAGAGTGCGAGGGATTCTGCTGACTCGTTTTGCGAGGAGGTGGTGCTCGCCGAGGAGGAAGCGGAATGGGAACGGTAGAGGTCTAGTACTCTCCCATCTCGCAAAAGACGCACCAGACGCCGGAGAGTGCAAGCTGATTTCCGGCCTCCATAAGCGCTGGCCTGAGGGCGACGGTTAGGGCTATCCGCCGCTCTAGCAGAAGAACACGGCGGCGCCGGTTTCGCGCGAGCCTCTTTGAATAGTGAAGCTACACCACAGCGGGGTCGTCTGTTTTTTAATAGGCGGCCAGGTCTGCTTTCCTTTCAAGGGTACACCTGAAACCCCAGCAATAGGACTATGTGACGGAACACCGTGTGGTTTTAGTCAGTTCGAGTCCGACATACCACTCTACGGCTTCCAGTAGGGTGATGACCCGTGGGGGTTTCCACACGATAAAAATAAGAAAAAAAGTCGAGGGAAATCCACAATATTAGGAAAGAGAGAATAGAGTGAAAGAAAGGGATATTGCAGTTACTACATTCAAAAATTCCCTTAAATTAATTATTTATACTTTAAACCCTAGTGGTGAGCACTAAGCACAGCATATGCTTATCATTGGTATTAATAGTGGAAAGTTCACAATTTATCCTTAACTGTCCAAAGTTGTTATTATTTTTATTATTATAAATTTTTTAATGACAACTCCCGCATTAGGATTAATTACGGTGTCGCGGGGGACTTTACATACACTTAAACACTTAAACAAAGGACACAAAGAACGCCCAGACTCAGAACAACAATTTCAGGATTACACAAAGTGTTGTCCCGTGCGGAGACCGAACCCACTACACTCAGCGCGGCAGCGTGGTGGCGAGGTGACCACTTAAACCGGTACACCATCTGTGCAGTCATGTGTCATGTGTAGACGTACATTACATTTTCATTAATATATTGATCAGGCTTCCAGGTACCAGCCGGTTCGAGTTACAGGTACGTGACTCTGACTTTCTTTGCTCTATTAAGCAAAAGGTTTGAGGAGAGTCATCTGTAATAAAGCTTTTCTTCATTTTTCTGTCAACGACTGGCCCGTTTCTCTAGTGGTTAGTGATACTGACTGGTAAGCCAGAGGTCGTGGCTTCGATTCCCACCAAGGACAAATATTTGTGTGATGAACAGGAGTGTTTTTTCTGTGTATGGGTGTAATTAAATATGTTATATGAATATACTTAGAAATATGTAAGTATGTTTATCAGCATTCTGACAAACATAGCTCTACTAAGTCAGGGATCAAACGGCGGTGTATAAGATGTCTTTCTCTTCCCATAACTGCCCAGTTGACGGCAATATGACTAATTACTAAGTAAATGAAACTTAATTATAAACGGCATACTGTGCCTACCTCTCCTGGGATACGGGCGTGATTGTATGTATGTACATGTTGCATGCAAAATATGTTAATTTCTTAAACTTATCTCTAGGCGACTCACTTTGAGGCATATATGAATATTTAATGATTGCCTTTCAAATAATTATAACAAATTAATTAACCCTTGTAATCTTGTTTCAGAGTTCAGTTAACTAAAACACGTTATAATCCAATTTAATGCTAGAATTAACATAATAACTTATATATTTTAACAGTGGTGGAGCCATGCTTAGGCACGAATCGGCCAGCTCGACCAGTGCGCTACCACGGCCTCACAGAAAACCGGTTGTGAAGCAACGCTTGCATTGCATTTCCCCGAAGTTACTGAGGTTTCCGGAGGCCCAACTCCCTCTCTGCTCTTACCATCACATCTTTCCCCTCCACGCATCCCCCCTCCTTCGTCACTCTCAAAGTCAGGCAGTGCAATTACGACTCTAGAGTTGCAGATGTCCATGGACGATAGAAAAAGAGTCTGTGAGATATCATGTCAATCCTCTTTTTTTATATTTTTTAATTTCGTTTATTATTGTTACTTGTTTCAACAGACATACACACTCACGCCTGTATGTCATTAACGCTCACGTTTGGCCTATTTGATTAGTCCCATTTACGTAATAAGGGGGCAAGGGATTGCTGTCATCTGGTCACTTTTGGCAATTAGAAAACATTTAGAGTATATTGAGGAATAAAAAGGGAGGATAAGAAAGATATTGATTGTACAGACAGATTGAGAAGTTTCAGCAATAGCTCAAGCAAGTCCAGGTTCTGGCTCGAAGCCCTCTAACGTTTTAAAAAAGAATGTTAGGATATTGGTCACATATTACCTAGTATTCTTCATAACCACTCCTGTACATCTAAATTCTTATTTTAGAAGTGGGTCAACTTCTGTAGTTGAATGGCATGTTGTTCTAGCGGTAAGTGAGCCTGACTGTTAAGAGGGAAGTCGTTGGTAGGATTTTCGCACGGGTCAAAATTTTGGGTGATAAACAACTAATTTTACTACAATTAATTAACTGACTGCATGGATGGCGTAGCGGTTTAAATGATTACCTCACTAATACGCTGCCTCGCCGAGTGTTGTGGGTTCGATCCCCGCACGAGATAACACTTTGTGTATTCCTCAAATTGTTGTTCTGAGTCTGGGTGTTCTTTGTGTCCGTTGTTTGAATGTTTGTAAAGTCCCCCGCGACAGAGGAATTATTCCTAATGCAGGAGTTGTTTTTTTTTTTTAAATTAAACCAAATGATACTTTCTTAAAAAAATTGTATACTGGTCTAGCTGGAACCCACGATTGTATGAGGATTTAATATGAAAAGTCCCAATAATAATTGTTATAAGGTATACCTATACGTGGAAAAACTTTCATACCGCGATGCAACTATAATAGTTTCTAAGTACTTGCGAAGATCTTCACTAGATGGCATTGAACTATTTAGCTGTATTTTAATATCGCTACATACTCTAACATAGAGGAGGCAGAGGTATCTAGCCGCAATGTCTAATGAAATTAAGAAGAGCCACTAAACATTATAAAATATTAATATAAAAGATAAAAAAATATCAACTCTACAACAAACACCAAAATAATTCCAAAAATATAACTTTAAAATGAGTATGTTATTGTATTTACCAAGAGCCTCATAAAATATGCATGCAATAGAATTGTCACACACACAATTGTCCTTGATTGTCGGCATTCATGAAAATATTCAATAAATACTGAAAACGTATCATAATTTCACCGACACAGCCTTATATTAAGTTACAAAGCCTCGCTTGAGCTTTTACCGAGGGCATAACATTGTAAAATATCAGTAAATCATGTTACGTAGGTCTCGAATCGTCTACAAGGTTTCGTGTATTTAATAGCGTAGTTTAACTGACTTAAAAAAAGGAGAAAATTTCATTTACCTTTTTTTTTGGTGTTTTTCTCTGTTTATTTTTTTTTCTAATTTCAAACAGCATTCCTCCCATTGGTCTTATTTATATTTCAAGACAATTATCCACCTCATAGTAAGTGAAAACAAATTTCAATACAATTGTCTTTTCTTTGTAAAAAGACAACTTTCCACTAGAATTAATTAACTAGAGCTTTACAAATATTTAAATAACGACACAAAGAACACCCAGTCTCAGAACAACAATATGGATTACAAAAAGTATTGTCCCGTGTAGGGATCGAACCCACAACACTCGGCGCGGCAGCGTGGTGGCGACCTACACACACACACACACACACATACACACACACACACACACACACACAGCCTGCGACAGCACCATGCCTAGGAAACGTGCTATGATCCGGCTTTCTTCGATGCATTGGTGGAACGAAGACATCAGTAACCTCCGTAAAAAGTGTCTTAAGGCGAGAAGAGCAGCACAACGCTGTAGGAAAAGACCAAACTATGAGGAACTGGTGGCAGTATTTAAAAAAACTCGCCATAGATTAAACAAAGTCATCAAAGACAGCAAAAGACGATGTTGGAATGAGCTGATACTTGAGGTAGAAGACGATCCATGGGGCAGACCATATAAGGAAGTCTGAAAAGCCAGCCAATGCCATCGCCCACTTGTCCCAAACTCTTAGACAAGATCGTTGCCACGCTGTTTCCTCACCAAATGCAACTATATCATCAGATAGAGCGATATGAAACAGAAGAAATTTCACCCATTACAGAAGATCAGCTGTTCGAAGCATGCTCTAGAGTAGGGAATACGAAAGCTCCGGGCCTAGATGGAATTCCAAATATTGCACTAAAAGCTGCCATTAAAGCAGCCCTGCAATATTCCTTGACGTTTATAACAATTGCCTCACAGAAGGTACGTTCCCATCGATGTGGAAACAGCAGAGGTTAGTCCTCCTCCCTAAAGGAAAGAAGCCTCCGGAAGAACCAACATCCTATCGTCCGCTCTGCATGCTGGATACAGCTGGCAAAATACTCGAACGCATAATACACAGGAGGATCGAAGCAGCAGTCGAACCGCTTCTTGCCAGCAACCAATACGGCTTTCGGAAAGGACGTTTTACCTTGGATGCAATTAGCGTTGTCGTCAATACAGCTAAGAACGCAATCGCCGGAACCAGATGGAAGGGAGGTACGAAGAAGTAGTGCCTGGTGGCGATGTCGAACGTTAGACATAAAAAATGCCTTCAATTCCGCCAAATGGGATTGCATTAAGAAAGCTCTTTACGAAATGAAGGTACCAGGATACTTACGACGGATGCTTGCAAGCTACTTTTCTGACAGGGTCCTAAAATATGACACAAAGACTGGTCCGAAAACATACAAAGTCACTGGAGGAGTACCCCAGGGCTCAGTTCTAGGCCCACTTCTGTGGAATATCATGTATGACGGATTATTAAAACTAGAACTTCCAAAAGAAGTCATACTCGTGGCGTATGCAGATGATGTGGCCGTAGTGATCGTTGCAAAGCATCTCGAAGAAATTACCTTCGCTTTTGACGCTACCATCGAAAAGAGCCGCTTAGCCGCTGGATGAACACAGTTGGACTGCAGTTGGCAGAGCACAAGACTGAGGCAGTACTCATTTCTAGCAGGAAGCTGCTGGAAACCATCACACTGCAAGTCGGAGTACATGAAATCACATCCCAGCCATCTCTTCCGTATTTTGGATTATGATTGATGCCCGACTCAACTTCAAGCAGCAGGCACAGCACGTGGGTGCCAAAGCGTCTTTGGTCAGAGCGACTTTATCAAGGCTGATGCCCAACATAGGAGGCCCGAAGCAAAGAAGGAGGGCGTTACTTACGTCTGTAGTAACATCCGTACTAACCTACGGAATCCCCGATCGGAATCTGGGCCGATGTGCTTAAAATACAGGAAGCACGAAGGAAAATTGCACCAGTATATCGGCTGAGTGCTTTAAGACTTGCCAGTGCTTTTCGCACAGTGTCTGACGACGCTGTGGACGTTATTGCCGGGATGCTGCCAATTGAAGTACTAGCCGAAGAACGGAAAGCCCTTTACCACCGTAAGGTAACGACCACAATGAACCCTGGAGAACTTGGCAAGGAGGAACGGCTAAATAGCATACGACGATGGCAATCGAAGTGGGAAACCAGCACAAAAGGTAGATGGACCTACCGTCTTATTCCACAAGTTGATGTCTGGTTAAACCGTAATCATGATGAGGTCAATTACTACCTGACACAAATGATCTCAGGACATGGGTCTCAGAGGCCCTTACGAAGAAAATTCAGCCAGAGTCTTTGATAGAAGTTATGCTTTCATCGGAGGCAGCATGGCAGGCGACAAGCGCTTTTGCGACGGAAGTTCTTCAGGAACTCCGGCGGTTGGAAAGAAAGCGGTCGGAAAACAAAACCCGTGACATTAGCACGACGGAAGAGCAGTAGCTAGAGCCTCCCTCCACGAAGTAATGCCTAGCGGCGGTTCCGTGGGGGAAGAGGAGGTTGACGCCAGAGGAGATTTTTTAGTCGATATCGGTGTAGTAATAACATCGAGTCCGACATACCCACCTGATGATACGTAAGAGTATTTTTAGTCCATACCTCTGGGATAAAAAAAAAAACACGCACACACACACACACACACACAAAATTGTGCCCACATTGCTGGTAGCAGTAGATGCCCAGTCTTTAAAGAGGCACTCCAGAAGGCGAGAAAAAAGAAACAATTATGAAGATACTGCAACTAACCCTCAATCATTGTGAGGCTGCACACGACTTGCTCATGCAGACCGTGGGAGAAATGAATCCAGACCTTGTTCTGATTTCGGAGCCGTATAGACACCTTACAACTCAACCATGGGTCCATACCTCCATGTCCATACCTCTGGGATAAAAAAAAAACACACACACACACATAAATTAATATATAAATTAATCCAATCTAGTATTTAAAACCTAATTATGACTTACAACTTTAATGTATCTATGTACGTACCTTTTTCCTAATTTTGTGGAACTCACTAATGGACTGTTCTTAATACAGGCTATGTAAGCAGCCTAGCTAGAACGTCTATGTCTGTATTGTATAGATTGTATTTTTGCGAAATTATTATTATTATTATTATATTTATTAATACATGTATTTATCAATCAATTATACAATTATTGGCAAGAGACATTAGATTTCCCGGCATCAGCCCGTTCGAGATACATTGAATGGGCCGACCTGCTTGTGCCATTGCTTACTATCCCCAATGCATTTCTATAAGCTATGTCAAGGTATAAGCTATGTACACCCTTTTCAACTCCTCTCCATCCATCATCAATTTTACCATCTAATTCCCAAAGTATACGGATAACGGCATTGTGCTTGACCCCCGTTACAAAAATGGCACTTTATTGTACTCAGCAAAATGTTTGCGTTTATGTTCTGAATATCCTTTCGGAGATGCAAGCGTGAATATGTGTGTTAATATATATATATATATATAATGCGATAGGGGCCAACGAGCAGACGGGTCACCTGTTGGTAAGTGACTACCGCCGCCCATGGATACCCGCAGCTCAAGAGTCACAAGTGCGTTGCCGGCCTTTTAGGTAGGAGTACGCTGTTTTCTTGAAGGTTTGAAGGTCGTATCGGTTCGGAAATAAGACATTTTATTACATACAAATACTTTTAATTCATAAAAATCTTCTCTTTAACAAAATATTATCTTTACCACTATCAAGAAGTTCTTACGCTCAGCTTAACAACTATACATTTTTTTTTTATTAAAATTTACAAATGTCCGTCCTTTCACTGTTGGCGATGTATGTTTAACATATCTACGATTAAGACCAAATAAGTCTTAAATAAGACCAAACCTTTCTGTAAAACCGGTATATTTCTAACAAATAACTGACTTTAAAGTAATGCATAGCCGCCTTCAATGCGCCATTCATAACAATGTACTCGTCAACACGTGCAATTTAAAGACTCAATCGAAACGCAACGTAATTTAAAGAAATAGGCTACTTATAGTAAATACAGTATTGGGTCTAGGAACTCGAAATATAACCATTTAACTCAACAAAGTCAAGATTTCTTTACAAAATTCAATTTCAAATTTCTGTTTTTTTTTTTATTTTTTTTTTAAAGTTGAAACATTGAAAACGGTCGGCCATGATCTGAAGTTGCATAATTCGTAAACAATAAACTTCATTCGTTTTTATTTCTAAAACTCGTATTCTAAATTAAAAATCACTTTTTTTTTTTTTTTTTTTTATTATATAGGGGGACAGACGAACAGACGGGTCACCTGATGGTAAGTGACACCGCCGTCCATGGACACTTGCAACTCAAGAGTCTCAAGTGTCCATGCGCTGCCCGCCTTTGAGGGTGATGAGGGATGGGGGATGCAGGGAGCGGAAAGAAGAGGGGAGGGATGAGGAGATGGGAAAGAGGAAAAAGGAGATGAAGGGAGAGAAAAGGGGGGAGGGGGAAGTGGGCCTCCGGAAACCTCACTCAATTCGGGGAAATGCAACGCAAGCGTTACTTCACAACCGGTTTTCTGTGAGGCCGTGGTATCGCACCGGTCGAGCCGGCCCATTCGTGCCTAAGCATGGCTCTACCACTGAAAAACTTCTTACTGTTTGATTAAAAATTATCGTGAAGAAGATTCGGGATCCTGTTTAGTGAGTCCAATAGGATGGAATGGATAGGCTTAGAACCTAAGAAGATCAGACACATAATCTATACACCAATATTTATAGATAGAGACTATATGTCTATATTGACTGCACGAATGGCGTCGCGGTTTAAGTGGTCACTTCGCCATTTCGCTGCTGCGCCGACTGTTGTGGGTTCGATCCCCGCACGTGACAACACTTTGTGTAATCCTCAAATTGTTGTTCTGAGTCTGGGTGTTCTTTGTGTCCGTTGTTTGAATGTTTGTAAAGTCCCCCGAGACACAGGAATTAATCCCAGTGCGGGAGTTCTTTTTAAATATATGTATATATATATATATACTCGTATATATATATATATATATATATAACATACTTTTTTGTATAATTTTCAAACTTGATTTTGGAATTAAAGCTTTGTGTTGTTTAAAGAGTCAAAAAAATATAAATATTTATTTTTTTCTTTCGCAACACAATAATATATCTCATAAGACTCTCCTAACAGAATGTCCACTAGCTTGTTATCCTTTAATTCCAAACCGTTAAGATATTGTATCAGTGTTGTTCTTAGTTAGATCTTAAATAAATATTTCATAATATTAAAACTAAAAGATTCAACATTTACTAGAATTACAGTTAAGTGTTATGGAAAGAAAAATGAACTCCTCCATTTGTGTAATCCATTTCGAACCCTACTTTACTCCTGGGGAAAGTTGTTTTGTTCAGTAAAGTGTAAGTAAATGTTAAAAAATAAATTTAGGGTAACTACCCTTTTGAGAGCCGTCTGGTTTATCACCCAATTGTAAGGGACGACATATGAAGTCATGTGATAAGCCCTTTTATGAAAAGCTTTAAAAATTCAGGCGATTTCGTGTATTCAAATTTTGTAGGATGATATTTTGTACTTCATTTATACCAATACGTACATACGAACCCACACGTTTATATTTCAAAGGGGTAGGCAGTCACCTGATAGTGACATCGGCGCTAATAGACATTAGCAACTCAAGACTCGCAAGTTAGTTTTTTGACTGTTACTCCGAACATGGTTCTTCCACATCAAAATATTGTAATTAAATAGTAAAACTAGATCATCTGACAACAGAAATGCAGGTTACTAGAACACTTATCAGCACGTGCCGGAATCTGACTAATATTCCGGGTCTCAATATATGTTCACAACTGAACATTTAGACTGTATCCGATCGGCACAGCCCTACACTAGTGATGAGACTCGCACTAAGAAATGAAATGATGTGATGTATAACATAATCGTATATAGTTTAGCGACCCGGCCTTGGAACGTACCTATTTTAACCAATTGAAGTTTAACAGAAAAGCGACCCGCCAAACTAGTTCTACTAGTTTTTCATTCGATCACTTTTTTTCTTTTTTTTTTTTTTTTTATACTATAGGGGGACAGACGAACAGACGGGTCACCTGATGGTAAGTGACACCGCCGTCCATGGACACTTGCAACTAAAGAGTCACAAGTGCGCTGCCCGCCTTTGAGGGTGATGAGGGATGGGGGATGCAGGGAGCGGAAAAAAGAGAGGAGGGATGAGGAGATGGAAAAAAAGGAGAAAGGAGACGAGGGGAGAGAAAAGGGGGGAGGGGGAATTGGGCCTCCGGAGACCTCACTCATTTCGGGGAAATGCAACGCAAGCGTTACTTCACAACCGGTTTTCTGTGAGGCCGTGGTATCGCACCGGTCGAGCCGGCCCATTCGTGCCTAAGCATGGCTCTACCACAGTGAAAACACTTTGTTCATGAGTCGCGACCGATTGAGAGATCTCGGTGTAGTAATAAAAGATCAAGGTATTAAACGGTCCCAAACACGTTGGGACTTTCAAAAATTCCGTCTGTAAACTTAGTTACAGACGGGACAGACGAACAGACGGAACGAATAATTGATCTAAACCTTTTATGTAGCACTGACTGTAACGTAACCATAACGTGATTTAAAAAACGGCACAGCGCCATCTATCGAGCATACAGATAAACTGATGATTTTATTAGGTAATTTGAAACTTCTACAGATCACAATGATTATTTTAAATATAAAGTAATCATTAGTCAACGTACTCCGTTTTACACACAAACATTCACGCCTGTTTCCCCTTAGTAAACAGAGGCGTCTTAAATGCCACCTTTTTGCTAATCGTCCGAGTACAACACACAAATATATGACAATGTTAACAGGAGCTTTTGCCCCCATCCCTCATCACCCTCAAAGATACAGGTGTCCATGGGCGGCGGTTGTCACTTACTGTCTGGTGGCCCGTCTACCCTAAACGCTCCTGAATGTGCAATATTAAAATCTTATTGAGATTCAGATCAACTGCTGATTTGGAATAAAAATAGAAACACTGTCGAACATAAAACCTCCACCTTTTTTTAAAACTGCTAATTAGCATTACAATCGAACTGCGACCATCAGACATGCTGCATCCCTGCCGTCAACAAACATTATATCAGTTGCCAACTAAACTTATTTCTTGATTGAATTGACAAGCCTTATCATTAAATCGAATCCATTGATTGAGCACACACAAACACATGTCAATAATTGCAGGAGTGATTGATTGAGTAGGTGTCAGATATTACAAACTATACAGTTTCGGAGTAATGTGTCATTCGACAGCCTGTTTACACAGATTCCAATACATGGATACCTACGATATTTATGTATTCTCAAAACGCGTCATGTACTTAACATTATTGAAAAGATTTCTGTCAGCTACGTTCACGGTGTGGAGTAGTATATAATCTATTAGTGTTACTACTATTTAATTTATACATACTTAATAACTCATGATAGATAATATACATATGTATCTCTGCCAGGCAACTATCGGATATAGAGATACATGTTTAAGAATACACAATAGAAACATAAACACATACAAACATATTAGGTATGTTAAATGTTAATACGTTATAATATTTATTCGTACATAAATACATGCATACATACTAAATATTTACGAGGAATTATGGCGTTCTTTCACTAATTTATTAAACTTAGTTAAGGTTTGTTTACGTCTGATGGCCTGTAGCAATTCATTTAACAGACGTTGTACGCCTTTACTGCAAAATAGTTAGTAATAAAATTTGTGTGTGTATGCATTTTAAGTTAAGATTGTCAGATGACCTCAAGAACCTTGCTACTGTGTAAAAATTCAAAACGAGTTTTGGGCTCTCTAACCCAAAGAGGAGCGCTAGTATTAAGCAAAATATTGTACACAAGTTAACGGTAACCAGTTGCGCTTAGTCCGGCATTCAAAAACGTGGTCATATTTGCTAAATCCAAATATGAACCTAATGCAAAAAGCGTGAAGTTGCTCAAGCTTATTTTTTTTATACTATAGGGGGACAGACGAACAGACTGATGGTAAGTGACACCGGCGTCCATGGACACTTGCAACTCAAGAGTCGCAAGTGCGCTGCCCGCCTTTGAGGGTGATGAGGGATGGGGGGTGCAGGGAGCGGGATAAAGTGTGTTAAAAAATATAAGGGATATTGATGTATGTTTGTAGGGAATGAGTAATATTAGAATATTTTCAATACGGTGTCAAGCTCCTCAGATACGAGCAGATAAATATATGGAACATTTTAAATTGTACACCGCACTCGACAGTAATAAGACATATGTAACAGGGAACACTTTCATGTCATCAAAACAGAGCACTTAGCTGTCTTATCGTTAAAAGCGATGTAAGTCAGACAGTATGTGTAGTTTCTATCAAAATTTTAGTACGCCATCATTGTACTAAAATTTTGTAGAAACTAGTCTTAATTCATTCGACATTTAAAGCGGTGTAATCTGAGGTTACGATATAGAAATTTTGATATTTGTCAATGTATACATTTTTTATTGCGTAGGGCCAAACTACCAGATGTTCCCAACAGCTGTTCCCTGTTAGAAAGTGACCACAGCTCCCCGTGAACACCTAAATCAGCCACACATAACACTCCGAAAAATTTAACCACACCTTTCTGTATCCTGTATAACGCAAGCGTTGCTTCATAAACGGTTCTCTGTGAGGCCGTGGTATCGCACCGGTCGAGCCGGACAAATCGTGCCTAAGTATGGTTAAGCATGAATAAGTAAGTTGACAGGCCCCTTGGTCTAGTGGTTAGTGACCCTGATTGAACCTAACCGTAGGAGACTTGTCCTAAGTCTTGGTGTTCCTTGTGTCCGTTGATTGAATGTTTGTGAAGCCCCCCGCGATACCGTTGTCTTTACAAATAATTCACTTTAAAAAAGTATACAACCGACTTCAACGTCTATCATAAAATTTAAGACTTATATGGTTTTCTCACGGATGCCATTGTTAGAACCTAACCAAACTCTCATCTAATGCCCCCATTCCTCTACTTGTCGCGCACATGCTTAATGCAAATTTAAGAATTATATGGTTTTCTCACGGATGCCATTGTTAGAACCTAACCAAACTCTCATCTAATGCCCCCATTCCTCTACTTGTCGCGCACAAGCTTAATGCAAATTTAAGAATTATATGGTTTTCTCACGGATGCCATTGTTAGAACCTAACCAAACTCTCATCTAATGCCCCCATTCCTCTACTTGTCGCGCACAAGCTTAATGCAAATTTAAGAATTATATGGTTTTCTCACGGATGCCATTGTTAGAACCTAACCAAACTCTCATCTAATGCCCCCATTCCTCTACTTGTCGCGCACAAGCTTAATGCAAATTTAAGAATTATATGGTTTTCTCACGGATGCCATTGTTAGAACCTAACCAAACTCTCATCTAATGCCCCCATTCCTCTACTTGTCGCGCACAAGCTTAATGCAAATTTAAGAATTATATGGTTTTCTCACGGATGCCATTGTTAGAACCTAACCAAACTCTCATCTAATGCCCCCATTCCTCTACTTGTCGCGCACAAGCTTAATGCAAATTTAAGAATTATATGGTTTTCTCACGGATGCCATTGTTAGAACCTAACCAAACTCTCATCTAATGCCCCCATTCCTCTACTTGTCGCGCACAAGCTTAATGCAAATTTAAGAATTATATGGTTTTCTCACGGATGCCATTGTTAGAACCTAACCAAACTCTCATCTAATGCCCCCATTCCTCTACTTGTCGCGCACAAGCTTAATGCAAATTTAAGAATTATATGGTTTTCTCTCGGATGCCATTGTTAGAACCTAACCAAACTCTCATCTAATGCCCCCATTCCTCTACTTGTCGCGCACAAGCTTAATGCAAATTTAAGAATTATATGGTTTTCTCACGGATGCCATTGTTAGAACCTAACCAAACTCTCATCTAATGCCCCCATTCCTCTACTTGTCGCGCACAAGCTTAATGCAAATTTAAGAATTATATGGTTTTCTCACGGATGCCATTGTTAGAACCTAACCAAACTCTCATCTAATGCCCCCATTCCTCTACTTGTCGCGCACAAGCTTAATGCAAATTTAAGAATTATATGGTTTTCTCACGGATGCCATTGTTAGAACCTAACCAAACTCTCATCTAATGCCCCCATTCCTCTACTTGTCGCGCACAAGCTTAATGCAAATTTAAGAATTATATGGTTTTCTCACGGATGCCATTGTTAGAACCTAACCAAACTCTCATCTAATGCCCCCATTCCTCTACTTGTCGCGCACAAGCTTAATGCAAATTTAAGAATTATATGGTTTTCTCACGGATGCCATTGTTAGAACCTAACCAAACTCTCATCTAATGCCCCCATTCCTCTACTTGTCGCGCACAAGCTTAATGCAAATTTAAGAATTATATGGTTTTCTCACGGATGCCATTGTTAGAACCTAACCAAACTCTCATCTAATGCCCCCATTCCTCTACTTGTCGCGCACAAGCTTAATGCAAATTTAAGAATTATATGGTTTTCTCACGGATGCCATTGTTAGAACCTAACCAAACTCTCATCTAATGCCCCCATTCCTCTACTTGTCGCGCACAAGCTTAATGCAAATTTAAGAATTATATGGTTTTCTCACGGATGCCATTGTTAGAACCTAACCAAACTCTCATCTAATGCCCCCATTCCTCTACTTGTCGCGCACAAGCTTAATGCAAATTTAAGAATTATATGGTTTTCTCTCGGATGCCATTGTTAGAACCTAACCAAACTCTCATCTAATGCCCCCATTCCTCTACTTGTCGCGCACAAGCTTAATGCAAATTTAAGAATTATATGGTTTTCTCACGGATGCCATTGTTAGAACCTAACCAAACTCTCATCTAATGCCCCCATTCCTCTACTTGTCGCGCACAAGCTTAATGCAAATTTAAGAATTATATGGTTTTCTCACGGATGCCATTGTTAGAACCTAACCAAACTCTCATCTAATGCCCCCATTCCTCTACTTGTCGCGCACAAGCTTAATGCAAATTTAAGAATTATATGGTTTTCTCACGGATGCCATTGTTAGAACCTAACCAAACTCTCATCTAATGCCCCCATTCCTCTACTTGTCGCGCACAAGCTTAATGCAAATTTAAGAATTATATGGTTTTCTCACGGATGCCATTGTTAGAACCTAACCAAACTCTCATCTAATGCCCCCATTCCTCTACTTGTCGCGCACAAGCTTAATGCAAATTTAAGAATTATATGGTTTTCTCACGGATGCCATTGTTAGAACCTAACCAAACTCTCATCTAATGCCCCCATTCCTCTACTTGTCGCGCACAAGCTTAATGCAAATTTAAGAATTATATGGTTTTCTCACGGATGCCATTGTTAGAACCTAACCAAACTCTCATCTAATGCCCCCATTCCTCTACTTGTCGCGCACAAGCTTAATGCAAATTTAAGACTTATATGGTTTTCTCACGGATGCCATTGTTAGAACCTAACCAAACTCTCATCTAATGCCCCCATTCCTCTACTTGTCGCGCACAAGCTTAATGCAAATTTAAGACTTATATGGTTTTCTCACGGATGCCATTGTTAGAACCTAAACAAACTCTCATCTAATGCCCCCATTCCTCTACTTGTCGCGCACAAGCTTAATGCAAATTTAAGAATTATATGGTTTTCTCACGGATGCCATTGTTAGAACCTAACCAAACTCTCATCTAATGCCCCCATTCCTCTACTTGTCGCGCACAAGCTTAATGCAAATTTAAGAATTATATGGTTTTCTCACGGATGCCATTGTTAGAACCTAACCAAACTCTCATCTAATGCCCCCATTCCTCTACTTGTCGCGCACAAGCTTAATGCAAATTTAAGAATTATATGGTTTTCTCACGGATGCCATTGTTAGAACCTAACCAAACTCTCATCTAATGCCCCCATTCCTCTACTTGTCGCGCACAAGCTTAATGCAAATTTAAGAATTATATGGTTTTCTCACGGATGCCATTGTTAGAACCTAACCAAACTCTCATCTAATGCCCCCATTCCTCTACTTGTCGCGCACAAGCTTAATGCAAATTTAAGAATTATATGGTTTTCTCACGGATGCCATTGTTAGAACCTAACCAAACTCTCATCTAATGCCCCCATTCCTCTACTTGTCGCGCACAAGCTTAATGCAAATTTAAGACTTATATGGTTTTCTCACGGATGCCATTGTTAGAACCTAACCAAACTCTCATCTAATGCCCCCATTCCTCTACTTGTCGCGCACAAGCTTAATGCAAATTTAAGACTTATATGGTTTTCTCACGGATGCCATTGTTAGAACCTAAACAAACTCTCATCTAATGCCCCCATTCCTCTACTTGTCGCGCACAAGCTTAATGCAAATTTAAGAATTATATGGTTTTCTCACGGATGCCATTGTTAGAACCTAACCAAACTCTCATCTAATGCCCCCATTCCTCTACTTGTCGCGCACAAGCTTAATGCAAATTTAAGAATTATATGGTTTTCTCACGGATGCCATTGTTAGAACCTAACCAAACTCTCATCTAATGCCCCCATTCCTCTACTTGTCGCGCACAAGCTTAATGCAAATTTAAGAATTATATGGTTTTATCACGGATGCCATTGTTAGAACCTAACCAAACTCTCATCTAATGCCCCCATTCCTCTACTTGTCGCGCACATGCTTAATGCAAATTTAAGAATTATATGGTTTTCTCATGGATGCCAATGTCAGAACTGGACCAAATTCTAATGGACCACACGGGAAGCACAAGCTTTTAAATAAAAAAAAAAATCTTCGAAATCGGTTCACGCATTCGAAAGTTAACAAACATTAAAAAAAAATACAGTCGAATTGAGAAACTCCTAATTTTTAAAGACGGTTGAAAAGCATTTAATAGCTATTGTTACTATCGATATGAGCCCTTCCCTATTACTTAATATCGGTTACAATTGTTAGTAAGCAAGTTTAGGGTGTGACCCGAGCTGAATTCTAATATAAATTCGAGTGTGTAAATTGACTGATGGGGTGATTTTGGTGTGGACGAGGGGGGTGAAACTATGAGACAGGAGAAGAGGTTTGAATCAGTCCACGCTAACGCCTCTATGCCCGAAACGGTAGGCAGAGGTGTCGAATCACTTTCCAAATTAAAAAAAAAAAAAAACAAAAAAATCGGTTCACCCAGTTGAAGGTTCTGAGGTAACAAACATAAAAAAAACAGTCTAATTGAAAACTTCCTCCTTTTTTGAAGATAGTTGAAAAACAAAGAAAATATATTTAAAACATAAAAAGTAGTGCGCACCCGGTATCGTGTACATGGACCTGGTGGTTAGAGCTCCTCAAAATACGTGCCGTATCAAGTAGAACTGCATTCTGAATTAGGCCCTTAACGCAGCTATGTAACGTGAGCCTCTGCAGATGTTGGTCGAGGCTCCGTGTGGTTTTAGTCGGTGCGCTTCCGGCACATCGTCCAATCGAAAACCCCGATGGGATGACAGCCTCAGCCTTTATGAGATTGTCGTCATGTAGAATGGTAATGTCAACAATCACTACTCGGCGCTCTAGTCGGTCTATCACCACTATATCAAGTTTATTGGCAACAATAGTCCTGTCAGTGATGATATATCGATTCCAATATACGAGAAATGTTGCACGACTATTTTCAAAAACTAGGTCATGCATATAATACGGTAACTCGACACACACAAGGTTATATCTAAGAGCAAGTTGCTGATGGACTATCCTGGCGTCTTGGTTATGTCTGTTCAAGTACTCACTATTTACAAGACGAGAGCACCCGGAAACGATATGTTGAGGGTTTCTCCGGGGTGAGGACATGCCCGACAAATGTCAATTAAGCCATCCTTCAGGATATGTCTCCGATAATTATAATTGTTCGTCATTATAACTTCATCTGCAATTGTACAGATAAAACTTTCAATTTCTCCAAAGAGGTCACTGAAACGTAGCTAGGACACCCCTCATCAACCTCACAGGTGGGCAGCGCACTTACGACTCTTGAGTTGCAGGTGTCCATGGACGGCGGTTGTCACTTACCTTCAGGTGACCCGTCTGTTCAAAAAACTTTATTTACGCTATTGATTTGCTTTTCAATCTAATGCTACTTAACAGTATCAATATAACTTTGTTAGCAGCGAGTATTAGAAACAGATTAGTAAAATTAACAACGGAATCGCCAGTTGCTGTTTTTTTTTTTTTTTACTTTAGTTCGTACATAAGACCTTTTACAAAAAAGGTCACCTTTCATCCCTCCATTGTTCGTTCCTGTGGCTTCTTTAAAGGTGTTTTTATTATTATCCTGAAATGAAGAAAACCATTGGCCCGTATCAAATTGAAGATTGATTCTTGCTCACGCTTTTTTGACTTTCTAAGGTTTATGTGTACATTAGGAAAAAAAATTACTTATAAGAACCGCAAAAGAGAAGATATTGATGATAAACAACATCAAAAAAAAAATATATTGACACATTAAACAAAAACACAGTTCAGCACCATCTATCGGAGACCAGCCGAAGCAACTGCTCCTGCATCGCACAATAGCAACAATTTCTTATATATATACGTGTATGTGTGTGAATGTTATAGAAAAAAATATTATTAGTATATAAAAGAACTTAATCTTAAACTCATCGTGGTAGAGCCATCATGAATGGGCCGGCTCATCACAGAAAACCTGTTGTGAAGCAACGCTTGTGTTGTATTTCTCTTAAATTATTTATTTATTTATTTTAATTATATTTTTATTTTTTATTGCACATATTGTACAAAGGCCTTTGATAATTGACTTAATGCCTCAGGCATTCTCTCCCAGTCAACCTTGGGGTGTGGCAAAAATAAATGGTAGTAGGTGCAAATAGGTGAGAGAGGTACCAGTTTAATTATTATAAAATATGAGCTAATTGTATACATATATTACTTTTATACACCATATACTAATAATTACATATACATACATAATAAAATACAAACATATACATACATAGAACGCATATAATAAATACTATAAAAGTCTGGTAAATGAGTGTAGGTGTGAGTGAGATTTCCGGAGGCTCAACTACCGCTCTCCTCTTTCCCCTCCCCGCATCCCTCAACACCCACAGAGTATAAATGCTTACGAATCTCGAGTTGCAGGTTATCATGGACGGCCATTTTCCCTTTTTCCTCTCCTCTGTTCCCCTTCCCCTTTTCCCATTTCCTCATCTCCCTCTCTTCTTTCCAATCTTAGAATCCCCTCATCCCTCATCACCCGCAAGAGCGGGTAACGCACTAATGACTCTCAAGTTAAGACGGCGGTTTTCAATTACCATCAGGTGACACGTCTTTTTGTCTATCCCTATATTATATAAAAAGCCTTATTGTTATTTTAAATTACCTTTTTTAGTGACTCTCCTAAAAACTTTCACTTTTTCACTTAAATAACACAAACATATTATCTATATCTTTATTTTAATGAAGCGGAAAAGATTTTTTTTGTGTTAGTTTGTATACCCGCACTAATGTCTGCTGAAACTATCAGTCAGATTTGAATGATAATTTTTGAATTGAATAAAGCATTTACTGACGAGTAATACAGCTTATTAAACTTCACGCTGGACATAAACACATTTGAAACTGGGACGACGAGTAGCTAATTAAACAAGATTTAAAAGCTATGAAGACGAATAATTATTTTGCAAGAGTTCATTTTCGTTCAAAACTCAAATATATATAGTTATTTATAAAAATACACCTAAATTAACAATGTAGGTGCTTCTCTTCAAAATCACCGTCTCGTTTTAATTCAAGACCACTTTAGCTTTTAAAGCCGGGTCAAATCGACCCAACCCGTACAAAAATGACCTGGTTACGGATAACAGTATAAAAATAGACCCGGTATTTATGATTTGTTAAGTTTTTACAAAAAATAATGTGTTTTAACTCTCTCTTTCAACATTAAAAATGTATGTAAGTTTGTAGGTATTTTATTTTTTGATGTGGAGTTCATTTTTTACAAACTACAAGAAAGTAGGAGGTTTGCATATTTTGATGTTTTTTTAAACGGTTTTATTTAGCTCGCCCTGTTTGTTTATTTATTTATTTGGGTCAAAATTTCTATCTAGTCAACCTTTGTATCATAATAAATGCTATTTACATATTTAAGCAGGTTAAGCGCGACCAATCATTTTATTTTTTTGGATGATCAATGCCCTAGATTGATTAGGAGAGTTGTGTGATGACTGGTACTCAGGATCCACCGAATTATTTTTAAGCTTTTAGTACATTGTCTACATCATTTTTTTTACAAAAAATAAGTTTGATACCTAATAACTCCGTCTAAAAGTCCGAAAAAAGTTTTTTATTAAGAATTGGGTACTTTTTTGGTACAGGTATGGTACATGGGGCAAGAAAGCATGTAGGTCACCTTATGTTGAGTGACCACCAATGCTTATGAACACCGGTAACTCTAGAATCGCAACTACGGTGTTGGCTTTTGTGGGTGATTCTTCAGTGGAGTAAACTTACGCATTCGGCGAAACAAAACTTAAAGAAAGAAAAAAATAAAGAAAGCATTTATTCTGACATTTATAGGACACCACATAATTGTTACAATCAAATAAAAACCGTGAGTAATTATAATGCCCTGTGTGATGCGAGAAAAGGCACCTGCCTCAGCATATTGCTGTAGCCGGAGACTGCAACGCTGGTGTATGATAGGGCACGCACCCGTCGACGTCATGAGGCTATTTCCCATATTTATGGACGCAAACATAATGACCTAAAATGTAACTAACATGAGACAGTAAGATGTAAATAGAATTTAACTTGTGAGGTGTGTGGTGTGGTGATAAGTTAAATAATGTTGTACAGTTTGTGAGGCGTCATGGAGAAGAATTAGCGGAGTTTGCTGCCTCTGATGCATAAACCGTATAAGTGGATAACGTGTAGCTACAGAGAAAGGTATGATATCAAGTATGTTGTTATTAAAGATAAAGTAACTACGTTTTGTATCTACGACGAAATTTTTAACTGATTTCAGGGTACGAAGTGGAGGTGGCAGGTTGCGGCGAGTTTATAACTTCACTACCGCTTATCTATGAGGCCGAAATATGACTCCAGTCGTGACGGCCCATTCGTGCCTAAGCGCGGCTCTACCATGTTGCGTATAAATACATAGATATTTATACCCGCAATTTAATATACATATTTAACGCTACAATTCCTTTCAAAGTCGGTCTCAGATACTTTAAATCTAATAAATATAAGGTTTAAATTAAGTTAATGATAAACTTTGAGTTATAATCACTTGAAAATCGCGGTATCTTCATCAATATTAATCTACGGCATCAAAGTACTTTACAGTCGGTAAAAGCTTTCCGGCTATCGGAAGCGTCGGCCATCCGGGCAAGACAGGTCCGGACGTAGCCATGATTGGATAGCGTGGAAAGGGTTAAAACTTGAAACAACGTCAAATTATGTGTGACTAGCTTTTCGCTTTATCTTTCGTGTTACTTAAGCATATGTCCATCATATTTACCTCGTGAAACACACACACACACAAAGTTTTTACCGAGATTTATGTTTATATACGTATAAATGTATGTTTGTTTGGAGTTCTGTAATGTATATAATATATATGTAATATATAATATTTAATATATGTATAATTTATGGCCAAATTTGACAAATGACATTAAAAAGACTGCAATTTTTATGAATTTCTGCTTGAACATGCCTATGGGCCTAATAGTCAGCCAACCAGCGTCTATCAAATTTGGCAAAAAATTATACATACATTAAAATGCTACGTATTTTTGTATAAATTGTCAAATAATGTTTTTTTTTTATTTTTTTGTTAGTAATTAGCCCGTAGCGATTGTCCGTCAAACTTGTAGTACAAGGACTTCTCGCTGTAGGCTACACTTCATATTTGACATAGGTGTATGGCAAAGCACCCGCCAAATTTAGTGTCCGCTTGTCATATTAATAATTGTAATGTTCTGATACTGAAATGAATTTGATTATAACTTTTTATCTATTTAATTTTAAATTTATAAAAAAAATATTTACAGTTAAAACAAGACATGCGTTATTTTATTTCAGTAATAGGCAACACGGCGAAGCAGTATTTTTTAACCCAAACATTGACAGCCGTATTTATTGAAAATTTTCATTTTAAACGTTCATTGCAAATGATCGAGCAGGGTACGTAGGACTTAGTTTTTATACATAAATCATTTTAAAATACATTGTATACAAAAAACTGTTTGGAGTTGAGATTTGTTTGTAAACCTTTATTGAGCGCTGCGAGGCGTATGCTGTCATTCAAAATAAGATAGATGATAAATCGAAGAGGATAGATTTTTTTGCATTCAATATTAAATTTAAGACCTCTGTAATTTAACAAGAGAACCATGCTCAGGCCGATCATATATACTACGACGATACATATGAGTCGGCTTGACTCGAATCATTTGTGAAGCAATGATTGCGTTGTATTTCATTGAGTGAGTGAGGTAAATGGAGACCCAACCCTTCTCCTAGCACTTGCGCGTCTTAGGTTGCAGGTGTCAAGGAGTGAATTGGGTCTCCCACTACGAGGTAATCCGTCTACTGGTTTGCCCCTTACAGCATAAGTAAAATTAACTCACTCAGTTAAAAATAAATTCTTGATACTTTTTTATAAGGAATTTATTTTTAACTGAGTTTATCTATTATAGGCAAAAAAAAAATACTTTTAACTTTACTTTTAAAAATACTTTTAAGTTTTAGCACTAACTGTATTAGTTAAGTCCCTTAACAATTTAAATATAACTTAAGTGTAACACTGAACAGTGTGTGTAACATATAATAATGTGATCTAAGGTAGTTAGCGTGAGAACTTGGCTCATTAATTCTACTATTGTTATGTTCCCAGTGCTTATTTGTTAGTTCCTAACCACGCAATGCTTCAAGCCACACTACCACATGGTTAAGAGTTATTACAAACTTAAGCCTGAGGCGTAATTTGTTTTGAATATAAACTAAACATACCGAATAGGTACACACTCATGATTTTCTCCCTTCGAAATAGACAAAGACTAGGCTCGCCTAGAGAATAGAGGTGCTTGGGCCTCTGAAAACCACACATATTTCGTCGAAATGTGTTAGATGCGTTGCTTTACAACCCATTTTTATATGAGGCCGTGGTTTTGCACCGGTCGAGTCGGCCCATTCGTGACTTAGCAAGCAAAAAAGAATATCATAGTTTACTTACTTTTAGATTTGTGAAAAAAAATTATAATTCGAAATTTTGCTTGTTTTATGTTTGAAATTTTAAATATATATCAATAAAAATGAATCACAGAAATGTATTGTCACACTACACTATATTGGATACTGTTTTATTTCTATATTCGTTATACTCAGCACAATGTTTGTTAATTTTTTATTATTTCGTACTATTCAAAAGATTGAGACGGTGGATAAGATCTTCAATATTTTGAAAAAACAAACTGTAATTTGTGTTTTATGAAAATGTTGTACTGTGAACGGAAGATACATGACCATACGTGCTTAAGCAAGGCTGAATCCCACATCAAAAATGGACATATATACATAATTAATATCGTCTTATTAGTCTTCAATCAAATAAAATTAACACCAGGGGTTCGAGTTATAGGTAAACGACCCTGACTTGCTTAAACTAATACAATATATATAATGCTAATGAACCTACATATCTCCTTCCCAATCTATATCAATGTTCACTATTTCATTAGTGGCAGAAAATTCTTAAGTAAATCGCTCGCAAGTAATGTAAGGATAGAAGCAGGTGGCGGGCTGTTGGCTCTGCTTTTTTTTTATAAATGAACCACCACGGTATTCCTTCCCCGCACCTGCTGCCGAGGAATGCGGGAAGACGACATTCTTCCACGACCAGCAGTTGACCGTCCGCTGGAGTGGACCCCGTCTCGTTTTGAAGGGGGAAAGGATGTTGTCTCTACTCCAATATTACCCCTTGAGGTAGGCGCGTGGGCTGTTGGCTCTGCCTACCCTTAAGATAAAAGTCGTGAGTTTATGTATGTATATACTAAAATATTTTCGTCAAAAAGTTAGTGTTTAATATCCATATCTTCCATAGTTAAATTGAAGCTGAGCATTTTAATGACTGCAAATTATAAATGAATTCACATCCCAACGGATGAGTTCGGTGTCAGTTTGTAATTGGTTTCAAACTTTGATTGCCACTGTTATCAAGTGATGCAACAGCACTTAATATGAATACAAATATATCAAACCCCCGTTTTATGGGAACCATTACTTTAGTTTCACTAACGTAATGAGGGACAAGTCTATGCCGTCATCAGGGGACTGTATGACTGTCTTGTCTTATCTTTTTTTATTTTTCTATCTTTTAAAGAACAACTCCCGCACTAGAATTGACTCCTGAGCCACGGGGGACTTTAAAAACATTCAAGAAACGGACACAAGGAAAACCCAGACGCAGAACAACAATTTGAGGTTTACACAAAGTGTAATCTAAATCAAATCTAACAGTCCGACCTCTTAGTCGCTTTTTATGAAACTCATTAATATGATCCTCCATCTACCTCTGTCTTCTTCTTATCCATTCTAAGGTTGCCTGAAAGAGATTGCATATAGCAATAAGGCCGCTTTTTGTACATTATATATCTGACACGTGTATAACATGTATTGTAGAATGGTGTACAAATATAGAGTTATCTATATATTCTATCTATCTATAGTGAATACGTCACAACCGCAACCCATAGTAAAGCTACTATAGCTGTTTGATCTTTCACTACGCCTGTATGTCTGAAGGGATGAGCAGACGCGTAATAAATGCCTACCTTTTGTAGAGAATCCCACATATGTTATAAGGAGTAAACATGCGTACACTAACGGAATTTAAGTCAGGATCGGATGCAATATCAATCAATTTTGTAATGTCTTAAAGATTCCACTAGTTGTAGTTCGGACTGATCTTGTGTTAATAGCGAGGCCTTGAGAATCAAGGCCTCTCGAACTTAGATGAGATCTGTTTATTGATACATAATTTATTGTATATCTATTGCTAAGCGTTATTTCATTATAGTATAGGGGGACAAACGAGTAGACGGGTCACCTGATGTAAGGGAAAATTTGGAAAAAAATTGGGTAGAAAGTTGGGCAAATGGAGGGGGGATAGAGAGGAAGGAAAACGGGAAAGGGTTAGGGCCTCCGGAATCCTCACTCACTCGGGCATACGACAAATTTTCTGTGAGGCCGTTTTAATACTCTGGTTGAGCCGGCCCATACGTGCCTAAGGTAAAATATATATTGTATTGCATATGTACTTGCATTCTAATATTAAATTAAATTATTACAGTATTAGAGACACGGCGCTGGATCTTCTTACTTATTATCTAAGTACTAGGATTCAGGAAATCGATATTAATGGTATTTCTCCAGGTTCTGTTTTTTTTTTTTTTTATTATATTATAGAGGGACAGACGAACAGACGGGTCATCTGATGGTAATTGACACCGCCGTCCATGGACACTTGCAACTCAAAAGTCGCAAGTGCGCTGCCTGCCTTTGAGGGTGATGAGGGATGGGGGATGCAGGGAGCGGAAAGAAGAGAGGAGGGATGAGGAGATGGGAAAGAGGAAAAGGAGATGAGGGGAGAGAAAAGGGGGAGGGGGAAGTGGGCCTCCGGAAATCTTACTCAATTCGGGGAAATGCAACACAAGCGTTACTTCACAACCGGTTTTCCGTGAGGCCGTGGTTTCGCACCTGTCGAGCCGGCCCATTCGTGCCTAAGCATGGCTCTACCACAAAAAGAGACAACGGAAGTTTTACAGGGTTCTATACTAAGACCTTTTTTATTGAAGTGAAAACTTCTTTAAGCGCGTTAAGCACTTTTTGGGTGAACAAAGGCAATGGAACCCGCGTCATGGTCACCGCACGCTTTCCATGAGCTATATGTATACTGTGTATAATCTAGTAGCTCGACGATACAATTTAAGAATTATTTAGTTTTTACTTCTATCAGTAGTTCCCAGAGACTACCCATATTTATATTTTTTTGTTATATTAACGATGTACCTCATCTTGTTTATAACCGATACGAGATTTTGCAAATTGTTTGCAGACGATATTTTACTTTTATTTAAACTGAAACAAACGACTACGAACTTTGACGATGTAAACCGCGCTGTTTCGAAAGTGGTTCACAAGTTTAACGTTAAAAATTTACTACAAAAAATAAGGTGACATTATATTTATTTCGAAAATTCTTTATTTATTCTTCCAAATCAATTTCATCCCCTTCAAAGTAATCCCCTCCCGATGCAATGCACTTATGCCAACGGATTTTCCAATCTTCGAAACACTGATTGTAGTCACTTTCCGGGATGGCCTTCAGTTCCGTCTTCGCTGCGGCTTGAATCTCCTCTATCGTATCAAAACGGTGTCCCCGGAGCGATCTTTTGAGCTTGCTGAACAGCCAGAAGTCGCACGGCGCCAGATCAGGTGAATACGGTGGTTGCGGAACGATATGGGTTGAGTTTTTGGCGAAATGATCACGAATTACGATTGCAGTATGGGATGGTGCATTATCGTGGTGTAAAAACCAAGAATTGTCTTTCCACAACTCCGGCCTTTTTAGGCGGATAGCGTTACGCAAACGACGCATAACGTTCAAATAATATTCCTTGTTGACTGTTTGGCCCGGCGGAAGGAATTCATAATGCACAATACCACGATAATCGAAGAAAACAGTCAACATGACCTTGATTTTTGAGCGACTTGGTTTCGGCTCTCCTTTGACATGATATTCACTTGATTGATCGGTTGTTTCGGGGTCGTAAGCATAGATCCAAGTCTCGTCTCCAGTGATCATGCGTTCCATCTTGTCCTGATAGTCAGAGAGCATCGTTTCACACACTTCAACGCGACGCCTTTTTTCCAAAAAATTCAATGTTTTCGGTACCAATCGAGATTTGACGCGCTTGAGGCCCAAAACATCCTTTAAAATAGTATTGACCGAGCCTTTCGATATGCCAACCTCATCAGCAAGGTCTCTGATCGTTAATCGACGGTTTTTCAACACCAAATCTTTGATTTGTTGGACGTGAGCTTCGTCGGTTGAGGTTGATGGTCGCCCAGGACGCTCTTCGTCTTCGACACGTTCACGGCCGGCTTGGAACTCACTATACCACTTGTAAACATTTTTTTTAGACATAGCCTCATCACCAAAGGCTTTCTGCACCATCCTCAACGTATCCGCAGCAGAAAATTGATTCCGCAAACAAAATTTAATGCAAATCCTTTGCTTAACAAATTTCGACATCGCGAAAAACGAAAAACTCACTTTTAGCAGCTCACAAAACGACGCGTATCTCAAACACTAATGAATATTTTGACATGTAAATTTGACATAGATGTCACGGACAGTACTACCAACCTAAAAAAAAAATAATTCTCCAAGTCCTTCGACGCGCGCAGTTTAAAATTCAAATGTCACCTTATTTTTTGGACACAGTAGTACTTATTAATGGAGAGAATCCCAAATGTATACGATTCACTACTCCAAACGTTAAACAGATAAAAAGTACGATAATTATTAATAAAGATGTATTGGAACTAGTGGATACCTTTTCAAGACATTTTCAGGCATTACTCTTGATTCAAAGCTTTGATGGCACGCACATATTAATAAATTGTCGATGAGACTCAGCTCTGCAGCATACGCAGTTAAAAAAAATTCGTGAACTGACTGACATTGAAACAGCCAGACTACTGTATTTTTTTTTTATTTTCATAGTATGTCGTATGGTATTTTACTGTAGTGCAATGCCTCTGATATTCAGTCGTGTCTTGTACTAAACAAGAGGGCTATCCAAGCAATTTGTAATTCAGATATTCGTTATTCGATTAGTCAAAAATTTAAAGAAATTAATGCAATGATAGTGGCATGTCAGTATATATATCTATGCAGACATAAATTACTTTCATAAAAATAGAAAAAGTAATAACAGATTCTTATAGCACACGTAATGAACATAAATATGTTGTGCCTGTCTCCAGGCTCCAAAAAAACTAACAAGTCGTTCATTAGTCAATGTGTGCGATTTTGTAATAAAATCCCCGATAAAACGAGTATTATACAAACTTTAAGTCTAAATTAGTTCAGGACCGTTTCAAAACGAAAATTGTGCTTTAAAGGTTATTACTCAGAGGTGGATTACATACAAGATAGAAGGGCTTGAGATTGAACTGATAGAGATTCACAGACTATTTAAAATAATCAATACAATGTAACGTGAGCTAATATGTTTCTCATTCTCTATTTCTTTTTATTAGAATTATTTTCTCTTCCGATTTAAATTCTGATTCCCTGCCTATTTAACTTACTTTAATATCCTAATTTTATTTAGTTTTAGCAACATAACAGCACATTATAAAACTGAGTATTATTGTATTTTCTGGCGATTTTAAAAAGTGGCCATGAGTTTGTTTTCCCGATTTCTTCTTTTAAAGCTCAAACTTGGAAACAACGCAGACAGGGTTTAGATCAACACAGTCAGGTTTTTAATTATTTGTCGTAAGTGGGAATCAAACCCACGATGGCTAGCAGTCAGGGTCTCTAACCACTATACCAACGGGCCAGAGGCAGTACAGAATGTCTGTTTTCTGGGTAATTCTAGATATTTTTATGTATGCCTTGGATTTTTTTTACATATTATATTTTTTTTTACTAGACAGCTAGTGTTCCTTTCCAAGTGGTTCAAGTCACAGAAAGGACAAGAAATGGCGCGACACTGGCATCAATAAAAAACTCTATTGCAATGCACCGACCACAAGTAATATTGGTATTGTACTGAATTTGTGAGACGTGTTTAATCAGTAAATATTTACAAAAAAAAATTGTTCAATAATCATTATTTATCATCTTCATCATTTTTTTCGTTAAACTGTAAATTGTGTATTTTGTATCTATTTAATTATTTAATATTAGTATGGAGTAAGTATGTATGATTGTATTACATACATACATATTTTTCTAATTTTGAAAGAAAGAAAAAACATTTATTTCGTAAGTGATGTTACACAAAAATAATATATTAAAATAAAAAAATGAAGAAACACAACACAAAAGGAGTCAATTCTTTGTAGTCGTAATTGCACGTCACTTACTGAAATTGGTCACAACTCAGCATTGATGCTGTAGGCGTCGCACCGGCTAAATAATTGCGATTCGCCAGTCAGCGCTAATTTCAACCGTGTGGAGTGGGTGTTCACACATATTACCTAACTGCTTTAACTAACAATGGTAGAGTCATGCTTAGGCATCGCATGGACCGGCTCGACCGGTGCGATACCACGGCCTCACAGAAAACCGGTTGTGAATCAACGCTTGCGTTGCATTTCCCCCAAACGAGTGAGGTTTCCAGAGGCCTAGCTCCTCCTCTCGACTTACGACTCTTGAGTTGCAATTGTCCTTGGACGGCGGTTCTCACTTACCATCGGATGGCTCGTCTGTTTGTCTGTTTCTATATAGTATTATATATATATATATATATATAGTATTATGCTACTGAGCAAGATTTGCTATGAACTTCTGTGTATATAAATCCATTCAATCTGTCTATCTTCATAGATTGTCTGGAAGATATATTTTGAAAAGATATTTTTTCGGTGATTACAACATATTCTGTGTGGTGCTTAACGGAGAAAATAGAAGTGACTGTACAGTTTAAATACTACATTATTTATTAATATTATGAAACCTCACGAATTTCAGGGAAATGCAACGCAAGTGTTGCTTTACAACCGGTTTTCTGTTAGGCCGTGGTATCGCACCGGTCGAGCCGGCCCATTCGTGCCCAAGCATGGCTTTACCATATCAATTAGGAAAATTGGGAGTGTATTGGCAGGATAGGGAGGATTGTGATAAATATCATTTTACCGTCTCTGCCTAACGTGGACTGGAAAAAAGCGTGAGCATATGTATTAATGTATTGTCAAGTGCTTAGTTTGCGTCGAGAAGACACCGTGTAATGTGTCTGAGGATATTATTATACGAAAACTTTCAAAGAATTGAGAATCTTTACGTGTATCGAAGTTATGTCTTGTTGGAAAATATCCTGGGAATACTAAAGTAGATAAAATATTGGAGAAACGCCAACTGGAATAGTTCTACGCATACTTTGTTTATTTGTTTGCAAGTTAAGTGTAGCAGTGGACTTGATACAAGTACTTGATGGTTGCCATCTTTAAAGTTTTTGGTGATTTTCTTTAAAAAAAAATGTACAGCGTACTCGTCATATGAAACTAAACGCAATTACTATTAGGATTCGTTGCAGTCTAGTAAAAAAATACGGGCAGTCTTTGGGGACTGCCGATAGAAGTGAAAACTAAGTAGCTTATGAATTGTATCGTCGAGCTATTAGATTAACCACAGTATACATATAGCTCATGGGAAGCGTGCGGTGACGATGACGCGAGTTTCATGCTTTTTGTTCACCCTTTCACCTTTGTTTACAGAAAGTCGCATGTATACTTACAGGGGTAGGCAGACATATTAAACACTCACATATTTCAGACGCTCACTTTTTGTTAACCATATTTTTTACCATTTGCATACAATCCCTACTAATAATATTATAAATGTAAATGTAAGTTTGTTTGTTACGCTGTCACGCCGAAACTACTCAACCGATTATCATGAAACTTTGTACACATATTCTCAAAGGTATTAGGAAAGACATAGGATATTTTTAAAAAAAAATATTTTTTTAATTAGGGGTTAAAAAAAACATTTTGGATGATATCATTGTTTATCAAAAAATCTAGAAACTTCAAGGCCTTATTCAATGCGAGCAAAGCCACGGGTAAATGCTGGTTTAAAAGAATTTAGGAAACTTCTGTAAGGAAACAAATGTTACAATACTGCTAGCATATTATCTATCTCTATATATAACAGGCATTAGTAAATAGTGAATCAGTAGTAAGATTAATGACTCGGTTCTTAAATTAAAGTAAGTGTTCTGATTGTATTTCTTACTTAGCCGTGAAACAGGCGATTTGGAGCCTCAAACAGACTTTCGAAAAGAAGGATGTAAGAATGTACGAACGTCAATTGGTTTTCTGGGATATTAATGAATGATATTAAACTTACACTTTGGCAACAGATCTGGGTAATCAATAATGTTGTGCAATAATTTATTGTGATGAGTAAATTTTGAAATTGTTGAGGCGTTTCAAATAGCTTGTTTTTTTTTTGCAACACCTTTAGAGAAGGCTAGAGCCATGCTTAGGCACGAATGGGCCGGCTCGACCGGTGCGAAACCACGGCCTCACAGAAAACCGGTTGTGAAGTAACGCTTGTGTTGAATTTCTCCGAATTGAGTGAGGCCCACTTCCCCCTCCCCCCTTTTCTCTCCCCTCATCTCCTTTTTCTTCTTTCCCATCTCCTCATCCCTCCTCTCTTCTTTCCGCTCCCTGCATCCCCTATCCCTCATCACCCTCAAAGGCGGGCAGCGCACTTGCGACTTTTGAGTTGTAAGTGTCCATGGACGGCGGTGTCACTTATCGTCAGGTGACCCGTCTGTTCGTCTGTCCCCCTATAGTATAAAAAAAAAGAAAAAAGGCTAGATGATTTGAGAAACGATTCTTATGATATAAGTTGCATATTGAGGATGCCAAGCTACGACGCAATACTTAGGTATGCTTCTAGCAAGACTATTATATGGTAAAATTTTAGTATTAGGGAGAGGAATGATTTTATATTTCTAGTAAGAAAAGACTTTTTGACACTTTCTTTACAAGATATATCTACATGTAGAACAAAATTTAATAATAACTGCACGGGTAGTGTAACGCTTTATGTAGGCACATCGCTACCACGCTGCCGCGCCTACTGTTGTGGGTTCGATCCCGCACGAAACAAAACTTTATGTAATTTTCAATTGTTGTTCTGAGTCTGGGTGCTCTTTGTGTCCGTTGTTTGAATGTTTGTAAAGTCCCCCGCGATACAGGAATTAATCCTAGTGCGGGAGTTGTCCTTTAAAAAAAAAATCATAATATATACTCCACACATCTCACACGCAGCCGTCTGATCCCAAACTAAGCAGAGCTTGTACTACGAGTATGGTAACCAGACTGCTGATAAACATACTTATATACTTCAAAATACATACATATTATAGATAAATTACACCCAGACACAAAACAAATGATCATGCTCACTACACAAATATTTGTCCTAGGTGGGAATCGAATACACGACCTCGCCTTAGCAGTCAGGATCGCTAACCGCTAGACCAACAGGCCAGTCAAGTAGTCAGTTAGTTTTTTTGTATTACACAAGTATATTCACATAAGTATTACACCTAAATCTCTGACAGCGTCTACGTGACCAAGTGGTATGCCGTTTATATAATAACTTTAGTTTCATTTTTTCAGTTTTTTAACATGTTTTAACATTTATTGTTATATACATATATTATGTTTTAATATTTATATATTTTTATGACTTCACTTTAAAAATCTGCGTAAGAAACAGACAAGCTCACCTACTTTTTTTCTTTTGCCCAGTGCTGAGCAAAGAACTCCCCATGATCCTTCCAGATATTCGTCACCAGGGTACTTCAGTCCTTGAGGTACGCGTGAAAATCATCACGCCATATCATAAGTCTCGGCTTCGTGTTCTTTGTTCCAACACACATTGCATGGTAATCCTTGCCCATTTGTCTACGTGCATGCGCAACGTGACCCGCCCAAATATATTTCAATCTGGCAGGTTTTTTGATGACTTTTGTTAGCTCCGTTTAGAAGAGCAGGGCGGTGTTGGTATTCTGTCACTTCGTTTTACGCCCAGAATTCTGCGTTCCATTGCTCTTTGACAATCCCCTTAGTGGAACTCACTTACACAGTTTCGTATTTGCCATATGCCTGATTTCGAGATATGAGATCTAATTTGAATAGCTTTAATATTGCCACTGAAATAGAGAATAAAAATGGTGATGTAATGCAGTGGCCCGACGTTTCCATCGAATGCACTATACTTGGTCACGGGTGGACTGACAATAAAGCAATTACATACAGCTGGATAGCTGAATTTTATGGCCTGTGTAAAGAATAATAATATTGGTGTTATATCAACCGTTACGGCTCACCTAACGACCCAGAAACAGGTGTTTATAGTATTGTAGTAATTTATATAGATAATATATTTGAAAGCTTTTAGGAAAATACTCCTTACCATTACACAATTGGTCCTTCGAGCCAGTAAAATTTTTGTTATTTTACTATCAGGTGACCCGTCTGTTTGTCTGTCCCCTAGGTGACCCGTCTGTTTGTTTGTCGCTCTAGATGACCCGTCTGTTCATCTGTCCCCCTAGGTGACCCGTCAGTTCGTCTGTCCCCCTATAATATAAAGAAAAGAAAAAAAGAGAAAAAAAGGAAAAACAAAATATATTTGTCTGCAGTCTGATTACAAGCTCTGCTTAGTTTGAGATCAACGGCCAGATGTAAGGTGTCTAAAGTTAATTTCATGATTTTAAACACACTATTTCAAAATTTAACACAGTGAAATGTATATCATTTCGAACATAACTCCAACATTTAAAAAATACAATTGATTTGCTAGTTAACCAAGTCTTGCCTATAAAAAAAAACTAATTTAAAAGCATTCAAACACAGATGCGACGGCTAGAAAGCTATCGTTAAAACAAAAGATCTCATCTCAATAGACTGGGTTCCTAATCAGCCGCTTTCATTAATTAAACAGATAGGTTTTCTAAACTCCAGATGATTATAGTAGGCTTTTAAGACGTGTGTTTTTACCTGAGTACATAAAAAAGGGTTATATTTTTCAAGTATACATATGTGCGTAAGTTTTCCGTCAAGTTATTCAGCTCGGCAGGAATTACTTCCACAAATAAGTTACCAGAAGAATTATTTGGCAAGTTTCTCATTACGCTTGCCACGGTGTGTCAGTCTTCGACAACTGCGCTGACCTGTTGTTCCACTAACGGTGGAGCTAGATAGATATATTTATAGTGGCTGTGGACCGAACTATTCTAGGCGTTTCTTGAAAGAATATAATTCGCAATGACATCATCCGACTAAATATCTAAAGCTGTATAAGCATCGACAACTTCAGAAGCTTTTCTAGCCAACTTTCTTAAGTGGCTATGAACTGAGATTGCGATTGGGTGAATGGAAGGGGGAGCCCTCCCAGCATGAGGATGGCTATATATATGTATGTCTAAATGACATGTACGTAATTGTAAGTATAATTAGTTTGCATTTAAATTTTGCAAAGCCAATCTGCATGAGTAGCTTTTGGGAGAATCCCGAACATACAAACATATATACACACATATAATCATAAGTATGTATATACAAAGTGGTTAAATAAACAGCTCCCCTTTTAAGGTGGTTTAAATAATAGCATTATCACTGTCTTAATAAAACAATTCGGGCACACTATGCAATCTAACTTCAACATAACAAAGGAATGCAAGCACTGTATTGAAGCAAGCTCCGAAGCAATCAACATGTATGTTATTTATATGTATTTTCAATTGTATTACCTAAGTTTTATGATAGAATTTTCATTGAATCTAACTTTGTTGCGATCGAGATGAGAGAGGAATGAGAATGTTGAGAAATAAAAATTGTTTTGTTTTGTTGATTGATGTAGCTTTGACTGTTTAGCTTGTTTTGACGCGACTGCGAAAAGAAAGAGGGTTGTTATTCTTACGTATAGTGTTAATTAAATTGTTTTGATTGTAAATGACATAGTGTTTAACATTGTTTTTTTAAACGTTTATAATAATACCTCGGAAAACTAAACAGAGCTAGCAGTTAACTAGTAAGCTGCGGATAAACCAATGTACTTTTAAAAACACAATTTATATAAATAAAATTCACTCTGACATAACGGAAACTATTGTGCTCATAACACATTTATTTGTTGTTTAAATTTTTATATTTATAATAATATATATATTTTTAATTTAATTTAATAATTTTATTGGAGGAAAATTTGTATGTTTTAATCTAGATGACAAAGTTTTGAGTAATAATTTTTATGTAAGTGATGAGCTGATCAAATGAATATTTAAACTTTTCAATAGTCACTAGCAATACCAGTTTTGGTTTTTGGTTTGTTTTATGAATCAAATACATTACTTAAGCGACAAACCGTTTTGTTTTTTGGGGTTTCGTAGAACCGTCCGTCCCACCGTAGTCCGTAGAACGGGACCCTATTAATCCGCTGTCCGTATGACACCAGGTTTTGAAAAATAAATGCTTAATAGTCTTCTTCTGTGAGTACCATCTCCTACCGGAGGTCAGCTAACATTAGGACTTTCTTTAACCTATACACAGTGGTGTGGAACAGGGATCCAGTGCTCAGACAACTTGTACATCATCGTATATATAACAATCTATTTTCCGATCAGACATAGGCAATATACTCTATAATAGACTTTAAGTGTCCACTATCTATCGGAGTATATAGTCATTTAGGCTCTATGCGTGCGACATAGCGAGGTAACTCGATTTCTAAGGTAACTACGTTATACACTGGATGTTCTACATAAATTGAGTTTTACGCTATTCTATAGTCATAACGCAGTGGACATCAATATTGGGGAAATAATACAACATTTCTCAACTAGCTTTTGTCTGCAGCACCTTTCATGGTTTCGGTCCTTCCTGGTTTTCTGGTTAAAGGTTTCTCTTCTATCTATCCTCTTCTTCCATTGTAATATGACCAAATTTGGTCACTTAATTCTCCAAAATGTTTTTACGGTTTTACTCATGTGTGTATATCGGAATTAAACTTGCTTCAAATGAAACAGATCCGGTTCAAATAACCGACACGTTCAGTTGTTTGTGTACTACAGCGCCTGGTAGTCTTCGTGCGTTAGGTTCGAAAGACATAAAAACAGATGCCTACGTCACTTACTCAGTATGACGTCCGTGTGGTCGCGGCTGGACGACTTACTCCGTGAGAAAGGTCTCCCGTCGGGATCGAAACTACCGTACCGTATATTTAAATAAATATTAATGTGACTCACGAAAGCTTTTATTCTAATTGCTGATTGCTGTATATGATATTAATATTATGAAACCGGGACTACAAATTATAGTCAACAAAATGTAATTGTTTTAAGCACCTCTGCTTACCTCTTTGGGTATATATGCATTGCATAATTTCAACAACACGTGCGTGGTATTTAGTATTTCCTTTTCCGGCCTAAAAGGGTCTCTTAAAAGCCGTTAGAATAAAAAAAATCATTTAATGTTGCCTTACTTGTTAATATTGTACACTAATTTAGGATCGTAAAAATATGTTGTTTCAATGGTTTGTTTATTTATTTTGTGTTTATAGATAGTGTGTAGGGGGCTCAGATGACTGAAGCCTCTGTCAGAAGACCTCATGCGGGAACAATGTGCGGTTTTAATCAGTTCGAGTCCGACATACCATCTCAATGAAAGGCCTCGGTGATGACCCGTGGGGACCCCAGCCAACTTGAGTTACCCTTTCAGTAATATCTCTTTCCTTATTTTCATTCCCTTATTTTTGATATTTTCTTTTTAATACACTCCCAATTTTTCCCAAGTCAATCCCTAAGGAGCCTGGTTGGCTTTAATAGGCTTGACTCTCTTACATCAGTTTTTTTTTTTTTTTTTTTTTTTTATGCGATAGGGGGCAAACGAGCAGACGGGTCACCTGATGGTAAATGACTACCGCCGCCCATGGACACCCGCAACTCAAGGGTCACAAGTGCGTTGCCGGCCTTTTAGGTAGGAGTACGCTCTTTTCTTGAAGGTTTGAAGGTCGTATCGGTTCGGAAATACGGCAGGCGACAATTTGTTCCATAAGCTGGTTGTGCGAGGCAAAAAGCTTCTGGAGAAGCGCACAGTGGTGGAGTGCCAATCGTCCAGGTGATGGGGATGGATATTTTGTCGCGTAGAACGATGGCGGAAACCAGCAGCCGGTATAAGTCCGAACAATTCCTCTGAACACTCCCCATGATACAAGCGATAGAGGATGCAGAGTGAAGCTACATCTCTACGCAACGCCAAGGTGTCAAGTCGATCGGAGATATCTTGGCAGTCGATGATGCGAGTCGCTCTCCGTTGAATGCGGTCAAGAGGGAGAAGTTGGTACTGGGGTGCACCTGCATAGAGATGAGAACAGTATTCCATGTGCGGCCGAACCTGCGCCTTATAAAGTTGCAGGCGGTGGGCCGGAGTAAAATACTGTCTCGATCTGTTTAGCACACCAAGCTTCTTCGAGGCTAATATAGCCTTACTCTCTAAGTGACCGCGAAACTGGACTTCGCTTGATATATCGACGCCAAGGATTCCGATACTGGCTGATGCAGTTAGGGAAGTGCTCTCAAATTGAGGTGATACGACCAATGGCATCTTTTTAGCGGTGAACGCGCAAACCTGTGTCTTCGTGGGGTTAAATTGGACTAGGTTAAGTCGACCCCAATCTGAAATTTTTGATAAAGAAGTTTCGATTTCAGACACAAGTTTGGATCGGCTTTCGATGACGTTTACCCGAGAAACGTTAGCGCGGCCGGTGTAAAGGGCATCACTCGTGCTATCGTCTGCATAGCAATGGATGCTGCTAATCTGCAGCATGTCGTTGATATGCAGAAGAAACAGCGTGGGTGATAGCACACAGCCTTGTGGGACACCAGAATTAACATACTTCGAGTCGGAGCATGCACCGTCAACAACGACCTTGATGCTTCTGTCTGTAAGAAAACTGGTGAGCCAATTGCACAGTTTCTCGGGAAGCCCATAGGAAGGAAGCTTCGCAAGGAGCGCTTTGTGCCAGACCCGATCGAAGGCCTTCGCCACGTCCAAACTAACGGCCAACGCTTCCCCCTTGGTCTCGATCGCCTGTGCCCACCGGTGAGTCAAGTATACGAGAAGATCACCAGCTGAACGACCCTGACGGAAGCCGTATTGTCGATCATTGAGGAGCTGGTGGTCTTCTAAGTACCGGAGGAGCTGGCAGTTAACAATGGATTCCATTATCTTGGAGAACAAGGAGGTGATGGCTATGGGTCTGTAGTTGGACGGATCCGAGCGATCTCCTTTTTTAGGGATTGGGTGCACTAGAGCTGTCTTCCATGAGTTCGGGACTACGCCAAGAGAGTAAGAAAGCCGATAAAGGCGCGTTAAAACCGGTGCCAACTCTGGAGCACACGTCTTCAGCACGATAGGAGAGATTCTATCGGGCCCACTCGACTTATGAACGTCGAGGGAAAGAAGCGCTTTACGCACTGCCCTTTGTGTAAACCGGACTTCCGGCATGCGGGTCTCGCACTGCGGTATGGTCGGCGGTGCGTTTCCCCCGTCGTCCAGGGTCGAGTTGGACGCAAAGAGTTTGCCCAGAAGATCGGCTTTTTCTTTAGCGTCGTGGGCCAACGAATTATCTCCTATGCGCAGAGGTGGAAGGGATGGCTTACAAAAGTTCCCCTGGACAGCTTTGGCAAGAGACCAGAATGCACGAGTTCCGGAGGGGAGACTAACTAGTCTCTCGCCAATTCTGCCGATGTGAGCCGACTTCGCCCCAGCAATTACTCTTTTGAGGGACCTGGAGGCAAAGTTAAATTGCTTCTTTAATGTGCTGGTCTTTACATCCCGTGCTGTCGCTGCATTAGCCCATGCTTGCTCCCAGTGAGGCCAGTCTATGTAATTAGAAAATATTGGTGTTTACTACAACTCAGATTACCCGTTCAGGGATGCAGGCTTGACCGTATGTATTATTGGCAGTGAGTGACACTGACAGTGACAGTCGAATATTGTATCGATATACTTAGTATTGATTTTAACGTATATTTAATGTTTAAATAAATATCTACAATACTATCAATTGAAAAGAGACTAGATTTATTGATCAATTATTAAGTTTTATTATTAAAAATAACATTTTTATTTTTATCTTACTTACAATTAATATAATTTAATAAATATTTGACATTATTAATAAGTATATCTGCATTGGTTATAAGCCACATCATACTACCAATTACAGTAACCTGTGCTATATAAAAAAAAAAAAACCAGAGACAATAAAGCATAGCTTCCTTCCTCACTGATTCCTTTTTAAAATTAGTCCGATGAAGTGAAGAAGATGAAGTTGTCTATAGTAAACCCATTGGACTGAATCAATATTTATTTCAATCTGTACTTTATTAAGAAATTGAATGAATTAATAAAACAATTTAACATTGTTTACTATATTTGAGTCCCATTTACGTTAGGTTTGCCTTTAGGGGATGGGAAAACCTATTGCCGGTAAGAGCGGGGGGGGGGGGCGTAATATACCACAGTTATAGTTACGTCATGGTTTACTTTGAAATGAACCAATTATTACAGAATAACAGAGTTTAATGGTAATTATTTTAATTAACGTGTGACATGCCATATTTCATTGAACACGTCCCTCGGGCTTTTTGGAACTTCCAACGGCAGTCTGTTATGCTTTTATTAATATTACAAACCTGCCATCGGATATTATTTAATAATTAATTAGTAAACGGCCATGTAGGTATTGACCAGGAACAAACACTGATCTCCGACCTCCATGAGCACTGGCCTGGGGGTAACCGGCCGGGTAGACCGTTACCCCAGCAGAAGCAGGCCTGAGACGGTGGCGTGACGTACGTGTTCCACACCCGCCTATCTGATGTGGGGGCGTAAGGCCAACATACTCCAAAGTGGGGTACCCGGATGCTTCCTTCTGAGGGTATCCCATGTCCCTAGCAATAGACGCTCTCGTGACAGAACTCCGTGTGGTTTGTAGTCGGTTCGAGTCCGACATACCACCTCACTGTCAGCTCCGGTGAGGTGACGACCCGTGAGGTGACGACCCGTGAGGATTTCCACACGAAATAAAAAAAGATATTGACCAAGAAGATTATATCCATAACCATTTGGTTAGGATATATTCTTTTACTGTGTAGTGATGTTCTAATGAAAGAGCATGTCAGAAGCAACAAATATGCTTCAAGGTACTTCAATAGAGGTAGCTCGTAAGGTACATATCTCGGTGGAGTGGAGGGAAGGTATCCTCTCTCTCTCCTATTTCATAAAAGCGACTGAAGGACTAAATGAATATATATTTGGAACCGGTGCTGTGAAATAAAGTATGCAAGAGTTTTCTGTAAATATAATAGATCGATCTAGCTATGGTTCATTTTTACAAAACGTCGTTTAATCCGTGTTTTCACACAATGAAAAACTGCTACAATATCATTAGAATACGAAGGTAAATTTCACCATGATCTACAAGGTTAATAGCTCAGGTGGGAAATAGAGCGGTCCCGAACCAAACGACCCCGGTTCGTGTCCAGACGATTATACTTTTCTCTTTTTTTGTTTCGAGTTCCTTCGGTCATCCAGGTACTTAAATTTTACAAGTACAAGAAATGTAATACAGACAAAATTTTACAGTATCTTACAAAAAAAAATATGCATACAAACTCATGCCGATAACCCCAAAATGGCAGGTAAAGGCGTCTCATGTGCCTACCTCTTGCCATCTTTACTGGCCTGTTGGTCTAGTGGTTAGTAACTCTGACTGCTGAGCCAGAAGTCGTGGATTCGATTCCCACCCAGGACAAATATTTGTGTGATGAACATGATCATTTGTTGTGTCTGGGTGTAATTTACCTATAATATGTATGTATTTAGCAGTATATAAGTATGTTTATCAGCAGTCTGGTTACCATAGTTCAAGCTCTGCTTAGTTTGGGATTAGACGGCCGTGTGTGAGATGTGTATTTTTATTTTTAGCAAACAATTTAAAACATTTTTTAAAAGTGGAATTGTGTTTAAAAAATGGCGTATGGCTTGCTTAAACAAGTAAATTATAAGCCACAGATGTTGACGTTCGTTTTGGCAAAAGTTGGTCCCATATTTTAATCTTTAAAAAGGGATGGTTGTATATCCTTTTTATGTAAATTTATTGAATATATTTTATGTTTTGTGCTTATTACTTTGTGTCCGTTATTTGATTGTTTGTTGTCCACTGATATACGGATATTAATCCTAATTGATAGATCTTTGTAGTGGTAGAGCCATGCTTGCTTAAGCACGAATGGGCCGGCTCGACCGGTGCGATACCACGGCCTCACAGAAAACCGGTTGTGAAGTAACGCTTGCGTTGCATTTCCCCGAAATGAGTGAGGTCTCCGGAGGCCCAAAATCCCCCACCCCCCTAATGATAGCGCTGTTAACGAAAAGGATACCCCAGGGGGGTACCAGCGCTAGCGTTGGAGAATCCCCCCCTGGACGTCCACCCTCAGTACGGATTATGTCTGAGCGTGGACGCCCAGGCTGCCCCTCGTACTCTGGGGGGGGCTCAACTGCGCTCTCAAAATCTGCTCGGGGCAAGAGAAGGCATACCATGGCACCCCCTGTCACGTTTACCGTGGATTTTTGCAACATTAGGGGCTTACATTCGAACCTCGACACTGTCCACCACCACCTTGAGACAGCAAAGCCGGCCTTGCTCTTTTTAACCGAGACGCAGATATCATCTCCAGCGGACACATCCTACCTCTGCTACCCTGGGTACGGACTGGAACACTCCTTTGTTCCTAAGGCTGGTGTATGCGTGTACGTTAGAGATGATATCACTTCTCGCCGCCTCGGCAATCTTGAAGGTAGGGACCTCTCCATCTTATGGCTACGTGTAGACTGCGACGACCATCCCCGCATCTACCTATGCCTCTACAGGTCCCATAGCGGTGATGCCGAAACGGACCGACTCATCGACCACGTCCAAATGGCTACAGACTCAGTGCTCCAGCAGGTCCCATCCGCAGAGATCGTGATTCTTGGCGACTTTAACGCCCATCACGCCGAATGGCTTGGTTCGCGCAAAACCGATCATGCGGGAAGATCTGTTCACGATTTCGCCTTGGCATATGGTTTGACGCAGCTGGTAGCAACGCCTACGCGAATCCCAGATGCAGAAAGCCACGTGCCTTCACTGTTGGATCTTCTGCTGACCTCACATCCTGACGGCTACAAAGTATCCGTTGAGGCCCCTCTTGGCTCTTCGGATCATTGCCTGATTAGGAGTATGGTGCCACTCGTTCACTCGCTGCGGCCGCGTGTTACAGGCAGTCGCCGCGTATGGCACTATAGGTCAGCAGACTGGGATGGAATGAGAACATTCTTTGCATCCTACCCATGGAGGCAGGTTTGCTTCTCGCCGGATGATCCCAATGTCGTTGCTGACTCTGTCGCGGATGTTGTGCTTCAGGGTATGGAACTTTTCATTCCATTCTCCCTGATTCCCACAGGTGGCAAGTCCCAGCCTTGGTTTGGTCGAACCTGCAAAGCGGCGTCCCACCGAAAGCAGGAATGTTACCAAGCATGGGCTAATGCAGCGACAGCACGGGATGTAAAGACCAGCACATTAAAGAAGCAATTTAACTTTGCCTCCAGGTCCCTCAAAAGAGTAATTGCTGGGGCGAAGTCGGCTCACATCGGCAGAATTGGCGAGAGACTAGTTAGTCTCCCCTCCGGAACTCGTGCATTCTGGTCTCTTGCCAAAGCTGTCCAGGGGAACTTTTGTAAGCCATCCCTTCCACCTCTGCGCATAGGAGATAATTCGTTGGCCCACGACGCTAAAGAAAAAGCCGATCTTCTGGGCAAACTCTTTGCGTCCAACTCGACCCTGGACGACGGGGGAAACGCACCGCCGACCATACCGCAGTGCGAGACCCGCATGCCGGAAGTCCGGTTTACACAAAGGGCAGTGCGTAAAGCGCTTCTTTCCCTCGACGTTCATAAGTCGAGTGGGCCCGATAGAATCTCTCCTATCGTGCTGAAGACGTGTGCTCCAGAGTTGGCACCGGTTTTAACGCGCCTTTATCGGCTTTCTTACTCTCTTGGCGTAGTCCCGAACTCATGGAAGACAGCTCTAGTGCACCCAATCCCTAAAAAAGGAGATCGCTCGGATCCGTCCAACTACAGACCCATAGCCATCACCTCCTTGTTCTCCAAGATAATGGAATCCATTGTTAACTGCCAGCTCCTCCGGTACTTAGAAGACCACCAGCTCCTCAATGATCGACAATACGGCTTCCGTCAGGGTCGTTCAGCTGGTGATCTTCTCGTATACTTGACTCACCGGTGGGCACAGGCGATCGAGACCAAGGGGGAAGCGTTGGCCGTTAGTTTGGACGTGGCGAAGGCCTTCGATCGGGTCTGGCACAAAGCGCTCCTTGCGAAGCTTCCTTCCTATGGGCTTCCCGAGAAACTGTGCAATTGGCTCACCAGTTTTCTTACAGACAGAAGCATCAAGGTCGTTGTTGACGGTGCATGCTCCGACTCGAAGTCTGTTAATTCTGGTGTCCCACAAGGCTGTGTGCTATCACCCACGCTGTTTCTTCTGCATATCAACGACATGCTGCAGATTAGCAGCATCCATTGCTATGCAGACGATAGCACGAGTGATGCCCTTTACACCGGCCGCGCTAACATTTCTCGGGTAAACGTCATCGAAAGCCGATCCAAACTTGTGTCTGAAATCGAAACTTCTTTATCAAAAATTTCAGATTGGGGTCGACTTAACCTAGTCCAATTTAACCCCACGAAGACACAGGTTTGCGCGTTCACCGCTAAAAAGATGCCATTGGTCGTATCACCTCAATTTGAGAGCACTTCCCTAACTGCATCAGCCAGTATCGGAATCCTTGGCGTCGATATATCAAGCGAAGTCCAGTTTCGCGGTCACTTAGAGAGTAAGACTATATTAGCCTCGAAGAAGCTTGGTGTGCTAAACAGATCGAGACAGTATTTTACTCCGGCCCACCGCCTGCAACTTTATAAGGCGCAGGTTCGGCCGCACATGGAATACTGTTCTCATCTCTATGCAGGTGCACCCCAGTACCAACTTCTCCCTCTTGACCGCATTCAACGGAGAGCGACTCGCATCATCGACTGCCAAGATATCTCCGATCGACTTGACACCTTGGCGTTGCGTAGAGATGTAGCTTCACTCTGCATCCTCTATCGCTTGTATCATGGGGAGTGTTCAGAGGAATTGTTCGGACTTATACCGGCTGCTGGTTTCCGCCATCGTTCTACGCGACAAAATATCCATCCCCATCACCTGGACGATTGGCACTCCACCACTGTGCGCTTCTCCAGAAGCTTTTTGCCTCGCACAACCAGCTTATGGAACAAATTGTCGCCTGCCGTATTTCCGAACCGATACGACCTTCAAACCTTCAAGAAAAGAGCGTACTCCTACCTAAAAGGCCGGCAACGCACTTGTGACCCTTGAGTTGCGGGTGTCCATGGGCGGCGGTAGTCATTTACCATCAGGTGACCCGTCTGCTCGTTTGCCCCCTATCGTATAAAAAAAAAAAAAAAAAAAAAAAAGAGAGTAATATTGCGGAAGAGATAATGAAGTGAGACTTTGAAATTGTCAGGAAAATTCATAACATGTTTAAAAATTCGCTCCCACAACAATAATAGCATTTTGAAAGAGCTTGTAAGTAAATGAAATATACGACGGCTAAACATACCGTTTCTTAAATTTGACCAAACCTTTTTGTAATATTCGATCTATAATATGTAGATTGGTCTGTATGTATATATTATTTATTAGTTTCTAAAGTCCTCCGAGACAAATTGAAGGCATACCTACCCTTCTACATAAAAATGTATGTATTTTGTGAACTACTGTTATATTTAAGCCAGTTAATATCAGCTAGCGGTACCAAAAACAACAACCAAATCGAGAACTTTCTCTTTTCTCTTAGAAGTTGGTTAATAAAACAGCGGTAGAGCCATGCTTAGGCACGAATGGGACGGCTCAACCAGTGCGATACCACGGCCTCACAGAAAACCCGTTGTGAAATAACACTTGCTTTGCTTTTCCCGGAAATGAGAGAGGTTTCCGGAGGCCTAATTTTCCTCTCCCCACATCCCCCCTCTCTCATCCTCACTTCCTCAACACCTTCAAAGGCGGGCATCATATACCATCAGATGACCCGTCTGTTCACCAGTCCCATATAGTATAAAAAACGTTTTTTCCCGGAAATAAACTATTGACATCGTATCAAAATTTGACACCAAGATTGTTATCATAGATAACAGTGCAAGAAAACAATAGCGTGTCTTTGTATATTAAATAGGGTATCCTACTTTTTTGTAATTAGGTTAGTGAAGGCTAATAAAAATTGTATGAAGCCATCGATCGGCTATGTAATTACCTACAGCAAGAGTGTGGGTGTGTCATTACTTTTACGCAAGGCTTGGGAATCGGTACCATATTTAAATCGATTCGAATATATTAAATATGTTAAACGAATTCGATTTGAATAAGGTCTATTTCAATTTGATTTTTTATCGGATTTCGGTTACCGGTTGCCAGCCAGCTAGCTTACATTTTAGGCCAGCTTTTTGGCACGATATTAAGAAAATACTTTTTCGTAAAAAGTTAGTGATAAATGTTATAAATATTTAACTACGACCTTAAAGGACGGTAACGCACTTGTGACTCTTGAGTTGCGGGTTTCCATGGGCAGAGGTAGTCACTTACCATCAGGTGACCCGTCTGCTCGTCTGCCAACTATCGCATACAAAAAAAAACTATTGGCACCTCAAAATTTCAACATTTTAACTAGTTGGTGAGGTTTCCGGAGACTCAACTCCCCCTCTCCTCTTTTCTCTCCTCTCATCCCCCTCTCCTCCTTTCCATCTCCGCATCCCCCTTTCTTCCCATCCCTCATCACTCTCAAAGACCCGCAGAGCACTTACGATGCAGGTGTCCATAGACGGCGGTTGTCACTGGCCCTCAAATAACCTATCTTTTTGTCTGTCCCCGTCCGCTCTTATTATATAAAAAAAAAGTTGTAACAAACGAAATGAACCCAAACGCTGCAAACTGGCACTCAAATTCAAATTGTCACCAAGCCTAACTGTTGGAGTGATATGAGCCCAAAATCGAGGGCTTTTCTTGAGGCCGCTGAAGAGTCCCACAATTCATCTCCTCTATACACTATGAACCGGCTCTATCATCAGTTTAGCTCCAAGATGTCAAATTATGCCATTTATGCCATCCAAAGTCTACATACATACAAATTTAAATTCAGATACGACATTTTTGTTTTATATAAGCCTACTCTGCCTGATGGAAAGCAATAATTGGAGTCTAAGAGTGGTGGTCACCATCCTCATTGCAAGTGTATTTAATTACTAGGAGGCAAAAATGTATTTATTTTTATTCTCTTTATATTAAAGTTTTTTTTTTTTTGACTTTTCTCTCATTTGGAATTATTTTTAGGCTTTTCAAATATTCAATCAACGGACACAAAGAACACCCAGACTCATGACAACTGTAGGTGGATCACACACATTTTTGTCCCGTGCGGAAATCGAACCCCTCCGGTTTAGCAGTCAAGGTCCCTAACCACTAGACAGTTGCAATTGAATCTTATAAAAGCTTGTTAATATATCAGAGAGTGTTGTTTTAAAAAATTGTTTCCACAATTTTACCTGCGATTATGGTCACTGCTTCACTCCTAAGAGTCGTAGCGTGATAGTTTTTTTTTATTTTTTTATACTATAGGGACAGACGAACAGTCGGGTCACCTGATGGTAAGTGACACCGCCGTCCATGTACACTTGCAACTCAAGAGTCGCAAGTGCGCTGCCCGCCTTTGAGAAGGAGAAAGGAGATGACGGGGGAGAAAAGGGGGAGGGGGAATTGGGCCTCCGGAAACCTCACTCAATTCGGGGAAATGCAACGCAAGCGTTACTTCACAACCGGTTTTCTGTGAGGCCGTGGTATTGCACCGGTCGAGCCGGCCCATTCGTGCCTAAGCATGGCTCTACCACTGTTAAAGTTTAAAGAAGTTTAAAGATTTATAAAATAATATAAATATAATTATAAAATAATATAAAATATATAAAATAATATAAAATAACAGTTTCGAAGATTAACAAACAAAGCAAAATAAAATAAATTCTAGACGTTATTGGTACAATGGATTGAATTTCACGATCTCTAAACTCAAACGTAACATTCGTGTATGTTGTTCACAGGAATTGATGTCTCATCTCAAACACAATCAGCGTTTGTTTACACAGTAAGTTTCAATGTCTTCGCCAAATGAAATTGTCAATCAATACCTCGCCTCGTCTTCAAAAGGGGGAAATGAGCCTTTTAACTGTATTAAAACTTCTCGGGGTGCAAATCAAAACTTTCTTGCGATATGGCGTTCATTCATTTTTTATTTAAATTGCTTAAGATTTAAGTTATTACTGTATATAAGAGTGATTTAAGGTACTTGAATTACAAGAAAAAAATGAGTTTTTAACTTTAAATGCTTAGATTTGAAATAACTATTAAATTTTACGCGTGCGAGACTGTTATTGTAACGCCTGTATAACCACAAGTTATGATAAGTTATAAGAACACACAGTTAACTTACTATAATATGGTTCAAAGAGAAGGATATGAAATAAAGGAAAGAAGGTCATATTACTAATACTGATGGATTGCAGTTTTTTTTTTTTTTTTTTTTTTCATAAAAGTATACTAGCAATGTGGGTCACACATTAATAGTATTCTTTTGTTAACGCCCCAGGCAAAGCTAAATGCTTGTATTAGGGGTGGGTTTACTACGGTAGTATACTGGCCGGGGTATGAACCCGTAACCACTTGACCGCAAGTCCGTCGCCTCAGCCATCACGCTACCGCCGCTTCTTATAAGCAATAGGTTGGAGGTTGTTACCGCATACAATGTAACTTGAACTGGCTGATAGAAAAACTGCTATTTTAAGTGAAAACGAAATATCTAGCTGTCGATACAATCCTTTTTAATCATGTTTTCGACTTGAGCTCCGTTCGCTCACTTTGACCGACAAGTAGACCAACTCAGACTCAGACCTCAGACCAACTCACTCGACATAAAGGTAATGACGCACCACAGCACCCTCACAGGCGGGCAGCACACTGACGACTATTGAGTTTATTCATTTATTCAGTAATACATTTGTTCATTTCTTTATTTAAACAAATTAGCTTACAGTTCACGCACCAAGACGCTTACATGTTATGTCAAAGAAATGATTTTGAATATTCATTTACACATACATTTCAACATTATTACATTTACATTACAATTACAAATAACTTTAAAAAATATATATTTTCTATACGGTGTCAACAAAGTAAGAACGGTAGTTATAAAACAATCAAATATTATCAATGAAGTGGCATTATCATACACCAATAATGCAACAATAAAAAAAAAAATTACCGTCCAGTCGGTTACTCTATCTACAGAACAGCTGCACATGCACACATGAACTCAGCAGAGCTGCACATGAACATCTGCGAGCTGCTGCAGTTTCAGTGCCGTTTCCTCATTCAATACCCGCGGTATCCCTCACCCCAGATTTCCGTCCCTATATGTTTTCTTTCTACAAACGTTTTTTCTCAAGGCAGGCGACCGGATTATGTAATAAAATATCCAAAATTATCTTGTAAAGTTCACATTGCACTGACCCATAATAAATTTGGGGCAAGGATAGGAAAATTATGATGATGAGGATTATGTAATTAAACGTCCGCTAGGTCCGAAAGACATAAAAACAGATGCCAACGTCGTTTACTCAGTGTGAAGTTCTTTACCGTCACGACTGGACGACTTACTCCTTGAGAAAGGTCTCCTGACAAGACGAAACTAGTCGGGCATCCCCGAAATATACACGTGAGTAAAAGCGTATATTTCAATAAATATGAATGTAACTCACGAAAATTTATTCTGGAGGTAACAAGTAGACGGACGGGCACAAGACAATTTCTACTAGGTTATTTAAAATAAAAAATGTATGATAAAAATGTAGAAAGCACGTAACGAAGTATTTAGAGGGCTTTGTCTTCCAGCACGAGCCAGTTCGAGTTATAAGTATGCGACCCTGACTTGCTTAAGCTATACTACTTATACTCCCCAAGGCAGTATGAACAATATCCCTTCCCTTCTCTTCTAATCCTCCCAACCACTCCAAACTTTTTCCTATGTTTTTTTTTAACTCCGGCATTAGGAACAATTCCTGTTTCGCGGGCTTTACAAGCAAGCAAGCATTCAATCAATGGAAACAAAGAACACGCAAACTCGGAACAACTATTAGAGGATTACACAAATTTTTGTCTCGTGTGAGAATCGAAGCCACGACCTCCGGTTTAGCAGTCAGGGTCACTAACCACTGGACCAACAGGCCCGTCATATATGTATATCCCATTTTATTCCCAAAAGTGCCCGTATAACAGCAATATAGCCTTGAGTTGGACTAATTTTCAACTGACTTCAAAAAGGAGGAGGTTCTCAATTCGACTGTGTTTTTTTTTTTATATTTGTTACCTCAGAATTTTCGACTGCGTGAATCGATTTCGACGATTTTTTTTATTTGATAGCTGGTGATTCCCGTGCGGTCCCATTTTAATTTGATTCAGTTCTGACAATGGCATCCATGAGAAAACCATATAAGTCTTAAATTTGCATTAAGTATGTGCGCGACAAATGGACTAATAACTCAATATCACGCCAACCGATTTCGATGATTCTTTTTTTATTAGTAATGATGTACTTCAAGGGTAGTTAGATGAGAGTTTGGTCCAGTTGTGATATTGGCATCCTTGAGAAAACCATACTAGTCTTAAATTTGATGATAGACGCATTAAAGTCGGTTGTCTACTTTCTTAATGTCCGACTATTAATTGGCAAAATATGGGCGTTCATTACGCTTCTGTGGATCTCTATCAATCGGATACAGTCGTGAAATATTTGTGGAAAAACTTGGAAAGTACGACGAAAGTAACTAAATATCTAATATAAAATACAATGAATACTGTTAAATAATAAAATTGTATGACACAGCGTTAAAGTCCAAGAAAATTAGACAAAGATTATTATTGTTCTTTTAAATATACTCGTACATTTTTATGTTATCTTTCTCGGTCGGAGCTAACAAATCCACGGCAGTAATTGAACCGGCTGCGTAAACATTTTTTGTGGTAGATACGCTCACGCCTAATGAGTAGACAGAGATGTGCAAAACAAGCACATTTTGAGAGTAGAAATTGTGTCCCTCTAACTTAATAGGGGGCAGGCCTATTGCCATCAATCAGGTACTGTATGACTGTATTTATACTGTCTGATAGATAACAGTCCAATCCATTAGTCGCTTTTTACGATGCCACCGGGAACTTGTACTTTTTTATGGTATATGGGGGAGACGAGTAAACGGGTCACCTGATGGTAAGTGACTACCACCACTCATAGATACCTGCAACTTAGAAGAGGGGAAATTCGGAAAGAGAAAAAAGGCTTGGGACTTTTTTTTTTTTAACGTGTGGAAGCCCCCTCGGGCCGTTATGCCACCGGGCACCGGAGGCACGGCTCCCTGTCATATAGGGTGACGCAGATGCTTACCGGTCACGGATGTTTTGGGAAGTACCTGCGGGACACACATACATCCACAGGGAGCCTGACGCCCTTGGAATTGACGCAGTGGTGCCACCACACACGAGGAAGATACGGTGCGGCATACAGTAATGGTAATAATGGTAATGGTCAAGGGCTCAGTTTCCGCATTTAGACTCATGATCGGTCCATTATGCGTTCAGGAGGCTGACTAGTTGAGCCAGCCTAGCTCCTTCCAGAAGCGCAGAAGCCTCCTGGGGCATTCACAGGCTTCTAGGAGCGTCCTCGCGCCTGCGAGGATTTCTGCCCGTTGTGCAGCCACGCCCTCGCATTCCAGGATGACGTGGGCGGCCGTTTCCTCCGCGCTTAGACAACCCCTGCATTGGGGGCTATCGGTCGCGTTAATGACGAATAGGTGTCGGTTCAGAGCCAAATGACCTGTAATGCTACCGACCACTATTCGGATGTCCGTTCTGTGAAGACTGATGAGTCTACGCGATAAACGTGGTGATAATTCTGTTAATACCAGTTTGGATTGCCTGCAGCCAGGTGTGTTAATCCATCTGCTATTGTGTGCTTCTCGAGTCCTTTGCCTTATCCAGGAGCGATTAAGGTTGAAGGGTAGTGGCAGGAGTGTGGTAGGGCCTGCCACTGGTGTTTTGGATCCCTTCCTTGCTAGCTCGTCGGCGGCATCGTTGCCTAGTGAGTTGCTGTGCTCCCTGATCCATTGTAGAATTACCCCGTTTGCCGAGGCTAAGCGTTCTAGTTTTTGGTGGCATTCATAGATGAGACCGGAGTTCATGGTGTTGCCCATTAGGGCCCTTAGTACCGCCATACTATCTGACAGTATGCGGATGTTGTATTTCTTGATGCCTCTTGTCATAGCTGCGTGGGCTGCGTGAATTAGCGCCACACATTCGCATTGAAAAATCGAACTGTGTTCGCCCAGTGCCAGCGATATTCTTATGTTTAGGTCTAGTGAGTACACCCCGGCTCCAGTACCTGACCCCATCTTGGAGCCGTCCGTGTATATCCGGACTTCATTTATGCCAGAATGGTCACTATCGTTTTCCTGTAGTTCTATACAGTACCTTCTTTCGAAGATGTGTTGTTTAGGAATCCTGTCACATGGGGCAGCTATCAGAGGTTGGTAGTCAACTAGTTGATTCCAGATATTGGAATGTGGACCCTCTTGGTTATTCCACAGACTCAGATGTTTAAGTCTAATCGTTGCCATAGCTGCCTCCTGTTGTATGTACAGGTCTAGTGGTGCTAGATCGAGAGCCACCTCAAGGGCGGCAGTAGGGGTTGTTCGCATGCATCCAGTGACGGCCGTACAAACGAGTCTCTGGAATTGCTGCAACCTGTTTCTAACCGTGCTAAGCTCAGTTCTCTGCCACCAAGCAATAGCACCGTACGTGATTATTGGCCTTATTACCGCGGCATACAGTACAAGAGTGTTCTGCATGCGAAAGAGCCGCGCCGTGCCTTACAGACAGAAATAGGCGCGCCATGGTCGGGAGTAAGAGGTCATGGGAGGCAGTAACCTTCTGTGAAACAATTATCTTACAGAAGGAGGCTGCGGAAAGGAAGAGGGAAAACACTACTACTCTCCCCATCCGCAGACGACGCATCGGACGTCGGAGGAGGGCCGACAATGCCCAACTCTGGCCTCCGTAAATGGACCCGAGGGCGGTCAACCTGGGGTTCAGTTCACCGCCCCGGTCGCTTAGCGGGTCCGAGGTTGGAGGCGCGCAGTGTTCCTCGCGCCTCCCTCAAGGAATGGTGAGGGGAGAAGCATAATCCTCTCCCACCTTCAAATCGCGAAAGAATGTCATGTTCCCGCGGCCCTCAACAGCACGTGCGAGGAAGGAACACCGTGGCGGTTTTAGCCGATCAAGTCCGGCGGATAATTTTTATTTATTAAGTATTTAAAATATTGTTAGAAGGAAGAATAAGATTAAATCAAACACCTGGTAGAGGCATGCTTGGGCACGAATGGGCCGGCTCGACCGATGCGATACCACGGCCTCACAGAAAACCAGCTGTGAAGTAACGCTTGCGTTGCATTTCCCCGAAATGAGTGAGGTCTCCGGAGGCCCAATTCCCCCTCCCCTCATCCGCCCTCTCCTCTTTCCCAACTCCTCATCCACCTCTCTTCTTTCCCTTCCCCGCATCCCCCTAACCCTTTTCACCCTCATCGCGAGCAGCGCATTACGACTCTTGAGTTGCAAGTGTGTGTGTAAACGGTCTGTCTGTTCGCTGTCCCCCTATAGTGTATAAAAAACAAGCATATTACAAAATAGAAAATTATTTCGCTGACATAAACAACAACTGGCTGGTCCTGCACCACAGCTACACCGTACATAATAAATTTCACGGGTGTATTCGTTTTTATTCTATATGGTTTTATTATTTAACATTTTTTCATTAATTATTACTGACAAATATTTTTTATACAACATGGACGTTACATTGTAGGTATTTTATGAATAATATAAATATTTAAGTTATACAACTGCGTAATGCTTAGTGAATTATTTAAATTTATGTTATATGTCCCCTTTAGACGGATGATGAACTCGTGAACAAGTGCCGTTGATCTCCGGACTTCTATTACTAAGGTTAAGTTAATACCGTAAATGTTGTTTCAGAATGATATATTGTATATTTCTACAAGTCAATTATGTAAAATATTTGAGGAAGAGTGCTAGCTAGTAAGTATCGTACTAGGAGACTTAGAAATTGGACCTGACAACCCAATAGTATGTTTATAGTTTATACAGGACCCGATTGCCCCCAGTATAAAAAGGAAACTGAATTGTAATAAGGTTACTATATACCTATATCGCGAGTCTGGTGTTCGGATGTCGACTATAATTTATGGAGCTTTAAAAAGGCAGATCACCTTCTTCTCCCTTCCTCTACAGGACTACACGTGCTGGCCTGAGGAGTCACCGTTTGTGCGTCGAAAATATACGTACCCGAACTAAACGGTTTGGCTCTTCTTTCTTGTGCCGATCGGTAAAAGCCTGGAATTCTCTACCAGCGCACGTGTTTCCTTCCCACTATGATCCCGGGTCTTTTAAGCGGGGCGTGAAAAAGCATCTCACCAGACCGCCATAGTGTGGGTAACCATGCTGCATTGACTAGACATGCAATGAGGATGGTGACCACCACTCTTTGACTCCACCTATTGCTTTCCATCAGGCAAAGTGGAGTCACTATGGTAGGCTAATATAAAAAAAAAAAAAAAAAAGATCACTGTTTAGTATAAGTTGAGTTGTAATGTTTTTTTAAAGACCGGGAGTACATAATAATTCCTGTGTCGCGGGGGACTTAGACTCAGAAAAACAATTTGAGGATTACACAAAGTGTTGTCCAGTGCGGTGATTGCACTCGCACCGCGGTGGCGAGGAGACCACTTAAACCGCTACGCCATCTGTGCAGTGAGATTATACTATAGACAATCATACAGACAATCTAGTTTTTTTTTTATGCGATAGGGGACAAACGAGCAGACGGGTCACCTGATGGTAAGTGACTACCTCCGCCCATGGACACCCGCAACTCAAGAGTCACAAGTGCGTTGCCGGCCTTTTAGGTAGGAGTACGCTCTTTTCTTGAAGGTTTGAAGGTCGTATCGGTTCGGTATGTTATATAGACATTCCATACAACGACCGGTCATCTTTTATATTGGGCCCTTGTTATTTTTCAGTTTTTTTTATATTATAGGGGGACAGATGAACAGACGGGTCACTTGATGGTAAGTGACAACCTCCGTCCATGGACACCTGCAACTCTAGAGTCATAAGTGCAATACCCGCCTTTGAGGGTGATGAGGTATGCGAGAAAGGAAAGAGAGGGGGATGAGGAGATGGGAAAAGGAGCGGGGAGTCAGGGGAGAGGAAAAAAGACAGGGGGAGTTGGGCCTCCGGAAACTTCAGTAATTTTAAGTTAATGCGACGCATGCGTTGCTTCACAATCGGTTTTCTGTTAAACCATTCGAGCCCGCCCATTCGTGCCTAAGCATGGCTCTACCACGTAAAAAATGTTATTTTATGTGCTTTTACTTGTCTAATATCTATCATCAAGATTGAGTCGAAGTCGTCTTAAAAGGTGATTCTCTTAAGACTACTCCGATTTGCAAAACATCTGCCGTGTACTATATCAAGTTGCCACCCGTTTACTTATAACATACCTTAGCTTTAATTTATTTGAAGCTATGCTTTGCTAAAATAAAGCTCAGTCAAATAAATACATAGATATCGGTACCAAATAATCGATAAACTATATTAGTAGATAAGATTATTCCTATCGTCACTGCCATGATTAAGTTATCAGAGATATTTCCTAACAATTTCAATAGCTTTTAAACGCAAACTGCCTCTTGTTACACATTTTTTTTTGGTATAAAGAACAAACGGGCAGAAGGGGTACCTGATGATAAAGGACTTTTGTCACGAGTCACTTGATGGTAATGGACCATGTACACCTGCAACCGGTAACCGGTAATCTCAGCCATGACATTACTGATATAACTCCGGTCGAACCGGCCCGTACGAGCTTAAGCATGGCTTTGTTACGTCACGACGTAAATAGAGTTGATTCTCAAGTCATACATATGTAGATTGTTCAAGGTTTAGTATCTAGAAAAAAAATGGGAAAATTTACAGACTATCTTCGTAATTTGTCTGACTGTTCGTCTAACTGAAAAATAATAAACACAATGAGATGAAAATTAACCGGCAAAGCTACTGTTTCGTACGGTGATGTCAAATGTCGATGAAATAATCGGACTTTAAAAAGTAGACAACCGACTCCAATACGTCTGTCATAAAATTTAAGACTAATATGGGTTTCTCATAGATGCCATTGTCAGAACGGGACCAAACTCTCATCTAACTACCCTTGAAGGACATCATTACCAATAAAAAAAAGAATAATCGAAATCGATTTGCGTGATATTGAGTTATTCGTAATTTGTCGGGCACATGCTTTATGCAAATTTTAGACTTATATGGTTTTCTCATGGATGCCATTATCAGAACTGGACCAAATGACCAACCAAAAATGGAACCACACGCAGTCTGAAGTTCTGAGGTAACAAAAATAAAAAAAATCACAGTCGAATTGAGAACCTCCTCCTTTTTGAAATCGGTTGAAAAGGTGCACTCTCGTCCATCCGATCCATCCGAGATCCATCCGAATCCATGTAAACAGAGGCGTCCCCAACATCCAATTCTTGCCTTACAAAATTAAGCCTCCTTGCGTTTTGTAGTCATACGAGCCCTGTATATACCTATTTACTGTCTGGTTGATAACCAGACGCTCACTCCACCCAAAACCACATCTCTTAAAAAAAATGTCTCCGTACTATAACAGTTAAAAAAGCGTAAACTTATTGATTTTAACACCGGCCTCGTGACATTGACCAAATTACATTGAAGTATAGGGGGACGGAGAGCAAAAGGGGTACCTGATGATAAATGAATTTCGCCGCTTATGAACACTTGCAACTCAAGAGTATTAAGAGTGCTGTCCGCCTTTTAGGGTAGGGGAACAGGAGGACTGAAAAGAGGTGATGGTAAAATGGGGATGGGAAAGAGGGGAAGGGAACAGTGTTACACCTCCGGAAACCCCACTCACTCGGTCACATATTGCAAGCATTGTTTAACAGCATGTTTTCTTTGAGGCCGTGGTAATACTCCAGACTGGATCGGATGGACGATCCTTAACCATGACCACAAATTTCCCCTACGTTTATGCTCCCTGCTCCGCACTTAAGTGTCGCAGCGTGATGTTTTATAACTTATATCGCCCCTTAATAAACGATCATTTAATACAAATACTGGCCTCTTCGTGTTGTGTTGAGTTACCTCATATTTATGGGCGCAATATGGCATATCGTTCTGTTAAGTCGATTCGAGTTAAATACACCGCGGTATTGATGGCCCGTGGGTGTTTATAAATGCATAAAGATGAGCGAAATTTGATCGAGTGTGACTTCAATCATTCTCTTAATTAAAACCTATTACTTGGGTCTGGGTTGGAAAACGGTGTTTTTGACTGAAGATAGGATAGAAGATAGGATAGGATAGAAGGTATAAACTGAACTTTTGGACTAATTTTGGACCGTAAGTCCGAAGTTAAGAGTGGTTTCGATTTTTTTTTGATTTTCTATCGTTATAAATATAATAAATGTTTTATTAAAATAGAGTAAGAACTGAAACAGAGGCGTACGACGAAGAAGAATTGAGTGCTATTGAAGATCTGAAATTTCTGTCTGCATCTTCAAAATATATAAATAGTTATAATAAATTTAGCGAGCTTAGGCAACTATTTCCTTACACGTCATTTGAAATTATTTCTTTTATAACTACCAAATATAATAACGGTTATATTATTAAACGTACATGCTAAAAGCCTACAAAAATGTCCTAAAGCCTATACACACGACCTCGTCTTAGCAGGAACTATAACCGCTAGACCAGTTAAACATAAAAGTAATTGTTATCGCCACATAAAACCTTGTATTAATTCTGTTAAAAGCAGAGAAACTATAGACGAGACATTAGCGCATATTTATTAAAATTTGATAATAGATACAAAGTCCGGCAAATGACGGCACATTGTGGGGTGATAAGACGTGGTACGAGATCTAGATACGAGAAAATCCCGGTTACTGTTATTTAGCTTATCGCTATAAATTATTTGATAGTTTATAACTATACTCATGTGATTGTTTCTTACTTAATAGTCATTAAAATAGGAAAACTTCCTACCAGTTTTGAGTTTTCAATGTCGCCAGCGATGCACTTCTGAAACAATGACATATTTTTCATTAAAACTAATTTTCATATATAAAATTTATTCGCTTCTTTTCATTACATTTCGTTTCAATTCTCTGGATTTTATTTTGGTTAATTTGTATATTAGCTTCATAGATAGATAGAGATAGAGAGAATAGAGAGATAGATAATATGAGTGGCAAGTCTTTTGGAATCCACTGCAATGAGCTGTCCTCAAAAAAATTAAATATTAAATCTTTACAAATTTTTAATATAAAAGTTAAGGACTGATTAAACACAAAAGACTAGTAACATAGTACAAAATAAAATAATAAAAGTTGCTCAAAAGAAACTCAAGGGTTTTTAAACCCTAAATGTTCTATTTTTTTTTTTTTTATACTATAGGGGGACAGACGAACAGACGGGTCACCTGATGGTAAGTGACACCGCCGTCCATGGACTTGCAACTCAAGAGTCGCAAGTGCGCTGCCCGCCTTTGAGGGTGATGAGGGATGGGGGATGCAGGGAGCGGAAAGAAGAGAGGAAAAAAGGAGAAAGGAAATGAGGGGAGAGAAAAGGGGGGGGGGAATTGGGCCTCCGGAAACCTCACTCAATTCGGGGAAATGCAACGCAGGCGTTACTTCACAACCGGTTTTCTGTGAGGCCGTGGTATCGCACCGGTCGAGCCGGCCCATTCGTGCCTAAGCATGGCTCTACCACTTTGGATATTCAAATTGATGCATCTATATTCAAATTGATACAATGATTATTGTGATGTAACAATATGACATAACTTCTGCCGTATTATTAACATTTGTAAATGAAATATTTTAGGCATTTAATTATAATCCAAATTAAAATGTATAATAATGTCAATATGAAAATTAATTATAATTATAAAATAAATGAATACTTAGCATTTTATCTCTGTTAAATATAAACTACAATAGAATGTCACAGTAATATAAGATTATATTATTATGTTCAGTTCATCAACTCAACCTATCCTCTTTCCTCTCCCTTTATCGCCCTTCTCTTTTTTACCCTCCCCGCATCAACAATCCCTTACCACTGTCACTTAAATCCAGGTGACCCGTCTGTTCGTTTGTACCCCTATAAAATAAAAAAGAAAAATCTAGAATGGTTTTCAGAGTTGATTTTGTATAGTATACGAGTGTTCAACACATAATTCCAGAATAAAGCCTTGCGTTTGTGGTGTTTTGTTCTTACTTAGCTTTGAAGTCTTTCACACAGAGTAGCTTTTGTGTACATATTTATTGTTTTATTTAAACAATTGAACGTGTGACACCAGAGCTCGGTTATAAACATATGTACGAACACGCCTTTATTACCAATTTAAAAAAGTAGACAACCGACTTCAATGTCAATCATAAAATTTAAGGCTTATATGGTTTTCTCATGGATGCCATTGTCACAACTGGACCAAACTCTCATCTAACTACCCTTGAAGTACATCCTTTCCAATAAAAAAAGAATCATCGAAATCGTTTAGCGTGATATTGAGTTAATCGTCCATTTGTCGCGCACAAACTTAATGCAAATTTAACACTTAAATGGTTTTCTCATGGATGCCATTGTCAGAACTGCTTGCTGCTGCGAACAAATAAAAATCGTTGAAATCGGTTCACGCAGTCGAAAGTTCTGAGGTGACAAATTGAGAACCTTCTTCTTTTTGAATCGGTTGAATTTGAATTGGTTGAAAAGTAGAGTAAGCTGCAATACCTTGATGTCTATACCATTTTTTTTTTGTGGATAAACGAGCAGACGGGTCACCTGATGGTAAGTCACTTCCGCTGTCCATGAAGACTTGCAACTCAAGAGTCCCAAAGTGCTGTCCACCTTTTATGGTAGGGGAAACTAAGGAGGGAAAGGGGGTTGGGCCCCCGGTAACCTCACTCACTCGTTCAAACAATGCAAGCATTGTTTAACAGCCGGTTTTCTATGAGGCCGTGATAATACTCCGGTCGAACCAGCCCATACGTGCCGTGATTACTTTGCCTTATTAGAAATGCTCAAATTTTAATGATTGATGAACCCTGGCTGATCAGGTCTAGATAAAATTTGGCACAGAGATAGATTATACTATAATTTTAACAGCGAAAACTGTACGGTTTAAACAAAGGCCAAGTGAACGAATTTATAAGCAACAGCTCGTGTTTATACGGATTTAGAGTTTAAATTAATTGTTCGAGCAGTTTAGGTAGATGGTAGACAGCAATTAAACATACCATAGTAATATTAGAATTTACTCGGTTGATCTAGCGGTAAGTGCTCCTGAGCCAACAGAAGTCTTAGGTTCGATTCCCACACAGGATAAATACTTGTGTGATAAGCACGATCATTAGTTCTTTGTCTGGGTGTAATTTATTTATAAAATGTATGTATTCAGTCTGTCCCAGCTACTTTCTTCAGGTCTGTCAGTCCATCTGGCTGGGCGGCGTCCTACCTGAATAGATCATTTACGTCGAAGCTTATATTTATTATAAAACAATAAACAGTATTTTATTGCAGTACTTTTTAATATACAGAAAGGTTGTGAGGTAACAACACTCATTTTTTGAATATAACACAATCAAATCGAGAGAAATACTCTCTTAAAGGGATTTTAGGTTTGTTAGAAATTTGAATTTACTTAATTTGTATCTGTTATAAAATATGTTTTTAGAACGATAGAAAATAAATAAGTTGTATCTAAGGTTGGTTCTATGGAAGTTAATTAAAAAAAAAAACTTTCTTTCTTCCTTGCAATGTAAATTTAAAGGATATTTTCCAAGGCTTGAAAAATTATATCTATCGCCTAGCAAAAGCAGGCCCGGGAGGCGAGAAGCAGGCCCGAGAGGCGAGAAGCAGGCCCGAGAGGCGAGAAGCAGGCCCGAGAGGCGAGAAGCAGCCAGCACGAGGTGTTCCGCGCTCTCGTGTCTAAATATGGGGGGGACACACACATTATATCGGGATCGCCATGCGAGTGTGTTCTTATAACAGAAACAAATGGTCCGATAAAAAATTATATTTATATAAAATTAACATTTACAATGTTTGCAAACATGTTTATTTATTACCACTCCTTTACCACTCTTTATACACATTTCTGGAACATTCTTTATAAGTAATAACCTTCAATCTACATAGATGATGTTATAAAGTTATTAACGGTTAATTATATGAAGCGGTTGTCCTTCGCAAACAGACCTTCGGTTGCCGTGGCCCTGATTATCATCTATTAGGGGCTATCTTAGATAATTTTGCTTTGAGCATCTCAATATGACCCGTAGCGTTTCATACGTAATGCTGTTAGCTCATGGTTCATTTAAGATAACTTTGTATTGTGATTGATTCTCTCAATTTAAGCTACAATTCCGGTGAGGAATGTGGGAGAGCCAGTCAAAGCTCGAATGAAAACTACACTAACTTATTTACAAATACAAAATATATAATAACTAAACATATTTATGTATAACATTTAACATACATACTAACACAAATACAGATAAAAGTAGAGGTAGAGAAAGAAAAAGAGGGAGGGTTGTGGGGGAGGGGATAGATGAGAAGAAGAGTTTGGCACCGAGATTCTCACTCGCTCGGCAATACAGTGCAAGCATTGTTTGTATACCGGTTTTCTGTGAGGCCGTGGTATTACTCCGCTCGAGCAAGCCCATTCGTGCCTAGGCAAGGCTTTCCCACGGTGGCCTATCTATAGGTTTATAAGAATGTTTGTGATAAGATATATAGGTATATATGTAAATATGATACCCCTAAATCAAATTGATTAAGAAGATGAAGGACCAAATAAATTTCGGATATCACAATTTCAACGGCTTTTCTAAATTAACTTTATAAAGTTAAATTGTACCTTCACTTAAAAACAAAATTTCTCCCTTTCTCTTGCACAATTTATAGGCAACTAGACAGGTCATGGCTGTTGCTATGGCTATGGAGAAGTTGCCAGAATCCTTAGAGGTCGTTGGTTTGATTGAATATGTATGTATTTAGAAATATGTAAGTATGTTTATCAGCTGTCTGGTTACCATACTACAAGCTCTGCTTAGTTTGGGATCAGACGGCTCTGTGTGAGATGTGTTAAGTTATTATTATTATTACATTTCATGAGTTTCTAGGTAAATTAGAGAGTAGGTATTTACTCTCACCCCTATATCTCCGACGGGTTCTGCAGAGGAGTGACTACCGAGCCGGAGGTCCTGGGTACGATTCCCACACGCTACGAAAATATGTCGTGCTCCACAATTAGTTGTCAAGGGTATTTGTGTCCGTAGTATGAATGTTTGTAAAGTCCCCCGCGACATAGGAATTATTCCTAAGCGGAAGTTGATTGTTGCGGAAAAAAAATTGTCTTAAACGCCTTATTTAACCGCTCATAATCCCATTAACGTCGTATTGATCAAGCTTAGTACCGTCTACCTGGCACTGTATAAACGTACACTCTCTGAGAGATATAGTACGATTCCTTAGTAATCTTTTACGACACTTTGGCTGACTGCAACGAGAACTGAACCCTTTTTAACTAAAATAAGACAAATAAAACTTCAGAGCCATGCTTAGGCACAAATGGGCCGTCTCGACCGGTGCTATACCACGGCCTCACAGAAAACCGGTTGTGAAGCAACAGTTGCGTTGCATTTCCCCGACATTAGTGAGGTTTCTGAGGCCCAATTCCCCTCTCCTTATTTCTCTCCCCTGACCTCCCGCCCGTTTTCCCATCTCCTCGCCCCCGTCTCTTACCCCTCCCCTACGCCTACCTAGCCTACCATAATGACTCCGCTCTGCCTGATGGAAAGCAACAAGTGGACTTTTAGTGGTAGAGCCATGCTTGCTTAAGCACGAATGGGCCGGCTCGACCGGTGCGATACCACGGCCTCACAGAAAACCGGTTGTGAAGTAACGCTTGCGTTGCATTTCCCCGAAATGAGTGAGGTCTCCGGAGGCCCAAAATCCCCCACCCCCCCCCTAATGATAGCGCTGTTAACTAAAAGGATACCCCAGGGGGGTACCAGCGCTAGCGTTGGAGAATCCCCCCCTGGACGTCCACCCTCAGTACGGATTATGCCTGAGCGTGGACGCCCAGGCTGCCCCTCGTACTCTGGGGGGGGCTCAACTGCGCTCTCAAAATCTGCTCGGGGCAAGAGAAGGCATACCATGGCACCCCCTGTCACGTTTACCGTGGATTTTTGCAACATTAGGGGCTTACATTCGAACCTCGACACTGTCCACCACCACCTTGAGACAGCAAAGCCGGCCTTGCTCTTTTTAACCGAGACGCAGATATCATCTCCAGCGGACACATCCTACCTCTGCTACCCTGGGTACGGACTTGAACACTCCTTTGTTCCTAAGGCTGGTGTATGCGTGTACGTTAGAGATGATATCACTTCTCGCCGCCTCGGCAATCTTGAAGGTAGGGACCTCTCCATCTTATGGCTACGTGTAGACTGCGACGACCATCCCCGCATCTACCTATGCCTCTACAGGTCCCATAGCGGTGATGCCGAAACGGACCGACTCATCGACCACGTCCAAATGGCTACAGACTCAGTGCTCCAGCAGGTCCCATCCGCAGAGATCGTGATTCTTGGCGACTTTAACGCCCATCACGCCGAATGGCTTGGTTCGCGCAAAACCGATCATGCGGGAAGATCTGTTCACGATTTCGCCTTGGCATATGGCTTGACGCAGCTGGTAGCAACGCCTACGCGAATCCCAGATGCAGAAAGCCACGTGCCTTCACTGTTGGATCTTCTGCTGACCTCACATCCTGACGGCTACAAAGTATCCGTTGAGGCCCCTCTTGGCTCTTCGGACCATTGCCTGATTAGGAGTATGGTGCCACTCGTTCACTCGCTGCGACCGCGTGTTACAGGCAGTCGCCGCGTATGGCACTATAGGTCAGCAGACTGGGATGGAATGAGAACATTCTTTGCATCCTACCCATGGAGGCAGGTTTGCTTCTCGCCGGATGATCCCAATGTCGTTGCTGACTCTGTCGCGGATGTTGTGCTTCAGGGTATGGAACTTTTCATTCCATTCTCCCTGATTCCCACAGGTGGCAAGTCCCAGCCTTGGTTTGGTCGAACCTGCAAAGCGGCGTCCCGCCGAAAGCAGGAATGTTACCAAGCATGGGCTAATGCAGCGACAGCACGGGATGTAAAGACCAGCACATTAAAGAAGCAATTTAACTTTGCCTCCAGGTCCCTCAAAAGAGTAATTGCTGGGGCGAAGTCGGCTCACATCGGCAGAATTGGCGAGAGACTAGTTAGTCTCCCCTCCGGAACTCGTGCATTCTGGTCTCTTGCCAAAGCTGTCCAGGGGAACTTTTGTAAGCCATCCCTTCCACCTCTGCGCATAGGAGATAATTCGTTGGCCCACGACGCTAAAGAAAAAGCCGATCTTCAGGGCAAACTCTTTGCGTCCAACTCGACCCTGGACGACGGGGGAAACGCACCGCCGACCATACCGCAGTGCGAGACCCGCATGCCGGAAGTCCGGTTTACACAAAGGGCAGTGCGTAAAGCGCTTCTTTCCCTCGACGTTCATAAGTCGAGTGGGCCCGATAGAATCTCTCCTATCGTGCTGAAGACGTGTGCTCCAGAGTTAGCACCGGTTTTAACGCGCCTTTATCGGCTTTCCTACTCTCTTGGCGTAGTCCCGAACTCATGGAAGACAGCTCTAGTGCACCCAATCCCTAAAAAAGGAGATCGCTCGGATCCGTCCAACTACAGACCCATAGCCATCACCTCCTTGTTCTCCAAGATAATGGAATCCATTGTTAACTGCCAGCTCCTCCGGTACTTAGAAGACCACCAGCTCCTCAATGATCGACAATACGGCTTCCGTCAGGGTCGTTCAGCTGGTGATCTTCTCGTATACTTGACTCACCGGTGGGCACAGGCGATCGAGACCAAGGGGGAAGCGTTGGCTGTTAGTTTGGACGTGGCGAAGGCCTTCGATCGGGTCTGGCACAAAGCGCTCCTTGCGAAGCTTCCTTCCTATGGGCTTCCCGAGAAACTGTGCAATTGGCTCACCAGTTTTCTTACAGACAGAAGCATCAAGGTCGTTGTTGACGGTGCATGCTCCGACTCCAAGTCTGTTAATTCTGGTGTCCCACAAGGCTGTGTGCTATCACCCACGCTGTTTCTTCTGCATATCAACGACATGCTGCAGATTAGCAGCATCCATTGCTATGCAGACGATAGCACGAGTGATGCCCTTTACACCGGCCGCGCTAACATTTCTCGGGTAAACGTCATCGAAAGCCGATCCAAACTTGTGTCTGAAATCGAAACTTCTTTATCAAAAGTTTCAGATTGGGGTCGACTTAACCTAGTCCAATTTAACCCCACGAAGACACAGGTTTGCGCGTTCACCGCTAAAAAGATGCCATTGGTCGTATCACCTCAATTTGAGAGCACTTCCCTAACTGCATCAGCCAGTATCGGAATCCTTGGCGTCGATATATCAAGCGAAGTCCAGTTTCGCGGTCACTTAGAGAGTAAGGCCATATTAGCCTCGAAGAAGCTTGGTGTGCTAAACAGATCGAGACAGTATTTTACTCCGGCCCACCGCCTGCAACTTTATAAGGCGCAGGTTCGGCCGCACATGGAATACTGTTCTCATCTCTATGCAGGTGCACCCCAGTACCAACTTCTGTCTCTTGACCGCATTCAACGGAGAGCGACTCGCATCATCGACTGCCAAGATATTTCTGATGGACTTGACACCTTGGCGTTGCGTAGAGATGTAGCTTCACTCTGCATCCTCTATCGCTTGTATCATGGGGAGTGTTCAGAGGAATTGTTCGGACTTATACCGGCTGCTGGTTTCCGCTTTCGTCCTACGCGACAAAATATCCATCCCCATCACCTGGACGATTGGCACTCCACCACTGTGCGCTTCTCCAGAAGCTTTTTGCCTCGCACAACCAGCTTATGGAACAAATTGTCGCCTGCCGTATTTCCGAACCGATACGACCTTCAAACCTTCAAGAAGAGAGCGTACCTCTACCTAAAAGGCCGGCAACGCACTTGTGACTCTTGAGTTGCGGGTGTCCATGGGCGGCGGTAGTCACTTACCATCAGGTGACCCGTCTGCTCGTTTGCCCCCTATCGCATAAAAAAAAAAAAAAAAAAAAAAAAAAACTCTAAGAGTGGTTTTCACCTTCCTCATTATACAGTATACAGTCATACAGTGAATGGTTCACGTCAATAGATTTGCCCCGAATAGCGTTACTGGGACCATTTTCTAATGGACAAAATGTGTGTGTTATCTTTTAAGTTATAAAAGCGTGAGACTCTTCTACGCAGAGATTCCGCCATCGTCCAGTATTTCGAGAAAATAAAACCGTTTATGTAAATAGACAATAAATTTTAATGAACCTGTAATATTGTTGGTTTGACATCAAATGGTCAAAGTGAGTCAATGTTAAGCATATGTGTATCTATATAATTAATACTGAGAGAACAATGGATATTTAAAGTGTGTCTTTTATATATATTATATACCATCACAAAACGTCAATGAATAATAAAATGTGAAAAGAACATTTTTTTTGTTTTCTTTAAGGCACATAACGAATGAAATTCCCGATTTGACCAAACATAGCGATTCAATTTTTATAGACTGTTGAAATACTTGACCTTGGCGAAATCTCTACGTGGAATCTATACGTGAGAGATAGTCCATAAACAACTAACAAATAATGATAGATCAGATTAGATGGAGCACAGATATTAAGCAATGTAATAAAAACTATTGCTAGTGTTGCTTATTATCGCAATGGCACCACAGACAAATAATCGAACGCTGACAAAGAGCCATCTAAAGAAGTATGGTTAATATTCGAGAAGACTGAGTACGAAATACTTATTTATTTAAAATGGATGTTGATTTAATAAGTTATATCACTTCTTTATTATTCTAGAATTTTTCTCGTGCAAACAGAACTACTCATAAAAGGTCATTGTTAGGAATTAAAATAGATACTTCAGTCTTTGTTTAAATTTGGATTTTAACAGTATGTGTTAAAGTTTAGATTCACATGTGTTAGTTAATGTTCCATAACCTTTGTATTTTAGTTTGGCATATATGGGGCTGCGTTCACAAGCTTCTTTTAACGCCGTAACTGTTTTGGTAGTTACATTAAATGAGTAAGTGCGGTGTGGTTCTCGGCGGAGAGTCGGGTGTCCTATATATATCATACATATAATGATTGTATTTAAACAAAACCTTTTAAAAGAGTAACGCTGGAGTTTCTTGCCCATTCTTCTCCATACGAGGCTACATTTTGGAATAGGCGACTAGAAACAATTCTATTTCAATGTAAATGTTGACATTCAAAAGTGCCTTTTGGGCCTATATGAAATAAATGCTTTGACTTTGAATTTAACCTAACAGGCGACTTAGGAGTCAGACTGTTACCTTTCAAACAGAATATACAGGCACATAGTGCCCGAATGACATTAATAGGCATGTCCCCTATTACATTAATAAGTACCAAATTTGAATCGTCAAAATTGGAGCGGTAGTCTCACTCACTTGGGGAAACTAAACACAAGCATTATTATATAATCGGTTGTCTGTGAAGACGTGGTATTTTTCTTGGCGGGTTATCCATCTGTGCTTATACATGGGTCTCCTATGCCTATGCTTAAATACATACATATATAGATAATACTTGATAAATCTATTCCTAGCAATCTTATGCAAATCGTCACTCCACCTGGCCTGTGGGCGTCCTACAGTACGTTTGCCGAGACGCGGTCTTCACTCAAAAACTCGTTTGCCGAGACGCGGTCTCCACTCAAGAATTCGTTTGCCCCAACGGTCGTCGGTTCTGCGGCTAATATGGCAGCACACTGCCACTTCAGCCTGCTGATTTTGTGGGCTATGTCGATTACCTTGGCTGTTTGCCGGATCACTTCATTTCTGATGCGACAAGCCGTACCGTAAGTGTCCACGTTTTGGCTCTGTATGTCATGACGGGTAGGACACACTCATTGAAGACTTTCGTCTTAAGGCACTGTGGGATCGACGATGAGAAACACTATAAGTATATATTTTCTTTTAATTTTATATATCATTCTTTATTAAAATTTATTCATTTATTAATTCATATGTGCTTTTCAATGCAAATAGTATTCCAATCTCATTATAATTTATAGTATTTTTTTTATGTTTGTTAGCATGACCCGGGGACCTACATTGCAGTATGTAACAATATCAAAGTAGCGATATTGCTAAATACTATTACTAAAAAACAATACATTACTAAACATTTTAAAAAGGGTAATCTGATGGTGACTGCTACCGCCGCGTTTGAGAAGATAAAGGAGAAGTTGGACCTCGGATAACCTCATTCAATCGGTGAAACACAAAGCTTAGCAGCTGGGTTTCTGTAAGATCATTGCAGTACTGCCGTCGAGTTGGTTTATATGTGCCAAAGGATGGCTCTCTGAAGTTTAATAATCTTTTAAAGGATTTTTTTTTTTCTCTTAGAAAGCAAAAGCGATTATCAAAATTCTCGATGTAAATATGTGTATTTTTTATATACTATAATTAACAAATATAGATCTAGCCAAAACCTACGGGGATTCCCGACGCACGCTTTTTAATAGACCTATCTGTCACCAACATACCACTTCACCATTTATTTCCGTGAGATGATTACCCGTAAGGGTTTCCACAATAAAAAAGGAGAACTTGATCTCGATATATTACATACTACTATGGACTCTCTAATATATATATTTATGTATGTTCCGCGTTATTACCGGAGACTGGATAGTCTGACACTTCTAACAGAAAATACCAAAAACTTAGCTTAGAAAATAACTAAGCTTAATTACACAGAACTTAACAGCCCTACAGGACAACATTACAGACATGACATTTAAGAAATCATTGCTGAAAACCGATGTGGGAAATGGTCACAAAATACGTATCGTATCAGATAAAGAGAATAATAAAGAATAATAATAATATAATAATGTTGCGTTGGTTTGGAAGGAATGAGTGAAAAGCGAATAAATAAATAAATTTATCGAAAGGCACTGTAATCAGGTAGGGTCAAATTAAAAGTACCGACCCCAAACTAGCGAGCGTGTATTAAAGGTCGTATGAATGGGGGAGAGGCTCGAGATGTATGACCATGATCTGCCTATTCTGATTGGCGATAAAGCGTGAGCATTTGTATGTACTTATATATATGAAACGAGGAATAGAACAAGTGTTTACAGTTTGGGGTATGTTTACTTGCGTGTTGGGGTAGATAGATAAATATATAAACAAATTCTTCATTCTCCAAATAAAAGACATTACAATATTGTAATTACATGTTCTTAAATCAGAATTTGTACAATTGGCGGCCTTATCGCTTTTTGCGATCTCTTCCAGGGAAACTTTAGATAGAAAGAGAGTTTATGTATGGCAGGAGTTGCAGTGTTTAATTAACTAACTCACTCTCATATACACTCTGCACTCGTAGGTATAAATACTAAGATACATATTCTATTCAGGGGTATTCTATGCTTGAGATACATTTACAGGTTTTAGGCACAGCCAAACGCTATTTTTTTAGAAAAACCAGTGTGATGTCCATTACCGTCGTTGCTGGACGACTTACTCCTTGAGAAAGGTCTCTTGTCGAGACCGAAACTAGTCTGGCATCCCCGAAATACACACGTGAGTATAACCGTTTATTTAAATAAATAACCATAATTTTACCCCCTTTACGTAATTCGGAGTAATCCTATTGCAGACATCCATACACTAACGTTATATATTTTTTTATTTTATATTAGTATAGAGTCTCAACACGTCAGTATATATTTTTTTATTTAAAAATATAAATACCGATATATATCGTTCTAGTAACAATATTTCTTTATCTGCTATGTAGATTCTCAAACGCTCTTGCCTATTGTGTTGTGCATATTCACATTAAATGTAAATTTATTCTTCATTACAACATAAATACATCGTAAAATAACCGAATAATATTAGATTATATTTGTTTGCAGTTCACATAGTGTTCAGATAGAGAACGGTAAACAATTTCATATTTTATTTTTGTTTTTTCTTTAAATTACTTCTTTACATGAGTTTTACAAATCATTAGATTTTGTTGTGTTGTTGTTTGTTTATAGGACCAAGGTCCATTCTTGAACCAATTTCAATAATTAAATTTTTGTTATTGTAATTAAAAGGGTTGTCGCATCTCGGCAAACGTAGCGTAGGACGCCCACAGGCTAGGTAGAGTGACGATTTGCGCAAAATGACTGGCAGGAGCCTGATGTGAGAAGCCGAAAATAGATCGAAGTGGCGTGCAATGGGAGAGGCCTATGTCCAGCAGTGGACTGCGATATTCTGATGATGATAAAGAAAAGGGTTATAGTCATAGTGCCCTTGTTTAAATGTGACGAAAAGATTTTGCCTCTAAGGGTGGAAATTATGGGATGGTGAATTAAAATTCTTACAATTTAAAGTGTTTGGCAGATTAAATGGTTAAAGGTTTGTTTTTCAAGTGCAAGGTGCAGGATTTTAATGTATATACTTAGGTTAGGAGCCCTTTTCTGAAAGCGTTATGGACCTCAACGGGGAGCAAGAAACAAGCGGTTGTTTAAATCGTTTTAACTTTAGGACTGACGTAGAGTAAAAAAGTTGTTTTTTTATAATATAAGGGGATCCATGGACACCTGCAACTCGAAAGTCGTAAGTGCCCGCCTTTGAGGGCGATGAGGGTTGAGGGGATGAAGGGGAGGTGAAAGAAGACAAGGGGATGCGCCGGGGGGATAAGAAATAGGGGGTCAAGCGTTGCTTCACAACCAGTTTAAGCATTGCTTCACAACCAGTTTTCTGAGAGGCCGTCTCAGATCCCACTCCTGCGCCTCCCGCCTCCCTGCGCCACTGGTACAGTGTTGCAAGGGATTTCGCCTCCAGGTCCTATGGCGGAGTACCGTCTAGGAGACTCACCGCTTTAAGTCCAAACCCTAAGTCACATTTTATGACACGCGGGAAGAGTGAGATGAGATGGCTCTATTATACTCCACCGAGAACACACGTCTTAAATAAAAAATTTACAGCAAATTTTTTTTTTATATATTTTTTTTCTTTTTTTTTTAAGGCAATTTCGAACTAGGAATATTTCCTGTGTCGCGGGATCTTTACAAACATAAATACATAAAACGGACAGAAATAACGGACACCCAAACTCGAGACAACTGTTTATGGAACACATAAATTTTTGTCTCGTGTGTGAATCGAACCCGACCTCCGGCTCCGGCCGGAGACCAATCATTGTTATTATATATACATATGTGTTGCGACGACAGCTCGTAATCATGAAAGCGGTGGACTGTATACATAAAACTTTAATGAGAATATTTAAGTCGAGAGAAGAGAGAATAATTATGACTGGTGTAACGCGTTACGTGTGAGCGTCTAGGCTTGTGACAGCTGACTGCTTGTCGATGCCGGCGCATGCGGCGGCGGACCGATGTCACGCTCCACACCCCTTCCTCCTCCCCGACGATGTTGGACCGGTTGAGTGAATGGAACTCAACAATATATAAATATATTTATTTCTCTTTTTCAGTTTAAAATGCCCCCGAACACAGTCTTCGAAGCGGATATAGCAATGAATCATGAATTCGTTGAATATGACGCTGAAAAACCTACTAAGGCCTCACCTCGGGAGTACAAATTTTACCTACCAAATTGTATATACCTAGTTTATTTAAACCTAGCTGGGTTCTATGGAATGTACCTCATTTTCGTTGAGGCTAAATGGACTAGTGTGTTCATAAGTGAGTATTACCAAAGTAAATGTGTTATCTTCATAGATACTAAGGGGTTCCGTGTGGTTCACGGCGTTTGTTTTATGGTAATCGGGGACAAACGGGTAGACGGGTCACCATTTTTTTTTTTTATTATTATAGGGAGGCAGACGAACAGACGGGTTTTCTGTGCTTACATTCATATTTATTTGTACACACTGTGATGTACGGTACCGTTGCGGCTGGACGGCTTACTCCTTGAGAAAGGTCTCTTGTCGGGACCGAATCTGTTTACTTGTATACAGTCATATGTATAATACCCACCCCTATAACAAGCACTTTTAAGAAAAGGGTGCGTGACCTCCTGTATAATCAGTTGGCAGAAATGTCACACCGTTAGTACATATTTACCAGACTTTTATAGTGTTTATTATATGCGTTGTATGTAGGTACTAGCGGACCCGACAGACGTTGTCCTGTATGATATTTCAAGCGATTAGGATCAATATAGATAAATAACCTAGATAACGACTGCAGCGCCATCTGCCGGGCTGATTTGTGAATCTAAACCATTCCCAGATCCCCTTGAACACACACAAAAAATTTCATCTAAATCCGTCCAGTCGTTTGAGAGTAGTTCAGTGACATACACACTCACAGAAGAATTATATATATAAAGATATGTATATAAGTTTGTATAAAAGTAAGTGGATGTATAAAATTATATCTATATAATTAGATCATATTTTATAATAATTAAACTGGTACCTCTCTCACCTATTTGCACCTACTACTATTTATTTTTGCCGCACCCCAAAGTTGACTGGGAGAGAATGCCTGAGGCATTAAGTCCGCCTTTGTACAATATGTGAAATAAGTCGAAAATAAATAAATAATCGATTGTCGGTAATAGGCTCGCCCCTTTTACATTATTTGGACCAAGTGTGGATGTTTAATACACGTCTGCCTACCCCTTAGGGGATACAGGCGTGAGCGTATGCATGTACACTAAAGCGACTAAGACATCGGACTGTAATTTTTCAGATAGTATATATACAGGTGTACCCATCTCTTTGTACCTGTCTCCAGGCTCTAGGTCAATTATAATAAAATGCCTGATAACATACATACATTAAATCTTAATATACTTAAGACCACTGTAAAACGAAAGTGGTGCTTTAAAGGTTATTAACTGTCTTTAACTCAGTGGTGGATTACATGAAGGATAGAAGCGCGTGTTGAACTGTTAGAGATGCACAGGCTATTTCAGATAATCAGTACAATGTACTTTGAGCTAATATGTTTCTCATTTTCTGTCTTCGTTTATTATATTTCTTTGTTCTTCCTATTTAACTTCGTTATTTTAGTAGCCCAATTTTAGTTTATTTACTATTAGCAACATAATAGCACACAATAACATAGTGACGGCTGAGGCGTCGGACTTGCGATAAAGTGGTTGCGGGTTCAAACCTCATCCAGCACACTACCGTCGTTAACCCACCCCTATAACAAGCATGTAGCTTAGCTGGGGAGGTTAACAAGAATACTAGTAATATGTGACCCACGTTGCCAGTATTCTTTAAAAAAAAATTGTATATGTTGTACACGAAGTATTGTAATATCCATCTGTTGATTTAAAAGAGCGGCCATGAGTTTGTTTGTCCGTTATCTTCTCATAAGGCTCTACTATTTGAAAACGGGCAGTTATAGATCAACACAGGCATGTAAATAATTATTTTATCTTTTTAATATTAATTTTACATTTGACTCAGCAACTATACTAGCGGTGACGCTGTGTGTATAACTTTAAATGTAAATAAGACGATTTTAAATAATTTCTCAACAATTTTAAGAAATATAAATATTTATTTGGAATTTAAATGTTGTGTACATAGACGTGAGCATATACAGTTATATAGTTTCACATACGTTTATGGTTCACTCACTGCTTAGCTCCTAAGGGACGTAGTGTGATGATTAATAGCCTACATTTTACCTCTATATTATAAGTTATGTTTAAGTCAGTAATATATTAGTTTTTTTATAATTATAGACGAATGCATAAATATAATTCTGTTTACACATTTTTAACCACAATTGTGTTCATAGAAATGAGTTTATAATACTTAAAATGTATATATAATATGTTATATAAACACACGCACGCATATTATAGATGCGTAAAATACAAAAGATTACAGGTAATCTTTTGTATTTTACGCATCTATAATAGCAGCAAGGTTACACTATTAGAAACATATGTTAACAATTTCATCACCCAAGGAATAGATACAAATTCTATTTTTTCAACCGACATTAAAAAGGAGGAGGTTCTCAATTTGACTGTATATTTTTTGTATGTTTCTTTCTTCAGAACTTTCGACTGTGTGAACCGATCTCGATGTTTTTTTTTTATTTGAAAGCTGGTACTTCCCGTGTGGTCCCATTTTAATTTGGTCCAAGTCTGACAATGGTATCCATGAGAAAACCATATAAGTCTTAAATTTGCATTAAGCGTGTGCGCGACAAATGGACGAATAACTCAATATCACGCCAACCGATTTCTATGATTCTTTTTTTATTTGAAAGGATGTCCTTCAAGGATAGGTAGATGGGAGTTTGGTCCAATCCATGAGAAAATCATATTAGTCTTAAATTTATGATAGACGCATTGAAGTTGGTTGTCTACTTTTTTAAAGTCCGATTATTATTTCATAAAATTGATCGTCCTGTTTGAAACAATATTTAAAATTATAAACAATAGACAGCGTCAACTATAGGTTGCTTTTTCAAATGTGAAATTAATATAAAAATATTAGATAATATAAATATCTGTCCATACATTCATACATAATATTACGCCTCTTTCCCATAGGGGTAGGCAGAGACTACTTCCTTCCATTTGCTACGATTCTGACATACCTTTCTCGCTTCTTCAACTTTCATTCCGTTCCGCATACACGCTCGTTGGTCAAAGGTACTTTTGACCTGGCCTTTGCTTAGATTGTCTTGAACTTCCTCTTCCGACAACTCCATTTACCTCTGCCATATAAATAGCTTTTGTCAATCCTCTTTCATTCATCCTTACGATTTGACCGAACCAGTACAGTGTACTTTTTCTATTTTAGTCACTTCATCCTCTTTCACACCACACTGCTCCCTGATCACACTATTCCCCACTCTGTCACTCAATTTCACATCAGCTATACTCCGCAATGCTCTCATTTCTACCGCATTAATTCTACTTTCGTGCTTCTTCTGACATACCCAACTTTCGCTGCCATAATTGTTGGCACCAACACACCTCTATGCACAGCCACGCGAGCCTTCATTGAGACTCTATGGCTGGGCATAAAAATATGCAATGCGCCATTGATTGTATTATTGTGTTGGCCTATAACCACCCATTTCCAAACCAAAAAAAAATATTGCAAAAAAAAAGAGACAAGCATTTAACGAATATTAATACTACATTCCTATGTCTTCTGCTGGTATGGTTCTACAATAAAAAAAAAAATTATCATTAAAATAACTGAAAAGCAGGGAAAAAGAAGTTTACAATTAAAAAGTAAGAAACACCAAAAATTAGAGGTATAAAATGAGAAAGACACATACATATAGTATGTATACATTTGGAATACTGTCCGGGATAATATGAAAAACTCTTTTTTAATTATTATGTTGATCTATTTTATTATTTAACAGTGGTAGAGCCATGCTTAGGCACGAATGGGCCGGCTCGACCGGTGCGATACCACGGCCTTACAGAAAGCCGGTTGTGAAGTAACGCTTGCGTTGCATTTCACCGAAATGAGTGAGGTTTCCGGAGGCCCAACTCCCCCTCTCTCCTTTCCTCTCCCCTCATCTCCTTTCTCCTCATCCCCCTCTTTTCTTTCCGCTCCCTGCATCCCCCATCCCTCATCACCCTCAAAGGCGGGCAGCGCACTTGCGACTCGTGAGATGCGGGTGTCTATGGACGGAGGTTGTCACTAACCATCAGGTGACCCGTCTGTTTGTCTGTCCCCCTATAGTATAAAAAAAAAAAAAAAAAAAAACTTTAGTTTGAATTATTACATTGGATCTGCTAAAGAAGGTCGGAAGAAAACTCACCTATGGGTTAAGCTCGCCTTTGTATATACTATTTCCCTTCTTATGTACAATTTGTTATTTCTGAATTATATGTGTGCAATAAAGAACATAAACAAAGATCTGAATCTCTTTCAGCTTTCGTCTTCTACATGATGACTCTCTTTGGCATCACCGCAGGAGCACACAGGTTCTTCTGTCACAAATCCTTCAAAGCTACGAAGCCTCTTCAAGTTAGTAACCTTTATATTATTAGGTAAATTCAGTTTCATTTGCATAAATGGTCACTGTATTTCCCTTTTTTTGGGTGTGGAAAACCCTCGAGCCGACATCCCATCGACGTTTTCGATAGGATGGTGTGTCGTAATCGAGCCGACTGAAATCACACGGTATGCCACAATGCGCATGAAATAGAAGATATCCGAAAAACAGCTATATTAACAGCTGGACCATCTTTTTTTGTAGTATACAAGAATAAACAAACAGACGGATCACGAGATGGTAAGTGACTTCCGCCACCCATGAGCACTTGCAACGCAAGAATCACAAAATTGCTGACATCCTTGCAAGGAAGGGGAAAGAGGGGATGGGCAAATGGGGAGGCGAAAGGGGGTTGGTCCTCCGGTAACCTCACTCACTCGGTCAAACAATGCAAGCGTTGTATAACAGCCGGTTTTCTGTGAGGCCGTGGTAATACTCCGGTCGAGCCAGCCCATATGTGCCGAAGCATTTCTCTCCCACGTCTCAATCCTTCGGCTACTTCACTGCTTCTCTCCTAAGTGTGTGATTTTTTTTATAATTAACATTATTTCTCATTAGATTCTCCGTCAAATTAATTAAGAATCACTTAAATGGGACCCACAGATCATGAGTAACTTGCTTGTATAGTATGTCTTTACGTAAACGTGTATAGTGACCCTGACTGCTGAGCCGGATTCCGTGGGTTTGATTCCCACACGGGATAGAAATTAATACATACAACATACACTCAAGCCTATTTACAAGAAGCACTAGGCAGTGGCGTACTAAACGCCCACATTTTGCCGACCATAATTCAGTCCCCTCCGTCCCGTTCCATAGCAAGTCTATTGCCATCATCCGAATACTTTGAGTTTAAGATAGGGGGGAAAGATAGAAGGGGATTGAAAAGGATATTGCTGATACAGATTAATGGGAGAGTGCCGGTAAGTCCTAGCCCAACGGTATCCACAAATAGCTCTCCCGTGTCGGGGTTTTCTTGGTGTCCGTGGTTTTAATTTTGTAAAGTCCCCATGACAGGAATCTTGTCCAGGGTTCTTTTTTTTAAATAAATAAAAAGGTGTAAGTTTATTATAAACAATTGATGATCGAAAAAGACACCAACCTTTGCCATCCCATAGAATCTCTGCATAGAAAGATCCAGAAAACTACGCACAAGTGAATAAGAAAATGCACTATTCATCACATTACATGATGTTTGAGCTCTAAATAATTTACATCACTTACAAACTATATTTTTAACATGACATGTCCTCGTGGAATGTCCACAACAATAATTTAGGTAGATATCAAAACCCAGATATAATGAATGCACACGCGACGAACAAGAGTACCGACGCATTAACAATGCGGCTAAGCCGGTGCCAAATAAATGTATGCTGACGCACCAATAACCAATATTAAAAAGAGAAAACTTATCTAGTTCAGAATAGGGTAGGGAAATGTATTGCATTGTTGTATTGTAATTTGAATCTAAAATCTATTTTCAGAATTAAAATGTCGGGTTTTATGATAATTAAAAATACTTTTTTTTTTTATTACTGAGAACGATATAAAATCTATAATGCTAAAAAATCATTTTGGGTTTATCTTCAGATTTGAACTTTTCATGTCTTTATTTATTGTAGGGTAATTAGAATTGCAATTCAAAGGAGAAGAGCAATCGTCAACCTCATTTGAGAGTTGTCAAAAAATGTACTAATAAGTAATCATAAAACTTCTTCCGCCGAGGACACTAACACATACGTCCCACGGCCCATGCATAAAAATTGTTCCTAAGTACATCTATTTAGAATAAATCAACACATTAAATGCAGACTGACAAATCGACAGACTGATCCATCTAGGATGGGCTGCTTTTAGCAAGATCGACGTCGCAGACGTCTTGCAGCGCAAAAAATCCAGCTATTCCTCACAAGTGTATGTTCGAGCAGTGTATCCTAAGCGTATGTCCAAGGACGCGGAACCGCACAGAGAGCCATGGAACGACATCGAATCTGCAACACAATTATTTGGGAACGCACCTATGTGTCCCGATTAAAGATGAGATGGGCTGGCCACAATAGACGCCAAAGTCAGCCGCCCGCCGTATGTATGCCCGCTGAGTCAAAGATGTCGTAAAAATTTGGGGAATTGGCCTCTTACCCTCATCCTCCTCACCCTCAAAGGTGGGCAGCACACTTTCGGCTTTTTAGTTGCAGGTATTCTTGGACGCAGTTGTCACTTACTATCAGGTGACACGTCTGTTCGTCTGTACCTCTATATCATAAAACAAAATTGATAAGGACTTTCTGAACCTTTCTGGTATGTTGGATTCGAAAAGATTAAAACCACACGGTGTTCTGTCAGGAGTGGGTCTATAACCGGCTTTATTTTTTTCCATTTGTCCTCATTCACTAGGTAAGTACTTGAATATAATGTAATAATATTAATATAGTATATTTTTATTGCCATACGGTCATAAATAAACACAATACAATACTTGTTTACGAGTTTTCCAGTATTTTATGTAGTTTATTCCTAATACTATCTAAGAACTTGGAAGAAATTTTATGCGTAAAGGATAAAGGAACACAGAAAACTAATAATGTGTGGATCTTACACATGAATAAAAAAAACTTCATAAACCTTACACATAGGCGTCTGATCACAAAGTAAACAGTCAGTCAATCAGACAGGGGGTGGTCAGGACGGATCCCTTCCACCCGCTGCGCCAGCCGGCCAGCCGCGAGGGGTGCCTGCGCTTGTGCGGGCAGGTGCTAGGAGGGATCCGGATGACCTACTAAAGCCGTTTCCGGATCAATCCTACTTCAGGCTCAGTACGGCACCCGTTGAAATGACGGCCCGAGGGGGGTTCTACACGTAAAAAAAATGTAATCAGCAACTGAAAAACGTACTAATACCGTGTTTTAGATAGGTTTGTTAATTTTTTTACGCCTCCAGTTACATTCTTATAAAGATTTTGTACGTATTCCTTTTGTCACTATATTATTACTATTCCCCAAAACCCCTTTATCAAGGGGCATCATAAACTTCACAATAGTTCTATTTTAAAAAGTTGGGAATTTAATCGTTTCTTCTCTAAGGGCCTTTGTTTAAAATAAGTTTCTATTTAACTGACTTCAAAAAGGAGGAGGTTCAAAATCCGACTGTATTTCTTTTTTATGTTTGTGATCTCATAACTTTCGAATGGGTTTTGATGATTTTTTTTAGCTGAAAGCTGGTGCTTTTCGTGGTCCCATTTCAATTTGGTCCAACCATATATGTATTAAATTTTATGATAGATGCATTGAAGTCGGCTGTCAACTTTTTTAAAGTCCGATTATATTTGTCAAAATTTCATTACATTTAAATATTGTTATTTGAAAACGCATATATCACGATTTGTTACAACCATTATTAATACAATAAAGTAATATATCACAAGCGATGCGTGAAACGGTGATGATTCGTGAAGCGCATATAAGCAATAATACCATTAAGTATAAATCGAGCAATATTGAAAAGGGAAAATCACAACCCACCCTCAATTTCTCAACCCCGACGGAGTCAGTCAAGCAGGGATAATATTTAATAAATCACTACTGAAAAGGATTAACTATTTATTTTAATAGGCTATTGCCTATTAAATATATACGTTAGTTGGACTAAAATATTGTTGGCAAAAAAATGGGTGTTTAATACAGCATCGGATATCGAACAATTTTTTTTTAGTTGAGGCATTCTTGGTATATCATGAAATGAAATTTAACTGACAACGTGTGATTGTTTTATAGTTTATGTTCTTATTTTGTTGACATTATACACATGATATCTATTTTCAAGTTATTTCTAACTGGAATGTAAATAATAATGTTGAAATGTATGTTTTTCTTTGTATATTAGCCAACCATAATGACTCCACTCTGCCTGATGGAAAGCAGGAGTGGAGTCATTATGGAGACTGGAGTCTAAGAGTGGTGGTCACCATCTTCTTCGTTTCTACTACAAGAACTTCTTTCTTTCTGAACACCTCTTTCTTATTTCAATCAGACAGTACATTCAGTTTAAATTTTAATATATGTACTACTAAACTATAGTTGTCATTATTTTATTATTATTATATATTAGACAACAAGTGACTCCACTTTGCCTGATGGAAAGCAATAAGTGCAGTCTAAGAGTGGTGGTCACTATCCTCATTGCAAGTGTAGTCAATGTAGTATGGTGACCCACACTATGGCGGCCTGGTGAGATGCTTTTTCACGCCTCGCTTAAAAGACCCAGGATCAAAGTGGGAGGGAAACACGTACGCTGGGAGTGAGGCTTTAACCGATCGGCACAAGAAGAAAATATATATGTGTATTATATATATATGAGTATTCAAAATCATTTTTTTTACATAACATGTAAGTATTGGTGAGTAAACTATAAGCTTATATTGTTTTAACAAATAAATTAATAAATCGGACTATTTTATCAGATATCAATAGGCAATAAGCTCAGCCTATATTGCATAAATGAGACTAAATTATTGTATGCAAGGCAAGGCTCTACGTACCCATTCTGGGATATAGATTAATTTCTAGTATATAGGTTAATTGGCCGGGAGCCAACGCCCGTGTGCCACCACTGCGGGAGCTGTCATGAGGATACCGCACTCCACACATTAGTGGAGTGCTATGCGTGGGTGCAGCAGCGTGCTGACCTCGTGGCAGCTATTGGTGAGGGTACCCTCTCGCTAGAGACCATGGTTATTGCTATGGTCCAGAGCGAGAGTGCATGGGAGTCCGCCGCTTCGTACTGCGAGGCAGTGATGCTTGCAAAAGGAGCGGCGAAAAGGGAACGGGAGAGAGTTAGTACTCTTCCGTCCCGCAGAAGACGCACAAGGCGCCGGAGAGTGCAAAATGACCTCCGGCCTCCATGAGCGCTGGCCTAAGGGCGACAGACTGGGCTATCTATCGCCCTAGCAGAAGCAGGCCCGTGACGGCGGCGCGACGTGTTCCACGCGCGCCTGACTAAATATGAGGGGGGGACAGAACCCCCACACATCATATTGGGGTCGCCTTGCTCAAAAGGCGGCTAGGTCTGCCGGGGTACATAGAGATTTCCTTTATAGGGTACACCTGAGGCCCCGGCCAATAGACACGTTGACGGAACACTGTGTGGTTTTAGTCGGTTCGAGTCCGACATACCACCTTACCCATTAGCCCCGGCAAGGTGACGACCCGTGGGGGTTTCCACACAAAAAAAAAAGTATATAGGTTAATAGGATAATTTATTTTTTAATAATTTTTAATGCACCTGCTTCAGTGATTTCTACATCACCCTAAGGTAGACAGGCATCTAATGCCTGTATGCATTTTGTGCAAGTATTCAATAAATAAATAAAATATAGCTGCGAGTGTTAAATGCGAAGACAATGAAACATATTGTTCTAATTAGGTTCCTTTGTCCACTAGCTGTTATAGCTTGTTAGCATCAATTACTTTGAACCATTTCTAAGTACAACGCGTTTTTGTTCACCACTCAACTTGAATTTGAAAGGTGTATTAACATTTTTTGTTTCACTAGCTTTTACCAGCGATGATGGCGATGAACTTGCTAGATTTTCAATTCTTTTGACAAACAATCTTATCTGCCCAAAATAAATTCTTTTACCCTCCTTAAAAATATTCTTTATTATCATAATCGTACTTAAAAAAGTAGACAACCGACTTCAATGCGTCTATCATAAAATTTAAGGCTTATATGGTTTTCTCATGGATGCCGTTGTCACAACTGGACCAAACTCTCACCGAACTACCCTTGAAGTACATCCTTTATACTCCAAGAATTAAATATACTCCAAGTTTCTCATCCACATACCTAAATGGGCTTGATTATACGACAAAATGTGAGCGTTCATAACGCCTCTGCCAACCCCTTCAAAGATACAAACGTGAGTGTATAGAGGGTGTATTGAAAAATATAAAAGCCGACTTATCTTAAAATTTCGTACCCTTTGTCACATACATAATTAAGGCGATTTAAGCGATACCTCGATTTGAAATTCATTAAGAAGTCTAGACAGGTTGTGACAAACATCACACATACATATACATATATATATATTTAGATATATAGTCCAAAACACACCCCTTCTTTTTGCGGAATAAGTTAAAAATGTTGTTCTCGGTGGAGAAGGTAAAGATGATTAGGAATTAAACTGTGATCTATCAGATAGTAAAATTTGTTGACTACACGAATCGCGTAGCAGTTTGAGTGGTCACCTCACCACCATGCTGCCGAGCTAAGTGCTATGGGTTCGATCCCCGCATGGGAATGCAAATTTTTGTTCTGAGTGTGGGTGTCCTTGTGTCCGTTGCTTGAATGTTTGTAAAGTCCCCCGCGATACAGGAATGAATCCTAGTGCGGTAGTTGTTTAAAAATAATATTTGTCGTAAAGATAGTAATACTTTAAAGAAAAATTCTTTTAGTTTGTTACGGGATAGGGTACAAACGAGCAGACGGATCACCTGGTAAGTGACTAAAGCCGCCCATGGACACTCGCAATTCAAGAGTCATAAGTGCGTTGCCGGCCGTTTAGGTAGGAGTACGCTCTTTTCTTGAAGGTTTGAAGGTCGTATCGGTCCGCAGATATGGCAGGTGATAATTTCTTCCACAGGCTGATTGTGCAAGGCAAAAAGCCTTTTATTTTTTTATGCGATAGGGGGCAAACAAGCAGACGGGTCACCTGATGGTAAATAACTACCGCCGCCCATGGACACCCGCAACTCAAGAGTCACAAGTGCGTTGCCGGCCTTTTAGGTAGGAGTACGCTCTTTTCTTGAAGGTTTGAAGGTCGTATCGGTCCGCAGATATGGCAGGTGATAATTTCTTCCACAGGCTGATTGTGCAAGGCAAAAAGCCAATCGTCCAGGTGATGGGGATGGATATTTTGTATAAGTATAAGTCCAAACAATTCGTCTGAACACTCCCCATGATACAAGCGATAGAGGATGCAGAGTGAAGCTACATCTCTACGCAACGCCAAGTCGATCAGAAATATCTTGGCAGTCGATGATGCGAGTCGCTCTCCGTTGAATGCGCGCAAGAGGGAGAAGTTTTTACTGGGGTGCACCTGCATAGAGATGAGAACAGTATTCCATGTGCGGCCGAACCTGCGCCTTATAAAGTTGCAGGCGGTGGGCCGGAGTAAAATACTGTCTCAATCTGTTTAGCACACCAAGCTTCTTCGAGGCTAATATGGCCTTACTCTCTAAGTGACCGCGAAACTGGACTTCGCTTGATATATCGACGCCAAGGATTCCGATACTGGCTGATGCAGTTAGGGAAGTGCTCTCAAATTGAGGTGATACGACCAATGGCATCTTTTTAGCGGTGAACGCGCAAGCCTCTAGAGAAGCGCACAGTGGGAGAGTTCCAATCATCCAATCATCCTGGTGATAAGGAAATTTAGTCGCATAGGACGATGGTGGAAACCTGCGGCCGGTATAAGTCCGAACAATTCCTCTGAACACACCCTTTGATACAAGCTTGAAGTATTTCATTATAGAAGCAAGCATCGACATTGACGAGTTTGTAATTAACGAATCTTTATTACTACTAGTCGAATTTGGATCATTAATTTTTGATTTAAAAGCCCCATTCTCGGCAGAGGTTATTGGTAACCTAATATCACTTTTACGACTCAGTGCGGTGAAGAGTCATTAACCAAAAATGTATATAAATGACACATTTACTACTGATTCCAGATAATCCTGATGCTGTTCCATAGCCTGGGGTATCAGAAAACCTTAATCGCCTGGGTCAGGGATCATAGACTTCACCATAAGTACAGCGATACGGATGCCGATCCTCATAATGCCAGTCGTGGCTTCTTTTACTCACACGTCGGCTGGCTGATGGTGAATGTGCACCCAGAGGTGACCAAGAGAAAGAACTTGGTTTATATGGAAGATTTGTACAGTAACCCTGTGGTGATGTTCCAGAAGAGGTAGGTCTGCAGTGATGAAGTATAAGCTCAGAATTCTAAATAGTTATGTGGCTGATTCAGCCTTTAGAACATTTAATTGTCAAACGAAGTCCTGCAATAAGATTACTAACAATAGTTTACAATAATCGTTGTGTTTTATTCTAAGGTTATATGTTTTTTATATATTATAGGGAGACAGACGGGCCACCTGATGGTAATGGCCTTCAAGGCTAGTGAGGGGGGATTGGATAGGGGCATGAGGGACAAGAAAAAGGAGAGGAGGAGTAGCAACCTCGACTCATTTCGGGGAAATGCAACGCAAGCATTACTTCACACCCGGTTTTCTGTGAGGCCGTGGTATCGCACCGGTCAAGCCAGCCCATTTGTGCCTGAGCATAGCTCTACCACTGTTATTTACAATAAGGTGCTGATTTGACTTGACAGTCATCTGTTAGTGTGATCAGGCCATTTTTTTTTTATTTATTTATCATAGAGTAAAACTCTTCTGGTACATTAGAAATAAAGGAGTACTACACAACTGAGATTAAATTATAGTCATCATGACTGGATTGTTTGGCTATGGGCGATCCTTCGCTTACCAGCGCCTCTTGCCGCCTTGAGCGTGGCCGTGGGTACTCAGGACCGACTACCCAAGGCCGACAACGGACTTCTCATTTCGACTCTTTTTTTTTATTTTTATGTTTGTTTCGACTGCGTGAACCGAATTCGATGCTTTTTCTTTAATTTGGTCTAGTTCTGACACTGGCATCCATGAGAAAACTACATAAATATTAATTTTTGCATTAAGCATATGCGCGACAAATGGACGAATAACTCAATATCATGCCAACCGATTTCAATTATTTTGTTTTTGTTGGAAAGGATGTACTTCTGGATGGGTAGTTAGATGAGAGTTTGGTCCAGTTGTGACAAAGGCATCCATGAGAAAACCATATTATGCTTAAATTGTAACATTGCAATATTGTAACATTATAAAAATATGTCTTTTCAGAAACGCCCAGTGGTTGTTACCTTTGTTAGCCTTTGTTACGCCTACAGCGACAGCCTGGGTACTCGGAGAAAGCCTGTGGACTTCTTGGTTCATTAATATGTTCCGTATTTGTCTCACATCTAACCTCACATTCCTCAGCAACAGCCTCACCCACTTATGGGGCTATAAACCATATGACAAAACCATGTCAGCTTGTCAGAACCTCTACTTTCTATACGTAACCATGGGAGAAGGATTTCACAACTTCCATCATGTTTTCCCATGGGATTATAGAACAGGTGAAATAAGTGGTAATAAAATTAATGTCATTACGAAATTCATTGATTTTTGTGGAAAATTTGGCTTGGCTTATGACATGAAAACGGCTTCCGAAGAAATGGTGAAATCAAGGATGTTGCGGACCGGAGATGGAAGCGATCTTTGGGGAACATACGTTAAAGAAGAATAAGAACCTAATTAAAGAGTCATTGACAATACAGTTTTAATAAATAAATAAACACTTACTTCCCTATCAGCATTATCCCTTTCTTCAATTTTCATCCTCCCTTTCCGGACAAAATACCTGTCGGTTACCCAATGGTATGTGACCACCGCCGCCCACGACACACTGTGATGAGAGGATTGCAAACATTGTCCAAACCCGTCCCCGCACTAGGCTTAATTTCTGATTCGCCGGGTTCGTTACAAATATTCCAATAATATATAGAAAGTACACCCAGACTCAGAAAAGCAACGTGAGGAGTACACATAGTTGTCCCGAGTAGGGATCAAACCCACTACACACACTCAGTGTGACAGTGACGGCTAGGTCACCACTTAAAACACTGCGCCATCCGTGCGGAATTCCATTCCATCAGGATCTTATCTCGTATTAAAAGTGCGCAGCCGAAAGTTTTTTTTTTTCGTTATGGCTTTCAACAGGAATCTGTATGGAAGTGCATGCATTTGACAACTTATAATCGGCAACTTTAAGTCCAGGATTTTGACTTTATTAAGACCCAATAATTAATGACTGCGTTTAAAATTAAGTATTATACATAACTACGTAGTTTCAATTTGCCAATCATGATAAATCGTAATCCTCATTCCTTAATTTTCTACCTTGAAAGTGAAATAATTCTTTTTCACTAAGTCTGGGTTTGTGCTGGTGGATGGCGATAGGCCCGCTTCCTACTACATACGTAATAGGGGGTGTATCTTATATGTGATCCTTTGTTATGTTATGTAGTGTATTGTAGTACTAATAATATACCATGTCAACCATTTTTATATATTTCTGTTGTGGGTAGGCCCCCGCTACCTATAAAAGGCAGCGCGAGGGACGTTCATGACTACAAAATCTTGTGATTCGGTACAGAGCGCAAGCTGTGCCAGTTTGCGTCGGTGTGATTTGTAAGTGAAGTTTTTATTATTACATTGATTAGTTTCGTGTTTTAATTAATGTTAGCTGTGTGAAATTATAATTAATTTGTATAAATAAATTTTATACTCGTAATAAGTTGTTTAAATTAAATAAGATCTCTTTTCAAGGGGTTTTGTTTTTTAATTAATATTCCACTACAGACCTAAAAATACATGTACTAGACACACACCATACACACACAACAAACACACACGCACGCTAGCACACATTTTTGGTGTAACAGGATCTGGATTTTCTTATAATATGTAATATCAAAATTGTATTTATGTGGTTAAGATTAACTGGTTTCTTCTTATTTTTAGACATTTAATTTGTAATATTAATACTTAAGGACTGCTAAAAAAAAAAACAAATAAATAAAAAAAAAACAACAACAACTATTATTGTTTATTAGTTTAAGTTTCAATAAGACCAAATGAGCAGCATACTCAATCAAATGAAAAAACAATAAAAAGTTATGCAGTGTCAGTATAAAAAAAAACATACAATCGAGTTCAGAACCATTTTGAATTATCGGTCCGTTACAAATGAACAGTGGTCGAATGCTCAGAAGGAATGCCCAGAAGAAATGTGGATCTATCATATTATAAAACAAAACTTACCAATATTTTGTTGAACCGATATTCATAAAATCTGTAATAAAAAAAAATAATAAAAACATTTGACTTAAAAAAAAAGCAGTCTTATATAACAGGTTTCAGAACTCCTTTCAAATTAAATTAATTATTTCTTATTCATAATTTCCATAGTGTCAAATGATTAAATCCTTATTTGTATACAAAAAGAATAACGAATAAGGAGGATACTCTTGAGATATAAAAAAAAAATGGCAAGCAGAAATCGTTCACATAAAAATACATACAGTCAAAGTCATTTACTATTTGCCTAAAGCCGCCGACTCGGTCCCCGCACCAGCTGCCGTCCGCGTAGCAGAGAGGTGACAGGACGCATAGGTACAGAAGTAAGTAGCATCCCATATCAAACAGCGACCTCTCCGCCATGGAACGAGGGTGTCTATTTTTTTTTTTTTTTTTATTTGTAAGCCTAAGATAATGACTCCACTTTGCCTGATGATAAGCAATAAATGGAGTCCAAGAGTGGTGGTCACCATCCTCATTGCATGTCTAATCAATGCAGCATGGTGACCCACACTATGGCGGCCTGGTGAGATGCTTTTTCACGCCCCGCTTAAAAGACCCGGGATTAAATTGGGAAGGATACAGGCCGAGTCGTCAGGGGGCCAAGTTATTTCTTTTTTAAATAAAATATATGATATTATTGTAATTGGAAAGTCTATACAAATGTATAACTAAATGTAATCTTACTAGCTTAATTCTTGTACAATTGAAAACGCTTCAGTAACACTATAAAGAAAAACGTAATAAAATAAAAATATAGACTATTTACTAACATGCATCATATTCCTCCGCGTCGTCGTCTACTGGTAGCGTTTTGAATTAAATATCTCTTTTGGTCCTGTAAAAACTCTTAAGGCCCTCATGATTTTATATAAGAGTGATTGATTTTCAAAGAAATACAATGTATAAAATGACAAATAAAATACTATGAGTATTTAAAACCGATGTGAGGTATGGTTATTCAAAAGCCGCTTTGCTCGCATGTAAATATCCAACCAAATATCACTGTAATTTTGCATATTCCTGATAACATCAGCTATGGCAATGGACTTGCCCCTCATTAAATATATAAGAATCAATTGACATGCTTGATGGTCTAGTTAGTAACCCTGACTGCTGAGCCGGAGATAGTTGGTTCGATTCATAGATGAGTTGAAAAAAATTGTGATCTACAAATGGTTGTGTCGAGTCTGGGTGTACTTTGTGTCCGTTAATTGAATGTTGATGAGTGATTCCTAATGCAAATTAATGTTGTCGAAATATAGATTTGTGGACAAATCTATATTCTAGTTATATAATATAGCCACTCCCCACAAATTCATTTGAGTTTATGGTCACTGCTTCGCTCCTTAGGATAGCAGCGAATTGATTTATAGCTTATATTATTCCTCAATACAAAAATCATCATACATACATATTTTTCATACTAGAGCCATGCTTAGACATGAATGGGCAGGCTCGACTTGACCCCCCGCCCCATTTCTTTTCTCCTCGTCTTCCTCTCTTTCCCCTCCCCGCATACCCTCATCCCTCGTCACCCTACAAGGCGGACAGCGCCCTTACGACTCTCCAGTTGCAGATGTCCATGGACGGTGGTTGTCACTTACTATCAGGTGACCCGTATGTTCGTGTCCCCCCCTATAATATAAAAAAATAAGGAAAAATAACAATTCTCACTGAATTATGAATGAATAGTTGCAGAGTTTAAATATACAACAAAAACACAACGATTTAACAAGCGTCCTCAAAAACTGATTTTAGTTAAATGCTATATTATATAGGTATATATTGGTATATGATGTATGAAAGTAATATATGTATATAATTAGATCATGTTTTATAATAATTAAACTGGTACCCCTCTCATCTATTTGCACCTACTACCATTTATTTTTGCCACACCCCAAGGTTGACTGGGAGAGAATGCCTGAGGCATTAAGTCCGCCTTTGTACAAAATGTGCTATAAGTCGAAATAAATAAATAAATAAATAAATATATTAGCTTCTATTGTTAAGATTTTTTTTTTCATTTTCTTTTATCATTATTATTGTATTATATGTTATAATTTGCTCATAATTGTATGATATTATATAAATTTATTGCATTGTAATTGTCTGACATATCATTTTATTATGACTAACTAGAGTGTTATAATATAAATTACTTTTGAACTTTTGGCTTTTTTTCCATAACAATTTAATTCAACAATTTTATGAACTCAATGTAATAATCTAATATTAATGATATTGACATTAATAATCGTTATATTTTGAATTAAACGTGTATAACAATATAAATAATAATATTTGTATATCTTACGAGTCAAAGCGCCTACGCAATTAACCTGCGCAATCTTTTGCATCTGTCCAGTTTTGTATGGTGATTCCTCATAGGTGCATTATATGTTGCATATGTGTCGGTATTTTTACAATGGTACTTTCTAATTGTCCCGTTCAGCCATAACACATTTTTTACCACATCGCTGCTTTAATTTTAATATTCAGTCTGACAATGGTCCATACGAGCTCGGATATTGTTATATTCGAAAGAGATATATGTATATCAATAGAAGAAAGATCGGAAAAGAAGGCCAGCCAGGTATTATTCATTATTAATTAAGGCTACTTGTAAAACTTTGTTGTTAAAGCTATGTTAATATAATAAGTGTACGTGAAGATTGTTTTATAGGAATTATTAGTTGTACAGTAAGGCTTTTGGCACATAAAAACATTATTATCGAATTTAACTAACTATATTAACTAAAAGTAATAATATACATTTTAAGAATGTGCGATTATACATAACGTAGGTAGTACAAACCTAGATTTTATTATAGCTACTTCGTAGTAATTACTACTGTCAGTTGTTTTAAAAATAAAGCATTGAATTCTACGGAAAATTTCCGATTTTTTACATATTTTGGTTTACTGTATATCGGTAAACAGCTGAAAAATGTAGAATGACTGGTCTAAATAGTAGCAATAAAAGTACTTGTGCCAATAATTGTTAGCCTATAAAATTACCCACTATCCAACTTCCAAAGTAAAATGGATGCTACGGTAAATGGTTGGAATTTAGAGACACCTTTGCTAGTCTTATTCACTGCAATGACGACATCGATTTATAAAAAAGTTTCATTATTTGCTGCTGCTGTAGTCACTCAGTCTATCGCGTTCTTTGCTAGCAAATATGATGTAGCGTGGAAGTTAATTTGTTATCGCTTAGAGATTATTAGTTCAAAATCATGTATCAGTTTTATTTAACATTGATACTATTATCAAGGAATCTTCTACTGAATCAAAAGCTTTAATTGATCAATAAAACAAAAATTTAAGAGTTTTAAAAATATTAGGTGAGCCAATTAAGCACTGGGACACATTGTTAATTTATATAGTGACTCATAAGTTAGACCAAAAAGTTTATCGCGAGTGGGAGGAGTGTAAAGGTCGTTCAGACAAAATTAGCACGATAACATTTAATATCTTCTTACAATTCATGCGCAACTGCGCTGACTTAGTGAGATGTGGGAATTGTCGCGAAATAACGTCTCCCGCTCGTTTAATCACAACAAATATTCAAAGGTAAAGTCAATGGTTGTAACGCAAAATTCTGATTCTTTTTTTTTTGTGTGGAAACCCCCACGGGTCGTCACCTTAAAGGGGCTAATGGGTAAGGTGGTATGGCGGACTCGAACCGACTAAAACCACACAGTGTTCTGTCAACTGGTCTATTGGCCGGGGCCTCAGGTGTACCCTAGAAAGGAAATCCCTGTGTACCCCGGCAGACCTAGCCGCCTTTTGAGTAAGGCGACCCCAATATGATGTGTGAACTTCTAAAATTCTGAACCTAGTTATAGCAGGCTCTGTCCAAAATGCATGGATAACCATAATTTATATAATTGTCCACAATTTTAAGCATTAAGCAATTAAGCACGTTTCAAATTAATACCTAGTTATAAGGTGTGTTATAACTGTTTTCGTACAGGTCATTTTGCCAACCAATTAAAAAAATCGGGTTGTAACTTATGTAGACGCAGACACAACTTGTTAATATATACATCCGATTCAAAAAGCATTATAGATTCACGTAGTAACAAGAATAATGAGTCATATGATAACTCGTCCCCGCCAAAACCGACGTGTTTGCCGTCCACGGCTATTGATGCACCTAACTTAGCTTTGTCGGCGAGTATAGCATCGCATTGCAGCGTGTTGTTATCGACAGCTTTAGTTAAAGTATTCGATTATAGCGCATGTCGTGCGCGCAGTTCTCGACAGTGGCACCACAGCTTGTTTTATGACGGAGCGCCTGTGTAGACGTTTGAATCTACCTCCGAGTGAAATAAACGGGTCTATATATGGCATAAATAACGTGCCGGTTTTTGCCGTTAATAGCAAAAGTCAGTGGTAGAGCCATGCTTAGGCACGAATGGGCCGGCTCGACCGGTGCGATACCACGGCCTCACAGAAAACCGGTTGTGAAGTAACGCTTGCGTTGCATTTCCCCGAATTGAGTGAGGTTTCCGGAGGCCCAATTCCTCCTCCCCCCTTTTCTCTCCCATATCTCCTTTCTCCTTTTTTCCATCTCCTCATCCCTTCTCTCTTCTTTCCGCTCCCCATCCCTCATCACCCTCAAAGGCGGGCAGCGTACTTGCGACTCTTGAGTTGCAAGTGTTCATGGACGGCGGTGTCACTTACCATCAGGTGACCCGTCTGTTCGTCTGTCCCCCTATAGTATAAAAAAAAAAAAAAATGCAATACCACGTCGTGAGATAGATATATCAGACCTTAATATGTATCACATCACATAACATTAATTTAACAGATCCTAGGTTTTATGCGCCGTCAGATGTTGACATAAATTAATTGGAGCTGATTTATTTTGGGATTTACTATCGTCTCAAAGATTAAATTAGGTAACAGAAAACCTGTGTTATGCGAGACGAAGTTAGGCTGGATCGTCTCGGGTCCTATTACTTTCAAATGTAATAAATACGTTAAGAATAAACTTACATGTAACTTTATGCAAACTAGTTTGTCTTCTAGTAGTGACTTAGATTAGAAATTCAGAGCGACTTAATGCGCTTTTGGAATATTTAGGAAATTAATATACAGTCACCTAATTACTTACCTGAGGAGAAGTGGTGTGAGGAACACTTTATACAAAATACAACACGATTAAGTGATGGTATGTTTTGTGTTCCCATTCCCTTAAAATAAGATAGTTCTATTCTGAGAAATTCTTTTGACAGGGCTACAAATTTCCTTTATTCTTTAGAACGACGATTGAAGACTAAACCGAACCTAAGTAAATTGTATTATGACTTTATGAGTGATTATGAGACCCTCGGATATATGTCCGAACACAAAGATATTAGTTTGGGTTCCTGTGGATACTTTATTCCCCATCATAGCGTGATGCGCGAGTGTAGTACTACTACCAAACTGCGAGTAGTGTTTAGTGCAAGTTGTCCTACGTCATCTAGTATCTCTTTGAATGACACCCAGATGGTAGGTCCCACAGTTCAGGACGATCTTCTGTCTATCTTGCTACGGTTTCGTCAACACAAATATATTTTATCAGCTGATGTCCGAACGCGCCCACGGGTCGTGCGCCTATAACTGAAGTATGAATGTCACACATGAGTACATGATTCGTTTGTTAATCAAAGTCGAGTGACACCGATTAAACCCACCACCATTCCTAGATAAGATTTGTGTGGAGCGGTCATTGGAGCATATACGAGAAGGTTTTGAATTCTTTACGAGTTAAGTTCAGTCGTGCTTACTGTTGGACTGACTCCACAATAGTCTTGGGATGGTTGCCCATGAAACTTCAGAAACATAGCGTTACTGGGACTGGGGAATTGTAATGGACAAAATGTGTGTGTTTAATAAACCTCTGCCAACCCCTTAGGGGATACAAGCGTGGGCGTATATGTTTATTATTATTAGTTATTTATGAACTCTCTCTAGCGTGTTGATTCAACAGAGGCAGATACCGCCAGTATCAAGTATTAAAAAAAAAACCGTTGATAAAAATTTATTCTAAATTTTAATTAACCTGTGATATTGTGTTGTCTTCAAATGGTCAAAATGATTCAATGTCAAGCATATGTATGTATATCTATGTAAATAGCACAGAAAACAATAGAAATCCAAAGTGTAGCTTTTATTATTCCTTGACGTCACAAAAAGTTAATGAACCACGCAATGTCAACAGGACATTTTTTTTTTGTTCATACGGAATCTCTGCGTGGAATCTATACGCGAGAGATAGCCCATAAACAACTAACTAATAATGATAGACCACATAACGTAGTATATTATTTGATAGTGGTAAATAAGTATATTTGTACATTATTTGATACTGCAAAATTTTGAGTAAAGTTGAGAGATTTGAGTTTTTCTTTTAACCCAGTTCACAGTTTTTCTTTTATGCGATAGGGCAAAAGTGAGTGACTACCGCCGCCCATGGACACCCGTAACTCAAGAGCCACAAGTGCGTTGCCGGCCTTTTGGGAAGGAGTACGTTCTTTTCTTGAAGGTTTGAAGGTCGTATCGGTCCGGAAATACGGCAGGCGACAATTTGTTCTATAGGCTGGTTGTGCGAGGCAAAAAGATTTTGGAGAAGCACACAGCGGTGGAGTGCCAATCATCGAGGTGATGGGGATGGATATTTTGTCGTGTAGGACGATGGCGGAAACCTGCGGCCGGTATAAGTCCAAATAATTCCACTGAATATTATTATAATAATACTCCCCATGATACAAGCTATAGAGGATGCAGAGTGAAGCTACATCTCTACGCAACGCCAAGGTGTCAAGCAGTTCAGAAATATCTTATTAAGTAATGTAAGAAAAACTATTGCTATCGTTGTTTATTATCGCAATGGCACCACAGACAAATAATCGAACCTGACAAGCTTCTATTAACGGTGTATCTGTTTTGTTAGTATTACATTTTTTTTTTTTTATACTATAGGGGGACAGACGAACAGACGGGTCACCTGATGGTAAGTGACTGCCGTCCATGGACACCCGCAACTCAAGAGTCGCAAGTGCGCTGCCCGCCTTTGAGGGTGATGAGGGATGGGGGATGCAGGGAGCGGAAAGAAGAGAGGAGGGATGAGGAGATGGGAAAGAGGAGAAAAGAGATGAGGGGAGGGGGAAGTGGGCCTCCGGAAACCTCACTCAATTCGGGAAAATGCAACGCAAGTGTTACTTCACAACCGGTTTAATGAGTTAGTGCAGTGTGATTCTTGATGGAGTAGAGTAGGACCATCTCAATCTCTTTCTCAGGGAATCAGACTGTTAGCTATCAGACAGTATATTTACAGGTACACAGTGCCCGAATGACAGCAACAGGCATATCTCCTATTACGTTAATAGGACTTAATTTTCACCGTAATCTCACTTACTCGGTGAAACTAAACACAAGCATTATTATACCATGGGGTGTCTTTGAGGACGTGGTTTTATGCAAAACATGGGTCTCCTAAGCCTAAATACATATATAGATGCATACTTGATACATCTATAACTAGATAATTGGTATAATATAAATAATTAGATCATTTTAAATATAAATTATTTTTCTATTTTCTAAATCGTTCATTACAATTATTTATTTATTTATGCATAACCCTTTCAATGTAAATAGTTCTCTAATCTGATTATAAATTAAAATTATTTTGATTTGTTTGTTAGAATGACCCAGGTGAATACACTACAGTTTGCAAGTACACCTATAAAAAAATTACGATACCGATAACGACTATCGGTATTTTGCGATATCTGCTAAAGTATCGATATCTCAAAATACCGATACTAATAATAATGTATTACTAAACATTTGAAATGGGTAACCTGATGGTGACTAGACCTGAAAAGTTGGACCTCCGATAACCTCACCCAATCGGTTAAACACAACGCAGACATTGCTTAGCAACCGGTTTTCTGTCAGGCAATTGAGTTGGCCCATACGTGCCAAGGATGGCTCTCCGACATTTGACTTTTTTTAATAGCAATTTTATTTTTTAAATGTTTCCTCTTAGATGCAACATAAGCGATGATCAAAATTATCTATGTAAATATTCGGTTTTTTTTATATAATTTTACATAAGCATAGATAAATACTATCATTAAGAACTTTAGATGAGGTCAAAGTCTACGGTTATTGCGAAGACAGCCTTTTTAAAAGACCCATCTGTGACGGAACACTGTCTGGTTTTAGTCGGTTCGATTCCAAAACACCACCTCGCAGTATATTCCCGTTAGGGTTTCCACTATAAAAAAGAAGTACACACACCATCTCGAGTTTAAAAGTTGTATATCAGTAACTAATATGGACTTTCTAATATATTAAGTATTATTATGGACTCTCTAATATACTAAGTACTATTATGGACTCTCTAATATACTAAGTATTATTATGGACTCTCTAATATACGAAGTACTATTATGGACTCTCTAATATACTAAATACTATTATGGACTCTCTAATATACTGAGTACTATTATGGACTCTCTAATATACGAAGTACTATTATGGACTCTCTAATATACTAAGTACTATTATGGACTCTCTAATATACTAAGTACTATTATGGACTCTCTAATATACTGAGTACTATTATGGACTCTCTAATATACTAAGTACTATTATGGACTCTCTAATATACTAAATACTATTATGGACTCTCTAATATACTCAGCACTATTATGGACTCTCTAATATACTAAGTACTATTATAGACTCTCTAATATACTAAGTACTATTATGGACTCTCTAATATACTAAGTATTATTATGGACTCTCTAATATACTGAGTACTATTATGGACTCTCTAATATACTAAGTACTATTATGGACTCTCTAATATACTAAATACTATTATGGACTCTCTAATATACTCAGTACTATTATGGACTCTCTAATATACTAAGTACTATTATAGACTCTCTAATATACTAAGTACTATTATGGACTCTCTAATATACTAAGTACTATTATGGACTCTCTAATATACTGAGTACTATTATGGACTCTCTAATATACTAAGTACTATTATGGACTCTCTAATATACTAAGTATATATATATATTTATGTATGTCCCTCATTATTACGGGAGACTGGATAGTCTGACACTTCTAACAGAAAATACCAAAAACTTAGCTTAGAAAATAACTAAGCTTAATTACACAGAACTTGACAGCCCTACAAGAATACAATACAGACATGACATTTAAGAATTTAGTGCTGAATACCAATGTGGGAATGGTCACAATAAAGTATTATATCGGCTAAAGAGAAAAATAATAATAATACAATAATGTATCGTCTATTTGTGCATACTGAAAGGATGAGTAAAGGTCGAATATATCGATCGAAATAAATTTATAGCCTCCACTGATTGGGCGGTTCGGTGTCAGTAGGCCGCAAAACTTATACTTGGTCAGTATAAGATCGGCTGTGTAGTAAAGTAGGGCCAAATTAAAAGTACCTACCCGTAACCGGCGAGCGTGTATGAAAGGACGGATGAATGGGGGAGAGGCTAGACTTGTATGACCATCACTGCCTATCCCCTATGCTTTTATTTACAGTTTGGGGTATGTTTACTTACGTGTTGGGGTATTGTGTGTTGGAGATAAATTGACAGAGCTTAGGCAGATTCTCATTTTTTAGAAAAACCAGTTTGATGTCGCCGCTGGAATACTTACTCCTTGAGATAGGTCTCCTGTCGAGACCGAAACTAGTCGGGCATCCCCGAAATAGACACGTGAGGAAAACCGTATATTTAAATAAATACACTAATTTTTTCGCAACCATATTTCATTTTTATTATATAGGTGTCAGACGAACAAACTAGTCACCTGATGGTAAGTGTGTAGTGTAAGGGAGAAAAAAACAGAGAGCTGAGTAGATGGGAAAAGGGGAATGAGGACAAAGGGCAGGGGAAGTTGGGCCTCCAGAAACCTCAATAATTTCGGGGAATTACTTCACAACCGGTTTTCTGTAAGGCCGTGGTATCACACCAGTCAAACCGATTAATGCTCTCCTTACGTAATACGGAATAATGCTATTGCCGTCATCCGTAGGCTACCTTTATTAATTTTTATATATTAGTATGAATTCTCAGCAATTCAGTTTTTTTTTTTTTCATTGAAATATATAACGTTCTACTGATATATATCGTTCTAATAACGGTATTTCTTTACCTGCTATGTAGGTTCGCGAATGCTCTAATAATGCTAATATTGAATATTCACTTAAAATGTAAATTTATTCTTCATTACAACATAAATAAGTCGAAAACCAAACTATGTTAGCTAATGTTTGTTTGTAGTTCCGGTAGTGTTACAGACGGCTTAAGCGAAAACGGTAAACATTTTTTTTAAATAATTTCTAAAATGATGAGTTTTCAATTCGTTAGATTTTGTTATATATTTTTTTTATATATATTATAGAGGGGCAGACGAACAGACGGGTCGCCTGATGGTAAGTGACAACCTGCAACTGGAGAGTCGTAAGTGCGCTGCCCACCTTTGAGGGTGAAGAGGGGTGAGGGTAGGCGTGGACGGGTAAGAGACGGGGATGAGGAGATGGGAAAAGGGGCGGGAGGTCAGGGGAGAGGAATAAGGGGAGTTGGGCCTCCGGAAACCTCACCAATTTCTGGGAAATGCAACGCAAGTGTTGCTTCACAACCGTGGTATCGCACCGGTCGAGCCGGCCCATTCGTGCCTAATCATGACTCTACCACGTAAGTTATGTGTGTATATGAGGCTAAATAGGGCTCATTCTTGGACCAATTTAAATATTTATTTTATTTTTGTAATTAAAAGGGTTGTTAGTAATGGTGCTCTTATTTAAATGTGATGAAAGATTTTGCCTCTAAGGGTGAAAATTATAAGATAGTGAATATAGATTCGTACAATTTATAAAGTTTGGCATATTAAAGGGTTGTGGTTTTTTCAAGTTCAAGGTTCAGGATTTTATGTATGTACTTAGGGGCCCATTTCTGACAGCGTTATGGACTTGATGGATTTCAAAACGGGGAGCAAGAAACAACTGGTCATCTTAATTGTTTTAATTTTAGGAGTGACCTAGGGTTTAAAAATTGAAAGTTTTTTATGGTATAGGGGGACAGACGGGTCACCTGACGGTTTGTGATAGCCGCGGTCCAATGACACCTGCAACTCGAGTCTTAAGTGCGCTGCCCGACGTTTAAGGGTGATGAGGGTTGAGGGGATGCGGGAAGGTGAACGGAGAGAGGGGACGATGAGATTGGGAAAGGGGGCAGGAGGCGCCGGTGTTAGACGAAAAAGGGTCAAACAATGTTTCATAACCGGTTGTTTGTGAGGCTGCAACATCGCACATAAATTTGGCAAAATTCATGGGTTTAAACTTGACATAAATACAGTCACATTTATTAGGACGATCGTTATATATTTATAAAGATTTTTGATTTAAAGGCATAGGCAGAGGTGTCTGAAACGCCCACTTTTTGCGAACAGAGCAGACCTGTTGTCGTCAATAAATAATTTCTAATAGACTATAGTCCAAACCCTAAGTCTCCTTTTGCGAAACCAGCATTTTTTTTAAGTGAAAACTTTTTTTAGCGCGGTACGCATATTTTCAGATGAGATAAAATCTATGGACTCGCGACACCGTTACGAGACGCATATATCCGATCAACGCAATATTACCACTACGAGATATAAAAATACACCCAAACTCGAGACTACTGTTTATGGAACACATCATTTTTGTCTCGTATTTGAATTTAACCCACGACCTCCGGCTTATCAGTCAGCATCACTTACCACTAGACAAAAAGACCAATCATCGTCATTATATATATTAATTATATTTTTTTCCATTTCAGTACAAAATGCCTCCGAACACCGCTCTTGAAGATGATATAGCAATTAATCATGAATTCGTTGAACATGACGTTGAAAAACCTACTAAGGTTTCGCCTCGGGAGTACAAATTGTACCTCCCACATACCATATACCTAACCTATTTATACCTAGCTGGGTTCTATGGAATGTACCTCATTTTCGTTGAGGCTAAATGGACTAGTGTGTTCATAAGTGAGTATTACCAAATTAAATGTGTTACCTTCATAGATACTAAAGCGTGTCGGCGTTTTTATTTTATTGTATTCCGGGACAAACGAGCAGACAGGTCACCTGCTGGGAAGTGACTTCCGCCACCCATGACCACTGGCAACTAAAGAGTCACAAGGGCGTTGTCCGCCTTTTAGAATACTTACACAATGCAAGCATTGTTTAAGAGCCTGTTTTCTGTGAGGCCGGGGTAGTACTTCGGTCTAGCCGGCCCATGCGTGCCGAAGCATGGCTCTTCCACGTTATCAGTAGAATAAGGCCATCCCATTTCTTCACGATGGTGTCGTAAAAGTCGAATTAGGGATCAGACTGTTACCTATCAGACGGTATGTTTTACTCACGTGTGTATTTTGCTTACATTGTGACGTCCGGTTCTAACGCGGCTGGACGACTTACTCCCTGATTAAGGTCTCCTGTCGGGACCGAAACTAGTCGAGCTTCCCCGAAATACACATGTGACTGAACCAAATAATTAAAATAAGTATGTATAGAGTCATATAATGCCCGGTTGTCAGCAATAGTTTTGATCCCTATTACGTTAGTTGGACCAAGTGTGGATGTTTAATACACGTCTGCCTACCCCTTAGGGGATACAAGCATGAGCGTATGTATGTATACTAAAGCGACTAACGCATCGGACTGTACCTATCTTCAGGCTCTAGGTCAATGTGTGCGATTTTATAATAAAATCCCTGATAATAATAAGTCTTTAGTACTCTGTAAAACGAAAGTCATGCTTTAAAGGTACTCAGTGGGGGATTACATGGAAGACAGAAGCGCTTGAGATTGAACTGTTAGTGATTCACTGGCTATTTCAAATAATCAGTACAATGTAATGTGAGCTAATATGTTTCTCATTCTGTCTTCTTTGTTCTTCCTTTTTAAATTCTTTCTTCCCTGCCTAACTACATTATTTTCATAGCCTAATTTTAGTTTATTTACTTTTATTAATATAATACTACACGATATAATCGGACTTTAAAAAAGTAGACAACCGAATTCAATGCGTCTATCATAAAATTTAAGACTAGTATGGTTTTCTCATTGATGCCGTTGTCACAACTGGACCAAACGCTCATCTGACTATCCTTGAAGTACATCATTGCCAATAAAAAAAAAACATCGAAATCGGTTGGCGTGATACTGAGTTATTCGCCCATTTGTCGCGCACATGCTTCATGCAAATTTAAGACTTATATGGTTTTCTCATGGATGCCATTGTCAGAATTGGACCAAATTAAATGGGACCACACGGGAAGCACCAGCTTTCAAATAATAAAAACCGTCAAAATTTGCAGTCGAAAGTTAAGTTCGGTTGAAAATATTAGGTACTATAAATACCTGTGCTGATCTATAACCACCCATTGTAAACCGTCTAGGCTCATGAGAAAAAACCTCATAGGCTTTCTTTTAAATTACCAGGCAGTTAAGGCATTTGGTGAATATTTAATACAACACTGTTTTTTCTGGTGCTAGTATCTAAATACAGATAAAAATAAAATTTGACCATTAAAATTAGGAAAGTAAATAAAAAATTACCAAGTTAGAAACGCCAAACATTAAAGGTAGAAAATGAGAAAATGAAGATGAAAATAATGTATAGAATATTGTCCTCGAAAATATGAAATACTCTTTCTCAATATTATATTGATCTGAAGTTTGAATTAGAAGCTTTGATCTACACAAATGAGCCGGCTCGACTGGTGCGATACCACGGCCTCACAAAAAGCCAGTTGTGAAGCAGCACTTGCGGTGCACTTCCCCAAAATTAGTGAGATTACCGGAGGCCCAACTCCCCTCTCCTTAATCCTCTCCCTTGACCTCCCGCCCCTTTACCCATCTCATCATCCCCGTCTCTTTACCCTCTCCGCATACCCTCATCCTTCATCACCCTCAAAGGCGGGCAGCGCACTCATGACTCTCTAGTTGCAGGACGGCGGTCCATGGACATGGTTGTAAATTACCATCAGGTGACTCATCTGTTCGTATAATATAAAAAAAAACTAAAGATCTCAATCTCTTTCAGCTTTCGTCTTCTACGTAATCACTATTCTGGGCATCACGGCAGGAGCCCACAGGTTCTTCAGTCACAGATCCTTCAAAGCTACAAAGCCTCTTCAAGTTAGTAACCTCTATATCATTAAGAAGCTTCAGTTTCACCTGCGTAACTGGTCATGGTCACTGTTTTTCCCGTTTTTGGATATGGAAAACCCCTCGAGCCGTAATCCTATCAAGGTTTTCGATAGGTAGGCGTATCGTAATCGAATAGACCTAAACCACACGGTGTGAAACAGTTTTATTAAGATAGCTGGACCCCTGCCCTGCTTGCAAAAGAGGCATCTTACTTTTTTAAAGTGTACAAACGAGCAGACAGGTCACCTGATGGTTTGTGATTCCCGCCGCTCATGGGCATTTGCAACTCAATAGTCACAAGAGTGCTGTCCACCGTTTAGGGTAGGGGAAAGAGGGGACAGGCAAATGGGGAGTCACACAATGCAAGCAATGTTTAACAGCCAGTTTTCTGTGACAAGGTGGCCGATATGTGCCGAAGAATTTCTCACAAGCGTCTCACATGCTTCGGGTACTTAACTGCTTCTCTCCTAATGTGACAATGTGTGATTTCTCAACCGTCTTCAAAAAAGTAAGAGGTTCTCGATTCTGCTGTATTTTTTTAAGGTTTATTAGCTCAGAACTTGCCACTGGGTGAACCGATTTTAATGATTTTATTTTGTTTGAAAGCTGGTGCTTGCCGTGTGGTCCCATTTCAATTTGTTCCAGTACTGAAATATATTCATGAGAAATCCATATTAGTTTGAAATTTTATGATAGACGTATTGAAGTCGTTTGTCTACTTTTTCAAGTGAATTATTATAATTTTTATTATTTCTCAATAAATTATTGTATAGTTATATCTTTACGTAAACGTACAATGTGTCTGTTGGTCTAGTGTTCAGTAATCCTGACTGCTGAGCCAGAACTCACAGGTTTGACTCCCACGGGATAAAAATTAATAGATACATACAGTCACGCTTGTTTACAAGAAGAGCTAAAACGATAATTCAGTCGCCTCTCCTCCCATCCCAGGGCCAGCCTTTTGCCATCATCTGAATACTCTGAGATTAAGATGGGGAAATTGGGAGTATATTGAAAGATGGGGATTTTGCTTATACAGATGGATGGGAGAGGATAAGCAATAGCTCGAGCAAGTCGGACACCTATAACTCAAGCTGGCTGGTGTACCGGCACCAGTCCTAGCTCAATGTGATCCAGAAATAGCTGTCCCGTGTCGGGGTTTTCTTGGTGCCCGTGGTTTTCATTTTGTAAAGTCCCCGTGACACAGGAATCGTGTCCGGAGTTCCTTTTTTTAAATGTATAAAAAAGGTGTAAGTTTATTTTAAACAACTGATGATCGAAAAAGACACCAACCTTTGCCATACAAAACCACGCACATGGTGAATAAAAAAATCCACTATTCATCACAATATATGGTGTTTGATGCTCTAAATAGTTTACATCACTCTCTCACTCACAAATTATATTTATAAAATGACATGTCCTCGTGGAATGTGATTAATGCACACGCGACGAACAAGAGTGTCGACGCATTAACAATGCGGCTAGGCCGGCGGCAAATAAATGTTTGCTTACCCACCAATAACCAATATCAAAAAGAGAAAACCTATCTAGTTCAGAATAGGTAAGGAAATGTTTTGCATTGTTGTATTGTGATTTGAATCTAAAATCCATGATATAATAACACGAATAGCTATTTGCAGAATTATAATATCGCTGGGTTTTATGATTATTAAAAAAAGATGGACACTTAAGGTTGCTGAGTGGAGACACCTTAAGACAGCATGCCCGCTGGATCGATAAATGATGTGATAAATTAATCATGTCCATATCGCATAAATATTATATTTGTCAGTAATAATAATTGAAAACATCAACATCTGAATACCAGCAAGTTGCCATACAATTTTGTCAGCCAAATAATCATCCACCTTATAATATGCTTGTTTACAAAGCGTGCGTTTTATGCGTGTTAATTGTATACACAGTACCCCATAAAAGATGTTTGTACTTTTGCTAATCTAAATTTTGGTTGAACTAATTTATTTCGTTCTCTCGTAATATAGTTATGTCTTTCGCATCGTTTTGTAAATAGATGCAGATTTTTTCTACATACATAATGTTTTCATAAATATACTGACAAGGCACCGTCAGGATGCTAATTTCCTTAAATAGGAATTATGTTCCTAAGGGATTCGCGACTACATAGATTATAAATGACTCTACGCGACTACATAGATTAGAAATGACTCTACGCGACTACATAGATTATAAATTACTCTACGCGACTACATAGATTATAAATGACTACGCGACTACATAGATTAGAAATGACTCTACGCGACTACATAGATTATAAATGACTCTACGCGACTACATAGATTATAAATGACTCTACGCGACTACATAGATTATAAATGACTACGCGACTACATAGATTATGAATGAAGTGCTGAATTATTACTAAGCACTTATTTATTGTACCTTTAACTTGTATGTGTATCTCAAACGTCAAAGAATACATTATTTTTCTTTCTTTCGTTCTTTCTAGTCGAATTTGAAACATGTTTTTTTGATTTAAAAGCCCCATTCTCGATAAAGGTTATTGGTAACTTAATATCACTTTAGGTCTCAGTGCGAAAGAGACTCATTAACTAAAAAATAAAGGACTGATTGAATGATTCCAGATACTTCTCATGCTGTTACAAAGCATGGCGTACCAGAAAATCATAATCGCTTGGGTCAGAGATCATAGACTTCACCATAAGTATACCGATACGGATGCTGATCCTCATAACGTCAATCGTGGGTTCTTCTACTCACACGTCGGCTGGCTGATGGTGGCTATGCACCCAGAGGTGACCAAGAGAAGGAACTTGGTTTATATGGAAGATTTGTATAGTAACCCTGTGGTGATGTTCCAGAAGAGGTAGGTCTGCAGTGATGAAGTATAAGCTCAGAATTCTAAATTCAGTCTTCAGAAAATTCAATCGAGTAGATGAAGGTGCCGTGAACTAAAAAACTGGTTAATTGAGCAGAGCTTTTACTCTTAACGAGTTCCTAAGAAAATTCGCTTCTCGTTCACTTCATGTCAGGAATGCATTGTTTTAGATGTATACTTTATTATGTCACTTTGCTTATGTTTTTCATGCAGTTCCAACAGCTTATTATTTGCATGCCTTTTAATGGCAATAGTTCTGTCTTATTCTAAGGTTATTTTTTGTTATATTGTAATGAGACAGACGAACAGACGGGTCACCTCGTGGTAAGTGACAATCACCGTCCATGAACACATGCAACTCAAGAGTCGTACGCTGCCGGCCTTTGAGGGTGGTGGTGGAGGGGGGATGCGGGGAGGGCAAAGAGGAGAGGGGGTAGAGGGAAGAGAAAATAGGAGAGGAGGAGGTGGGCTTCCAGAAACCTTAATAATTACGGGGAAATGCAAAGCGAAATTATTGAGGTTTCCGGAAGCCCACAATCAGTTTTTTGCTTCACAACCAGTTTTATGTGAGGCCGTGGTAACGCACCGGTCGAACTGGCTGGTGCCTAATCATAACTCTACCATGTCAAACTCTACTACTCTACTCTACTGTCAAAAATTATATAAATTAATTATTATTTTATTATCACTTTTTTACAAACTTACTTTTTGCAGTTTGAGGGCGACGTAAAAAGATGTGTAGCAAATGGTTTTAAAAACAGTGAAATTTTCCGTTTTAAAACAAAAACGGATTAATCTTAAATTCTTTTGAATTCATTGCATATCCCAGAAATTTGTGAAGTTTCGTTAGGCCCAGCTCCCTTTCTCTTTTTTCTACTCTAATGGTCCCCCCTCCCCTTTTCCAATCTCCTCGTCTATCACCCTCAAATTCGGGCAGTGCACTTACGACTCTCGAATAGCAGCTATCCATGGACGGCGGTTGTCACTTACCATCAGGTGACTCGTCTGTTCGTCTGTCCCCCTATAATATAAAAAAAATACCAGACAGTACACGAGTACAAACAGTGGCTGATTGTCGACAATAAGCTGACCCTCTATAACATAATCGGTACTAAGTTTGGTTAGCAAAACAGTGGCCTTATATGTATGTATGTATAAATTACTAGCTGTTGTCCGCGACCGCGAAAAAGTTATTGTTCAGTTCGCAGTTTTCAAATTGGTTTTAATTGGTTGGTTGGTTTTAATTTTCTTTTTTTTTTGTGAGGTCCCATTTTTTTCTTAAATAAAGTAGCCTAAGTTACTCCTTGTTACATCAGCTATCTGCGAGTGAAAGTCCCATCAAAATCGGTCCAGCCATTTCAGAGATTAGCCGGAACAAACAGACAGATAGACAAAAATTAAAAAAAAAACGTTTTGGTATATGTATCGTGTATACATCCATATGCACTTAGTAAAAAGCGGTTATTTTAATATTACAAACAGACAGAGAATTTTATTAATTTGTATAGATGTTATTTTTCTTGCAATATTGTAATAAAAATGCCTCTTTTCAGAAACTCCCGTTGGCTGTTACCTTTGTTAGCCTTTGTCACGCCTACAGCGACAGCCTGGGTACTCGGAGAAAGCCTGTGGACTTCTTGGTTCATTAATATGTTCCGTCTTCTCATCACAACTAACCTCACATTCTTCAGCAATAGCCTAACCCACTTATGGGGTTATAAACCCTATGACAAATCCATGTCAGCTTGTCAGAACTTCTACTACCTTTACGTAACCATGGGAGAAGGATTTCACAACTTCCATCATGTTTTCCCATGGGATTATAGAACAGCCGAAATAAGTGGTAGTAAAATTAATTTCATTACAAAATTCATTGATTTTTGTGGAAAATTTGGCCTGGCTTATGACATGAAAACGGCTTCAGAAGAAATGGTGAAATCAAGGATGTTGCGGACCGGAGATGGAAGCGATCTTTGGGGAACATACGTTAAAGAAGAATAAGAAGTTAATTAAAGAGTCATTGATTATTCAGTTTTAATAAATAAATAATAGTTACTTCGTAGTTTAGTAAACACTTTTAAATAATTCACTACAAAAAAGTTCACAACCGACTTCAATGCGTCGATCATAAAATTAAAGACTTATGTGGATTTCTCGTGGATGCCATTGTCAGAACCTAACCAAACTCCTCTAACTACCCTTGAAGTACATCCTTTCCAATAAAAAAAGAATCCTCGAAATCGATTGGCGTGATAATGAGTTCTTCATCCATTTATCGCGCACAAACTTAGTGTAAATTTAAGACTTACATATATGGTTTTCTAATGGATGCCGTTGTCAGAACATGTCCAAATTGATATGGGTTTTGTTTTTATACTTAAAATTTAGTTTGTAAATATATTTACTACGATAAAAATTGAATTATTTTGATGCGCAATAGAAAGTATATCTATCTATCTATCTATCCATCTGTCTATCTATCTATTGCCGTAGATCTTCATCAGGATATAATCTTGTATTAAAGTGAGTGGCCGTAAGATTTTTTTCCCTTATGACTTTCAATAGGAAGCTATGGTAGTGTGGTAGTATGGTATGGGAGTATCTTGATTTTTTTTTTTTTATTTTTTTTTTTTTATACTATAGGGGGACAGACGAACAGACGGGTCACCTGATGGTAAGTGACACCGCCGTCCATGGACACTTGCAACTCAAGAGTCGCAAGTGCGCTGCCCGCCTTTGAGGGTGATGAGGGATGGGGGATGCAGGGAGCGGAAAGAAGAGAGGAGGGATGAGGCGATGGAAAAAAGGAGAAAGAAGATGGAAAAAAGGAGGAATTAGGCCTCCGGAAACCTCACTCAATTCGGGGAAATGCAACGCAAGCGTTACTTCACAACCGGTTTTCTGTGAGGCCGTGGTATCGCACCGGTCGAGCCGGCCCATTCGTGCCTAAGCATGGCTCTACCACTGAAAAGACTCTACCATTGATTCAGATCCAATAATTAATAACAGCGTTTAAAATAAAGTACATAGCTAATTTCAATTCGCCAATCATGATAAATCGTAATGAATTATATTCTTCATTCTTTAATGTCTTCAAAATAAACCTAAAAGGCCGGCAACGCACTAGTGACTATTCAGTTGCGGGTGTCCATGGGCGGCGGTAGTCACTTACCATCAGGTGACCCTACCCTGGTCTGCTCGTTTGACCCCTATCGCATAAAAAAATGGACTAATTATTTTTCAAATAAAAATCAAACCTCAAGAACACCTCATAACAAAAAAAATATTTTAATTATTGCTGTCTGTTAAAAAAATACGTTTGTATCAATCAATAAACAAGAATTATCAAAAAAAGATATCTCTTACTTAAAGGGAAAATATTTACTTCACATTTGAATGAAAAAACAATAATGTACAAAGTTATGCAGTATGAATATAATAAAAAATAATATATACAACCTACTTCAGAACAATTTTGAAGTCGGGTAAAAATGTCTGCTGACGACAATGACAATATTATCGGCCCGTTACAAATGAACAATGGTCGATGGCTCAGAAAGAAGGCCCGGAAGGAATAAGGGTCTATAATATTATAAAATAGAACTTACCTTTATATTGTTGAACCAATATTCATGAAATCTGTAACAAAAATTATATATAAATAAATATTTACCTTTTAAAAAATACTCGTAATTATAACAATTTTCAATACTCCTTTTAAATTAGAATAACCAACACTTCAAGTAGTGAAAAGTAGTGAAAACGTGCAAAGTAAACACTTGTTTGTTATACCATAGTGTCAAATGATTAAATCCTAATTTGGTTACAAAAAAAAAACACCGAAGGAGTATACTCTTTCGAATACCAAAAAAAAAAAAATATATAAATAAAATACATTTGATATATGATATAATTGTAATTGTAAAATAGACCCCAATTTTTAACTTAATGTCATCCTAGTTCTTGTATAATTAAAAACATTTGACTAAAACTAAATAGAAAAACATAATAAAATAAAAATAGTAAAATTCCTCCGCATCGTCATCTACATCGTCAGCATGTATTTATATATAATATTGAATAATATATAAATAAATGCTTAGAAGTACAACACTCCTCTTTTGGACGGTTCTGTAAAAACTCATAATTGTATATAAGAGTGATAGATTATTAAAGAAATACAATGTATAAAACGACATATGAAATATTCTGAGTATTCAAAAACGAGGTATGATTATTCACAAACAGCTTTACTCGCATGTAAATATCCAACCAAATATCTCTATATAATGTTATGTACACGTATTTTGTAATAGGGGGCCATTGCCATAGCTAATGTTATATTAAATTGACGGGCCTGTTGGTTTAGATAGTGACCCTAACTGCTAAACCGGAGGTCGTGGGTTCACACGGGATGAAAAATTGTTTGATCCACAAATGGATCTCTCTCTCTCAATGGTCTCTCTTCCACTGTTAAAGTGTTTTTTCTTTATGCGATAGGGGGCAAATGATCAGACGGGTCACCTGATGGTAAGTGACTAACGCCGCCCAAGGACACCCGCAACTCAAGAGTCACAAGTGCGTTGCCGGCCTTTTAGGTACGCTCTTTTCTTGAAGGTTTGTTCGTATCGGTTCGGAAATACGGCAGGCGACAATTTGTTCTATAAGCTGGTTGTGCGAGGCAAAAAGCTTCTGGAGAAGCGCATAGTGGTGGAGTGCCAATCGTCCAGGTGATGGGGATGGATATTTTGTCGCGTAGGATGATGGTGGAAACCAGTAGCCGGTATAAGTCCGAACAATTCCTCTGAACACTCCCCATGATACAAGTGATAGAGGATGCAGAGTGAAGCTACATCTCTACGCAACGCCAAGGTGTCAAGTCGATGAATGGTGAAAGAACAATAATTGTACTAGCTTGTAAGATCTGCAGATGTATACCCATATTCGCAAATGAATAAATGAATGAATTAACCTAAACAAAGACATCTGCGGTCTTAATATTATATTTACCATACATGTATTGCATGTTTGGTAAACTTCAGATTTATTTATTATATAAAGACTGGTTTCACTGAACAGCGTCTTTGAAGTCTCGGGTCAGTGAACACACATACATATATAGTTGCTACAGATCCTAACTATACTCTGCGGAGTAGAAATAACTATTATAGAAATGTTTAATATATCGTGTCTATACTAATACCATGGTCTCACAGAAAACCGGCTGTTAAACAATGTTTGCATTGTGTGAGTGAGTGGGCGAGTTGGCGGAGTCCCAACTCCCTCCTTCTTTGACTTCCCCTATTTGCCAGAGATATATGAAGCGGAGGAGGAGGAAGGAGGAGGGATCCTCTCTTTCCTCTCCTTCCTTTCCCATATCTAAAAAGGCGGACAGCACTTTTGTGACTCTGGAAATGCAGGTGTTCATGGGTAGCGGAAGTCACTTAAAATCAGGTGACCCGTCTGCTCGTTTGTCTCCCTATCCATAAAAATGTTGAAAATTTGTCTACAGTTGGCGGACACAGAACGAAACATATGTACATAAAAACATGTTCACAGAACTTCTTCCTTTTTTGAAATCGGTTAAAAACAGTATTATTTTAGCGCGAATCTCTGCCTATTCGTGATCTAATCCACCGTAATCGACAAAGTACTACATTTTTCTCTGCTCTTTCAAACGTTCAACAGTATGAAGTCGGGGAGTTGGTTAACAGTTTTATTCCTGACTTCATTTTAGCAAATAAAATAAACTGATACGAGTATATACGCCTTGATGTAACAGCCTGTATAGCACCTTCTAAAAAAAAAAAAAAACCTTCTTTAAACCACATTGCAGGAAATATCATTTTTTAAGGATGTGACAAAACCTAATATTATCAAAAAAAAAACTGAAAACCTAATCTTATCAAATATCAAGTTTGAATCCAGCAATCCGTACTACACGCATAAAACAAAAGTGGCTATTTAAAAATTATATTCTGACTTACGTAAACGAAGAAAAAAAAAGTTTTTTTTTAGATAGATAGATAGATAGATACTCTTTATTGTACACGTGAGGTATCAAACGAAGAACATAATAATAGGTGAGTACAAATGGCGTCTTATCACAATCTGCGATCTCTTCCAGACAACCTGACCACACAACCTTTTTACTTCAAGTTCTTGTCATAGTTATTATTATTATTATTATTATTTTAGTATAAGTGAACAAACGAGTCACCTCATGGTAAGTGACTTCCACCGCCCATAACTTGTAACTCAAGAGTAACAAGAGTGCTATCCGCCTCTTCGGGTAGGGCTTTCTCTCATTAAAAATTTGGCTCTACTTTCTTCGTTCTGTAAATCAGGTAATAGGATTCGTGACTAGGATTATAAAATATTAACTGGGATTACTTGCTTACTTTGCTACGCTTTACGAGTGACTGTTACCGTATTTTGAAATCGATAAACCCCCTCGCATCATTTTCCGATACTCGTGAGGACCTCGCTTACCACGGGATGGTGTAGTATGTGTAAGTCCAAGTTTTTCTCTTTTTTATATTGTAATGGGACGGACGTACAGACGGGTCACCTGATGGTAAGTGAAGACCGCCTTACATGGACACCTGCAACTCGAGAGTCGTAAGTGCGATGCCCGCTGTTGATGGGGATGAGGGATGAGGGTATGCGGGGAAAGAAAATATAGGGTGATTAGGAGATTGGAAAAGTGGCGGGGGTCAGGGGAGAGGAAAAACGAGAAGGGAAGTTGGGCCTCCGGAAACATCATTAATTTCGGGGAATTGCTTTACAAGCAGTTTTATGTCATGCCGTGGTATCGCACTGGTCGAGGTTCCTTATTGGTGCCTAAGCATGGCTCTACCAAGTATATATGTTGAAGCTTGTGTGCAAAATGCATCATTAATTCGTTCATTCATCATTTTCTTTGTGCAGCAAGCTCCCTGACTTCTCTTAAAGTCCATAAAGCCGCCACGAAAATAACACTACGTGTTCCTATTACCGAAGGTTTTAAATAAAAAACTCTCGCTGTTTTCTTAACAAAATAACTTTTTATATTAGATTTTGTTTTTCGCAATATTTTTGAACACCAGGAAAACTAATATTGTTTATGGAACAATTCCCAAAGACATCTTTGGTGCGAAGTGGAAAATAATGTTTTTAAATTTAATTGCAGCGGTGTAATAAATAATCTTTCTGTTTTGAAATTAATAGATATTAACATACACGCTCGCGGCTACATCTCCCAAGGGGATGGTAGAGGTGTAAAAACAATCTATTGCCGTCTACCGGGCACTGTATGATTGTATACACCCTGTATGATATATAACAGTCACGGGACACCCACGGGAAGAAATTGGCTGACTCTGTCCTACTCCACCGAGACCCACACTTCAAATATTATTAATTGAATCTATTTATAATAATAATACACACACAGAAACCCGACTGTGAAGTAACGCTTGCGTTGCATTTCCCAGAAATTAGTGAGGTTTCCGGAGGCCCATATCCCCCTCTCCTCTTTCCTCTTCCCTCATCCCTCCTCTCCTCTTTCCTATATCCTAATCCCCCTCTCCTCTTTTCCATATCCTAATCCCCTGCTTTTCTTTCCCCTCCCGCATCGCCCTATTCCTCATCACCCTCAAAGGCGCGCACTTACGACTCTTGAGTTAAAGGGATCTATGAACGGCGGTTGTCACTTACCATCAGGTGACCCGTCTGTTCGTCTGTATAATATAAAAAAAAAACATTATAATAGTAGTAACTCCACGGCTGTCTGATATCAAACTAAGCAGAGCTTTTACTAGGGTAACTAGACAACTGATACACATACTAACATAATTTTAATACATACATGTAATATACGAGTATACATTACACCCAGACACAAAAAAAACGATCATGCTAAGCACATAATTTATCCTGGGTACCTCTGGCTTAGCAGTCAGGGTCACTTACCACTACACAAACAGGCCAGTCAGTTATTTATTATTAAATACTAAACGGCGGAACCTAAAAAGTTCATTTTCGAATTAAGGTGAGGTCTTCTAATTCTGCTCAAACTTCCATACGCTAACGTTTGCATATGTAGAAGTGTATAAAACACATAAATTCTGCTCTGTTTATGCTCTAATGTCATTAAAAACTAAACTCTATCCATATTTATCCATTTTTTTTTAGCTTTAGCTATATATTAAGCCTTTGCAAGGAGGCCGTGTTTACATTACTGTTGCTTTGTGCAATGAGCGCGCTAAGCCAGGTAGGTTTCTCTGCCCAGTTGTTTGATAGCAAACATCCAGCCGTTTGCTTTGGCCAAGGTAAACCGTTATATCGAGATAGTCCTTAGAACTAAAACAAAATTGTCGCCTGCCGTATTTCCGAACCGATACGACCTTCGAACCTTCAATTAAAGAGCGTACTCCTACCTAGTCTAGGTTTTTTTTATGCAATAGGGGGCAAACGTGTCACTTGATGGTAAGTGACAACCACCGTCCATGCACAACTACAACTCGAGAGTCATAAGTGCGCTGCAAGCCTTTTAGGGAAGAGAGGGAATGAGGAGCTGGGAAAAAGGGTATAGGGGACAAAGGTGAAGAGAAAAGAGAGGAAGAGTTGGGTCTCCGGAAACCCCACTAATTTCACAACTGGTTTTCTGTGAGGCCGTAGTATCGCACCGGTCGAGCCGGCCCATTCATGCCTAAGCATGTCTCTACCACTGTTAAAATTCACTTCGCTGTTAAAATATTAGTTGAAGGACTTGGACTTTTCGACACCAGCTAGTTCGAGTGATAGGTATGCGACCCTGAATTACTTCAGCTATTGCTTTTACTCCCCAACCCATCTGTATAAGCAATAACTCTTTCCTATCAACATACTCTAAAGTTTTCTAAACAATTCCCAAAAGTGTCATAATGACGCCATAATGACGCCATAATGACGACATTATGCTTGCCACTATTACGTAAATATGACTACATTAAAATCGCCGTTGATGTGTTAACCTACCCCTTAATATGTACGTATGATACCCTACCCCTTAATTGATGCTGATTCATCGCAATGTTATACATATATACATATATAATAAAAAATACCACGTCACCAGTTAAAACCCATCGACTAAGAGCCTCTCGACACTTGTGTATTGATCTATAATTTTAATTAATATCTGAAATATGACAATTGAAAATAATTGTTAAGTTATTTTATAAAAAAAAAATGAGTTTTATGTACTTTTTTACATTAAGCAAAAAAAGTTAATTGTAAATTTTGTAAGGTATTGCAGTAACTGTTTTCGATTTTTTTTTTATAAGAAGTGTAAATATGTACATAAAAAACGTAATCCTCCCTCTCGCACTATTCTCACTCACAAATTATGTTCGGCAACATGTAGGCGATTGAGACACCTCTGTCTACCCCTCCAGGGGTATAGACGTTAGCATGTGCATGTATTGGACAGGGGGAGCTCTCTGCCTTTTATGAACCGCCCCCCCCACCCTAAAAGATGTATAAAAAAATATTTGAAATCCGTTTCTATATTGAACAAAGCTTTTGTAACACATTTTAGAATCAAAAGCTATACTGTGCTTATACAAACAGCCTGAGGCTTTTTACTAAATATTTTTTACCTGAAATTAAAGGAATACAATTGGTATTAAAAAATGTACTACAACAATTTTGCGTGAAGCTACGTAACGTCTACGGCGTAGAGGCTCGTAGACAGTTATGAAACTAATGATGATGTCTTAGTAATTATGTGGTTAAGTTTGTTAGTACCCGAAAACGGACAACCTGTTTAAACAGGGTTCTGTTTTGTTTAATTAAGAGTTAAGGCGGTAGAGCACTGCACATTTGTATTCGAATGAAAGACGCCCTAAATGTCTAGTCGCTTGAACTTTTCTAGATGAAACCTAACTCATCTATTTGACATTTTAAATAGCATTATATGTATATAGTCATATTTATTATTACGTGGCAAAAAAAAAAACAATTTTAATTAACCAATTGTTATTTTTACCCAAGCCCGTAAATAGAGGGTTTTTGTGTTTCTAGATTATGTATGCATATATTGGATTTAAATTTCAAAGTATCGTCAGCAAAAGAAGTTAATAAAGCAGTTATGTTTTATTGAGTGCAATGGGGTTCAGTGATCAATACTATTTAATAATATAATATAATAAAAATAACCAATAATATTATACCAATAATTCTTTTATTTTTTGGAATAGTTAAAAAACAAGATTTTGTCTTTTAAGATAAACGTATTTAAATGCATACATGCCATATATACATATATATGTACATCCTTAATTTAAATTGAGATATCAGACATATTCCTCAAAACATCGTTTATTATACTTTAGTGGACGAGCAGCTTAATTTTCAACCGACTTCAAAAAGGAGGAGGTTCTCAATTCGACTGTATTTATTTTTATGTTTGTTACCTCGGAACTTTCGACTGGGTGAACTGATTTTGACGATTTGTTTTTTATTTGAAAGCTGGTGCTTCCCGTGTGGTCCCATTTTAATTTAGTCCAGTTCTGACAATGGGGTGAGAAAACCATGTCTTAAATTTGCATTAAGCGTGTGCACGACAAATGGACGAATAACTCAACACTAACTCACTCCAACCGATTTCGACAATTGATTTTTTATTGGAAAGGATTTACTTCAAGAATAGATAGATAAGAGTTTGGTTCAGTTCAAACAATGGCATCCATTAGAAAACCATATAAGTCTTAAATTTTATGAAAGACGCATTGAAGTCGGTTGCCTACTTTCTTAAATTCCGATTACTTGAAGAATTATATATTCTTCATTAATGCAAGTGTTATTCAATCTCCAATAAAATTGCTTGTATTTAAATAACTACAAAACAGTTAATTTTTAATAAAGAAAAAAAATGTAATCTACTCTATTTTCAATACAAAAAGAGGACACAGACTTTCCGGCAGCAGCCAGTTCGAGTTATAGGGATGCGACCCTGACTTGCTTCAGCTATTGTTTGTACTCCCCAATCAATCTGTGCAAGCAATAGACCTTCCCTTCTCTGTTAATATGAGGTGACGGGTGACGGCATAAGGCTTGCCCCATTACCTAAATGGGGCAAGCCTTATGCCATTTAGCCATTTAGTCCCATTTAGGCATAAGGCATACCTTATGCCTAAATGGGACTAAATAACTATTCACGAAATTTGGTCGTCGATTACGCCTCTGCTTAGCCCACGGCACAGGCTCTAGCGTATATGTGTTTATTTTAAATCGATAACTAAAAAGGGAGGTTCTATGTTCGACTGTATGTATTTTTGAAGTATTTAAAACGATTTGGTGTTTTTTTATATTATAGGGGTCCATAGACACCTGCAACACGATAAGGGGTGAGAGGGGAAAAGGGGGGGACAGGGGATAGGAAAAATGAGAGGGGGAGTTGGGCCTCCGGAACCGGACGGACGGACCTCTAAAGAAACTTTACGTGGTAGAGGCACGAATGGGCCGGCTCGACCGGTGCGACACCACGGCCTCACAGAAAACCGAATGTGAAAGGTCTCCGGAGGCCCAAAATCCCCCACCCCCCCCTAATGATAGCGCTGTTAACAAAAAGGATACCCCAGGGGGTACCAGCGCTAGCGTTGGAGAATCCCCCCCTGGACGTCCACCCTCAGTACGGATTATACCTGAGCGTGGACGCCCAGGCTCAAAATCTGCTCGGGGCAAGAGAAGGCATACCATGGCACCCCTGTCACGTTTACCGTGGATTTTTGTAACATCAGGGGCTTACATTCGAACCTCGACACTGTCCACCACCACCTTGAGAGAGCAAAGCCGGCCTTGCTCTTTTTAACCGAGACGCAGATATCATCTCCAGCGGACACATTCTGCTACCCTGGGTACGGACTGGAACACTCCTTTATGCCTAAGGCTGGTGTATGCGTGTACGTTAGAGATGATATCACCTCTCGCCGCCTCGGCAATCTTGAAGGTAGGGACCTCTCCATCTTATGGCTACGTGTAGACTGCGACGACCATCCCCGCATCTACCTATACCTCTACAGGTCCCATAGCGGTGATTTCGAAACGGACCGACTCATCGACCACGTCCAAATGGCTACAGATTCAGTGCTCCAGCAGGTCCCATCCGCAGAGATCGTGATTCTTGGCGACTTTAACGCCTATCACGCCGAATGGCTTGGTTCGCGCAAAACCGATCATGCGGGAAGATCTGTTCACGATTTCGCCTTGGCATATGGCTTGACGCAGCTGGTAGCAACGCCTACGAGAATCCCAGATGCAGAAAGCCACGTGCCTTCACTGTTGGATCTTCTGCTAACCTCACATCCTGACGGCTACAAAGTATCCGTTGAGGCCCCTCTTGGCTCTTCGGATCATTGCCTTATTAGGAGTATGGTGCCACTCGTTCACTCGCTGCGGCGGCGAGTTACAGGCAGTCGCCGCGTATGGCACTATAGGTCAGCAAACTGGGATGGAATGCGAACATTCTTTGCATCCTACCCATGGAGGCAGGTTTGCTTCTCGCCGGATGATCCCAATGTCGTTACCGACTCTGTCGCGGATGTTGTGCTTCAGGGTATGGAACTTTTCATTCCATTCTCCCTGATTCCCACAGGTGGCAAGTCCCAGCCTTGGTTTGGTCGAACCTGCATAGCGGCGTCTCGCCGAAAGCAGGAATGTTACCAAGCATGGGCTAATGCAGCGACAGCACGGGATGTAAAGACCAGCACATTAAAGAAGCAATTTAACTTTGCCTCCATGTCCCTCAAAAGAGTAATTGCTGGGGCGAAGTCGGCTCACATCGGCAGAATTGGCGAGAGACTAGTGAGTCTCCCTTCCGGAACTCGTGCATTCTGGTCTCTTGCCAAAGCTGTACAGGGGAACTTTTGTAAGCCATCCCTTCCACCTCTGCACATAGGAGATAATTCGGTGGCCCACGACGCTTCCATTATTAACTGCCAGCTCTTCCGGTACTTAGAAGACCACCAGCTCCTCAATGATCGACAATACGGCTTCCGTCGGGATCGTTCAGCTGGTGATCTTCTTGTTTACTTGACTCACCGGTGGACACAGGCGGTCACTTAGAGAGTAAGGCCATATTAGCCACGAAGAAGCTTGGTGTGCTAAACAGATCGAGACAGTATTTTACCCCGGCCCACCGTCTGCAACTTTATAAGGCGCAGGTTCGGCCGCACATGGAATACTGTTCTCATCTCTATGCAGGTGCACTCCAGTACCAACTTCTCCCTCTTGACCGCATTCAACGGAGAGCAACTCGCATCATCGACTGCCAAGATATTTCTGATCGACTTGACACCTTGGCGTTGCGTAGAGATGTAGCTTCACTCTGCATCCTCTATCGCTTGTATCATGGGGAGTGTTCAGAGGAATTGTTCGGACTTATACCGGCTGCTGGTTTCCGCCATCGTCCTACGCGACAAAATATCCATCCCCATCACCTGGACGATTGGCACTCCACCACTGTGCGCTTCTCCAGAAGCTTTTTGCCTCGCACATCCAGCTTATGGAACAAATTGTCGCCTGCCGTATTTCCGAACCGATACGACCTTCAAACCTTCAAGAAAAGAGCGTACTCCTACCTAAAAGGCCGGCAACGCACTTGTGACTCTTGAGTTGCGGGTGTCCATGGGCGGCGGGAGTTATTTACCATCAGGTAACCCGTCTGCTCGTTTGCCCCCTATCGCATAAAAAAAAAACCTTAGTCATTTTGGGGAAATGCAACGCAAGCGTTGCTTCACAACCGATTTACTGTATCTGTTATCTGTAACTCTATCTGTTATCGCACCGGTCGAGCCGGCCTATTCGTGCCTAAGCATGGCTCTACCACTATCAAAAAGTACTTAATTTTGTGGGCTTTGTTGACATAAGCGCAAGTGCAAGGGTTGCAGAGTGAGCACGTATGATATATTACACCAAGGCTCGCCCGCATAGAAGGTGGTATGCTTTTGATAGAAAGTACTATTATTAATATATATTATTAATTATTTTAATTAGGACGAACGTCGACGACGTCACGAACGAGCCTTTAAATTAGACGTTTGTACATTTTTTTTATGTATAAGCCTACCATAGTCATGACTCCACTTTACCTGATGGAAAACTAGTCTAAGAATGCTGGTCACCATCCTAATTGCATGTTTAATCAATGCAGCATGGTGACCCACACTATGGCAGTCTAGTGAGATGCTTTTTCACGCACCGCTTAAAAGACGCGGGATCAAAGTGGGCTGGAAATAACTATATACCGTTTATATGTATATTGAACACGGTTTCTTACTTTTTTTAAACTAAACTATCGCCTTGTTGTTTTAGACGGTGTAGAATAGGGCCACGCAATATCTTACAGTGCGTGTCGTATAGATGACTGAGGCATTGGATTATTATCTACCAGACAGTATATACAGTCAGTCTTTTTTTTATGTTGAGTAATTATCACATAAAACCTAACATATACCCAAGTATAGCAACCGTAGTATTCACAAGTACTTGTGCGGTGAGCGCGATCATTTGTTCTGTGTCTGGGTGTAATTTATCTATAATATGTATGTTTTATAAGTATATAAGTATGTTTATCAGCAGTCTGGTTGCCATATAAGATGTGTTGAATATTTATTATAACTATATATAACCCAACATGACCTGACAACATCTCCACAATCAGTAAAATCAGTGCACATCAAGGGAGACACATTCTAGAAACTTCTGATCGCTCCACAAACGGGTGAGAGGATAATTTTGGTATAATCTATTGACAAGCTCTGATTTATTGTAACATTATCTCGATAGCCTTGAGAATGGAAAGCATTGAACGAGACGATTTTACCAAGATATTTCATTTCAGGTAGTTATGTAACCCTCAGCCGATAAAAAAAGAACGTTCTCTATTGGATTGAATTTTCTGTGTGTGGTAAGCAATATCTTATTATTTGTAGGCTGATTACATGAATGAAAGGGTTGTACTTAAAGTAGATTTCATTTTAATTTAAAAAAATATAAGGTTCGGGTGAAAATTGGCCAGTTATATACATATACCTGTATAGTAGACCCCGTGAATAGTGTAAAACGCTAAAACATTTGACAAATTCTTGATTATAAATCTAAATTGGACTTTAAAATAGTTGCTTAAAAATCGAAAATTAAATATTACATATTTGAAGAAATATATATATATATAAGGTGTACAATAAAGAATTATTTCTTAGTAAGGATCACTAAACACTGGACCAAGAGACCTCAGAGGCTGTGGCAGAGGCAGACCTTTAAGAGAATAAAATGGCATAGATATAACATAGAGCGTAGTTTATACATGCTAGTTTTTATGCCAGACAGCTAGTAATTAATGAATAATGAAAATAAATTAATGAATAATCAGCTTTTTACTACTAATTAATGAATAAGTAGCTTTTTATTTGTAACTTTTGAAAGCTTTTAGGTATAAACAGCAATGCTTTGTTTACACAAAGCCTAAAATCATTTCGGTATTATAAATACAAGTTTACTAACAAAATAAACCTTTGATTGTTCTAACTACATCTATTTATTACTGTTCAGGGTACAGATATCTGTTTTATTTGAGCTATTGGTTATACTTTTCAGTCAATCGAAGGGGTAAGATAGGAGTGGAAAGAGGATAGCGGGTTAGGCCTCTGGTAAACTCATGCACTCAGTGAAACACAACAAAAATATTGCTTAACAAGTCGGCCTGTACGTGACTAAGTCTCTTCCAAGTCACTATTCCATTATTGGGACTTTTTTTTTTAATTTCCTTTTTCTTTGAAATGAAATGAAACTCGTTTATTTGTAAACATAGGTAAATGATACGAATATTTAGCATGATCATCTATGCGTACAAATTCAAATTTATACAGTAATTAATTTTAAAAGAAATATTAAATTTGTATTTAAATTAATTAAGGTAACATAACACATGTCATATAGATAAAGCGAAATAGTTCAAAATGTATTTCCCAAATATAATTTGAACTGTTTCTATCAAAATCCGATGAGCAACGTTTATAATTACGAAGAAATAAAGAAACACACAAATACATACATACAAGCGAGACTGAAACTCGATCGCAATGGAGAATTACTACTGTATATCTATACATATATGGTGTTGTTAGGAAGAGCGCTAGGACTTACCCTCACCAGTCAGTTCAAGTTACAGTTAGGCGTACCTTAATTACGCCTTTGTAATAAAAGGCATGTAATAAAAGTAATTTGTAATGTTTATTCTAAACGAGTAGAAAACCAATTTACTTGCTAGATTTATTGCTTATAAATATAAGTACAAAGTTATAATATTAAACACATGTTTAACGTGATAATTCTTATATGAATTAAATAAATAGGACGTATACCATTGTTACATCCAAAGGTCAAATAGCGGCGGTAGCGTGATGGAAATAGCGGCGGTAGCGTGATTGAAATAGCGGCGGTAGCGTGATAGAAATAGCGGCGATAGCGTGATGGCTGAGTCGTCGGACTTGAAATCCTCATGGACTATCCTCCGCCGGGGTTATCGGCGAAGGGGTGTGCTACCATGGTGTTCCTTTTCCCTTTCCGCAGCCATAACTTTTGGGACATAATCGTTTCACGAAAGGTTACTACTGCATCCCATGACCTTTGTGTACCCCTACAAGCGTGAAGTGAGAGCTTATGTATGTATGCCTTTTATACCCTTGAAAATTTTAATGTAGAAGAGCCATGCTTCGGCACGTAATGGCCGTACCAGGTACGTATAAGGCTAGCATACTCCACTTTGCCTGATGGAAAGCAATAAGTAAAGTCCAAGAGTGGTGGTCACCATCCTCATTGCATATCTAGTCAATGTAGCATGATGACCCACACTATACCGGCCTGGTAAGATGCTTTTTCAGGCCCCGCTTAAACGACCCGGGATCAAAGTGGGAATTAAACACCGGTTAGACCGAGGTGTTGAAAACCGGCTGTTAAACAATGCAATATGAGTAAGTGAGGATACCAGAAGCCCAACTCCTTTCCCGTCCCATATTTCCCTTTCTCCCTACCCCTAAAAGGCGCATAGGTCTCTGGTGACTTTTTAGTTGGAAGTGTTTATGAGCGGCAGAAGTCACTTATCATTTGGTGACTCGTCTGCTCATTAGTCCCACTATACCATGAAAAAAAAAAACTTGAAAAATGTCAATCGCGAAGATGGGTCAACAGCCTGTCTCGAGCGCTTTTCGGGCTGTATCTATATCTGTAAGATAACACTATTTATAATATGTTATAAATAAATAATAGGGTATACAGGACTCGTTGGCTTTATTCGGGTCTAAAGGCCGATACGCCTAACTCTGCATCCAGTATCGGAGATGGAAGGACCTCTGAAGAAGCTGGCCGCTCGTGCTAGCGAAACGTTAGGAAGCAATTCCAACATACGACGGCCTTTAGACCCGAATAAAGCCAACGAGTCATCAATCGGCCGCGAAAGCCTCAACCAATTTGTCAGGGTATACAGGAATTATTATAGTTGCTTAGCTATTGCATTAGGTTTATAACCTGCAATAATAGTTGTAAGTTTGTTTAATAAATAAATAAAATAAGAATCCATGTGCAAATCTACCGACTATTTGGACAGTAAAAATGGTACATGGACACAAAGACAATACAGAGCGGCAGTCAGCTCGTGACCACGGCCGGTATTTATACCTTAAATATTAGGGATTAAGACCCGTATTAAATAACTTTTTATTAAGTATACAAATCGTAAAAGTGTAAAATCTATGTTAATCCTAAAAGTACATTAATATTTACAAATATATATCTGTAGGTCTGTTCGTGACATTAAACTGTGGGTCATATCCGCATATTAGCTTTTTATCAGTCTTTTACAAAGCCCTGCCGAGATAGGGTCGTTTTAAGCCCTCACATAGTTCTATTCAACATATATACTATATGTTTTAGCAGACCTCAAAAATTACTCTGTTTTTGTGTGCTGTGCAATATCTTTGAAATTCATCAACTTATTTCAATATTGTTTTTTTTTTAAATGAAAGGGTAACCCCCAAAATTTAAGTTTTAAGAAAATATTTCACCAGGACGCCAATTGAAGTTGTGGGTTCGATTCCCACACATGATAAAAAAATTTCGAGATCCACTAATAGTTGTCACGAGTCTGGGTGTTTTTTGCGTCCGTTGATTGTATATTTGGTAAGTCCTCCGAGGCACAACAGTTATTCCTGAAATTCAGTAACCAGTTTTTGTTTTATTTTTTTAACTTGAAAGAGTAACCAATCAGGAATGGATCATGGCATAGCAGAGAAATTACACTTAAATATCGAAATTGCACGAAATTAGTTAGGTATTACAGACATACACTCAAGGCTGTGTCCCGGAGGGGTGAGCAAATGGACGCTGGATCTTGAAGGTAACTTGCAAAGTAGACCACTCACTCAGTTGTGTCTTAGGCTCTTAGGAATACATGGGTAGGAGCCAACTTATAACCTTAAATAGTTATTTTTCTACTCCAGCACTCGTGTCGTCTGGAGTTCCACAGGGGTCACACCTTGGTCCAGTCTTTTTTATAGTATTTTTTAACGACCTAAACGATCGAATTACGAAAGAAAAGATTTATAACAAAATATATGAAAACCACAGACAGTTTGGTTTTTCAGACTGACTATTGGTGTCAAAAAATATGCTTCAATGTCGATAAATATTGCGTTATATCTTTTAAAAGGAAAAATACACGCTCCTGCCTGGTGGGAAGTATTTTGTAATAATGCTGTTATATTGCAATATAAAACGCATTTAAATATCATAGAAAGAGAACAAAAAAGATGCCTGATGTTCTTACCTCTTAAATTTAATTATTGACGCTTCAATCGTGCCGAGAGGTTAAGTGAATTCAATATTGATTCTTTGAAAACCCGACGTCAGAGATATGATTTGCTCTATTTGCATAGGTTGATTCATTCGACTGTCGACCACACCGTCACCAGCTTTACACTCTTCTCTAGCTTTAATATTTAACATAGATCGAGTAATATTTACAATTAATAATTATTAAGCGGTGGTAGCCTGATGGCTGAGGCTTCGGACTTGCGATCAAGTGGTTGCGCGTTCAAACCCTGCCCAGTACACTACCGTCGTAAACCCACCCCTAACACAAGCATTTGGCTTAGCTGAGGAGGTTAACAAGAATACTAGTAATGTGTGACCCACGTTGCTAGTATTCTTTTGAAATATTTTTTGGCAGTGGTAGAGCCATGCTTAGGCACGAATGGGCCGCCTTCTAAAGACCAAACCACGGCGTCCAATGCGACGACCATCTGTTGCACGCGGAAGGTGGTACACGCGATCTTATGCTACTGGCGCGGCCAATGTGGTCCCTGGCAGAAGGAGTGTAGCCTAACGGCTATTAGAGGGGCGACGGGACAGCTGTCAGACATTCAGCGATCAGCAAAATTACTGGCAGCGGTCAATGCCGAACACCGGCGACCGGACGGTCCGACCCGCAGACGCCGATTTATTGGGAGCGGGGGCCTTCTTTTAGTTTGGAGAACGGCCAAGAGGAGAAAACCTCCATAAAAATCACAAGGGCAGAGATGGCTTAGGCCGCATGCCATGAGTCATCCCTCTACATGTCCCTCTGTTACGCAGAGGGCAGGTGCGAGGGTTATGTCGGAGGACGACATCTCATGGGGGCGACGAGACTGCCGTCGGAAGTTTCGTTAGGAGAAACTGGCGGTGGTCGCTGCCGAACTCCGGCAACCGATCGGCCCGACCCGTAAACGCCGAGCAATCAGGAGCGGGGGCCTTCTCGACGGGGAGGAGGGTAGAGAAGGCCGCGAGGTAGAAAACCTCTTTAAAAATCACCCCTAACCCAAGCTGAGGGAGCCCGGTGAAGAGGTTAACGGCTGGGGGGGTATCCCAGTCGCTAGGGCAACACCACGTTAGCTCACGTATAAGAGCAAAAAAGAAAAAAAAATCATGAACGTAACTATAAAAGACAAACTACCCCAGGAGGGTACCGATCGCTCAGCGGTCGGAGAATCCCTCGGCACTCCGGTGTCAACCTCAGTGGTTGACACCGAAGTGTCCTGCCCACCGTATTCTGGGGGGGCACAGTTACGTGCGCAGCGGTGTTCGAGCCCGGGCACATCAATCGGAGCGCACACGCCCAGTTTTGTGCGACCGATAACGCCAAATTCGGCGACTTCTCGCACTCTTTCGGGAGAGCGATTAAATAAAGGGAAGAATATGCGATCGCAGCGGGGGGACTCAGGGGATAGCGACGCTTCGTCGTTGGTCTCTGTATCCTCGCGGTCGACCCAAGCTCGCAAACGCAAACCGAAAGGACCGGCTGAGGAGAGTCGGCCCCCTAAGGTTGCAAGGCCAAGGAGGGGTACAGCAAGTGGCAGGAACAGCGGAGGGAATGAAACTGAAACAGGCACGGAGACTGAGTGTGAAGGAGCGGCAGCTCCTTTTACTTCCCCGGCTGTTTCAGGTGCAGAGCAGACCCACACAAACGAGGTTGCGGTGGAGTTGAAAGGCCAACCCGCTGCCATCGTAGACTCGAAAATCCAGGAGTCCTTAGCGGCGGTTGAGAAAGCATTACAAGGGACGAAGGGCCTCAGAGGTGGCAAAAAGAATGCCGTCAAAGAGGCCATGACTACCATCAGGGCTGGTGTGTCGGAACTTCTCAGGATAGCTGATACAACAGTCCTAACAGACGCAGTAGGGAGGCTACAGCGAGAGAATGAGGTGCTCCGCTCCCAGATAGCCTCCCTACATAAAGAGATGGAAAAGCTTCGCTGTGGGGGCCCCAAGCCCCACCCAAAAACTCCGGCGGGACCCAAAACTAGGTACGAGGGCGCTGAACCCCCAAAGAAGAGGGTAGAGCCAGCAACTCAGCCCGAGCTAAACTTAGCTACGGGTCGTGGGCAGTACGAGGCCATGGTGGATCGTGTGCTGGCCGAGGTCCGTTCCAAGATTCTAGAGAAACAAAGCCCAGAAGGAAGCACCTTGCCACTTCCAAACTCGGCCTCTAATACAGGATTGCCAACGGCCAAGAAGAAGGGAAGGAAGAAACGGGCAACCCAGGTGTCACCAGCACTGGTTTATCCTGTGACCGTGGAGCAGCAGCAAACTGCGGCACCGTCGACGTCGACGGGGGAAACCTGGGCTTTGGTTCTTGGTCGGAAAACCAAAGCCAAGGCCGCGAAAAAGACGGCAACCACAACACAGTCAACGGGGCGTTCTGCTCCCCTACCGACTAAAAAGAAAGCTGTGCCACGGCCCCCTACAACTGCGGCTGTCACTATCTCTGTACCCCATGGCTCGGAGACACGGATGGCCGAGCTAATGATGGCCGCAAAGGCTAACATTAACCTGGGTGATCTCGGTATCGCAGGCGGGGTCCGCACCAGGCGAGCCATGACCGGGGCCCTGATTCTACAGGTCCCCGGTGAAGGTAGCGCCGCTTTGGCGGACAAACTTGCAATGCGCCTGCGAGAGGTTCTGTCCGGCACGGATGCCATTATTGCGCGTCCGTGTAGAACAGGGGACTTACGTGTGATGGACTTAGATGAGTCCATCACCCCTGACGAGGTCGCCAAAGCGGTAGCTACATTAGGGGGATGTTCCATTACCGACGTAAAAGTCGGGGACATCCGTACTTCTCCGTCACGGCTTGGCACGGCCTGGATCCGCTGTCCGCTTACGGCAGTCCGCAAAATTGCGGCTGCCAAACGAATGCACGTGGGTTGGATTTCGGCCAGGGTAGAGGCATTGGTAGCACGTCCGTTGCAGTGCTATCGGTGCCTCGAATTGGGACATGTGAAGGCGAAGTGCCTTAACGAGACAGACCGTGGCGCGCGGTGCTACGCGTGCGGTGGCACAGGCCACGTAGCACGCACATGCACCGCAAAAGCGCCGAGGTGCCCGATCTGCTCAGACCTTGGTCGTCCCGCGGACCACCGGATGGGTAGCAAGAAGTGCTCCCCGCCTAAGAAAAAGAAAAGGGGACCACAAACCAACCCCGCCTCAGCCTCGGCGAATATTGACGTTAGTCAAAACCCGCCAACTGCGAGAGGGCCACGGCCGGAATACCGTCCGGCAGAGGAGGCAATGGAGGCCTAAAATTCACCCCATACCAGAAAATACTGCAGGGCAACCTAAACCACTGCCGCGCAGCGCAAGATCTGCTAATGCAGACGCTCGCTGAGCAGTCGGTTGCTCTAGCGATTGTGGCGGAGCCGTACTGCGTCCCCGATCACCCTCGGTGGTTTGGATCAGATGACAGTACTGCCGCCATATACTGGGCAGGGGTGGAGAATGGTCTCCACTGCACCCTTCTACAGAGGAGGCTAGGGTTTGTGGCAGTAGAGTGGGGCCCCATGGTCGTTGTGGGCTGCTACATATCTCCAAATTGCGGCCTCCCAGCATTTGAGGCGTACCTGGACGGACTTAGGAGTTGCATCTGCACCATCCTAACCCGTCCGGTACTTGTCTTGGGCGATTTCAACGCCCGCTCCACACAGTGGGGAGATCGCCTAGACAACGTAAGAGGAGATACACTCATTGAGTGGGCGGCGGGACTGAACCTTAGCATTGCGAACCGGGGTTCGGTGAGTACCTGCGTGCGATGGCAGGGGGAGTCGATCGTCGACCTGACGTGGGCGACACCCTCTGCTATTGACCTAGTGTCAGGATGGAGAGTGGCGGTGGAGATGGTCACTCTATCGGACCATCGTCATATCGTTTTCGATGTGACCATTCGCCGCCCGGACGCAGGTTCGGACCGTCGCAGTGGCTGCCCACCGCGACGATGGGCCCTCAAACGGATGAACCGGGACATGCTCGTCGCCGCAGCCATCGTCGCGGATTGGCCAGAGGAAGGGGAAGAACAGGTCTCGTCCAGTCCGGAAGCACAGGCGGTCTGGTTTCGTGATATCATGATTGACGTCTGTGACGCGTCGATGCCACGGATCAGGCCGAGAGGTTCGAGGGGCTCTGTGTACTGGTGGACGCCGGAACTTGAGCAGCTGCGCACAGCCTGCTCAAGAGCCCGTCGCCGGTTTCAGAGAACCCGAATAAGAAGGCGAGCCACAGCCGAGGAGATCACCGAAGCGAGACGGGAGTACAACGTCGCAGCGAAGGCTGTAAGCCTCGCGATTGCGGAAGCCAAGGCTCGGTCTTGGAAGGAGCTAATAGAGGGACTGGACAGGGACCCATGGGGGCGCCCGTACAAACTTGTACTGAGCAAGCTCAGACCGTGGGTCCCACCACTAACACAGACCCTGGACCCCGAGTTTGTGGGAAGAGTGGTAGACACACTCTTCCCCAGGGGCCAGGGTAGTCCCTCACACCCTCCGTCACCGTTGGAATCGGTTACAATGGTTTCATGGTCCGATGACTTTGACGTGACGGAGGACGAGCTGGACCGTGCCGTGAAACGACTCGCCGCCCGTAATACCGCCCCGGGACCTGATGGTATCCCGGGCCGAATATGGGTGCACGCTTTGGTGATCCTAGGGGATAGGCTGAGGCGGCTATTTTCTAGCTGCCTCCGTAATAGCGTATTCCCTTCCGGCTGGAAGGAAGCCAGGCTGGTCCTCATCCAGAAACCTGGAAGGGCTGCAGACTCTCCCTCGGCGTTCCGACCGATATGTCTGCTGGACGAGGTGGCGAAACTTTTTGAAAGAGTCATCGCCACCCGTATCAACCAGCACCTGTCGCGAGTGGGCCCTGATCTATCAGACAGCCAATTTGGGTTCCGACAGGGACGTTCAACGTTGGACGCGATCGAACGTGTCCGCTCCCTGTCGGAAGAGGTCGTCTGTCGGGGGGGAGTAGCGCTGGCCGTCAGTCTCGACATAGTCAACGCTTTTAACTCCCTCCCGTGGTGGGTGATTAGAGAGGCACTGGTGTACCACCAGTTGCCCCTCTACCTACAGGACATCATCGGGGCTTATCTTCGCGATAGGTCCATATCATATATGGGTCGGGACGGCGAAGAACATCACAGGGAGGTCACGTGCGGGGTTCCCCAGGGGTCGGTCTTAGGACCCCTTCTGTGGAACCTCGCGTATGATGCGGTCCTGAGGACCAGTTTACCCCCTGGAGTGAGTGTCGTCTGCTACGCGGATGACACTCTAGTACTGGCCAGGGGAGATGGCTTCCAGCAAGTTCTGGAGCTCACCGAATCAGGGGTGGCCTGTGTCGTCCAGGAGATCAGCGGCCTAGGTCTACGGGTAGCACCTCATAAGACGGAAGCCCTGTGGTTTCACAGGAAACGTGGAGGTGCCGTTCCTACTCGTTCACTTATTAGAGTGGGAGGAACGGAGGTCGAGGTTGGGCGACATATGAAGTACCTCGGCCTCACCCTAGACAGCCGCTGGAGCTTCGAGGAGCATTTCGAGCGGATGATCCCCCGAGTTCGGGGGGTGGCGGGCTCCCTGCAGAGGCTATTGCCTAATTTAGGGGGTCCGCAGGAAGAAGTTCGCCGCCTCTACGGTGCGGTGATACGATCCATGGCCCTCTATGGAGCACCGATATGGGCCAAGCGCCTATCGGCCTCCTCCCGCTGCCGAGCTAAGCTCAATCAAGCGCAGCGGGTAGCGGCCATTCGGATCGTACGAGGATACCGCACCATCTCGTCAGAGGCGGCGACAGTCCTGGCTCGTTTCCCGCCTTTTGATATCCTGGCGGATATGGACGCGAAGGTCTATGACCAGATTCGTGCTGTCCGCCGGGGTGAAAGCGGGGAAGACCAGGACGAGCTCGAAATGCGGCGGAACGCTCACCAACGGGCATTGGCACAGTGGCGCGCGCGGCTGGAACAGCCGCAGAATGCGCGCCAACGCGCTGTTGGTGCCGTTCTGCCTAACCTCGAAGCTTGGGTAGGAAGGGAGGGAGGTCACATTACCTACCGACTGACGCAGATACTCACCGGACATGGTTGCTTCGGTGAGTATCTGAATAAGATCGGACGGGAAGAGACGGCACAATGCCACCACTGCGCAGCTGACCGGGACTCCGCCCAGCACACGCTGGAGGACTGCCCTGCATGGGCATCTAACCGCGAAGCCCTGGTTGACCAAATTGGACGAGACCTGTCTCCGCCAGCAATTATTGCTGCCATGCTGGCGGATGAGGAGGGCTGGGACGCAGTGGTCTCTTTCTGCGAAGCTGTTATGCTCCTGAAAGAGACCGCTGAACGGGATCGGGAGAGAGCCGATCCCGAGCGAAGGAGACGTCGGCGATAAAAACCGTCGACGGGACCGCGGGTCGCCAGAGGATGGGGACCTCTGGAGGCAGATTGATTACTGCGGTCGGAATGGCGGCATGATTGCATAGATATGCAAACAGCCTACATCGCTGGGAACGAGGGGGGACAATAATTTTCCCCCGGGACAGGGCATAATAAGGCACGGCGTCAATTCGGGGAGGACCTGAAATAACATGGTCCGGGTCCTCACCGAGTAGGGCGCCAGAGGCCGGCCGTCGGGGTGTTTTTTAGTGGAAACACCACATACTCCTGGCTCCTGTGTCCCCGAGGAGCTGGAGATCCGAAGGATTTTTCACCCCGTCAACAAAAAAAAAAAAAAAAAAAGGCACGAATGGGCCGGCTCGACCGGTGTGATACCACGGCATCACAGAAAACCGGTTGTGAAGTAACGCTTGCGTTGCATTTCCCCGAATTGAGTGAGGTTTCCGGAGGCCCAATTCCTCCTTTTATCCATCTTCTTTCTCCTTTTTTCCATCTCCTCATCCCTCCTCTCTTCTTTCCGCTCCCTGCATCCCCCATCCCTCATCACCCTCAAAGGCGGGCAGCGCACTTGCGACTCTTGAGTTGCAAGTGTCCATGGACGGCGGTGTCACTTACCATCAGGTGACCCGTCTGTTCGTCTGTCCCCCTACAGTATAAAAAAAAAACAAAAAAAAAAAAGAAAAAATAATCAGGTATGTGAAAATAATACATCATTTCAAATCCAATGGTTAGAATGTGTAGATCATATAATAAAATGGCATTCCTATATGCCATGGAAAAATGGAGAAGTCGATATTTTTCATATGAGATTCAATAATTCGAAAGTGATTATATCAGATATGACTAGTCTCTTGACGTTTCAAGTTTATAAACGATATTTTAAAATTTACTCTTAATAGTAATTGTGTCCTACACTAACAATTATAATAAAGCTTCTTCGCACGATAAAACCGCATTAATATATTCTGTGTACACTTCCGAAGGATCACTGTGTAGTTTATATACTATGTTCATACTACAAATTATGTTAAGACTGTTATCTGTTTGTGAAGTTATTATAAATTAATAAATAAGGGGTAATCTTATTCCCGTGATCCGGGCACTGTATGATTTTATGTAATACTGGTACTGTCTGATAGATAGCATTCATCGGACTGTTTCTTAGTCACCTTTTATAACACCCATGGGAAGAAGAGTGCTATTCTTCCCATGAGTGTAGGGTGGTATTCTTTCCTACTCTGCACTACCAAGAACTTAAATGTAAATGAATTTAAATGTAAGTATAATATGCACTGCAAATAAAATCATTCGAACCTTTTCCATAATGAATACATTCAGTCAATATGAGATTTTTTAATTAAATATCCAACATATCTGTTGTAAGTTATTTAAACTCGATGTTTCGTAAAATCGTCGTTAATTATACTTCTCTTTTGTTTGTTTTAAATTAATTGAATTATTCAATTTATCTTCCTATAGACGTAACTTAAAATTGCTTTTCAAAATGCTTTTATACTCGAAATTAACCTTTATTTTTAAGCTTCAAGAGGTAGGGATGGCAGAGGGCTTGGACTTCCTGCCATCAGTCGGTTCATATAGGTATGTGACCACGTTGACGTCAAGTACACTTCTCAATCAATGCGTATAAATAAATTCAATTTCCTTTAAAAACACAATTTTAAGAAAATTTGTTATTTTTAATACCTTTTAATATTTAACTGATTAATCGGTACATTAAAATGGAGCTATAAAGATAATATTTCAGAGGAGAGAAGGACAGACATGAATGAAACTATATAAAATTAATCCCAAAGATGTGTATCAAATGTAGGAAGTGGTTCAGAATCTTCAGCATCTCAACTAGTACTTACTAATTTGCTAAAACGAATGAGAATTTTAAATTTGTTTGAACTGCTTCTACGCTTTAAAGTCAACCTGAATCTATTCAATAAACATACCGTCAAAAGAAAGGAAAATAATAATAATCTATAATAAAAAAGATAAAGAAAGAAATTCATAAAAAAGAAACCCGCGTTTGTGATCTCGGCAGTAATTTTGTGTTCTTAATGCAATACACATTGCCTTTACCACCGCCTCTTATTGGTATTTCATCATCTCCACACTTCAGGATACCGCAGTTAATGTCAAGTTTGCACCGATGGTCCTTCAAGAAGTCAAGGCCAATAATACAATCATCCACAATGTCAGCAATGATTGCTTGTTGCCAGTAAAGTTTATCCCATTTTCCAACAACCGTAGATTTTAGAACCTTTTAAAACCATCTCTTAAGCTATCTCAGCAATATCAATTAAACTACGTACACAACTAACTTAAGACGTGATCGTATGATTTCAAACATTCAATAAATTACCCTTTAAAGAATATTAAAACAAATTTAAAGAGTTTTTTTTAATATTCTTTAAAGGGGAATTACCTCTAATCCAAAATGGCTTTCACAAAATATTTCCTAATAAAAGCTGTATTACTCTAATTTACAGCCTAAGTATTGAACAATATCGAAAACATATGCCTATCTAAATTAGTCGCATAAAGGCTGGCCATGCTGCATTTAATTAAATGCGTTCTATAAAAATATGTCGATATTTTCACCACTTTTTGTGCGACAAGAAAATCTATGATTCTCTTAACAAATACATACAATATTAAAAACGAAAATACTATGAATCTGTGTTATACTTCAAAGCAAAGAGTCCGCGAAAAATTTCGTAGTGGCAATAGAATTTTATTTTATTATTATCAAACAACCTTAAATAAACAAAATTAAATAAAAAACTTACCTTAAAATCACAATCACTAAAAGACACAAGCACTCACTTAAAAAGTGTGTTAAGTAATTTTTTTTTAATAATAATTATCGTTATATCATGGTTGTAAGAATTCCGCGACAGGGCCGGTGCGTCCGCCCTTGGTGAAACGGCGGCATCGACTGGGGTGCTAAGGGTTTGCGCTGTATATGTATAGGGCATGGGTAGCTGTAATAGGCGTGTAGGTGGTGAAGTGAGGTAAGTTTTAAATTTAAGGATTCTGTTTTTCTCTGTTTTTTTTATTTTTATTTTACTCTACTTTTTAAAACCCACAGAAAAAAAGGCTGTAGATGTGTATGTCTGTAGGATCGTAGCTCATAAAGGAATAGATCGATTTTTTTGCGTTTTATTTTTATTTGAAATCTAACGTGATCGAATGCGTTCTTAGCTATGTTTAAAGACGAAGATGCTGTTCATGCAGATCATCAGCTCTTTTGTAATCTTATGGAGGGGTTTCAAAGTCAGAGATATTTTTTATGCTATAGGGGGCTAACAAGTAGACGGTGCATCTGATGGTAAGTGACTACCGCCGTCTATACACACCCTCAAATTAAGAGTCACAAGTGCGATGCCGGCCTTTTAGGCAGGAGTACGATCTTTTCTTGAAACTTTGAAGGTCGTATCGGTCCGGAAATACGGCAGGCGACAATTTGTTCCACAGGCTGTTTGTGAGAGGCAAAAAGCTTCTGGCACAGTGGTGGAGTGCCAATCATCCAGGTGATGGGGATGGATATTTTGTCGCGCAGGACGATGGCGAAAACCTGCGGGCGGTATAAGTCCGAACAATTCCTCCAAGCACTTCCCATGAGACAAGCGATAGAGAGCAGAGTGAGAGAATTTATAGTATTGCATTATATTTTATTGTATTACGAGTACATCATATATGAGTTAGTTATTATTCACCTTTCTTTTACTTTTGTATAATTTTTATTGATGCTTGACTCTTGCCGGACTTGTATTTTTACTGGGTACTGACTACTGACTATGGGTTCCATTTCTAATGGATCCGAGGGCGGTGTACGTGGGGTACAGTCCACCTTCCAAATCGTTTAGCAGGTCCGAGGTTGCAGGCGTATAGTGTTCCGCGCGCCTTCCTCTGGGAGTGATGGTGGGGGAGAGGCACCTTTCCCTCCTTCAAAAAGAGATGGGGTCCACTCCGGACGGTTACCTGCTGGCCGCGGAAGAATGTCGTGTTCCCATGGCCCTCGGCAGCAGGTGCGAAGATGGAACACCGTGGTGGTTTTAGACGGTCAAGTCCGGCACACCCCTCCACTGATGCCCCAGGCGGAGGATAGTCCAAGAGGATTTCCCCACTTAAAAAAAGAAAAAAGGTTTCCGTTCCTATCTAAGACAAATAATTAGAAATATGCATGTAATGTTAATTATAAGTAATATATAATAAATAATTGCAAATTTGATTATTTATAAATTACTATAGATATACCTCTATATTAATAAAATTAAATTTAATTACTTCTTGAGCAGGTCATTATTTTTAAAGGAATGAAAAAACTGTGGGAACATCACATTTTTGAAGTAATAACTTCTTATGGAGATTATACCGCTTCGTTACGTAACGCGTTACCGTGCCAGTCTGTCTGGCTTCCCTTTTTCTTATGGACACGGCGGCGGTAGGCAGGCTCCTCCTCTTTCACTCTGACCCACAGCGCAAGCCGTAGCCGTTTAAGATATCACTTATGTCGGGCATCCCGAGAGAGTTTAAGATATCTAAAAGAAACATTTTTGTGACTACTTTTTAATACGCGTGTATGAACAATGTATAAACTATTCCTTTTTACACGGCAATCAGTCCATATTAAAACGCAGCAGAACCAAAGCTAAAAAGAACCACACACATATTTTTTTATACTATTGGGGGACAGACGAACAGACGGGTCACCTGAGGGTAAGTGACAATCACCGTAGACACCTGCAACTCAAGAGTCGTAAGTGCTCTGCCCGCCTTTGAGGGTCATGAGGATTAGGGAGATGTGGGGAAGAGAAAGAAAAGAGGGGGGTGAGGAGATGTAAAATAGGAGAGGATGGTAAGGGGAGAGGAAAGAGGAGAGGGGGAGTTGGGCCTCCGGAAACCTCACTGATTTCTCAACCGGTTTTCTGTGAGGCTGTGGTATCGCACCGGTCGAGCCGGCCTATTCGTGCCTAAGCATGGCTCTACCACTGTTATAATATCTAATATATCTAATACTAATTTGGTACTATGCGTTTGTTTCGACCTTTTGTGAACTTTCAGTATTTGTTTGTAATGAGGACTTGACTTTCTTCAAAGAAAAACTCACGGTAGGCGTTAACAGTTTGTTATTTTTTAGAAAGGTAAAGATGATACTAACTTTTCTTTCCTTTTTTCTTTCTTTCCACATGTGTAATGGTAGAACAAAGTAGTTACGACTCTCGAGTTGCTGGTGTCCATGGGTGGCAGTTGTCACTTACCAGGTGCTAAGGAGGACGATGGTTGCAGCAGTCGACTGCAGTAGGCTGAATGGTAATGATGATGATGATAATGATGAAACAACGTAGTAATTTTGTCCTTTCTTTTATATTTAACACCCGGATACATAAAAGATATATAATAAAGTACGTCAAGTGAACTTCATTGAGTGTATTGTTATTACATAACACACAGACTTACATACACACATACATACATGTTTTTTTTAATTAATACATATTACATACATACATACGCCTGTATCCCCTAAGAAGTAGGCAGAGATGTATAAAACACTGAGATTTTGGTCCCACAAACATAATAAGGGCCAAGACTATTCTAGGCTGTCAATCGCAAGTCAAGTCGCGCACATTAAGTCTGTATACATACTGTCTGATAGATAACAGTCCGATCCATTAGTTACCTTTTACCCATGGGAAGAAATTGTGCACACCACCACGTGAATAAATGGGGTTTATAATATTACTTTTAATATACCCTCCTATTACCAAAATCGGTTCAACTCAAAATCTAGAATTTCTGACTTACATCTGTTTACTACCGAACCGCTCAAATATACATACATACTATTGTTCAGAGATACTATAACAGTCTGTTTTAAGTAATGCAAGGAACCCTAGAGAACTTCAAGCATGTTATAATGAGGCGGTAAGTAGAGAATTAGGGTAACTAATTTGTTGGACTTTGAACTTTGTAATTTGGAGAGTAATTTTGTATTTCTAAAGTAAACTGCGTTATATTTTATAGTGAGGAAAATATAACAGATGAATCGAAGGACACTTGAAGATTAACTGATGCAATCATTTTGCTAAGCAAACAAAAATATCAACAATTTACTATATACATACACTACTGTAAACTAGTGTAAAAGTGTACACTAGTGTACACTTTTACACTAGTTTATGACGCTACTACTTATAGTATATATAGCGTCATAAACTCCTTTTTTTTGCCAATCATAAGATTTATGATAGAGATTACTTTTAAGTTCAACTTTGCTCGCATTTTTGTTTCTTCTATAACAGCGCCTTTTTGACCCGACGTTGACTGCAAACGTATTTCTAAAGATCAGCTTGATATTTAAGATTTATAAGCGTAATATACAGTTAAATAAACTCTCGTTTGCGTTTATAATATTAACTAGCATAATTATTATATGTACGTATACAATTGAAGGAAAATCTCCTTGCTTTCACTATTTGTGTCTGGCTAGTTTTAATATCAATATACATCGATAGATAGATAGATATACTCTTTATTGTACATCAATATAATTTCATTTTTATCGCTATAAATATAGTTACAAACAAAGTTTCAGTATAAAAACAAAAAAAAAATAACATAAAACAAAATTTAAATATAAGTTATTTAGAAACAGAAAAATAACAAAAAACCACTTTCCTGCGATTTTTCAATCGTTTTTGTATTTACAGAAATTAGTGAATCTAACGTAGAAAGTTTTATTACAAAAAATCATTAAAAACGGCTCTAGGTGTGAAAAAAATATTGTTACGTCTGTGGACTTAATGCAGTGTCAGTAAGCGTAGCACAAAGCTTTGAGTAGAGAAAAGAGTAGGATAAAGTCGATACCGTTTTTGAGAAAGTGGAGCAAGATATTAGTAGTTGTGGAGCAAAATAATTTAACCCATTTGAAACATACTGAAATCAAATTATTTGGAAAAAAGTGATCACTGGTGATGAAAAGTGGAGTTTGGTTGGAAAGTGTTAATGCATCCGTGATATTGTCCTAACTTTGCACCTTCAGAGTTTTACCTGTTTCCGTTTTTTCAGAATTGTTTCTGTACTGTTAGGGTAACATTAAGGGAGGACTGTCAAAACTACGTCGTATTTTACTGATCAAAAATCTGAAGATTTCTACAGCAAAGGAATTAAGTCACTACTTACAAAATGGCACAAATTTTTAAACAAAATAGCCCATATATATAATAATTATGTTATTAAAATTTAAAAAAAAAAAGTCTAGAATTTGTGAACTTGTGTATATAAAATAAGAAGAAACTCTTTCCATGACTTTATATTTTATTTAGACAACAATAGGTTGGTGATTCTACTTTAAAAACATTAACCTCTCTTTAACTTTAACGACATGCCAGTCGTGGATGTTTATACACCTCTATCTACCCCTTAGGGACATGAACGTGAGTATATGTATGGACATATGTCTCTTTTATTGTTTTCAAACACCGTCCCTTGTTTGAAAGTTTTTATGACAGTATAAATATGATGACAGTAAAATGCCCCGAAGCCGTGAGTTAGGTATGTACATTATTTACCTATTTATATTTGTTAAAATATTTTTTTTTGTATTTGTAAAATTGTGAACTCTGTCACTTAATAATCTAACGTCTTTAGATTACTATCTAACCTAACTTAACATTCTGTTATTTTATAATCTCACGCGTTATATTGTAAACTGACGGAGTTCATAATGTTACGCTGATATATACATACGTTTTAATTTACAGAGGGTGTCTCATAAGTAATGTCGGGTTTCATAACTAAAAATTTACTACGCCTCATTTTATACATGTCGCAACTTGTTAAGATATTCTCTAGTCCTGTGGAGAGTGCAACTGATTCACTTTAATTTAATCGTACTGTCTTTGTTTATTGACGTCGTAGGTCGTTTTCATACTAAAAAGTATGGAGTGTGATAAATATGAAATTCGTGTACTGTTAAGACATTATTGGAAACAAAAGTTCAAAGCAGCCGCGGCAGCAAGGAAAATATGTGAAATTGAAGGGGAAGACATGGTTAATGAGCGAACGGCACAGCGTTGGTTTATTCGTTTTAACAGTGGAGATTTGACTCTTGAAGATCGATCGCGTTCTGGTCGTCCACCTGTGTGGGATGTTGAGGCTGAAAAGGAAGCAGTAGAAAACCAACCCAGTACCAGCACTCGTCGATTATCGGACTCGTTGGGACCTTCTAAAGACACTATACATCGCCACCTTAAATCATTAGGTAAGAATTATAAAAGTTGTCGTATAGTGCCCCATGAATTAGACGAGATTCAGGCGAAACGTCGAGTAGAGGTGTGTAAACAGCTCCTTGCTCTGCAGAAAGGTGATCGTTTTATTAAACGCATTGTTACTTGCGACGAAAAATGGATTTATCTAAACAACCCAGACATGTCAAAACAGTGGTTAGACATAAGACTAAATAATTAATGATTATTAATTTAGGTTTTAAGTTAATTTTAAATTATTAGGTGTGTGAATATGACTCCGCCCTTTCTCAACAGATGTCGTTTTTAGTATTGTTTACGTGTACTAATAAATGACCATACTTGTATTCGATAGTACTGAATGTCAGCTATCTAACGCATTTTATGATATTTTTTTGAAGTGTAAGCAACAATTGTTTTCACCTTTTCGAAAATGTCGGTTTTTATTCCAAATAAACGTCATTTGCGGGAAGTGTTATTACATTATTTTATTGCGAAGAAAACTGCAGCGGAAACTTATCGTTTGCTTGTGGAGATTTATGGTGAGCATGCTCCGTCTAATACAACTTGCAAGGAATGGTTTCGACGATTTCAAAATAACGATTTTAGTACTGAGGATAAAGAACATGGAAAACCACCAAAAAAATTTGAAGATGCTGAATTGGAAGCATTATTGGCGGAAGATTCTTGCCAAACTGAATCAGAATTAGCTGCAGCATTAAATGTTGATCGTTCAACTGTTGCAAAGCGTTTACAAATGATGGGAATGATTCAAAAAGCCGGTTACTGGGTTCCACATGATTTAAAAGAAAGAGACATGGAACGTCGGAAAACCATTTGTCAAATGCTGCTTCAAAGACAGCAAAGAAAAGGATTTTTGCATCGGATAGTCACAGGAGACGAAAAATGGATACACTACGAAAATCCTAAACGCAAAAAAGCTTGGGTGAAACCAGGCGAACCAGGCCCATCACAGCCAAAAATAAATATTCACTGTGCCAAGGTCATGCTCTGTATTTGGTGGGATCAGAAAGGTATTGTATATTATGAGTTGCTCAAACCCTCTGAAACTATTAATGGAGAAGTTTACCGACGACAACTAATGCGTTTGAAGCGAGCCATAGAAGAAAAACGACCAGAATGGGTGAATAGACATAACAAATTAATTCTTCAGCATGACAATGCCAAACCGCATACCGCAGAAGTCGTAAAAAGATATTTAGAGGGACAGGACTGGGAAGTGTTACCCCACCCGCCATATTCACCAGACATAGCTCCTTCGGATTACCACCTATTCCGGACGATGCAGACAGACCTTACTGGAGAAAAGTTTACTTCATGTGAAAGTATCAAAATTTGGATTGACAACTGGATAAGCTCAAAAGACCAGGACTTCTTCCAGCAAGGAATACGAAAACTACCTGAACGATGGGCGAAGGTTGTAGCTGCAGATGGAGCATACTTTCAATAATTTTTTTTTTTAATTTTGTAAGCGAACAAATGTGTTTTATTTTGACAAAAAGGGGCGGAGTCATATTCACACACCCAATACATTGAAGTTCCTTTGTTTAAACAATTAAAACCTCTGTTTGAGGAGTATTTTCTTTTTAAATTTTAACAAACTGTTGTGTTGACATTTGGCCATAAACAATACCTGTTCAATTAAATTTCAAAAAACTGGTCTAATTATCTATATATGACTTAGTATAATTAAAAAGAGTATTTTACAGAGGGTGTCTCATAAGTAATGTCGGTTTTTAATATTCACTTTGATTAATAATTAATCATACAATTAATCACATTTTCCACGCAGGAACTTCGCCATGGATCTGAATAAATAGTAATCAGATGGTGCAAGGTCTGGACTAAATGCTGGATGTGGTAGGAGTTCAATTCCATCCAAAAAAAAGGGTTTTGGATATGTTGCCGCTGAATGGGGGGGGATCACCATTTATGGTGTCTACTTCTCTCCCAACCGGAGTCTGAGCGATTTCGAGGTCTTCCTCAATAACCTGGAAACCTCGATACGGCGACTAGCGTCTGGGCACGTTCTAGTGCTGGGGGACTTCAACGCCAAGTCCGTTGCGTGGGGTTCCCCCAGGACGGACGCACGGGGCGACGCTGTTGAGGAGTGGGCAACATCGGTGGGCCTCTGTGTCCTAAACAGAGGCACCACAAACACGTGCGTGCGACAGCAGGGGGGGTCGATAGTGGACCTTTCGTTCGCTACCCCTGCTCTCGCCGCACGAGTAAGGAACTGGTGTGTCATGGAAGAGGTTGAGACGCTCTCGGATCACCTTTATATCCGATTTGAGCTCTCCCGGACCCAGGACCCCAGAAGGGGTCACTTGGCGCGGTATCCTTCCCGCTTTCCGCGGTGGGCTATTTCTAAGCTAGACCGGGATCTACTGGAGGAGGCAGCCATAATTTACTCTTGGCTGTCTCCACAGCCTCCGACCGAGGAGGTAGACATGGGGGCAGGCCGCTTTTGCGATGCGGTAACGCATATCTGCGATGCGGCCATGCCCAGGATTCGAGGAAGTCGGCCTCCAAGGAAGGAGGTCTACTGGTGGTCCCAGGAGTTGGTGGATCTCCGTGTGGCCTGCATTCGTGCCCGGAGGTCCTACACCCGCAGCCGTCGGCGTCACCGCGATGAAGGGGAAGAGGACCGGCTTCATGAGGAATACCGAGAGGCACGGAAAACTCTGAAGCTGGCCATTTGCCGCGCCAAAGAGGAGAAGAGAAAAGAGATGCTGGAGGGTCTCGATCGTGACCCCTGGGGTCGCCCTTATCGTGCGGCGCAACAAAAGCTCCGCACGCTGGGCCCCCCCCTTACTGAGACTCTCCAGCCCAGCTTCCTGCAGGAAGTGGTTGAGGGCCTTTTCCCGCAACGGGTGGAGCACTCATCCCCGTCGATGGCCCCCTTGGCCGGAGACGACGGGGACTTCGAGGAGGCGGAGGTTCCACCTATCAATGAGGCAGAGATGGGGGCGGCTGTCCTTCGAATCCGTTCTAAGAACACCGCCCCTGGACTGGACGGGATCCCTGCCCGAATATTGGCCCTAGCCCTCAACCACATGTCGGACCGCCTCAGGGAGGTGTACAATGCATGCTTGGCGTCTGGACGCTTCCCTGACTGCTGGAAGAGCGGGAAGCTGGTTCTTTTAAGAAAGCCGGGACGGCCTACGGATTCGGTCGCGGCCTATAGGCCCATCGTGCTGTTGGACGAGGCGGGTAAATTGTTTGAGAGGATCCTCTCTGCCCGCATCGTCCGGCACCTGAGCGAGGTCGGCCCCGATTTGTCGGACGCCCAATTCGGTTTCCGAGCGGGGCGTTCGACGATCGGTGCTGTAATGCGCCTGAGGGCCCTGACCGAACAGGTAGTGAGCTGTGGCGGCGTGTTGTTGGCAGTGTCTTTGGACATTGCCAACGCTTTTAATAGTCTGCCATTCAGCTGCATCAGGGAAGCGCTCCGCTATCACGGGGTGCCACAGTACCTGAAGTGGCTGATGGCAGACTATTTGGAGGAGCGTACCGTCGTGTACGAGGATCGAGAGGGAAATTTGAGTCGTCGGCCCATGTCGTGCGGTGTTCCGCAGGGGTCTGTCCTTGGACCACTCCTGTGGAACATGGGCTACGACTGGGCCCTTCGAGGCGACTTCCCCCCTGGGCTGGGCGTAATCTGTTACGCCGATGACACACTGGTCACAGCCCAGGGGGCGAACTTTGAAGAGGCGGCACGCCTGGCCACCAGAGGAGCCTCACTGGTGGTCGGGCGCATCGAGGCGCTAGGGTTGCGGGTGGCCTTAGATAAGACGGAGGCCCTTTTATTCCATGGGCCCCGTCGAGGTCCGCCCCCTGGCGCCTCCATAATGGTCAACTCGATCCTCGTACCGGTTCAGGCCCACATACGATATCTGGGCCTGATCCTCGACGGAAGATGGCGATTCGACGAGCACTTCCTGCAGCTGGCTCCAAGGTTGGTCGGCGCTGCGTCCGCCCTTGGGCGACTTTTGCCCAACTTGGGTGGACCCAGCGTTGCTACAAGACGACTGTACACGGGGATTGTCCGGTCAATGGCACTATACGGTGCACCGGTGTGGGCGGAGGCTCTGACCGCCCAGAATAGGGCACGCCTCTGGCGCCCTCAAAGGGTCATGGCGGTTAGAGCCATACGCGGTTACCGCACCGTATCGACGGAAGCGGCGTGCGCGTTGGCCGGAACTCCCCCGTGGGACTTGGAGGCGGAAGTGCTCGCCGAAGTATTTCGGCGAACGACTGATTCCAGGGCGAGTAGCGGCAATCGGCCCCCGCCCGAAGACGTACGCGAGTGGCGTGAGGCCGCTCGCCGAGCCACTATGGCTCGTTGGTCGTCCCGGCTGGAGGCTCCGCGTGCTGGCTTAGCCATCGTGGAGGCGCTCCAGCCGGTCATCGTCGAGTGGGCAGGGCGGCAGCACGGGACCCTTTCCTTTCGACTGACGCAGGTTCTTTCCGGGCACGGCTGCTTCGGAAAGTACCTGCATTCGCTCGCTAGGAGGGAATTGAGTCCCGTCTGCCACCACTGCGACTGCAGTGAGGACTCGGCCCAGCATACGCTTGCGGATTGCCCGGCTTGGGCGTCGCAGCGTCGGGTCCTCACTGCAGTCATCGGAGAAGATCTCTCGCTACCGGCCGTCATACGCTCCATGGCCGGTAGCGACAGGAATTTTACCGCGGTCGCAACCTTCTGCGAGGAGGTCATCTCGCAGAAGGAGGCGGCGGAACGGGCCCGGGAGGACGATCTCCACTCGGACCTAATTCGCCGCCGGCGTACCGGGCGGCGGAGGCGCGCTTACTTGCGCCTCATGCCGCCCTGAGTGTGGCTGTGGGTGGTCGGGACGGGTTTTCCCCTCCACCCGCTATAAAGGCCAGCCGCGAGGAGGCGACGTCCTGGTGTGCCTGGACGTTGCCTAATTGAGAGTTACCAGAAGGTGGTGCCCGCGCTTTTGCGGGCAAAAGCGCTAGGAGGGGTCCGGATGTCTTACTAAAGCTGTTCCCGGATTCCTCCTATTTTAAGCGCAGCATGGCACACCGTGTGGTTTTAGTCGGTCCGATTCCGACACACCGTTCCACTGAAAACCCCGGTGGGATGACGGCCCGAGGGGGTTTCCACACGTTAAAAAAAAAAAAAAAAAAAAAAGGAGTTCAATTCCATCAAGTTCTTTAATCTTATCCCGTGTAACTTTCGCCGTATGCGGTCTAGCATTATCCTGTTGTAAGAGCACTCGTTTTCGATTGACTAAGCCTGGATATTTTTGTGATAAAACCTCATACATTCGGGTCAGCTGTCCACAATATAACTCAGCATTAATAGTTCGACCATCCGGAACTATCTCAAAGTACACTAAACCTTCATAATTCCACCAGACACATAACAAGACTTTCGACTCGAAACGACCTCTTTTCACGACAGGTTCAGGTAATTGATTGGTGATTTAGACCAGTTTTTTTAAATTTAATTGAACAGGTATTGTTTATGGCCAAATGTCAACACAACAGTTTGTTAAAATTTAAAAAAAAAATACTCCTCAAACAGAGGTTTTAATTGTTTAAACAAATGAACTTCAATGTAATTTAAAATTAACTTAAAAACTAAATTAATAATCATTAATTATTTATATTTAGTAGAGAATAGAGAGAAAAAAAGGTTGCTGTGTGGTTCACGGTGGAGTATAATAGGGTCACCCCATCTCTTCCCGGGGGAGTCATAAAAGGTGACTAATGGATCGTGGATCGAACTGTTATTAACAGTAGTAGAGCCATGCTTAGGCACGAATGGGCCGGCTTAACCGGGCCACCATGGCCATCACTCATCCCCGAATTGAGTGAGGTTTCCCGAGGCCCAACATTGCCTCTCCCCTCATCCCACATCTCCTCTTTGTAATCCCTCTTCCCACTCTCTTCTTCCCTTATCACCCTCAAAGGCGGGCAGAGCACACACGACTCTTTGAGTTGTAGGTATCCATTGACGGCGGTTGTCACTTACCATCAGATGACCCGTCTGTTCGTCTGTACCCCTATTGTATAATCTAGACAGAAGACAGTATACATGCATAAACATACATACACTCATGCCTTTATCCCCGAAGGGATTGGCATAGACTGAATTGACACATTTTGTCAGCCATTATTCAGCCCCATTTATGTAATGGCTTGCCCATCCTGTTGCCATCATCCGGGCACGAATGGAATTAGTTGTGAAAATTTCGAGCATTCAAAAAGGAAAGAGAATATATAAAGGGAAGAGATAGGGACATTGTTTATATATTTATACAGCTTGGGGAGTATAAGTAATAGCTCAAGCAAGTCGAGGTCGCAAACCCACATATATGCTTTTTTTGTCACAAACGAGCAAACTGGTCCTGATGGTAAGTCACTTCCGCCGCCGAGGAGTAGAAATAGGGGAAGGAAAAGGGGTTGAGCCTCCGGTAGCCTCACTTGAAGCCGTGGTTATACTCCTGTCGAGCCGGCCCATTCGCACCGAGGCATTGCTGTAAAATGCATATTGCAAATGCATTGCTGATATATTGCAATGTCCTCACATCTTATTTTATTAAAAAGAGAGATTTCTTGATTGTTCTTCTCCACAGGATCTACGTATTAGAACAGGCGACTAGCTTCATGAATGACTGACTTAGTCTGACCGTCTTCCTCTCTTGACAATTCAAGAATACCTAAGACTGGTACACTTAAAATAAATAATTTTGATTTGATTTGATAACTAGAACTGGCTGGTGTCGGAAAGTCCGAGCCCTCTCGCAAATCACCATAGCAAAATGTTATATGTTACACTATATTATTATTATTTTAAACTATAGATTAATAAACAAGCTCTCAAGCTTTCACAAAAAGATAGTTAAAAAATAATCTTTAGGTACTATAAACCTATATTCGTTTTACTCTAAAAACACACATGAGATTGTAATCTGATTGCTAACAATTTTATGTTGATGGTGTCAGTGAACATTAGTCTAATATACCTTGTACAAGATAAATATATGTACCTTCTACTAGATACATAGCGACGTGCTGCGTTTAACGGTCGAGTTTACTTGCCTATATTATTAATAAAGTAAGAAGAATAAAAATAAAAAGGCCTAGTATTCATGTATGAAATATTTCCTTATAGAACACATATTTTTTTAAATATAATGTTTCAAAAATAATGTTTGATCCATACAATAATTACAATACAAAACAATTTTGTGTATACAGGTGTATCATAAAGGTGTGGTTAAATATAAAGAGCGTTATCTGTACCAAAAATATATAGTTGATATAGGTTAAAAAAATCTTTAGAAAATACTTTTTTCTGGTGTGGGTAATCATTTCTAAACTACTTACTATTAATTTTCTTATTTTCAAAGATTTTAATTGTTCCTACATACGATCAATATCCTTAGTTATAAATAACTATAGTTTCATTCGTGTTAATACTCTATCTAACAGTTCCAAAATTGGATTTGTGTATTAAAAACAACGAATTTACCTAAGATTGTTAACTGTTTTTTATAATATAGGGGACAGACGAACAGACGGGTCACCTGATGGTAAGTGACAACTTTTGTCCATGCACGACGTCCTGGAACAGAAAATCGGTTGGGAAGCAGCGCTTGCGTTCTCCCTGAAATGAGTGAGGTTTCCGGAAGCCCAATTCCCCTCTTCTTTTTTGCATCTCATCACCTTCCCTCTCTTCTTTCCCCTCCCCGCATCCCCCCATCCTTCATCACCCTCAAAGGCGGGCAGCGCACTAACGACTCTAGAGTTGCAGGTGTAAAGAATCATCTACTGATTCCTAACCGTTAAAGAGTTGTACCTTCCATCATCAGCTCAGCAATATGGGATGAAATATCTTAATTCCTATAGACAGTATATGAAAACAATCATTACTAGTGGCTAGAGCATTTGAAGGTTTTCTTCGATTTCCCTGGAATGCATCATCAAGTCCTAACTTGGTGACCATAGTACTACCGCTGAATTACTCTACCAAAGAAAAAAAAATGCACTCCAGGAGTGACGCCAGAAGTGAAAACTTATTTTGGCACGTTAGATATTTTTTAGATGGGTACTAGGGTTATTGGGTTATTGGGTAATGAATTGCATTTTAGTTATGAATTGTATTTTATTAATTATTAGAAACTTTAAAATACATTTATTATTATTTTATGAATCATCGTTAAAAATTTCGACAACTTTTGCATCATCATCATTATCATTAAAATTATAACAATCTAAAATAGAAACTATAGGTTCATGGTAATTAAAACAGGAGATAAGCAATTTTTTATTCGAAGTTATTTAAATATCTCGTGAATACCGCATCAATTGTACTATTATATCTCGTAGTGCTAATATTGCGTTGATCGGATATATGCGTCTCGTAACGGTGTCGCGAGTCCATAGATTTTATCTCATCTAAAAATATGCGTACCGCGCTAAAAGTTTTCCCTTCAAAAATCATAATCGGTCAACAATTTGCGGTGAAGTCATTTTTGACATATGTAGCTACTAATGTAGCTACGAAATAATTCACGTGTAAAAAGTAGACAACGAACTTCAATGCGTCTTTCATAAAATTTAAGGCTTGTAGGTTTTCTCGTAGACGCCATTGACAGAACCTAACCAAACTCTCATCTAACTACCCTCGAAATACATAATTTCCAATAACAAAAGAATCATCGAAATCAGTTGGCATGTTCTCAAGGTTGGTTTGCATGTTGTCAGAGCTGGACCGATTGAAATGGGACCACAAGGAAAGCACCGGCTTTTAAATAAAAAAAAACATCAAAATCAGTTCACCCAGTCGAATGTTCTGAGGTAACAAACTTAAAAAAAAAAGATACAGTCGAATTGAGAACCTCATCCTTTTCTGAAGTCTGTTGAAAAAGGGGCCCGTTTTGAAAAGACGAATGCATGTGTAGCAATACACAATCAGAAATACATACTATAACTGTCTAGTTTTAACCATAATGACGCCATTCTATATTAATCTATTTTAAGTAACTCGTCCGTTCAAACGAACCTTACACACTAACTCCACAAGCTCGTATTCACCTTTGTAAACGCTCCACCACTCCACGGTTTTTGGGTCAACAGAGAAGCTGGAAAGATGTCGTTAAAAATGTTTGTGTGGTACCGGAATACTAATAAAGACCATTTGGTGTTATTAGCTAGTGGTAGTGGGGATTTAACCGACTACGCAAAAAAGACACTCCTAACATCCTAGCTAACATTATAGATGCCAATATGAGCTAGTTACGTTTTCAGGCCTTAACAACTAAACTGATAACCATAACATTTTGCCTACACGATTTTTTTTATACTATAGTTCTCTAGGAGACTCGAACAGACGGGTCAGCTGATGGTAAGTGACAACCTCCGTCCATGGATACAACATGGAACAACTCAAAGAGTCGTAGGTGCGCTGCCCGGAGGGTGATAGGGCATGCGGTGAGGGAAGATTGGGGTTTGGGGGTTTGAGGAGATGGAAATGAGTAGAGAGGGGATGAGGGGAGGGGAAAGGGGAGAGGGGGAGTTGAAAAAATGCAACGCAAGCGTTACTTCACAACCGGTTTTCTGTGAGGCGTATTGCACCGGTCGAGACGGCCCATTCGTGCGTAAGCATGGCTCTACAACTGTTAAAACGTTGTAACTGCACGAATGGCGTAGCGGTTTAAGTGGTATATCTCTAATTGTTGTTCTGAGTCTGGGTGTTCTTTGTGTCTGTGTGTGTGTATATGTGAGGAATTATTCCGAATACAGGAATTGTAGTTTTAAACTAACAAAAAATAAACGAAAAATAATAGAATATTTAAATCCCGACTGCTTTACATTATCAACACTACATTATTTATTTACAGAAATCGTCTTGAAATGTTCAAACAATTCAAATAACAATACTTAAAACATTAAAGACAACGAAATCTCTCATAAATCTGATGCCTCACTTAAGACTTTCTTGACATCTGTTTATGATGTCAAAACAACACAACTATATACTTGTTAAATACATACGATTTTATTTTTACTTTATTTTTCTGTCTATTTATTTATTTTCACCATATTTCCAATAGCAAGCTGATGATATCAAGAGTGAATATGAGGCCAATTTTATGTTGAACAAAAAAACAGAAAAGAGAGAAAATTAAAGAAATTTATATATATGTATACACTCCTTTATATGCTTTAATGGGAGAGTTTTACGTTGGCTTATCAAGGTACAATCGACTTTCCAGGTATCCCCACAAGAAAAAATCTCAAAAAGTCCAGGTTTCTCAATATTATCAATAGTCATTATGGGTAGTAGAGCCACGCTGATTTCAGCAGGAATGGGCCGGCTCGACCGGGGCAGTACTACCCTCTTACAGAAAACCAGCCTAAAGCGACAACATTCGTGCTGACGTCTTTCGCTGGTGAGTGAGTGCGCCGGAGGCCCAATGATGCAGGGGTGACAGTTATCGTGGTATGTGTGTGAGCAGTGGAGTGCTCGTAGAATCATTGTGAGGGTGGCGTGGGTCGAACCGTCGGCCAGGGAGACCCGTAGAATCGGTGGTGCCGCTGGCCGCCCGCGGCATAGAGGGGGGCCCAACCACGGCTAACCACCCTGGGAGGCTGCCCCGTCAGGTCGCACATAATCCACGGAGTGGCTCGTGGCCGGTTGGTGACCGGACGGTGGGACCCGGCGTTCATTTCCGGGAGGGGACGGGGGCCCTTCCGTCCAGCGGTTCGGTCTCCGCCATGCCTCACCGTTACATGATGACACAGTATTTTCAGTCTCAGTTTACACAGTCACGATGACTGTCATGCCTTTTACGCCCCTTTCCCAACTCTTATCATGGCAGTACAAAGAAAGAAAAATGGTCCAACAGCGGCATCCTCCTCTTCCACCAACCCGCTTTTTGAGGTGGAGTTCACTAACATACGTGGACTCCATGCAAACCTCAGCGCCGTACACCAGCACCTTGAGTCGGCTCGGCCGGCCATGCTTTTTCTTACGGAGACACAAATACGCCGCCACGGCATATCTCTACTATCCCGGCTACGTTCTAGAGGAGTGCTTCCTCGCGAGGACTGGGGTATGTCTTTCCGTCAGGGCGGATGTTTGTTGTCGCCGTCTGCACTGCCTAGAAGACGCTCGCTTCTTCTCCATCCTTTGGCTTCACGTGGATTTTGGCTCTATGAGCCGGATCTACGTTTCCCTTTATCGGTCCCATTCCGGAGACTCCGAGACAACTCGACTCTTTGACTACATGAGTCACGCAACGGACAAAGTGCAGGAGCAGTTCCCAACCGCCGAACTGGTGTTTTTGGGAGACTTTAATGCCCACCATGACTTCTGGCTGGGATCTTCCAGAACGGACCACGCTGGTCGAACTGCCCACGCATTCGCTCTCACGCATGACCTTACCCAACTGGTACTCCAGCCCACCAGGATACCAGACATATCGGGTCAAGCGACCTCTTTGCTAGACCTTCTGCTGACGAGTCACCCAGCGCAGTACAGTGTAACGGTTCACGACCCTCTGGGATCCTCCAACCACTGCCTGGTGTCCACCTCAGTGCCTCTTGTTGCCCCATCACGGCCTGTGGTAACAAGGCGACGGATATGGCGCTACTCGTCAGCAGACTGGGATGGAATGCGGGATTATTTTGCATCCATCCCGTAGGCTCAACGCTGCTTTAAAGACAGGGATCTGTCGCAAAGTGCGTCTGCCGTGGCTGACGAAATCACTGTCGGTATGGAGTACTATATCCCCTACATTGAAGTCGCCAGCACAAAGACCCGTCCCTGGTTCAATCGCGAGTGCACCCGTGCTGTCGCTCAAAAGCAGTCAGCCTACCGCGCATGGATCAGGGCCCGCGCTCATTGTGACCCAGACGCTGATCGCCTAAAAGCAGCGTTTAACAAGCCACTAAGGAATGCAAGAGGGCTTACATCAGAGCTGATGCCCAGCGCATTGCACGGTTAGGTCAATAACTCGTCGCATACCCTACGGGTAGCCGTAAGTTTTGGCGATTGGCCAAAGCCGTGCAGTCCAACTACTGCCAGCCTTCGCTGCCACCGCTGAAGTACCCTGACGGATCACTGGCCCACGAGCTGCAAGAGTAGCGAAACTACTTGCTGACCTCTTTGCGCCTAACTCCCGAATCGACGACCGTGGCGCTCCCCCGCCCACCATTGCATCTTGCGACTCCGCAATGCGGGATATTCGCATCCGGCAGAGGGATGTCCGTGCGGAGCTTCGGTCACTCGATGTTCGGAAAGCCAGTGGACCCAACGGTATTCCGGCGGTGGTTCTTAAAAACTGTGCACCAGAGTTGTCTCCTGTACTGACGCGCTTGTATCACCTGTACTATTCCTCGGGAATTGTTCCGGAGGCCTGGAGAGAGGTGAACGTCCAACCCATTCCCAAAAAAGGCGACCGCTCCGATCCAGCTAATTACCGTCCTATAGCCGTCACCTCCATACTCTGTAAGATGCTCGAGGGGATAATCAACAGCCAATTAATCCGCCACCTAGACGATCACTCCTTGTTAAATGATCGGCAATATGGTTTTAGGCCGAACCGATCCACGGGTGATCTTCTAGCGTACGTCACACACCTTTGGAGTGAGGCTATGGATAGGCATGGGGAGTCCGTGGCCATCAGCCTCGTCATTGCCAAGGCCTTCGATAGGGTCTGGCATCGCTCGCTTCTTTCCAAACTTCCTGCATTTGGTCTGCCATCTAAGCTATGCAACTGGGTTGCTGCCTTCCTCCACAAGCGCCGCATTAGGGTTCTATGTGACGGCGCGGCCTCTGACTTCCAGGAGGTTAGCGCTGGTGTACCTCAGGGCTCCGTCCTATCGCCCACGCTGTTTCTTCTGCATATCATAGATATGTTGGCTCTTGGCAACATACATTGTTATGCAGATGACAGCACAGTACACGGGCGATACTTTGGACATCCTGCTGCCAAGCTAGCAGACGTTGAGGGAAAACGACAGGAGCTTGTTGCTGAGCTCGACCGGTTTTTGAGCCGCATCTCTCAATGGGGTTGTGAGAATCTGGATGAGTTCAGCGTTTTCAAACAAAAAGTCTCCTCTCCTATGTATATATAATCTAAATCTCTGAAATGGTTCATACGAATGTCAAATTTAGTATTCAGGGGTTTCGGGGGCGATAAAGCGATATAGCTAGGTTTCATTTTTAGAAAACGTCGTTTTATCAGTGTTTTCAGACAGTGAAAAACTGCTACAATATCATTAGAATACGAAGGTAACTTTTGTCATTATCTACAATGGGAATTCAAGCAGTGGGAATTCAAGCAGTCCTGAAACCAAAAGGCCCCGGTTCGAGTCCAGATGATTTACAAAAAAAAATACTGAGACAACCGGTCATCCAGGCACGTTAGAATAATTTCAACAATTAAATTAGTTATCATTTAAATAAAAGACAAATCGTTTATTTAATGGCCCTACTTTGCCATGTTTAGCCAAATATTTGCTCCCGGATAAGAAAATTAAAGAATGTTCCCAGCTGTTATTTAATTAAATTTAAATATATTCTATAATGTCGTTCTGTGTTATCTGTACAATAGTATCTTTTTGGTGTAGGAGTAAAAGGTTACTCCGCTCTTACTCTTTCTAATAAAACTATAGTAATACACTCACGCCTTTATCTATGAGGGGTAGGCAGAGGCGTATCAACGACCATATTTTACATACCATGCGTATTGCCGAATGACTGAGGGTACCGAAAATCCAAATACCCCTTTCCGGTTTCCCCTTTCCTCGGTTCCCTCTTTCCCCTCCCTTATCTCCCCTTCATCACTTTCAAAGACGGGCAGCAGCAGGCAGGGGACTTCAGTTGCAGGTATACATGGGCGGCAATAGTCACTTACCATCAGGTGAACTGTCTGCTCTTAAATATATATATACTTACACTTCCAATCAGCTTTATCTGATAATACATCAGAAAGATCTTACAACAGTAATGTAGATACAGTGCTAGAGTGGCAGACGAATGAGTCACCTCAACCTGTGACCATTTCCCCGAAATTAGTGAAGTTACTGGAGGCCTAACTACCCTCTCCTCTGCCCTCATCCCCCCACTCTTGACTTTTATCATCACTCTTTAAAAAAAAAAATACCGGATATGTTCGGAAATATTCGTATAATAAAGAAAATTAATTAAAAATTACATTTAAACAGTTAAGTCATTATGGTTTTCTAACTAAAGCGAGTCATACAAAAAAATAATAAAAATTAAGACATATTTTTCACCCTACAAATGATTTCAAATAATCTTAATTATTTGTGGTGTGGGCTAATTTTAGAGCCGTTGTAACATATGATAAAGAAAATTAATTAAAAATTACATTTAAATAGTTAAGTCATTAAGGTTTTCTAGCTAAAGTGAGTCATGCAAAAAAATAATAAAATTTAAAACATATTTTTCACCCTACAATTGATTTCAAATTATCTTAATTATTTGTGGTGTGGTCTAATTTTAGAGCCATTGTGTTGCCGAAAAAAGTAAAGTTTTAGATCCTAAGACATTGTAAAATGTTGAATCTTTTGTAATTTTCTTTTATTCAAAAAACAATAATTCAATCGGCTTACTGCAGTCCACTGACCACCTTACCCTAAGTGCACAAAAGAACCCGACCTGCGTTTTACTAAAATGATTTTCCTAAATTAGGTTTAAATTTAAAGCAACATATAAGAAATTTTAGTTACAATTTCATTGTAATTAAAAAAATGAGAAATAATATTATCAGTCTGTTCAAATCAGTCCTTTTTTCTTGTAGAGCTAACAGTGAGGTAGCATTACGAAATCTAAAACCACACAGTGGCTCGACACAAATGGATCTGTTGCAAGGGACCCGGGAAGGCCCTAAGAAGGAAGCCTCCGGGAACCTCACGTCAGCCCCCTAACGAACGAAATACTAATAAGCTTAATAGATTACATAAAGATATACTAGTATATAAATATAAAGATATATATATATATATATATACATATATATATATTTATATATATATTTATATATATTTATATATAAAGATATACTTTTTTCAGTGGTAGAGCCATGCTTAGGCACGAATTGGCCGGCTCGACCGGTGCGATACCACGGCCTCACAGAAAACCGGTTGTGAAGTAACGCTTGCGTTGCATTTCCCCGAATTGAGTGAGGTTTCCGGAGGCCCAATCCTCCCACCCCCTTTTCTCTCCCCTCGTCTCCTTTCCCCTCTTTCCCATCTCCTCATCCCTCCTCTCTTCTTTCCGCTTCTTGCATCCTCCATCCCTCATCACCCTCAAAGGCGGGCAGCGCACTTGCGATTCTTGAGTTGCAAGTGTCCATGGACGGCGGTGTCACTTTCCATCAGGTGACCCGTCTGTTCGTCTGTCCCTCTATAGTATAAATATATATATGTATATATATATGACGTGCCTGTTGGTCTAGTGATTAGCGACTGACTACTGAGCCAGAGGTCGTGGGTTTGATTAGTTCGATGTTCCGATGAATGAATTTTTGTAAAACCTCTAGCAACACAGGAATGATTCATAATGCATACATATGTACGCAATATTCAAATATATATTTAAGATACTTGTCAGTCTTAAAAAGGGGATTAATATATTAATAAAAAATCACTAATGTTCCAGAAACTGTTAGCGCTTGGTTCACGAAATCTACTCCACGACCCTTTTCATTCTCGTGTGATAACTCATACGGGTTATCATCTCTCTTACAGCTGATGATGATGTTAGATTGGAACCGACTTAATCATAAAGTGGATTTATTACAGGACACCAGGAATAACCTAAAAAAGAAGCCTGAAGCCCCTATAGATCGGCGACAACACCTTGGAGTACACGCCCCTAATATATGCTCACACCTTGCATACAATATCATCATCATCATCACACAATATAAAATTTTCCATAAAATGTTTTCAATATTAAAAAAAAAACTTTACAAAGGGAATTCATGCACCCTGTCTATTTTACCATGAAGGTATTAACCCACAAACGCAGTACGTGTGTAAGTAGTGTGCACGCACCCTAACTCCCAAAGGACGCAGCCAGCGTATAAACACAGATCATATTCATTGAACAAGATCTTCTGAAGGCTTTGATCAACGGGGGTGCAGTAAGCAGGTTCGATACCCGTGCGTGTAATGTTTGCATGGGGTTCATTCATATGGAAATTTATGTATGTAATACGGTGGTATTCAAACAGTTATGGTGTTAAGTGATTCGAGATAAATCTGTTTCAATCAGGCTCCTATTTGTTGGAGCCAATGAATTATACAGCAAATGTCTTTGAACGGTTTCACTCGCATTATTATAGATATTGTATAGAACACTACTTTGACAGTCAATTGTTACCTGACTATGCAAAAAGGAGGGTTATGTTGTATATACACTCACAGGCACAATTAACCGCCCACCTATATTTTACGTCACCCTGTTTGTTTATGTTAACTGTGGCTTATCTACTGTTTTGTTCATAGCTAAGTGGGTACTTTAGCAATAAACTAAACGCTTAAAAACCCTTATTTCGACCCTTAAACTTGTATCGCCGAAGCGTTTTTAGAATTTAGTCTCTGTTTGACATTGTTGCAGTAACGTTACATTGATTACATTTCTTGTTCTTGTCTGCTATCGTGTACGAACATTGTTTAATTTGAGTTTTTAGTGTACGATTATTGTTTGTGACTGAAAAAAATGCCACTGGATGCAACTGGTGCTGCTAGGGCAGTGACTTTAGCTGACGCTGGGTATAACCAACGTCGCATCGCTCGTACGCTTGGTGTACCTCAAACTACAGTGCGGGATGCCATCAGACGCTTTCGGGAGACTGGTTTATACACGAGAAGGTCAGGTCAAGGCCGACATCGGTGCACCTCGGCTCTGGATGACCGCTTTGTTGTCAGTAACGTGTTAAGAAATCGCTTTTGCACCGCTACTGAAGCGCGCACACGTCTGTTTGAGGTGAGAAATGTCACTGTAAGTGAACGTACGATAAGAAGAAGACTGACTGAAAGGAATCTGAGAGCTTTTCGTTTCGGGTCCAGGTGGACGTCAGCGTGTTTATAGGCGCCAAAATGAACAGTTTGCTCCATGTGCAATAATCGAAACCGTGGGTTATCAGGGAGGATCCATAATGGTTTGGGGAGGTATCTCTTACGAGGCTCGTACCGATCTAGTGGTGTTTGATAGAGGCAGTGTGACTGCTCAAAGATACGTAGAGGAAGTCTTACAAGACCACGTCATACCTTTCGCACCATTTATTGGTGAAAACTTTAAATTAATGCACGACAATGCTCGATGCCATACCGCAAGATCCATCACTCAATACCTCGATGAGGTCGTGATTCAAGTTTTGCCATGGCCGTCACGCAGTCCCGATCTTAACCCAATTGAGCACATTTGGGACAACCTAAAAAGACGTATTCGAGCAAGAATATCAGCCCCTGCGACCTTACAAGAGCTCAAGAATGCTGCGATAGAGGAGTGGCATAATATCCCTCAGTCGGATATTCAAGACCTCGTAGATGGATTGCCAAACCGACTACAAGAAGTCATCAGGGCCCGAGGTAGTAATACTCATTATTAAAATTTAAATAAAAAGAAAGCAGACGATTTCTTTCAAAATTAAAGTCATCACATTTTCATGCAAATTTTTTGCAAAATCGATTTTTGGCATATTTTTTTTTATTAAGCGGTTTTGTTTAAAGACTTTTGTGATTTTATTTATCCTTAATGGCTGCTTTTAACATAACTTCCATCAAATGTGGTCAAAATTTTCCGACTACTGAAAATTTAAAGAAATACAAGGTGGGCGGTTAATTGTGCCTGTGAGTGTATATTGACAAACACTTATCCTGGGTACCGCAACTACAAGAAGTGAGTAGAAAAGTGTTTAGTTCTTCAGGGTCTCTGAGAAGATCGCATAATCTTTTACCGGTTAATACCAAAATTGCGCGAAGAATCCCTTCTTCTTCCAATTCTTGATTACGGTGATGCCAACTATCCTGATCTCGAATCTCGATCCGAAGACCAACTTAAAAACTTTTGCATAAGGTTAATTTTTGGTTTACGCAAATTTGACCACGTTTCTGAATATCGGAAAAAGCTCAACTGGTTACCCATACGCCTACGCCGGAATATCCATATCCTTTCACTTCTATATAGTATTCTTTTCAATCCCAACACTCCCTTTTCCTCAAAGAACGCTTTGAGTTCTTACACGACACTCATTTAAGATCCCTTAAATCGTCAGAGAATTTAATATTGGCAATGCCGAAGCATTCCATTAATTTCATGGATAAATCATTTACAATACAAGCTATGAATGCGTAACCATTCCCTATCAGACGGGCACAAACACCGTGTAATTTAAAAAAAAAATATAATGGAACCCTACCTCAGTGGCTGAGTGATGATGCTCCTAATACCATGCAGTCTGTTTGTGCACCTCTCTCTTCTCTTTACAGTAAAGTCTATATTGCTGTGTATGGTTACATATTTAGTATCTTATATGTGTTATTGTATGTATGTATATATTCATGTCTGTCACTATAGTCATATTATTCGTTATTTCATTAAATCGTTTACTGCAATTCCTCATTTCATCTTTAATTCTCCCTCCATCCAATGGTTGCCTGGAAGAGATCGCAAATAGCGACAAGGCCGTCAATTGTACAACATTTGTTGTACTAGGTTATGTTTTATTTTATTTTATTATTTTATATTTTTATTTATTTATTTTATATTCTTAAACTTTAGTTTGTAAGTATATTTATAACGAAAAAATGAAATTATTTTGATGTACAAAAAAGAGTATATCTATCTATCTATATATATATAAGGATCTGATGCAAAAGTATTTATTTATTATTTATTCATTTATTTACATAATTAAAACCCTAATGCAATAGCTAAGCAACTATAATTATTTCTGTATGCCTTATTTTTTATTTAGTTTTTTTATTATTATTTTTTAAAAAAGAGGGACAGACGAACAGACGGGTCATCTAATGGTAAGTGACAACTACCGTCCATGGACACCTACAACTAGAGTCGTAAGTGTGCAGCCCGCCTTGAGGTCGGTCTATTTTTAACCAGATCACGCAGGAAGGAGGAATATGTGTTCGTGTATAGTATGTTAGTATAATGTTTCTGTATGTATGTATGACGTGTCTTTGTCACGTTCAACTACTAGACGGCTCAACTACTGAACCGACTTTGATGTTGAATTTCTATGGAACGAATTACGGAGATTAAAACAACAACTTTTCCTTATGAAGACGGTTGTAAAGAGGCAGGTAATGAATACCGCTTTTATATCTTTTGATTAATGTCAGCTATGTAATTTCTTAAATAATTCATAATATACTAATACCGTGGTATACTGTTAATATAAAAGCGTTTAACCGATATTTAATTATAAAAATAATAACTTCAAACGTCTTACACGCGACCGTGTGATACCAAGTAGAGTGAACTTTGTAACATACACAGAAATAGACATAACCATCAAACACTAGCTCAGTAGTCAGAATCACTAACTTCAAAAGTCTAAATGAACAGAACTGTCAAATACAACTTAATTCGAGTTTAAGACAAGTAATTAAATACTCATAAGATAACTGAATAATTATTCACTTACTTAAAAAATACTTATACAGGAACAATACCACTGTTAAACTATTTGCACAAATTAACACTAAAAATATATAAACTAACACATTAACACCAAGCTCGTATCTCTAAATGATTAATCAATCATTCATGTGGGTAATACGAAATAATACTCACCCGATACTTTTTGGTTTTTTGTAATTAGAGGGCGGGAGGGAGGACTTTCAAACCTTCAAGAAAAGAGCGTACTCCTACCTAAAAGGCCGGCAACGCACTTGTGACTCTTGAGTTGCGGGTGTCCATGGGCGGCGGTAGTCACTTACTATCAGGTGACCCGTCTACTCGTTTGCAGCATCAGCAGCCTTATCGCATAAAAAAAAACTTATGGCATACGGGAAGTATCAATTTAATTTAAACTAAAAACTAATAAAAATAAAAATTCTATACGCCATTTCATGTGTATATACTCTATTTAAAATACTAATAATTTTTATCCTCCCTATGCCCTTTAATATAATCAAATATAAATAAACCTAAATGGAACTTAATTATAGATAACAAAAAGTGGGCGTTAATAACGCCTCTGACAACCCCATAGGGGATACAGGCGTGAGAGTATTTTTTTTGTTCGGATACAATTTCATACATCACTGTGTCCGACTAGCGGTCCAAAGTAGAGTACAAAAATTTGTTATTAAATAGTTCGTCTGTCCCCCTATAGAATAAAAAAAAAATGCTTCCTATGATTGTTTAGACAGTATTTTTATATTGGCCATTACCACGTGTATTGCACGTGTTTTTTTTTTTTTGCTCTTGCAACTCAAGAGTCTCAAGAGAGAACTTGGAGGGTGATGAGGATGGGGGATGCAGGGAGCGGAAAGAAGAGAGGAGGGATGAGGAGATGGAAAAAAGGAGAACGGAGATGAGGGGAGAAAAAAGGGGGGAGGGGGAATTGGGCCTCCGGAAACTTACTTGTTACTTCACAACCGGTTTTCTGTGAGGCCGTGGTATCGCACCGGTCGAGCCGGCCCATTCGTGCCTAAGCATGGCTCTACCACTGTAAATTGTGTTTGGATTTATTGATAACCGATTTTGATTTTACAGTTAACATTGATTGAAGGAAAAACACGAGCAAAAATATAGTTGTTTTCGATATTTATCAAAAAAAAAATATATTTTATAATATTCATAGCTGGTGCTTTACAAATTCATTTGAATTTAACACCAGTGAGTCGATAGATGTTATACCAACTTGTTACTACATAATCTACATCACACACAATATAAACAAAAAAAAAACAAATAAACTCCACAATTGCAATTATTGCAAATATTTAATAAGCATTATTAAGTTTATCTACACAATTTAATATAATAACTTTGCGAGAAGCATTTGCACCGCGAAACCGGTTTTGTCACTCAGTCCGACCATATAATAAAACTTGTTTTTGTTAGACTGAGCACTGTTAGATACAGTTTTTAATTTACATAGTGTTTTCTGAGTCTTTAGATACGTGCAAAAAAGTTGTTATATTGTACTTAGTAAAAAAATCGATAACGCAAAAGAATTAGGTCGGAAATTCAACCTAAATACACTAAAGGAGTTAATATTATATTTATAAGTCTGCAAACCCCTTTACATATTTTTTTAATAGAGCGAATAATTCCTACTTTGATCCACAGCATGTTTACTCAACGAGAGTATATGCTCGAATGGCCAGTATAACATCATAATTTTAAATAAAGAACGTGTAAGCTCGAACAATGATTGGTCAGTTGAGCAACCATAGACTAATCGGCTTATACTTCCCATCGAGCATAGACAAGGCTTTGATCGTCTTCACAGCTGAGTAATTTTTTAATTTTACAAAGGACGTTCAAGCTTCTCCACTTCATAATAAGTAACTAAATTTCACACAGTCAAGTAGCAAGGGATGCCAATGAACTGTTGGTTAGATATTTTACACCAGTGTAGTGGCAAAGCTGGTAATATGTATTACATTTGTACTCTCTGATTATACGTGGATTTAAGTAAGTGCTAACTGACTGCTATTGAACACTTGCAACTCAAGAGTATTAAGTAATGAGGACATACCTGATGAGGGATGGAGGGATGCAAAAGTTCAAAAGAAGAGAGGGTTCCCGCCTTTAAGAGTGATGGTTAGGGAAGGGTAAAGAGAAGGGTTGGGGTGCTGGCTAGAAAACCTCCACGTGGTGCATCCTGGGCAACGTCGGCGACGACGCCGCCACCTCTGTTTTTGAGGAGGGCGTCGTCGCCAGCGGCTAATCTTCTGGCTAGAAGAGGTGCCACCTTTCTTCGGCCACTCGGTCGAGGCCTGGCCCAACAGAGCGGGCTTGTATGCCGATCACTCTGTTGGCTCTTCGCTCCTCGGAGCTGTGAGGAAGGAAACCTCAATAAAAAATCACCAAAGTGGGACCCTTTCACGGGTCGGTGTTTCTCCACTGTCTACAGTGGAGAAAGAGGACGTGCTCGGCGTGCACTTGCACTGCCACCGAGCTGGCATTTGGAGATTTGTCTCGATGCCACCGTCGGCATATCGTAATCCCGAAAGGAGCGTCGTGGTTAAGTTTCGCGGCTCTGATCGGGGGCGAGGGTCTTGGCTTAATCGCCCGGACCGCGAGGAAGAATACCTCTATAAAAAATTACCCCGAATCCTGTGTTCTGGTGCGTGACCATGGGATGCATGGCTGATGGGTGGTTCAGTCGCAAGCGCACTCCCAGCCAGGGACCTGCGGACCCCTCGGTTGGGCATAAACTTACGCTTGCCTGGGTATTGGGGGATCTCTGCTCAGGTCGACTCTTAATTCTCCCCCTCTCGTGGGTCTAAAAATGGAATACCAATTATTAAATAAAAACAAAAACGATGAAAAAAAGAAGGAGATAATGAATAGGAAGAAGGCGGATGAACCCTCGTCTAACGATGAGGAAGATGCTTTATCTGCTTCTACCTCGGTGGAGCTCCCAAAAGTCGATATGACTTCTGGGAACAAGAGAAGCTCCAGCATTCGCAGGTCGGAACGACTTCTTCACAAAGCCGACTCCCGTACGTTTGCCGAGATGGAGCTTGACCTCGAGACTCGAAAGCGAGGTCGATCGACGGACGATGATACTGATACGTCCAAAGAAATGCTCCCTCCCAAAGTGACTAGCAGCCTTAGAGGGAGGTCGAGGTCGCGTACGCCAGTCTCAGTCCCATCAGGTTCCGTCTTTAGCAAGGCGGAATCCTATAGGCGGGCCAGAGCCGACGGCGAACTGCAGGCGGAAGAGGAGATCGCTGGTCTCCTGCTAACAATCGGGGAGCCGGTGGAGGGGGATTCAGTGCCCCAATCACCGGCCTCTTTACGGGAGAGGGCGCACGCGGCAGTGGCCATCATAAACAAGGTGGCCACCAAGTCCGTAAACCTTAAGGGTCCCTTTGTCAGGGCCCTTAAGGACTCCTCTTCCGCAGTGGCGGGGGTCATAGAGACCCTAATCGGGGACGTGTCTCGCCTCCAGTCGGCCAACGATCGCCTGACGGGGCAGGTGGCGGAGCTGAGCGCCCAGTTCGCCCAATTCCGGGCGGAGCGAGAAAACCCGGCTCCGTCTACGTCCCAGCCGGCCCCGTCTGCGTCCCGGCCGGCCCCGTCTGCGTCCCGACCGGCCCCGTCTGCGTCCCGGCCGGCCCCGTCTGCGTCCCGGCCGGCCCCGTCTGCGTCCCGGCCTGCCCCGTCTGCGTCCCAGCTGGCCCCGTTTACGTCTCAGCCGGCCCCTACTGTCACCGGAGTTTCCGAAGACGTCCTGCAGCAGATGCTGCAGTACATGCTGCAGGCGATGGGAAATCTGGTGGACGGGCGGATTGCGGGTCTGGAGGCGAGGCTGCCTCCGGCCCCTGTTGTTCGGCCGCCGCTTGCGGCGCCGAGGCCGCAGGCCGCGTCGGCACCGACCACATTTCCCGTGGTGGAGGGTCGAGTGTCCTACGCGGCGGCGACGTCGGTCCCGGGTTCTGCCGCCGCTCGCAAGACGCGGCGGGGGGCGAAAGCTCCAGCCGGGACTGCTGCGCCGAAGACGGGATCCAAGACGGTGGCTACGGCTGGAGCGGAGCTGCCTCCGCCCCCCACTCCAACACCTCTGCCTGGCCCCTCAACATCTGCCCCCTCCAATGAGGGTTGGCAGGTAGTAGGGGGGCCAAAGTCGAAAAAGTCCCGACAGCGGGCCAAGAAGGCTGCCGAAAAGGCGGCCTCTGGCCCGCAGTCGTCGTCGGTGGCGGTGGCCAGAAAAAAGCCGCGGAAGCTACAGCCGCCTAAAACCGCGGCTGTTGTAGTCACCGTGTCGCCAGAGGCGTCTACCGGCGGGCTGTCCTATGCGGCCGTCTTTAAGACGGCACGGGACTGTCTCGCCGGCAATTTCGGGACGGCAGGGGTCCGCTTGCGCCTAGCCCAGACGGGATCTCGGGTCCTCGAGTTCCCTGGGGCCGATGGCGCAAAGAGGGCGGACACCTTCGCCGAGAAGCTGAGGGGAGTCTTCGCAGCCACGGATGGTGTGAAGATCTCCAGGCCCACGAAGTGCGCGGAGCTGCGCATTTCGGGCCTGGACGACTCCGTCACTACTGATGATGTCCGCGTTGCAGTCCAGGAAAGGACGCAGTGCAACGCGGAAAACATCAAAGTCGGCACCATCCGCCCCGGTCCGGGAGGCCTTGGTGCGGTGTGGATCAGCTGTCCCGTAGCGTCGGCCAAAATTTTGGGCGACGCCGGCAGGATCCTCATCGGTTTCGTTAGCGCCAGAGTTACAGTTCTGGCGGCGAGACCGATGAGGTGTTACAAATGCCTGGTTGCGGGACACACCCGCATCAAATGTGACAGCTGCTTCGACTGCAGCGGATTATGTTTCCGCTGCGGTCGACCGGGGCACAAGGCGGCAGAGTGCTCTACCGCCCCTCACTGCCCTATGTGTGCGGCGGGCAATAAGCCCGCCAATCACCAGGTGGGGCAGGGGGGCTGCAAGCCTTCCCGCGCTTCTCGGCAGACGTTGGGGACTAGCCTAGCGGCCCAGGCTGCCTCCGACGTTGTCCGTCTGTCCACGTCGACGTCCATGGAGGTTGTAGAGACGATCCAGTAATGGACCACGTCTCCAACCTCCTTGTCCAGACGAACCTAAACCACTGCGCCGCGGCGCAGGATCTCTTCCTGCAAACCATGGCGCAGTGGTCGATCGGTGTTGCCGTAGTCGCGGAGCCCTACTTCGTTCCTCCCCGTCCAAACTGGATGGGTGACTGGGACGGCTCCGTGGCAGTCGTCGGTTCCGCGGCGGCTCATTCCCCGCCCTTGTCGCTTAGAGACAAGGGCTCTGGATATGTTGCCGCCGAGTGGGGGGGGATCACCGTTTACGGTGTATACTTCTCCCCCAACCGGAGTTTGAGCGACTTCGAGGTCTTCCTTAACAGCTTGGAGACCTCGATGCGGCGATTAGCGTCTGGGCACGTCCTCGTGCTGGGGGACTTCAACGCAAAATCCATTGCATGGGGGTCCCCCGGGACGGACGCCAAGGGCGAGGCCGTCGAGGAGTGGGCGGCTTCGGTGGGCCTCTGTTTACTAAACAGAGGCTCCACCAACACGTGCGTGCGACAGCAGGGTGGGTCGATAGTGGACCTTTCGTTCGCTACCCCTGCTGTTGCCGCACGAGTAAGGAACTGGCATGTCCTGGAAGAGGTTGAGACGCTCTCGGATCACCTGTATATCCGATTTGAGCTCTCCCGGTCCCAGGGCTCCAGTAGGGGTCACGCGGCGCGGCGTAATTCCCGTTTTCCGCGGTGGGCTGTTGCCAAGCTGGACAGGGACCTACTAGAGGAGGCGGCCATTATTCACTCTTGGCTGTCTCCGCAGGCCCCGACCGAGGAGGTCGATGCGGGGGCTGGCCGCTTTCGCGATGCGATTACGCAGATTTGCGATGCGGCCATGCCCCGTATCCAGGGTCGTCGGCCTCCAAAGAATGAGGTCTACTGGTGGTCCCAGGAGTTGGCGGACCTCCGTGCGGCTTGTACTCGTGCCCGGAGGTCCTACACTCACAGCCGGCGGCGTCACCGCGGAGACGGTGAGGAGGACCAGCTTCACGAGGAGTACCGCGAAGCGCGGAAAACTCTGAAGCTGGCCATTTGCCGCGCCAAGGACGCAAAGAGAAAGGAGATGCTGGAGAGTCTCGACCGTGACCCCTGGGGTCGCCCATACCGTGCGGTGCGTCAGAAGCTCCGCACGTCGGGCCCCCCCCTTACCGAGACTCTCCAGCCCAGCTTCCTGCAGGAAGTGGTCGAGGGCCTTTTCCCGCAGCGGGCGGAGCACACACCCCCGTCGATGGCCTACGCGGTCGGAGACGACGGGGGTAGAGAGGACGATGTGCCGCCCGTTAGGGAATCGGAGGTTGGGGCGGCTGTTCTACGGATCCGTTCCAAGAACACCGCCCCCGGGCCGGACGGGGTACCAGCCCGAGTGATGGCCCGAGCCCTCGACCATATGTCGGACCGCCTCAGGGAAGTGTTGGACGCTAGCCTGGCGTCCGGACGCTTCCCAGAGTGCTGGAAATGCGGGAAGCTGGTCCTGTTGAGGAAGCCGGGACGGCCTGCCGATTCGGTCGCGGCCTATAGGCCCATCGTGTTGCTGGACGAGGCGGGTAAACTTTTTGAGAGGATACTCTCTGCCCGCATCGTCCGGCACCTCAGCGAGGTGGGCCCCGACCTGTCGGACGCCCAATTCGGGTTCCGGGAGGGGCGTTCGACGGTCGATGCCGTGATGCGCCTTAGGGCCGTGACCGGAGAGGCAGTGAGCTGTGGCGGCGTGCTGTTGGCGGTGTCTCTGGACATCGCCAACGCATTCAATAGTCTGCCATTCAGCTGCATCAGGGAAGCACTCCAATACCACGGGGTGCCAGAGTACCTGAGGCGGCTGGTGGCAGACTATTTAAAGGAGCGTACCGTCGTGTACGAGGACCGAGAGGGCGTCTTGAGACGGCGACCCATGTCGTGCGGCGTTCCGCAGGGGTCTGTCCTTGGACCACTCCTGTGGAACGTGGGGTACGACTGGGTCCTACGAGGTCGCCTCCCCCCCGGGCTGGGCGTAATTTGCTACGCTGATGACACATTGGTCACAGCCCGGGGGGCGAACTTCCAAGAGGCGGCGCGCCTGGCCACCGGGGGTGTTTCTTTGGTGGTCGGGCGCATCGAGGCACTGGGCTTACGGGTGGCCCTGGACAAGACGGAGGCCCTTTTGTTCCATGGGCCCCGTCGTGGTCCACCCGCCGGTGCCTCCATCGAGGTCAACTCGGTCCTCGTCCCGGTTCGGGCCCAGATGAGGTATCTGGGCCTGATACTCGACGGTAGGTGGCTCTTCGACGAGCACTTCCGACAGCTTGGTCCGAAGCTGGTCGACGCTGCCTCTGCCCTTGGGCGACTTTTGCCCAACCTGGGTGGAGCCAGCGTCGCAACGCGACACCTCTACACGGGGGTGGTCCGGTCGATGGCGCTGTATGGGGCACCGGTGTGGGTGGCGGCTCTGACCGCCCAGAATAAGGCGCGCCTCTGGCGGCCTCAAAGGGTATTGGCGGTCAGAGCCATACGCGGATACCGCACGGTGTCCACCGAGGCGGCGTGCGCCTTGGCTGGAACACCCCCGTGGGATTTGGAGGCGGAAGTGCTCGCCGAAGTTTATCGACGGGTGGCTGAATATCGGGCGGAGTATAGCTTTCGCCCTCCGCCCGAAGAGGTACGCGAGTGGCGTGAAGCCGCCCGTCGAGCCACGATGGCTAGTTGGTCGTTCCGGCTGGAGACTCCACGCGCTGGCTTTGCCGCCGTGGAGGCTCTCCAGCCGGTCATCCTCAAGTGGGCAGGGCGGCAGCACGGGACCCTTTCCTTCCGACTGACGCAGGTGCTTTCCGGGCATGGTTGCTTCGGGAAGTACCTGCACTCGGTCGCCAGGAGGGAACTGAGTCCCGCCTGCCACCACTGCGACTGCAGTGAAGACTCGGCCCAGCACACGCTGGCGATCTGCCCCGCTTGGGAGTCGCAGCGCCGGGCCCTCACTGCAGTCATCGGAGGGGATCTCTCGCTACCGGCCGTCATACGCTCCATGGCCGGTAGCGATAGCAGTTTTGCCGCGGTCGCAACCTTCTGTGAAGATGTCATCTCGCAGAAGGAGGCGGCGGAGAAGGCCCGGGAGGACGATATCCACTCGGACCCAATCCGCCGCCGGCGAACTGGGCGGCGTAGGCGCGCCTTTCAGCGCCTCATGCCGCCCTGAGTGTGGCCGCGGATGGTTGGGACGGGTTTTCCCCTCCATCCGCTCTAGTAGCCACCCGCGAGGGGGTGACGTACGCGTGTGCCGTACGTCGCCTAATTAGAGAGTTTAACAGCAGACGGTGCCCGCTTCAGTGCGGGCAAGCGCTGGGAGGGGTCCGGATGTCTTAATAACAGCAGTTCCCGGATCCCTTCCGTCTCAGGCGCAGAGTGGCACACCGTGTGGTTTTAGTCGGTTCGATTCCGACACACCGCCCCGCCGCAAACCCCGGCGGGGTGACGGTCCGAGGGGATTTCCACACGTTAAAAAAAAAAAAAAAAAAAAAAAAAAAAAAAGGGTAAAGAGAAGGGTTAAGCTGTTGCAAGCATTGTAAAGTCGAGTTAGTGAGGTACCCGGAGGTCTAAGTCCACTTCATCAACCTAAAAGGCGGACACCGCAACTACGACTCTTGAGTTGGTTGTTACTTACCATCAGGTGACCCATCTGTTCGCCTGTTGTCCTATATGATAAAAAAAAAACTCTGTCTGAATCCAAAGGGTTACTGCCTAATCTTCAATATATGGTAAAATTAAATCTTCTAGCCTTCGGATAGTGTCAAAGAAACCAAATACATATATATATATATAAAGCACTTCAGAAACATAACCCACCTTTTTGCTACTGCGTAAAAAGGTGGGTTATGTTTCAAAGTAGTAAAGCCTTAGTAAAAAAGGTTCGTGTTTTGTGTTTTAAAAAAAGACAAATCTCGCTTTAGTATTAATTTCTGTGTCGCGGGAGACTTTACAAACAATTTGATGATCGAATCCACAACACTCGGCGCAGCAGCATGGTGGCGAGGTGACCACTTAAACAGCTACGCCACCTGTACAGTCAGCTTCGTATTTCAATACAATTTATTGCATACATACACGCCTGTATTCTGAAAGGGTAAGCAGAGTTACCATTTATGCCTGAATTTTACAGACGGACGGGACAGACGGGTCACCTGATTGTAAGTGATAACCACCATCCATGGACACCTGCAACTCCAGAGTCATAAATGCGCTGCCCGCCTTTGGAGGTGCTGAGGAAAGGAAGGATACGAGGCGGGGAAAGAAGAGACGGGGATGAGGGGAAGGGAAAGAGGAGAGGGGACTTGGGCCACCGAAAACCTTTTCACAGCTGGTTTTCTGTGAGGTTGTGTTTTTTTTTTTAATCGATAGGGTGCAATCAAACAATTTTTAGATTGGGGAGTATAAGCAATAGCTCAAAAAAGTCAGGGTCGCATACCTATAAGGTCCAGTTCCTTAATTTAAAGAAAAAAACTTAAAAATAAAAAATAGTAATTCTTACAATTATTTATAAACAAAAATACATCTCTTAACACTATTTAACTTAAATAGCTCCTCTATTTTTGATTTAATTTATTACTTTGAACAATAAAGGGTAAAAAGGTAAAAATAATGCACACTGACAGTAAATAACATATTTTTATATTACACCAGTATCAACCCGCCGCTTCGCCCGCATGGTGTGTCATCGGTTTCATATTCAAAATATCAGCATCTTAAATTTCATCGAAAATGATTCCTCTGTTTTTCCGTGTCTCTGTATTACAATTTGTGAACAAGACATAAAGAAAAAGTTATTTTCACGTTTATAAAATTCATATAGATTATATTGCACTATAATTTATTATATATACATATGTATGTAGATATAAATTATGTTAGGCCTAGAGTTATTGAAGCAAAAATATACAAAAAAAAAACTAATCCAATCGAATATATCTCAAATTTAAACGTATTTAACGATCGCTCTTAAAATCTCTATTTTTAACATTTGAATAACACGTGTGTATGTCTTTATCCCTAAATCATCAAAGCACATACAGAAAATCGATTTTAAATAACTTAAAACTTGGTTGAAAATTTACCATGGGCGACATTTTGTCCCGCGTGAAAAATTACCGCGTTTTATATAAGTAAATCTTTTTTTAAGCGTTAGGGGGAGAGACGAACAGCAACTTAAGATCCGTAAGTGCTTTGAAAGGTCATGAGGTTTCTTAAGGGTTAATGGAAATTATTTGAAAGAATATGCTTTCTGTTTGGTCTCATTATTCTTTAAAGAAAATACCCCATCTATAAGTACGGATGAATTAAGGTATGATATAAAGCGATATCTCAGTCATTTGCAAACTGACTTCAATAACTCTTATTTTAATAAAATTGGTTGTGCGCGCGGTAATTTTAATTTTTTTTAAATACGCTTTTTAGGTACAAAATTAAGGGAATACCGCTCCCATCACCATACTCGGACTCATTAACAATGGGACCACCGCAGAAGAACATACGCTCTTTCACACAAAAAAAAATCGTCATTTTAATTTTTAAAATCGGTTGACATATAACCCAGAAACGTTAAGCATATAAAAAATACATACAGTAGCAAATAGAACCTCCTAGTGTTATGGAGCTTGCTATATTGTATATCAATTCAATGATCACGTTTCAGTATAATTCAAGTATTTGTTTGATATTTATTGAACCTTAACAATCATAATTCATCATTTTATTAGTACATACTCCACATATTGAGTTCAAATAAACATGAGGTACCAATATAACCAATTCGTTGTAATTATAATACACTTGAAGATCCGTCGCTCGAGAAATGATTTTCACTGTGTTACGAATTTGCGTGATCCTGAAACAAAAATATTTTAATTTATGATTTAAAGTTGCAAATGAGCTGAAGGGTCATTTGAGGATCAGTGACTACCACCAATAAGTAACTGCGTTGCCGGGTTCCAATAATATTACTCATTCGAAAAACCACAATGCCCAATAACCGATTTTTGGTGAGGCTATATTATTACTCGGACCGAACCAGCCCATACATGCCTCTGCATGGTTCTCCCTTGTAATAAACCCCTTGAACTACAGTAATTTTTTCGAAGTTCAATTAATCAATTACACAAATCCTTACTTGTCCAAAATGTAGGTAAACACATGTTACATGTTTCAGTTTTAAGAGCCCGGTACACTCTACTATAAAGCATTAATATGAATATTTTGATTAGCTATTATTAACATAAAAAATATTTTATAATTAAGAAAAATATCACATTAAGATCAAGTAATAGTCAAATTAAAATAATATAACTAAAATAATCACGACAAAATAATTTAATTTTTAATTAGCAAAATATTCAATATGTCGGGATTTGGTTTTATATTGTAGGACCTATAATACACTATACATATTGTCAGCTAAGTTTTCTCTATTTATTTTTTGCAGAAAACACCCACGGGTCAATAGCACACAGTAATTCGTCATCGGGTTGTATGGCCGGGCCTCAGATATACCCTAGAATGGAAGTCTCTGTGTATCCCGGCAGACCTGTACGCCTTTTGAGTAAGGCATATGGTGCGTAGCTCCCCACACACCATACGGGGGTCCCGACCCCCCTAAACTTATTTTAACCACTGAAAATTTACATTTCTACCATGCAGAAGCAAAAAAAGTTGTATGTAAAAATCAACTTGTCTAAAATTTATGACCGTTTTAATATTCAGGTATTATCACCTCCGTTTCTCATAAATGCCGGTGGAATATGTTAAGTCAAAGATTTTAAATCTTATCTTTTTCTTTTTCTTTTGCAATTATTCAATCCGATATTTAGAAATTTCAGATTTTTCTGAGACACGATGTATGCTTTAGCTGAAGCCAGCTTCCTTAAAAGAACAAAGTACCCTTTTCCTAAAATAGTCTGCTGTTCCAAGTCACCAATTATCCCACTTACCAGAAATTATTACCAGCGTGACTGGCATCCACAATAGCCTTCAGATCCTCATGCAACTTGATCATGACGTAGAAGCCTCCAGTGTAGACCCTGATACCATCCTTTTGACGGATCACGGCAAACCTGGAAAATTATTCACCAGAGCAGATTCAGTCTAGCAGAGAAGTAAAGAAGATCAGAGAGTCTGGGTGTTCTTTGTATCCGTTGTTTGAATGTTTGTAAAGTCCCCCGCGACACTGGAATTAATCCTAGTGCGGGAGTTATCTTTTTAAAAACAAAATAATAAAAGGAAAATAAGAGAACAGAGAAGTTTCACACAATAGCGAAGTGACAGAATATCCTTCTTTACATACTCTTACATAATTTTTCTGTACATACTCGTACATAGATATATTCATGTCTATAGGAGTGCGGACCAGGATACCTTGGTGCACCAATTAGCACTCGAAGTATTTCACCTAAATCTGTAACATCGTACCCTACGTTGAGGATACGTATATAGATAGATGCAGTATATCTGTTATCAGGAGACCCAAGGCAATCGACGGAGACGGTTAAGGAATCAGAGTTTGGAAATGGTTTTCTCATTGCCGGTCAAACAGGCTCTCAAGACCGATTTGCTAAAGGACCTCTTTAGAAATTTGTAGATAAGTAATGAATCCATCTCATTTGTTTTTACAAATTGGCGGCAATTTAAAATGTCTGTCTTGCATCGAAATGGATTTGACAAAAGAAAACTTTACGCAAAATGATTTATTACGATTTTCGTTGCGGTCTTACTCAACAACAATGTTACGATAGACTTGGATTGGCATTTTATTACAGAGCCCCATCGTGCCACTCTTTACAACTGGTTTAATGAGTCAAAACGTGGTCCAAGCAAACTCACTGATGATTCTCGAGAAGGACGTCTTTCTGCGGCGACTACTAAAGATAACGTGAGTGCTGTGCGGCTAATGATAAATGCTGATGGAAGGGTGATATATCAACAGAATCAGAGTTTTAAACCTTGATATGAATCAAGTGCTAAAAGTTTTTCAATAACATTTAGGCGCCAGATAGCTTTGTACTAGATCTATTGGTGTCATTCAATGCTTGAAAAGTACAACGGAGGTGACTTGAATACTCTGTATATGTTATCGTGACTGGTGATGAAAGCTGAATATGTCGTTACGAACCTGACCGAAAGAGTTTCCATTCGAAGATTTGCCAAGAAAAGAAAATAAGGGCAGAATTCAAGGCAAAAAGATGATTGCCTCATTTTTTGGACAGACTAGCCAATCAAAAGATAAAAGGACTATTTACTCCACCAATGTGTGGAATGTATGGACTTAGTAGTTCATGGTGGTGGGACAGGCAAACAGATGGGTCACTTGATGTTGAGTGAAAACAGCCGTCCTGCACGCACTTATTGCGGAGTTGCGGGTAACTAAGCAATAAGTGCGTTGCCCGCATTAAGGGGGAGATGAGGGGGGAGGTGAGGGAGGGAGAGAGGAAAGGTGGTATGATAGGAGATGAAAGAGGAGAGGGGGGATGAGGGTAAGGGAAATAGCTTCCTGATATTAGCGCGTAAAAACAAACAAACTTTCTGACTCTGCCACTTTATAATATTAGTGTAGATACATATTTAATACTAAACTGTTGCGAAAAGTTTTGAACCAATTTTTTTTTTCCTAGTAAAAATATGTATATCCTAAATAGTATATGCTATTCCAGACTAAAATCTATTTCCGTGCCATATTTCATCCAGATTCGTTCAGTCATTTTGGCGTAATGATGTAACAAACATTTTTCCAAAACTTTATTATTTAATGTATTATTGAGATTAGTAGAGATCAGTACCTGGGTACTTCGCTGCAGTCAGCTAGAACAACAGCCTCTGAACATGTAGACTCCATCAAGGACTCTTTACCTCCGAAGAGCATATGAATGGAATTCTTCTGAAGTCGGCATTCACCTGAAATATGTACGAAATATGTATGTACCTATTAAAAAGTAAGAACGAAAGACTAAAAAAAATATTCATGCCCGGAAAACATACACAGATAAATAACAAAATATAGCTTTTGCAATAAAAACAGAAAAAAACTGAATAATAACTAGAACAATATTGCCGGCGGAAGGTTTTTTTTTATAATATAGGATTCCATGGACACCTGCAAATCAAGATTCGTAAGTGCCCTGCCCGCCTTTGAGGGTGATGAGAGATGTGGCAATGCGGTGAGGGGAAAGAGGAGAGGTAGTGTAAGGGGAAGGGAAAAGAGGAGTTGGGCCTCCGGAAACCATCCTAATGTCAGGGAAATGCAACACAGACGTTGCTTCACAACCCGTTTTCTGTTAGGCCGTGGTATTGCACCGGTCGAGCCGGCCCATTCGTGCCTAAGCATGGCTCTACCACGATGTAGGTTGGTTGGAGGATAACCATCTCAGTATAATGCACATACAAGTGCGGCTCTTTTTCAGATGGCATATATTCCGAGTGCTCGTTTCATTCACAAGGAACTGGCTAACTGATCAACACTTCTAGTGATCAGAAGGCTGGCCTTTCTTTTCACATCGAATAAGATTTGCCTTTTGGTAATGCTGTTAGCCTGGGCCCGCTACTACTGGGTGACGATGCGGAACAATTTTACGAAGCATATTTATAAATAGTCCCTATTCTTATTTTATTATGTTTGTCTTTATTTAAGTTATTAATTAATAGTTTGAATAAGTTATTTAGGATTAATAGAAGTTAAAGTCAAAAATTCATAAACCATTCATGATTTCTTCTCGTTTTTATGTCACACCAGCCCAAGCCACTAAACGATGATAGTATAATAATCTAATTACATTATTCTAAGTCAACAGAGAATGGATAATCTATAAAAAATACGGCTTTTGATTTAGGAACGACATTTTTAAATTGGTTTTAGTGACATAGGGCAAGACATTCCGAAATAGAGTCAGAAAAAATGGTAATATTAATAATGTATTGGTTTGTATATTATTAAGAAATTTACTTATTTTTTGTATTTAGTTTTTCGATGTCAATATGACCTATCAATCTATCTTACGGTATAATCCCAAGGTCTTCATAATCTGCATATCAGTCCAGCTGTCCAGCAGCCACGCGAAGTTATCTGACTTAAACTGCATCTCGGCTCCCTTGTTTACGCTGACAGAAGCAAGGCCATTCATTTCCTATAATATTAAATATTATAATAAACGAAAATAAGTGAGTACCTTAGACAGACATTTCATAAATCCTGCATGGATTAACCTTTTTCAGTCAGTGTTTTTTTTCTTTTGAAAGGTGTCTGAATCTAGAATGTTATTAGGAATGTCTTTAAAAAAAACTTCTTCTTTAAAATCTGATCAAACTTTTCTAATCATTCGAGGAGTTTTCATTAATTTAATATATACTCATTATATCTATGAACTTTTGGTAACTTTTAATGCCAAACACCCTGCGTTTTCTTTTGAATTATTTTTGACTTTACTTGGTTGACTTTTTTTAGTTAGTTTGTTATTTGGGTGCGTTTTTATTTTGGATACCAGATGGATCACCTAATGGTAAGTAACTACCGCCGCCCATGGACACCTGCAACTCAAGAGTCGTTAGTAATTTCGGAAAGAGAGATAAGTGAGGATTGGGTTTGTGGGTGATTCGGCTATTATTTTTGCCAGATTGAAGAAACTCTATTTAATATTTAGAAAAAAAAAAGAGAAAAAGCTTTTTTCTAATGATAATAATTAGAATCAGGGCTAGGTCATGAAGAGTCATTGTCATCGCTACTGAAGGTGTATAATGCAAAATTTCAGCTCAATCAGAAAGCGGGAAGCTGGTAAACTTTCGAAATTAAATTAAAGCCTTGAAAATAGAGCTAATAAGTCTCCCACTTAACTAAGCTTTTTAGAACCAATCTATTTACACACGACTGCGCAAGAATAGTTGTGATTTTCGAGTGTATATGTACGTATGATGTTTGTCAAGCCTTAAAACCTACACGGCTCAATTGATTTCGACTCGTGCTATTGCAAGTGTCCATAATCGGAAGAATTCACTACCCATCAGGTAAACCGTCTGTTCATTTGCCCATTATACCATTCAAAAATTGTCGTGAATTTCTCATAGGAAAACTTTACAATACCTTGATCATAGCAGTCATATTAAGTGGCTCCCTGCTGTAACTTCTCACCAGCTGGCCTAACGCCGTCTGCGTCACAAACTCTGACTCCAATATTCCCATTTCTGATAGCTATATAAAACAAAGAAAGTGTTAATTTCTTTTGATCGCCGTGCTATGATGACCCTGTAGACACACGATTGCTGTCTCTTTAACATAGTCGGATAAAGTTTAAGATATACGCATTAATTGTATAGTTATTGTTGTATAAAAACCACTGCAGTTAGGGCTCAACTGTATACCCATATCACACATACAATAATAGATCAGTACTGAAAACTAATTATACGAAACAATTTTTATAGCAATATTCTTGCAGATTATGAAATAAATTTTCAGTTAACAATAATTTTAATTATATTTATCATTTAATTCTTTACTAGTTGGTGGTAATTGATTGTATACACGAATAGCAGAAATATATGTACTTCTATAATAAATATTTTTTTAAATTAAAGGTAGGGAGTATCTTCCGACCAGGCTAGGTATGCCTGGCGGCCCTCCACCGAAGAAAAGAAATAATTATATTTTATATTTATAATTATATTGATAATCGTTGCGCGAACTTTTATTACGCCATACAGTATCAGTAGGTACCATATAGTACTACTAGTTTCTGCTAGATGGTGCTGTACTGTATTCTGTTCTATCTAATAAAACAATATTGAAAGAAAGAATTTGGAGGCAGAGGCATCTCGTGAGATGTGTAAGGATAAAAGCAAGTAGCTGGCTGGTAGCTCTGCGTACCACGAAGTGAGACAGCTTATTTTTATTTGTAAAGAAATAAACATATTATTTGAATATCATATAAAAAAATTGATTTCAGATCACGTTATGATATGACAGACAGTTGTATTTATTTTATATTGTATAGATTTATCATCCTTCTAAATTTAATGCAGTTTCAAAAGAAAAAAGCCGTTGTTAAATCGGCAAATACGAATAAACTTTTCAAAATATCGCTCATTCCTTTTTTTTTTTTTTTTTAGTGGTAGAGCCATGCTTAGGCACGAATGGGTCGGCTCGACCGGTGCGATACCACGGCCTCACAGAAAACCGGTTGTGAAGTAACGCTTGCGTTGCATTTCCCCGAATTGAGTGAGGTTTCCGGAGGCCCAATTCCCCCGCCCCCCTTTTCTCTCCCCTCATCTCCTTTCTCCTTTTTTCCATCTCCTCATCCCTCCTCTCTTCTTTCCGCTCCCTGCATCCCCTATCCCTCATCATCCTCAAAGGCGGGCAGCGCACTTGCGACTCTTGAGTTGCAAGTGTCCATGGACCGCGGTGTCACTTACCATCAGGTGACCCGTCAGTTCGTCTGTCCCCCTTATGGTAACTTCTCTAATGTAACGTGAGCATTACTTAAAATTAATTTAGTATTTTGAAGAGCAAGGAACTGTCCCAATTAAGATGCTTGCTGGGTTTCCGAATATTGCATAATACATGGTTGCACTATATATGGCACTCAGTACCTGATGTTACTACCTACAATTTATTTCGATTCGATTGGATACGCGTACATTTTTCAACATCATTCTTATCATCTTTTGCAGTGTCTTTGTTAGCTGATACTCACATTACTCCCAAAGATCTTCACTTCGAAGAACCTCTCTAACTTTCCATATAAGTTCTGCGGCACTCCTTTATATTTCAGAGTCAATTCACTAGCTGGGCCAGAATCGAAACAATCTGTTTTGTTGCCGGAATACGTCAGGGTAAGGTGACCTTCGTATGACGCTGGGTGGATAGAAATATCCTGGTCTGATGCTGCATGGCTTATGTCTTGTTCTCGAAGGCATATCTAGGGAAAGGATGAATTTTTACTGATTTTGAAACGACTTAAAAATAAATGATAATGTGCAGGAGTGTGTGTGTTTGCGTGTGTACGCGTTGTATGTGTGTGCGTGAGTGTGTTGTGCGTGAGTGTGTGTTGTGTGTGAGTATGTGTAAATGAGTATATCACTTATCGACTCTAAGCAAGTTTTACGTGGTGTCGTAGTCCGTCGTATTCAACCAGGTATGTACCACTCTTTTAAATTTTAAATGATTGAGCTTAATTGTTTGTAATTTATTAAATTATTATATACGTAAAGACCAAGAAAACTGAAAATGCATCGCAATGACTAAAGACACTTTCTATTTACACACATATTTTGTGTGGTAGCGTCTTAGGGTCTCATAAACATACATTTTTCTTACAGAGAGGACGCCAGCCTTTTCGTATACAGCTTTGCCCTTTCTGAATATAAAATGTAGGTTTCACTTGTGCCTCCCATGCAAAGGTACAGTATCTGATGATGCATTCACGTAGTGCTCGATACGTTCCTATTGAGAGGTCTATATCCCCAACGTTACGTAGCTTTTTAAACATGTGTATACATTTCCTTAGTCTCTATGATACTATGTGTGGGCTCTACTACTAGTTGTCTACTGTTATACGTAGATACTTTATAAATTTTACTCCATACGGGATTACACAGTCATATTTACTCCCCGATAGAAGGGATACATGATTATTTTAAGAGTGCAAGAAAGGTAAGACCACAAGAGCTAGCTAAGCTAAGAGTACAAGAAACTTATTTGAAAAAAGAGTGTCCTTGGAGTTTCTTGTTTGTTCTTCTTCTTGGGGTCTACGTTTTGGAACAGGACAACTAGCTTCATGACTGACTTAGTCTGACCGACTTCCTCTTTTGATAATTCAAGAATACCTATGATTTTTCCAGTTGGAATAAACGATTTTGATTTCGAGTGTGTTTTGCAGGTGGTTGGCTGATTTAAGGAAACATACATATATTGTTTTATTGCCATTTATATGTATAATATATAACGACTTATACATCTTACCTTAAAGCTACCCATTTATTTCTAGTTACTAGGGACGGAAAGTGTGATGGTGATATAGAACAAAGTGAGTGCGGGTAATGCAATCAATGGCGGATTGCATACTTTTATGACCAGCCACAGAGTCTCAATGAAGGCTCGCATGGCCGTGCATAGAGGTCTGTTGGTGCCAACACTTATGTATGGCAACGAAAGTTGGGTATGGCAGAAGAAGCACGAAAGTAGAATTAATGCGGTAGAAATGAGAGCATTGTGGAGTATATCTGATGTGAAATTGAGTGACAGAGTGAGGAATAGTGTGATAAGGGATCAGTGTGGTGTGAAAGAGGATGTAGTAACTAAAATAGAAAAAAGTATAATGTACTGGTTCGGGCATATCGAAAGGATGAATGAAAGAAGGTTGACAAAAGGTATTTATATGGCAGAGGTAAGTGGAGTTGTCGAAAGAGGAAGACCTAGGCGAATGTTCTTGGACCAAGTCCAAGAAAATCTAAGCAAAGGCCAGGTCAAAAGTACCTTTAACCGACGAGCCTGTAATCGGAACGAAATGAAAGGTGAAGAAGCTAGAAAGGTATGTCAGAATCGTAGCAAATGGAAGGAAGTATGCTCTGCCTACCCCTATGTGAAAGAGGCGACATATTATGTATGTATGTATGTAGTGTCAAAAAAAGGCGACTACGGGATTCTACTCTTATCCATCAGATACTATATACGTATAACTAACTAATACATAACGTTGGTGAGACCAAATTCTTTGGCAAGATGTGAATATTTGGTACACCTCAAGCTACCCCTTCAGGGATACAGGTGTGAGCGTATGTATGTTGTTATCGATAGGATATAGTATTCTTGTGGTACAATGGCATTACTCACAGTCCACTCCTTTCTTGTGGTATTATCAGTATTAGGCTGCATTCCATGTACAGTCAATTGCATATTCATATTACCACCAGCATTCTCTACTCTTGTCACCGCTTCCATTTCGAAGAATACGTGTTTTGGAGACTGACTGAAAAAAAAATGTTTACTTGTTTAGATTATGAACCTACAAAATGGCGTATTATTATCAATATTAATATGGTTCAATTTTGGTCTACAGGCAAGAAGGAACTTACACTTAAACTTATTTTTAATTCTACATATATAACCTCACGTCGGAGTAAGCAGTGGTGTATTACACACCCAATAGTAAGAACCTAAGTAAATACACTAACGTAATAGTGGACAAGCATATTTCCATCAACCAGGAATTATATGACTGTTTATATACTGTCTGATAGATACTGTTATCTTATCCCTTGAAGACATGGTGTATCTCTATTCTACTAGATCGAGAGCTTACATTACAACTCACATATACAAAAAAAATCACTCAAACTCTAAAGAAAGATCTTCTGGTGTTCGTAAATCGTAATTACACTTATCGGTGCAAAAACTTGCATATCGTGATTCAGGATCTTAATACAGAGTTAGAGTAGTCGCTACTTAGTTCAGCTTACTTTCGCTAGATGACGTTGTTGTATGTTTCTGATGTACCTATGTGAAAGGTGCCACATGCCCTTTACGTATTTAGACTTAATTTTATGACTTAATTATAATGTAATCTTATTTTCATCTCTTCTAATCATTATAGGGATTTTGAGTCCTAAGTATTTTAATTGTCAATGTATGCTTTAGATAAATATATTATATTTTACCTGAAGTAATTAAGCGAGAGACCTAAATCAAACTTTGTGGTGTCCTCGTCAAAGCTCATGTGGTTCACTCTTATCTTGAGCTGGAGAACATCATTATGAGTCTTCATGAGATGCTGAGGAGGCAGGATCAGGCCACAGGACCCTGACGGAGGTGATGTGAAGAGGAGAATACTGTTCAGTATTATTAAAGATGGCTGGACAGAGGCTAGAAAGCTGGCAAATAAAAAAATTACAATTGATTCGTTGCATATATAATTACAGATTGTGTATTTTGCAGCTTGTGCATATGTGTAATTAATCTGCATATTTATGTGTTAAGTGTAATTAAAATACATGTATATCACAATATCTGCTTAGTTGGTGTCAAGATTGCGTTGACCACTGTCCTTTAATTTAAGTGGATTACTCCTATGGAAGACACGGATGGCGCGGGGGCTTAAACGGTTGGGGGTTCGATCCGGGACAACACTTTTTTTAATTCTCAAATTGTTGTTCTGAGACTGGGTGTTCTTTGTGTCCGTTATTTGAATGTTAAAGTCTCCCGCTATACAAAAGTTAACTTTTCAAAAAGAAAAGAAAAAAAGAAAACTTAAATTTACAATCATCGGTCTTACAAATCAATTTGTATCTCTATATTGTAGTTAAGGATCAGTACTTACTCATAATGATTAGTCTTTGACGTAAACAGCTTGTCTAAAACTTCAGCGCCAGTGATGGGTCTTTCGCAATCGAAGAAAACACTGTTTTGGTCAAGAGCCTGAAAAAAGTAAATTCTTTAATCAAGAGAATGAACTTAACTATTGACGAAAACTGGCATTTGATCAAATTTTGCCCGTCCCTATAATGGGCTATCTCGTTTTCTGATCATCATGTGTTGAGAAACGCCCAAGGACTCCCAATACAACTAGGCATCTAATTGAGTTGACTAGATAGCACGATGCTATATTGCGCGCTTATAAATATGAGGCAATGCGGGAAATATGGAAAAATCCTTGTCTACTTAAGTCATTACTAGCCGACTCCAATCTTCAAGGTAGTCATTGGTTTGCTAAACGTAAATGCTCCGAACTTCTCATCTGACTATTCTTCAAATATGTACGAGGAATTCCCGAAAACTATTTCGTAATTAAGGAATTACACTAGTTTTTTAAAACCAGGTAAAAATTTAACGTATATTAGATGTTTAACTCGGAACTTAATAGAGATTCGTAAATGTAGTGTATCGTAAATGTAGTGACCAATTGTTTCCAAAACTAGTACATAGTGCGTGAGTCATAAGTGCTCTGCCCCGCCTTTATGGGTTATGAGGGATGGGGAGATACTCCCTGGATATTCCCCGAAACTAGTGAGGTTTCCGGAGGCCCAACTCCCCTCTCCTCATTCCTCTCCCCTGACCTCCCGCCCCTTTTCCCATCTCGTCATCAACACCTCTTTCCCCTCCCCGTATACCCGCATCCCTCTTTATCCTAAAAGGCGGGCAGCGCACTTACGACTCTCCAGTTATTGCCGGGATCTCAATTCGCGCGATTACATCGAGAGTGTCACTAAGGCGGCCTCGCGTAAGCTCGGCGTTTTGAACAAGGTGAGACGGTTCTTCTCGCCCGAGCAACTGTGTCTTTTGTACAAGACCCAGGTTCGCTCCTGCGTGGAGTACTGCTCTCATCTCTGGGACGGCTATGCGCAGTATTTGCTTGACGCTCTCGATCGGTTGCAGCGGCGCGCAGTCCGCATTATCGACTGTCCTGAGATCACCCAGTCTCTTGAGCCTCTGCAGTTGCGAAGAGATGTCGCCTCTATGGCAGTCCTCTATCGCCTACATCACGGGGAGTGTTCTGATGAGCTCTTCCAATTGGTCCCACCTTCTCCCTTCCTCTACAGGACTACACGTGCTGGCCTGAGGAGTCACCGTTTGTGCGTCGAAAATATACGTACCCGAACTAAACGGTTTGGCTCTTCTTTCTTGTGCCGATCGGTAAAAGCCTGGAATTCTCTACCAGCGCACGTGTTTCCTTCCCACTATGATCCCGGGTCTTTTAAGCGGGGCGTGAAAAAGCATCTCACCAGGCCGCCATAGTGTGGGTCACCATGCTGCATTGACTAGACATGCAATGAGGATGGTGACCACCACTCTTTGACTCCACCTATTGCTTTCCATCAGGCAAAGTGGAGTCACTATGGTAGGCTAATATAAAAAAAAAAAAAAAAAAAAAAAGTTGCAGGTGTCCATGGACGGCGGATGTCACTTACCGTCAGGTGACCCGTCTGTTCGTCTGCCACTGTATAATATAAAAAAAAGGAAAGAAGATTTTCAAACAAACACAATGAAGAATAAGGGATTTCTGGTCTGTTGCACTCCATTGTATTTTTGAACTGACAACTAACTTCACGTCTGACTGTTTCTGCCCTGAATACCAATATTCGTTTAGTTTAACAGTTCTCATCATGACTTTAAAGCCATTTGCTGACAAACTTATTTGCAGACTTACCGCCAAACTCTTTTCTCCAGCGTTAACTGTGTATGTAGATTTAGCATTGTGTGTCTCCACACCAATCTGGGCTCGGGCGTGCATGGCCACACCTCCTTGTTGATCTCCTGGATTCGGCCACGTTAGTCTGTAACAAAGTTCTTCGTAGTAAAGGTATACGACGTATAATAAAGGTGGATCAAGGCAATTTGAACTTAACACGTAAGTCTAAGAATCGCTTTTTATCTGTCATCAGTTAGTGAGCTTACTGTCCTCACAAGTATTACATTATTCTATATCTTTATAAAAAAATGTCCCATTTTATAGGTTCCGCATCTCAGTCGGCAAAAACGGAACCTTTATAGGATCACTTTGCTGTCCGTCTGTCAAGACCCTTTTTTTAGAAACGCGTAGACGCATCAAACTGAATTTGATATCAAATAGTGAGGTCTTCTATTCCTTGGAGTAGGTAGTGAATAAACAGGGCTGATCAGCCTTTTGTAAAAATCTTCTATATATTGATTAATACATAAAAATATATTAAATTGAATTTCGAAATTAAATTGAATTTAACTTTTTGACTCATCCTGTGCTAGAGAAATTCTCGTTTGTTTCACATTAAGTTAACTAACTCAGTATGGCTACTTCTGTGTAGCAGGACTAGCTGCTTTATTTTAGATTATGTCGTCTACTCTCCCTATCATCTTCTCTTTACGCCTAATCACTTCTTCTCTAATACTTTAGTAGGCTTTACACAGAAGTAACAAAGAAACAGTGGTAGAGTCGAGTCGGCTCTACCTCTCACATCTCACAGAAAACCGGACGTTTCTGGTTTTCAGAGGACACAAGGTCCCTCTCTCCACTTTACCATGTCCTCACTCTCCCCCCATCCCTAATCATTCTCAAAGGCGAGCGCACATACGACTCTTGTCTTGTTCGTCTGTCCCCATTTACTATTAAAAAAGTTACTTGCACTTTTATAAACTTTTTTGGATTATTTTTCCGTACTTGGACTTGTTTGGCGCAGAAAAATAGCGGTTCTAACATTTTTATACGGTGTTATGAATGCCTTAGTTAATGTTCTTGAGTTGGTCAACAAGGTTGGACTGCGCGTACCCACTGCACATATATGAAGAACCAATCTTCTCAATTCATATCTTGTTAGAGCATGTCATAAGTTTAACGGGGAGTGCCGGAGAGTCGATCTTGACCTTTTTGCATCTAGTATTGCTCATTTAAAAACATCCATTAGCAACAATTTGTTTGACACCTATTTTTTATTATTTTTTTATGTATCTTTTCTTACTGATAAATAATAGTGTAGTGTAATACATCGCTGTCTACGCATTATAAGTAAATTGTTTAAAACTATTGATGTGTAAAAACTTGTAATTGGCCATTTGCTACTATGTTTTTACGTATATGAATGTTAAGCTGTAAGTTTTAATGAAATAATAAAATAAAATAAGACAGGCAGACAGACAGTGATAAACATATATTAGATATCAAAATTTCCCCACCAAAATATGGGGCTTAAGTATTAGACACCGAGTGTATAAACGTCCACTAGACACGTTTGAAAACTTTATGCTGCAACTAAACGCAGAATATCAATTAAATATACTTACTCCAAAGATTGTTCTTCAACGGAAAATGACACGTTGAACCTCATGGGCAAGTGCCCAACCAGGGACTGCTGGATTCGAGCTGAATGCAGCGACTGTGCCAAAGGTCCATCAGTAGATAGAGTTGTCACTGCTGTGCCTTGGTATCTGCAGATAAAGAGAATAAGATAGTGATTATTCCTTCTACTTGGATTTTGAAGTAACTGTCCAGATTTGCCGACAGATTTTTTTACTTTTTCAATTTCATTACACTTTTGACTGTAAGAAAATATTTTATGTGTAAAGTTGATAACTTAGGCATGACCATTACAGCTTCTTACAATTTATTACGAAATGGATACTTTTTATTTCAAGTAAATTTATTAATAACCAAACACATCTCACACACGGCCATCTGATCTCAAACTAAGCAGATATAGATGGGAGTTCTGTAGCTACTACGTAAGCCGGTGCTGACAGGGGATCCGGTCTAACTCCTTGTCATCAGATATGTTGAAGCGTAAGCAATCATATAATGGTAAAACATAATATCAAATTTTTCAATACGTCAAGATCTTTTTGTATAGTATGTATCTAGACTGCTGATAAACATACTTATGTTTTACTAAATATGGATGAAATAAATCCAGACACAGAACAAATGCTCATCATGAGGCAATCAGAGCCCTGGGTTGAAATAGAACAAAAGGCTTTGGCTTAATATTTAGTACTTATTACAAACCACTATACTAACAAACCAGCTTACCATGGATAATTAAAATCTATTAACTTTCTTGTCCAACTCTAGTGTACAGTATAGTTTACAGTATAGAACGAAAATCAAATTAATTTATATTTAGTACTACCTCATGTGAAGATCATTCTTCCACGTCAGATCCTGAGTCGATGGAGCTGTCAAGTTTCCTCGTATGGACGTGAAGGATAATATAGTAGACTGGAGTCGAATAGGCGTTCCTGGTGAGAATAAAATTATTGTAAAGCCACTAATCTCACTAATCTCTAATGATAAAGTTATATAACTACAGTGTATGAGCTTGTTCTTCTTGTATACTGCTAGGTGTACCTTATATGTTGGTGGGTTAGTTATTTAGGTTTATATATGTATGTGTTTATATATATATATATATTTTTTTTTCTAATTAGGGAGAGAGACAAACAGACGGGACAACTGATGATAAATGACAACTTCCATCCATGGACTCCTGCAACTCGAGAGTCGTAAGTGCGCTGTCCGATTTTGAGGGTGATGAGGGATGAGTGAATGCTAGGAGGGGAAAGAAGAAAGGGATATGAGGAGACGGGGAAAGGGGAGGGGGGACAGGGGAGAGGAAAGCTCCACATATACGGAGAACCAAAATACGAAGGCCCAACTCCACTTCTCCTTTTTCCTCACCTTTTTTCCTCACCCTTCCCGCATATGGATGCATTCCTCATCACCCTCAAAGACAGGCAGTTCACTTACGACTCGTACGACGTGACCCGTCTGTACGCCTGTCCCCTATTATATGTAAAAAAAAAAATAAGTGTCAGTGTAAATGTCATGTGTATGTATTTAATGACGTCATGAGATATCAATATATTGTAAAAAGGTAATAATCAATGACATCATTCATTATCAAATAATATAAAATATCCTTACCCATCTCACTTGGAATGTGAACATCAGTCTGGAATGGATAGTAAACTATTTGTTGGTTGATGTGACTTCCAAAACGAATTAAGTCCTCTATATACGCCACTGAAAATTGAGTTTTATATCTAAGTTCATAAGTAATTACTTAGTATCGGTCATGTGCGTTAGAGATAAAACACCTTTCAGAATCCCAAACAGGTTATGAGCTGCATAAAGAGTTTTCTCTTGGATAAACGTACACATTATATCCCCGCACGGAACAACACTATCTGTAATCCTCAAGTTGTGTGTTGTGTTTGTGTCAGTTGTCTGAATATTTGTAAAGTCCCCGCAACACAGGAATTAATTCTAGTGCGGGAGTTGTCTTTTGAGAAAAAATATAAAAGATTGAGACTGTACGTGATAAAAAAGCTTTGAGTTTCCTTGCACGCCAGGGTGTGTTAGAAACTTCATTAAAATACTTACAGTCCTCACCGTTCCAGGTCTCAAACCTCGATTGGTTAATATGCGTTGCATAAACAGTCTTGTCATGAATTTTGACTACCATATCTATATGTACCTGCAAAATATATATAATAGTAACTACAATTGTCAAAAAACATATTTTTATGCTATAGGGGGACAGACATGAACAGGCGGGTCACCTGATGGTAAGTAACAACTGCCATCCATAGACACCCGCAACTCAAGAGTCGTGAGTGCACTGCCCGCCTTTGAGGGTGATGAGGAATGGCGGGAGGTGGGCAGAGGAAAGCAGAGAAGTGGGATGAGGAGATAGGCAAGAGGAAAAGGGGGTGAGGGGGAGTTTGGCTTCCGCAAACCTCACTCATTACGGGGAAATGCAACACAAGCGATACTTCATTACCGGTTTACTGTAAGGCCGTGGTATCGCACCGGTCAAGCCGGCCCATTCGTGCCTAAGCATGGCTCTACCACTGTTACGGAACCACTGGTACACATACAGAAATAATTAAGCTTTGTACTTCTCAGTAGAGTCGAATATGGAAACGCCATCTTTCCCAAGATATAGAAGTGACTGTAAGAACCTATGTAAAAATATTGTTAATTTAATAATGACTATTAGAGAAACGGTTATCACCACATCAAAACTAGGATTATTATCTAGCCAGTCAGATTCACTACCCAAAATAACAATAAATGCCGGTAGGCCGTAATAAAACCGTTATTTTCTATCATAACTTACTTTTTCCGGCACCTTCACAGACCAAGCCTTCAACTTCTTCAAGATATCTACCAGCTCTTCTACTTTCAAATCCTGGGAGTTAAATCGGGTAAATTTCTTGAACAGACTTAATGCGACCCCCTCTATTAATAAGTAGACCTAAAATGCATAAAAAAATATAAATTTATAGTATGACATAAAGGCGAAAAAACGAGCAGACAGTTCATCTGATGGTAAGCAACTACCACCGCCCGTGGCACCTGCAATTCAAGAGTCGCAACTGCCTTGCTAGTCGTGTACTTTCCGGTGGTAGTAAGCTCTTTTCTTAAAGGTATATGGTCGCATCAATCCAGAAATACGGAAATGCTTCTTCTGTTTGTTCATTTTACTTCATTGAAATCCAGTTACCAGATAATGAGACGAAAGGGAACTGGATTCTCATTAGATGCAGTCTTAACATACCTTTATTATAGGGCAGATTTTAAAAGGATTTATTACTCACATCAGCCTTATATGGTCTTCTGCCACCGGTACTAAGCTTGGCTCCAATAAACGTTGGGAGTACACCTTCAGAATCTCCTATACTCAAGACCTGGAGGGAAGGAGCACCATCTTCTTCTTGAGCACTAATAATGTAGTTGTTTGTTGCCCAGTATAGTGGATCTGGATTCGACACCTGGTTGATCACGAAGGGCACGTAGAAGGATCTGAAAAATATTGCTGAGCTGAATTATTTTACAGTTTCCGATTATTCGTCATATTTAAATTTAATACTACAAAGCTATCCAGCTTACATTGAACTATATAAACATAAGGACATTCGCATTGCTGATTGCGAAGCCAAATACCATTTTTAATTTATAATATTTTTGTTCCCACATTTCCGAACCGATACGACCTTCAAACCTTCAAGAAAAGAGCGTAAGCCTAAAAGGCCAGCAAAGCACTTGTGACTCTTAAGTTGCGGGTGTCCATGGGCGGCGGTAGTCACTTACCATCAGGTGACCCGTCTGCTCGTTTGCCCCCAATCGCATAAAAAAAAAACGCATCAAGTTAATTACAATTTGACTGGAATGTTATAGTTTAGTTTCTATTGAAATAGAAATATCTATTTGCCAATTTAGGTAAAATTGTTTTTTTTTTTTAAAAACAACTCCTGCATTAGTTATTCCCACCCAGACTCTGGACAAATATATTTAGTTCCCACATTTTTTTTGTCCTGTGTGGGAATCGAACCCATGATTTCTAGCTCAACAGTCAGGGTCACTAACTACTAGACCTTTGTACGATACATACTTCAAATAGGTCGCTACATTGAAACCATAGACATACAAATTTTATTTATTGCTAAAATTTCTTACTTATAATAACTTATTTCAACTAAATCATTTGGCTTAAAATTAACAGCATAAAAACAAACCACGTTAAAGAAATCAAAACGCCAAACCATAATATTGTCATCCAAACGATACACACATACAACGTTTTATTTCGATACGATAATCACAAGAAGATAAAATATACATACTACACTCACAACCGTATCCCCGAAGGGGTAGGCAGAAGGGTAAGATCATCGTATTGTTGTCATCCTTTTGGACACTACTGATGACACTATTGGAAATTTGATAGGAAAATTTGGAGTATATTTACAGGAAGGTAAGGAATATTGCTTATAAAGATGGATTGGGACAGTATAAATAAGTAACTAGAACCTATAACTCGAGTTCTGAAGTGAAGACAGTACATATTAAAAAAAAAACTTACGTCACTCTATATCCAGAAAAATACTTATTGGCTTCCAAGTTTTTAAGTGTTGCAAACCAGAATCTCTTGAGCTGATTGTTATCGCATGTGCTGATGTAGTTGTGAACTGATAAGAAATCCGTCTCCCTCACCTTTGAGGAGCTGAGGAATGTGTGGAGAGCGATAATTCGTAGTTGGATATGTTCGGTGGCATTCGTTATTACTGGCAGAGTTGTTTTCAAGATCTGGAAAAAAGAAGTGAGTTTATTATGAACAAAAGAAATACATATCTATTAGGGCAGTTCGCGATCTCTTACAGACAACCATTGATGGAGTATACTATTATGTCACGCCCAAAAGTGTAAAGGGTTTAATCCCTCGAGGGTCGAAGTAATATAGGGTGTAACAGTTCAAAGAAGTAAGGAGATGTTTTTTTTTTCTTTCTTTTTATTGAGAAGTACAAATGACTGAACTAACATTTCTTTTTTTTAGAAATTTAATATAAATTTTCCAATTTACCCAAAATTATCTGAAATTACCTGGATAAATATTGATTTATTGCCTAAATAATAAACTATCTATATGCCTAAGTTCACCCAGTCATTTGTTTGTCATAGAGCAAATGAATAAATGTGAAGCCTAAGAAACGTTTCGATATCGATATCTTAAAAAAAAATTACCAAATATGGGTCCTCCCTGGGATTCCGGGCCAATGCAGCCCAAAGCCTCTCGTGACGATTTCTTCCAGTCTCTGTGTGTACAATCCTTGTGTACGATTCGGCAGAGTAACCTATATTACATAGACCCTGAAGCCAAACCATACGGTCTAGATAAATAGGGCAGTCTGAAAAAAAAATGGTGTGTGAATACTCAGCAACAATTAATAATTAAGCTTTTTTATAAGTTTCTTCGAAGAAACTTCTTTCTTTTTCAGAAGGACGATGATAAACCAAGATGCCTTACCATAGGATTTCTAGTAGCTTAATTCGCGTGTTAAATACACACCTGTCTACCCCTGAACATATACATGCGTAAGGATCTGTACGTATCTTATCTAAAGCTTCATAACTGAAACGATTTTTCCTAAGAAATCACTAGGTTATGTCACAGACAGTTTTGTATCCTAGGATATAACTCCTTGAATCCCCAACAGACCAGACGTATTTTTGACAGTTAAAAAAAAAACAAAAAAACTAAATGAAATATATGAAAATCTTTATACAACTCAAGAAAGATTAGCACCAACTTACCACTATACATTCTAAAATATTTCACCACCATATTGTCAAAATAATCCTGTTTCACTTGTGATATCATCATGGTTTTATAGAGTAGTGTCGCGAAGCTCAGAATTCCTGCGTGGCGAATATCAGCAGAGAAGTCCAACCCCAGCTTGCTGAACACCTCTAGTTCTTCTAGGAGCGCTTGTTTGGGTGCTGCTACGTTGAAAGGCAACTTCCGAATTAAGGAGAGAAGTGTTGCGTCTTCTACATTTTCCTGGGTAATTATGACTAATGAGATGGAAAGAAGAGTTTTATACCAAAAGAGAACAGAAACATTTTTTATATACTATAGGAGGACAGACGAACCGCCGTTCATGCAACTCGTTAAGGGATGAGGGGATGCTAGAAAGGGAAAGAAGAAAGGGAGATGAGGATATGGGCAAGGAAAGGGGGAGTTGGGCCTCCGGAAACCTCACTAATTTCGGGGAAATGCAAAGCAAGCGTTGCTTCACAACCGGTGTTCTGTGAGGTCGTGACCCATTCGTGCCTAAGCATGGTGGTAGAGCACCACTGTTACAAACATCAGATAATTTGGACAGGACTTTGAATACAGTTATTAAATTCAAAAGCTGCCGTCAGCAGCATCTAGAGTATAATTAGTACTTTCACAAAATCACTGCAGCAGTTTTAAACGAGAAAATCATCCATCCTGCCAAAATTTTACGTTTAAATTATAAATGGAATAGATTTGTAACACCAAGATATACCAAATACATATATGTACCAAATAGATACATTATTGCATGTCAATATTTGTTATTAGGCGTAATCGAACTTCCGAACTAACGTGCTTACCAGCCAGTTGGACTGACGCGACGCCCTCAAGATGCTATGACACACATTGGGGTTCAACATTTGTCCATCAGTAGACTACAGTAGACTAAATGATTCATGAACAGTTAATGCTCTACCGCCGATACCGCACAAGTCGTCGAGGATGGAGGTAGCTAAGTTTCCTCAATGCACAAGATATGCCTTGGTAAGGCAACCAAAACAGACAGAACGACGACATGATCCAATTGTCATACCTTTTCTTCCAGCACCAGGTATTTAATGAACTTGACAGAGGCATCACTCCTGGCGTGAGGAAGCACTTCCAGGAATATGTTTCGCGCTGTTTCCAACTCGTAACTTGTACCAAGGACCAGGTCGTTGAAGAGGTGAATCAGAGTCTTATAGTCCAATCGAGAAATAGAACTAAAAATAATGTCATTAAATTACAAAAAAATGTAAGCAAAAAAAGTATATATGCGAAAAACGAGTGCGTCTCAGGACGCCCGGCAGACGTGATAACTTAAACTAAACTAAACTACCGCTGCGGTATGCGTGAGAGAAAAGGAAGCCGATCGAACCGAACCGAACCGAAGATCGGGATGCCTGAATAGTTTCGGTCCCAACAGGAGACCTTTCTCAAGGAGTAAGTCGTCTAGCCGCGACGGTACCGAACGTTACACACGGCATTACTATTTTCCTATTTTTTGCTAACATTATATCGATATACCAAACGTCAGTCTCACTATTAAAACGATTCAAAATAGATATCTTATGTCGAAATCCATCAACCGTCTATACTTTTAGGCATGACAATTAAAAATCATATCATTCTCACATACAAACTCTCGAAAAACGTAACGTAACTACTTGGGTAAGACGGTAAATACAAATAAAGCTGTATTGGTGTTAACTCCGTCTGGTTAGACTCTATAAACACTTGACGGAAAGACTGATACTTCAGCTGTCTACTGTCCCTTAAATTAAATAATATGAATTGGTTTCATACTATATGTAGGTATATTTTTTTGGTGTAGCAGGAAAACGAGCAGATGCATCTCCTGATGATAAGTGACAGTAACCTAACCTAATAATACATTGCAAGCATTGCTCCACAATCGGCTTTCTGTGAAGCAGTTGTATCGCTCCGGTCGAGCCGACCTAAGCATGACTTTCCCACGTCAAACATTTCAACTTTGTTTCTTCCAATTATACTCACTTTAAAAGGTCAATAAAATCCAAACTATGTATGAGGGAGGCATTTCTCACGATGTTATCTGCGTCAATACCTTTTTTTGCTATTTTTAAAAGCATCTGAAATAATGACAGAACCATATTCAGCAAATTACTAACACTAGCAAAAGGGTCATAATTAAATAAGTAGTATATTTATACTATGGTTAGAGGTCTCTGACTTCACAGACCGCAGACCTTCACTGGCCTGCTCAAGCTTTAGATTACAATTTCCAATAAAAAACCGTATTTTTTTTTTTTAAATATGGGAAGATCGATCGAACGATCAGACGGGTCACCTGATGGGAAGTGACAACCGCCGGACACCTGCAACTCAAGAGTCGTAAGTGCTGAGGGATGGGGGATGCGGGGAGGGGAAAGAGGAGAGAAATTGGGCCTCCGGAATCTTCACTAATGTCGGGGAAATGCAATTGCTTCACAACCGGTTTTCTGTGAGGCCGTGGTATCGCACCGGTCGAGCCGGCCCCTTCGTGCCTAAGCATGGCTAAGTTGCAGGTGTGGACTGCGGGTGTCACATACCATAAGGTGAACTGTGTGTTCATTTATCCCCCTATATTATATAAAAAAGTGATAAGCTAATATTACTTACATCATAAGTGTTATTTTTCAAACTCCCTTGAGTGATGTTTCTGATACCATTTGAGGGGTCTGTGTAGTCACTGGCTACATACTGTATAAAAGTCTGGTAGAGATTTATCTTCTCCAGACTCTGGGCTGGTATATCTTCGTCGTATATAAGAGATAAGCTGGAAATAAGCACAGAGTTACTTTTGTCTTTCTAAGCTATCACTGAAGTTGCTAAGAAGCATTCGATGCTTATACTAAGATGCTTTTTTGTTTATATGCTGAAAGCCATAAATGTCTCATAAATTTTCTTTAGACGATTTTGTAAAATTAAATGAAAATGTTTTTTTTAAATAACCATATAAATTTTGTTATATAACGCAGTCCTCATTATAGACTGTCCTGAGGCCACCCAGCCTCTCCAGCCTCTGCAGTTGCGAAGAGATGCGCCTCTGTAGCAGTTCTCTATCGCCTACATTACAGAGAGTGTTCTGACAGTCTGGAATTCACTACCAGCGCACGTTTTTCCTTCCCACTTTGATCCTGGGTCTTTTAAGCGGAGCGTGAAAAAGCATTTCACCAGGCCGCCACAGTGTGAGTCACCATGCTACATTGACTAGACATGCAATTAGGACGGTGACCACCACTCCTTTTATTGCTTACCATCAGGCAAAGTGCAGTCATTATGGTAGGCTTACACAACAAAAAAAAAAGCGCGTGGCACTTTTTCTTTGATATTAATCCAAGTTTTTTCTTTGATATTAATTCAAGTTACACTTTTTGAGCGTGGTGACCGATAAGAAAACATTTTTTTTTTCTGTTATTGAATAAATGAGAAGTTAATATCGTTTAAAATATTTTTATTATCTTACAATACATGTAGGTTATTCAGGATTTTTTATCATTGAAACTATAGGTTTATGGTAACTGAAATAAGAAACATATATGATAGTTAACTATACACCTATACTTTCTCACAAACAGCTGCTTACGTATTCGTCCGATTTCGGAGCAGCTCGTCTCGATCCGTGCGAGCTTCGTACAGTCGTACCATATACATACACGTTAAGGGAAAGCTCGGCCGAGCTACATGGTAGGCGGAGTGGGGGGTGTTAGGTTTTATTTTCGTTACGGAATTTCTTGATTCGGTCGCCGTGCTCGAAACCGGCGATAAAAGCTATGCAATAGCTTAAAAAACATGATATGCCTGCCACTTGCTCCTTTTCACATATTTTATACTTTGGGATTATTGCTGTTTCTTTTTGTGACATAAGTACCGAAAGTGATGGATTTTTGCAGACTCATAAAAGTGTTTGTATAACACAGTCATGATACTGGTTAGAATGCTCGGACATCTCGACATCAGCACTTTCAGTTACAGGAAATCTATCGCGCCGTCATCCCACTATACTGGGGGTTTTCTGTGTACCGGTGTGTCGGAATCGAACTGACTAAAATCAAACGGTGCGCCATATTTCGTCTCCGAAAACATCTTTTTTAAGACAGCCGGATTCGAGGCAAATCTGACCTGCCTGAGGTTATGTTTTCATTATATACCCAACTAATTCTAATGATCCCCGCTGACAGCAATAGGTTTCTGACTATTACGTAACTGGAACCTAGCAATTTTTTTTTAACTTTATGCTCCTCTTTCTGCACATATTTCGGATATATAAGCATCGCTGCATGTATGTAGGTCTGCTATAAATATACTTACTATGTATTAACAGCTAGTATATGATCATGTGTTTTATATTGATAACTTGATTGCAGCTCCATTGAATGCATCCCTTTATAATCGTCAATGTCGTACGTGCGTTCAGCTGAAGACACGGAGTCTATCTGTAACATTAGGGTTAGGAAAATGTAATACAGATATATAACGTTACACAGGTATGGTTATCTTATCACTCGCGGCAGTCTCTTCCAGACAACGAATATTGCCAAATCTAGATTCAACTTAAAAAATGATGTGTCAGTTGAACTGTTTTCAAAGTTTGATCTAAAATTGTTTGTATTTTTTTTTGTTCGTTCGTATAACTCCGTCATTTATTAATCGTTCAGATGATGTCTTTCTTTATATGGAAAGATATGCTCTTCGATTGGTCGAAACGAAATTACGTATTTTGCTTTCCTGTTACTTTCCAGTGTTGTTTACCAATGACGAAAAAAATTAAAGTACTAAAAAGCAAAACATACTTACACACTGTTTACCGACAATCGACTTTAAAAAGGGGGGTTAATTTATGCTTTTTTATTTCTTATTGCTGTATAGAGTTTGAAGGGGCACGTTGAAGGGGATTATATATATATGTATGTTTAGGAGACAATTATGTACTTTTTATGTTACTTGGGTATTAGTGACTAAATATATCAATCTATTACGTTATGTGCGCTATGTATACGCGCTATGTATGTTATACAACCCGATCAATTAAATATCTTATATCTTTAAATGAGCAATTCTTGTATATATATATATACATATGTATATATATGTATATATATATTTGGAATCTCGGAATCGGCTCCAACGATTTTCATGAAATTTAGTATATAGGGGGTTTGGGGGGCGATAAATCGATCTAGCTAGGTTTCACTTTTAGAAAACGTCGTTTTATCCGTGTTTTCAGGCAATGAAAAACTGCTACAATATCATTAGTATACGAAGGTAAATTTCGCCAGCATCTATAAGGTTGTAATAGGTTAGGTGGGAAATAAGGCGGTCCCGTAACCAGATTACCCCGGTTCGAGTCCTGATGATTATTTTGTTTAACTTTTTTTTTCGTTGTTTTACACGATTTACCAAAAAATACCGGTTATCCAGGTACTTCTAAATAAGCCAGAGAAATCATGAATGTTTAATACATCTCCTATCTGTCCTTTTGAAACTATAAAATATATATAGCAATATTATATAAAACATTATATACAACGAAATATATCATAACCCTTACAATAGCTCTTCCAGCGTAGTCTGGTACCCAGGGGACTGAACTCCAACTGCTTCTACTGCTGGCTGTAGGGACCCGATGACTGGTGTACTTCTTCACCATACTGCCTTGCGTTAAGTAGATCATGGCGCATATGTCGTCTAGGCACGGCTGAAACAGAAATAAATATTTCAGGAACCTTTGATGAGGTGACCGTGGCTACCTCTTATGGGTTACACTCGGTTTAATTTCGAAACACCAGTACACTAATATTCCGATGGTGGTTCCTTGAGGGTCGTCACCACACGCCGCAAGCACTGGCCTTCCACATTATCTACACATACTCCGTACACAGATCCCAGTGATGTTGTCATCTCCAAAGCATCTATTCTAATTTCATCATTTTTCGGTCATATAAAACACTTGCTACTATAAATTAAAACACGCAGCATCAGCACGCTATTTTGAATATCAAAGCGTATTTTCTTCAGCAAAAAAATATGCACGAAGCGGGAATTAAAGTCTGGCCTGCTGAGGTTCGATTCCCACTCGAGACGAAAATTTGTGTAGACCACAATTATTTTTCCCGGGTCTAGGTTTTATTTGTGTCAATTGTATGAATGTTTACAAAGTCCCCCATGACACAGAAGTTATTCCTAATGCGTGAAAAATGTAAGGAAAACTTCTCGTGACCAGAAGGCTGGCCTTGCCTTGCACAGCCGATAAGCATTGCATTTCAACGTGGTAATGCTGCAGCCTCCTGGGAACACTACCAGAAGGCGAAGAAGCGTAAGACTTTTAGTATATTCCCTTTTTCCTTTTTTATTAATTAATAGCTTGGCTAATATTATAAACACATTTAAACATTATTTACTGAAGTAATTTATTTATTGCTATGTAAAATGATTTAAAAAATAACTTATTTTTAGTTTTTTTTTTTTTATATACTATAGGGGGACAGACGAACAGACGGGTCACCTGATGGTAAGTGACAACCGCCGTCCATGGACACTTGCAACTCTTGTCGTAAGTGCGCTGCCCGCCTTTAAGGGTGATGAGGGATAGGGGATGAGGGGAGGGGAAAGAAGAGAGGGGGATTAGAGGATGTGAAAGAGGAGAGGAAGGATGAGGGGAGAAGAAAGAGGAAAAGGGGAGTTGGGCCTCCGGGAACCTCACTCATTTCGGGGAAATGCAACGCAAGCGTTACTTCACAATCGGTTTTCTGTGAGGCCGTGGTATCGCACCGGTCGAGCCGGCCCATTCGTGCCTAAGCATGGCTGGTAGAGCCTGTGATTTTTTTTTTATTAATTTAATTTGATAACCAGAGAGAAAACATATATAAAATACCAATGAGATACGTACCTCGTTCATAGAGTATGTTCCGCTGTTCTTCGTCACTTGGAAGTTAATTGAAATCGCTCTCTTCAAGTTAACTGACCAAGCCGGCTCATCGTAGCCCACGTATATTGACTTAATATATCCATCCTCCTTTAAAAATAATACTAAAATTATAGTATCAAAACACCATAAATAAATTATATTTGTATATATATACAATTCTAATACTTATATGTATAATATCTATAGCATAAACACTGGTAAAATATTGGATAAACTCCGATTATTTCATGAATAATAATATACCATGTGTCTTAACTGGCCTGGTGAGCCGAAGGTCGTGGGTGCGATTCCCAGCATTAAAAAAAAATGTGTAATACATTAATAGTTGTCCTGAGCCTTTTTTTTTTCGTGTGGAAACCCCCACGGGTCATCACCTCACTGAAGCCAACAGTGAAGTGGTATGTCGGACTCGAACCGACTAAAACCACACGGTGTTCCGTCACGAGGTCTATTGCAGAGGACCCGGGTATACATAAGAAGGAAGCTTCCGAGAACCCCTGCAGACCTTGGTCGCCTGATGCTCAGGCGAACACACCGTAGAAAGCGGGGAGCCTAGCCCCCCTCCAACTTAGAGAGGCGCGCGCAGAATACGACGCGCTACCGTCTCAGGCCTGCTTCTGCTAGGGTAGCGGGCAAGTTGTCTTGAGCCTGTGTTCTTTGTGTACATTGTTTTTATGTTTGTGAAGTAGCTGTAGCTGTGTAATAAATAATTAATATTTTTACCTGATAATCTAACTCCCACGGATCTGTTAAGCATTTCTTATCTGAATGTCCTTTGTCATTTAATTCTGATGTAGTCAAAGGATGTACTATTTCCTGGAACGTAAACACATTTATACATGTATATTTTAAGATATAAGATAAGATTTAAGATATTCCATTTTAATGTTTGTATATAAGATAAGATTTAAGATATTCCATTTTAATGTTTGTATATACGATAAGATTTAAGATATTCCATTTTAATGTTTGTTAGTTATTACGATTAATACAGTGTTAGATAATCGGGATGCGTTAAAAACTTATAACTTATCTTGGACTCCATTTATTGCTTACCATCAGGCAAAGTGGAGTCATTATGGTAGGCTTACACATAAAAAAAATAGTATAATTTATTTTTGTCAACAACTTCGAAATCACTCTTCAGTGGTAGAGCCTTGCTTAGGCACGAATGGGCCGGCTCGACCGGTGCGATATCATGGCCTCACATAAAACCGGTTGTGAAGTAACGCTTGCGTTGCATTGCCCCGAATTGAGTGAGGTTTTGCGAAGGCCCAAATCCTCCTCCCCCCTTTTCTCTCCCCTCATCTCCTTTCTCCTTTTTCCCATCTCCTCATCAATCCTCTCTTCTTTCCGCTCCCTGCATCCCCGAGTTGCAAGTGTCCATGGACGGCGGTGTCACTTACCATCAGGTGACCCGTCTGTTCGTCTGTCCACCTATAGCATAAAAAAAAAAAAAACTTTGTGAGAAAAAAAATGTAAAAAATATTGTTTTATAAATTTAATATATCTAGTGACATTGCTATACAGATAACTAACGAGCTAACATTTAGGGGAAATCTTTAGGCCCATTAAAAGTAACAGGGAACATAGACTGAGATATGTCATGTACCTATAGACAGATTTCAATGCCTATCAATAGATGTATTATAATATGTACTACATTTTTTAAATCACTAGCTTGCAATGTCTCGTTGAATTTAATTTTCTGCTTATGTTTTAGTTGTGGGAGTGGTAAAGAGAATTTTGCGGTGCATAACTAAAAGCAGACGATCCTTTTGGCTTATAATATACTCTGTTCGAAGTTGCCTTTAAGAGATCGCAGCCAGCGATAAGGCCGCCCATTCAATTGTTACAATTATATTTAATTACATCCTATCGTCTGGTGTGTGGTGTGCACTTAGGATTATCATGTCATAATGTGCCTAATAAATCATAAGAAGCTTTAATCTTCGTGCCATAAATTTGAACGTAAGAGGTGTGAGTAACATTAAATAAAAAATTAAAATGTTAACTGGTACAACCTCCTTTGCATTGCATTGAACCTCCAACCTTGCATTGTATTGTCGAGTGAGTGAGGGTGGAGGCCTAACTCCACTTTCCTCTCTCCCCTACCCTCATCAGCCTCTCCTCTTTCCCTCCCCTTCATCCCCTCTCCTCTTTTTACACCCTAAAACTCTTGAGTTTAAGGTGTACATGGGCGGCGGTTATCACATACCATCAGATGACCCGCCTGTTTCTCTGTCCCCCTATACAATAAAAAACCCTTCTAAATTAAAGAAGAATTTCTTGACAAGAATTTCTTGACAAGTACCGGAGACATGCGATAACAAACATGTAAAAAAGGATACAACTGAATTGAGACCTCCATTATTTGAAGTCAGTTAAGGTTTAAAGTCAAAAAACGCTGCTGTAAGACCTATCTACAAATTTCCTCACCTTCAAACCTTGAAGATACATTCTGGCCTTCGTAAAATTGTCATAGACTTGGACATGTAGCTGAGCTTCCAGCTGCCAGCAGGTGGCACGCTGTCGAGGAGTCCAGGTGCCCGTAGAGACATTACTCTTCAATGAGAAGATGTAGTTCCTATGCTCTTGCGGGAAGAGTAATTGAAGCCCTTTATTGGGTTGTGCTGATGTTGGAACTGTTACTGAAAATCAAGTCAAGAGTTATTATTGATTTGTGAAAATCTGGGCAAGAACGAATTTTGTGTTTTTTCAGTGTATGTATGTATGATATTTCTTTGTCACATCTTACAGCCTAGACGGCTTGATAGATGCTGATATGTGATGATTTGAATCATATTAAAAGTGATAGTTACGTTTAACGTGGGAGAGCCATGCTTCGGTACGTATGTGTGAGGTTACTGGAGGCCCAACCCTTTTACCCCTCCTGCCCTTCCCCTACTCTAAAAGGCGGACAGCACTCTTGAGACTCTTGAGTTGCAAGTGTTCGTGGGTGGCGAAAATCACTTACCATCGGGTGACCTGTCTGCTCGTTTGTCCACCTACATCATAAAAAATACATAGTGTATATTTCAAGGTACCCTCAATAAAATAAGAGAGTCAGTTAACAAAGTAGATGGGGTGTATATGCAAAAGAAGACATAGAGGAACTTTAATATGTATTTATAATGTGTGTGTTCTTAAATGAATATAAATTACTTACGGTAAATCAAAACAGCCAACAGCTTTAAATACATTTCGGTAAATCTGAAAATTGAATTTGTAATTAATAAATATACGTTAGTTAAATGCTCGGAGTCGGTAAGTATGCGACCCCGACTTGCTTGAGCTATTGTTTATACTCCCTAATCCATCTGTATAAGCAATATTCTGTTTCTTCTCTACCTACCCTCCCTGTCCTGTCAATATTCTCTAAATTTTCCCTCTCCCCCATCTAATTCCCAAAAGTTCCCGGATCACAGCAATAGGCTTGGCTTGTTTTATTATTTATTACATAAATGGTAGTAAATAATAAATATATATGGACTTCAACCTATTTCTTGGAAATAGGTTTCGTTAAATGAAAAAAATTCTACTGTCAAAACGAAACTTATAACTTGTCTAACAATTACTTCGGTATTTGAACATCTATACCGGATTTATGCAGACTGTTTAACAACATGGTGATTTTATTTTTAAATTGTACATCTCCGAAATTAGTATTTCCCATCACCTCATTTTTTTTTATTTTTTTTACGTGGGGACATCCTCAGGGACTATCCTCCGCCAGGGTTATCGGCGGAGGGGTGTGCCGGACTTGACCGGCTAAAACCGCCACGGTGTTCCTTCCTCGCACCTGCTGTCGAGGGCCGCGGGAACACGACATTCTTCCGCGACCAGCAGGTGACCGTCCGCCGGAGCGGACCCCATCTCGATTTGAAGGGGGGAGAGGATTATGCTTCTCCCCCCACCATTCCTTGAGGGAAGCGCGAGTAACACTGCGCGCCTCCAACCTCGGACCCGCTAAGCGATCGGGGCGGTGAACCTGGGGTTCAGTTCACCGCCCCGATCGCTTAACGGGTCTCTCTCGGGTCCATTTACGGAGGCCGCAGTTGGATCTCCTCATCCCCCTGTCTTTCCCCTCCCCGCATACCCTTATATCCCATCACCCTCAAAGGCGGGCTGTGCTCAAAATGGTTATCACTTATCATCAGGTTACCCGTCTGTTCGTCTGTCCCCATATGATACAAAAAAAAGATTGTTTTTTTTTTCTCTCGAAACACTTGACGTGGTGGATACTGCGTGCGAGAGAAATCCAGAAACAACTACTAATATTAACACCTATATTGTTTAAAGTGATGTAAGTTATTTCTTTTTGTTTCTTAATTCATAAATTTACTCCAACTTATTCATCTTTTATTTTGGTTATGCTTGGAATATTTTTAATTTGCTCCTTTAAAGCTCTACAGATCTAAAATCCTTTGACGGCTTGTCCTTTAGATACATAACATTGGCAAATTTGTAGCTAGTCCACAGAAGCCATTAATCATAAGTCGAATTTAAACACTTTTACTAATATATGAAATGCGAAGGTAACTACATCTATCAGTCTGGACTCTATTGATTTTCCTGTTGGTGTAGTGGTTAGTGATCATTACCGCTGAGCCAGAAGACGATTCAAGTCCCACACGGGATAAAAGAAGAGAATTAATTTGTTAAAGAGATGAGACCAACAACTTCTGGCTATACAAATAGCCAGTCAGTAATATACACTTTCATTGTACTAAATATAGTGCCAACTTTCATTCCCAAGCTATCAGCAACAGGCCTGCTAATTGCGTCAGTGGGACTTAATTATAGTTGGCAAAATATAGTTGTAGACAAATACAACTCTGCCTTCCCCGTCGGGGACATAGGTTTGACTGCATGTATTTATGACCACTTTATAGAGCAGCATACAGCAGACGACCTGCTACTCTATTACCTGCTCGACATCAATTCTTTCTGATGCAAATCGCTTACCCAAAATTGGCTCTAACCAAGTATGTACTAGTTATTACTGGTTTACTGAGGGCTTCTGCTGAGATGGTCTTTTGAATCATGTATATTTAGTAGGGCAAACGGGTCCCCTGATGGTAAGTGTCTACCGTCGCTTATCGACAATTGCACTCAAGAATCGTAAGTGCGTTGCCAGCAATTGAGAATGCCCATCCCCCAAAGGGCTCGGCCCCCTAGCTCTCCCACGTGCAATTATTTTTCTTCTCAGATCAATTTATCAATAAATTGGTTGTTACCAACTCTCTCTAAGCTTCCAAATAGCGAGCATTGACGTCACTAGAAGTTATTTTAACTATCAACGATTATCTAATACTAATATAATACTTACGGATGTTTACACTAACACAAAACTTTCACTTTTGAGACTACTATTAATAATAAATAATTATTATTTCAATTATATTATCACTAGCTGTGGCGTGTCGTTGGACATCACCAAGTAAATGAGATTGTTCACTATGTACTAGTAAAAGAATATAACTCCTAAATTTAAAAATAAATATGTGTGTAAATATTTACGTTATATACTAGCCGTTCCCCGTAGTTTAAGCTTTTTTTGTGTGGAAACCCCCATGGGTCCTCACCTCACCAGGGCCTTAAGATTAGATTGTATAAACCACACCTCAGATGCACCCTACAAAGGAAATCCCTGTCAACCCCGACAGACTTAGCCCCATGTTGGAGGAAACCCCGCTATAGTGTAATTCAAGCTCTGATTTAAAGAGGCGCGCGCGGAACACGTCATTCCACCGTTTAGAGCCTGCTTCTGTTAGGAAGATGGATAGCTCTGTCCGTGGCCCCAAGGCTAGTGCCCATGGAGGCCGGAGATCATTTTGCGCTCACCGGCGCCTGGTGCGTCTACTGCGGGAAAGAAGAGTACTAGTTCTCTCCCGTACCTCCCCGCAGTTGAACCTGCATTTAAACTTACTCTTAAATGTCACAGCGCGATGTTTTGAATCCTATATTAATTTGCAACAAATATTGTATCCAATATAATAATAATTATTTAGATCACACTGATAGTTTTAGAGGTAAGTGCGCTTCAATATTCACTGTAAGAATAGTTTTTAATGGAGTCATCTTCATCATCATCATCAGCCTATCGCAGTCCACTGCTGGACATGGGCCTCTCCCATTGCACGCCATTTCGATCTATTTTCGGCTCCTCGCATCCAGCTCCTGCCAGCCATCTTGCGCAAATTGTCACTCCACCTGGCCAGTGGGCGTCCTACGCTACGTTTGCCGAGACGCGGTCTTCACTCAAGAATTCGTTTTCCCCAACGGTCGTCGGTTCTGCGGCTAATATGGCCAGCCCATTGCCACTTCAACCTGCTGATCCGATGGGCTATGTCGATTACTCTGGTTTTCTCTGGGAGAGAAACGGGGGAGGGGGAATTGGGCCTCCGGAAACCTCACTCAATTCGGGGAAATTCTGTGAGGCCGCATCGCCGGTATTCCGGCGATGCGGCCTCACAGAACCGACCGAACTGACCTCACAGAACCGGCGGCCGGTATCGCACCGGTCGAGCCGGCCCATTCGTTTAGGCACGAATGGGCCGGCTCTACCACAGAAGAAAATAAAAATAAAGAAATCTTAAAATAAAATAGCGTTACTATTTATTTTAAATTACAGACTTATATCACTTCCCTACATCCGCGTTATCAAAAAGCGTTGATAAGACAGTTGACCTCTGAACCAATGAATGAAAGACTCATTACCAACCGTCCAGTATAATATGACCCTACATATAACTAACTTTGACTTCTCTTATTGAAGAAAATGTTCGACTTCGAATGGGAGTGATGGGTCTTCTATATTGGACGTTATTTAACTTCATTTTTTCTTAAAGTTGCAGAGCACACAAGGCCGCAAATTGTTGATAAATGTTCCTTTTCTATAAATCCTAATATTTTTAAATGACTCCCCATTTAGGTTACGTGTAGCAAATTCCCAATTAAAAATAGCAAAGAATAAACGCATGTTTATTCTTTGCAATTATTCAAGTTAAAATAAGAAGGTTGACAGCTAGAAATGGTTTTATTCACAACTCGCTTACTGAGTCATCAATTTTAGTAAAGTAACGCTTAAATCTCCTGTAATGTATTCTTATAAATGTTTCTGAACGTACAATTTGTCAAACTTAACTTCCTCTCTAGATTTGAAAGTGTTCTTACGTGTTTTAACTAAATAGATAAGATAGATAATCTTGACACATCTCTCACACGGCCGTCTGATCCCAAACTAAGCAGAGCTTGTAGTATGGCAACCAGACAACTGATAAACATACTTATATACTTCTAAATATATACATATTATAGATAAATTACACACCCAGACACAGAACAAATGATCATGCTCATGACACAAATATTTGTCCTGGGGAGAATCGAACCCACGACCTCTGGCTTAGCAGTCAGAGTCATTAACCACTAGACCAACAGGCCAGTCAAAATCAAGTAAAATCCTATTGAAACGCGTATATCTTATATTATTTAGTGTATTTGATGGCCCAGTACACACTATCTCCCTTTAAAGCAAAGTCTCAATACCCAGAGGGTAGGGTGACGAGGCTGAGAGTGACAGTCTCTATCCCCCTATATTATCAATTAAAAAAAGTATAGTATAAAACATTACGCTTATATTATGGGTAGTCGGATAATAAAAACAAATAATGTGTATAACATATCTTGCAAAACAAAGATTGGTATATAATTTACAACCCGCATACCAGTACATTAGAAATGATAACAGGAACAGCAATGTTTGTTTAAATAATACAAATAACAAGTCCCCACTTCACTTGGAACGTTAAAATAAATATTAATTTAATAAATAGCATACTTCGGTTATGAACTTCAAACGAAGTAGATAACCTTGAAAACACTACAAAGCACGCAATTCTAACTACATGTAACGTAAATTAAAGAATTATCTAAAATTAGTAACCTTTAAGGAGTTATACCCTCCAGCTCAGCGTCCGTCAACTCTACAATTGATCGAGAAATCGCTTAATATATATTTAAAAAAACCTAGATACAGCCAAACATAAACCTCGTGATTCTTAGCAGTTGGTTAAAAATTACCAATTTACACATTGGTAGAGCTTGCCATGCTTATCCACGAATGGACCGGTGCGATACCACGGCCTCACAAAAAACAATCCACCTTTATAAGCAATATCCCTTTCCTTCACTTTCTTCCCATCCATTCCCATTCCCATTCCCAACAGTGCCCGAATGACGGCAATAGTACTTCCCCCTTTCACGTAAATTACTACTGAATTTCATAGGCAAAATATGGGACTTAATGCCTCAGGGTTACCCTTCATGAATACTACAAGAGTTATTCTCTCATATTTCTCTAACATGTATATATTTAGAAACATATAAGTATGTTTTTCAGCAGTCTAGTCTTTTTTTATTTTAACGTGTGGAAACCCCCTCGGGCCGTCATCCCACCGGGGTTTTCAGTGGAACGGTGTGTCGGAATCGGACCGACTAAAACCACACGGTGTGCCATCTTGCGCCTGACATAGGAGGAATCCGGGAACAGCTTTGGTAAGACATCCGGAGCAGTCTAGTTACCATAGTGCAAGCTGTGTGTGAGATGTGTCTAGTTATTTTTATTCATTCAAAAGAAATCATTATAAAAATCGGTTTACAAATGTTGAAGATAATGCGTTACAGAAAAAAAACAGTTCATTTAAAAACTTTTTTTTTGAGTCTGTTAAAAATATTGTATGCGAATATCAACATACTCACAAACAGTAACATTTTCATCATTATTAGGTATACCATTCGAGTATAAATATCCAACATTTTTAAATTTTTATAAAGTTTTCAATATGGGAAAGTGTGGTCTGTTATAATTTCTTATTTTATTTATTTTTATATACGGTATGTAACTTTGAATGTAACATAAAAAATGCTATGTAATAATCCATTGCACATGTCCAATACAAAGGTCGTCTGTTAGAAATTGCAAGTCTATTTAATATAAGGTTTTACTTACGAGTGTATTTTTGCGATACCCGACTTGCGTTTCGGTCCCGACAGGAGACCTTTCTCGAGGAGTTAGTCGTCCAGCCGCGAAGGTACATGTCACATGCTTCTTGTCTCACATGTGAGTAAAACCGTTTATTTAAATAAAATAATAAAAGGATAAATTAATATTCGACTAACAGTATCTAAGTGGAGATGATTCGATGGTTTTCTGATGAATGATGTCTAAATAAGTGCCAAAGTTTTTAGTGTCACACTCTGTGGCATCATGCCTCCTAAAAAGATGAATTAATTTCTATAAAGGCTTTTTAGTTTGAAATGTGTCTTACTCGAGAGAGTTCTTAGCTGTGTTGCAAGGCAATCTGCTCAGCCGTTTAAAGATCATCTTCTCATCAGATCTTTTCTCATCGGAGGGATTCTTAAGTATTTTAAATATTTAATTTGTACTTGTATTTTTTTATTTCAGAAGTCTCTACCCTAGAGAGCATATCGAGACAAAAAAGGTATGTAAATGATATATTTATATACCACATCGGTGGCAAGCAAGCATTAAATTCCTAACATCTAATACTCTCTCTCTCTCTCTCTCTCTCTTATGCACTGAACACATCTTTTACCGACTTCGATAATTGCCAAATTATCGAAGTCGGTAAAAGATGAATGAAGACTTAATTCGACTGTTTTATTTTGTTGTATTTTTGGTATTATATCTATCTAACGCTTTGTAATATTTCCATAATGTCTTGTGTTTTCGAGTATATATGTACTCCCAATGTTTCTTTGTCTAGAGCCTAGAGTATATTACCAGGAAAAGAGCATAGTTAAAGGAAAGGTGTTTATGGGATATAGGGCAAACGATCAGACGGGTAACTTGATGGTATGTGACCACCGCCACCCAAGGACACCCGCAACTCAAGAGTCACAAGTGCGTTGCCGGCCTTTTAGGTAGGTTTGCCTTAGGCTTTACCCTAAGGTGGTGCCCGCTGTTTGCGGGCATAGCGCCAGGAGGGTTCTGGTTTCATATTTCTATAACCATTTATCGACTTGTTTCTTATTATTTTATATTACTCGTCGGTATAGCTAATACTTCTTTATCTTATAAAGATGCATAGTGATCCAGAAGCAGTCGGGTGGTCGAGCAAATAACGGCCAGGGTTCTGATGATGAGGACTATGACTTTAAGAGACCACAGTCGAAATATCCACGACCTGACAGACTTCAGAGCGCGAAGATCGAAGGTGGACGGCAGACGATGGGCAATATCGAGGTATTTATTTTGTTAGCTCCTAATATTTATATGTTGAACATCTCTATGTGTATACTTGTTTGTAGCATTACAGCTTCTAAATGGATGGACCGATTTGAATTTACTTTTATTCGTTTGTTTTGTTTTTAACATAAGTCCACAATGGGATTAATTCCTGTATCGTGGGGGACTTTTTTTTTATACTATAGGGGGACAGACGAACAGACGGGTCACCTGATGGTAAGTGACAACCTCCGTCCATAGAGACCCTCATCTCAAGAGTCACAAGTGCGCTGCCCGCCTTTGAGAGTGATGAGAGATGGGGGATGCAGGGAGAGGAAAGAAGAGAGGGGGGATGAGGAGAAAGGAGATGAGGGGAGAGGAAAGGGGAGAGGGGGAGTTGGGCCTCCGGAAACCTCACTCATTTCGTTAAAATACAACGCAACCATTACTTCACGGTAACACGATAATAACTGAAATATATATATAATCTACAAATAATTAAAAATGCATAAATAACTTAATTTCTCCTATTTTTACCACTTCATGCCGAAATGCATCAAGTCGTCTTGGCTCTTGGGCGTGACAAATTGACATCACATCATATTATATACCAAGGATATCAAATCAAAATCGTTTATTTCAACTGAACCAACCATAGGTAAAATATATTTGAATTGTCACGAGAGGAAGTCGATCAGACTAAGTCAGCCATCAAGTTGCCTGTTCCAATACGTAGATCCTATGAAGAAGAACAAGCAAGCAACACTCCTTTTCAAATATTTCACACAAGTTTTTGTAACATAAGCGTACATAAAATAAAATAAGATATGTGAGTACAATCCAATGTCATTCTAAAATAAAGTTTATTAGTATTCTAAGTAATAGCATTCCGAAGATGACCAGCCCCGATCAACGGCACTCGTTCAGGAGCATGGCGCATATTCATGTACATATGGTAATGAGAATTAATTACTTAAAGGACTCAGACTTCCCAGCTCCAGCCAGTTCGAGTTATAGGTATACGACCACGCTAGCTATTGCTTATACTCCCCAATCCATCTGTATAAGCAAGCACATCTAATCGTCCCCAGTCTGGATGTTCTTTGTGCCCATCGATTAAATGCCTTCTATTGGCACAAATTATGCCTTTGCCGACCAGTTTGGGGATACAGGCGTGAGTATATATGTATATATATATATATATATGTATGTCAATCATATATTACATTGTATTATTATGCAGTAGGGCTGCCATACTGATTTATTCATTCATCAAAAAAATTATAGCCAGTATCTATCAGGGTGTTGTAAGGATTTTAACAATATTCTATACACACTTGTGACTCTTGATTTCGGGTGTCCATGGGCGGCGGTAGTCACTTACCATCAGTTGAACCATCTACTCGTTTGTTAAAGAATTATAAAAAAAAAACATCAAAATCTTTTCAAACAAAAATAATTTTTGGTGTAATAAAATTTAATTTCTTCTTAATCTAAATCAGTTAATCCGTTTCGCAGCTACGCTGGCACAGATAGACACACATATACAAACTAAAAACTTATAACACCACTATTTTTCGTTGCAGGTTAAAAAGTTTGCTGTAAATCCTAATAGGTACTAATAAACTATTACTTATAAATGTATCAGTTCCATTTAAAGCATAGACAATATATTCACATCTCTTTATACCTGTATACAGACGATATCCCCGGCGCTCCTGAACTTCAAGAAACCCCCATTCATAGACATGTTAAGAAGATTAAAAATGAAGAACAAGTTCAGAAACAGTTTGTATTAAAAATAAAGATATTTGAACATTTATAACGCTTTTAGCATCACTTTATTCTTTGCCTTCACTCAAATGATTGTAGGTGACGCTTAGGCCCAAATTTGCCCGGCTTGGTCGGCCTTGGCCATAGATACCATGGCCTCACAGAACACCGGTAGACCAACAATACTTCTAATTCGCCCCATCTTCATCCCCTCTATCCTCTTTCCACTCCTCTCATCACCCTCTTAGGTGGGCAGCGAGATCTCCATGGGTGGCGGTTACCATCAGGTGACCCTTCTGCTCGTTTGTCTTTCTATACTGATGTAAAATATTTCTTTAATTACACAAACAAACGGTTACAATACGGCGTTATCAGCATAAGCTTAATCGCAAAGGCGTCATACTTGCGATCAAGTATTTGCGGGTTCGAACCCCACACAGTGCACAACATTGTGTGGTTCTAAACCGCAAATTAGCTTCGTTGGGGCGGTCAACAGGAATAAAATTCAATGTTGCCTGCCGTATTTCCGAACCGATATGACCTTCAAACCTTCAGGAAAAGAGCATATTCCTACCTAACAGGCCGGCAACGCACTTGTGACTGTTAAATTGCGGGTGTTCATTTACGCCGGTAGCCACTTACCATCAGGAGACACGTTGCTCGTTTTGTTGTCGTTTATTCGTCGAATTTAGATTCAATATGGCACAGAGATAAATTTAATTATGGTCTGAAATAAAACATATAGGCTATTGATACATGTCCTCCCTCCTATATATACGTACATACACCCACATCCCCGAGGGGTAGGCAACTCTAACCTCTGACTAACAGTCACATGGGCTATTTATCCCTGAAAATGTATGATTTAAAATTTCCACGTGTAAGCGACAACCAGCATTGTAATCAGCTGTATTCTTAATTCCTTAAGTTTCTTCAAACCTCTAGTGGTGGAATATTTTTCATAAAATTTTAATATATAACATATCTTGGTATTTATAGTTGTTAGGAATCGGCAGCTAATCTGTATAGCTTGCTCGCTAACCTTAGTATGAATGTATAATACGGGGTCACTTGAGTTATTTGATATTTTAATCAAGTATCTTTTGGTAGTGGTAAGCAAGAGACTACTTACGAGCGTGCTGCACTGATACACTACTTTACTGACCTGATAAGATTGACAGTGCTGAATCTCCAGGCCTGGGCTCTCGTCTTGTATCTCTGAGTCCTTCTATCCAATGGTTATATCTAACTTAAATTATAATAGTCCACAATTTAATTATTATTTAGTACACATCACAGATTTCGAAAATCCGGTCTCATGAAGTACTGGCCTGCAAAGGATTTCAGTGGTCAGTGCAGCGAAAAAAGAAAACTACCTACAGTTTTTTATAAAAGCGACAACCCGAGTAGACTGTGATAGTTCGGTTTAAAGACATTCATTTTCTCAAGAAAAGAACAATACAGTTCACTTACAAATGAGAAAATGTAATAACATATAATAAATTAAGTAGCTCTGTGATCACACTATACGGTAATATAAAAGTGAAGATATGAGGACAATATCATCGGTGTTAGTATTTTCTTGTAATGTAATCTTCTAAGCTCTTTTTAAATTTAAACAAACTATCACTTTTGGTAATATCATCCGGTATTTCATTATAAAGTTTTACACCTTCATATATTTTTTTACCAGAGTCGGTTCTAGACCTTCTTAGTTCTATATTGTTTTAGTTTCCTTGCGTTGTAATTATAGGTTTTTTCTTTTGTGTTATAATTTCTATACAGCCTATACAGCCAAGAGAAAAAGTGCCGTAACACTTAAGTCGCTGCTCTCAAGATAGTAGTACCTTTCTGAATAGAAAAAGTGACTCGAATGCAGTAGTTACTAAATATCCATGTGCTGTGTAACTTCACCCATTTATTCTCTTCACCCATTTTTAATGATTTATTTATTAATTCGACATTTGAGTACAAATTAGTGTAGGCCAGCGCGCGGTCGGAGAACAGTATTTGCTCTTCGAGGTCATGTGTGCATATTAAAATAAAAATTATGAGTTTTTGTTTGTTCGTTTAAACACGTTAATCTCTAGAGCTATCCGTAACATTTCTATCATACTTTTTTTTGGATAGAGTATTTATAAAGGAATTATATATTATCGTCAGAGATCACACAGGACTGCCATGTCCCAAAACGGGCGAAGTTTGTACTATGGTAACCAGACTGCTGATATATATATATATATATATATATATATATATATATATATATATATATATTTTACGGTAAGTGTCATTAATTGAAGATTACTGAAAATTACCTTATGATTTACTAAATTTGAATATTAAATTGTAATTCATTACTTTTATCGGTTGTTATTAATAATTCACTACTCTACTCAGGAAAAAACCTTCAAGAAAAGAGCGTACTCCTACCTAAAAGGCCGGCAACGCACTTGTGACTCTTGAGTTGCGGGTGTCCATGGGCGGCAGTAGTCACTTACCATCAGGTGACCCGTCTGCTCGTTTGCCCCCCTATCGCATAAAAAAAAAAAGTAATAAAATAAAATAAGACTCGAAGTTATTTGTCCGGTAGGTATTTATGTATAATACCACAGTACTGCAAGTACATATCTGATAGACTATTATTAATAATTCACTTATGTTTGCCAAAAAAATAATAATGAATAGGTAGAATTAGGGAATAAAGAGCAATAGTAAAATAAATAAACAGAATTCGTAAATTTAAAAATGTTATACTTTTATCGGTAATAAGGCCACATTATTAATAATCGCCGATAAATGTAATTAATTTAATACTTTTACCTGATTATCGTTAATTATTAATAATGATAGATAATTATTAATAATTTTCATTTGATCACACTTATCGTAACACTTACAATACACAGAGGCACAGAATATATAATCATGCCGTGCGTTTCTCAAGAAGCTTTTTGCCTCGCACAACCAGCCTGTGTAACAAATCGTCGCCTGCCGTATTTCCAATGAAGAAGAAACGCGCGAACCTAAAAGGCCGGCAACGCACTTGTGACTCTTAAGTTGCGGGTGTCTATGGACGGTGGTAGTCACTTACCATCAGGTGACCGCTCTGCTCATTTGCCCCCTATCACATAAAAATATAATATCACATGTCGTGAGGGGGTGTTTTCAGTGGTGGGCTGAGGAGTCAGGTTGACTTACTTTAGACCTAGAGACCATTCATCGTATAGGATTTGTGGCGATAAATTACATAACATTGATCAATAAAACACAAACACATAATTATATTTTATTAAATAATAAACAAAATGCAATTACTTGTTCTTATTTACAGTCACAACACACTTTTAAAACAATCTTATATATTTAACATTCATTCCTCACTATTGCAGTCTAGTAACTAATCGATATATTTAATAACATAACAAAATGGAGACATAACGTCTTTTTTATACTTTGAATTACTCATTCTTTTAATAGAGTTAAGTATGAGAGGAGATGATTAAGTTATCTTTATTAAAAGTTATCAATACGCTTCTGGTAGCGGCTTTGCTTCTGTTAATTATTGTAATCGACTAAAACAAAGAGGCGGTTTTATGTTCTAGTGTTTGTGTTTTTATGTAATGCATGCTAATTTACAAGATGTTCCGTATAGTCGTCGTGAAAGCTTAACAAACAAATGTATTTTTAAAATTAATTGGTGCAAATTTAGAAAAAATTGAAGGAGAAACTTCACAAAACGTATCCTACATATTTGAAGAAGACGAGTTGCCCACAAAAGTAGTTCGTGGTCAGATTACTAATAGTAGCAGTAATTCCGCTTGTTAAACAGTTTCTAGTGAACGGTATTGTTTGTCTCCCCGAAAACTTGAGTTTTCGGGGAGCTGAATAGGAAACGATCCAGGAGCGGTGTCCGTGGCATTCTTTCTCAACAAGATAACGCGCCTTCCCACACAGCTGCTAATACCATGGACTATTTGAATACTTCGGGGGTATAAATACCTCCCCATCCTCCATACAGCCCAGATTTAGCTCTAAATCATTTTTTTTTCCCACGGTAAAAAAAAAAGAAAATTTAACACTGCAGAAGATGCCGTCAAAATTCGGTGGTAATTTTTCAACCTCATACAAGCAAGGTACATTTTTTAAATGCTTGGAAGCTGGTTCAATCAAAGCATAAGTGCATTAGTGTTGGTGGGAAATAATCAAATAAGTTATAAATTAACTTTTTTCACATGCCAGATATTTCGTATTAAACGAACAATTTTTGGAACAGCCCACGTAAACTTAAACATTTTTAATCTTACGTATTTTTTGTTTCAAAATTCTTTAATCCGCTATTAAGAAAATCAATGAAAACCAACTTTAAAAAGTTTTAATAAGTTAAGACCGTAATAATTGGTATTTTTTTTAGGCCACGATGTATAAATGTTCTACCACTAAATGTAATAGGATCCTTCCAAGTTGGGTAATAGTCAAAAAGAACGGCTGCAAGTAGGCTTAAGAGCGAAATTTTGGAAGGGATGTTCGAAGTATTGATATCAATCTCACAACTGATTATTCATGTGGCTTAAGTGATTAATGCCTTTTAAAAAGGCCTTCTTATAACACGGGTTACACATTAACGATAGTGCACGTTACATTAAGGGTAGGGTATAAAGCTGCAGTAACTCGATTGCATGTCCGACTCTTAAACCTTTTGTTTTAGACTACTCTTCATAATAAATAATTAAACGTATAACTTAAGCAACGGTTACTTAATCAGATCTCTTATCATAATTAGTCCTGTTTAAGAAATTTGTAGTAATCTGGTCGAAATTTACACACTGCTACCAAAATATTTATGCTTCTTTGTGAAGTTAGTGAATTGGTCGTAGCGGAATTCGACTACCTCACTAAAGTCACAATAATTCGCGACCAATTAATTTTTTTTTTTTTTCTTATATTCAATATACATACCAAACACTTAGAATACTTAAAAATTAAGTAAAAAATATTTTAAAACCGCAAGTATATTTTATCTAGCGACATTTTAACATTTTTAAAATATATATGTATTTATTTGTATTACTCTAAACGGAGACTCGAATACGTAGATTGACTAGAATTTCCATGATACACAAAGAGTCATGTTCCAAATCATTTTTATGGTAATTAAAAGATACTTGTTTCTACTTGATATAGAATGTTTGATAATCTGCTTAAGTTTTTCCTAAATTTCATGGAAATCCAAAAAGTTGGCAACACATTTTAGAAGAACACGTCACTAAATTGCCATAAGAACGTGATGGGATGTCGTTTTGGGTGTATATAAGTCCACCAACATATTCGAGTATCGCATTATATTTGGCAGTATTAAAAGAAACGTACTTTCATTTAATGTGTGGAATTTATGGTGGATATATAGATCGTTCTGGAATTTTCCGTTCCTGAAATTGAGAAAGGCATTCGATTGAATCCCACACATAGAGTAATAGAATAATTTATGTTCATAAAAATTTACCATCTACTCCTGTAGCTGCAAATGAGATTGAGGGAAAAATGCATTTTACATGATGACAAATAAAAAACTTGTTTTAATTGAAATTTATGTACACCAAAATGTTTTTTGTTTGTTTAAATGGTCTAATCTCTGGAAGTATTGATCGGATTAGAAAATATATTTAGCGTTGGGTGGAGTATTTATTGAGAAATATTATGCGTTTTGAAACATCACGCTACAATTCTTAGGAGCTGAGCAGTGAGCATAAATGTAGGAACGTGAAAATGCAAGCAACGTCTAGTGATCGTTTAATAATTAATCTTTGTCTGATATTTGTGTCTAAGAAGTGTATTTTAGACATTTTTTTTTAAATGATGCTTGATCTAGACTTCTCAATTACATTCCTTCGACTTACCTAATTCTATACGACTAGACTTTTAAGTGCAGTAGTCGTATATACATACATACTTCATAAACAAAAGATATAGTTGTAGATTAGCTAAAATAAATAATACGTGTAGTAAAGTTTGTTTCGCTTTTGGGAATATTTTATTTGTGTTATTTTATAAGAGAAGACAAGTAAGTTCCAGAAGTTATTTGTAAATTTACGTTACAACCTTTTACGTTACATGGAATTAGGAGTTTTAGTGTGAAGTCAAGTAGTCGTTCGTAGATTTTTTTTTAATTTACGTGACATGACTTAGTTAGAACTACACAAGTACCATCATTGGACTTGAAAGTATAGTAGAGGTGTCAGGAGTGTCTGTAGTTGGTAGATTACTTAATTTTAAATCGGAAATTAGTATTCTAACCATGTCACGTTATTTTATCTTACGTTAAATTTAACTGGGTCACCATGCTGCATTGACTAGTCATGCAATGAGGATGGTGACCACCACTCTTTGACTCCACCTATTGCTTTCCATCAGGCAAAGTGGAGTCACTATGGTAGGCTAATATATAAAAAAAAAACTCTTTTTACAACTATAAAGATAGTAGAGATCTAAGGCTTAGCAGTAAAGAGAGCATTAGCAAAAAGAGCATTAGCAAAGAGAGCACTTGATAATAGCAGAATGTAGTTACTGAATTTGCGATGGCCATTTTTTTTTTGTTAGAAAGAATTCCAGCAACCAGGGTCATACATAACTAGTATTCTTATCCCCCCCCCCACCCCAGATAAGCTAAATGCTTGTGATAGGGGTGGGTTTACGACGGTATTGTACTGGGCGGCCGCTATATTTAATGTAACTGATTTGACGCTAGGAAGGGCTATCAGTACTATCAGGAAAGATATAGATATTTCTATAGTCGATTAACTTTTTTTTATACTATAGGGTGACAGACGAACAGACGGGTCACCTGATGGTAAGTGACAACCTCCGTCTATGGACACCTGCTACTCGAGTCGTAAGTGCGCTGCCCGCCTAGGGGGATGCGGGGAGGGGAAAGAAGAGAGGGGGGATCAGGAGATGTGGATGAGGGAAGAGGAGAGGAGGAGTTGGGCCACTGGAAGCCTCACTCATTTCGAGGAAATTCACAACCGGTTTTTTGTGTCGAGCCAGCCCATTTGTGTTTAAGCATGGCTGTACCAATGATAACTGACTTAATGTCTCAACCTCATCTGCATCTACAAAACACTCTAACAATATACCAACTTCAATAAATACATATAAAATATTTACATAAACAAGAACACAATTTGTTTGTATTTACTTATATCTTATAAATAATTATTTCTATATATTATAGAGTCGTATCGTGTCATTTTATTAAATTCGTTGCCTGTATAAAACGTTTCTAGTGTGAAATGTCTATGCATAATATGAATTTAATGTAATTCTAACACTCGTCTTACATAAACTAGGTTAAAAAAATGAAAACACTTGGCACTTTATTTAGCTTAATCTGTCCTTAAGTTGAGAATTTCAATATGCATATATTTCTTCATACATTTGTTTTATAGTTTGTTAAGTCTTGGCGTCGACGATATATTTGTTATATATGATGTTACCAATCCAGCAGTTTACAAGTTCAATACTCCACCAATAGTCAATTATGTCAAAGAACAAATGTTTCTTGCAGCTGTAAGTCATTGAGACCACTCAACTACGTTTGACCAATTAGTCCTTGAGGCCATCTTGTTTCTTTATTCAATTGTATTCTTTATACAATCATGGGGTTTAAAAACTTAGGTGAATAATTCAACTTCTTAAAAGGTTTTATCCTATAATGAGTCATGTTCATCGTATTCTAGCTAACTACAGGTTATAGTTAAAACTACGCAATGATCTGCACATGTTTTTTTTCCCGAGGCTCTTTGAGGACGTACGAAGTTGTTCTTCTTAAAGACCCCACGGAATCTGTTGAAGAAAACGTTGAAAATGTATTTTTTTATAACCCCACGAAATCTGTTGATGATACATTTATAGCGGTGGACAACGCTCAGTAGCTTCAAGAACATGTGTAGGAACATGGACCTGCGCGCAATGCAAGGGAATGCTAGCTGTATACTTACTGTAGTGCACAGGAGCTCGTGGATGCCTGCCGAGCGTAGCAGTGAGTGTGCGAGCGGGCGAGGCGGGCGCAGACGCAGCGCCACGCCCGCGGCCGCGCTACGACCACCGCAGCTCCTTTAGCTCCACGCTGCTACTTCGAGAGTTCTGTCAAAATGCCAACATGAATATACATATAGTTTTCTTTACAATATTTAAAGAGTGTTTTGATTCAATACATTATATCATAAAATGAGGATTTTTGTATTAAAAAAGCACCTGTAAATATTAGTAGGTATTAATAAAAAATAATAACAGACCGATGTTTATACCCTGTGGGACACCATGTCATTAAAAGAGACTTGACTTGTTATTTATTAACTTGATGACTTTTATGTTTTCAATCATGTTCTTATATACAAATAAAATAAAAAAGCACCTGCAAATATTAGGTGACAATTAATAAAAAATAATAACAGACCGATGTTTATACCCTGTGGGACTCCATGTCATTAAAAGAGACTTGAGTTGTTATTTATTAACTTGATGACATTTATATTTTCAATCATGTTCGTACGTTCGTAAAGAAACTTTCTGTAAGGTAGAACATTAAGGGCTTAAATATACATAACTTAACTTTTTAAGAACATATTACACCCGAAGAATAGTCACTTTTTTCCTAAATCAAAACTTCGGTCGCGAGCGGAAGCTCTGCCGGTTTGTGTCGGTGTGACTTGTAAGTCCGTTATACGTTATTACATTGATTTGCTTCTTGTTTTAATTATTTTTAGCTGTGTATAATTATTATTGATTGGTGTAAATATGTAACACAGAACAAATACTCGTGCTCATCAAATAAATATTTGTCCTAGGTGGGAATTCAACCAACGACTTCTGGCTTATCAGTGAGGGTCACTAACATCTGGACCAGGCCAGTCGAATAATACAATTATGTACGTATAGTCCAGAAAATATTTAAAGTTAAATTATAAGTTTTAAGAACTTTCACCCTAACAAACTATTTTGTATAACATCACGTATAAACCTTCCATAGTGCAAAGTATTTAATAATGCAAAGAATATCTTGAGCAAGACATGGTATTTTGTTTTAATAACTGTACAAAAAATGGGGAGAAGGATCGACGGGAAGTCATGTGGATAACTACTGATTGAAATAGTCAAGCCTGCAGGAAACTCACCTCATATCTTGAAGACGGTGGTACATGCGTGGCTGGTGAGCACCTGGAACATCCAGGTCTTAACACCGTTCTACTAGAGGAACCACCTTGCATGGCTGTTCTTAATTCCTGTAAGGAAAAAAGGTAAAAAGAAAGGAGATGATAATGCAGTCTGTTTTAATCACATTTATCTATAATATAAGAAGGGATAGCATATGATACTCTTATTTCTTGTCTTTTATCTTCAGGTAAATTATGGAGAGTTTCTGGAATTCTGAAATTATATCTGGCTTAAAATTAATTAAGAACAAGGAAGAACAAATTTTATATCGAGTCTTTAAAAGCTTTAGTTACGTAGCTTTATGGTCAAAAACAATTAGAATATAAAAGCAGAAAAAAGAATTGAATACCTGTCCCATCTCACTACAGAGGGACTGTCGACCCTGAGACGCGTTCTTTTTTGTATTCCAGCAGAATTCTAGTATTGCTACTACTATTGCTAATGCTAAACCACAAAGTAGAGTCACGAAGACACCACCTGAAACCAAGCAGAAAATATTCACATTGATATTTTTTTAAATTGTGAAATAGAAAGTTAATAATAAAATTAGGTATTTTAATTGAAACACAAAATCAAGGCTAAATTTAAAAAGGAAACTGCGAACATAATAGATTCAAAAACGGCAACGGGATTAAAAAAATATTTATAAAACCTTAAAGTAACAATCTGCAAAAGAACAGGCTATATTTAAAAAAAATAAAGAAAAATTTTCATCTAATTAACAGTGTATCATTTTGGCAAAATAAAAACAAATCTAAGCAATTTATGGATGATCGACTGTCTTAAGCAAAACAATTAATGCATTATTCGTATATTGGATTTTACGAGAGCCTCTGACATGTTATAGCATAACATCATAAGAAATAAATTTATACATAAACTTATGACATCCGAAGAAATTATTTAAAATCTAATAAAATCATATGATACACCGAAAACAATAATATTCTTCGACACATTACATGGACATACACTAGTATTATATACATACATTCGAATATCTTGCAGGGTCTGCAGTTTACACTTACCAATATTCTGAACTCCCAAAGGATTAGCCTTGCTATCCTTCCCTTCTCTGTTGCATACATCTCCCGTGTTTTTCCACCACTTATCGTATAGTATCTGAATAACCCCTTTCTCTTGCAGCTCCAGGATCGCGAGTGATATCTTGTCTCTCCAGGGACTGCCTTTCCATGTGGCTATTCCATAACCCTAGGGATATCATATCATGGGTTTTAAATAATCGTGTAAAAATCCTTATGCAAGTTTGTGGCAATGTGATATCGTTGACAAATAGTAAACACAAAAAGTCCCTTGATAGAGGGATACCCCAGGGCTCTACCCCTGAGGACATAATGTTTCTATTGTTTTGACAAATCATCGTGGATAGAGAGGAAAAAAAGCGGACATTCCAAGGAGTTCCTAAGGTTTAAAAAGATAATTTCAGGAAATACTTAGTCCCATGTTAGTCTCTAGAATAAGAATTGACTACCTCATAGGCCTCATACTTTTCAACTCTAGGCCTCGTATGAAAGATAATGAAGTATCTGCGAAATTTGCAATTATGTTGTTAAAGAGGTGAAATCCACAACCACCTAGTTGCAAGCTCAAGGCCCTTTCCCTATCTTACCTTAGAGTCTAACAATCCTCCAATCTGCGTCAGATTACAATCCCTCTGGACTCTGTGGTCTAGCATGGTGGACTCCATGAGGAACGCGTAATTGCCTCCTAGCACCCTTCTAACTCCCTCTTCGTAGGAAGACACGAGAGCTGGAGGGGATGCTGCAGACATGTGCTGCCACATCTTCTGGTACATGTCTATCTTTGATTCCTGAATGGAAAATAAGTTTATACAGTGTCTTTAGCAGTGACTTGATTTATACAGTCACCAGTAGGCGTTATAAATTTACCAATAATGTTATTTAGTATCTCTTAACAGAGGCTTCTGACATAAAAGTACTAAGGCTATTTGCTAAAAGGGATGTTCCTGAAATTTTGGGCTCCTAAATAAATATATATTAAATTAACGAAATCCTTGCATTTGATATAAAAAAAAAATTGGATAAGCGCCCTGCATTTGTGACGCATTCAGTATTTTTGTTTATACTTAAGTATGTAATAGTTTTCATTTAAATTCTTATGATACTCACCCTAAAAAAAGACATAGTTGATCCTCCATTGAGCGTCCCATACTGTATGCTGTTCTGTGCCGCCAAGTCAGCCGCGCTTTGTATGGGTAACACTGTTCTTTCAACCGTCAGGAACGCGGCAAGATTCGCCGTGTATGATGACAAGATGATCAGGGTGAAGAACCACCAGATGCCTCCGACAATGCGGGTGGAGGTGGCCTGGGAGGGAATATTTTTTTTTTATCCAAGAATCAAGAGCTAACGAATCTAGAATCTGGTTTATCTTGGCGAGATGGTTTGTATCTCGGACTTAGCATTTTATGCTTTTAATCAACATAATAGGAACCTTAATTGCTTACACGAACTAGAAGTCTAAGCGATAGTTATATTTATACAGTGTTAGACTGCGTGGATATTACTATTTATGTTTTAAGACGAAAAAAAGACTTATAAAGTTAAAAAAAGACATATATTGGTAGAGCCATGCTTAGGCACGTACGGGCCGGCACGACAGGAGTGTTACCACAGGCTTACAAAAAATCACCTTGTGCCCATTCTTTGTTTCCCCTCCCCCTTTTCCCCTCAACTCTTCCAACTCTCCCATAAGGTGGTAGTGCAATTGCAACTTTTGGGTGTAACTCGTGTTCATGGGCGGTGGAGGTCACTTACCTTCAGATGACCCATCTAACCCTTTGGCTACTTTATAAAAAAAAATCTCTGTTAGATTTAGAGTAATCATACCTTAGGATTAAGTCCTGACCCTTGCCTCAGAAAGGTACCGGTGATGAACCAGAAAGAGTTGCAGACGCTGAACTGGTTTGTTAGGAGTTTCGTCTCATGGCCACATATGTGGGTGCTGGAGGACCTGGTAAGAGAGAAAGAATAATTGAGAATCAGAAGAATATCTACTAATAAGATGAAATAATGTATTTTATTTTTTGACAGTAAATTATTATTAGGTATTCGACTGGCCTGTGTTCCTGATCTGACTCAAAGGTTGTGGGTTCAATTGCCATACGGGACAAAAATTTAGGTGTCCCGAGTCTGGGTGGCCTTTGTTTGTTGTTTCAATGTTCAAAACCTAATGCGCGCGGTCTCTTTAAAAGAAGTGGCTGTTACGTTTATTTGCAATAAGTGGCAAATGTACCCATAACCTCTAAAGAAGCAACAAGAGCGCTACGCCACGCCACATAAGACGTGCCACATAAGTAACGCCACATACGTAGTGCCACATACAAAACATGTTCTTAAATTTTAATAAATACAAATTTTCTTAAGATGTGGATAGCTTACTACTTGTCTGGTTTTACTTACCATTCATAGGGTGAAAACCGCGCCATCACGAAGAGAGTAAAGGAGACTAGAATGTAAGCAGCGAGGACATACAGCCATATTTCTATGGCCAGGGGATTGAGGAAGCTGAACAGTCTTGTTGGTTGTGAAGTCGGTACCTGAGCAAAGAGATAAAATATAAAATGGATCTTGACAACAGGCTTGGGAACAGACGAACAAACAGAAACTCAAGAGCTGTAATTACACTGCCTGCCTTTGAGAGTGATGAGCGGGGGATTGACGGAATAGGACAGAGGAGACGGGGAGTTCTGCTCCCTTACTCACTGGGCAAAACAATGCAATCGTTGTTTGTCTATAGGTTTTCTGTGAGGCCGTGGTATTACTCCGGCAGTGAGTATGGCTCTCCTACGGTAAAAAGTATGATTGTTTAAGAGACTCCAAAGTGGAGGGTAGGTTCTAAATTTAATTGTTTAATTTGTTCTTTTTTTTTTGTTTTATACTATAGGGGGACAGACGAATCGACGGGTCACCTGATGGTAAGTGACACCGCCGTCCATGGACACTTGCAACTCAAGAGTCGCAAGAAGAATGTACTCCTGCACCCAATATTACCAAATCAGGTTTTGATAGGTTACCCAGCAAATTACAATGAATATTAAAAGGTTTACGGGTTTTTTTATGTTTTATGACTATTCTAGAGACATTTAAAAAGGAGAAAAGAGATTGAGAGCGAAGAGAGAAAAAAATTTTTTTTACTCACGTCTATACAATATTTTTTTACATATATAAGCCTACCACAATGACTCCACTCTGGTGGTCTCTGAAGGAAAGCAACAAGTGGAGTCTAAGAGTGGTGGTCACCATCCTCATTGCAAGTGTAGTCAAAGTTTCGGCTTATCATTCTACCGTTTGTCAAGAAACAATTAATTCATAAATTACCTTAAATAATATACCAATTCCAAGATTCATGAAAGGCTTCGTGAAGTCTATGACAGCTTCCCGCGCGTAGTTTATGGTCATGGAAGCCACTGCAATGTCCGCTTTCTGGAAAAATAAGTGTTTTACTTTATAGTTATATAGGTATGTCTTATTTCTATTCAACCGACTTCAAACCTCCTTTTTGAAGTCGGTTCTCATTTCGATTGTTTTTTTTTATGTTTGTTACGTCAGAACTTTCGACTGGGTGAACCGATTTTGATGTTTTTTTTTTATTCGAATGCTGCTACTTCCCGAGTGGTCCCATTTCAATATGGTCCAGTTCTGACAATGGCATCCATGAGAAAACCACATAATATATATATACCATAGAAAGTCTTAAATTTGCATAAAATTTATTTAATTAAATTTAAAAAGGAAAGGCTGTCCTTCAAGGGCAGTTAGATGAGAGTTTGGTTAGGTTCTGACAATGGCATCCATGAGAAATCAATTCGTCTTAAATTTTATGATAGACGCATTGAAGTCGGTTGTCTACTTTTTAAAGTATAATATTTTTGCTTTTATATAAAAACAACTCATAATAAATAATTCTTGTGTCACGCGAACTTGACCAGCCCTCAATCAACGGTCGCAAAAACACCCAGACTCAGAATAATAATTTGTGGATCACACGAACTTTTGTTCCGTAAGAGAATCGGAACCACGACCCCAGCAGTCAGGATTCAGCAGCCAAGCTCACTACCCACAAAACTCACAAACCCTTGTGTGTCCTAGGATCAACCACGAATACCATACCCTAATCAAAGTGGTGATGTTCTGAAAAACAAACAGGTTAATAGTACCGACAGGTTTAATGACATAAGAGCAAGCTGCAATATGGGCTTCATAAATTTTATGTAATCTTGATTTTGTATTAAATATATTTTTTTTAAATAAGTAGCTTGCAGCACAATGCCCAAGAGCGGGATAACTGGCGCTCCTTTGTAAGGCCTTCGCTCAGTACTGGACGGCAGTAGTCTGTGATGATGACTGCTTTTTTTAACGTGGTAGAGCTATGCTTAGGCACTAATTTGTGAGGTTTTCCTCTCCCCTGACGCCCCGCCCCTTTTCTTATTTCCTCATGCCTCTCTCTTTCCTCTCCCCGCATACCCTCATTCTTCATCACCATCAAAGGCGGCCAGCGCACTGGTTGCCACTTACCACCAGGTGACCCGTCTGTAAGATTATAAAAAAAAAATCCTCTCTTCCATATCACGTTTTTAACACCAAACTAACCATACCCAAAGAGTACTCACCCTGTCCATCAGTTCCCTGACGATGCCATTCCATTGTCCAGTATCAGGATCTCTGGCTCCATACATGTTATCAGGGACTAGCCTTAGCCGGTAATGGAACCCTGCTCTGGCAGCTACCCTGGCCAACAGGTCTATACAGAACCCCTCAAACCGATCGTTGCCTTGCAGGTTCCAACCTTCTTTCACCATTACATAGGGTTTTTCCTGAATGAAGTAAATGTATTTTATTTTTTTAAAATGACAATTTACACAAAGACAATGACACAAAGAACACCCAGACTCAGAACAACAATTTGATAATTACACAAAGTGCTGTCCCGTGCGGGGATCGAACGCACAACACTCGGCGGGGCAGTGTGATAGGGAGGTGACCACTTAAACCGTTACGCCATCCGTGCAGTCAAAAGTCCGTGTAGTTCATTTTTCATTGCTCTGGAAAAAGCTGATGCCTGTAAACCTTAAGGGTTAGAAGCATCCCGGAGTATACCCAGATCCCTTGCAATAGACCCAGTTGTGACGGAACACCTTTGTGGATTTCGTCGTTCGAGTAGTCGACACGGGTCGGTTCGAGTTCGACACACCACCCCACCGCCAGCTCCGGTGGGGTGATGTTTCGTGGGGGGTTAAACACGAAAAAAAAATACGGCAGAAGTGCCTCAAACACTTTCCCAGTTAGAATTTGGTCCCACTAGCGTAACAGGGATTCATCATATACTGTTTGGTGGATAACAGTCCGATCTCTTGGTTGTGACCTTCGCCCACGAGAAGAGATGGGTACTTATGGATACGTGAAATAGAATAGGGCCACCATCCCTACTAATATTATAAATAAAAATGTAAGTTTGTTTGTTACGCTGTCACGCCGAAACTGCTCAACCGATTATCATGAAACTTTGTACACATATTCTCAAAGGTATTAGGAATTACATAGGATTTACTTTTATTAATATATATACATATATATATATGTTACGGAGGGTAAAAAACAATATTTTGGCAGATATGATTGTTTGTAAAGAAAAGTTGAAAATCTAGCAACTTCATCGAAATCTATATTTAGGGATTCAATGCAAGCGAAGCCGCGGGTAAAAGCTAGTATTAATATAAATTGAAGGCAGTCGATTTTAGTTTCAGTAAGATCGTAAAAAGCTGCAGAGACATGTTCTTCAGTCAGGAATTTAGAATTAAACTCATTTACAATCTATTCTAAACAAGTTTTTGTTCCCCTCGCTTCCCTAGAGTGTGGGATGGGCTATGATGGTAATCGGTAATCAGCACCTATAATATATCTCACCTTCTGACAACCATTTTCGCCATCAGAAATATAATAAAACAATTTTTAAACATTACAATGTAGCAATTTTCAGAAAAAGGAAGATCGTCAAAATCAGCTTTTTTTTATACTATAGGGGGACAGACGAACAGATGGGTCACCTAATGGTAAGTGACAACCGCCTTCCATGGACACATGCAACTCGAGAGTCGTAAGTGAGCTGAGGAGATGCGAAAGAGGAAAGGGATGAGGAGATAGGAAAGAGGAGAGGAGTTGGGCCTCCGGAATCCTCAGTTATTCTTTTCTATCTCTCTAATCTCTCCTCGACATATCTTTTGCGGGAGAAGGGAGTTTTGAGCGTCTCTTCTTTACTCACCTCTACAGTTACCACAGTGAGCGTTACATTCGGTGGAGGGTCTCTTCTGTAAGCCGCAGGATCTGAGACAGTAAGGCCCTCGCTGGGAGACCAGGTCCCCGCTACCACCATACCGCCTTTCTCTCCCCCTGATAACCTCATGAGCTGAAGGTGAAAATTAGTCCGGATGCCATTCTTAAACTCTATGGGACCTGTTAAGCCATGAGCTTGTACCTGTAAGAAAAATGTAGTTTTTTTTTTTAAGGTTTTTAAATACGAGTAATCATAAGGTGCGGTATACAAGATATAGGCGGCGGTGATGGCTGAGGCGTCGAATTTGCGTTCAAGTGGTTGCAGGTTCAAACCCCACCCAGTACACTACCGTCGTTAACTCACACCTTTTTTTTTTTTTTTTAAATTGGAAACCCCCTCGGGCCGTCATTCCACCCGGGCTTTCGGTGGAACGGTGTGTCGGAATCGAACCGACTAAAACCACACGGTGTGCCATACTGCGCTTAAAATAGGAGGAATCCGGGAACAGCTATATTAAGTCATCCGGACCCCTCCTAGCGCCTGCCCGCACTATGCGGCACCACCTGCGGGTAACCTATCAATAAGGCGGCGTCCAGACACACGCGGACGTCAGCCCCTCGTGGCTAGCTATATGGCGGATGGAGGGGAAAACCCGTCCCGACCACCCGCAGCCACACTCAGGGCGGCATGAGGCGCTGGTAAGTGCGTCTCCACCACCCGGTTCCCGGTACCCGAGTGGAGATTATCCTCCCGGGCCCGCTCCGCCGCCTCCTTCTGTGAGATGACCTCCTCACAGAAGGCTTCGACCGCGGTAAAATTCCTGTCACTGCCGATCATGGAGCCTATGATGGCCGGCAGTGACAGATCCTCTCCAATGACTGCAGTGAGGGCCCGACGCCAAGCGGGGCAATCCGCGAGCGTATGCTGGGCCGAGTCCTCACTACAGTCGCAGTGGTGACAGACGGGACTCAATTCTCTCCTAGCGACCGAGTGCAGGTACTTTCCGAAGCAACCGTGCCCGGAAAGAACCTGCGTTAGTCGGAAAGAAAGGGTCCCTTGCTGCTGCCCTGCCCACTCGACGATGACCGGCTGGAGCGCCTCCACGGTGGCTAAGCCAGCACGTGGAGCCTCCAGCCGGGACGACCAACGAGCCATGGTGACTCGGCGAGCGGCCTCACGCCACTCGCGTACCTCTTCGGGCGGGGGTCGATTGCCACTACCCGCCCGGAAATCAGTCACCCGCCGATATACTTCGGCGAGCACTTCCGCCTCCAAGTCCCACGTTCCGGCCGACGCGCACGCCGCCTCCGTCGACACGGTGCGGTAACCGCGTATAGCTCTAACCACCATGACCCTCTGAGGGCGCCAGAGGCGTGCCCTATTCTAGGCGGTCAGAGCTTCCGCCCACACCGGTGCACCGTATAGTGCCATTGACCGGACAATCCCCGTGTACAGCCGTCTTGTTGCAACGCTGGGTCCACCCAAGTTGGGCAAAAGTCACCCTAGGGCGGACGCAGCGGCGACCAGCTTTGGAGCAAGCTGCCGGAAGTGCTCGTCGAAGAGCCACCTCTCGTCAAGGATCAGGCCCAGATATTTAATGTGGGCCCGAACCGGTACGAGGACCGAGTTGACCATGATGGCAGCGCCAGCGGGTGGACCACGACGGGGACCATGAAATAAAAGGGCCTCCGTTTTGTCCAGGGCCACCCGCAAGCCTAGCGCCTCGATGCGCTGGACCACCAGTGAGGCTCAACTGGTGGTCAGGCGCGCCACCTCCTGAAAGTTCGATCCCCGGGCTGTGATCAGAGTATCATCGGCGTAACAGATTACGCCCAGCCCGGGGGGGAAGTTACCACGAAGAGCCCAGTCGTACTCCATATTCCACAGGAGTGGTCCAAGGACAGACCCCTGCGGGACACCGCACGACATGGGCCGATGACATAGGATTCCATCTCGGTCCTCGTACATGACGGTACGCTCCTCTATCGTAAACTCACACCTAACACAAGCTTTCAGCTTAGCTGGGGGGGTTAACAAGAATACCAGTAATGTGTGACCCACGTCACAATATCCTTTAAAAAAATGCACTCCGGGAGTGCCGACAGAAGTGAAAACTTATTTTGGCGCGTTATTGTGTAATGAATTGCATTTTATTTATGAATTGTATTCTATTAATTATCAGAAACTTTAAAATACATTTAATTTTCTTTTATGAATTATCGTTAATAGTTTCGATAACTCTTGTAGCATCATCATTATCATTAGAATTATTACAATCTAAAATAGAAACTAAAGGTTCATGGTAACTAAAATAGGAAATAAACAATATTGATTCGAAGTTATTTAAATATCTCGTGAATACTGCATTAATTGTACTTTTATATCTCGTTGTGCTAATATTGCGTTGCTTGGACAAATGCGTCTCGTAACGGTGTCGCGAGTCCATAGATTTTATCTCATCTAAAAATATGCGTACCGCGCTAAAAGAAGTTTTCACTTAAAAAAAAAAAAACAGAAATAGGTATAAGGAACCTATTATCTAGAAAAAATACTAAAAGATTAAACTGAAATATACATACACTCAGTGTACTACTGTCATAAAATTTTGGGTATTCCTATCAATGAAAGGAGTATAAAAAGGGAAGGAGAAGGATATTCTTTATACAGATGGATTGGGGAAAAAACAATAGCTCAAGCAATTCAGGGTCGCATACCTATAACTTGAACTGGCTGGTGGCAAGGAGTCCTAATCTTAAATACAGTATATATGTATGTATAAGCTGAAAATTCACCTGAATGGATTGACATTAGTTTAACAAAAATATTTTTCAAAACCTGCTTTTATTTTTTTTTTATTACCAGCATATCATAGATATACATTGTGATCGGAACTGGTGTATTCAAATTTCAGCTCAGTTGGGCACCGGGAAGCGTGTCAAATATAACGTGCAAGATTTGACCCGAGCGAAAACGCTGATTATATAACTATAATATTAATGAAGTTTTTTTCATTATATAGAGTTGGGGGGGCAAGCGAGCAAAAAGGTTACATGAAGGTAAGTGATTACCTCCGCCCAAGGATAGCTGTAACGCAAGTGTCGCAAGTGCTTTGCCCGCCTCCGAGGAGAAAGGTAAAAGGGAAATGGGAAGAGGAGAGTGGGTATTGGTCCTCCGGTAACCTCACTCACTTTGTAAAACACAACACAAGCATTCTAACCAACTAGTTTTCTGGTAATACACCGGTGGAGCCGTACCATACGTACATAAGAATGGCTCTCCCACGGTAAGTTCTCAGTTCGTCAGTTTGGTCAGTGCTTTGGTATAAAATAAACTTAATACGAAATAATGTTGAGCTAAATCACAAGCAATGTCCTTAAATCGCAGCAGTAAACGGAAGATATTAGCCACAGACAGATGGGCTAACGATTTGAAACGAAATCTGAAGTTAGACTCGACAGACTGGATGTATAAAGGACCAGGTGCTATGGAAGGCGGTATATGGAGTTAGGGCCATGGATCGTTCGTAACCCTAATCCAAATCCTCCTCAGATTAGGTTGCTTATACCTATCAGCTCTTTACCGTATTAATATTCTCGTAGACAGCTCTCCCATGACTCCATGGTGTCTCTCTATCGCAGGAGATGTTCCCTGGGTGAACATTCTCTGTGATAGCCAACGCTTGGGAGAGGACCTGGACTGCATCGTATAAAAGAGCTGGCTCCGTCTGGAAGAAAATATTTTACTTAATAATACCGTTATAAATATATTGCAGAAGAAGCCAGGAATTTTCCACACTCCCTGCTAATCAGCTAGATAAATGGAAATTGGGCAGGTCGTTAGTTACATCAGTTCCATCATCACGTATCATCACATCTGAAGGTAGCTGGGATAAACTGGATACTTAAGGCAGAAACCGGGTGTTATAGAAGTTACTATATGGAAATTGGGAGAGACCTATGACTGATGAGACCTATTGACTGATCAATAAGCAATAGTTACCTTGATCTGTCCACCGCTGATAATGGAGGCTCCTATAGGGTGAAATTTCTCCATGACCTGGAGTGACTCCTTCACCTTATCGGAGTCCCTGTCGACCAACCTCCAGCTGCTCATATTGACGCGGTTATAATAGAAATCCTCAAGGTCATATAACTCCATATCCTGGAATAGGTAAGTAGGTAGTTATTAATTAAATTTAAAAAAGTAGCAACTGATTTTAATGTTCTTAAATCGTGATAAATTTGAAACAGATGCGTTTTTCATCACTTCATTTTCCACCTGATGGAATATTGTTCCAATATATTCGATACGAACATAAAGTACAACCCTTTCAATCACTTACTTACACACACAAAAAAATGATAACCTTCTCCGTTTTGAAATAGGTTTAAAACTAGTATTTGCAAGCAGCTTCGCTCGTGTTAATGTAGATTCAGTCAATCAATTTCAAGAGAAAGTGACATACGCCACCTGCAACTCGAAAGTCGCAACTATCGTAATGGTCCAAAACTACCGCAACCAACAATTTGTTCCACGGGTTCCAATTGTTTATGTTGGGCAAAAAAAATCTATAGAAGCGAACAGTTGCATAGTGATAATTATCGTTTTTGTCGAAGTTTTGTCGTTATGGTTGGTGTCAGTCCGAACAACGCCGATAACACAAGACATGAGATTGCAGAGTTCAGTTACAATAGCTTGCTAGTTATAAGTAAGTTATAAATAATATATACATATACATATATATATATAAATATATTAATAACTTAATTTATTGTACCAACATACTTAATCGATTTTAATATTAACTGTAAGTATGTCTATACGTTTACAAGTAAAGTTCACGATAATTGCAAAACAATATGGCTGTTTTTATTGCTCCCTTACAAAAGCAATTATATTTGAATCCACTATCGACAACACCACTCTAGTCGTATGTTTCTCGGTATGTGGTGTGGTGCGGCCATCCTATCTCATCCCTTAGGTTTCGTAAAAGGTGATTAAAGGATCTGATAGTCGGACTGTTATCTACAAGACAGTATATATCAGTCATACATTTTATGGTTTTGCAATAATTCACTTTAAAAAAGTGGACAACCGACTTCAATGCGTGTATCATAAAATTTAAGACTTATATAGTTTTCTCATGGATGCCATTGTCAGAACCTAACCGACGTCTCATCTCGTAACTACCCTTAAAATAAATCCTTTCCAATAAAAAAAGTTATTCGTCCATTTGGTACGCACATACGCAAATTTAAGACTTATATGGTTTTCTCATTGATGTAATTGTCAGAACTGGACCAATTGAAATGGGGCCACACGGGAAGCACCAGCTTTCTAATAAAAAAAAACCATTAAAATCGCTTCACCCAGTCCAAAAGTTCTGACGTAACAAACATAAAAAAAAATACAACCAAATTGAGAACCCCTGAGAACAGCGCGGATAAAGGTGTGAGAATATGTACATATTTTTTTTTTATGCGATAGGGGGCAAACGAGCAGACGGGTCACCTGATGGTAAGTGACTACCGCCGTCAATGGACACCCGCAACTCAAGGGTCACAAGTGCGTTGCCGGCCTTTTAGGTAGGAGTACGCTCTTTTCTTGAAGGTTTGAAGGTCGTATCGGTCGTATATATGTATGTATGTAATATGTTTGTCTGATAGGCTTTTCTTGATTGATTGATTGATAAATTCTACTAGGTATATGGTAATATTTCTAGGGTACACCTAAGGCCCCGACCATAAGACCCGTTGACGGAACACTGTGTGGTTTTTGACATACCACCTTACCCATTAGCCCCGATAAGGATGACCTGTGGGAGTTTTCACACAATAAAAAAGGGTATCTAGTAATGTTACAAGTATATGTTACAAATACACATAAATTTAAATTTAGATTTTGTCTTTTCATTCGACTTGACGTCAAATACGTGAAACGTTCGTTCTTCTTGGAAACTGGTTATCTTCTTTATTATATTTCTTCTTTGCCTCCTCCTGTTGATAGCCCATGACGGTGAGTGAGAACTGTACCGAATTTAAATAGGTTTTACTTTAAAATTCGTTACGGTTCCGTCTCACAACCATGAAATTGAGCTTATATTCCTCTAAGTTCTTCAATTTTTGCTTTCTATACGCTATCTCGCTTGCACTCATGCCGACACTAATAGATGCACGTGAAACGGAAGATTAATAGTAAGTGTTGCTTGTGCTTTGCGAGGTAGAACAAAGAGTTTTAATGCAATCTATTAAAATTAATTCAACAGCATATTATAATTATAGTACCTGGATGACCGGTATTTTTTTTTTTTTGGTAAATCTTGTAAAAAAAAAGTAAACTAAAATAAGCACCAGGACTCGCAACGGGGTAATCTGGTTACGGGATCGCCCTATTTCCCACCTGACCTATTACAACCTTGTAGATGGTGGCGAAGTTTACCTTCGTATTCTAATGATATTGTAGCAGTTTTTCATTGCCTGAAAACACGGATAAATCGACGTTTTCTAAAAATGAAACCTAGCTAGATCGATTTATCGTCCCCGAAATCCCCTGCATACAAAATAGTATGAATATCGTTGGAGCCGTTTTCGAGATTCAGATTATATATACATATATACAAGAATTTCTCTTTTAAAGATATAAGATAAGAAACACAATATACTTACAAAAGACGTAAACACATAATGGTAGCATTCGTTGTTCATTTGTAGTTGCAGTATCTGTAAATAGAGATAATACATTTTTAATAAAATTAATTGGTATTGTTAACGTGGCTGAGCCATGCCACGGCACGTTTGGGCAGTCTCGCCCTTAGTATTACCACGGCCTCACAGAAAACTGCTAGTTAAATAGTGCTTGTATTGTGTAACTGAGTGAATGGGGTTATCGAAGGCCCAAACCCCATTCCCTAAAAGGCGGACAGCATTGTGACTCGTGAGTAACAAGTGTTCATGGGCGGTAGAACTCTTTAACCATCAGGTGACCCGTCTGCTCGTTTGTGAAATACAATATATGAAAAGAAATCTTTTAGCACACCGTGACGTCCGGTACCATCGCGGCTAGATGACGTACTCCTTGAGAAAGGTCTCCTTTCGGGACCGAAACTAGTCGAGAATCCCCGAAATACCGTATATTTAAATAAATATGAATGTAACTCCCTAATGTTTATTCTAATACCGGTATGTTGGTCTACTATATTTTTTGCACAATTATCAATTTCTTTGTCTACTAATAATTTGAATGAATTATATTATTACAGCTGCTTGATCCTCCTGAGGCTGGAGACTAACATAACATATTCAACCTGTAGCGACGTAGCTTTATTAGTTACAATGTTAATATTATTCGAATATTCGTAATCCGGTCGACTCGTCTTCTGGTCTATTAATAATTTGGTCTACTGATGCATTATTAGGTAGATAATTTCTGTGAAAAATTGTGTCTTCTGTAACAGGTTCAATTTTGTTTTGTATACTTACTGCTCTGGCCAGTTGTCTGATCTTCCTGGGGTCGGTGTCTACTATTATATGGCCAACCCGCTGCGCCTTCAGCTGGGCCAATGCTCTTCTGTATTCTCTAGGATCATGACATCGGACAGCATACATATCGCGACCGTCTTTTGCTATATCCAGAAGATTTATTTCACCTGAAATAAAGGTTTCTTTAAAACAAAATTTTGGAATCAGAATCAGGTCATGTTTGTCATAAAGATGCATTATCATCAGAACTGAAGGTATATAAAGAAAATCAAATCAAACACTGCGTAGAACGTATATAAATAATATGGAAAGCTCCATTGTCTCATGCGTACACACGCAACGCTCTTAGTGTGGTGGGGAGTGGGACAAACTCATCACTCTCTCTACGGATTTCGTCACTTTGTTGTAAGTGCTAGAGCCGGACGGACGTGTGTGTGTTAAATAGCAGGGAGAAGACATTACCAGATGCACGCAGTATATTAAGTTAATAAAAGCTTGTATAAAGGTATTATTTTATTTATTTTGTATAAATCTTACCATAGCCGTAATCTTCATATATAATACCCATTCTAGTCCAGTTGAGATAGCTCAGAAACTCTGAGAATGCTTTCGTGATGAGATCTTTTGGCGGATACAAGTTCACTGTAAATGTATGATTTGCTGAAATAAAGAAAATCTATTTTATAAACTAGTTATCCACTACCTCATTGTAGCATACACTTGTTCCAGGTTTTGTGGTCAATTTTTACGGGTGTGAACATTTTAAGATAATTCAAATGAAACCTCACAGATTGAAATTCATCAAGCCGAGTCAAAACACATCAATGGGATCTTTCTTTGTCACGCCCTATAATATTATGTATAAATAGATACATACACTCATCCCTTAAAACATAACCGTCTTTATTGCGCAAGCGTGTAAATAAAAATAACTACCAACAGCCTAACTTTTTTTTTTTTTCGTGTGGAAACCCCCACGGGTCATCACCTAACCGAAGCTTACGGACCGACTAAAACCACACGGTGTTCCGTCACAAAGAGTCTATTGCAAGGGACCCGGGAATACCCTAACAAGGAAGCCTCCGGGAACCCCTGCAGACCTTGGTCACCTCAACAGGTGGCCACACTGCTAACATAATCTTTATAGGTTCCGAGCTATCAAAACAACAGAGAAACTAGTGCTAATGTGTATTCGAAAAAGAGACGTCCGATATTATTTTTGTTTAATTTTTCTCACTCTGTTTAGCTGGATTTTTCTTTTTTTTTTTTGAGAATTCAACACCTTAAAAGAATTACATACATATATTTTTTTTTAATTATTTTTTTATCAAGATTATTATCGAGTGATGGGCTGTGACTGTCTAGGAAGACAGGAATATGTTATGTTCATCGTTCTCTATACTTATATAAAGAATTTAACTTTAAAACACAATAAAAAAAAAACATCTCTAAACTTTGATTTTGATACCACACTCGACATGATTGGGAGAAATTTTCAGACATTTCTATATTTTTTATATACCCAAAGACAATCGCACATTAACTACAAATCTAATCATATTAACAGTTATCAAAATCGGTTCAGCCGTTTACTGGTGAACAATCGGACGAAGAAGAACGACGACAGGCGAAGGTTACATAGTTGACCCGCATATATATGTATGACATACATAGTTGAGTAAAAATTAACTGGTTTTGTTGTTTCTTTAACCCTTTTTTTATGTGTGGAAACTGCCACGGGTCTTCAACTCACCGGAGCTGATGGTAAAGTGGTATGTCGGACTCGAACCGACTAAAACCATTGTTTTTTTAACCCTACGGCGATGAAATAAAGGTTCGCAAATATTCCTGTACCGCGGCAGACGTTACAAGCATATAGAGTACATAATGAACAGACTAAAGATTATTAGTGGATCTCACAAATTTGTGTTACGTGTGGGAATCGAACCCACAACCCTAGCTCAGCAGTCAAGGTCACTAACCACAAGACAATAGGCAATTATACGAAAGCTGATTATAAATTTACGTACTATTATCATTGACGTAAGGTCCAACAGTGAAGTGTGGGATGTGTAAGCTCCTGGTCATAGCGTCGAGGGTCGCTGCTAGTTGAGGACCAGCCCCACTGAAGAGTCCCACAGTACCCGACTTTATTTGGGTGCACGCTGGAATAAAAAAATGTAACTTGGCATTATTTTCGGATTCTAGAATAATAAATAGTCTGGTAAACGATAGTAGTGTATAACATACATATGTATATCACAGCGTTACCCTCGGCGTTTTCCCCGACGGGGCAAAAAAATGTGTATTAATTATAATCAAAAGTTTCAAATGGTTTATAAAAATAGTTGAAAGGATTTATATAAAGATTAATTGTTATTTTCCGGTCTCAGGTAATCTGATTATACATACCTATATATTTTGATATTAAAAGTTAAGTGGCCCTGTGAATGTTTTTTATGGTACAAGGGTACAAACGAGCAAAATGGGTCACCTGATGGTAAGTGACTCCCGATACCCATGAACACTTGCAACTCAAAAGTCACAAGAGTGCTGTCATCCTTTAAGGTAGGGGAAAGAGGGGCAGGGAAAGGGGGTTGAGCCTCCGGTAACCTCACTTACTCGGTCATACAATGCAAGCATTTTTTAACAGCCGGTTTTCTGTGAGGCCGTGGTAATAATCCGGTCGAGCCGAAGCATGGCTAGTTATGTGCTCTGCGCGTTGTCGCTGGCGTAATATCTACTCTCAAAAATTTTAGAATTAAGTTATCTGTTTATTCATTGTTTAATATTATGAAATTATTAGATATAATACTACTATTGAAGCTAAAGGGTTGACAACCAGAGATTCAGGAACCTTCAGAAAAACAATCATAATTAATACATAAAAACCAGGAAAAATATTTTCAACCGACTTCAAAAAGGGGGTTTTTATGTTAGATACCTCAGAACTTTTAACTGGGTAAACCGATTTTGATGTTTTTTTATTTGAAAGCTGGTGCTACCCTTGTGCTCCCATTTGAAGTAGGTCCAGTTTTGACAATGGCATCCATGAGAAACCTCTATAATCCAGCTTAAATTTGCATTAAGAATGTGCGCGACACATGGACGAATAACTCAGTATGACGGCAACTGATTTCGATGATTCTTTTTTTATTGGAAAGGATGTACATCAAGGGTAGTTAGGTGAGAGTTTGGTTAAGTTCTGATAATGGCATCCATGAGAAAATCATATAAGTTTAAATTTTATGATAGACTCATTGTAGACAATTAGCTACTTTTTTATTTAAAGTGGATTATTTAAACTACAAACCAGAGTCATAAAAATTCAGAGTAGTTATACAAGTGCCGTACTCGTCATTATGTGAAAGTTTGTAGCAACATGTGTGCCCAAAATGTGATTCATCAAATGTACTTAATTATATTTTTTCCTACACACGTAGTAGGATGCAAGCGTATTGTCATCAAACGGACCCTATAAGAGCATATTAAAGTGGTGTAAAGGGCAGACGGGGGAAGAAAAGAAAAATTGCTCCAGAATTGGACTAGAGACCTGGCTCCCCTCTATATATGGTTAATACATTTTTTAACAGTCTTCCAAAAAAAGAGTTTTATTTTATAATTATTTAAATGTTTATATGTTTATGATAGAAATGTATGACGTTACAAGACATCAGGTATTTAATAAACTAAAAACTTTAATTCAGAAAAAGTATTGAGACTAAACCTCAACGAATTGCCATAGACAAGGAATACAATCTGAAGACCCTTCTCAGAAATCTGTAACTACGTCAAAACAATGATTACACATCTTGTCTATTTCAACTAACTTTGTAAGTTTTAAGCCCGGCTACCGTACTTATATATGTACATACATACATACATACATACACTCACGCCTGTATTCGCAAGGGGTAAGCAGTAAAGTCATTAACGCAAATATATTGCCAATTATAATTAAGCCCCATTTAGGTAATAGCGGGCAAGACTATTGCCGCCATGCTGTACTGTATTTCCGTCTAATTTCCAAAAGTGCCCACTTTTGGAAATTAGACGGAAATAATTGGAGTACAAGTACAGTACTGGGCAAGAAATAATGCACATCGACCTCTAGAAAGAGATAATCGGCTAATTTTTAGAGCGTTGTCCCTTTCGCACGAAATACTAACAATACTGTATGTATATTGACGAAAAGAGAAGGAGAGGATAAACAAATAGATTGAGGTGTATATCTATAACCCTAATTGGCTCGAGCCGAGAAGTCCAAGCCTTTTTTTTTTTATACTATGGGGGACAGACGAACAGACGGGTCCCCTGATGGTAAGTGACACCGCCGTCCATGGACACTTGCAACTCAAGTGCGCTGCCCGCCTTTGAGGGTGATGAGGGATGGGGGATGCAGGGAGCGGAAAGAAGAGAGGAGGGATGAGGAAATGGAAAAAAGGAGAAAGGAGATGAGGGGAGAGAAAAGGGGGGAGGGGGAATTGGGCCTCCGGAAACCTCTCAATTCGGGGAAATGCAACGCGAGCGGTACTTCACAACCGGTTTTCTGTGAGGCCGTGGTATCGCACCGGTCGAGCCGGCCCATTCGGGCCTAAGCATGGCTCTACCACTGTTAGAGCCCTCTAACTAATTATTTATATATTTTCTCAAACCAGGAGATAATGCACGATTACCACATTTTAACTATCAAAATAGTATGATAATCAGAAGAAGGATGGTTTCATTTATAGATCGTATTTGTACCTCATTTTCTTTCGACCCGATTGCTGAGAGTGATATAAAGAGACGCATATTATACAACTCTACAAAAGCAACAGGTGATGATGGTATTCAATCGCAAATGTTGCAACCTTTTGTGAGTGACCTCCTTCCAGCTGCCACTCACATTATCAATTTCTCCCTACAAGAAAGTCAGTTTCTATCTTCTGGAAAAGGGCCCGCGTAATTCCTTAACCTAAAACCTCAAATCCTTCATCAGTATCAAAATTTCGTCCTATGTCCATTCTCCCAATTCTCTCCAAGTTGCTTGAGAATAATGTTTGGAGTCAACTTAACTCTTACCTTTTCTCTAATAATCTGTTAAGGTAAATCTGAGTTTCATTCAGGCCACAGCACTGTAACTGCTTTGCCTTGTTAAATAACTAATGACATACGACTGGTTCAATCAAATTAAATCAAAATCGTTTATTTCAACTGAACCAATCATAAGTATTTTTGAATTGTCAAGAGAGGAAGTCGGTCAGAATCCAATTCGTAGATCCTGTGGAGAAGAACAAGTAAGCAACTCCAAGGACACTCCTTTTCAAATATTTTGCGTAAGTTTTTTGTAAAATAAGATGTGAGCACAATGCGATACATCATTCTAAAATAAAGTTTATTACTATTCTAAGTAATAGCATTCCGAAGATGACCAGCCCCGATCGACGGCACTCGTTCACGAGCATGGTGCATGCGCCAGCCATCGTCCATCTCAACCATATCAAAGGTAGCCGAACGACCCGACACATACGCCACTATTGGCAGGCAGCACCACTTTTAGGTGAGCATTACATACTCAGAACTGCCAGAAGACACAAAAGATAAACCAAAATAATTAACTACACAGCTCTCACATGTCAATGATGACTGGCCTGTTGGTCTAGTGGTTAGCGATCCTGACTGCTAAGCCGAGGTCGTGGGTTCGATTCCCACCCAGGACAAATATTTGTGTGATGAGCACGATCATTTGTTCTGTGTCTGGGTGTAATTTATCTATAGTATGTACATATGTATTTAGAAATATATAAGTATGTTTATCAGCAGTCTGGTTACCATAGTACAAGCTATGCTTAGTTTGGGATCAGACGGCCGTGTGTGAGATGTGTGAAATATTTATTTATTTAAGTATTTATTAATATTTAAAAAAAAAGGTTATGGAAAACAAACTCTTGACCGTATTAGTTTTATTAGAGTTCAGCAGAGTTTTAACTCTGTTAACTTGGACATCCATTTGTCCTCTCTAAATGTCTCTAATTCTGTAATCGCTTGGTTCAGCTCCTATCTTCGGGGTCGCTTGCAGATGGTACGTTCTGAAGAGGCCTCCTCTGACTGATGTGACGTTGCTACAGATAATATGTATGTATAGAATTGTGTATTTATGTGTTTAGGTGTGTGTATATCTTTAACATATTCCTTACGCTACAGTATGTATTATATATGTATTTATATGGAGTATGAACTTGTTGTTCCTGTACACATGTAGGTATAGTTTATATATTCTTAGATTAGGTATTTAGGTTCATATGTATATATAATATATATATGTGTGTTTATGACGCATCTTCTCTTCACTCCTAAGGTTTACTGGCAGAAAACTCAACTGTGAGTGAAGCTCGCCTACATACTATTTTCCTTCTTGTGTATAATTTGTTATATGATATGATATGATAAATGTATGACATTTCTTTATCACGACTTAGTGCTTAGATAACTTGTTAGATTTCGACATTTGAGATATTATTTGAGTTGTTTTCATACTGTAAGTAGATATAATGTTTGTTTGAACGCCATAATCTCAGGAACTACTAATTTAATTTGAATAATTCTTTTCGCAATAGATACCCCGTTTATCAAGGTAGACTAAGGGCCATAAAAGATCACGCTGTGACCCTTAGGAACGGAGCAGAATTAGCACAAAATCATTTGAAAACGCGGTGAATGTCTAGTTTTTAACAGACTTCCATTAAGGAGGTAGTTTGAAGAAGGAAAGAGGAGTTGGCCCTCGGAAACCTCACTCATTTCGAGGAAATTCATCGCAAGCGTTACTACGTTATACGAAGCGGACCATTCGTGCCTAAGCATGGCTCTACCACTATCAAAGAAAGTAAATTAATAAAAAAAAAGTTAAATAAAAGAAAAATTAATAAACTACGATCGAACTTCAACAACTAATTACTATAATTAGCAATGTACTTCCTTCACAAGCCAACCATTCGCAATTACACCACATAGTTAGCTATAAGACGTACAACTCTGCGTCTGAAGGCCTAGAGCTTTGATATAAAGCCATTAGCCAGACAATGGTGCTTTAAAAGCGCTGAACACGCAATTCCTTCATCTATTGTAAAGTTATGTTGGTAAAAAGTGGCTAAATTAACCACTCAGATATGTTCTGTGTCTAGTATATAGCTGTTAATTTATTGAAGATAAACACACTCAATCCTATATCTCCAAAGGGGTTTGCAGAAGCTTTGTATTTGTATTTAAAAATACAACTCCGGCACTAGGATTAACTCCTGTGTAGCGGGGGACTTTAAAAACATTCAAGCAACGGACTACTTAAACCACGATGCCATCCATGCAGTCAGAAGTCCGTGCAGTTAATTTTAAGGAGTTCATTGTTCTGGAAAAAGTTATTAATCTTATATCTTTAAATGAGCAATTCTTGTATACATATATATAATTGGAATCTCGGAATCGGCTCCAACGATTTTCATGAAATTTAGTATATAGGGGGTTTCGGGGGCGATAAATCGATCTAGCTAGGTTTCAGTCTTAGAAAACGTCGTTTTATCCATGTTTTCAGGCAATGAGAAACTGCTACAATATCATTAGTATACGAAGGTAAATTTCGCCACCATCTACAAGGTTGTAATAAGTCAGATGGGAAATAAGGCGGTCCCGTAACCAGATTACCCCGGTTCGAGTCCTGATGATTATTTTATTTAACTTTTTTTTTCGTTGTTTTACACGATTTACCAAAAAATACCGAGCAAAGCTCGGTTATCCAGGTACTAATATATAATGTACATACCTGATGCCTGTATACCTTAAGGGTTCAAAGCATCCTAGGTGACCACTTATACCGCTACGCCATCCGTGCAGTCACACACAGCTTTCAACGCAATCTTTTGCCAACCATAATTTACTACTAATTACGTGTAGTAGTAAGGAGCAACCCCATGGCCGACACCCCGGCACTGTAAGACTGTATATTTGTATACTGTCTGATAGATTACAGTCCGACCCTTTAGTCTCCTTTTACGACGAGAAAATATGGGGTAGCCACTTCACTGTAAACCATCTATTAATAATCTATTCACAGCAATTTTAGCAAGTGTTATTTTAATAGTATTGGAGAACAGACGAACAGACGGGTCACCTGATGGTAAGTGAGACACCCGCAACTCGAGAGTCGTAAGCTGCCCGCTTTTGAGAGGGGTGAGGGTATGTACGGAATGGAAAGAGGGAGGGATGAAGAGATGGGAAAAAGGGGTGGGGTTCAGGGGAGGAGAAAAAGGAGAGGACAGTTGGGCCTCAGGAACCTCATAAATACTTAGGGGAGTGTTGTTTCACAACCGGTTTTCTATGAGGCTGTGGAATCGCACCGATCGATCCGGCCCGTTGCCTAAGCATGGCTCTACCACGTGTAAATGGTGCACGTGTTATCTCAAGACTTGTCTACTCAACTCTATTGTAAGAGTTGATGGTATCCTTTAGACTTGTGTATCATAGATCTGAGTACTGTTCGTGGATCGTGGTTGTGGTGGTCCTATTTTACTTAATCGAGATCTACACGGTTGAGATACATGCATTGCAAGATTGAAATGTATCATGTAAAACAGGCTGTGGGATCTAAGTGTTTCTCCAGTTAGGATTTTTAAAACCAAAGTAAAATTGAGGGTCTTTCTTTCAGTCTGTGGCATCACAGCTCCAGCTCCCCATAACTTTTAGGGTATTCTGATCATACATGGCCACCTGATTTGGCAACCACACTGTATGAGGGAGCCTAACTAAACTCCTGTGTTGATAGTAATAAGTAAATAAGTCTGTAATTAATTTAAAAAAATAACTATTATCATATCAAACATACGTTTTTTCATATGCACTTTTTCCTTTTTTGATTTTCGAAATTCATTGCGAAACAAATGTTCAACTTTTCATCCTTACTCAACAACTTTAATCGAAAAAAATATCAGAACCGGAAAGCGTTGAGGCATTATTCGACATCTCATATTTTCCCCCAAGTATCCTTGAATACACCCGGCCTGTGAACGGGCGCCATATTGCTATTCCAGTACCATTTATATTTCCAACAGTAACCGACCGTTACATGAAGTTTTTTAATCGAAGGATTTAAGGCGGAGCAAAAGACTTTAAATTATTTTGCTATATATCGACTAGATAACTTTTTAAAACACAGATTATAATGACTTTAAATAAAACTCTCATATTCCAATAAATAAAATACGTTTACTTAACAATTACATACACTCACGCCGATTTACCCGAAGGGGTAGCTGGTCTAAGTTCCTGCCTTTTTTTAATAAAAGACAGCTCCCGTACTAGAAATCATTCCTGTGCTGCGGGGGACTTTAAAACATTCAAACAACGGACAAAAAAAACGCCCAGACTCGAACAACAATTTAAGGATCACAAAAAATGTTGTCCCGGGGGGGGATCGAACGCACAACATTAGCGCGGCAACATGGTGACGATTTGACGACTTGAATCATAGCGATGCCCTTCGTGCAGTCATATCATTATTAAATTTATATAGCCTATATTATTTATCAATAAATACTTACACACAAATAAAATATAAAATACACACTATTTCTTGTTAGATTTTCCACAACAATTAACATGAAAGCAGTTAATTATAATGTATAGTTGATAAAAGTCAAAGTTTCTAACGTAATATCCGGCTCTACTGTAAAAGAAACGAACTGTGAAGCGAGACACGGTTGGAACTACAATTGTCTCTAATCCAGTTTCTACTGTTTACTTTGAACCGGGTGATTCTTTCTTCTTTTTACTTTCAAGTATATATTACTTGATAGTAAAAAGACATGTTACACACTTTGTAATATAAAGTCAAAAGTATTCCAAAATGTATCTTTAGTAATTGTAGTTATAAATTGATAACAATTAAAAATAAGCCATTATATTACATTTTAATTTGGAATTGTCATTCTTATGTGATTATTCATTGCGTTTTCTCATTTGAGCGGCAATCGGTGTTAATTATTCTTGTGATATTAAATTGGAGTGGGGTGATAAAGGGAACTGAATTGCTGTGATAGCATTATACTAAGTAGGGATGGAGCCAAATGCAATTTTTTAAACATTCTATCTTTGTGGGATTAGTCGAATGATCATGTACCGAGCTACTGATAGATACAATGTAACCTCATCCGTTTGTGACAGAAAAAGATCCAAGGATCCACGTAGTATTGGTACGAAGAAGGCGACCAAAGCAGTTAAGTAAAAAATTCGAAGACATACTGTCCGAAAAAAAAAATAGCCTAACCTAGAACCATGTTGCGTAATAATGTAAAACAATTTATACTACTGAGCAACATTTTAACAAGTAGAATGATCGAGTTTATAGTCAAAGCTCTATAGAAGCTTTTTATTTGTCAGCAGAGGATAACATGAGCATTATACAACTTCAGTGATGGTTTGGTGGGATGTTAGCTATCAAGGAGGGACTGAGCCTATTTTTGAGAAAAAGGTTTCAAAACATCGACACAAGTGTATCATTATACGCTTCTTGAGAAGGTGGTGAAGCTTCTTAACAACACCATGTTCCATAACCAAGAATGGTCGTAAAGCTCAATCCACCCAATCGTGGTTGGAAACGAACGTTCATCATTTTATAGTCAGTTGTAAATAGTATGGCATCTATACGCCATGATAATTTGGAGTCTCTAAAACCATCCATGAGATTGGCAGAAAAAAATTCCCATGGAGAAAATGCATGTGTCTAATAACTGATTGTATTAAAAGTAATGGGATTATAATAATAATAGTTTATTGAAAACTTTGTTACATTTCACAATAATTAAACGATAATTGCTACAGAAGTATAAACAGTTTCGTAACCATTTTTCTTAGAACCAAGTCACGTTAGATAAGAGGTTGCCGGTGACGACCGTACTAATAAAACCATATATCTAAAAAATATCTAAATAATAAATTGCAGAGAAAAACATTATAGGAATATCATGCAATAGAATTGATTTAAAGCAAAATTATAAATCTATACAAATTAATAAAATTGGAGTGTCTGTTTATAATATTAAAATAACCGTTTTTTACTAATATTGCATATACCAAAACAACATTTTTTTTAATTTTTGTCTGTCTGTCTGTCTATCTGTCTGTTTGTTCCAGCTAATTTCTGAAATGGCTGGACCGATTTCAGCAGGACTTTCACTGGTATAGCTGATGTAACAAGGAGTAACTTAGGCTACTTTTAATTTAGATAAAAAAATAGGACCTCACGAAAAAAATTAAAATCAATTAAAATTTTATAATATTCGATTAAAAGAATTTCATTAAAATGAGTATAGGTATTTCTTAAATACAGAATTAATAAGTTATACTAACTAACAATAACTTTTTTGTTAAATACCACGCGGACGAAGTCGCGGGTAACAGCTAGTTAATAATAAAATTAAGATGCAACATGATGATGAATTATAATAAAGACAGACATTTTGTAAAAATAATAAAAAAATAAATACAAATTAAACTCGAGTTTACGATTACAATGTTATGTACATATTATGAAATGCGTATATCTAATAAAGTCAATTAATAACAACAAATGAAATAGTTTTTTTATTTATATATGTGTAATTACTATAAGTAAGAATGATAAGATTTGATTGTCTGTGTTTGAGTGTGTGTGCACCCGTGCGTGCGTGTGTGTGTGTGTGTGTGTGTGTGTGTGTGTGTGTGTGTGTGTGTGTGTGTGTTTATGTTTATTTCCATTACAAATTACTTAAAATTACTGATTACATACAAGTTCTTCCGTTTTATCGTAGTTAAGCGTTTTCAGCCAGCGTAAGATAACTGTTTTGAATTTGTTTATCGATAGTGGATATATGTTATGAACGAACGATTGACGACCACATCCACCATCTTGGACAATATAACTAAGGTTAGTAGTTTTATTTTTTTTAACACAATTTTTTTTCATCTATATTGTGTGGACGGTGTATGTGGTAAGTGTATGTAAAGTGTAGAGTTTTTCATTTCACACGTAAGTTAAAGAAAGAAGCCACTCTATTAATTTGAACTTACATTTTTTATATGATAAAGAATATATATTAAGCAATCTATTCATTTTAATATAATTTTTTTGTGACTTAGAAAATAATATTGGCGGGCTGAGTAGAGTGGCTAGAGTAGTCCTATGTGGTGTGCTAGAATATACTCTGTCGGATCTACGGGTATTTTTAATAAAATTAATGTCATAGGGAATGTCAGTATGCTTACGCAAAATAACCTGCAGTATAAATCTCAAAGTCATTACCATTTTGAATGACCTTGATATATTTTTATGCTATTATAGAAATATTTAAACTAACACACATTACAGTAATAAATGTTTTATGCAGTAGAAAAAATAGTTTTCCTTGTAAGAATGTTTATGACCAGGTATATGTAAACGTTTTTAATCATTCTTATAATACATACAGTCATTTTCAAATTACATACAGTCATTCTTATAATATATACAGTCATTATTATAGTACATACATACATATTAGGTTAGAGGGCTCGGATTTTGGTACGGACGGTACCAGACAGTTTGAGCTATTGCTTACACTCCTCAATCCATCTGTATAAACAATATCCCCTATTTTCACTTGCTATCCTCTCTTAATACTTCAAAATTTTCCATTATAATTCCCAAGGGTACCCAGGAGACTGACTATGAATAAGCTTGACCCCTGTTACGTATTTTAATTTAATAACTGACACGTCTCATACACAGCCGTCTAATCCCAAACTAAGCAGAGCTTGTACTATGGTAACCAGACAGCTGATAAACATACTTATATATTTCTAAATATATACATATTATAGATAAATTACACCCAGACACAGAACAAATGATCATGCTCATCACACAAATACTTGACGACTTTTGGCTTAGCAGTCAGGGTCACTAACTACTAGACCAACAGGCCAGACCAATATCGGAAAAATGTAGGCGTTAATCACGCTTCTGCCTTCCCCTTCGAGTAAACAGGCGTGAGTATATATATATATATGTATGTATTTATGTTATCTTGGGATTTCTCTACTCACCTCTTTTATAAGACTTGAATGTATCTCTCGCTGGGGTGAACTGTATATCATAGACCAAGGTACTGTTCGGAAGCAAAGTGCGTTCTTTATTGATCCGGTATACAGCGTACTTGAAAGCTAGCTCAGTGCTCCCTCCCCTAGCATCCTCCGGGAATACCGCTCCTGAAAAGAAATAGTTATGTTTCAAGTGATCTACTGATATTATTATTATTTAGAAGCTAACCCCAATAGACATGGGAATTACAAGGCTAGGAAGAAGTAATATTATTCCATTACAAACATTAGATAAAGCTGAAAAGTTTATGAACGAGGATACTTGACATAATCAAACCTTGTTTTATTGTAATAGGTTTTTTATATAAATTAAAGGGACAGACGAATAGATGGCTCATCTGATGGCAAGTGACAGCCGCCGTCCATGGACACCTGCAACTAAAGAGTCGCAAGTGCCCTGCCCGTCTTTTAGGGTGATGAGAGATGCGAGGAGGGAAAGAAGAGAGGGTGATAATGTGAAAGGAAAAAGTAGAGAAACCTCACTAATTTCGGGGAAATGCAACGCACGTTGCTTCATAATCGGTTTTCTGTGAGGCCGTGGTATCGCACCGGTCGAGCCGGCCCATTCGTGCCTAAGCATGACTCTACCACTGTCAAACAAGTAGACGGTGGTGACCCAGATAATAAGTGATTTGTACCGTTCATGGACACTTGCAACTCAAGGTGTTGCCCGCTTTTGAAGATGTCCCCTCCCCGGAAAAAGGGGATGTGAAAAAAGAGCGGGGAATAAGAAGACTGATTGTTAAGGGATTATTCGTTAAAGGGATTGGTCGATGACCTGACTCGATGAAACACGATGTCACCATTGCTTTACAACCGGTTTTGTGTGAGGCCGTGGTATTTCTTATTTGGACTTGGCCCATTCGTGCCTAAATATGGCTTTCCCACGATACATTATAGATATATTAATACATGCTAGAAATACAATAAGCTGGTGCAAGCCTTTAAGGAAATCTTCCTAAAAGCTGTCACATATATACAATTTATTTCTGTAGCCTAGAACTTTCCAACCATTCACTTCAGAATATTTCAATCAGTTGTATAGTATATTTATTATTTTTTTCATTATGACACTTAATCGCCCTGTAGAATGTTAGACGGAAATTAGACCAGCACTGTGTTTTGCTATTATAGACCATACTTACCAATCTTAACTACTGGTGAAATCGCCGCCACAGCGTTCAGCAAAAGCACGATCCATCGCCAGCCTTGCCACATTGTGCTTCATCATCAGCCGTTGACAATGTCCACAGCACCTAGGACAATTACAGAAGAAGTAGCAATTAGAGACGAGAACTGCAGAGGGGTCGGAAGTTATTTTCGGTTGGCTACGCGAGTAGAATCGCATAGTACACATAATTAATACTTGTTCTCTTTGGTGTTCTTGCCAAACGTGAAGTTTTCTGTGTTTTCTACACAAAAAGAAAGACTGTAATAAATAAATTCTTGGCATTACTATGTGGTTGTGATTTCGATCTGCCTGTGTGTTTACTGGTTAGTGACCCTGACTGCTGAATCGAAGGTCGTGGTGTCGATTCCCACACGGGGCAAAAAATTTTGTTATTCACAAATAGTTGTCCCGAATCGAGTGTTCTTTGCGCCCGTTGTAAAAAGCACGTCGTTGGTCCCCGGCGTAGAGGGTGGTGGCTCAATATGGCAATCAGATGGATCTGCCAAAGTGTTTGTAAGGCCCTCCGCAACACAGGAGTTATTCCTAATGATAAACTAAACAACTATAAATTTCAAATTTCGTACATTCGGTCCGTACGGTATTTCAAAAGTTGTCTAAGAAATTGGTTTTTGAAACAGCCGCCCTTAGTACTTAGTAACCAGATCTATACTTGTATACAAATTTCTATAAGTGTACAAGAATATTTATTTCTATGCTATTTTAACTGGATGTCCTCATCACACCTGTCACGTCTAGGCCGTTTTGCTTGTCGTATCATGTACATATTAATTAGGTTCAATAATAGCATATCTATATGTGTTCCCATCCCACCCCAGCATAAAAACCATCCAGGAATGGTTTTATGATGAATGAACATGGTCTTCACCTTTGCCCTGTATACACTATTTTTTTATGTGATAGGGAGGAACGAGCAAACGGGTCACCTGATGGTAAGTGACTATCTCCGCCCATGGACACCCGACACTCTACGCTCTTTTCTTGAAGGTTGCAGGTCGTATCAGTGCGGAAATACAACAGGCGTCAATTTGTTCCACAGGCTGATTCTGCAGGGCAAGAAGCTTCATATATATTTACTATACATATATTTGGCCCGGATGATGGCAAAACGCCAAATACCCCACAGTGTGGATCTGTGGATTAGGCGTTCAAGATCTCCAGACGTTCTCAGAGCCTTATTTCTTAGCTTCACAATTCTCTCATACAGCCTTATAGAATTCATAGAAAACATATTCAGTTTAGTTAACCATTTATATATATGTCGGGGAGTAGGCACGATCCAGCGGCGTTCGATCCTCAATCCTATCATTCGGGTTGTCAGAATTGCCATCCATTGTCACACTCCAAAAATGTACGCACAGGCATATAGAACACAGTTGTTTCACTCCGAATCACAAATCACCTTTACAAAACACAACGCGATTAGCGACAGCACGCGTTACAGCGAAACGTAGTGATTCCTGCGGAAGACACACGTCCGACTTCGGCGGCAGTTGTCTTTAGAATGCCGGCTTGTCGCCATTACTAGTGGTAATACCTACCACTGTATTCCGGGCTACCCGCTCTTATTTTAGTAACATTTAATACTGCTTACAGAATCGACTAAAACTAAACCACTATTATTTAATCAAGCTATGATTTAACTAAGACGTTATTTAACAATAATGTAATTTAGGATACATAATCACGTCATTAACAAATAATCAGTGCGCCGTCTTTTATTTGCACCGTCCAAAGATTTCACCCAAACTGCCATGTTTCTCACTGCACAGTTTGACGTTTCGATAATCGAATAAAATAAATAAAACAAATCTTTAAACTTAAATACTACTCGTTCCCCGTCATATAAAATGAATGGACTTATTTTTAGGAACTTTGATTTGATGGATTTTTCTCCGCTTCGAATGGCAGTAATAGTCTTAGAAAATATTGAAAATTCAAGATTTTTTGAAGAGAGAGACCAAAATGAAGATGATTTTGAAGCGATACTAAGTGCGCCTAATGAACTATATCAAAATAAAATTTAAAAGTAGACGTATTATTTAGCTCAAGTACGTGAAGAAAGTTTGCCGTATTATCCTTTGTTGTCCTATTGTTTTCTCATACAATTAACTTCTTCAGATACCATTCATAAGTTTAATAAGTTGCGACAATAATACACAAGTTGGTGATATAAATGAAACAATTTCTTTCTCTGTTTTTGTGCAGTTGCGTTATTGTTTTTTGTTGGTTGGTTATATCAACATAGGCTTGATATATAGCTACATACACTTACGCCAATATCTCTGAAGGGTAAGCAGAGGTGAATTAAGCGACCACATTTTGCCAACCAGTATTTTATCCCGCTTAGTTTATACTTCAGCCCTCTTCAAACGCAGTCACGGCATGTATAATGAATTCAGAGTTCATATAACGAATTCTTCTAGGTTTATCTTTTAATTTTGGACATAAATAAAAGTCACAACGTGCCAGATCGGTACTGTAAAGAGGATTGCGAGATTGAGTGAGCTGGAGCGTTGACGTGGTGGAGGAGAATTCTGCTCCTTTGGTGGCTGCTGTCTAAAATTTTAGTAGACAACTGTTTAACAGTGACTGACATACCAATCTACAGTAACAGTTATTTTATTTTCAAGAATGTTTGTTGTGGAATGACCCGTCCATCCAAAGAAAGAGGCAATCATCTTCTTCTCTTGACTTCTGCCCTTCTTTACTGTTGTCTGCAAATCTTAGTATGGAAACCTTACGTCATACTTTTCAAGCATTGAGCGGCACCAATCCACACGACGGTGTTTTGGATCTTCCGTCAATTATCCATCTAGAACCAAAGCTTTCTGACGCCTGAATGTTCAAGTGAGAGATGCTTTGTACTTGACTCATACTATTGCCTAAAACTGTCCGAATCTGTTGATACATCACTATTTTATCAGCTTCTATCATTAGCCGCACCGCACTCACGTTATCTTCAGTAGTCGCTGTAGAAGGAAGTCCTTCACGGGTATCAGCAGTAACTTTGCTTCGAGCATTTTTAAAGTCATGAAACCAGATGCAAATAGTGGCACGAGACGAGGCTTTTTTTCTTTATACCATAATGACTCTACTCTGCCTGACGGAAAGCAACAAGTTTATAATGACATACTAATCGAAGTCTAATCGAAGTCTATCGTAACATTGTTGTTGAGTAAGACAGCAACGAAAGTCGTAATAAATATTGTGGGAAAATTTTCTCTAGTCAAATCCATTTCCATGCGACAGACACTTTTTAAAATACTGACTGAGTGTGGCAAACGTACGAATACTGTCTGATAAATATCAATCGTCTACGTTTACGTCGCTTTTTACGATAACCATGGGCAGAGATGGCCATAAAGAGTAAGAGGCCATGATGAGAGCCTATTCTACTTCACAGAGTACTTCACGGCTACTTCTGTTATTCTTGATATGGCGATACTATTGTAAATTTTACTTCTTCAAACAAAATATTATCTATGTCTATTAGAAGCCTAGAACTTCCGGGCTAGCCAGTATGGGTTATATGTATGCGAACCTTACTTACTTCCCTGTACAAGCAATATGAATTCCCCTCCTACGAAATGTGACTGAATGAGTTTCGCCAAAGATTTATTTTTAATTAATTACGACTCCCACTACTATCCAAGATAAGAACGCTTGAAAAAAATGCTGGTCCTGCTCCATAGGACAATTTTGAGTCTAGACAAAATCAAACTGGTTGCTAATTGTATTGTAAAAGGAATTATATATTGTAACATTGTTTTACACGCAGTGATTATTTTTACTTACACACTGACTTATTACTTGCTAATATTCTCTATATCTATGTAAATCGTATACTTACTTTTATTATGTTTGTTAATGTGTGAGCACCATGTATCTATCATAAAATCAGTTTATCTATCATTGCTTCGCTTTAATTCTTTTTACCTATTTCGGTATAGTGATTTTGTTCTGGATGCATCGTTTTCGCATATAAAACTTTTTAAACGAGTAACGGTGGGGTTCCGTGCCCATGCTTCTCCATACGAAACTACATTTTGGAACTGGCGACAAGAATGAATTCTATTTAAATGTAAATGTTGACGTTCAAAAGTGCCTTTTGGGCCTATTTAAATTAATGCTGTGACTTTAACTCTAACCCACTTACTTCGGGAAAACAGGTGTACATATGTATGTGTGTTAAAAATACTGTGGAGGTATTTTCACCGTACTCTTTTAACAATAAGTACCTGGATGACCGAGCTTTGCTCGGTATATATATACATAATTGGTAAATCGTGAAATCGTGTAAAACAACGAAAAAAAAAAGTTAAATAAAATAACCATCAGGACTCGAACCGGGGTAATCTGGTTACGGGACCGCCTTATTTCCCACCTGACCTATTACAACCTTATAGACGGTGGCGAAATTTACCTTCGTATACTAATGATATTGTAGCAGTTTTTCATTGCCTGAAAACACAAATAAAACGACGTTTTCTAAAACTGAAACCTAGCTAGATCGATTTATCGCCCCCGAAACCCCCTATATACTAAATTTCATGAAAATCGTTGGAGCCGATTCCGAGATTCCAATTATATATATACAAGAATTGCTCATTTAAAGCTATAAGATAAGAAGATTCAACAATAATAAATCTTATACTGACACCACATTATCTGGCCTATGTGCCACTCATGTGAACTACTCCACTAAACGAACCCGAAACACCCATTCCAATATATCATACATACATACATACACTATCCCCCATATGCCCAGGGATTGGCAGACGTGTCTCAGACGATCACTTTTTTTATCCTTTGCTAATAATAAGACTCAGATTGAATACGTTTGTTCGTAGAAAAAATTTAAGTAAATAAGGGTTTTCTAACAATCTGGAAAAGAAGTCTAACATAATTAACCTTTTAACCGAATTCAAAACTGCTGTAACAATATTAAGTAATTAAATATTTGTGTTACACAAGTGTTTGAATGAAAATATGATTTTAAAACTTTTCTATACAAGATAAGCTTTTAAATCATATTTTCCTACAAAAGAATTGGTTTGTTTTTTTTTTTTTTGGTGTTTGTCTATTATGCGATATAATCGACGTTACTAGACCGATTTTTATTTATTTGGATTCCAATTTCAAATAAAATATCTCACCTTGGAAATTTAGGAGATGTAGAATACATATGACACAATATCCTCGTTATTTGGACAGCATTTTTGAGGATCAAAATTAACGGATGACATTTTTTTTTTACAATTTATGACGTTATTGCATTGAAGTCTACGTAACAAAGCTGCAGGCCAAAGCTAGTAATCGTCACCCTCCTCTCATCTTTCCTCTCCCCTCATCCCCCGCTCACCACCCGAGGGTGAACAGCGCACTTAAGACTCTTGTGATGACCATGGGCGGCGATTATAACTTAACTATATTTTATTTAAAAAAATACATGCGGATTTTTTTTTAATATAGTTATCACGCCCACGGTAGAATGGCATCGGTGCCAAGCTCCATATACAAATTATATAGACCTTGGTCTATTGCCAACTCTGGTAACAGTCTCTGGAACACGTAGCAAGTAAATTCTACACACACTAGATCTGACCTTGACCTTTGACCTTGAAAAAAACAAGAATAGAATTGAATATACATTTTGATTGTAGACTAAACAATATTTTTCTTAATATTCATCAGACAAATATGCAATTAAGGCGGCCTTATCTCTTGTAGAAATTTCTTAGATGAGCAAAATATGTATATTGTATGTCTGTTTGCATTAAGCTGGTTGTGTTATGTTTGGTATGTGGTTCTCTGGTGGAGTAGAACAGGGTCACCCTATCTCTTCCCGTGGGTGTCGTAATGGATACGGTAGGGTTATGCTCAGCTCACTCTCCCTCTCCTCTTTCCTTTCTCCTCATCTCCCTTCTTCTCTTCCCCATCTCCTCGCCCCTCTCTTCTGTCCCCTCCCCGCATCATCCTTCACCCCTCAAAGGCAAGCAGCGCACTTCCGACTCTGGAGTTACAGGTGTTCATGGACGGAGGTTGTCACTTACCATCTGGTAACCCGTCTGTTTGTCTTTCCCGCATAGTATAAAAAAACGGATTGGAATATTGTGTATCCGATAGAATGAATACAGTGTTGAAGTGGCTTGCCCTCCATTATGTAGGTTGCTCTAAATTATATTGTGCTTAGCTAAATGACGGGCGTTTGGTGCCCCTCTGCCCCTTAGTATGAAGGCTCGGACTTCGACACCAGCCAGTTCTTATCCATATACATATACATATATTCCATCTCATACTCAAAAGTGCCCGGATGATGGCGATGACTTGCCCCTATACAGGCGTGGAGTTTGTATATCTTATCTTATCTTATATATAAAATCGAAACGAAACAGCTTTACCGATTTTTATGAAAGTTTATGTGAATATTCAGTAGGTCTGAGAATCGGCCAAAATCTATTTTCAATACCTCCAAATGATAAGGGTGACCCTATACAGATATTTTATTGCAGAACAACGTTTGCCGGGTCAGCTAGTATATACATATATATATTCATTAATTCTACAAATTCATAATTTTATAAATTCAGCACAAGATGATATCTAAAAACATAACTCTCCTTCTTGAGCAGTTGGGTAAAAAAGCTCTTTACTTTTTATATTTTATATCAACTGTTATTGCTATATGCTATTTTGAGTCTGTCATTTACTTTTAATTTCAAACCTAAGTGCCAGTAATGTTCCGCTGTAATCACAACTTAGACAATAAACCATTCCGGTAGACCTTCCAACTCCTACTGGTGATAAGCGGCACACACCTACGAAATAATGCCTTACAACCCCGCAACCTCACATTAACACCCCTATTGTGATATTTACAGTATGCGACATACAAACAGTACAGGCAGACCAAAATAATAGGTCGGGGAAAAAATTTTCGCATTTTGTAGATACGTATAAAATTGAAGAATAATCTCTTTGGTTTTACTGTTTCTATCTCTTTGGTTTTAATATCATTAATTAAAAACACTTTCCAGCCATTTTACAACTGTTTTTCTGTTTTACAAAATGAGTGAATATAATGAAGAAATTCGATAAATTTTCAAGTTTTATTACAAAAAATGTTAAAAAAGTGACTCGAGTTTCAAAATATATTGTGCCGTTTATGGTCCACGTAATTCAGTATTAGTAAGAGTGGTACAAAGATGTTTCGAGCGTTCGTCCAGTGGTTAATGATCCTGACTGCTAAGCCAGAGGTCTTTGGTTCGATTCCCACCCAGGACAAATATTTGTGTCATGATCATTTGTTCTGTGTCTGGGTGTAATTTATCTATAATATGTATGTATTTAGAAGTATATAAGTATGTTTATCAGCTGTCTGGTTACCATAGTACAAGCTCTGCTTAGTTTGGGATCAGACGGCCGTGTATGAGATGTGTCAAGTAATTATTATTATTATTATAAAAAAACTTGCTCTGTTCGCCTTCATGCGGATAAAGTCGACGCCATTTTTGAATAAATTGAGCAACATATTAGTAGTTACTACATAGCCGAAGAACTTAGGATTGACCGCAAAGAGTTTTGACCAATTTGAAAAAGTCTGACTAACAAAACGCAATATTTGGATTCCACTGAAAGAAACCTACTGATTCGTGTATTCGTTTGCAAATCTCTGTTAAAACGTAATGAATTTGAACCATTTTTGAAAAGATTGATCACTGGTAATGAGAAGTGGATCCCCTTTGACAAATAGATCGAAAAGTTTCGAATAAGGTCATGGTAAAATGGTAGGCAAGCTCCAGAGTGTAGCGAAGTCCGGATTAACACACAATAAGGTGATTTTGTTTTTAAGGTGGGATTGGAAGGGCATTTTTTATTATGAGCTTTTACCGTCAGGCAAAACCACTGATTCGGATCTCTACTGCCAACAGTTATTGTTGGTAATTAGACTCAAGGAAGAAATTATGTCACTACCTTAAGGATGGCAACAAGTAATCGAAGAAATTGGCACATATGTATTATAATTAAATGTAATTATATAAATATGAATGAATATTAAATACGAAAAAACTTTTTCCCGACCTGATATTATTATTATCATTCAACAACATTCTATGTTAAAAAATTCTGCCAAATCTTGCACTTATTATCAAAAGTAGTGAGATCTTATATATTTAGAACTATGTCGAGTATTCTAAATACCCTTTAAGAATCTACCCTTTAGTTAACAAAATACCTGTTAACAGAAAATCTTTATTTACTAACAATGTCATCTGATATTAACTAAAATACATTTTATTAAAAAAATAACATTTGTGACGTATCTGAGCTTGGTACCATGTAACTCGTTGGTAATGTGTTGGTTAATGATTCTAGTCATGTATTTTAAAATGAATGAGGCAACCTCAGAGGGCCAAAATAATGGCCAAGTCCGGCCAAATGATTCTCCTATGGTTACTACTGTTGCGCCATCGAGAAAAATAGTCTGGAACAATCTACAAGACGCGAGAACGAAGGAACGCCATCTAGTGTCGGATAGCGCGCAACTGGGGACATTATGACGCTAGGTGGCGCTACAAGTAGCTCTAGAATAATCTATTTAGTCTAGAGCCATCGATCGAATATTATCGTACATTCTAGTTATCTCGACAGCAATATAAAAGCGGATCGTGTTAGCCGTACGAGCAGTATTGATTCAAGATACAGCGAATAAACATCGAAGCGATCTTCTAGTACGACTAACGAGTGATATAGTGATTTGTAATTGTAAAGAGTGGTATTAATAAATATTGTGTTGTTTTTTTTTGGTAATCAATCGACTACTTTAATTTATTAAATACCCAGCTCGTAACACTACGTATTTACTATTTCTATTGGTAAATACACGTGATTGATAATATACTGAAAATATATTAATTAATGATTAAATTTTTACCATCATCATCGTCCACTGCTGGACACATTTAAATATTGGTTTGACAAAACATGCACTGGAGGATTAAAGTCGCAATTATTAAATAGATTACTTAAGATATGTACTGCATTTATTTTATTTGATGTAGACTTACGTTTATTTAACTGTAAATAAAACAAAATAATGTGTTAAGTATTTGAGAAGAGGCCTTGAAATTTCTTGCCTGTTTTTCTAAAGGATCTACGTATTAAAACAGGCAGCTAGCTTCGCGACTGGCTTAGTCCGACTGACAACCTCTTTTGACAGTACAAAAATACCTAAGATTAGTTGAACAGAAATAAATGATTTTGATTTTGAAGATGATGCATTAAGGCTTTACACGGGTGACAATCGCAAAAGTTTTAAAAAAAAGGTGTTCTCAGATGACCCGACTGTTCGTTTGCTCCCCATAGTATAAAAAAAATTGAGTACCTACGTGAAAAACAAATGCTTGAATTTGATTGCAAGCAAGTGTGTTGTAATACGCTAAAACAGCTATCGGAACGGCCTAACCGTGTGTAGCGGGACAATATCACAAGGCGGTTGCATATTATCACGCTCCGTCCGTTGAGACCCATATTTATTATACCTTTAACGATACCCGTGACTGTGCTCCAAGGGGCGATAATGGGGACGGCGCTGGAACGACAAGTTATTTGAATTGTGCGTACCATATACATGGCAGTATATTTTTTTATTAAATTGTTATTTATTTACATATAATTAAAAATGAAAACGCAAAACTTAAAAATGCCTTCAATGACTAGAAAAGAGCTGATGATCTCCAAACGGCTGAATAGAGATTGTTGAAAGATATCTTAAAACATCGCGAAAGAGATACCTTTTTAACGAATACAAATGAATCAAAAATGGTTTATCCGTTCAGGAGCTATATTGCCACAGATACACAGATATATAGTTTCGGAGCTATCAATACAGTTAGCAATACTATCTGAGGTTTGCTCCGCATGAGTTGAGGCGTCACCCCTACACAGTAGACAGTATCCAATCAAGACACAAACGGTTCCGAATATCAATTTCTTTTTTATAAGCGATAGAGGGCAAGCGAGCAGACGGTTCACCTGATGGTAAGTGACTACCGCCGCCCATGGACACCCGCAACTCAAGAGTCACAAGTGCGTTCCCAGCCATTTAGGTAGGAGTACACTCTTTTCTAAAAGATTTAAAGGCTCTTGATAAACTACTTTCTATTACACTTGGAGCCTAATATTAGTATACTAGCTGTGACCCGCGGTTTCACCCGCGTAGTTCCTTGTAATATCTTAATTGCAATTAACTGATTTGATGATTTCAAGGACAATTTTGTTCACAATGAAATACTCTTATCAACAACACATTTATTTCGATAAAGATTAATATTATTATGTTGATAAAACTCTTTGGAAAATAACTCATTATTAGGTACCAATTCTGTGCGTTTTTATACTCGTGATCATTTCTCAACGAAATGTCCGATTGGAATAAAACAAAAAGTATTTTACTTCTACATAAATACCCTTGATAACATAATACTTAATTTGGATAAGGAATAATATTACGATACACATTTAACGTAGTTTCTTTCGTCAGACGATTTAATATTTTTTATGAACTTAAAGCGGTTATTGTAACTAAACTATGACAGTTAGATATGTGCTCTCCCGGACTTTTTTATAGATCCTAATAAGACCTACAAACCCGTAGTACATCATTTTGTTCTATTGTCAATGGTTTTTGCAGCGCACGCATAAATAGGTTTTCGATTTTACACCCTGGGTTACAAAATCGCAATTTTCTTACGGATCCCTATTTTTTTTTAAATAAAATATAGTCTATAACCTTCCTTGATAAATGGACTATCCAACACTGAAAGATTTTTTCAAATCGGACCAGTAGTTCCTGAGATTAGCGCGTTCAAACAAAACAAACAAACAAACTGCAGCTTTATAATATTATTATAGATTATGTACATTTTTTTTATAGTATACGAGGATAAACGAGCAGACGGGTCACCTGATGGTAAGGCACTTCCGCCGCCCATGCAAAACTTGCAACTCAAGAGTCACAAGAGTGCTGTCCACCTTTTAGGACAGTGGTAGAGGTGAAAGAGAGAAAGGAGGTTGTGCCTCCAGTAACCTCACTGACTCGGTCACACAATGCAAACATTGCTTAACAGGCGGTTTTTTGTGAGACCGTAATAATAATCCGGTCGAGCCAGCCCATACGTGCCTAAACATGGTTCTCTCAGCATTAAGCACACTCACGCTTGTAGGTCAGAATGGGTAAGCAGATGTGATCCTTAACGTAGCATGCAGAATTTTAGGAAGTAAAGACCAGAAAATTATATAGATATTGCTTCTATGGGTGGATTCGGAAGTGTAAATAATATGCCTAAAAATCGGGTCCACAGCCGTAAGGTCTTAACCCATATTCACTTTGAGCTCGTACCTGGTTCTACCACGTTAAATAAAACGGCACTTCAAAAATACATTCACCTATTTCAGTTGACTCAGTGGATTTATATACATATGTTTATAAATTACTATCAAAGTTACAATAATCTATTTAGCTGTTAACAATTTACCTTATCATACAGTTCTGGAGCCAACGAGATAAGAAATTATATCAATACTATGGAGCGCACACCTAATTAACAGATCGGATCTGTTATGAGCTCTTAATCTTAAACAATAACTGAGCCCGTCCAATCACAAGCTAAACATAGCTTGTGCCATTATCAAGACTGCTTATAAATGTATGTACATACTTATATATTTCTAAACGTACATATAATACCGGCCATGGGAGTCATGTAAACCCCCTGTTTAAAAAAAAGTCAACTCTTAACATTGCCTAGTATATTACTAGTGTACTTTTAATATACTTATGTGTGTGTGTGTGATTTCTAGCTTATTTCAAAAAGCTAAGGATGTTTTTTGTGTACTTTTAATGTACTTATGTGTGTGTGTGTGTGTGTGATTTCTAGCTTATTTCAAAAAGCTAAGGATGTTTTTTTAACGAAATACAAGAGATCATGATAGAATAGTATCATCTAGAACTTTAAAAACATAAAATATATATAACAAAGTGCCAAATGATAAGACGAAAGATTACCAAATCGTCTATTTACTAGCATTTTAAGAAAATAGCTTATAGTAGAATTAAAAGATTGTTTAACAAACCATTTTCTTGTATGAATATCACACGTAATTAAAGAGCTCAATTGTAATTTATAAATAATTGATATATTGTAATTTAACTGATATTTACCATCGTGGTTGGACGACTTACTCCTTGAGAAAGGTCTCCTGTCGGGACCAAAATTAGTCGGGCATCCCCGAAATACACAGGTGAGTAAAACCGTATATTTAACTCAAGAAAGTTCTTATTCTAATATTAACTAATATTATATATTTTGAGTTATTAGTGAACATTTCTAATGCAACTCCTTGCCTAAAATAATTAAATTTTATTTATCGTTTATCACTTAGGTCAGATGCAATCACCAGAGATATTTGTATGTCTTTTTGACTAAGTGTTTGAAACATGGACTAGTTATAAGATCTTTTGTGTACAACACTTAAAGTAAATCATTATTATTATATAAGAAAAAAATATAACAGATGAACCGAAGACCTAAAGAAGACTCAGACTGGTTTTAGAAGGCGGAAGATTCTAGTTCTAGAGTTCTATGGCCCACATTGGAGGAGGTACATGTTCAGTAGTAGACTGCAGACGCTAGCCAAACACACGGTATTCTAGGGCCAGTTAACTTAGAGAATAACCTATTCCTTACATACATACATACTCACGCCTGTATGCCCTAAGGGGTAGGCAGAGGTGTATTGAACACCTACAATTTGACTGCACGGACGGCGTAGCGGTTTAAGTGGTCACCTCGCCACTACGCTGACGCGCCGAGTGTTGTCACCCGATGGTAAGTGACATCAACACCGCCGCCACCTGCAACTCGAGAGTCGTAATTGCGCTGCCCGCCTTTGAGTGTGATGAGGGATAGGGGGATGCGGAGAGGGGAAAGAAGAGAGGGATGAAGAAATGTGAAAGAGGAGAGGGGGGATGAGGGCAGAGGAAAAGGAGGGGGAGTTGGGCCTCAGACATTTCGGGGAAATGCAACGCAAGCGTTACTTCACAACCGGTTTTCTGTGAGGCCGTGATATCGCATCGGTCGAGCCGACCCATTCGTGCCTAAGCATGGCTCTACCACTCATAAAATATATATATAATTTATATACAGAGCCCTATTGACAAAAAAATACAGTCGAATTGAGAATCTCCTCGTGTTTTGAAGTCGGCCGAAAATATATGTTTCCGAAATGTAATAAGGTCAAGGTGACACTAAATAAAATGTTCCACCGCCATTTAATGGCGGAGGCAGCCATCTTGTTTTTTGTTCTAATATAAAGGGTATATTTGTCCTTCATTCAATGCCAATCGATGCTCCAGTGACTCGTTTTAACTTAGCGAGTTGGTGGAAAATTTAGCTATCAAAAAGGTTTTAGATTGTAAATAAACTGACACATACATATATTGTGCAGAACTAAATACTCAAAATCAAAATCAAATATCAAACTGTAGGTTGAAAAACTTTAAAAAAAAATGAGATAAACGAGATTCGAGTCTAGTATTGATGGAATAAGCACTACTCACTTCATCTTCATCATTTCTTTCTATTATATAGCGCGACAGACGTACAGACGGATCTAATGGCAGGTCTAAGAGTCGTAAGAGTGCTACCCGCCTGTGAGGGTAATTAGGGGTGGGGGAAAGAGGAGGAGGTATAAGGGTAGGGGAGATGAAGGATAGGAGGAGTTGGGCCTAAGGTACACTCACCCACTCGGAAATACAATACAAGCGTTGTTTGTCTGCCGGTTATCTTTCAGGTCGTGGTATTCGGGATATTTTGGACATCAGTCTAACTAAGCGTACCGGTTATACAAATGTCATTTTATCAGCAGCTCTCCTTAGTTTTGGCTCAGACAGCCATGTGTGTGGCCGTAGCATTAAGGCAGTAATTTTAAACGCTAATTTGTTCAAGTACCAGAAATAGTATTGTAACAAATTTATCCAATCAAGTAAAGAATATAGTTATCCCAGCTACTCGCTCTACCAAACGAGGCATCACAAACTCAATCACTGTCAGACAACGAAAGTTTGCACAAAAAATAAGTTTTGTTTAAAACAAATTCAATTTGTTCCGATATTGATGTTAACATCGACTGGTAGATTTATAATTACAAGTATTGATACATAAGGGGTAAGCAGTTTCCTAAAATTTATATACATATTTTCGATTATTGATTTATATTATCGATTTTATACGACTCTAGAATATTAACCACTCTGAACCATTCTGTATAGCTAAATATAGCTAAAGCAGCTCACTATCTTTCTTATATTAGTTAACGGATATACTTTGTTCTCTTTACGAAGTTCGACGTGAAATGTCAATAAAAAAATGTGGAGACAGCTTTAATGGCCTTCATTACAATAGGTAGCATATGCTGCTTTAAAAAAAAACGGGGGACTTCACAATCATTAAATCAACTGACTCAAAGAACACCCAAAGTCGGAAATACTATTTGTGGATCTCACATTTTTTTGTCCCTTATGGAAATCGAACCCACGACCTCCGGTTCAGCAGTCAGGATCACTAACTACTAGAACAACGGGTCCGTCGTCTGATTCTAATTTGATTATAAATTCAATGACGGATATTTTCATTTGTTAGTTTTTACAGTAAAGGGTATTAAAACTACGACAGACTGACTGCGCAAGAGGGAGGTTATTATGTTTTGAGAGTGTATTTATGTATATATATGTTTGTATGTTGTTGCTTTCTCACGGCATGGATTTCGAGATAACGTGACCAAATTTAAATATGATGAGATTTTCAGCATACGATCGAGCGTTTTAATAAATTGAAATTATGACATGAAGGAGTGCATAGATACTGAAGATGATGTCCAGGATAGGGCGAAGTAGAGGAGGATAATGAGGAAAGTTGACCCACCACCACCTATACCAGATGCTTGGAAGAGTGAGTGAGAAAGAGAGTCAGCAAAAAAGTCGGAAGTTTCATTATTTCTTTACTTAAATTTATTGATGATGATGATTGATGCTCACTAAAGCTTATAAATAGTTGTTTATAGAAACAAACTGTTCAATCTCTACCTATACATATTTAATAAGCTCTGATGTAAAATAATTATGTTTCAAATGTGTAGACCATTTTAACTAGACCTCTGACGGTACAGACTTTCCATACAAGACATGTCAAGATATATAATAGTCGCTTATAGATTTAGACGAAGTTTGGAGAATTCGTCGCCAGAACATACACAGGCCCGAAAGGCAGCGCGCAGTGTTCTGTGCACGCTCTCAGAGGACTGTGGCCGAAGGGTGATGGTTACAGCCGGTGACGGGACCCATCATGGGTTAGATGGGTCACTGTCAATGGGCAGAGGAACACCGGGGTGGTTTTTAGTCGATAAGAGTCCGACATACTCCTTCTCACCCATCCCGTGGGGAAGGACATCCACGAGGATCTTCCACCCCGTAAACAAAAAAAAAGTATGTAATCCTATAAGGTTTTCAACATCCTGAGAACCTTTAAAAGGACATTCCTTTTTCCCCCTAAACTTTTAAGACCAGGATCTACCCTACAGTACGTGCTATATCAAGAAGTATTAATAAGCCTTTAGGGAGTTAATTAATTTGCGCTACGTGTAACAAAGTTTTTAATAACGATAATTATGGACGATATTTAAGGCTGTCGGGAGGTAATTTTAGACATTTTCTGACGATTAATGGTAAGTCAATAAACCTTTGAGCTTGTTAATCAAAGGTTGCTTATAGTATGAAAGCTGCTAGCAATTTTGATTAATATTAAAAAAACGTTGGGGGTCTATAGACTCGCTTCTAGCCGCTCCGAGCGTATAACGGGCGATAAGAAACTTCGTTTCAAAACAAAAAAAAGGGCGACGAATTACAACAGCTTTTCAACCGATTTCAAAAAGAAGGAGGTTCTCAATTCGACTGTTTTTTTTATGTTTGTTACCTCAGAAATTGCGACTGGATGAACCGATTCTGATGATTTTTTTTTATTTGAAAGCTGGTGCTTCCCGTGTGGTCCCATTTCAATTTGGTCCAGTATTGACAATGGAATCCATGAGAAAATTCTTTTTTTATTGGAAAGGATGTACTTCAACGGTAATTAGATGAGAGTTTGGCTATGTTCGGGCAATGGCATCCATGAGAAAACCATATAAGTCTTAAATTTTATGATAAACGCATTGAAGTCGGTTGTCTACTTTTTTAAAGTCCGATAATTATTTATTTCTATTGTAGAAAAAAGAGTTTAGCTATGCATGCGTGTTACGTGACGCCGGTTATATTTATTAATTTAATATTTCCTATACTTTATATTGCACCAAGGGAACTTAATGCTAGAAAGCATATTTTAACAGTGGCAGAGCCATACTTAGGCACGAATGGGCCGGCTCGACAAGTGCGATACCACAGCCTCACTGAAAACGGGCTGTGAAGCAACGCCTGCGTTGCATTCCCCCGAAATGAGTGAGGTTTCCGTAGCCCCAACTCCCCCTCCTCCTCTTTCCTCTCACCTCATTCCCCTCTCCTCATCCCCCTCAAAGGCGAGTAGCGCACTTACGACTCTGGAGTTGCAGGTGTCCATGGACGGCGATTGTCACTTACCATCAGATGACCCGTCTGTTCGTCTGTCCCTCTATAGTATAAAAACAAATCTACTATTCAACCCTTAACTCTGTGCACTACGAGAGGGAGTTTATCTGTGTTACAATTAATTGAGTCACCCGATTTTAAAATTATTTGATAACTTTTAGCCACATTTTCTGTTTTATTTTCCGATTCCGATCAATTCGCAACTTCCAGTTCGTTTCAAAATATTCATAAAATTCTTTGATGGTTCAATTCATTTAATTAAATCAATCAACAAATCTATTGATTATTAAAGAAAATATCTTGATAGTTTATCTTTGGGCAGCTTTAGCTCGTACTTTGATTGTTTTTTTTTTAATGCAAGGCACACAGATTGTTCTTAAACAGGTTTTTTATTAATAATAATCTAATTAAATTATTACAACTGCCTCGGTGGTCTAGCGGTTAGCGCATGCAACTGCCGATCAAGAGGGTTTCATTCCCGGGACGGGCCAAAAAGTGCTATTGGGTTTTTCTAAAAAGAAATTCTCCGTAACAGTCCGGAGTTTGAAAGTTGGCGGTTTTACACCCCCGGCTCGGAGAGCACGTTAAGCCGTGTCGATCCCGGTCTTCATGAACAGCTACGACAGTCGATATTAGGAATTTGGTGTCTTCAAATATCCTGAAAACTAGTCCGACTATTGAATTACAAACGTAATTCCTGTATCGCTGGGGGCTTTACAAACATTTAATCAACGAACACAACTCTCGACACAAGACACAAACTCGGTACAACTATTCGTGGATCACACAAATTTTTACCCCGTGTGAGAATCGAATCGTTAATCACCGAAACGGTATCATCACATGGCAATGGCATCACATAGCAATCCATGATAATCGGTTAAAGAACGATGTTCTCAATTCAAGGGTTTTATTTGTGAGTATGTAACGTTATTTCTTCGTTATCAAATGGATATCGATTGCCATTTGGTAATCGATTTTTCTCATATCTTATATCTTTAAATGAGCAATTCTTGTATATATATATATAATTGGAATCTCGGAATCGGCTCCAACGATTTTCATGAAATTTAGTATATAGGGGGTTTCGGGGGCGATAAATCGATTTAGCTAGGTTTCAGTCTTAGAAAACGTCGTTTTATCCGTGTTTTCAGGCAATGAAAAACTGCTACAATATCATTAGTATACGAAGGTAAATTTCGCCACCGTCTATAAGGTTGTAATAGGTCAGGTGGGAAATAAGGCGGTCCCGTAACCAGATTACCCCGGTCCGAGTCCTGATGATTATTTTATTTAACTTTTTTTTTCGTTGTTTTACACGATTTATCAAAAAATACCGAGCAAAGCTCGGTTATCCAGGTACTTAAATTTAAAACAAACAATTCACCTTTAAGGTTAATAAATTTGATAACTCCTAGAATCAGGCCTATTACAATTCATTCACCGTAGCATATCATGGTAAATTGTATATCGTAACTATAAGCATTGAAATTGGTAATAAACAAGTGAACACGTAAATTCGTAGATAACCGACTTGAATGCGTCTATCATTAAAAATACAATTTAATTTAGACCCTCCTTCTTTTAATTCGGTTAAGAAGTTTTTATTTTACGCTTTTAATACTTCATAATTTTTCGTAATTTGTAACACCACTGGAAACTAACAATAACTTGGGTGTAGCTACCAGCTACCAGCTATTTTGATTTAAAAACCAAAGTGATGAACCGATTCAGATATTTTTTCTATGGTACCAGTCGGAAAGTATATCCTTGTCTTAGTAGTGTGATGTCCGGTACCGTCGTGGCTAGCCGACTTTCTTCTTGAGAACGGTCTCCCGTCGGGATCGAAACTAGTCGGGCATCCTCGAAATACACACGTTAGTTAAAAAGCAGTATATTTAAGGGAATAAAAACACCCTTACACATAAAAAATATTCAACTTCTTCAATTCAAATCGTTTACTAAATAACGGAGTTATAAGAAAAATACATCCGAATTGAGAACCTCCCCCTTTTTAAGACGGTTCAAAATAGGTACATTTTAACTACTTTGTGACACCAATGATTGTCAGAATGGGCTTAAAAGGAGCTGTCTCAGCATACCTGCTATTAAAACAACTAGTACCTAAATGTGTAGCCGCATACAACACTTTTGAGGCTTCCGAACGAAATTGTAACATATATTGATTGATAGCAATAGTAGTTTTTTTTTTTTTTAATATTTGGTGACCTTCATTAGACTTTTTAACTGCGTTAATTGCGTTATTGTGTGTTTATTTGTAACATCACCGCTCTAGAACGGATGAACTAATTTTAATTAAGTTTTTTTATATGTCATTAAAATAATGCACTAGAAATATGCACTAGACATATGGCGAGGAGTTTACAAACATACAACAATTATTTGTGGATCATACAAGAATGATATATGGCGACGAGTTTACAAACATACAACAATTTGTGTATGTTAATAATTTGTCGATCATACATATTTTTCTATGATCCACAAATAATTGTATGTATGTCATTTCTTCATTCCCCCTCCCTGATCTCCCACTCCTCATCCCCCTCAAAGGCGGGCTGCGCACTTACAACTCTTGAGTTGCAGGTGTCCCGTCCGTTCGTCAGTCCCCCTAAACAAGAAATAAGATATAATATAAAGATATACACATAAATACATACATAAAAGGGGCTGAACAGCATTAAGCTGAGGAACGGTTGTTATGTCCCTCCAACACAAAAGGAACATGTTCCCATCAGGTTAGTTGATCATGCCTGCGGGCCGCAGTCCAACGGTTGATGTTTTGAAGTTGTATATATACTAATCGTCGCGAGAACTTTATTATCGTGATTCAGTATAGTACTACGTCATTTGGCTAGTTGCTACGTAGTTCAGTTTAACTTTACTAGATGGAGTTGATACGATTTTTCTGTATGTGGCGGTCACCACTACTTTATATATAATCTCTAATATACAAAACAACCCTATCCCTTATTCGGCTTTTACAACACCCCTGAATAGAAATGGAGTAGCCCTATTCTCCTCCACAAAGAACCACACGGTACTAATTTTGTATATGTATATTATATATATTATAAGATATGAAGAAAAAATTAAAATGAAGTGTACAATACGCGATAGCGTTATAATAAAAATGGCGGAAACATTTTAATAAGGAAAGTCGAAGACTAAATAACTTCGAATAAAATTACCATAGCGTACGTGGAATGGAAATGTTGCAAGGAATTAATTTTGTGAAATATGGTGTATACTGGTGTGTTTGGGTTATTTAAAAGAAAGAAAGAAAGATTTATTTTTACATTTTCTAGATGTTGAAACGGTAGTGTCCCTAACAAATTTCACCTTTTCAAGGCGTGCGAATACTAACTGACCTCAAAAGTATAAATACCTAATTTATAATTTACTTAAATTATGCACATATATTGTAATATTAAAAACGTGCATTAGTCCAATACGTTAGTAACATTTTATGAAACCAGGGGAAAACTCGACCACTTTAGATAGGTAGAGCCTTGCTCAGGCACGAATGGGCCGGCTCGACCGGTGCTATGCCATGGCCTCACAGAAAACCGGTTGTGAAGCAAAAGCATTGTGAAGTGAAGCATTTCCACAAAATGAATGAGGTTCCCGGTGGCCCAACTCCCCCTATCCCCTTTCCTCTCCCTCTTACCCCCCTCTCCTCATTCTCATGTTTTCATCAACCCCCCCTCTTCTTCCCCCTCCCAGAATCCCAACATCCCTCATCACCCACAAAGGCAGGCAGCGCACTTAAGACTCTTGAGTTTCATGTGTCCATTTTCCATGGACGGCGGTTGTCACTTACCATCAGGTTACCCGTCTGTTCGTCTGTCTCCCTATAGTATAAAAAAAACATAGGGGGATATTTCACTCCACCGTGAACCACACCGCACAGTACATACTTATTCAGAGGACTTCTCACTCACTCAATCTTTTTTGAATCAAAATCATTTAATTCAATTAAACTATCCACTGGTATTGTCGACTCTTACCTCTCTTTCTCTCTCTCTCTCTCTCTCTCTCTCTCTCTCTCTCTCTCTTAACTTACTCTTGAATTGTCGAGAGAAGTCAGTTAGACTAAGTTAGTGGTTGCCTGTTCCAATAAGTAGATCCTATGGTAGAACAAGAGCCAAGGAACTCCAAAGACACTCTTTCAATTATTTTACATAATTTTCTTGTTACTGTTAGGGGGGATAAGGGGGTCACGAACAGACGATAAGTGACAACCGTCGCCCATTGACCATTATTGGCCAGCAATTTTGGGTCTTCGGTATCTCACTCATTCGACATAGTTTGTTTTCCAGTTTCTGTGAGTCCGTGGTATTCTTCAGGTTGAGCCGGCCTCTTCGTGCCTAAGCATCGCTATCATTCATCATTCGGTAACAGAATTTGAAATTAAAACGTTTTGAGACTTTTTTAAATAAGTGATGTTAAATACTTTCGTGATACTTTTACAAATTTCGGGATGGGACTGTGCGAAAAAAAAACATTACATTGATATCAGACATTTGTTTTCCTTACCCGGATGAATTCGCTTTTAAAAATCCTGCAGCAGCTTTCCTGTCACAAAATCAATTTCACTTTATTATCTAAACCAAAAAAATAAGCTTAATGTGCCTATAAACTCCTTAAGCACTAGCTATTGGACCGAGCATTAAAATTGATTAAAAAAGATCAACGGTTCATTTTTATCCACGTCGCTTCAAGACCCGCTACTTTATTCTGTGTAATTCTTTTTAACCGCCTTCACTAAGAAGGATCTTATATTTTAACACTTTTTTTGTACATACTCACGCCTTGATTCCTGTAGGAGCAGCAGAGCTGTAATTAATATGTCCCCCTCTTATCTATATATGAATTAATAAAGAGATTGAGTAATTTTTGATTGTTTAAACTTAAGAGCGCACTAGAACTATGAGACATTTTGAAATATTTTTTCTGTATTGGATAGTTTTCTTTTATGGGACAAACGAGCATACGGGTCACCTGATGGTAAGTGACTACCGCCGCTTACAGACAACCATCACAAGTGCGTTGCCAGCCTTTTAGGTAGGAGTACGCTCTTTTCTTGAAGGTTTGAAAGTCGTATCGGTCTTGAAATGCGGTAGGCAACAATTTGTTCGACAAGCTGGTTATGAGAGGCATAAATCTTCTGGAGTAGCCCACAGTGGTGCAGCACCAATCTTCCAGATGATTTGTATGGAAACTTTGTCGCGTAGAACGATGGCGGAAACCTGCGGCCGGTGTAAGTCCGAACTATTCCTTTTTTTTATACCATAGGAGGACAGGCGAACAGACGGGTCACCTGATGGTAAGTGACAACCGCCGTCCATGGAAACCAGCAACTCAAGTCGTAAGTGCGCTGCCCACCGTTGAAGGTGATGAGGGATGGGGGGAGGGAAAGAAGATTAGGGATGAGGAGATAGAAAATAGGAGAGGGGGGATGGGGGAGAGGGGAGTTGGACTCCGGAAACCTCATTAATTTCGGGGAAATGCAACACAAGTTTTACTTCAAAACCGGTTTTCTGAACACATAATAATTTATGGGGACATGATACAAGCTGTAGAGAAATCAGATGCAGAATGTATTTACATATATAGCATAGCGTATGTATGAAGCTCACGCCTATATTCCCTAAGAGTAGGCAGAGTTGTATGGAAAGTGTTCCTCTTTTCCAATAAAAATTTGGTCCCACTAACGTAAAAGTTTTGGTTGACGGCAATTGGCAAGCCAATTGCCGTCAACCGGACAATGTATGACTGTATACATACTGTCTGATAGATCCCTTAGTTGCCTGTTACAGCACCATCGGCCAAAGGTGGGGTGGCCCTATTCCAATAAACTCTGAACCACATGGCAAAACAAAGTATAGAGTACTTATTGAGCATTCTATAAAAACGTGCTTAAATCTGCGGGTTACGTTTGATTAATGTTATGTAGTGCACGGATATGAAACGGGATTATAAATATATTAGTTTAGATAATAAGGTTAGAAAAACTGTATTAGCTATAGTCATTAGTGTGTCTATACATAAATATAAATATTTTTTTTCTTAGACTACTAGCAACGTGGTCACAGATTACTGGTATTACTGTTAACCCCCCTATTTAAGCTAAATGCTTGTTAGAGGTGGGTTCACTATTCCGGTCAATGGCACTGTACGGTGCACGCTCCAGTCAGTCACTGTCAAGTGGGCAGAGCGGCAGCATGGGATTCTTTGTTTTTTTTTTATATACTATAGGGGGACAGACGAACAGACGGGTCACCTGATGGTAAGTGACACCGCCGTCCATGGACACTTGCAACTCAAGAGTCGCAAATGCGCTGCCCGCCTTTGAGGGTAATGAGGGAGGGGGGATGCAGGGAGCGGAAAGAAGAGAGGAGGTATGAGGAGATGGGAAAGAGGAGAAAGGAGATGAGGGAGAGAAAAGGGGGGAGGGGGAAGTGGGCCTCCGGAAACCTCACTCAATTCGGGGAAATGCAACGCAAGCGTTACTTCACAACCGGTTTTCTGTGAGGCCGTGGTATCGCACCGGTCGAGCCGGCCCATTCGTGCCTAAGCATGGCTCTACCACTGAAAAGAATTGCTATATGTGTACTGTGTAATGTGTACCGCGCTAAAAGAAGTTTTCACTTCACAAATAATCATCTGGACTAGAACCGTGGTTTTCTGGTTTCGGGACCGCCCTGTTACCCACCTGAGCTATTTATTTATAAATTTACCTTCGTATTCTAACGATATTGTAGCATTTTCATTGCCTGAAAACACGGATAAAACGACGTTTTCTAAAATGAAACCTAGCTGGATCGATTTATAGCCCCCGTAACCCCCTGGATTCTAAATTTCATGAAAATACTTTGAGCCGTTTCCGAGAATTAGATTATATATATAGATATACAAGAATTACTCGTTTAAAGGTATTAGATATATCTATCGGCTGCACATAACGCTACTAAAATTTTACCATAACTTTATAAAAAATCTGTACAATACGTACATGTCTACCCATAGACAATAGACATATTAATATTATCATCAACCCTATTTCCGAGATCACTGTAAGTCCACATATCAGTTGTTGTTAATACGGGTGATATTCCTTATAGAACAAATGTCAGCCAGCCAGCATTCAGCAATTATTTCTGCCATATCTGCATTTTAATCGAGGTTCTACGCTCTCTTTGGTATAAGAAATAATGGCATGCGTTCATGCAAAATAGGTCCCAAGTTCCGGTTCGACATGTACTGTAGTATTTGTAGTCGATTCTATTCGTGATTTCGACGAGTATTCATTCATATATGATACGTTACACGTGAGTAATTTTGAGTAGGTTTATATAGTTCAGTATCAATCGATCGCTGAAGTTTCTTTTCAATCGACTTCAAAAAATGAGGAGGTTATTCGTTTCTACAGTAAGAAAATGCGGCACGTCTAAGGTAAAATTAAAATATTAAAAAATATATAAAACTAAGAAATGTCTTCGTTATTTTGTGAAGCGATTCTAATACCTCTTTTTTATATTATATTATGAATATAACGTTATTAAGAAGAAAGTAACATTTTTTAAACACATAGCAACCATAAACAAAATAAAAATCTCCTAAAGATTTTTTATGGTATATAAGACAAACGAGCAGATGGGTCACCAAACATACCACCTAATAAACCAAATACAGATAACGGTACGGGTAAGACATGAAATAATGGTGACGATGATAGGATGTAATAGAATTAATGTCGTTTAATGTCAGCAGGTGATCAAAAATTACGGCATTAAAAAAATACACCCATAGACAAAAAGAACATTCACATTATCTGGTTGGTATCAAAAATCTATTAAAAGTTCATTCTCAGCTGTTAATCTCATTAGCGTTGGAAATTTTAAGCCAAGTGGTGGTTATAGCAATTGTCATTTAACAATTAATTTCTGCCAAGTAAACCCTACTTATTTAGTTAGTTGAATGATATATAGACAGATAGATATACTGTTTTATGTACACAAAAAATAGGACACAATACCTATATACATATAGATACTTACGCCTGTGTCTCCAAAGGGGTAGGCAGAAGCAGATATTAATGCCATTTACGTAAGAGATTGCAGGCTCAATGCCGTTATCCGAACACTTTTGGGAATAAGATGGGAATACTTGGTGTATATTGATAGGAAAGGGAGGATAGAAAGGGAAGAAAAGGGATATTGTTCATATATGTTAGATGGATTGGGGAGTATAGGAGTATATATAGCGAGTCAGGTGCCGGGAAGTCGGAGTCTTATAACTAATGGACAGAATGTTATATTTAAATCTAAAAACCTAACCTAACCGTATGCTACCCATACAACAGTGACCTTATTTTTCCGAGGCCAGCTTCTTCAGAGGTCCTTCCATCTCCGATACTGGATGCAGACCCATCCAGTATCGGATTATCGGAGATGGAAGGACGACGGAGATGAAATACGACGGCCTTTAGACCCGAATAAAGCCAACGAGTCATCAATCGGCCGCGAAAGCCTCAACCAATTTGAATGATTATGTTTATAAAAATAAAACTTATTTCATTAACCTCACTTAAAAAAATATTATTTTGTACATTATTACAGCAAATTAAATGTAGACAAAGAACAAGTTTACAACAACAAGTGTATTAAAAGTATATTTTTATTATGTAGGGGGCAAAGGAATAGATCTAAGTCCATTGACACGTACAACGCAGAATCGGCAAGGAGTTGCAGTCCTTTAAGTTAGGAATACGCTATAGAAAAAAGCACTACGTATTTTACTCTATGAAATCTCATTTAAGGAAAAGAATGTACAACTAAAAAGTTCCTCACTTATGCGGTCAAGAAATAAAGACACATTACCATTAAAAATCATTAATCACTCATGACTTCATGAACTATGAGTATTAATTATATTAATTACATTAGTACGGCCAATACAAGCCTATCAAGGATAAAATCCTAAAAACCCTTGACAAAACATCCTACATAAAAATGATAAACATACATGAAGCCTAGCAATTTGCTACTAAAAAAGCCGCAGGCGCTTTAAGCCTAAAAATAATATTGATAAAACGAAGTTAAAAAGAAGCATACCATTAAAACGTATATCCACAATCTCGTTGACATGAAACCATTTCAATCACAGATCACTATAAAATTCAGCGTTAGTCACTAGTCATCATCATGTTTAAATCAAACACTCCATTTTACATTTAAAACATAAAATGTCACATATTTTCCGCGCTTAAACTGTATGAAAACATCTTTTTTTGTATTTTACATCAAGTCCATTCAGCCTTATACGTACGGCCAATGGCTTCTGTTAGGAGGAACTTACTGATTATTTCATGGCACCAAACCTATACACAGTTATGTAAAACAACTTAATTTTGTAAGTTCAACATATTATGTATCTTATATGCTCTGCGAAAAGCTGATTGTTGAATGTAAATTACAGTGGGGTGAGAACATCTTCACCCCATCCCTTTCATGACACTAGTGTTGGGAAAGTATCATTCTGAATTATTACTTCTACGAATTATATTAGCAAACCTTTTTGTTAGATACTGCTAGTTTATATTAGAAACAACATATCTATAGGAATTTTACGTGTACAACACGTAAAATGTGACATTTCTATAAATCTGTTTTATAAACAAAGATTCAACAATTATTACAAAAAAATATCTTAACGTCTACTTCTACTAACTACTTCTATATTGCACCAAGCTACCCATCATTCTTAAATCCACTATCAATCTTGTCTATACAAAGTTTTCCTGTAAGAGATCGCTCTTAGCGATAAGGCCGCCCATTGTGCAAATCACCTTCTATATTTAACTTTAAGCAATATGTCTTTGGTGTACAATAAAGATTATTCTTATCTTATCTTATCTTATCTTATTCTTATCTTAACATAACAAATTATTTGTAAACAAAACTTAAAATGTTAAAATATACTAATAAATCTACAATCAATTTATCCAAATATAAACATAAAACATTTTACATGTGAACTTCAAATTTGAAGTTCCAGCACATTGTACTGACTCAACTGAACTTTGACGTTAGACAGTTAAAACTGGGTTTTCTATGAAAATGAACAAAGTATATGGTTAAGCTTCTGCAGCAGATTCTTCTAAATTTTTTTAATACAACTTTTTTATGCGTCAACGAAAATAATAAATAATTTAGGACATAATTCGTAAATCTTGGGAAAATAAAGAAAAGACTGTACACTAATTGCATTTAGAACAATTAAAAATATCAAGAAAATATTTTATATCGATAAAAACTTCTAAGTGTGTAACAACACATTAAATCTATTCACAATGTTGCCATATTCAAAAATAGTATTCTTTAAGTGGTAATGTTACACTAAAATTTTATTGAATTGAAAATATAGAGCATGAAATATGAAACTGTCTTACGATAACTAATAATAATTGATTATTTAAGTATCATCGATGAATGTAATTTGTTACTTTGACTAAAAACATTGAAAAGTAATCAGTGTTGCCAATTTCACAAAAGTTGTTGTTGAGTCAAGTTGCGACTTTTAATTAGTAGGTCTTAGCCAAAAAAACTGTGGAACTTTGAACTTCAAGGGCTCGTTTTATGCTGATGGAACTGAAAAGACTTATAAATAATATGTTGGGCTTGAATTGAATTTTTATTATAATCTCATGGCTAACAAGAATGGCATAATATTAATATTATTGTGAAGAGGTTTATGTTGTTTAGAGTGAAGTTTTACAAGGCTACCCACTCGTACAAGATCGCTAGCCCTAAAATTGCATCAAATCATGACACGTCCTCGCTCGTCACTGCCCATATTAAACTGATGAGTTTTATACTTGGCATATTTTAATAGTTACGCACACAAACGGAGGATAGAAAACCAAGTAAAACCAAGCTATGCAGTGATTTTTTCTATACGAAATAAGTGATAGATTTACTTATACAATTTACTTACTACCTTACCTACAACTAAATGAAATAAATGAAGCGTCAAAATAAAAGGCACTCTTAATGACTTTCAGTACTGAATTATTAATGTAACCTTAATAAAATTTTAGCGCAAGTTATCTCTTACTTGCTCATTATCACTAATTTTCAGTGCACTACTTTACAGTAAGTAACAGAAGGAAATCTTGAGTATGTCTTTGTTAAAATCAGCATGCGACTTTATAGAACCACTTGACACTATTCACTAGTCTACCGATTTTAATTTATAGGTTTTGGTAGCCCTGTTTTGAATGTAAATTACGTCAAATGTTAAATGTCAAATTAACCTAACCGAGTCTCGAAAATATTCATAATCTAATAATACTATTATACTTAAATAAAAATATTAAAAGTCAGTCAGGCACTAAGCATTCAGTATTGTTTAGTTATAACGCTGCTCTTAAAATGAACGTTGTTCATAAAATTTGTACAATTCATCACAGTTATGTCAGCCGAAATTTGTACCGAAAATTCAGATTCTCAGCTGTAAATTATGAATCGTCATCTGCAGCACAGCCTCAAGTACAAGAAGAAAAGTATGATTTTGAAGATCTAAATGTTCTTGAACGTACAGAACGCCGTAAGCCTAAAATTGACCCATTTATGAAGAATGTCTTCGTTTCTTCATTTGACCGGGAATTGCTCGCATATCCCGAGATAATAAACAAAGAAGAGAATGAAAACCTTGAACAGAGACTTAATGCTATAAACCAAGTATTTTCTGACCCTGATAAAACTGCAGATGACAGGAAAAATATATTACAAAGAACTAAAATGTATGCGGCACCCGTGAGCTGGACTAGAAATGGCCTCGCAGCTAATCATACCGAAATGTTAATGTATTTAGATGCTATTTCTAAGGATTTCCAACTTGGACAAGAGCTCAGTGACCATTGGGTTGGATTACAAGCATTACAACAAGGGTTAACACAAGACCAATACTCTATGATAATTGATGATCTTATATCCGGAGATAATACTATAGCATTGGCGATTAAGGAGCGAGTAGCAGAAAGGATCACTCAGGCTGATTTCAGGACTACGGCAGAGATGGATGGGCAAGGTATGTTGACTTAATAATTTAGCTTTTCTGAACAGCCCTTTCTTTAGCACATTACCACCACTTCAGGGTATGTTTTCTGTGGTGACCCCTACCATGTAAAACTAACTTACTTTTGACTTGCTCATTCTTATTAATAACACATTCTGTGTGTAAATATACCCAGTTTAACATCACTTTACTTTGGTATTTTCAGGAATCTGGCATATATCTGGTGAAAAAATCTGCAACTACAATAACAGTTACTTACTGGTTCTTTGTGCCATAGAAGCATCTAGATTAATGGCATTCCTGGTACATCCTAAAGCCCAAGGCGTTACAACAAATGGCCATTTCATCAATTTCTTCAAAACACAAGGTATCTTTGGCTATTTGGGCAAGAAGTTAGTTAGTTATTTTTATCAAGTATGTAGTATTATGTTTTGTGTAATCTTGCTGTATCACCTTTTCCCGACAGACTTAACAACTTTATGTGTTTTGAAATGTGAGGTTTCATTTGAATTGTCTTGATAGTGATAGATAGGCGGTAGATGTAGTACACCTACATATGTAAACTTCAACTCATCCAAATTTAAGGGACAGCTAAGAAACATTTACCATATGCCTTGCCCTTTTATCGCCCCCCTCATTCCCCGCCGTTTACTAAACGGACTAATAGCGTGTCGCTTTTGGTGTAACTTGTCATAATAATGTCTGTTGACTCATATTACTTGCTGCACCATTTTATTGTCCATAATAGTTCACCCCTATTTCAAGAAAAAAATATTGGACTTGTTCAGATACTGAGATTGCAAGCACTGACACCAGACAGCGGCTCTAGAATAACATACATAAAATCACCCTGTATCCCCGAAAGCTTTGGGTATCCACACTCACTCGGTGAAACTTGAATATTATATAAAATATTATATTTTTTCTTTTGTTTAAATTAAAGAAATATAAAAATATATATTTATTTATTTTTTTAATTTAAACAAAAAAAAAATTAAATATATGCTGTCCAGGATTTTTTTAGACAACCCATTTTTAATATATTTTATAATATACGAAATTTATTATAAAATAAGTTTCATTCTATTATCAGCTCCGTGAAGGTTGATCTAGGGTTGGATCTTAGACCATTACCGTCAACTGGGCACTTTTAAGGTTTAGATCTGAAAATTTGAAGTAAGGACAGGAAATAGAGGATAGAAATTGAAGAAAAGGGATGTCAGGGTCGCATTACATACAACACGAACTGGCAGGTGCCGAGAAGTTCGAGCCCTCAACAACTACAAACACCTGTGTAAGATAGGTATCAACCAAGCAAAAAATAAAGATCAGATTGATGATGTTTTATAGAAAGGGCAGGCCGAAAATCTGGTATTTTCGTGTAACATATGATGGCAGGAGAGGCAGCTTGTGATATATGTATAAATAGAAACAAGTCGCAGGCTGTTGTCTCACTTACCCTTAAGGGAGAATGGTGTGAGCTCATGTACATATACATAGAAGTAATACTATACTTATAAGACAATTTTATTTTCGTTCTAGCAACCCCTCTAGACCAGACATCTGAGTCTGCGCTGGCACAAATACTCGGTATGTCTCGGCTTCATGCTGCTACTCTGTGTCGGTCCCGACTGAAGGCAGCTGTGCATGAAGTTGTCGAGTATACTAGACCTAGGGTATTCACTGGTAGGTAAATGTTTTAAGATTTTTGATGTATTGTCCACGGACAACTACGACTCAAGAGCCCACCTTTGAAGGTGATGAGGGAAGGTGGATACGGGGAGGAGAAAGAAAAGAGGGGAATGGGAATGAAGAAGGAGAGGAGGAATGAGGGGAGAGGAGAGGGGGAGTTGGGCCTCCGAAAACTTCACCATTCTTGGGGAAATGCCACACAAGCATTACTTCACAACCGGTTTTCTGTGAGGCCGTGGTATCGCACTGGTCAAGCCGGCCCATTCGTGCCTAAGCATGGCTCTGCCAATGTTAAAATGGTATGATTAGTACTACAGTTTATAATGTCAAGAATTTTAACTCAAATATACTTAAACACTAAAACTAAAAATTATCTTATATATTTACTGTCGTCAATGTCTATCCAATGGTTGCCTGTAAGAAATTAATTGGTGTACAATATAGATTACTCTATTCTATTTTTATAAACAATAGCTTAAGAACTTCAGGTTATACCTGTAACTCGTATTGGCCCTAGCCGGAAAGTCTGAGCACTTTAACATTTTTCCAAACAAATAAATGTCTTTGTCTGCTGCTGACCTTAGAGGTCGAGAGTTCGATTACTGCCCTGGACAAAAATTTGTGCGATCCACAAATTATTGTGTAACTATTAACTTCTCTTTTGCCAGGTAAACCGCTAGCAGAGCTCTCTACTATTCGTTCCACAATAGGGGAGGCATTATTAGATATTTATGCTAGTGAGAGTGCGGAATTTTTCACTGCCGGCTTGTTGGATGGATATATGGAGCCTGATGCTGAACTGGAGATGGCCATGTGCAGGTATACCATTAGCATTTTATATTGATGATCTGTTTTTTTTTTCTGGCTGTCTGAACGCATACAGATATCTATCTGTGTGCGTTGCTTATTTTACTGTCTAAGAAAAGGAATAGAGTGCAGATTACAAAATGTGTTCTTTTTATCAATTAAATATTTTTGATTATTACATATTGTTGTATTTTTAATTTATTAATAATCACGGCTGTCTAAGAAAAGGATGTGAGATCATTAACCGTAGTGATATACGACTGGTGTTAACTACATTGAAACCAGACATTAACAAGGTCACCGAGTACCTTCAGCCTCTGCAGTTGCCAAGGGATGTCGCCTCTGTAGTAGTCCCCTATCGTCATCATCACGGAGAGTGGTCTGACCAGCTGTTTACTTTCTCTCTAACTTATATATATATATATACCAGAAGATGGCTCCTGTCCGTGATATTCACTGCTTCTTACGAGGTAGCACAAAGCTGAGCTAATGCCCATTTTTGTCTCATACAGTGGCACTTGGCAGCACTGATGTTTGATGAATTATTTTATGAGTACAAAATAAATATATTTCTTTCTTTCTTTTATTCTTTCTTTCTTTCTTTCTTTCTTTCTTTCTTTCTTTCTTTCTCTTCTTATCTGTCCCACCTTTCTCTACACACTCTACACACGTGCTGGCCTGAGGAGTCACCGTTTGAGATTGGAAAACATTTGGTCCCGAAATAAACGGAAGCGCATGCGTTTCCCTCCCATTTGATCCTGGGTCTTTTAAGCGGGGCGTGATGGCGCATCTCACCAGTCCGCCATAGTGTGGGTCACCATGCTGCATTGACTGCACTTGCAATGAAGATGGTGACCACCACTCTTGGACTCCACTTATTGCTTTCCATCAGGCAGCGTGGAGTCATTATAGTAGGCTTATATGTATATATATAAAAGAAAAAAAACTTCAATTTGTGATTATTAATAGAGAATAGTCAGACATATATAACGAGTATAATTAACTATTCTGTAAAAAAGGGGCATTAGAATTTATATTTTCTTTTAAAGTACTAGTAAATTATCAAAATATCTATTTGTATAGTCTGTTACTATGTCAGGGTTGTACTAATGCGGAGTTTTATAAAGTTAATAGTAGCTGCTACGTTCCCAAGATTTGAAGCGTGATATTTCATAGCTAATGTTATACTTAAATAAATATTCTATCCAATACAAAATATAATATTTTTTTTGCGACTGGAACTTCCAGAAAACAAACAAACTGTTCAGGTATTATAGTATTATATTCATTCAGTAATTAATTATTTGATTATTTTCTTAGGAACTTCATGGCAAACCACGGGCTGACTTCCATGCTGAAACTGCTCTCAATCCCAGCTTTGGACAAAGAAGAGGAGTGCAAGAAACTGTTTAATGACATGAGGCACTTAGCTTTGCGAGGAGAGAGTTTAGATAGTGTTAACATGTTCATTGGTATGTATAACACTACAAGTACCAAAGACACTGTAAAGAAACCATTAATCTATTGTGGTAGAACCATGCTTAGTCACGAATGGGCCGGCTCGACCGGTTCGATACCACGGCCTCACAGGAAACCGGTTGGGAAGTCAGTGAGATTTCTGGAGACCCAACTCTCCTCTTCCCCCCCGCATCCCCCTATCACCCTCATCACCCAAAAAAGGCGGTTAGCGCTCTTGCTACTCTTGAGTTGCAGGTGTCCATGGACGGCGGTTGTCGCTTACCATCAGGTGACCCGTCTGTTCGTCTGTCCCCCTAACCTTAACTACATGTTTAGTGAAGAAAACATATCTTAACGCTGAAAATATATGTTTATTTTGCTATGCTTTATGTACATAGTACAACTTTGTGTAAACTTTAAATTGTTGTTCTGAGTCTGTGTGTTCCTTGTCCGCTATTTAAATATTTGTAAATTCGCTTGTTCTAATAAAGTACATATGGCAAAAAGTATTAATCTTACAAATAAGGGTACAATGGGCAGTCTTATCGCTAAAAGCAATCTCTTCCAGACAACATAGTATGGAGATATTAACAAAATGATGTAATGAAAACAGTGATAGAGTGAAAAGCTATAAACATATGTACATATATAGTTAATTGGTATATACCTACCGTTATCTAGTAGTGATAACAGATTGGATCAGAAGCAGCTTAGTTCTACATAAATGAAAAAAATATAACAATATTAGTGTTAGATAATATTGCTTGACCCTATTTTAAATTCATTTAGGATTTCAGTTTAACTTCCTTGTATCGAATAGATTTAGAAGTTAAATGATTATTTTAACTTATTTTCAATATAATTTCAGCTTTACACGGCATCCACCATGCTGGCAAGATGATGTCAGAGGAGATCAAACAAATTAGAAACCCCCTAATGCATCCCTCGTTTATATTTAAAAAAGTAATAGCAAATAGACATCAGGTAAGTCAAGTGTTTAATTTGATGCTACTTGTTAAAGAACAAAACCTCTATCCTCACATCTGATCAAATTCTGACCAAATTTAAAAACATAAATTAACACCATCTAGCAGAGATGAACGTAACTACGAAGCAACTACACTAAGTACATATAAAGATCCTGAATCACGATATGAGAGATTTCCCGTCGGTTAGCATCTATGCTTGTTCCCAACATCAACTGCCACCCAGGCATGATCATATCGCCTGGTGGGAGGATCCTCTCTTGCTGATGGAGGGACATAACACCCTTTCCTTCACAGATAGCAAAATTGGGAGTAGATATAGGTGGATGGAGGTAGGACGATGAATGGAAGTAGAAAGAAATTACATAAGTGTGTTTAATATAACACACACATACATCTACTTACGCCTATATCCCCGAAGGGGTAAGCAGAGGCGCCTGAAACTCCCATTTTTTTCCAATTATAATTAAGTCCCATTTACGTAGGGGCAAGCCTATAACGGTCATCCGGACACTATGTTTTTTTTTATATCAGGGGGACAGACGAACAGGCGGGTCATCTGATGGTAAGTGACAACCGCCGTCCATGGACACCTGCAACTCAAGAGTCGTAAGTGCGCTGCCCGCCTTTGAAAGCGATGAGGAAAGGGGGATGCGGGGAGGAGAAAGAAGAGGAGGGGTGGGAAAGAGGAGGGTTGGGCCTCCGGAAACCTCACTAATGTAAATTATTAATGTAATTTAAAAAAACACATTACAATTTTTCCTAGAATATACAGAAATTTTGATATTAAAACGAAATACATAATAATAAATAATAAGAGAAAATAAACCAACATGTTGGATACCCCAAAGTGCGTTTTGAGCATGTGTCAATATGTGTGTGGATGCATGTGTGAGTATATATGCATGTCTGCTGTCCGCAATAGTGTATGATAATGTCTGTACTCGGCTTTTCGACTCACACGGTAAGAGAATGAGAAATGCTTTTCTACTACAACAAAACCATACTATTGATATGTTTAATACAACATCTGGTAATATTTACAGGAAAGAGACGCCCCTAAACTCACTCTCTACTTGGCTGAACATCTCCACCCGTCACTCAAGCCTCCTTCAGACCAATTGGAATACTGTGTCTTGAGAATGCGGTTTGCGTGTGAAACTCTCATGGCAAGACACGGGGTGAAAGTCAATACAGCATATACGTAAGTATCTAATAATAATAATAACTTGACACATCTCAAACATGACCGTCTGATCACAAACTAAGCAGAGCTTATACTATGGTAATCAGACAGCTGATAAATGTCTCTACTTATATATGAATTTTAACGAATTTGGAATAATAAATACATTCATACATACATACATACATACATGCATTCACGCCTGTGTCCCCGAAATGGTATACAGAGACGTTATTAACACCAACATTCTGCAAATAATAATTTAATTCCATTCAAGTAAGCGGAGGGCAGGCCTAGCGTCATCCGGGCAGTTTTTGGGAATTATAATGGAAAATTTGAAATATATAAATAGGAAAGAGAGGATATAAAGGGAAGGAAATGGATATTGTTTATATAGATGGATTGGGGAGTACAAGCAATAGCTCAAGCAAGTTAGGGTCGCATACCTAAATCTAGAACTGACTGGTGCCAGCCTTCTAACTATAAAATATAATGTACACATAACACATTCCTTAATATCCTAGAAGAGCTACGATTATAACATAGCTTATTTTATTTAAATGGCTCTGACAGACGTTTCTTGGTCTAGTTCTAGTGTTTATTGACCCTGACTGCTGAGCCAGAAGTCGAAATTTTGATTCCTACACGGGACAATAATATGACACTAATAAATACTTATATGTTTACATCTGTAGGTATATTTTAATAGGTGAGATATACCAAGGGTTGAAACTTGACGTTAACGTGGGAGAGCCATGCTTCGGCACGTATAGGCAGAATTATTACCACGGCATAACAGGAAACCGGCTGTTAAACAATGCTAGCATTGTGTGGCCGAGTAAGTGAGGTTACCGGAGATCCAACCCCCTTTCCAGTCCCCGCTTTCCCCTCCTCCCTTTCCCCTACTCTAAAAGGTGGACAGCATTCTTGTGATACTTGAGTTGCAAGTTTTCATGGGTGACGGAGATCACTTACCTACAGATGACCCGTCTGCTCGTTTGTTCCCTATGCCATAAAAAAAAACGTTGCAACTATAATTGCGTTTTCTCGTCCTTTTTTTATATAATTAATATTATTGCACCAAACTACATATTATTCAATTAATCTATTATCAATTTTGTCCATTCAAAAGTTGCCTGTAAGAGATTGCTCTTAGTGATAATGCAGGGCCAAGTCCCTCCCCTCTTTTCACTACTCCCTTTCCCCTACCCTAAAAGGCGGGCAGCACTCTTGTGACTCTTGAGTTGCAAGTGTTCATGGGCAGCTGAAGTCACTTACCATCAGGTGACCCGTCTGCTCGTTTGTCCTCCTACTATAAAAAAAGAACAATTAATAATTTATTTATAAGATTTGATGCAGTTGGGTGTTAGATATTTATAGAATTTTATTTGTGTTAACACTTTGACGCTTCTGTGAATGTCATATTTCATTTTTTTTTGTATAAAAACTTTTTGTTTTCGCCAGAGAATTGAACCGGTTGGCCGAAGCGGCAACAGAGATACTGGTTATGACTTCAGTCCTGTCGAGAGCTTCCAGGTATGAGGATTTTTTTTTACTTGAGTTTGCTTAAAATAAATTATTTCACCAATTTGCTCGATAACATAATATAAATAATCGTCGTCTAACTTTAACCTTTTTCTTCGTTTATTTGATAATCTAATCTATGTACAGGGTGTTCCTAAACATGTGGTCATATTTTAGTCATTTTAGTAGATTTAGCTTGAAAAAAGTCAGTTCGATTATTTTTTATCTCTACAACATACTATGAATTTACTTGTCATTGTCTAAAATTATAATTTTATTTTTTTATTTACTTTTTTGGCAAAGTCCGTGTATGCCAACACTGACTTTGCCATCCTTGGTATTAAATATGATCACTTTATTCACGGGGTCAACTAAATGATATATATATACTAAATGATAAATGATATATAACGATATATTCTTAATAATATACGTAAAAAAAAACTTTTGTTCTTTGCAAAAATTCATACAATGGACGCAAATAACACTCAGACTCGGGGCTTGCAACGAAATGGTTTACGTTTTTAGTTATCTCAATTTATCTTCTCAACTATCCGCCCAAATTAAATACACACAAATTTTATATTCATAAAACTTTCGAGGTAATGAAACTCTTTATTTTATACGAATGCATAATATAATGTATGTTATAAATTCACCTAAACATTTCTTTAGGAATTTTATTTTTTTTAGCAAAGAAAATATTATTCTATGTTAAATGTAAGAGTTAGATAGGTGATTCATGCTTATGCACGAATGGGCCGGCTCGAACAGTGCGATACCAGGGCCTCACAGAAAACCAGTTGTGAAGCAACGCTTGCATTGCATTTCCCCGAAATGAGTGAGAGTTCCGGAGGCCCAACTCCACCACTCCTCCTTTCCTCTGCCCTCACCCCCTCTCCTCTTTCCTATCTCCTCATACCCCCATTTTCTTTCCCCTCCCCATTCATCGAGTTGCAGATGTCCATGGACGGCGGTTATCACTTACCATCAGGTGACCCGTCCGATCGTCTGTCCCCCTATAATATAAAAAAAAACGGTGTCGCCTACTTTATTGTAGATCTACTAAAGAATAAGAATTATTCCTTTATTTCTAACCGTTTTCTCAACGCACTCCGATAAAGCGTAAAACTGACTTATATTTCTCCGTCTTGGTTAACAAATGCTGAAATTTTACACTGAAATAATGTGTATATTATACTAAAACATAGCCTATGTCACTCAGAAAGAGTCTAGCTTCCTATAATTGAAAGAATTTTTAGAATCAGACAGGTGGATCCAGAGATTACCAAACAGTAGATAATACCGCAGTACAAATCTTGACCGAACATTTTAAGGTTTTATTCGATTCTAGTTCTGACATACTACTTCACTGTATGCTCGCGTGATATGATGACGTCACATACCATATCACACTTTAAACAGAGTAAAGCTTATTAAAAAAAAAACACTGTTAAACCTACTATTCCATATATTTAAACAAACCTACAACAAAATTCTCACTCTTTCAACAAATGCTCTAGTTTCTGAGCATGTAACGGACATCCAAGACCCAGCAGATACATAAGTATCCATGTACACGTTATCATCATCATAAAACTTGACTGTGATCACCATTTCAACAGACTGAGAGGCCCAACCACGATAAGAGTCCATTCTCCAACTTCCTCTAAACTGCTTGTACTCCAACGATTCAGAAACTTCCGATAATCTCAAAACTCTTCGCGGCACCCATCCTTCTTTTCCTGTCTTCAATTGTAGATCACCTTCAGCTTCAACTGTTGTGGAAGTTGGCCGAATTTGATCGTAGTTTCTGTCGTAATCAGTCAATTTCCCTAAATAGAATGTGTAAGTGTGCTGGTGTTCTCCTCCGGATGCACAAGCCGATATCTCATTCTTCCACGTCGGTCCTGATATGGTGAAGGAGTTGCAATTTAAAGCGAAATTCGCAAAAACTATTGCGAAGAATAAACGCGACATTTTAACTGTAAATTTTTTTTTCTGACTAATTGCGTATCTGCGTAAAGCGTACGAGGTAATGACTAAATGTATTTATTAACCCTAAAGGTTATCGTATTTATATTTTGATATGCATGTATCATGAAGGATATTGGGAAAAAATGGACAATTACGGGTAATAGGAGAGTTTTATCTATGACAATTTAATCATGTAAGTTATTTAATGGGATAGGAGGCAAACGAGCAGACGGGAGCACCAGATGGTAAGCGACTACCGCGGCCCATGGACACCCGCAACTATAGAGTCACAAGTGCGTTGCCGGCCTTTTAGGTAGCAGTACGCTCTTTTCTTGAAGGTTTGAAGGTCTTATCGTTTCGGAAATACGGCATGACAATGTGTTCGACAGACTGGTTGTGCAACAGGTGGACAGAGGTGGAGTGCCAATCATAGGTGATGGAGATGGATAATTTGTCGCGTAGGTGGATGCCGGAAACTTGCGGCCGGTATAAGTCCGAGAGTTCCTCTGACCACTCCCCAAAAACGCCGATCGCCATTTTCTTCTAGTGAGTGACGTCACTATAGCATAAACAAGTTTTTGTTTGTAAACAGCAGCGAGCACTTTAGAAAAATCAATTAAGGTCAAAAATCAATCACGGTTCTGCTAAGATGACTTCACGATAATGGCGGTTACCTTTTGGCGCGACTATTCATAGTTTAAATTTTAAACATGTTCTTTTGACTAAAGCAATATATATTATTTTGTTAAAATACCAGTTGACTATCGTATCTATACGATCAGCTTAAAATATATTTTAATACATAATATATTTTAATAACTGTAACGCAGTTAATTACTACTACAAACGTTTACCTATTTACCCGAGAGCGCAAGGAGGAGGGTTATGTTTTTTTAACGGTATGTTTGTTTGATGTTTCTCTGTCACGTCTAACAGCCAACACTGCTGACTTGACGGATGTCGACGTGTGAGGTATAATTTAAATCGTCTTAATAGTGAGAGAGACATACATATATAACAGTGGTAGAGCCATGCTTAATCACGAGTGGGCGGCTCTACCGCTCCGGTACCACGGCCTCACAGAAAACCGGTTGTGAAGCAACTGTTGCGTGGCATTTCCCCGAAATTTTCCTCTTCTCCCATCTCCCTCTCTTCTTTCTGCTCCCCGCATCCCCTCATCCCTTATCACCTTCTCGGAGTAGCAGATATCCATGGACTGACATCCATGGTTGTCATTTAACATAAGGTGACCCGTCTGTTCTACTGTCCTCCAATAATATAAAAAAAACGTCTCAAGACCTCCGCTTTTCGCATCTGGTCTATACCAGCTACCTTCTTTGGGTCATCAGATTTCATTCAGAGATGTGATTTTTACTCAAAAATAGTTATAGTAAAAATACACTACAATATTCTCGCGTTAATTATAATTGAAACCTATTTCAAATCACCTATCATCTAATACCGTAAAAAGCTATGTTCTTCATCTCAAATTTTTCCATTAGTATATATTACTATGTATGTAACATACGTATCCCCTGTATTCCTGAAGGGGTGGCATGAGGTGTATTAAACACCATATTATCAATAAATTTAAAAAACGCAATTTAATAACGCTTTTTTTCACGTTACGGAATTTTTTTGCTTGGGTACCCCTCCGCAATGCCCCATAAGGATCTTCGTTCTAAAAAAAATGAAAAATGAAAGTTCACAATTTTTTTTTTTTATTTCATTTATAGTTTCGCCCACTATTCCCTGTAATTTCTGGAAAACAGAGTGATAATAAGATTACAACGAACTATATCGCGTGCTCTCGTGTAGCAAATATGCTATTCGCTATTTGTGGTGACGTAATTATGTGATAACCGTTTTATTATAATGATAACAGGCTTGTCTAAATTTTATTTTTGCACCTTCTTATATTTACTTAAACTATGATCTATGGTTCTTGCAAAAGGTAGAGATAGTACCGTGGAAGTTGGAAAAGATAAACAAATAAAATATTTGGATTTGTCTCACGAGATTGTCGATATGTGGAATATCGATTCGGCGATCATTGTTCCGCTAGCACGGATTAATAGCTAAGAGCCTCGACCAACACCTTAAGAGGCTCTCGTTAGATGGTTGGATCATGGGACTGATGCAGAAGGCAGTTCTCCTTGACACGGCCGGCATTGTCAGGAGGTTCCTATCTTTGGAGCCCTAACCACCGGTGTCTTGTTCCCTGTACCCGATGTCGGTGGTCAACTATTGTTTACATTTTTAAATGTATTTTTTTCGTCGTCCGAAACGTTCGCGCCGTCGCCCGAACAGATACAGGCCCGAGAGGCAGCGCGTAGTGTTCCGTGCGTCTCTCAGAGTACTGTGACCAAAGGATGATGGTCACAGCGGGTGACGGGACCCATCTTGGGTGAGACGGGTCAGTGCCGGTCGGAGGCAGCGAAAGAATGCCACGGCGATTCTCGCTCCCCGATCATAGGCAAGCAGAAGAACACCGGGGTTTTTAGTCGGTAAGAGTCCGACATACCCCTTTCCCCCCTCCCCATGGGGAGATTACATCCATAAGGATCTTCCACCCCGTCACAAAAAAAAAAAGGTGCCAATTCCCCATGCTCAATCGATTAATATTTACAGTGATAAAATCGATGTTCACTTTGACTCTGTGGCAAAAGTTACATCAATACTGTCGAGCTTACCTGATTTTACATAAGGATACCTTGAATGTCTACATTGACTAGTTACATTATATTAGCTTACTGTCTGTAATTTTTGTAATATTTTAATTGCAGTGTTTACCTCTATGTAATTGTAACATTAAGTTTTGTATTTTCGCATGCAACTTGGTGTAAGGTTAATTTGGCAATTGTTGGTAGACCTTGAATAAATAAATAAAAAGAATAATAATAATAATGCTATATAGTAACCACAAGCAGCAGTCATCGTAAATTTTAAATAGTAATAGCCGTGTGTAGTTCTCGATGGAGTACAGTATTGCCACCCCATCTCTACGTGTGTGTCTAAAAGGCGTCTCAGAGATTGGAGTGTTATCTATCAGACATTATGAATAGTCGGTGCCCTATAAGTGGGATCTAAATAAAAAAAAAAAAAGATGTTTGTCAAAATGTGGACGTTAGCTTTTATTTTTATAATATAGGGGGACAGACAAACAGATGGGTTACCTGATGGTAAGTGACAACTGGTCAAGGTCACATGCAATTCAAGAGTCGTAACTGCGCTGCACGCCTTTGAGAGATGGGAAAGGGGAGATGTGGGGAGAGGAAAGAGGAAAGTTGGAGGTGGGCTCCCGGAAACCTCGCTAATTGCCGGGAAATGCAACGCAAGCGGCTTCACAACCGGTATTCTGTGAGGCCGCGGTATAGCTCCGGTCGCGCTGGCCCAATTGTTCCTAAGCAATTTTCGTATTTATGCATGTATGTACCCACATACACATACTCCAATATTTTGCCGATAATAACTTGGTCCCATTTACGTAACAGACAGCAAGCCTATTGCAGTCATCCTTTGATTTTTGGAATTTACATCTGAAAACTTTGGGTATATAAGCGGCGGTAGCGTGATGGCCGAGGCGTCGGACTTGCGATCAAGTGGTTGCAGGTTCAAACCCCGCCCAGTAGGCTACCGTCGTAAACCCACCCCTATCACAAGCATTTTAGCTTAACTGGGGGGGGGTTAACAGTCAGTCAGGGTCGCATACCTATAACTCGGACTGGCTGGTGCCGGTAAGTCTGGGCCTTCAACTAGTGTGTATATAATTGACTAAAAATAATTTCTTTCCCAGGTCTTACTGTATTGGTCTTCGTAACGCCGAAGTTGAAATGAAGCTAGCCGCGTGTTTTGTGGAGAAGACTCGAGATCGCGTGAGGAAGTTGATCAAAGAAATCGACGACGGCGAATATTTGAATCTTGACCATTTCACAGTACAGATCGGTAGAAAGGTCCTGGATACCAGTACTTTGCTCGTGGAGACACCGATTGCTGTAACATTCTGGTGAGGCTTTCGAAGAGAATGATTAAGTGTTATGTTGTAAATAAAATATATAGTTATTATTTTTATATCATTTTTATTATGAGAACGCCTAAATATATTACAACAAATGTTTAACTTGTCGCTTATGAAGTGAATGCTGTTTCTATGAATCGTGTACATCCCGTTTTTATATAGATATTTACACTGAAATACTTTCCAGAACCCCTAAACACCCAACGATTTTTTTTTTAATGCAACGCCTGTAACAACTCCCATGTGTGTTTAGATCCATCAGCGTCATTATAACAATGTGGTACTAAGACACGTGTCCCGCCTCTGCCCAATACATCTTTAGAAATTATTCTACTAATGTCCATAACAGGTAAGCATATGTTTGTGTCATTAGTAGTGTAACTAATGTTCCTGGGCATGTGCCATTAAATGCCAAGTCTTAAGAATGTTTAATTCAATGAGCACTCAAAAAAAAATTGTGTTAGATCTAGTATTTCTTAAAAATATTATAAACTTATAAACATTACGATATGAGCATTAGGAGCGGAGCAATGAGCATTAACACAGAGAGATCTTGGGGTACGGCTTGATGAAAATAAGAATTGTATCTAACTAAACGCCTAAGGCATATAATCTTTAGGAAAAACACTAATATATGAAACCCCCTTTTCAGCCACCGGCTTAAACCTATCCCCAATAGTGACATTTTTGGTGATATTTCCCCTCTTTCCGACCTTCGCTCTCTTCCTCAACTTTGTGACGGACTCCGCCACTTTGGTTTCCAAGGTCTTCTTGCTCCCAAATGCCACTTTATCTGTTTTCGGCATGACCGTTTGGACCTTGTTTTTCTCTTTGCGTTTGTAGTAGAAAACCTCCCAGGCCAGGGTTATCATGGCCAGGCCGAGACCGAAGAGAGTAGCAATGAATACTCCTCCTGTAATCGGTATTATGAGATTAGTTCACTAGAATTGCATTTTAGTAACTTTTTCATCATCATCGTGATCATCAGCCTATTACCACTGCTGGATGACGACCTCCGTCATAGAGTAACACTTAACCAACTTTTTTTAAATCAATTATAACAAAGAACTTTTAAAAAATATACGTCTGAGGAGCGATGATGCCGCAGATAGACGCACATGATATACTAAGAACACCCCTCTTTTCATGGGGGATTATAAGAATCTATAAAAGAACCATATACTATTACGCCAATCGAAACAGCTCCGGTTCAAAAACCCGACAGTCAGTTGTGTACCACAGCGCCTGGAAATAACAGCACCGCAACGCATAACGAAACAGCAACGTAAGCGTCTTCGTCCGCTAGGTCCGAAAGACATAGAAATAGAGGCCAACGACGCCTACTAAGAGTGACGTCTGGTACCGTCGCGGCTAGACGACTTGCTCCTTAAGAAAGGTCTCCCGTCAGGACCGAAACTAGTCTGGCATCCCCGAAATAATGTTTAACAACATGCGAGCTACGTGCTCGTAAGTATTAGTTTAAATAAATACCTAAACTTTCCAATGTGATCCCTTCCGATTCGTCGGCATCCGGACATGTTTGTCTAGCAGACTCATTCCAGTACCTGTGACATAAATATCAGTATATAAGTACTACATGAAGATAGTTATACTCGCTTTAAAGAATAAGTAAAAAAATAGGGGTCATGAAATTCTGTATATATTCATAGGCTGACGTCAGTATTCCTGAAGGGGCAGCCGGAGGTGTTATATATATATATATATATTTATAATATAGGCACGCAGCGTATTTGTGTCCATGGACGGTGGTTGTCACTCAGCATCAGGAGACACGTCTGTTCGTCTGGGGTGCCTTTGAGGGTGATGAGGGATGAGGGGAAAGTAAAGGTGGAGTGTTGGAGTTGGGCCTCCGGAAACCTTACTATTTTCGGGGAAATGCTTCACAAGGTTTTCCGGTTTTCTGTTAGGCCGTGGTGTGGCGCCGATTGAGCCTGACACCCACATTTAACCAATTGGAATTTCGTCCCTCTAAGCTATTAGGGAGTTAACGTATCTCCCCCTATTACTTTAGTTGTACCGGTTAAAAAAACAACATTATGCAATGAGCATCAACGCCATGCGTATATATAAATCTGTGTCTTGTTAACGTCAGTAAAGGTGACTAAGACCAGCAGTAAATCGCAAGTAAAAGACCTTACCCGCTACGTTGTAGGGACTTTAAATATCGGCAACGCTTACTTTGAGGCCAATTGCTCCAAAAACCGTTCCTTCTGCAACTCCAGCAGTGCTCTGGACAGGTCTTCTTGTAACCTGGATCCTTGCTGGACAGCAATCGCGTATGGTTGCTCCGCAAAGACTTCTCCCACCTCAGTCAGGTTACAGTTACGAGTGACCTCGTATCTAGATAATAAAACGTACAACAATAACAGTGGTAGAGCCATGCCTAGGTACGAATAGGCCCGCTCGAGCGGCGCGATACCGCGGCCTCACAGAAAACCGGTTGCTGGCTTTGCATTTCTCTGAAATGAGTGAGGTTTCCGGAGGCCCAACTTCTCTCCTTTCCTCAGCCTTGTCCCCCTTTCCCTTTTCCGATCTCCTCTTCCCCCTCTCTTCTTTCCTCTCCCCTCATCCCTCATCACCCTCATAGGCGGGCAGCGCACTTACGACTTTCGAGTTGCAGGTGTCATTGGACGGTGGTTGTCACTTGCCATTAGGTGACCCGTCTGTTCGTCTGTATACTCTGGAGGTAAATGTCTTTTAAGACGATTCAAATAGTACTTTACATGTCAAAATGCCATAAAACTTTTTTTAGATAGAGATAAATTCTCCCGGGTCTGGATGTTCTTTGTGTCCATTCCTTGAATGTTTGTAAATTCCCCAGGAATTTTTGCTAATGCAGGATTTTGTTTTTTAAATATCCTCTAACGTATGTACATACCTACATAGATACATACTTACACATATACACTCGAACAGCGTAATACGCAGTTTGATAAAAATAAAAGTCTTTGTTCTTTCGTCGCCCCCAAAATCGAAATGTAAGGTATCATTTCAATCGTCTAAATACTGGGCGTGACATATAAATTATAGCGTGCACATAAATAAAACATTATTTTACTAAAATCTATAAAAATGATAAGCAATTATCTGCGACAGTAATCTGTTTTCTGACTTACTTTATTTCAGCAGAATCGTGTATGAATGCAAAGTCCGCATCGGTATGTTCATTAACTTGTTGAAAGCCCGTCTTAGCATCCGGGACGGGACCTGTATAGATAAGGGAATTAAATTAAAGTCTTTAAATAGATCATTATTATCTTCCTCACCCTTGTCCCTTTATTTGAGGTCAGTGCTCTGTACATTGCGAGGGAGATTTAACTGGTGGTTTTTTTTAGGGTTACTCATAGGGTAAAACGGGACCCTATTACTAAGACCCGTCGGTCCGTCTGTCACCAGGCTGTATATCATGAACCGTGACAGACAGTTGAAATTTTCACAATGATGATGTATTTATGTTGCCGCTATAACAACAAATACTATAAAAAGGGAATAAAATAAATATTTAAGGGGGCTCCCATACAACGAACGTGATTTTTTTATTAGTTTTTGCTCGATATTGATAACGGCAACAGGTAGACGCTTGAAATATTCACAGACTATTTAGTTATATATTCACTTTAAAAAGAAATAATTTAAATAAAATAATTATTTAAGGGGGGCTTTTTTTCCCGTTTTTATAGACCCTGGTGCGGAACCTTTCGTGCACGAGTCGAAAATCCTTCTTGGAAATTAATATGGGAAAGACAAAAGAAAATGCTATTTGCAGAAGGGAATTGGTAGGGATAGGAAACCTTATGAGGAAACTGGACTGAGACTGCAGTAGCTAGACCTACCCTTGAAGTACTTCTCCTATGATTTATTATGCAGCAGCATTCGAGCAGATGGATCACCCGATAGTAAGTGGCTACCGCCGCCCATGGCCACCCGCAACTCAAGAGTCACAAGTACGTTGCCGGCCTTTTGTGACCCGTCCGCTCGCTTGCCCCCTATACAGTAAAAAAAAATTAAGAAATTCCCATACCTGAAGCATTAATAGCCAGTAGAATATGGCCATACTGCTCTCTTATCGGATAGTCCCATACTCTATACTGAGCTTGGTCTGATGTTGCATTCAGTGTGATTTCTTTCCATACCCTGCAAGTAGATGTTGCTCTGAATATTATGTCTGTGCGATTCCTTATCCAAATATTTTTATCTCTAGAGCTAAAATAATATAGGACGTATTTAATGCTGTAACATTAGAATGGAATATCGAGAAGAGACAAGGCAACTCCATAACCGTGTAGTTTAATTGTCTAGAAATATACTTGTTTTTGTTTCATTCAAATCGAGCAAGTAGTTTGGATTTTGTGGTAATATCAATTTTTACTTTTTCAAATCCACGTGTCACGTCACTTCACAACACTCGCCGCTCTCACTGTGATGTTTCACTCATTCATTGTTCACGAATCCAGTTTCTCTGCTTAATCACAATATCGTTTCCAGTTTACGACATCAATATTTTATCCAATTGCCCGGAGTTACACGTAAGCCAGGAGTGGGTGCACTCTCTTAGAGACCGTTGGTGGGAAGTAACACCACAGCAGGAAATTACAAAAAAATGGTTTTGCACAATTTTTTTTCTTTTGCTTTTAATAGAAGTAAAAATCTAAAACTCTCCATTCAAATTGTATGAATATCAGCTAGGGGAAATCAATCGTTGAACACATTATCCTCCTAACAACTTCCAAAAAGAACAGTCTTGAGCCCTCTTCGTCAAAATTCTCTCTACTCGTGATTTGATCAACTGCCTCTAGATGCCTTAATTTTCACTTACCTATACAAAGTGTCTTCAGCAAACTTCATATTGATGAAGTACTGGTGGACCGAGGAGCCTTCCACAACGGTGTAATTAATCCTGGACTGACGGGCCAACTGTTCCAGGGAGGATACTGGCGTCTGACAAGCAAGACATATGGTAAGATAAAGGTAGGATAGGTAGCTCTCCTGTTATATCCTGGTCGACGCGATACCTACCTAACAGTTTAACTTCTGTTATATATGTTGATGTGTGCGCTGAGTTGTTTTAGAGAAAGAGAGAGTTTTTTTATGATATAAGGTGATAGACGAACAGATGTGTCAGGAGTTAGTGACGACGGCCGTCGGACACTTGGAACTCGAGAGGTCGTAAATGCCCTGCCCGACTTTAAGTGTGATAAGAGGTGTGGGGAGGATGAGGAGAGGGAGATTGTGAGGAGGAGAAATAAGAGAAGGGGCCGGAAGCCTCACTAATTTTGGTAAGTGATACCGCCACCCATGGTCATCTGCAACTCAGAGTCGGAAGTACGCTGCCCACCTTCGGTGATAGGGGAAAGAGAGGATTTACAAGGGCCTTAGGCTTTCGGTAACCTCATTCACTCGGTGAAATTAGCAAGCATTGTTCAACAACCAGTTTTCTGTGAGGCGGTGGTAATACTTTGGTCGATCCGACCCAAACGTCCCTAAGCATGCATGGCCGAAATCCAGTATAAGTTCACCTTCCTACCTGCATCCTTTCAACAGTAAGAAACGCAGCCAAGTTAGCCGTGAAAGTAGCCAGCATGAGCACTACAAACAGCCAATACGCGGCAACCAGAGTTCTTCCTGACAGAGCCTTGGGTGCTTCTCCACCCCCTTGGGGAGTGAAAGATGTCAAGGCGAACCAAAAACTTTCCTTAAGAGTGAATTCTCTGAAAGTAAAACAAACTTTACACTACGAATAATAATTAAAATAGGACTTAATGCAGTGTTAAAATCGTATATTGCCAAATCTCGAATCTTGTTAGTTGCATAATTTCGAAAACTTAGCATATTGCTGTATTCATGAAATATCTTTATGCTATAAATATACACAAGAATTAGGGCAGGTTGATTCAAACAGTTGATTATTCTAACACACTCATATACATATATGTATGTAAAAGAAGGCCAAGTGCGAGTCGGACTCGCACACGAAGGGTTCTGTACCATTATCTATAAATACGGCAAAAAAAATATGTCAAAATTGCAACTGTCTAACTATCACGGTTCTGAGATACAGCCTAGTGACAGACGGACAGCGGAGTCTTAGTAATGGGGTCCCGTTTTACCCTTTGGGTACGGAATCCTAAAAGTAACCATAACAAAACATGTACGTTAAATATAAAGTATTGTTTATAAACAGGTTGTCGTAGTTATCGGGGCTGCCTGTAGAAAGAAAAATGTTTTCCTTATAATGATGGGATGATATTGAGGCTGTGAGGTTCTCTTTGGAGTAGAATAGGGTCACCCCATCTTATCCCGTGGGTATTGTTAAAGCGAATAAGTGAGCCGACTGTTATTTATGCGATAGTATGTATACAGTGCCTGATTAACGGCAGTGGACTCGGCCCTATTGCGTGGGTGGGCCTGGATTATATTGTTTGGAAAAGTGTGGGCGTTTGATGCTCGTCTACCTGCCCCATGTATGTATGATATTTTTCTAATAAATAAATAATAGGCAACATTCGACAGCTCAATTTTTAACAATTACGCTGGCGTAATAGACGTGAAACAACCCGCCGTTAGGGTTTCAATTCAGACCAGTAATAATATAATGACCTATAATATAATTTGGTATGGTATTTAGACAACTGCTGCCAAAAGAACCGCCTGCAATCATCAGAACTTACCTGCATGGATAAGGATATGCATCAGGGTTGTTCCTTGCGGAGTACGGAGAATACTTATCCAGTAGCCAGATCATGAAGCCGGTGAGTACCAATGCAGCCACGATGCTCAGCCATACTTCAGTACGAAGTACCGTCATGAACTTGAAGAGGGATGTCTTTCGAATTGGTTTTCTGATCGCTGCGGAGATGATAAGTAGTATCAGCCGATAATGTATCTACTTAATCCAAGCTAGCCGTATATGTATAGGAATACATACTACATAATACTATATAATATATTTACATAATTAGGTATATACCTAAAATAAAAAATATACGTATACAAAAGAGGGACTATTTCTGAACATGCATCCACATAAAATTCTTCCGCATCATTGCATTCTGGTAGCGTTCCCAAGAGGCTGGCAGCATTACCACTTTGAATGGTAATGCTTATCCGCTGTTCAAGGAAAAGGCCAGCCTTCTGGTCACGAGAAGTGTCGATCAGTCGTTTAGCTAGTTCCTTATAAATGGAACGAGCGCTCGGACCTCATGCATTTCACTAGCATCTCCACTCCAAACGGCTCAAAAACGTAATTACAAATTAAATTACTGTATTACAGAATTATATTTCTACACCGATTGACTGTAGAATAATATTTATGAATGGAAATACACAAATCAACACCTGATATACCACATTCTAAGAAAGAAATATATTGTACTTGATAGTAGAGGAAATTTTAAAAGACATTTTATAAATAATATTTTTCTTATAAATAGCATTATCTTACCAATGAGTATTCCGGTCTGTTCGAAGTAAGGAGCCACAAAATCTATGACTTCTTCTCTTTCTGCTGTCATGGTTAACGCGGATATAGCTATATCAGTCTCCTAAAAAATAGCCCATTGATCAGGGTAACACGGGATTTCTACTAGGGTAAAAAAACTTGGATGAACCAGCACTATTTAAATGGTCTCATATTAACGCCCGTTAGTAAGGTTACCTGACCGTATTGGAGAATATAGGCTTAGCAGCTTAAGAGTGATTCCAAAAGAATTGAAAATATGTACAGATTGCGATAACTGCTTACTATCAGACAGTAAGTTTTGGCAGCACCTTAAACTTCAACAAATATAAATTAAATTACTCTTAATGAACTATGATAACGCGACATAGAACAAAAAACTACTGCCATCTACTGACTTATTATTGAACCATTTTATTAATTTACGTCAAATAGATGGCGCTGATCAGAAAATGCTACATAGAAGTAAAAGTAGACTAGGTGTTTATGAGATGTTACAACTCACCCCTCTCATAAGATCTCCCACAACCCCATCCCAAGTACCATTCGGAAGCTTCTTTCCGAAGTCCCCACTCTTCGGACTTACGATTTCGTAATCAAATGACATTGTCTGAAATTATATCTCAATTTATTCATACATAGTAGTAGTGCACAAATAAAAAACACACAGAGAGACGATAGAGAACCATATAGTAAAAAAAATATAGACAACTCGCGGTTATCTAAAACTAAGGTTATAGTAACGGTATTTAATAAAAAAAATGTACCATAGTTGTCTTTTTTAAATAGTTTTAAGGTAATTGAGGCTCGGCCTAAACATAGATTACCATTTAAAAAAAAACATAATCATTCGGATTAGTTACAGGCCCCGTACTCACCGTCCTAGCCAGTTCGAGTTATAGGTATGCAACCCTGATTAGCTTGAGCTATTGCTCATACTTCCTATTCCATCCGTGCCCCTATTACGTGAATGGTGCTAAGTTATAGTCGATCAAATATTGGCGTTCATTCGAATCGCATTAAAAGTGGGAGCGACATAGGTTATATGATTTCTAAATGAAGTAGACTCAAAAATAGAGGAAAAGCTAATGAGTAATAATATTTAGTTGTCTTATTTGTTTTTATGTAATATATAACAAGGTGTACTCATCTTAACAAACGGGACTATAAACCATATACAAGCTTCTTACCTCTGATAACCTCTGTATGAGATCTATGCAATATCCCTTAAATAGTGGCTGTCCATCTTCATTTAACATCTGTTCTCCGGATTGCTGATCGAGCTTCGGCAGAGTCCAGGGTATAGCCTAAAAAACGACATGTTTTAGCTACATCTTAAATTTTAAGCGAGTTGAGCACTTTTTAGCTGAAAATACTTCGTTTAACACTTGAGTGAACAAAAATCATGAAACTCGCGTCATCGTCACCGAACGCTTCCCATGAGCTATATGTATACTGTGTATATATGTGTACATTTTGGGTGAACAAACGTCACCGCACGCTTCCCATGAGCTATATGTATGTGTATAATCTAATAGTTCGATGATACAGTTCACACGTTACTTAGTTTTCACTTCTATTGGCAGTTCCCATTGACTGTCAGTATTTTTTTATCCTCCTACTTCATCGTCCAGTCTGTCCCAGCTACCTTCCTCAGGTCGTCGGTCCATCTGACATGGGGCGTCTAACCACCGGCGTGATTCTCTTGCTCCAACGGTCCTTACGGCTCCTCTGCATACAAGGTCAGATAATTTCGACTTCAGCTTGATTCCAGATTTTACATCACCGTTCTATGTCGCACCTATCGTATTTTGTATTAACATATATTCAACTATGGACGTAAGACTAACAAAACGTACTCGTAGTCGTTGCAACTCAAAATACATGAATTGTGCAATCAAAGTCAAGTTGTCACTAGTTATCGCCTAAGGCTGCGCGACATAAATGTCTTTCAACATTCAATTTTAGATTCGGGAGTTGAGAAATAATGTCACTTTAAAATAAATGCGTGTTACGTGATGTTCGGTTACTTTGTTAGGGGTTAGATAAGAGTACGATATTCGACTCGGTGTTCCCTAAAAGTTGGTGAAAACGAAACTATTCCTAGGGGCCACCTAACTTGGTTTAAAGGACCTTTAAAATTTAGGAGATGTTGGTGAAAACGGGCATTATCGTACTAAAAAAAGAAAGAAATTGGTAGCGGGCTCGGACCTCCCGGCTGCAGCTAGTTTAAGGAATGCGACCCCAACGTCCTCAATCTATTTTTTACACCTACTCCTTCCTTATAAGCAATATCCATTTCTATCCCATCCCTGTCTTGCCTCATTGCCTTCGCTTTTTCTTTGAATATAACCCCAAATTTTCCCATCCATATTTTCTAAAGTGCCCGGTTGCCGGCAATAGGCTTGCCCCCTATTACGTTAGTGGGACAACATTATAATTGACAAAATGTGGGTGTTTATGAAGTAATAGGTCGATGTGAACTGCCTACCTCTTCTGGGATGCATGTGTGAGAAAAAAACACTCTATTGGAGCCTATTCAAGAGTGGTTTCATTTCATTCATCTTGTGCACAAACACTAAACTTACCACTGCAGTTCCTATCCTGAAAAACATCTTAAGTGGTTCCAATTCCACGTCTGGCAACAGCTTGTACTCTTCATTGGACGACCAGGTCGCGACTACCTTCGAGCCAGATTCTGGTTTGTACGTCGACAAGATATAACGAGAACGGAGGAAGAGGCCAAACCTGATAGTGGAAGAAAAGAAAAGAAGAAAAGATGGTGTAGATGTCAAATGTGACCTATTAACTTGGCCTATTACAATACAATACAATATTGTTTATTGTACACCACAGAAAAAAAATACAATATAAAACAAATAACATACGAGCAACTGGTGCAATCGGCGTTCTTATCGCTAGCTGCGATTTCTTTGTGATGGACAAGTGCAATGGATAAGTACATAGGGCAATTTGTAGATGTACAAATGAAGAAGTACAGAAGAAGGTTACTCTAATACTATATTAAGAGATATGTTGAAATGTTTATATACATACACTAAATATACATACCACTACATATACCAATATATAAACATACATATACTACACTCACAGGCACAATTAACCGCCCACCTATATTTTTCGTCACCCTGTTTGTTTAGGTTAACTGTGGCTTATCTACTGTTTTGTTTTTAGTTAAGTGGGTACTTTAGCAATAAACTAAACACTTAAAAACCCTTATTTCGACCCTTAAACTTGTATCGCCGAAGCGTTTTTAGAATTTAGTCTCTGTTTGACATTGTTGCAGTAACGTTACATTGATTACATTTCTTGTTCTTGTCTGCTATCGTGTACGAACATTGTTTAATTTGAGTTTTTTGTGTACGATTATTGTTTGTGACTGAAAAAAATGCCACTGGATGGTGCTGCTAGGGCAGTGACTTTAGCTGACGCTGGGTATAGCCAACGTCGCATCGCTCGTACGCTTGGTGTACCTCGAACTACAGTGCGGGATGCCATCAGACGCTTTCGGGAGACTGGTTCATACACGAGAAGGCCAGGTCAAGGCCGACATCGGTGCACCTCGGCTCTGGATGACCGCTTTGTTGTCAGTAAGGTGCTAAGAAATCGCTTTTGCACCGCTACTGAAGCGCGCACACGTCTGTTTGAGGTGAGAAATGTCACTGTAAGTGAACGTACGATAAGAAGAAGACTGGCTGAAAGGAATCTGAGAGCTTTTCGTCCAGCTCGCGGTCCACAGCTGCTTGCACAGCATCGTAGAGCAAGACTTGCCTTTGCACGAGAATATGCTGTCTGGACTACGGAACAATGGAAGAACGTACTGTTCTCAGATGAGAGCAGAATAGCCTTAAGGGGTCCATATGGACGTCAGCGTGTTCATAGGCGCCAAAATGAACGGTTTGCTCCATGTGCAATAATCGAAACCGTGGGTTATCAGGGAGGATCCATACTGGTTTGGGGAGATATCTATTAAGAGGCTCGTACCGATCTAGTGGTGTTTGATAGAGGCAGTGTGACTGCTCAAAGATACGTGGAGGAAGTCTTACAAGACCACGTCATACCTTTGGCACCATTTATTGGTGAAAACTTTAAATTAATGCACGACAATGCTCGATGCCATACCGCAAGATCCGTCACTCAATACCTCGATGAGGTCGGGATTCAAGTTTTGCCATGGCCGTCACGCAGTCCCGATCTTAACCCAATTGAACACATTTGGGACAACCTAAAAAGACGTATTCGAGCAAGAATATCAGCCCCTGCGACCTTACAAGAGCTCAAGACGGCTGCGATAGAGGAGTGGCATAATATCCCTCAGTCGGATATTCAAGACCTCGTAGATGGATTGCCAAACCGACTACAAGAAGTCATCAGGGCCGGAGGTAGTAATACTCATTATTAAAATTTAAATAAAAAGAAAGCGGACGATTTTTTTTCAAAATTAAAGTCATCACATTTTCATGCAAATTTTTTGCAAAATCGATTTCTGGCATATTTTTTTTTATTAAACTTTTTTGTTTAAAGACTTTTGTGATTTTATTTATCCTTAATGGCTGCTTTTAACATAACTTCCATCAAATGTGGTCAAAATTTTCCGACTACTGAAAATTGAAAGAAATACAAGGTGGGCGGTTAATTGTGCCTGTGAGGTACAACACAAAATATATATATATATATATAGAAAATAATGTCAGTAATATATGCATGCAACTATAAGGACGAATAGTGTTCAAAGACTAATTTTGTAAAATGGCTGACGATTGAGCCCGTCTCGCTGTTTCAGGCAGTGTATTTGTAAGTAAGTAATAATTTATTGATGAACATCATAATTATTTAACATCAACATGATATAGAATGCAAAGGTATTACGTAGGGTCCATTAGGGCACTCATAATTAGTTTACATACATATGTATATTCATAATGAATTACACCAAATTAAATAAGACCATACCATAGACCCATATTTTTCATTGGTCATAGATTTTTTTTCTTTATTTAAAAAAGCATTAGGACTGATTCCTGTGTTGCCGGTTATTTAACATTAGATATTGAAACAACAGAAAATACCCAACCGAATCAACGACCCTTAGCCTATCCGCCAGAATGACTGACAACTAAACCAACAGGCAAATCATAGTTTCTTATTTCCTATCAGTAATTGTTTCTAGTTTTCAACCGACTTCAAAAAGGAGAAGGTTCTCAATTCTATTTTTTTTTTATGTTAGTTACCTCAGAACTTTCGACTGCGTGAACCGATTTTGACGATTTTTTTATTTGAAAGCTAGTGCTTCCCCTATGATCCCATTTTAATTTGGTCATGAGAAAACCATATAAGTCATAAATTTGCATTAAGCGTGTGCGCGACAAATGCACGAATAACTCAATATCACGCCAACCGATTTCGATGATTCTTTTTTTATTGGAAATGATGTACTTCAAGGGTAGTTAGATGAGAGGTTGGTTCAGTCGTGACATTGGCATCCATGAGAAAACCATATTAGTCTTAAACTTTATGATAGACGCATTGAAGTCGGTTGTCTACTTTTTTAAAGTCCGATTATTAGTTACCCTAATCAATAAAAATAATTAAGCAGTTTTATGAAATAAAGAAATGGAATTTGAAATTTGCAGTTTTATGCTGAGTTGGAGGTCTTGGGTTCAATTCAGGGATAAAAATATTTGTTTCCGTACTTTGTATGTCTCCCGCGATACTACTACAGTCATTCCTAGAGGAGTTTTCAGTAGCAGACAGATAAATTACAGACACACCACAACGCTCGGCCTCACAGAAAACCGGTTGTCAGGCAACGCTTGCGTTGCATTTCCCCCACACAAGTGCAGTTTCCGGAGGCCCAACTCCCTCGCCCTCTCCTTTTTCCTTTCCACTCATCCCTCATCACGTGCACGAGTTGCAGGTGTCCATAGGCGGCAGTCATCTGTCCCCATATAATATTTAAAAAAAACTTACCTGTCGGGATCCCAATAAAACGTCGTGTCGTTACTCATCTCTGCATCTTCAGCAAACTGCATGTAGAGTTTCTCCTTTGTGTTATTAAAGACTAGTTCAAGGTCCTCACAGTCAACAGTTGCGGTGATGAGAGGTAGGTCCCGGTCTAGCTTTGAGTACACTTCAGACAGGTACGCTATGAGTGCGTCGAGAATGTGTTGTTTTTTCTACGGGATTAGGTAAGTTACTAGTTAAATTAAAGTCTTTCAATCCGACTGTTTATGAAAGAGTGTTAAGTTTTTCGAGTGTATGTATATATGTTGTTTCTTTGTTACGCCTTAGACCTATTTCGACATTTGAGGTATCCATTAAATAGTCTAAGCGACATAAAGTCTAAGAGTGACATTACTTTCATATTATATTATATACTCTCGGGTTTTATATATTTTTTTTACAATTTTACCTTATTATTAATACGTTATGGAAGTCTTTTTACATTGTACAAGTGTTTAATATGTTAAAATAAGATTAAAACTTTCAATCTACAAGTGCCCCTATTTATTAGTGTAACCGATATCTGAAGGTTAGTATTTTTATCATGCTCGCCATTCAGTCTATCGTAGTCCACTGGTAGGCATATTCCCCTGACAACGTGCACCATAGCACCCGGTCCACCGCCATATTGTACGGTGGTAAATAACTTTAAAATAATTACACCGACCATACACTCGGTGAATTACATGGAAAATTAAACCACCTTTGAGCTCGCAAGAAATATGAATTAAACAAATAACAACTTATATTCATAAATCTTTTTTTTTGTACTACAAAAAAGGTGTTATATATATTGGAAAGAGCAATCAATGTGGATTAATTTGCCTCACATTATTTTCACCTGAAAGTCCTGAGGACATGTGCAGTCTTCTCTCCTCAATACTCTGCAGCATTCTCCAGGATCCACCTGGAGTATCATAGTCGGGAGTACCAATTGACTCAGGTCAAGCGTTGAATAGTCAGTCAGTACAAGGACCCAGCGAAAACTGCGACGCACCAATTTCTCTTTCACAGCCTGACAAATTTTTTTTATTATTATTTTTTAAAGACAACTCCCACTCTACGGTTAATTCCTGTGTCGCGGGGGACTTTACAAACACTCAAGCAACGGACACAAATAACACCCATTTTGTTAATGAGCTTAAAGCGACAGAGAAACCCATTTATACTTATCTCATAGAGGGGTGGTCACTTACGCGTTTATACGTATCCATTATGAATCCATTTTCCCCAACTATGACGTAAAAGCTGGGTTCTGGTCTCATGGTCTTCAGCGCTCGAGCAGAATCTCTGGTCAGACCGGCGTGGACCCACACTCGTATGTGAGAAACTCCCAGCAGTTCGTACAAGGTTTTGTCTACATCTAGAAAAATTTCAGGTGTTGCAGAAATATGAGGTATATATTTGAATGCCACAAGAGATTTGGATGTATGTGGTACAGTTCAAACCCTTAAACCACTCAGTGTGTCACTGACACGCTATTTTTTAAACAGTTCTGATTTCAAAGCAATAAAAGCCAAAATATCGGCAATTGTAAGTTCTATAATCACGATATTAAAAAAAATAATTAAAATACTATCTGGACAAGCTATGGTATTTTATTAAAACCTTCTTTCTTAAATACTACTCTACTCACCACTCTCACTCTCTAATATAATCGCAGCATCAGTAACATTCCTCGATTCCAGATGATCATCAACAGCTTTCACCTGCTTCTGAGATCCCAGCAGTGTTCTGATTAGAGGAATTCCAGTAACAGACGAAAGATCATCCACCATCTCCCACGGGGACCAGGATAAATCAATAATCATAGACACACCTCTGGAAACTGCTGAACAAACTAGAGGAAATCATAAAAAGGGTATCTCAGAAATTATGTTTCGTCTCCTATATATTATCAGTTGTCCTATCCAACGCCCTCTAATGAATTCTAGTTGAACTATTTACTTCCAAAAATCTGACCCTACATCGCGATACATATGTTTGCAATACTTTTGAACAGCGAATAGTATAATGTAGTAGTTTAATCTGAACATGACCTTTTAATAGCAACCTGCTAGCTTTATGCTTCTAGAAAAAAATGTACCTTCAGCGAGTTATTTAAAAAAATATAATTATAAAAGAAGATCTAGAGAACAAACTCTGCTTTAAAAAAGAGGGCATTTTTTATGGTACTGAAGGGCAATCTAACAGATAGGTCACCTTAAAAACTGCCGCCCGTGGACATCGGCAATTGGAGAGTCGCAGAGTGCGCTGCTGGCTGTTGAGGGGGTAAAAATAAAGAGGAGGTTAGATTAAGTCTTCCTCACTCACTCGGTGCTACACAACACAGCATTTAAGCAATGCTATTTGATGAGGAAGTGGTATTAATCCGATCGAGCCGGCCCATACGTGCTTAAGCTCAGGATTACCACGTAAACCGATTAATTACTACTACTCATGAGTCGCTAGAGCCATAATAAAATACTACCCACATACCCTCAAACGCGTTTGCGAATCTTGAGTTGTATCTATCCACCTATTTCATAAAAAAAACTAGATTCTCAATGCCATATGGTACTACTGACATTGCTAATAGACACTTAAAGCTTCGAACAGCTTACACGTCCAGTTCTAAGTTTCTATTAGAAATATATTCGTAATAGAACCTTCGAGAATGTTTTATAGTTTTTTTTTTAGAAACTTTATCTTTCCCTACCAACTTACGTTTCCTGTAACTCTCCTCTTCTCGTTCTCTATCCAGAAGAACAATGGCGTCAACTAATTTTAGATCGGGTCTCTCTTTCTCAGCCATCTTTAGAGCATTCCCAATGTTTCGTGTCAAATCTTCTTCATGTGTCTCTATTATGAATACTAAAAGAAGTTTATGATTTCAATATAAATTTGCACGTAACTGAGTTCCGGGTTCGATTCCCAGTACTTTCTAATCTCTGAATAAACTGCATAAGAAATGAATTAGGTATCACCTTGAAGCAGGTGATACCGGAGACGGAAAATATTCCGTAAACCATATATAGAGTTTTGCCACAAGAACTTTGTTTTTTAAAACAAAATGAAACACAGAATTTAGACGAAGATGATTCAAATAGACCCGCCATTTCGCCAAAAAGTAATTAAAAATTTTGATGAAAGAATCGACATCTGTCAGCGTGGTCGTGGTGGACATTTGCCAGATATCAGTTTTCATTCGTAATTGCCAAACCTTACAATTTTGTGAAACAATATTAATTTTAATCATCTTCATCTAAATTCTTTGTTTTAAAAAGCAAAGTTCTTGTTGAAAAACCCTTTTTTCATTCAGACATTCTTTCGCGACCAGCAGGTCACTGGCCGCCGGAGCGGACCCCGTCTCGTTTTAAAGCAGGAAAAGATATTTCCTCTCCCCCCTATCACTCACACTACGCGCCGGCAACTATTGAACCCCCTCGGGGGTACCCTCCTACACCGCCCTCTGGTCCATTTACGGAGGCCGAAATTGGGCAGTGTTGCCCCTCCTCCGACGTGCGGTGAGCATGTACAGACCAGCCATGTCAAACGGCCGTCAGTGCCGCCCACTGAACATTTTCCTACAGCCCAAACTGACTGTTTTCAAAATAATAATAATAATGCGGCCGTCATAAACAATTAGAAGTCTTTTTTTACGATTTTCGGGATAATGGAAATCGAATTTTATAGCAATCGTTGCAGTGGTTACAATAGGTATAAACTTAGATTTTGATGCCTCAGACCATTTTTGACCCAACAGTTGGTTTCGGGCAGTTGTATACAATACAATACGTTACAGTAACATATAAGTTATGTACTTACCAAACCGCAAACTCAGCTCGGAAATAACACACCCCAAATTAATTAATAAAATTAACAAGAAAAAGTAACCTGTTGACATTTTAGAACTGGCAATTCCCACAACCACACGTTTTTATTTTATTTATCAAAATTGATGAAATATACTCCTGAAGTAAATACGGTATCAGTAAAGTTAATAAAACATAAAATATAATCCTTAATTTTTCAAGCATCACGAGACGAGCATTTTTTTTACCTATGGTCGTCGATATTAACGCAAGAAAGAAATAAAGAAACAATATGGCGCGCAAATGATAAAATAATAATTTAATAATATTTCAGACTTTTGTAGGTTTAGTTCTTAGCGTAGACTCTAAAATGTATTTTGTTAACCTTTCGAACTACACCTCAAGCACTGGGTTTGAGTAGAATAACTGGTTAATATTTTAACCCACAGGTTTACAGAAATGATCGTAACAATATATTATTATGGTATAATCTTCAAGGTAAGTCAAACAGTCACTTAGACAAAGGATAACATATTCTTAGCTTGCATTTTGTTAACAGCACAGTCGCACACAAACACCTTTCTTAAAAAAAATTGTTACGCAGGCGATCACTCTCAGAGACGTAGAGATCGAGTTCCTGGGTGAATACATAAAAAAAACAAAAATTTTTAGCTTATTGCAGTCCACTGCTGGACGTACCTCCCCCAATGTGTGCCGCATCCAGTCCATCCCGGCTACCTTCTTTGCCTCGTCGGTCCATCTGGCTGGAGGGTATCCTATATTTTGTTTACCGATTCGCGGACCACCCCAGGACTCGTTTGCTCCAGCGGCTGTCCGATCACAATGCATATCAGCACTAAATCACATAAAAGAATTACATGATATTAATGAAATCACTCATCGAAAAATAAGCATTTTTCAGATTATAAACTGAAGTACTCAGCAAACAATTTATCATTCTTTATTAGTTAGCCGTGGTTCTTTGTGGAGTAGAACAAGGCCACCCCATGTCTTCCCCCTTTTTTTTGTCCTCCCCTAGGGTATCGTCAAAGTGACTAAGGGATCGGCCTTTTATCTTGAAAACAGTATATATACAGTCCTATTTATTTGTAAATTACTTTTTTCAGCCAAACAATATTCCTTATATCTTAAAAGCAATAATACTTTTATGCCCGAATGTACTCACTATTTATTATTTACAATAATTGTTTTCCTTAACCCGCGACGTGATTTAACAAACGTGTGACAGCGCACCTGCTTCTTGAAGCACGCTAACTTAAATACCTATATGACATGTAGAGTAGTGCTAAGTAGAAAGCCTAGTTTTATTTTCGTAAAATTTAGGAATAATGTTGAATACATAGTTAAATCTTTTATATAACTTCCTAAAGAATCTCTCTTCTAAGTTCAACTCAAAAGCTCGTTTCTCGATACCTATTTAAAGTTTTCCTAGTTGGTAGGTATATGGGATTATAAAATAGGGCCTAAATAAGTTTAGTAGATATATATATATTTAAAATGGAGTTTTTCGGCCTCTGAATTACTCACACGACCTAACCTGTTTTTTTTTTCATATGAATCAATTAAAAAAAAAACATTTTTGAAAAAAAGAGGTTACTTTTAGGTCAATTAAGAAGATTCTCAGGTTTAGTGATGTTTTTATGAGTTAACATTGTGAAGTTGTATACAATGCATCAATCACATTTATTTATTTGTAACACATAGGTAGATACAATCAATGTAGTCTTATAAATAAATCTTATTTGCGATATGTATTGTCATCAAAACATGCAATGCGGCCTGCATTTCATGTTAATGTAGTGTGGTTAGTTTTCGCTAGATGGCGCTGAAGCAGTTTTTGCTATACGGTTTTATATATTTTTGAACATTTTTTTCCTAATGGTACAAGCCCGTAGGTGTAGTTATCTTACTTTACATTATCTAAGAAACTTGCTCCGTATTAAACCAAATTAGTTGACAAAATGTGGGTGTTATACGGCTTTGACCATCCGTTTTGGAGATGACATGTCCTGTCCATGGTGGCGTACGTGTCGGGTCATTCGCCTCCCTTTCATATGATTGAGGTGGATTACTTGCGCTTGCGTCATGATCATGAATGACTGCCCTAGATTGGGGCTGGTATCTCATGACTGCTACTGTCACCTACATTATTACTGTAGTAACTTAGTCTCACAGATATTATTGTAATAGTTAGTAGCATGTTACATTGCCCTCACATATTAATTGCACTTATAAAAAAAACTGGCAAAGTGCGAAACCTTTCGTCCGACTGACTCCGGACAAAAGGCGGAACCCTTTGTCTGGAGTCAATCGGACGAAGGGTTTCTATTCGTATAAAACCGGCAAAAAACCATGTGTAGACTATAAATATTCATTTTATTTTAATATAACTCCTTAATTTTTAGTGAATAAACAACTAAAATCTATGAATACCTCAAGCGACTACCTGTTGCCGTTATCAATACCGAGCAAGAACGAGCAAAAAGAAAAAACACTGTTGTAAAGGAGCCTCCTTAAATATTTATTTTATATTTTTTTTTTGTATTTGTTGTTGCAGCAGCAACCAAAATACATCATCTGTGAAGATTTCAACAGTAACTACCTTATTTTTTTTATCGTGTGGAAACCCCCACGGGTCATCACCTCACTGGAGCCAACAGTGAAGTGATATGTCGGACTCGAACTGACTAAAACCACACGGTGTTCCGTCACAAGTCTATTGCAGAGGACCCGGGTATACCCTAAGAAGGAAGCTTCCGAGAACCCCTGTAGACCTTGGTCGCCTGAGCATCAGGCGACCACATCGTGGAAAGCGGGGGGCCTAACCCCTCTCCAACTTAGAGGCGCACGCAAAACACGACGCGCTACCGTCTCAGGCCTGCTTCTGCTAGAGTAGCGGGCAGCCTGATCCGCTACCCCAACAGTAACTACCTTAGTAATAGGGTCCCCTTTTACCCTTTGAGTCCGGAACACCCTAGAGGAACCAGAAATTTGTTAAAACAAAAAATGTCCATTTGAATTGAAAATAGAAATGTGCGGATGGAGTAATTAAACGCAAAACGATTTTTTTTATAACTTTTTTTTAATTAAGCTTAAGTTTATTCGTTCTCCTGGCTGCGGAGGCGGGCCGCTGCGTTGGTAACCCTGATGCTGAGCTGCTGTGCGCGTTCAACAATGGTCTTGCGCTTCTTTGAGGAGACACCGTGAGCGATCTCTGCGCAGTACTTCCTGTTCTGCATCATCAGGATCTCAAGTTCACGAACATTGTGGACGAGTACCTGATGACAAGATATGGATTTAACTCATGGTCACTTATTTTCACATTAAGAAAAATCTCGGCAATATTTCACATTGTTATCTAGACCCAAGCTAGGTTTATGCTTGTGGGTTCTCATACATTGAAAAAACTTCTTTTCCGACAAATGCAAGTAGACAATCATGCATACATACTGCATTGAGTGGCAATCAAACCACAATTGCTGCAGTTGCAGCCAAATGATAAAGAAAATAAAAGATTTTTTGTTTAAATACTATCTCTGGGCCCATCAGTCGGATTTTAATCATTAATCTTTATTGGATAGTGTATTTTTTGAGGCTACATAAAACATCACGCTACTAAACTTTGAAGAAGAGCAGAATGGCGACAAAATTATAAGGTACAAGTTGTGTTTATAAACTATATATAGTGGTTAACAATGCTGACTGCTAAGCTGAGGTGGGACAAATATTTGTGTGATGAGTATGATCATTTGTTGTGTCACAGTGTAATTTATCTACATGCATATTTAAAAATATAAGTGTTTCTAGACTGGTTACCACAATACAGGTTCTGATTAGTTTCAGATTAGATGCTCCTGTGCGCTATGTGTGGAGTTATTATTATTAAACTCTTTGTCTAATTAAACAAACATATAAATTACATTTTTAAATATAAAAGAAAGAAAAAAAAATTAAAATTGTGTCCCACTGGCATTGGGTGTAGGGACCAAGCTATGGTGGTTAAGGCTCCAGAGACAGGAACCTCCTCACAATATTTGCCATATCAAAAAATGCCTTTGGCTACAAGCCCTCTATGGAGTTACTATAATTGTTATTAATAATAAAAACTACTTTTAATGAGGGCTTGTTCTCTATAAATAACTTGCATGGGGATCTTTAGCATACAATCTACAACAGATGGTTTTATTCCAATTTTGGTATGATTGAGGAATTATGTAAATTCCATACATTATTTTTTCTTATGATTTAGTGAGTTATGAGTGTTGGTCAATGAGCACACGGGTCACCTGATGGTAAGCAACCACCGCCACCTATACCTGCAACTCAAGTCGCAAGTGTTGAGCTTAAATTATCTATGGTATATGGCTATTGGGCTATGTATTTTTTGACAGCTGAGGCTGTACATTCCACATTCAAATGTATCTATCACTATGACCAAACAGCGATTATCATCAGTTTGGAATAGGTGTTGATAGAATTTTTGTAGCAAGGTAACAAATTGTAATTATCATATGTAGAATGCATAACACAGAGTGCCCTTGCATATTTTGTGACTAGACTGTTTTAATCAACTCCAAAACAGAGGTGTTCAATTCAATTGTTTTTGTGTATCTACTAGATATGCCTCTCACTTGTAAACCAATTTCTAAAAACATTTTTATATTGAAAGGGTTTAAACTCATTACACTCATTTACACACTAATTTTTTACTCTGAGATTATCAATTCCAAAATAACATGACTTTTACACAAAATATCATAACTGAATCAGAATTCTGAGACAGACAGAGTTATTTTACATATTATGTTCTTTCCAGAAAGTTGTATGACAGATATAGATGATGATGTAGTATACATTTAAGAGAATTCAATACCAACCTTACGGAAGCCATTGGGCAGCATGTGACGTGTCTTCTTATTTGAACCATAACCAATGTTGGGCATCAAGTATTGACCCTTGAAACGTCTACGAACCCTATTGTCAATACCTAAAACACAGTAAAATATTATTATATGTTTTAAACCAATCAGAATAAAATTTAATTAATTAAAGTTTTATAACTTTCAAAAGAAAACAATACTACATTTTTATTTTCTCTATTTAATTGTAATTTTTTCCATCGCGAGAAGAGAAGTCATCCCAAAATCCCAGTGTTGTAATATTAGACATAATTTTGATGAAGGTAAACAATTTATTATCTCTAAATAAAGGACCTATAAAAAGGTTTAGCAGTCAAAAACCCTTTAAAATTCTACACAAAAGTTGTTCCCAAAAACTTAGTAAAATTTACTTTAAAAACCATTTTTTTATTTATTTATAATATTAGAAAGATTGGCCACATTTATATTGCAAATGGCTGCATCAAAATTTTTGGCAAAAACAATATGAGATGTGTGAAGTTACTATTATTAAATGTTAAAAATAAATTATTTTCGTTTACAGCTTGTGCAACTTAAAGGTTCAATGGTCTTAAGATTTTAATTTACTACAGAAACTTTAATACAGAAACTAGGTACTGCAAAGTATGTAACTAATCTTTACAAATAAGTATACATCTTGTTTGTCAAGATACGACCAGTAAAACAATACACAAAATATACAATGCATTCAAATGAGTAGGTGGCAATAGATATGTATATATATATATAATTTACTATAATGATACTCATTAAAGTTATATATATGTTTTATGCTTATGTACCCTACCCACCCAGTTATGCATATTATACTGATTTTACATATGTGGCCCCATGGTGATGTTTTGTGTTGTTGGTCTGTCTATATAGTATTGTAGTCTTTGTATGTTATACCATAATGTATTATATACTTATAACATAGACAATACAAAATGTATCTATCACTATGACCAACTAGTGATTTTCATCAGATTGGAATAGGTGTTGATAGAATTGTTATAGCAAGGTAACAAATTGTAATTATCAAATATAGAATGTATAACACAGAGTGCCCTTGCATTATATTATGTACCTTAAACGAACCGTAATCCCACATTAAAATAAACAGCTTAAAACCGATACAATGCTGTTTGAAACAGTTTCTGGGTGGATTGAATATGGAACAGTTTATGGGTTATAGAAACACTCATCTGATAAGAAGATTAAAAGCAACAGGAGGGAACTTGAGAATTATTTTAATTAAAAATTTCCTTTACAGCCGCATATTATATATGAGTTTTCAAGATAATATTATATGTCATGAGGACCGCAAAGGTTTGATAGATAGAGCCTCGTTTTGGTCATGTCATAACCTAATCGAACACTAATTATAGTACACAAAACACGCATTTGTTCTGTATTATTTTTTAAGCTTTTGAATTGAACAAGAAGTCACTTAAATAGTATATAAATTATGGTCACTAAAAGGTTATTATCACACCAAGAGTGCAGTCACAGAACACGCTTACCTCTAGGTTTACGCCAGTTTCGCTTGAGTTTGTCATAGCGATCAGACTGATGCCGAATAAATCTTTTCGTCCTTTTTTTGACGATTGTAGGCCTGTATACAGGTCTGATTGCCATTTTGTATGTTTCTTATAGAAACGCGACTGAGAACCACGCGGTGACACGGCCGCACGGAAAGGAAAGAGAAATAGACAAATAAAAATATTCCTAGAGTCGCAGTCTGTTTTCGTTTATGATAATGTGTCAAAGATATAAAAGTAATAAACTATTGTCGATGGTTGCCTCCTTACCTTACATACATGAGAGATTTCCCTAGGCTAGTACATGTTAATGAATTAATAAAGTAATATAATTACCAGACTTTGTTATAAGAAACTTTGTGTTAGTCTAGGATAAGGCGTTCAATATACAGAAAACTAAATTTACAAATACATGAAATGTTTGTAAAAAGCACAATTTTATGAATAAGTACATATAATTATTGACAAACACAAAAACTCCTTCGCCTTAGTCTTTTTCTAGACCCTAGGTAGGGACAACTGTCCGACACTAGATTTTACTATTACTTTTCTCACAATCTTTTTTTAAGGTCATCACACCTCTCGTACACACAAATGGATCGCCCTTATAATTATTTACACGTAACGGTGTATCTGTTTGGATGTTCTAAATAATCTAAAAATAAGAGCAACTATCATAACTAAGACTAAAAACATGAAGTTTATGAAGCCATTTTCAATAACGAATAATTTTTTTAAGAAGAAGGGAGTTCTTGAAATAGAGTAGATATCGTCATAATAATTATCGAGAATATTTTAACATTATAAAATTTTAAACTTATTTTTTGTTAGACAAATGACTCTTGGGGATTTGAGTTCGGGTCATTTTTATATTATCTGTGCTAACCTATAAACAATATTTTATGACAGCTTCTTGCACGCCGAGAACAAACCAGTTTCTCTATGCCACAGACGCCAAATGTCGCCATCGATCAATGACATTTTGTGTAGTTGAATTTATTGATATAAAGCGTTAATGTAAATAATAAACAATATCATCATAAAAGTCGGCTTCCAGTCGATATGTATGCCAAGGGCAAGGGCTCTACGGTGCCTTCGGACGCTCAGGCTCGCGAAAAATTGGCACTCTATGTGTATGAGTACCTGCTACACGTCGGTGCGACCAAAGCCGCGCAAACATTCTTGTCTGAAATACGATGGGAAAAGAATATAACACTCGGCGAACCACCAGGGTTCCTACACTCGTGGTGGTGCGTGTTTTGGGACCTTTACTGTGCTGCGCCAGAAAGACGAGATACGTGTGAACACTCTTCGGAAGCTAAAGCATTTCATGACTATGGATTTGTCAATTCTGGATACGGAGTTAATGGAATCGGCCACAACGCCGGCCCGGCGCCGCCTAACGACGGTAGGTGTCCTAAATACAAGAATAGTCACTCGGAAAACGTACAATTTTCCATTAACAATGTGTTATTAGGGCAACATTATTTCTTATCATTCTGTGTAAATAGAATTTAGATTTTCAGTTTCGTTAGTCTGGTTTAACATGTTATTACACTATTAGTAGTTTTACACATCAAATCTAAAAACCAAAAAGCATTTTTGCTAAATTATTTATAAAAAATAATTTCTAAACCAAAAGTAGTACATGTTGTGTGTGTTTTCTATTTCTCTACCTGCTTAAATATAGAAACAAATATGTGTGAATGACAATTAAAATATCAGTACTGGCATTCTAAGAATTTCTTGTTTTTACTTTTTCTTTATAGACTGATGTAGACAGTGTGATATTCAAATGTGAAAACTTTCTTGTAACCTATTGACCCAAAAATGTTTAATTGTAAAAAGAAATTGTAGAAAGTTTTGACAGTGTAAGCAAATGACACTGAATGTAATAGTATTATACTATTACTTGTTTTTATTATTAAAAAATACATATTTTATTGTTAGTTTGAGTATGAAATAAGCAAAATAGTAACTTACTTACCTTTCTTCTTCTCATCTACATGTCATGTCAATAAATCCATAAAACATATTCAATTATTAACCCCTCCTGTCTTGGGAGGGGGTAGTAATATACTTCCCTTACTATCAGCAGACACATTTGTTTGCTCACATAAGATTTTTTTTTTTTAAATTAGGTGTTGCCCTTTTTGTGTTGTTCTTTTACAGTTGCATTTTGAACTCAAACATTGTTCTAAAAGGAAAGTATTATGTATCTGTCCAGAGTATAATTAATTAATTTATTTAACTTAATGCACATATAGTACAAGGTGGACTTAATGCCTTAGGCATTCTCTGCTAGGTGTGAATAATAAGGGAGAGAATAAGGAACTTGTTTAAAAGTATTATTTATACAAGAAAAAAATAAAATTTAAACACACTTACTTAAGTAAAAAAAAAGAGTAGAATAATTAAAGTCTTAGATTTATCACTGTTGATTTTATCAACTGTCTTCAAAAAGGAGGTTCTCAATTGGACTGTATTTTTTTTTGTTACCTCAGAACTTTTGACTGTGTGAACCGTTTTAGGCAATTTTTTTTTATTTGAAAGCTGGTGCTTCCCTTGTGGTCCCATTTTAATTTGGTCCAGTTCTGACAATGGCATCTATGAGAATACCATATAAATCTTAAATTTGCATTAGGCATGTGTGCATCAAATGGGTGAATAACTCAATATCACGCAAATCAATGTTGATGATTCTTTTTTTTTATTGAAAAGGCTGTACTTCAAGGTAGTGAGATGAGAGTTTGGTCCAGTAGTGACAATGGCATCCATGAGAAAACCATATTAGTCTTAAATCTTATGATAGACAAATTGGAGTTGGTTGTCTACTTTTTTAAAGTCCGATTATCATGATATATACAGCTGTTCTAATTATGGTTAAGTAATAAACATCCATCTAAGTATAGCATTTATAATAGTGGGAGAAAAACTATTTTTAAGGAACAAATTTTCATACAATGTTAAAATACTTCAGCATTTCTAATATACAAGCCACAATTTGTTATCTAGCTTTATACTTACAACTTATTATCTTATACATGAAATGGATCAAAGATTTTTAAAGCAGATTTTAGATAAATAATTTATACTATATGTAGACAAATTGATTGGCTCCTTGGTCTAGTGATTACTGACGCTGGCTGCTGTGCCTGAGGAAGTGGGTTTGATTCCCATACAGGGCAAAAATGAGAGTAATCCACAAATAGTTGCTCCAAATCTGGGTGTTATTTGTGTCCTTTGAGTGTATGCCATTGCCTCGAGTTTGTTTGCCCCATTTCTTCTCATAAGGCTCAACCATTTGGAAATGGGAATATTATAGATCAACACAGCAGGTATAGACAATTTTATGTAATAAAGATATTTAATTTGAATTTGCCAGGGAGCTTTACAAACATTCAATATTTGACACAGGAGTTGTTCCTAATGCAGGAGTATTCTCATACACAATTTACAAAAATATGGCCAAGCTTATTGCCATCAGTTGGTTGTATATTTAAAGTTCCTTTTCAATATAGTCTCCTGTTCTAGTGTTGGTAGTGGATCTTATTAAAGTTAATGAGAAGGCCATATGAAAATTACAAAATAAATATTATGGGAGTGTCTAAGGAGCTTCCCAACCTGTTTATGGATAGAAAAACCTGTCAGTAGATAGCAAGCTACTATTTTTTATTTTTTATTTTGTAGCTGGACAGACAGATTGAGATGTCACATGTCACATCATGTAAGTGACAACCTCTGCCCATAGACATTTGCAGCTCACGAGTTAAGTGCGCTGTGCGCCTTGGAGAGTGGAAAGAGGAAAGGGGGTTGAGGGGTGGGGAGGGGAGAGAAGGCTTTTATGGCCTCAATTACTTTGTAATACAATTCAAGTATTGTTTGTCTACCGGTTCTCTGTGAGGTTGTGGTATAACTCCAGACAAGCCGGCCCATTCGTGACTAATCATGGGTCACGGTAAAAATTGAAAAACTGTTTTAAAATCAATTTGGACCCTTGGCTCTGCTACCTACCTACCTAGCTACCTCTCAACTCGCAATTCCTATTGTATTTACGCCTTCCTGCTATAAATGCTATATTTATCTATAATAATATTAGTGCTGTATGTTGAGAATGGGATTTCAACTGTAATACTGCAGACATAGGCTTCTCCAGGACTTCCTAAAATGTCAACCATTGAAACTTTGTCTAGACTCTTTTGTTATATATAATAGTTCTACTTCCATACTTATTTACTTACTACAAATTTGGATAATTCTTTTATATATATAATTATGTATTATAATATTTTTATAAGCTGTGTACCAAAAGTTTCATTTATTTAGTATTACAATGATTTTCTCATGTAGTAAAAATATATATTAGATATTTATGTACTTAGATAGTCATATTATTTAGTAAAAAAAAACCAGATACACTAAATATTTTGACCAAAATATATAAATAATATATGTATGCTCACATATGTTACACAGAGGTGCATAGCATAGGTGCTTTGCCAATTACAATTTAGTCCCTGTTAGTGGGACCAATAGGGGGCAGGCCAGCCATATCAATTTGAAGAATTATACATTTATTATAACTAGAAGTCCCTGGTTCTACAATTTGAGCCATAATTCATTCATTTAAATTCTTTACTGTCCAGTATAATTTGAACTGCCTTTATATGACTTTCATTCCAAACAGGATGTATTTTTTTTTTTTTTTATGCGATAGGGGGCAAACGAGCAGACGGGTCACCTGATGGTAAGTGACTACCGCCGCCCATGGACACCCGCAACTCAAGAGTCACAAGTGCGTTGCCGGCCTTTTAGGTAGAGGTACGCTCTCTTCTTGAAGGTTTGAAGGTCGTATCGGTTCGGAAATACGGCAGGCGACAATTTGTTCCATAAGCTGGTTGTGCGAGGCAAAAAGCTTCTGGAGAAGCGCACAGTGGTGGAGTGCCAATCGTCCAGGTGATGGGGATGGATATTTTGTCGCGTAGGACGATGGCGGATATACTGGATGTGTGTAGTTTAATTATAATAATTAAATTCTATAAAATAATTTCTCTCTATATAAAGCATAATTATAGGATTGCCTTTTTTTCTTTAAATGTTTTTTATATGGTATAGAGGAAATACAAGCAGACGGGTCACCTGTTAGTATGTGACTCCCGCCGTCCATGGACACTTGTAACTCAAGAGTCACAAGAGTGCTCTCTGCCTCTAAGGGGAAGGGGGAAAGAGGAGAAGGCTTTCCTCTCCAAGTGGGCCTCCGGTAACCTCACTTACCCCGTCACATAATTGAAGCATTATTTAGCAGCCGGTTTTCTGTGAGGCTGTAGTAATGTGCCGAAGCATGGTTTTCCCACATTGAAAATCCTTTCAAAGGTTTCTGTTTGTGTAAATACATTTTCTTATTACTATTTTGTTTTTTTATTCTGTGTGTATTTTAGGCTGTTCCTTTTCTGTGCTAGTCTTGGCCAGGTTTTTCCCAATATGTTGGTCATAACATCTTCTCAACTTCTGAATGGTCTCTCTTTCATCTGCAATATTACCCTTTTGCAATTTACGTTACTAATAGTTAAAATATTTCTTAAAAAATATATATTACTAGAATATATCCTAGTCTTAGCCGTCTCCCAATGAAGAATTAATAAATGTATTCATTAATTAATAAATTATCACATTAACCAATACAATTTTTTCAGGTATGGGTGGAGGGGGCATGCCACCAGGCTTTTTCCCCAACTCTCCTCTCCGGCCGTCACCACCCGCACCACACCCAGGATCGCAGCCTTCACCCCACGGACCACAGCCACAACTAATGGGAACCGGACAACCGTTTATAGGACCATGGTATACAGGAGGAGGACCGCGTGGAGCTGTCAGGATGGGCATGGGAAATGATTTCAATGGGCCGCCAGGTACGTCTTTACCCGACTGCGCAAGGAGAGTTATGTATGTATGTTAGGTGGTAGATTTCGACATGAGTAATCATATCACAGCAAAAGAAACTAATAATGCATTCGGGTTTTATAGTCATCAAATTTGTCTATACTAATGGCGTCTTAATAACTGATTACAAAAGTTTTCTTTATATGCAAGACATTTGTATAAAGATTTCAATAATTATTTTTCTCTGTTTGAATTTGTGTACTAAAGTAAGTAGGTGCCATTTATATAGAAAATTTTTCTTTTAGAGTTTTTTTAGAATTTTTTAGAATTTAATTTAGAATAGTACTATTTCTACTTGTGTTAGATGTTGTAGCTTATAATTGAATGAGCACAAGCCTCGTATTCTTGTACTTATTTAAAAATATTTGTATCATTTGTTAGCGATCCAAATAAAATAAAATAAAAAACACGTCTAAGAGTTAAAATACAATACAGCTTGTTAGAATGTATAGAAGGTATATATAATAATAATAACTCCGAAATAACTAGGTCCCATACCTATTACTTGAACTGGCTTGAGCCGGGTAGTCCAAACCATCTAACGATATGAATATCTGCCAATAGTTATGTAACATATTAATGTTCAGGTCAAGGCATGATGGGCAACAGCCTGGAGCGTGGTGGCGGGGGCGCGGGCGGCCTGCTGGGCGGGCCGCGCATGACTCCGCCGCGGCCGCAGGGCATGGGCCCCATGAGCCCCGGAGCCTACGCAGCTGGCATGCGCGGCCCTCCGCCTCAGGGACCAGGTAAAACTACATTCATATATGTATTTAAATCTGTTTTTTATTATGATATAGATAGAGGGATAGACGAACAGACAGGTGGTGATAACCAACTATGGACACATGCAACTCAAAAGTCGTAAATGTGCTGCCCGCCTTTGATGTTGAAGAGGGAGAATGGGGCCTCTGGTAACCTCACTCACTCGGCAATACAATGCAATTATTGTTTGTCAACCGATTTTCTGAGAGGGTGCAGTATTACTATTATATTGACTGCACGGATGGCGGAGCGGTTTAAGTGGTCACCTCGCCAGTACGCTGCCGCGCCGAGTGTTGTGGGTTCGATCCCCACACGGGACATCACTTTGTGTCATTCTCAAATTGTTTTTCTGAGTCTGGGTGTTCTTTGTGTCCGTTGCTTGAATGTTTGTAAAGTCCCCCGCGACACAGGAATTAATCCTAGTGCATTGAAGCCTAAGCTCGTACAAAAGTACATGGTGAACTTCACTGAACGATTGATATTTAATACAGCAATATAAAAAAATACAATGAAATGAAATGCCTCATTCAATTGCGACTCTCAAATATATTTAATATCAACACGATAAACTTGATTTTTTTTTTCTTATTAAGTTTAATAATCTTATTAATTTCACAAACGGTAAATTGGATACCCACATATACCTGGCCTCCATAACGACTATTTCTAGAGCCTTTCTCAATAAATGAGCAATCTCCTTTTTTTTTCAAATCGGATAAGTGGGTCGTGAGATTAGCTTGTCTTTAATATTATTTTAAGACTTGTCCTGGCAATTACAAACACAACAAAAAACAAACCGTACTCCCAGATACATGTTAGCATTGTTTTTTTTTTAGATAACGTAGTTATGAACCACTCATTTTGCAGTTACTTTTTAGTTAACAATCTTATCGACAGTGTGAAAGATATAACTGTTTTTTAAAGTTTCGATCGAGATAGCGAAGCTAAATTAGATTAGAAAAATTGTCTTCTGCAAGAGTGTACCTAAGGTATGTTTTAATTAGGTTCAATTTTGGTTAAAAGTTCGTTCACTTCTAGCCGGTTTTTTACTCCATTGGGCTAGATCTGTCATTCTGCAGACATAACATCTGAAGTCAAAATGTAAACCAGACCTTTTACTAAAAGGCTTAACAGCGGTAGAGCCATGCTTAGGCACGAATGGGCCGGCTCGACCAGTGTGATACACCACGGCCTCACATACAACTGGTTGTGAACCTACGCTTGCGTTGCATTTCCCCCAAAATTAGTGAGATTTCCCGAGGCCCAACTCCCCCTCCCCTTTTTCTCTCTCCTGACCCCCGCCCCTTTTCCCATCTCCTCATCCCCTTTGTTTCCCATCCCCACATACCCTCCTATCCCTAATCACCCTCAAAGGCGGGCAGCGCACTTATGACTCTTGAGTTACAGGTGTCTACAGACGGCGGTAATCACTTACCATTAGGTGACCCGTCTGTTCGTCTGTCCCCCTACAATATAAAAAAAGGTCGATTAGTAGAGTAGATAACGCAAATCATACTACAAGACAAAGGTCATGGTTGTTCATTGATGTTCAGCTGGTGTTTAAAATCACCCAGGGTTTCCACGGAACTTTTGGAAAGCTTATATACCAGAATCTTTTTTTCTCTCAGAATGTTCCTCTCTGAACTATCAGCGTACCTCAATTCATACCTGCGTACCTAACTAATGGAGAGATAAATATCCTGACGAGCCTATGGTTGGACCCACCCTGGCAGTTTGTCGCTTTAAGTCCAAACTGTATAGTGGCTTCAAGGTTCCTCAGCCTTACGCCGCCCACTGCGAAGGCCTTCCCCGACGAACACCAAGCATCCGTTACCAGTACTTTTAAACCGTCGGTCCATGGTGCCGCAGGGCGCCTGTCTCCCTCGCAATACGTTTGTCTAATCGCAGTCATCAATCCGTACTGATTCGCTGTTCGATATCAGTTCATCTAATTCTTTCCCAATTGAAGTCTTTTCTTCTCGTTATACCCACGACGGAACGGAGACGGTATGCGTTTGGGGTGAGAGGATGTTTGTTTGTGCAAATCCATGTTGACTTTTTTCTCCAAAACTAATAGTCCCATTTTGATGCAGTTTTCAGTTATGGGTTCGGGTTTGAATGGTGCATGTTCTTAGATATATGTTACGGTGACAACTGACCAGGGGCGCTGCAGCAAACATTGTTTTGTGCAAATCCATGTTGCCATTTTTCTCCGAAATTAATAATCCGATTTAGATGCAGTTTTCAGTAATGGGTTCGGGTTTGATTGGCGCATGTCCTTAGATAGGTGTTACGGTGACAACTCACCAGGGGGCGCTGCAGTATAATTATGTTTGTGGTTGATAAGTGAGGGTTTTAAATAGATTTTATCCTTTTTTAATTACTTTTGAACTTAAAATTGTTAATTTTTTCTTGTCTGTTCTTTTTTTGTTAATGTTGAATACTCGTCTATATTCTAGACGAGTATTCAACATTAACAAAAAAAGGTAGTGTCTGGAGCGGGTAGTTTTGGATATTGATTTTGTTACCTATAAAAAATATCAGTGCAATGTGATTTAAATGAGTCATTTTTTTTTATTATATTTCAGTTTATGCCTTTGATAATGTTCTGAGCAACAAACTAATTCTTCAAGATGTGAATGTGACGTAAAGTGCAAAGAAACAAGTGTCAATGTCACCGAGTGTTGTAGTTGTAGGTTTATGACTGTGTTGTCTCACGAAGTGGGCCAAAATGGCCGCCGCTATGTTAGTTATTTTTAACGAGCGAATAAAGAGATGTTTACAAAAATAATTTGTATAGTACAATGTTTCGGTGTTCGTCTGTAGTTCTGTAAGTTTTAACAAATCCTGAGAATTACTGCAAAAAATCGAAGGCCGTTTTTGTTGTTATAATTTCTATTATTCGAAGAAATAGTGAACTCTAGTGAAAATGTCAAAGCCTAGTTTATATTCACTAATTCCGTTTGTAGGCAAAAAGTTATAACCTCTATTTACAACAGGTATGCCACCCATGGGGATGGGTCCTCGCGGCGCGTGGGCGGGGGGCAGCGGTGGTGGGGGAGGGGGTGGTTCCGCACCACTCAACTACAGCGGGGGCTCCCCCGGTGCATACGGGGCTCCGCCGGGCTCCAACGGCCCTCCGGGGCCCCCAACACCGATAATGCCAAGCCCGCAAGATTCGTCCAATTCCGGTGAGTTCAATAATTGGGACAAGGTGGCGGGGTAAATTGAAGGGTACGGGGTAAATTCGGGTGTTGAGATTTGCAAGGGTAAACATTTAAAACGTGATTTGTATTGTTAATTTTTTATGTTCCTAATATACCTTATACTCCAAGCAGCTTATCAGTGTTAACCGTCTGAAGCGGAAATTGTTTGAAGTCTTTCTATAAATAGCAGCCGTATTTTATGGGTAAAATCATTCAATTTTCGCCGTTGCAGCCGCTGAGTGTAACATTGGGTAAATACGCAAATCCCCGACATATATGTATGTTATACATATATGTGTTTAACAGGACGTATATTTTTAACAAGAATTTAGAGATTGCCAGGTGTTTGCCATTTCTGACAGGTATTTAATTTTCGCACTACCATTTAAATGTATTATAAAATGAGCATGTATTAATAAAAAATCATAAATTCAAGATAAAATATTGTTAGTACCAGGAATAGTCACCAATTTGACCAAAGAATTTAGATGTAAATCAGAAAAGACTTTAAAATTTAAAGCTAAGAAAAATATTTCGGCTCTGTAACTGGTAAATGTACACAGTATAGAAAACGGCGGCTTACCTGAATGATCGATATCGCGATATATGCTCTTTTTAATTCTTTTACGTTATCTGTACGATGCGGCGATACGAGCCGCCAGTCTTAGATCTACCCACTTTCACAAATATATTTTTTCTATTTTCGTTCTTGCTTGCTTCGTTCTCGCATAATCTTGGTTTTTTTACGCTTCACACTTCTGTATTACGCTTTTTATGTTTCTTTTGTGATTTGTATATCTTATTTTCGTATTTAATACTTTTTTATCTGTATACATTCTTTAGGTTAAGATAAAGTTTCTCAGATAGAAAAATATAAGATTGGAAGAATTAAAAAATATTCTATTTTTGACTTTTATGCTACTTACACATCAGCACAAAGACCAAATTTAGACCATCCATTTTGGTAATCGGTTACTGGCAACACTAAAGGAACGCTTGTCAATCCTGACGTCGGACGTCAGCCCCAAAAATGTACATACATTGCTCTTCTGACAATAAAAATACAGAGAAGTCCAGTTTTTCTACTCGAAAGTTATCCAAAACTTCAGCAGGAACAAAAACTGCAACTCTAGTGATTGGACTGGATTGGAACCGACTAAAACCAGATAAGTGTACTATCAAGAGTGGGTCCATTGCAAGGTCCCTGAAGTACTCTTTCGGGTTCCAGAACACTACCCTGTCAAGATGCTAACACTATATTTTCTCAAATTTCTGATGAACCCCCTTAAAAGAATATATCTTTAGATCAAAACATGCTCAAAAGTAATGACTTTACTTAATATATATATATATATAACAATTAATTCGTTACATATGTGAACGGATTTCTGTTTTTATATTTTTCTATTTGGGAAACCTAAAAACTGTCATTAGGAGTCATTAGCAAGTAGTGTTAATTTTCGTGTTTTTTTATATGCTTAACAGAAAATAAAAAAATATAAATTACACGTAATTTTGACTTCTAACATCAGTTAGAAATATGTGAACTGTTTAGTTTATTATGAAAACTGCCAATAGACAACATTGTTTTTTTCTGAATGGCCAAAATAAAAAATATATTTGTTAGTCTCTTTAGTAATTTTGTCTCTGCCTTGCGAAGTATAAAAAGAAATGTCACGCATTTGTATTAATGCGCGACAGGGGGAGACAACATGTACACACTGATGAAACCGGTCGGCGCGGGAGCCCTAGGGGCGGAGTTCCCGCTAGCGGGGGAGCATGGGCCCGCACCACAGCACCTGCCGCAGCCGCCCGCCGCCGAAGGTGCGCAAAATCGCGATACATAACAAAAAAAAGTTTTTTCATTAGCGCTTGTGTCTATATGGGGCTCTGACACTTGCGTTTTGCGAAAAGAAACCTTTTAAATTTTGTCTATGGTTGCGGTGGGTGTGCGGTGCCGTTCCGTTTTCATATGTGTAGAAAATATATCCTGTAATCATGTTAATTGAAAAAATACGCCAGACGGCGTGTCAGAGCTCTGTATTTTTTCTGATAAATGTTTTGGTACCGATAAATACCGGATTTAGCATATTTATGTCCCATCACTAACAGACTGTTTAAGGCCTTATTACAACAAACTAATGGAAATAAATGTATGTATATTTATATAAAAACTAAATTTGTGGCCTAAATTTAGGGTCCAAATTGCAAAAGTAAATATATTATTGTAAATACAGAATTTATTATTATATAGTGATATATCTCTAAACTAACGCAATATCTAGATATTGCATATGAATGTGAGAGAAAGAGAAATATATAATATATAGTGTCAAGCGAGTATTAAACATTTGTGATTTTAATGTATTCTAAAACATTATCTTTAAGGCCAAATTAATAAAACAACTAAACAGAGCTTGTAATATAGGTTCTCAAGAGCCCATACAGCTGGTCAGCAGTATAGCAGTCTATTGTATGTATTGTACCTGCCGCGTGGTTCTCGGAATGGTGACGTAAGAGGCGAATCGGACTGTTTTCTATCAGACCGTATATACACTGCCCTATTGATGGCAACAGACTTGCCTCTTATTACGTTAGTGGGACCAAATTCTAATTGGCAAATGTGGGTTTTTAATACACCTCTGCTTACCCCTTAGGGTATATAGGCTGAGCTTATGTATGTATTTTATATTATTATACAGTAAGTAAATCATCAAACCAACGTAATATAATAAATAATGCAACACAAATTATTAGGCAGACGCAGACTACCTCGTGGGATTTTTATTATATATAACCAAAACCGCGCTAAATATTATTTGAAGACAATTTAGGATGTGAGGTTGTGATGAGAATGAAGCAAGAAAACAACGCTTTTTAAGAAGCGAATTAAACAATTATGAATATTATAAAAACGCATGTGTTATGATCAATTGTGTATTAAATATACTGCATACAGACGGTGACGATATCTAATTCTTATATACCCTAGTATATAAGAATGGGATACCTTAAACGTTATTGTTTATGGACCATTTGTCGTGAATTGATAAAGCTGAACTGATTGATAGATTTTTCACAAAAATATTTTATAATAAATTTACCAAATATTATAACTCGTCATATCATATATACATCATAATATAGAAAGGGTTCGGCGTCCTTTAGAATAATTTTATGAAAAAAATATTCTTCATCCTCACCACCATTAAGCCGATCGCAGTTCACGCACTCGCTTAAAAATACCCTGGACATAGACTCAAGGTGCGCCATAGCACCCGATCCGCCGCATTTCACATCCAGTCAACCCCAGCTACCTTCTTTGGGTCGTCAGTCCACTCGATAAATATTAAGAACATAAAAAAATCCCAGAAAAAACATTTTGTGTTCCTTCAGATAATGCTTTTCTACAAGTTAATTCCCCCTTTTTTTTATTGTGTATTATTATTGCAATGATTTTGTTTATTATTTTGTATAGTGATTTCGTGACGGTACCTATGATTTTAGATTCTTAGCAGTTGGACCAAGTTTTGCATAAATAAGCGAATTCTAATGTTTGTTTTAAGAGCAAATTGATACCGAATTCAAACATGGTTTGCGATACGATACGAACATTGTACATATAATTAAAATAATAACTTTAAGAATATATCATAAGAGTTGATATAGCATAACTTAGCAAGCGGGTATTCGAATACCTTAATTCAAGTTGAATTATTGCAGTTGCAGCAAAACTTTACCAATTTATTTTTTCGATGTTCAATTAATTTCCTTGAATTTTCTTAACTGGAGTTATCAGAAAACAAAATAATTTATCAAATGCTCTTGTACCCCAATAAACTTTGGAATATTGCGGTTATGGTTTAAACTGTCTGTAGTTTAACATCAGAACCTTGCCTTGGCTCTTACCTTCTGATGGTATTGTCCCAGGCTTGGGTGGAGTCGACGGGATGAAGTCTTCGCCTGGAGGCGTAGGAGGCGGAGGGCCAGGTACGCCCCGAGAAGACTCGGGATCAGGCATGGGAGACTACAATCTAAGTGAGTATCTACTTTAATTTGGTCTGTCAGGACCTAAGCCGGTTCAACACGGGTGAAGGTGACAAGGGGGATTTTCATCAACTTTTATTTAATAATAGACTCAGTAAAATTTAAACATACTGAAGTGGATCCAGAGTAAGCCTGTTTGTTTTTCTTGTATGTAATAAAAATATTTCTAAATACTTCAAGTTATGCCGTAAGAGTCGCGATACGCAGTCTCTAACAGACAATTATGTATTATGGAATTACTACAGAATAGTTGCACGATATTTGATTGCCTGATAGAGATCATGAGTATTGTTATATTGGCCTAAGCCAATATCTTATGCGTCATTCAGCCCGTGTTAAATCGGCTACAACATCCCATTTTTTCTACATGTGGCAAAAAGATGTAGCATCCACCGAAACATATATATTTTTAGTCGTGACCATCCTTAAAGCCGTAAATTGTTAAATTGTACTTACCAAGAGCAATAGCAGTGTTCCGTGAAATCACTACGTATGGTAGGCGATTCTGGGCAAGTTATTCTGTTTTAAACACTTCAAAAAAATTAAGGAACTTAAGATTAGATCATTAAAAAATAATTGTTATCGTTCATTTTTTTAGGATCAGAAACTCATCTTTCAATTTCATATTGCGTCGTTTTAAATAGGAGGGATCCATTTTATTCTTATTATTTGAATTACAGGTCCTTTTCAATTCTGAGATTTTCCCAAAGAAAGGTCCAACACAATTGCAGACGATTCGGTCATTACAGTAAGTTATAGAAATACCTCAGGTGGATGCTGCATGGGAAGAAATTGGGTGATGGTGTTCTGAGCTTAACTACTCAACGGAAACATTTGTGGAGCTCTAAGAATAGTAATTGTATAGCTTTCACATTGACTGACTGAAAAAATAACAGGTTCCTTTGCCCAAACTAAAGAGCTTACGGCCTGTTTTTAACCGTCATGCAAGCAATTAAACCTTTTGCCTCAGGTCATAGGATCCTATCCTGGTCAGATCTAACCTTCATCTCAGGTCTTCGAATGAAAAAGTAACAAACATATTTAGCACTGTTTAAATCACAGACGGTAATATCAAAATTAAAATGTACTTGTTAAAACTTTAAATAAACTTGTTGAGCATTTAATTTTTTTTTTCACTAATATTGTTAAATTATATTTATTGATATTATTCCTTCCATTTTCTTGACTAAAATCTAAACTTCGGAGTCGCGAGTGTCATGCTGGGTGTTTTCGTGGGCCATTGTTTGATTCCAGTGGACCTTAGTAACATTGAGAATGTGGTTACGATACTTTCTAGTTAAATAAAATACCTATGAATAGCTTTCCCCTTTATAGAGTAAGAAATTAGTTTTGAGGATTATTACAAGACCGGTCACGAAATCTTAGAGCGGAAAATACTTACCATTCCAACTGCTTGTTATCGTCATGTCCATACCTGTATTGGTAATTGTCTGTTGTTGTGAGATCTCATTTAGCTATCCCTATACCAGAAGTTAGTCAATGTGAAACCTTGCGATTTGCAATCTGTAATTCCTGCAAAGCCCGCAAATGTTTCCATTGAGTCGTATGTGTAATGTAGAAGTCCTAGTAGTTTTGACAATAAAGTTTTCTCGTGAAGGTTTCGGGGGCCCAGGCGGTGACCAAAACGACCAAACGGAATCGGCAGCGATATTGAAAATCAAGGAAAGCATGCAAGAAGAGGCCAAGAGATTTGAGAAGGATCCAGAACATCCGGATTATTTCATGCAGTGAAACATTTTATTTTAAAAATAATAGTGCGTGCTGACGATTTACCGAAATCGGGTTCCCCATTCTTTTTCGGGCAAAAGTCCGAATGTTATCGGTACCGGTATTTGGATATCAGGATTTTCTTTTTCGGCATTGGTGTTTTTAAGTTGGTTTTATTGGTTGGTGTTGAGTGCTGCCGATTTCGGGTGTCGTAAATTCTGGTACCGAATTATCGGTATTCATACAGCTTTTGGTATCTGATACCATTTTTATACTATATCTTAGTGATTTTCGTCCCTAAAAAAAGTATTTTATAAATTATTCTTTAATATATATGGTTATAATTTTATTTTTATGATCTCAAAATTTCACGGTTTCGGTAAAACGTCGCGCGCCCCTGTTTGCGTTCCAACGATCTGATGGTAAAAAAATGTATTTTTTTAAATACTTACCTTTTCCTTCGGCGTTTCCTTTGCACAGCTATTTATTAATATTTTTGTTTTTAATCTAGACCGATGTAGTTATTTTTTTTAGGTTTTTGACAATTCTATTTCTAGAAGAACATCTCCGACTTAATATTGTACCTTTTAAAGGTAAAATACGTTAATTTTAAACTAAAACTCGTGTGATAGAATTGATATAATTCTAGTTACGTACAAAATGTTGATTTCAATTTTTTTTTTTGACTAGTTTTCGTTGAGACTAGATAATACTATAAATTTATGACGGTGGCAGTTTTTGGGCGAATACCTCATTAAAACGTTATATAAGTATTCTTATATACACACCACTTGGAATGAAATTGTCAAATAGACCAATCCCATAACATAACAAAAAATCAAATGAACTGGACGGGGAGTACTGGCAGTCAATAGTTTACCATTTGTCAGAAATGTCAACTGAATTTCAGTGTATTGATGTAAGCCTTTTTGTATAGAAATTGTTACGCATACCTGTCGATATGTCGGTAGTTTTAATCTGACACTATAGTCACTGATTGACAGTAATCCCTAATGTCAGTTATTAGTGATGTACTATGTATTATCTATTTACTTAGTTACATATAGATTTTTATTATTTCGAATAAAATTATTATGTATGTATTAGTTTTATAAATGTCTTTATTTTTTAAACATATTTTTTTGACTATGTGGATCAATGGTTGCGTAATTATAAGTATATATGGCTTGCGGGGTAAGCAGGTTGACTCATAGCAGGACTACGATCTAAATTTTTATTTAATCTTTCTTAACCATATTAACGTTTTCGTTAGCTAATCTTGATATGTAGCTTAAATCCGAAAGAGTTTATACTTATTTAGTTTTAATAAAAAATAATTTATACTAACTTATCGCTAGCTAAGCTTCTCGCATCTCGCGACACCAGCAAATATCCGATTTGCGTGGTAGTCAACCTTGTGGTTTTAGTTAATTTTGGCTTAAATTATGCTTATTTGAAAGCAGAGTACATATATAAAAAGAATGACACGATCAAGTTATTTCTTTAGTTAGTGCTCTCACGTATTATATAGTTACATTGTATTTTAATCTTCCTTACAAAATCATTTAATTCAATTTTATAGAAGACAATCATATGACTTACCGGCCTACCCTGCGAGCAGCCGAAGCTATATTTTTTATATAATTTAAGAAAACGACGATACGCACCGATTTTTAATCTGTGTGCATTAATTTATCTAATAATATATAATCTAATTCCACGTTCAAAGAAGGGACATTTTTCAGTATTTACTGGTTTACACATTTTTTTGTTTTAATGCATTTGCAAGTCTAGAGACACGATTTAAAATAGAACTCAAATCGATTATCGTCGAATGATATTCGTATCGATGATTGTCAAGTTTAATTACTACTTATGGACTCGATATAATAATTGAGGAGGCTGCATCCGACCTGCTTGCTTTGCTGACGTAACAAAAAAAACGAAGCATGCATGCAGCATGGACAGCGGATGATTTGGAAGGCAAAACTAATATCTTACTACAGATAATGATTTTTGTCAACATCGTACGCTGACTTGCTAAAGAACGTCACACATCACAATTGTTAAGTCTATTAGATAATTTTCGTTGCCAAACTATTTCAAAATACATAAATCAGTGGTAGAAACAAATGTTAAGTTATTAGACATTGCACGCCAATGGAAATACCGGCTTTAAGCTGAAAACCGGTAACTAACTTTCAGATAAATTGGTATTCGGTTCTTCCCTAGTTCTGTCTCTGAATCTCACGTTTTAACAGCGAAAGTTATCTAGTGGTCTTGGTATTTTACTTAAATAAATATCAAAGCATGTCCTCGACTTGAATGGTTATAAGAAAAAGGTAAATTAAATTATTTAGAATTATTTTGTTTTAAGCTCTAATGTTCCTAGCAATGTATTTTTATTTATAAGTGTCTGGATGTCTCGCAGTTTATCGGTGCGGGCGGTAATGCGTTTGGGCAAACTCGTGGACCAACCTAGCTACCTACTTTCCAAAAGATTGGTTATTAATCGGATTTATATAAGCTGTTATTGCATTCCATGTTGTGTTTTAATTGTTTATTAGTAAATCTACGAGATCTAGTATCGACAAAATTACTATTTACTATTTTGTGTTTAAAATAAAACCAATTTGTTGTGGATTGACTCAGTTGACAGTTTGATCCCCAAATGCGATATCGCGTCTGTTTTTTAATTTCCGAAGCGCGACAGAATTTTTCGTATCAAATGTTTGATATACACAATTCCTCTCGCTACGGAACAAGCATTTATTCTTGTTTAATAAATTATATCGACTTGTAAAAATGTCGCGGTAACCACGTGTTTAGTAATAGGGTTGGGGAGTGCGCAAAATATCGATGTTTACAAATACCGGGTTGGGTACAATTTTTTTTTCTGACTAATGTCGGCGATTTTGCACAACCCTAGCCGGAGGTGAAGATTTTTATGCAAAAATTTTATACCGTGAGATAGTGATGTGTTGTAGTTTTTTTTTAATTCTGGTATTTTTCATGTAGTATAGGTATTTTTTCCTGGGGTGTGTGGAAATCTGTATAAATTAGATTTTACTAGAGATTTTTCGGAGAGGTAGTTATTAAGCTGTATGGGGCATTGCCCTGTCCAATATCTCTGCGCAAATTTGGGTTCCTTTAGTATAATAAAAAAACAAAATCATAATTGGGTACCAATTGAATCTCGACTTACATTTTTATTGAAAAAAAAAACGTGTAAATAAAATCAACTTTTTTGAGATGTTATTACTATTTCTGATGAATTCTTTAGCTTTTTGTTCGTATTTTTTATTTTATTTTGGCAACACTAATCGAACCCAAACATTGTATATTATGCAGCGTTGAAATAATTAGAATATAAGAATTTAGTGTAAACACAAAAATAGATTTCAACAATGCAAAGGTTTTTTAAAAAAAATATTAAGGTTATTAATTTTTTTTGTTTATGTAATTGTAATAATTAATTAATACGACTTGTAGTGTCTGGTTGTCTTACGTTAGGGTATCAATATGTTCATTTTGTGAGTTAGATAAATTAAATATTTTTTCTTATCTAATTGATGTCATGTTTATATACATACATAAATAGTTATTATATATTAAAGATATAAGTTGTTTTATTTTTCAAAATTTGCCTAAATTATAAGTACATAAAGATTTTTCGAATCTGCTATTATAGTAGCAAGTAGTTTATAATGGCAACACCAGGATTGTTTGTTGGGCGTTCTTAAAAACAACAACTTAAACATATTTAAATAATTGAATGGAAATAAAGTGCAGTTTGAATCTCTGTGGAGTAGAATAGAGCTACAACAGAGGTATCAGACATACAGTGATAGGCTAACGGCACAGGTTGCGCGACAAGGCTTGCCCCCAATAACATAACTGGCAGTGAATGGTTAGTGAAGTGGGCCAGGTGCCTCTGCCTAGTCATTCAGAGTTATACACATGAGGTACGAATGGAAATAAAATAAAGAAAATGATTCCTTTGGCGCGGAACTTTGACAATCGAACTCATGACCTCGTTTCAGCAGTCAGGATCTAACCACTAGACCAATATGTCAATGACGGGGTACAGTGAAAAGTGTCTTTACGGGAGTCATATACGGCTGTGAGTGACATCAGTAGCTAGGTCAGGGTCGCATACCGGTATAACCGAGTCTTTCTACTACTCCTCTTGGGTCCTCCGTCCTGAGTGTCGTGATAAACGATACTGTTATATATCGGACAGTACATATACAATCATATAGTGGCCGGTTGACTGAAATAGTGCTGTACGACGTAAGATGGTCAAACTAATATTTTCCCAAAAATTGGAATGTGAGATTCGTGAGACATCGGCGTGAGTATGTACTTATGTATTTTCCTATTAAAGTCAAAGCATTTATTTCAAATAGGCCAAAACGCACTTTTGAACGTCAACATTTACATTTAAATAGAATTGGTTCTAGTCGCCCATTCCAAAATGTAGCGAAGAGAGAAGAATGGGCAAGAAACTCCACCGTTACTCTTTTAAAATGTTTTGTTCAAATACAATCATTATATATAATTATAAATAAATGTGAAAACGATGCACCCCGAACAAAATCACTGTACCGAAATAGGTAAAAGGAATTAAAGCGAAGCAACGCCAGATATAGAGAATATTAACAAGTAATAAGTCAGTGTAAAATTATTTATATATATTTTTTTAGGTGTAGTAAGTGACTTCCGTCGCCCATGAACACTTGCAACTCAAGAATCACAAGGGTGCTGTCCGCCTTTTAGAGTAGGGGAAAGGAAAGGGAGAAATATAAAAAGGGGAAGGGAAAGGGGGTTGGGCCTCCGAGCACCTCACTCAGTCGGTCACACACAATGTAAGCATTGTTTAACCACCGGTTATACTCCGGTCAAGACGGCCCATACCTGCCGAAGCATGGCTCTCCCACGTTTAAAATTTGAGACATACGTAAATAGCCTATTAGTTCATTATTATAAGTAGGTAAATAATAGCTAGAAGCTTCAGTACCTAGTTATTAGCGTAACCAAACAAGTTGCGTGCGTGCTGAAACTGGCTGAAACGACGTCGCGTGAGGAGCGACAGTAAATTTTGTTTTGCCAAAGCTCTGTCATTGAAAGGATGGTAATATGTACTAAGGAGACAAGAAGGACAAACTAAATTCGTTTACTTTGGAGAACTTACAACATCGTTGACTATCAACTTCGAATGCAAATTTTGAGGCACGAATACGAGTCAAGCTGGTTTATGATTACCACCACAACAGCTTAAACGGTATGGGCCGGCTCAACCGGAGTAACTCACTCACTCAACGTTTAAGTAACTTCGGTTAGCCCATACTGGCTTAAGTACGTATGGGCCGCCTCAACTGGAGTAATTAAAAGGAAACCACAACAGCTTAAACGGTATGGGCCGGCTCAACCGGAGTAACTCACTCACTCAACGTTTAAGTAACTTCGGTTAGCCCATGCTGGCTTAAGTACGTATGGGCCGCCTCAACTGGAGTAATTAAAAGGAAACCGGTGGTTAAGCAAATATATTTATTTTAACATAACTCCCGCATTAGGAATAATTCCTGTGTTCCGGGGGGCTTTACAAACATTCAATCAACCTTCTCAAAGAACACCCAGACACAGATCGGGACACCTATATGTTGATCACACAAATTTTTGTCCCGTGTGGGAATGGAACCCAAGACCTTGACTGCTGAATCCGTCAGGGGTCAAGGTCGCTAACCAATAAACCAAGAGTTAATAGTAGTAATAATAATAACAGATTTTAAATCAAAACTTGGAAGAAACGACTGTATTTTACCTAAATATGTTAAATCAAAATCATTTCTATTCTGAATCAATATATCTACTTGATTTTACGACACCTGCATAGCCATAAAGTTACATTTCTTACCATTTACTGCATAACACCGTTCATTACGGCAGATCATTGGCGAAGCCTGGGTTATGATAATATTTTTTAACGATACACGCGTCTCCGTACCAAGTACGGTCCCTTGTATCTACAGTATGTTGAAATATTGAAATGGAAAGAATAAAATATGATTTCAATTATCAAAATTATACGAAATTTATAAGGATTAACTACCTTACTAGTTTGATAGTTAGGCTTTTGTTTATGGTGGCTAAACAGTCAGACTTTGGTATATAAATAGGACATTTGTGGTTTTGGTTCGGACCCCCAGGCCACAGTCAGTTCGTGTAACAGGAATGCGATCACGACGTATATATCTTACTCTTCCCAATATATCCATAATTGACAAAATGGAAATTCACAAAGATGTTTGGTTTGTTAAATTAAATTCTTTGTTTTTCAGATATAGTTGATTAAGTCAATTGGACATACACTTTCTATAACGGATAAAGCATTATGAGAATGAGAGAATGTTCAATTGGCGTGTCAAAAACGCGTGACTGATTTTCAGACAACGAGCTTCCAAAATCAAAAATTGTTAAATGATACATTAATTACAGTTACGGGATATTTCCCTAGGTACTTAATTTAAAAATTGAACTTTACTGGTTTTTAGTTATTTAAATTATTTAATCAATATGTTTTGAAGCTGTCTTTTACCAACCGTCACCTATAACATTAAATTTTGTTCGAAATTAGCGAAGATTTAATACAGCTAAGTACTGAGGTCTACAAAAAGAATTAAGATCTCTTTGGAATTCAATTTAAAATTATTTAACGCGAGCAACGAACAACGTCTTACAAATCCACAATTGTTAAGTGCCTACTTCTTCGACAATATTTATTCATTCAATTCAACAAACGACACAAAACGTAACATCCTATAAGCATTGTATGTCATGCTTTTGTCGTACAGCAAATATTTCTGCAGAATTCGGGCAAAATAAACCAATTGAGTACAGTTTTGTGTGTGGCCGTATAAGTAGATACTTGTGCCTGTGTGAAGTTATTACGAAAGTGACACCTAAATTTCGAAATTGGTAGATGAGAAGGTGATTTCAAAATAAATTAATTCAAGAAATCAGGAAATACCCACTATTTGTGTGAATGTTATCGTTCTTATTTTACAGTTTTATTCATTTTATAATTGTATATATTTTATAAATATCCAGAAATGTAGACTAAGCTAAAAATTAGTGAATGGAATAGAATGCAATTTTCAAATATATATTGATAGAGATCTAACTTAAAACATAGACTCCGTTGTACCGCGTCTCTGTATATAAATCAAAATATTGATACTTGATTCTAATGACCACGCGTACAAAGTAATAAAATTGTGTTTCCGTTTCTTTCAAGTCATTATACATAAGAAAGAGAGTTTTAATCATTGACCAAAGTGGACGCCTTTATATTTTAGTGCCTTTTTTAAAAGCTGTTATAGTTAGAGAGCCAGTGATCGGCAGATGGTACATATTTGAAAAGATATCTAATTTCGTCTATTTACTCTCTTATACGTGACGTACATTAGACGGGCACTCACTAAGCCCGGCTGTTAGGTTATGTTGTACTCAGGTGTGATAGGTAACGTTACACCAGGCCTTTCAAAACGTGATAAATATAAACTTATTTATCATACTATGGGTCGACCAGAGTAATCTCACGGCCCCACAGAAAACCGATAGGCAAACAATTTATTGTATGCAATGTATTGCCGAGTGAGTAAGGTACTGGAGCCCAACTTTCCCTCGCCTCTTTCCCCTCCGATCATCCCCTCTCTCTCTTCTGTTCTCTTACGTCTCTTCCCTCAGCTCCCCCCCCCCCTATCACTCTCACGCGTTTGAGGACAGCGCACTTACGACTTCTGAGGCTTCTGAGTTGCAGGTGTTCGTTTGTTTCCCTATATCATATACATATATTTTTAAATTAAAAACATAATGATATTACAAAAGCGTTTGGCTTGACTTTACAGCCGCCACAATCGTCTGCCATTCTTATTTTTCTATAGCAATACAATATTATATTATTATTTTATACTTGTGATATCTGAATACCGTTTAACCTACTGCAACCGGGCTTAGTGAGTCCCCGTCATAGTTTAAAATAACTATAAAAGAGTAAATTGACAAGGAGACTTGTTGAAATATGTAGGTACTATCTGCCTTTCACTGGCTCTTAAGCCATAGGTAACTATGTCTCTGAAGACGCTGCACTCGGGACAGAAGAGCCATAGGAACTCCCATTACTCCGTGAGGTTCACCAGCGAAGACATGCCGAAGTACAAATGCCTTGTGAGTTTTTTTTTTATTTTATTTATTAACATCTCATTTTGTCTTGGTTCTCCTCTGATAGCATAGAATATAGAAGACGAATTAATAGTTTATTTAAAAGTGTCTGTATCCCCGAAGTGGTAGGGCCCACATTTTGCCAGCTATAATTTCGTCACATTGACATAAAAGGTGCCAGCCTAGTGCCGTTAATCCGGGATCTTTTGGGAATTGGCTGAAGAAATTTAGAGTATATTGACAGGGAAGCGAAGATATAAAAGGATATTGCTTTTATACTTGTAACTGTAAAAACTCATTTTATTGTAATAACAGTAGTAATAGCGTATGTTTTGTTTAAATAATTAATTTACATCATATTATTTTGGTTTTTACGTTCTTTTATTTATGATAAAAGAACAGTTACAACAAAATCAGTAATACTAGGCATCCACAATAAATATATTTTAAGCAGTGTTGCCAATATAAATGTACATTTACCAACATGTTTTAACAAACAGTATCAGTTTGATTTTAAGATTAATTATGTAAACATATACAAATACTAGCGGACCCGACAGACGTCCTGCATGATATTTCAAGCGATTAGGATCAATATAGATAAATAACCTAGATACCGACTGCAGCGCCATCTGCCGGGCTGATTTGTGAATCTAAACCATTCCCAGATCCCCTTGAACACACACAAAAAATTTCATCAAAATCCGTCCAGTCGTTTGAGAGTAGTTCAGTGACATACACACTCACAGAAGAATTATATATATAAAGATATCCCCTAAGGGGTAAGCAGAGGTGTATAAAACACCCATATATTGCCAATATGTATTTGGTCCAACTAGCTCTTCCAATTGGTCCCACCTTCTCCCTTCCTCTACTCGACAACACGTACTGGACTGAGGAGTCACGATTTGAGAATCGAAAATATACGTACCCTAACTAAACGGTTTGATTCTTCTTTCCTGTGCCGATCAGTAAAAGCCTGGAATTCACTACCAGAGCACGTGTTTCCTTCAAACTTTGATCCCGGGTCTTTTAAGCGGGGCATGATAAAGCATCTCACCAGGCCGCCATGTTGTAAGTCCCCATGCTGCATTGACTAGACATGCAATGAGGATGGTGACCACCACTCTTGGACTTGAGTTCAATTTGAGACTGAATCGTACTTGAGTTCAATTTTAAAACAAATTAGGAAATCGGAATGGCTCTACTTCTGATATTATTACCCTTTCCTATAATATAAAAACAACAAATGATGCGTATAAATTTAAATGTAATTCACTCAGAATTACATTTAAATTTATACGCATAATTTCACAATTTATTCCTATATATTTTTTTCATTTCACTTATACGTGTGGCATTCCTACCATCAAGTCGTTAAGTTATGAAGCGTCACAAAGAAACACCCTAACCCTCTTATTACTATATAATATATACAAATATATTTAGACACCTTTACTAAAATCTTAAATGGAGTAGTGTCCTTACACGATAGAGGCTATTTTAAACAGCAAACTTGTCAGCTGATGGTAAGCGATTACCTCCGCCCCTGGACACCTCCAATTTCAAGATTCACAAGTGCGTTGCTGGCCTTTCTAAATACTATAAGTATGTGTCGTTGTGTCGAACTTAGGCACGAATGAGCCGGTTCGACCGGTGCGATACCACGGCCTCACAGAATACCGGTTGTGAAGCAACACTTGCGTTGCATTTTCCCCAAATTAGTGAAGTTTGTGTAGGCCCAACTCCCCCTCAAGTTTTTTCTCTCCCCTCCCCTGACTTCCCGCCCTTTTTCCCACATCCTCATCCCCCTCTCTTTCCCCTCCCCGCATACCCTCCTCCCTCATCACCCTCAAAGGCGGGCAGCTTACAACTCTTGAGTTGCAGATGTCTATGTCACTTACTATCAGGTGACCCTTCTGTTCGGGCATACGATCCTATATTATTAAAAAATTAGGCTGGTTGGTAAGCTGAGGTTGTTTTAAACACCCACATTTTGACAATTAGAATTTTGTCCCACTAACCTGATAAGGAGCAAACCTATTCCCGTCAACCGGGCATTATGTGACTGTATATATACTGTCTGTTAGATAACAGTCCAATCGCTTAGTCGCTTTTTCTTTTTTTTTTTTCGATATCCGCGGGTAAAAATGATATAGAAATCGTTCCAAGTATTGACACCATTCAAATGATACATGTAACGTTACATGTCGATAAACATCAACAAATTAACATCCTACATACCTACACACATTATATACATTCATAGATACCTAATAAAAATAACCCTCTCTTGCGGAGTCGTGTAAAATAGTCGTATCGCCCAAAAAGTCGTTTTGTGTAACTTCTCTAAACTTATCGCGCAAAGCTTAGAATTGTTTTGAAAGCGTATCTACGAGTACTAGATTGTGTTGCATCGTGTCTGTAGTGAAAATGTTCAATGGATTTCTGTTGTGTAATGAGTGAAATTAGATTAAAATTCTGCTTGTGTCCCGGATTTTGTGTAAGAAAATTTACACATTCAAACAGTGCATTAAATATTATGGCAGTGAGATCAAAGAAAATTAAGTGTAGGCACCATATTCAGGTGATTTTTCAACCGATTGCAAAAAGGAGGAGGTTCTCAATCCGACTGTATTTTTTTTTAATGTTTGTTACCACAGAACTTACGACTGGGTGAACCGATTTTGATGTTCTTATTTATTTGAAAGCTGGTGCTTTCCGTGTGGTCATTTCAATTTGGTCCAGTTCTGATAATGGAATCCATGCGAAAACCACATAAGTCTTAAATTTGCATTAAGTTTGTGGCGACAAATGGACGAATAACTCAATATGACGTGATTTTTCAACCGATTTCAAAAAAGGAGGAGGTTCTCAATTCGAGTGTATTTTTTTTTAATGTATATCCAACCGATTTCGATGATCCTTTTTTTATTGGAAAGGATGTACTTCAAGTTAAATGAGAGTTTAGGTTCTGACAATGGCATCCATGAGAAAACCATATAAGTCTTAAATTTTATGAAAGACGCATTGAAGTCGTTTGTCTACTTTTTTAAAGTGAATTATGATCATTTTAAGAAAGAAGAATTTTATTTAAAGTTTCTAATAATTAATAAAATGCAACTCATACCCATCTAAAAAATGTCTAACGCGCCAAAATAAGTGTCAGCACTCCCGGAGGGACATTTTTTTTATTGACATGGTAGAAGGCCCTCATGGATATCTTACGTCTATGGGGGCAAAAGGGAGCCAGAGTTGATATTAAACTTACTTAGTGACTTAGATTAGTGCCTAAAATTATATCACTACAGTAACTGTAAAAGTGATTTATTTGTTAAGTAAAATTCGTAATTTTGCTTCTGTGATTAAGTAAGTCGGTACGGATGAGCACCCGAAAAGCTTATTTAGCCTAAAGGTTCTACCGTCTCTGCCTTCCTGGGCGGGAATAAAGCGTGAGCATATGTATGTATCAGCGGTGACCATAAATATTCGCGTCGTCATATTATTTATTACGTTGCCAACTCGAATGCCTACGCTTGAGTCTCGCATCCCAGTCATAAGGCGCAGACTTACGTGGGTCAATTTCTAAAAAGACACCTTTATAAGTTTGACGTGCCTGTCTGTTTTGTTTTTCTTTGATAGCTGACTGGTTCCAGAGTATTCTAAGCTATGTTTGATGCAAATCTACTCAACTTAAGTAGAGACGGTAGAAGCCATTGCTATGATCCTAACACAACATTCGTCTCTTGCACATTCATCTATCTTATCATACAACTTCGTCGGTTATGAAAACGATCGACATTATGCATGTCTTATGGGATAAAAATACAGACATACATACATACGTATGTACATACATGATGACTCTATACTCCTTTTGTGTTTTTGTGTTTTTTCTGTATGTTTTTGTTCTTCTTGATTTTGGTGTTCATTCTGTTTCTTAGTGGTCGGATTTAATTTTTAAAATTGCAATGGACCTCTTTGAAAGACAAATCTATTTTTTGTACGGGTCCGTCCTCCATCACCTGAGCTGATGTGGACGCCATGAAGTGGTATGTCGGACTCGTACCAACGAAAACCAACCGGTGTTCCGTCACTAGTGGGACTTTTGCAAGAACCTGGGTATACTCTAGGAAGGATGCTTCCTTCCCTGCAGACCACAGAACTTAAATTCGTATTCATTAATAGCTGAGCATATACTCATCATGATCATAATTATAAAAAACGTAATATAATTTTAAAAAGCCTACGTTTATAGTCACCTCGTTGATATGTAGGTATGCATCTTCTGACCTGATAATAGTTAACTCATTACCTTTCTGATACCTCATAACATAATATGAGTAGTCATCTTCACAGGATTCTGCAGACAGCATCCAGAACTACACTGGGTCGCAGTCTTACCCTGGACACGACTCCGGAGCACCTAGTCCTGACTCCTGCACCTTCCAACCAGCGGCCCAGAGATTCAGAATCAATGAGCAACGTAAGTCTAAGAAATTAAGCTTTTAGTTGCGGGTTCTAGATTCGAACACTACTGACGCAAGCATTTTGAATTTAATAAACTTTATTGTACAATGAAATAATTTTTCTTACAAGAATACATCAGGTGAATATGTACAATGGGCGGCCTTATCTCTGAAAGCAATATTTTACATATAATAAATAGAAATAACGATTGGATTGTAATGAAAAATATAGAAGAATAAAAATCGTGATGCAGGATCTTACTACGATTTCTTTAGAGGTGTACTCTTATCTACGTAGTTAAGTTTGCGTTCGCTAGATGGTGTTTATTTATGTTTCTGCTGGTCGCGAAGCCATATTGCATCCTTATATTGTGTGCATGTTCATTTAGGCAAACAATTTCATGATCCTCAGTATATCAGTGTAAACAACATGTCGTATACAACTTTTACTCGACTATTATTTATATTTTATGTGAAATTCAATTTAATTTGTTTGAGGAATTTTCTTTTTCGTCATTCAGAATTCCGTGCATAAAATGTGTTAATATTGTTGGTTCTTTTAATATACTACTAATAAAGTGCCGTGCGGCCGTGTAAAAGGCTTGTCCGGTTCACAGTTTTACGTTATTGGGACCAATTACTACTTAATTTGCCTCTAGCTCCGGGTACTCCTACCTCCTATAAACCGACTTGAAAGGCTATGCAATTTACTAAGCAAGCTCTGCAATAAGCTATATCAAAGAACATTCCAAAATGTATTTTTATAGATTCCTCTTTGTTTAGGTGACGTTATCACGAAATCTTACACCTTATGTCACTTCCACTGTTAAATGAATTCAAATAACGACTCACATATCGAAATGCTATATGCCGTTAACGTTTTAGGCGTCACAAACAAACGTCATACATACACACATATCCAAAAACATTGCACCTTCCATCTTAGACCATCGGGTTAATATTATTAATTATTTTTCTAATTTATTTTCTTTCTGAAAAACCAGGAATCAAACTCCTGACATCAATCAATCAGATAGTGCAGCAGCGAGCTGATCTCGAAGCCAATCGTGTCACCCTCAGTAGTCTTCTGGATGAATTAAAACGGAAACTGAAGAGAAGAATAGAAGAATGCCACTTCGAGAAGAAAGAGAAAATGAGAGTACGTTCACTTCTTCACATTTGTTTTAGAGTCTCCTCAATAAAGTAAAATAAAAAACTAAAAGTGCGGAACAAGGGTTGCCAGGACTAACCTTAGCAAGTACTAGCTAAATAAAAATAAATTAAAAAACAATATATATCAGGATTATATATATATTGTTACGGAAGTGGGTACAGGGAATGGAAGGAAACTAATGTCACTGCCGAGAGTAACGATTTATTTGCGTTTCACAATATTCCGAACGCGTAACACAGCACAGAACGAGTTGTACTGCACGAACCGCGTAGCACTGTTCCACACTGTCCCCGCGGACTACACTTAACTCAGTCCAACGGCAGCACTGCACCACTCACTATTCACTTTCACTGTTCACTTCACTACTTTTTTCACTTCTTCTTCTTCACTTCAGAGCACTTTCCACTGAACTGCCCTGTAAGCGCGTCTGGAGCTCTTTATATACCCCTAATTTCGATCGTAATTTGTTGAATTTCGACTGTCATTTCGTTATTCTTTTCGATTGTCTTCTACAACCTAATCTAGTACTTTCCATTATATTCGAATTTTGTAAAGAATCATCTCCATTTACTAGAATTTTCTATAAAACACCGAAATCACAAACAGAAACCCATAGAGTCCTCCGGGGCTTGAACTCACGGCATTCGGCTTGCAGCCGTAGCCACTACCGCTCAGCTACCGTGACTTGTCAATCTTTCTCCGAAAAACTTCTATGCATTGTTTGTCTGTGCGGTGACGTAAGCATGGCGTCACAATATATATACATATACATATATAGTTATTTCATTCATACGTCAGGCATTTACAGAAACAGGTAATTACCGTCAGCATAGCCGAATAATATTTATAAAACATTTTTAATTATAATATATTTATATCGGGAACGAAACCAATTTATAGTGGGCAAAATCTGGTAGTTTAAATCTCTTCTGCCTAACCTTTCGGGGATATAGAGGTGAGAGTATCGCACTTATGTCTTTTGGTACTTTTGAAAGTTTTTTTTTAATACTATATAGGGACAAACGAACAGACGGGTCACCTGATGGTAAGTGACATCCGCCGTCCATGGGCACCTGCAACTCAAGAGTCGTAAGTGCTGCCTTCTAGGGTGATGAGGGATTGTGGATTAGGGAGAGGAAAAAGAGAGGAGAGTGGGATGTGGAAAGAGGAGGGGAAGACCTTTTTGCTTCACAACCGGTTTCTGTCAGGCCGTGGCATGGCACTGGTCGAGCCGGCCCATTCGTGCCTAAGCATGGCTCTACCACTGATAAAACAAAAAAGTAATAAAAAGTATAATATTGCCTTGTCATATTATATGCAAGTAACAATTTTAAGTATAATTTAATTTCAGTCTTTAAAGCAAGCCAACCAACGCCTGGAAAAAGAGAAGTTCAACGTAATGTCAGAGCTGGAACACCTTAAAAGACACCTGGAGAGGGAAGAGGCACATCACCTGCAGCATGCAAGGACGGTCGTGGCGCAGGTTATCATATTGCTATTATTAACGTCACTCCATCATCTGTCCAGTCCACTCTCTTTAACAGTCTTACAGTAAAATAGATTGTGGCGTACTCATGCCACGTACTGTGAAGCGCTAAACATGCATCAAGAGAGCACGCATCCACTCGCACACGCCTGCCTCCAATCGACAACCAATCAGCTTACGTTGCTGTTTGCGTTGTCTGTGTGCGTGAGTATAAATTATGCATCGTATAAAAACGCGGTGTCGCGCGGAACGCGTCCATTCGCCGCTTGGTATGCATTGCGAGTGGATGCGTGCTCTCTTGATGCATGTTTAGTGCTCCACAGTACGTGGCATATGTACGCCACAAGATAATTCTTATTTATATTTAAATGCCGTCATAAGGTGTTTATAGTGTGAAAGGCAATATTGATTTTGTATGGTGATTTCAGGTCCCAAGATTGTTTTTGTGTAGTAGATAGTCTAGAGTTGTGGTAGACCGGCCATGGAACAATATCAGTATGTAAACCCTCAGCGACAGACTGTTTTGACTGTTTTGATTGCGACTTTTCAAGTTCAAATGACTGTGTCAAAAGAATACCAATATTATATTCGATGGATTAGAATATAAATTTACTTGTTACTTTTTGGCGAACAGACGGGGCACTTGATGGTAAGTGACAACCGCCGTCCATGGACACCTGCAACTCGTGAATCGTAAGTGCGTTGCCCGCCTTTGAGGGTGATGAAGGATGAGTGGAAGGGAAAGAAGAGGGGGACGATATGGGAAGGATGATAAGAAAGGAGGGGGGAGTTGAGCCTCCGGAAACCTGTCTAATTTCGGGGAAATGCAAAACAAGCGTTGCTTTACAACCGGTTTTCTGTGAGGCCGTGCTGTTCCACCAGTCGAGCCAGCCCATCAGTGCCTAAGCATGGCTTTACCACTGTTATAATGTTATTGTACATAAGTGTCAACTCAAAGGCAAAATGTATTATTACTTGAGCATTTTGCCGCTCAATCTGGCTTGACCCTTCAATAAACAACTCTTTTTTGACCATACACGTAATTAGCAGTTCCCAGCAGATTCTCTTGCTTATACTGCTTTGCTCCTGAGGTTGTTTCCAATTTCGACCGTTGGGCTGCAATTCATCAGACATTATCACATTGCCTGGTGTGGGAGGATCCACCCTTTGTATTGGAGAGACATAGCACCCACTTCACATTAGAACAGATATAAAACCCATTATTTTCGTGCTGTAACCTTGGACTGATAAATAAATTGTTCTCTTTTATTCAGGCCATTCAAGGTGTAGTGTCAAAGTGCCCTCCATCAGATGGCGTCTTCCATGCATGTTCTATCGCGGAACTTCCTAACGCTGTCAGCAGGAGTGTCGCTAAGAATGCCCCTTCAAGAAATGTAAGTGCAATACAATACGTGTTTCCTTCCCATTTTGATCCTGGGTATGTTAAACGGGGCGTGAAAAAGCATTTCACCAGGCCGCCATAGTGTTTGTCACCATGCTGCGTTGACTACAGTGGCATGGAGGATGGTGACCATCACTCATAGACTCCCCTTTTCCGCTTTCCATCAGGCTCCCCTCACACACGGCCGTCTGATCCTTTTTTTTTTTAACGTGTGGAAACCCTCTCGGGCCGTTATCCCACCGGGGTTTTCGGTGGGACGGTGTGTCAGAATTGAACCGACTAAAACCACGCAGTGTGCCATACTGTGCCTGAAGAAGGACGGAACCGGGAACGGCTTAAGTACATCATCCGGACCCCTCCTGGCACCTGCCCGCAAAAGCGCGGGCACCTCCTTTGTGTGACTCTCAATAAGACGACATCCGGACACACGTAGACGTCACCTCCTCGCGGCTGGCCACTATAGCGGGTGGGGAGAAAAACCCGTCCCACCCACCTGCGGCCACACTCAAGGCGGCATGAGGCGCTGGTAGGCGCGCCTCCTGCGCCCTAATCACCGTATACCCTGAAGAGTAGCCTTCTGTCCGATCCACCATAAAGCCAATGCACTGCCAAACCAGTGATTCGCAACGCCATTGGAATTTAATGTCCATGTAGCATTAGCTACTATATAATTAAATACGTTTTAAACTTACCCAAAAGGTATGATATAGTCATATTTAGTATAGTATGAGTATAGTTTAGAAATATCATAAATATTACTTATATACTTAAATAAATACGTCTCATAAAACATTTACATACATATAGACAAATCTAAATGTTTTCGTATTAGTTAAAATATGAGGAACGCTGAACCGGGTCGGGCTGCGAGTGGGGACGAGGGCTTGCGCACGCGCCGCTAGCTTGTCGCTTTAACACTTCGACGCCGCTTCTTCTTCTTCGCTGTACTAGTGCTGTCCTCTCGTTCTATTCTCCTTCTAACTTAACCTTGTGTCTGCTACCTGCGTACCTACTACAATCAACTCTTCGTTTCTACTACAAGAACTTATTTCTTTCTGAACATCTCTTTCTTATTTCCATCAGACAGTCCATTCAGTTTAAATTTCAGTAAATATACTACTAAACTATAGTTGTCATTATTTTATTATTATTATATATTAGCCAACTATAATGACTCCACTTTGCCTGATCGAAAGCAATAAGTGGAGTCTAAAAGTGGTGGTCACCATCCTCATTGCATGTCTAGTCAATGCAGCATTCTGACCCACACTATGGCGGCCTGGTGAGATGCTTTTTCACGCCCTCTTAAAAGACCCGGGATCAAAGTGGGAAGAAAACACGTGCAAAATATTTTGTTTTGACGTTTGATAGACATCTGCGTATCCCTTCGTAAATAGAGGCGTAAGTTTATGTGTGAATGTTGCAGGCAGATAATAAGCTGGCCGCCGCGCGTCTTATGCGCGACATCGCCGAGCTTCGGACCAGGGTAGCCCAAGTAGAAGCCAGACTTGCCAACGAACTGAAGGTGAGATGTGGTTTCTTGCTTTAGAATAGAATAGAATATACTTTATTGTACACCTTGAAACAAAAATTTACAGTATTTATACAAAAAATAAATGTACAATGGGCGGCCTTATCGCTAAATGCATTTTCTGGCAGCAATCTTAGGATGGACAGAAGAAGACAAGATGCAAAAGAACATACGGGGAGTTTAGGTGTAGAAGTATTATAAATAGTATTAGCTTTAAGTATTAACAGGAGTTTCTCTTACTAAAGCACGTGGGATAAGCAGTAAAGTTACATTATTTAAAGGGGTATTTAACAGGGGAGGCAGAGCAATTGCTTAGGTATATACCCATTATAGACTCTAATTATGATAGGTGTTGGAACATATTGGAAGAACGTTATAATAACAAACGATATGTATGTCATCACATTTTACAAAGGTTATTTAGTCAAAAGAACAAACGATTGCTTACATGCATTGAGCAATCTTGAGGTAGACATAAAGGGATGGGATGTTATCATTATATATATTCTTACGTTGAAGCTGGATCCAGAATCCAGGAGACAATGGGTATTCAATATTAATCAGAGTAGTTCATTAGACGAGCTTCCTACATACAAACAATTCGAAGAATTCATAACGAAGCGTTATCGAGCGATTGAATTCCTGGAACTTGGGTCCACGTTCAAACGGAGTCAGATTCAAAGGCAACCTGTAAAAAAGGTTCTACATCTAGCAAATAAGCAATGTGCAACGCCTTGTCTCAAAAGTCGAACACATTTATTATTAAAGGATTTGGTATTTCTGGATGGAAGAAGGATACAATTAGAAGCAGATAATGGCACAAATTAAGCAATAAGGGCTTTATTTCCAGATCTTCATGAGAGTTGAAGTGTCCCACTTTCCAGCCAGCAGTAGCTGCACGAACCATAACCAAAGCCACCCTTTGTACTTTATTTGCATGACACTTAAAATTCTAATCAGCAAAAAGTGTGTGTGTAAGGCACCTTCGCCTACCCATTCAATGATTCAGCCGTGAGCTACATATGTATGTGTGTAGTTCTAATGTAATAATGGTGTACAAATTGTGTTATCTCTCCATGTATTTAAGTGATTAGCTAAAGCTCTCCCTACTGATTCAGAAGTAGATCAGTCGGCTTCAAGAATGTTCATAAAATATTTCACATAGTTCTTTAGAATTGACTAGCTGTTGATAAGGAAGCAAGTGACAGTTTTCCCCAATATAAAATCACTAATATAAAACCTGATCGAAACTTCTAGAATTATAATTCACTTTAAAAAAGTAGACAACCGACTTCAATGCGTCTATCATAAAATTTGAGACTTATATAGTTTTCTCATGGATGCCGTTGTCAGAACTGGACCAAATTGAAATGAGACCACAGTAGAAGCCCAGCTTTTAAATCAAAATCGATTTACCCAGCTGAAAGTTCTGAGGTGACAAATATTAAAAAAAAATTGTCGAATTGAGAACCTTCTCCTTTTTTGAAGTCGGTTGAAAATATCCAAAATTAAAATGTCAGTGCTACTTATTAAATCTGTTAAAATGCATATCATTTGTGACTCAACTCTTTCGTTTAAAATGATGACTCGGGGAAGTACCGCGATATATAGCAATTAATATAATCTCTTTTGCCTGACGTTTCAACCATATTGCAGTCACAACAGCTGTACCAATAATATTTTAAATCATTTAAAATGTGCGTCAGTTAACCGCCAAAAAGCCACTATCTCTCATGATAATATTAGTGCCTTTCCAGCGTAAAAGACAGGCTGAGCTCGACATTATTCGCCTGAGAAAGGAGTTGTCTTCAACGAAGAGCCTCGTCGCATCACTCCGAATGCCTCCGCCGCCATTACGGAAACAGTGTTCCAAGTTTGCATAGATGTGTTCAGCAATATATAGTGTTCATGGTTCATGTAGTGTTATTTCCACCTCTAAGGTACTAAATATCGCCTGCTTGTCGATAATCTTTCATAATGATTACTCATTAGTTACCGTGGAATAGACCTGCTTATAGCTTAACCGGTAGACAAACAATGCTTGCCTTGAATTGCCGAGTGAGTGAGGCTACCGGAATCCATACTCCACCTTTCCCTTCTTCTCATCTTTTCCCTCCCTTTACCCCCTCTCCCAACACCCTCAAAGGTCGACAGCGCACTATGACAAGGAGTTGCAGGTATCGATAGGCAGCGGTAGTCGCTCACAATCAGGTGACCCGTCTGTTCGTTTACCATAAATAAAAGTTTTATTGGTTTGTTTCATTTCCTGACGACCCGACTCCATTTTTTATTTATTCAAGGTCTAATAACAATTGTTAATATTTAAACTTTTACCAATTTGCATACACAAATACAAAACTTAATGTTACAATTACATAAAGGTAAACACTTCAATTAAAATGTTACAAAAATTACAGACAGTAAGCTAATATAATGTAACAATTCAATGTAGATATTCAATAGATATCTTATGTAAAATCAGGTAACAGAGAACCAGGTAATCAGGCCACAGAGTCAAATTGAACATCGATTTTATCACTGTAACTATTAATTGACCTACACAATCGTAAGCATGAAGAATTGGCACCTAGAACAGTCCTTTTAAGTGGTGGAACAACTCTTACTCTTGAAATGACATGTTTATGAACTATTAGCCCACCTGTTGACACCCCCGCAACACCCTTTGTGGGTGGAATTTCGTAAAATCCGTTCTTAGCTGACCTCTACTCGGCGAAAGGAATATTCCTACCAAATTTCAAGGCTCTACGCCTTATAGTTCCAGAGATATCGTGATGAGTTAATATATCGGTGATAATCTAATATATATAGATGTGTTCCCGGAGGCTTTCTTGTTAGGGTTTTGCTGGGTCCCTTGCAATAGACCCTTTGTGACGGAACACCGTGTGGTTTTAGTCGGTTCGAGTCCGACATACCACCTCTCCGTTAGCTCCGGTGAGGTGACGACCCGTGGGGGTTTCCACACAAAAAAAAAAAAAAAAAATATATATATATATATATATATCGGTCTGGATTTTTTTTTGGAAAAGTCGAAATAAAACTTTATTTTAATAACAATAAAGCTTAACCTACAAAATAAAAACAGAAAATCTGTTTATTTCCATTTTTTTGTGATAATACTGATGCTCGTTAATATCTCTCATCTCTCTCTTACAACATAAACGATAGGTACTTTTAGTTGTAGCTATTCTTATAAAGAATATCCACGCGAAAAGACTGAACTCCAGAAAGTACAATTAGCTTCTAATAAATCTTTTCACCGGCACGACTAGAACTACACTAGTACATAGGTGACAGGTCAAGATATTATTACAATATAATTGACATATGTAGAAAACATTTTTAACAGTGGTAGAGCCATGCTTAGGCACGAATGGGCCGGCTCGACCGGTGCGATACCACGGCCTCACAGAAAACCGGTTGTGAAGTAACGCTTGCGTTGCTTTTCCCCGAAATGAGTGAGGTTTCCGGTGGCCCAACTCCCCCTCTCCCCTTTCCTCTCCCCTCATCTCCTTTCTCCTCACCCCCCTCTCTTCTTTCCGCTCCCTGCATCCCCCATCCCTCATCACCCTCAAAGGCGGGCAGCGCACTTGCGACTCTTGAGATGCGGGTGTCCATGGACGGCGGTTGTCACTTACCATCAGGTGACCCGTCTGTTCGTCTGTCCCCCTATGGTATAAAAAAAAAAAAAAAACATTACCTCACTGTCCTCACTTCTTAAACTCGTCAATAGCAACAAAACGATATTGAGACATCCGCCGTTTCATTTTGTTTATGGGATAGGGGCAAACGAGCACACGGATCACTTGATGGTAAATAACTAACGCCGCCCATTGACACCCGCAACTACGAGTCATAAGTGCGTTGCCGGCCCATTAGGTACGTGCTTTTCTTGAAGATTTGAAGTTCATAGCAGTCCGGAAATACGGCAGGCGACAATTTGTTCCACAGGCTGGTTGTACAGGGCAACAAGCTTCCGGAGTGGCAATCATTCAGGTCATGGGGATGGAAAAATATACTGATAATGTGTTACAGGCAAGTCCTCCACATTTCTGGCAGCTGAAGCTCACTTAATCGACTACAAAGCTATTACCATTAAGTGAAGTTGGCGAAAACTACAGAGGTTTGACATAAGACATATCTTCTTATTTGAAACCCATCCATCATAGTTTTATAATTCCCATGTATATTGGGGTAGGCTTGTAGTCCACTAATTGCCTGAAAAACAATTTTCTCCTCGAAGCGACTGATCTGAGGGCTAACTGAATTCGTAGTTTTTGGACTATTTGTCAGGATATTTGAGTTTTTTTTTTTCATTTCAATTCAATAAAATTCGAATACTTCTGTAATATGTCAGTCGATACTTCGATATTATAGGGGGACAGACGAACAGACGCGTCATCTGATGGTAAGTGACAACTGCCGTCCATAGACACCTGCAACTCAAGAGTCGTAACTGCCCTGTCCGCCTTTGAGGGTGATGAGGGTAGGGGTAAGAAGAGACGGGGGATTAGGATATGGGAAGGAGGAGAGGAGGGATGAGGGGACAGGAAAGAGGAGGGGGATTGGGCCTCCGGAAACCTCATTCATTTCGGGGAACAGCTACGAGAACTTTACTTCACAACCTTGTTTCTGTGAGGCCGTGGTATCGCACCGATCGAGCCGGCCCATTCGTGCCTAAGCATGACTCTACCACTGTTTATTTATATAAAAAATAAATAAAAATGAACATATTATAATGACAACCAGGACTGACAGCTTATCGTCCTCTCATAGGCACGGGGGTGTAACACCCCAAACTGGACGTTACTGGGAATTTCTGGCCCCGGAACTTTGTGGCCCCGTCCGGGAATCGAATCCAAGGTCTCTTGATCGGCATTCGCATGAGCTAACCGCTAGACCAACGAGGCAGTTATTGAAAATATACGATATATGGAATTGACCATGTCTAATATATATTATTTATAATAAAAAAACTATACTGTGTCTTTCAGACTCATGACTTGTTTATTATCATAATAATATCAGAAAGGAACATAAAAACAGCTGATTTCAAAATATCATCCAATAAAATGAGACATCAAAAAGTGCTCTCGTGTTGGTTGCAAAGCATTGTTAAGTTACGCAATTAATATAAATAATAATTTTCACATTACTATAAGATTACATTGACAGAACACAATTTTTACCATTTTCTTGTTTATGGACAATATCATTATAGTATAATTCTATGCAACAGGTAAACAAGGCGATTTAACAGATAAAGTTCTCACCAAAGTGACACGAAAAATTATAAGATGTTCGACTGAGCTATATCGAACATGTGCACATTTGAACCAAAGATATGTCGCTAGATTACTTACTTATTAGATCACGCGAAAGCGTCTTTATTCTACGTGACATGTCCGTCGTTTGCTAACTAACCTCAAATTGTTGTTAAAATGGTCTCTTGTGAATATGTGAAATGTAATGGTTCAAGAAATTCAAACATATATAATTACAAGGTCATATTTTGAAGAGACAGAGCAAATCTAACGACATAAATACTTTATATTATTATGAATGTTTAAACTCGTACATAACTTCGACCTAAAAGATAAAATATTATGATATTCGTTCGGAAACAGTAGTTTAAAAAACCTTCATCGCAAACTATCATTTTTATCTTACTGCCCCATTTTAATTTAGAACTTTTTCTGTTTTACCTTCATTGCATTCCAGTATGTTTAAAAAATAAGTATTTATTTCACTATGGTTTCGGTAATTTAAAATGGCCGATGCGTTTCATTTGTTTTCTTGTCCCAAAGTGTAGTGACACTCTCTGCATTGATACGCCGTTTCTTCTTCGTGCTCTTTAGAACTTAAATCTTCATCATAGCCTAAGCGAAGAAGAAGAAGTGGTTTCTGTTAGTATTTAAGCCCAAATTTGAGATAAGTTTTGATAATTTTAACGCGGACAAAAACGTGCTGAGATACTACTGTAGAATTTAACATGACTTGGGTAACAAAAGTTGAAAAGTATGTCCTGTTATCATCGAATTCTCTAATTTATAAATGCTACAATATACTACATAATATTTGACACCTTTACGTTGGCATCCAATTTTTTATTGCATACTAGCTTCCGCATGGTATGCCGATAAAGACCAGCACATATCCGATCCCAGGGTTAGAAGTATCACCATCTCATCTAATGTTTATATTGTTATTATGAATATAATAAGTCATTAATTGCATTCGTATTGCGATTTAATTACGCTTACAAAGTGACTAATATTAATATATAATATTGTAAATGACAACGTATTTCTCTTAGTCATCGTCTTTGTAAATATGTATTTTAAATGCTTAGGTAGTGTTTAAAACTTTACAAAGAATTTTAAGTAAATTATTTTCTCGAATGTCTTACATCCGATAAGTTGATAAGTAGGTAATCAGTCTTTTATTTCCGAATCCTAGGTTAGTTTAGTTAAATACATGCATATTTTACTAATAGCTGCCTAAAGAATAAGCTTAATTTATTCTGCCATTTGTATCGATCTGTTCAAAAGCCTGTCATCAAGGAGGTAGAAAAAAAGTCAGTAGTAGAGAGATGATTTTCATAATAAAAGTATTATTGAGAGTCAACCCTACTCTATTAAAAAACAAGGAGCTTTCTACTTTCTCAGTGGAATAGAATTTGGTCACCTCGTCTCTTACGACGTAAATGGTGACCAGGGGATCGGACTGCTATCAATCGGACAGTATATTCGGTGTATAGTATTGTTAGATTATTACATTTAATCTTGTATAATATTGACAAAATGAATTTGATAATGTTAAAATGTACTGTCAAAATAATGTGTATATGTAGTAAATGGTTCGATTAAAAAGTAATGTTTTAAAAGTCGTTCATTTGACCTTTTGTATCGTCATTAATTCACTCACTCATTCATTTACTCATACACTTTTTGAGCTCTTTGTCAGTGAGAGGTCACTTATCTTAGGACGCTCGAAAGAAAAGGTCCAATGAAGGAGTTGAGCCAATGTTTTGTACTCATAGATTAAGAAAGTGAAAATATAGATTGTGAAAAAGTTATCTTGGGTGTTTCCATTACGAATACGGTAATAGTATAGTATTAGGTGGGACTAAACTATTGTATGAATAAAGTAAGCAATTCTGAAGCCTGTGCCTACCTCTACGGGAATTAATACTTACTAGAATCGTATTTGCCATTATTTCTATACACTTCTTTCACATGTTCCCCATGAGCTTGTCGGCTGCTTGTGGAACATTTCTTGGAATCTTTTGTGTACTGGTTGTTCTTTGGTTTGGGCAAAACGACTATTTTTGTGCGAGATGAGAATAACAGCCTTTTATGTTGCATTAGTCTGTAACAGAATGAAAATAAATTAACTCTACATTCCAAAGATCGAAGCAATGAAAGATGGTTGGCCAAATCTTCGAACAGCTGGAGTTATCTATCTATCACATTTTGTTCATCCCTCCGCATCAGATGTCAATACCATGATGGCAATAGCTCCATTATTACCTGGAAGTCGCCCTTACTTCAGCCTTCACATGCATATCCGTGTGTTCTTTGAACATATTACTGGGCATTGTAATATTGCACTTTCTGCACACTGCATTCTTCATATCCTTGTTCTTCTTGCAACGAGAGCAGGTGAAAGGCTTACTCACATCGTTTGAAACTATCATGGGGTACCTTGGAAAAATAAAACAATGAAAAAGGATATAAAAAAACAGTTTATTTATTTTTATTAAGAAAGAAAGATATTAAGTAAATAAGACAGAGCAGATATTTGGTTGACTTGGCTTTGAGGCCAAAGGACTTGCTAAGTACGCTATGTACCATAAATAATGTCGTGGTTTTAATTGTTTTGTATTGTACAGTGTCGCCAACTGTTTGAAAACTTTCCCCCTAAAGCAATTTCAAAAACCACTAAATTCAAAACAAAACTCCCCAACGACGGACCAAGTATTTATTCATTACAATATAAATAAAGAAATAAATAAAAACAATAAATAATTAGTTAATAACAATAGTTATTTAGTATTTTTAAGTATTTTTCTTTAATTTCATCACATTATGAAATGTAATTTCAATTATTATATAATTTATGTCATTTACTTACCAGCATTTCCTTAAAATTTTTAAAAAATACAAATAAAATTTTATCCCTAAAAATATCCCCAAAAAATTTCACCCCCTAAAAAAATCCCTGTATAGATTTTTTCCCCCTAAATTTAGGGGGAAAACCCCGGAGTTGGCATCACTGGTATTGTAATATCTGTAACCTGTTATACCGTTAGTGACACTACCAGTGTTGCAAGTATTAAGAAAATAATTTACCATAAGTAAATGTAAAAGTGTATTATTCTTGGCAAATTAGAACAAAAAAGGACCATAAATGGTTCTGTACCCGTCATAAAAAACGATAATTATATAATGTACCTAAGAATTGAATGGTAATAATCAGAATCAGATGTAGGTAGGTTGAAAATGACAAGAAATGGATTAAGGTTTAATTCATAATTTATTGTATTAATGATTCTATTATTAAAAAAAAATAACCTTAGGCCATGGACACCTACAACTCAAGAGTAGTAAGTGCGCTGCCCGCTTTTAAAGGTGATGAAGAATGACGGGGAGGGGAAAGAGGAGGGGGAGTTGGGCCTCCGGAAACTTCACTAAGTTTGGGGAAATGCAATGCGTTGCTGCAACAACCGGTTTTCTGTGAGGCCGTGGTATCGCACTGGTCGAGCCGAGCCATTCGTGCCTAAGCATTGCTCAACCACTTGACACGTTGACAGTCCAAGCAGAATTTACTACGTATCACGAGACGTCCGATTATTTTTTTCTGATACAAGTCTTTGATATAATTTGTTTACAATAGGAATAATCACGAATCACGTATTATAAGGGTATTCATGAAATTTTCGAAGATTTCATGTGTGCGTTATATATAATGCCTTGACGTCATAGTTTATTTTGGGTGCATTACATGTTATGCACGAACGTCATAGGTGTGTCGGGAATGCATTACATATAATGCACGGACAGTCAACGTGTTAATATAATCTATTAATAAATCTATCAAGCCGTCTAGGCTCTAAGACGTAACAAAAAGAGTCGTCATATACACTCGAAAAACATAACCTTCCTTTTAGCACAATCGGCTTAAAAAAATATCACTACATCCTCGATTCGACTGAGGACTCTAATGAAGTGATTTTTTTTTTTAATTTTACATTTATTTAGTTAATTACTTTTGTTTGCAAAGTTCGCAATTGACGATAGCCCTCTTCATGGTATCTTGACGGCCAAGCCTTTTTTTCACCACAGTACGTTTCCTTTGCGTGTCAACTTTTTTGTTAACCATATGCTGTTCCTGTTTTTCTTGCCAAGAATGTTGTTCAGAGGCGATGTTTGTTGTCTGACAGCTATTAGTTCTGATTGTTATTAAAGTCGACGATGCTACAAAATGTTATAAAATAAACATTAGCAATATACGGGAAGGAGGTATATTTAATATTATTCACTTGAAAAGTTGATAACAACCTTACAAGCGCCTTTCGAATTTATCTCCCGCAATGCTGTCAATCGTAAACGTGCAACTTAAAAACTTATTCGTCATTTCCCTCGTATCTCATGATGAAATCCTGATTTCGTATGGGACCACCAAAAATTTAGAAAATCCGTTGAAATTTGGCGGAGAAATCGCTTTAAATACTTAAAAACATATATATTTATACAACTGAACATAAAACCTGCTCCTCTTTCGAAGTCGGATAAAAATCAAGATAGATTAAGAAAAACTTCTGTATTCAAAGACTTAAATGGGACTGATTTTAGCCCTTAAGAAATTCAACATTTTCAAAATCAAAAAATGCTATTTCTGGCATTCTTTAACTATAAAGCTGTTAGCTACGCCAAAAAACCTTAGTCGTCTTTATATGATGAACTCACAAAGAGTATGTCACTTATCGGTTACAAATCTTTTAAATATCGAAATACATGAATATACTTCGAGATTTGAAAAATTTGACACATTATTTAATTGCTTTTTAGTAAATAGACAGCAGAATAGTGAATGGCACATTTTCTTTTTATTTCTTAGTCTTGGCGTCTTGCTTTTAGCTAATAACATAATGGCGCATTTGAGGTTAATGTTTCTACAACATGTCGGATTAATTAAATGTCGAATTGCAAGTTAAAAATATATAGTTACGATCGGTGTCTATGGCCATATCACTTCCACTGGCTGTCGGGTCAAAGGCAGCGTGGACTAAAGCCCGGAACTTCTCCGTGCCCCTCAATGCGCGAACGCACCAATCGCATATCATACAATCTGATGTTGTAACCTGGACACAAGACTTTAAAATGAAGAGCCACAAAAGATCCATAATGGACAATAACAACAAAGACTCCATAATGGAATGCAATTAATAAAAACAGTGAGGTTATTCCAGGGGATCCAAAACCGATTGGGTAGACCGGTTTTGATTGTGAACCGTTTTTTTTTTTGTAAAAAAACTGTGTAATAGATAGAATAAATTCTTCTTTCGAATAGAATTAATTGCTATAATAAAGCACGCCAAAATTGAAGATAGACATTAATGGAATAATTTTCCTTAGAATTTTAGTTCATCGTTTTATTACGTACACTCTGGCAGGTAGGTAAATACATACGAAAAGGGGCTAGTAAATTTATATAAATGGTTTCTAGGTCTATTCCCATTTTCAGATTACTCAAAGTTCAACATGCTGAACACTAATTTTTGTAAATAACATTATTCAAAAACTTCGTCTAAAATAAATTTAATGGATCGATATAGTTCGATTCTCTAATTAGATTTAGATCATCATTTGCTGTATTCAGATATACAATAAATAGATTGTACCCCCTACCTTGACTCCAAAGCAGTCGTACAATAGATGATCGTATCTTTCTTCGACTCCCTCCCAGACGTAAGAGTCCCTAAAGTACTTTAGCATGGTATCACCACCACAAAGTCTGCAGCATCGAGTGCAGTCGCCATCTCCTGACGCAAGACTGTCTTGGTTTGACGATGATCGCGTGAAGGTGGTGAACGGCTCTTGGGTTTTTTGAGGCAACTGGGAGAGAAAAAGTCTCGCGTCATCATAATAAATACTAGATGATAATCTAGTGTAATAGAATAATGATGAAGATTCGTTATGTTGTTAAACGCGCAAGTATCATACAGTTTTAAATATTTCTCTTGTTATGTGTCTAGGGTAATTATTGAGGGATAATTTAGGTTTCAAAACGCTGCGACTCTCAGAAGAGGAGCAGTGACTATAAACTTAGATGAAAGCTTAGTTTGTAGTACATAAGAAGGTTTTGGTTTTGGAAGTCATCTTACAGCTCTGCAATCAGAAACAACAAATTTCCAGTAGTTCCATAAACTCACGTCTGTATCCCCTTCCCGGCAGAGGCGTACATAACGCCCACTAATAACAGGCGGCAAGCATGTTGCCGTCGTCCGGCACTTCGAGAATTAGACTTTAGTAGATAACTTACACTGTCTATTGATACGCGGTACTCTAGAACGTACATGTGCCTTTCTGATGCTGCATAAGTCTGTTCTTTGATAAATCTGGTTTGTTTACATAGGTAAGCAAAGAAATTGTAGATCGGGGCTGTTCGAAATCTCTATACTAATACCCCAGCGGGAGGCATCCACAAAGAGCTCTTCGAAGAAAATGATAAAAGCTTAAAGCTTCACCCAGAATTCTAGATTACCCAAGTGATGCAGTAGGACCTTCTTAATTGAAAATATGTATATATATGTCTTACTTTTTTGACATTCCCTTTTTTCTCCTTAGAATACAGAACATTCATTTTGGTACAGTGATTTTGGCCAATTTTTTATTTTAAAAAGGTGTTCAAATTTTGCCGTTTACTTGTGCATATAAGCAGCAGCGTAAAAAAGTAATATGATTTCAAGCTGAAAGAAAAAAGTGAAAAGAATTAATAAATGTCAATTTTATTAACATGACAGATAAAAATGGCGACTATGAGCAACATGTCAAAGTGAAAACAAACATAATTACCGGTTAATACGTTAAAGTATTAGATAGAACATGGGTGTCTGGATAATATCGTTGTTTGGAGATTACATTTCATGTTTTTTTTTCATATGATAATTTTTCCAGTAACCGTTTCTTTTGCCTTGCAAAAATAATGGAATAATCTATTATGTATTCATAATGACAAACTGTAAAAACAGGAAAGAAACTATAGTCAATATTTTATCTGTTTCAATAAAAAGGATCATCAACAGTTATTTTCCTTTGCCACATCGATGGAATGAAACTGAAAGGTTTATGAAATAATGTAACTTCTAATAACATATATTTTTATTATTTTCTGACTAACATAACCCCGATGCCACGTCATATTGGATGCTCATAGGAAATTATAGTAAAATAATTAAGCCAGAAATATACTGTACACAACCGTTGCCATACAACACACACAACGCAAGAATGTCGCATGGCGCAGCAGTTTAAATGTTCGCCACGCCACTGCACTGCCGTGTCAAGTGTTATAGATTCCATTCCCACATGGGACAAACATTGTGTAATTTAAAAATTACTGTTTTGAGTCTGCGTAAAGTGATTATAATGTTCTCCGTTATATATAAATAAATCCTGGTGCGGGAGTTGTCTTCTTTAAATAAAATGTATGAAAAACTGGAAATCGAATGAAATCCTATCTTTTTCAATGACTAGAAACAATATAAGCACGGTTCGCGACTGGACTGAACTGACTTGAAATTTGAATGTCGCAATTCAGATTTCAAGTTAGTTCATTCCAAACGGCTTTAAATTTGATTCAACACCCGTCGGGTCACTTCAGGGTTTTATAGCATCTGACCCCTTTAATATGGTCTCAATTTGTTTTTTTTTGTGTGAAACTGGGAATATTCGTCTAGCAATAATAAAACGAAGATTATTATGTGACATTGTCATTTATTGTATGGTTTCTGTTCTGTCTTTCTGTCAGCAGACAGGCAGTAGCTAGTGTCAGCATTGTTTTTAATAATTAATTTCTCAAAAATTGAATAATTAATTTTCCTGTAACCTAAATACAAATTCGTAGGGTTTATTGATGAATAAGCGTGTTTTTAATTACATTATTTAATTGCCGATATTTATGTATCGCCATTTTGATGTATAGTTGTTTTTCCATTGTGTAAAGTTTACAAAAGTGTCTAGCAATGGGTGGAAAAGCTGAAAAAGGCACTCCAAAGTACATTGCTAATAAGATAAAAGCTAAAGGCTTGCAGAAACTGCGATGGTACTGCCAAATGTGTCAAAAACAATGTCGAGATGAGAACGGTTTTAAATGCCACACTATGTCGGAGTCCCATCAAAGACAACTCCTTCTTTTCGCGGACAATGCTAACAAATACATAGATGAGTTCTCCAAAGAGTTTGCTGATGGATATTTAGAACTCCTTCGTCGTCAGTTTGGTACGAAACGAGTTAATGCCAATAAGGTTTATCAAGATTATATATCACACAGGTAAGTATTTGCTTTTTATTTAATACGATACTAGTATTGCTAAGAGTGAATGATATCAATTTATTTAAATAATAATAAAGTTTTTGGTCTGTCTGGGTGTAATTTATCTATAATATGTGTAGAAGTATATAAGTATGTATATCAGCAGTCTGATTACTTTAGTACTAGTTCTACTTAGTTTGGGATCAGACGGCCGTGTGTGAGATTACTGATGTTATATTATATATTAAATATATTATTTAACTTTACCAACATAAAAACTACATTTTTAAGTAATAAAAATATATATACAGTTAAAATCTGTTACAACTACATTGAAGGGACTACTCATATTTAGTCATATAAACCGATAGCTGTAACAACCGGTGATGTTTTCGAGACTTTTACTTAAGTTAGATGTGGTTGCTTATAATTAAATGTAATATGTTTATCATATATTGGCGATCTAAATAAATAACTAAATAAATAGATACAATATTTAAAAAACATGAATGCCATAAATAAAAACAAGTTATTATTCACTGAGATCAACATTTAACTGTAGAAAAGTTGCAGAGATCAAATAATATATGTACATATATGTGACTCTATCCAAATTAGAGTTATTAGTTTTGAGTTTTAGAGAGTTGAGAGTTTTAGAGTTAGTAAAGTATTGTTTTTACTAATGAAATGCATCATTTTTACTAAAAATTACAAAGTGCAATGAATTGTATCTAATGTCTACCTCCTTAGTTAATGCTAGTTATCATATATCATTTTATCAAACACTTATTTCGAATTATTCATTTGATAAACTTCTCTAAGAAGAAAGGTAGATTGAAAATAATCCTTTATCACTTTCCTTTATTAAATTAACCTCTTCTAACCAAGAGTTTGAGGTGACATAGGCAACCTTCCACAAACTTACAATTTCATTCATAAGTTTTACTCCTAAAATGCCTCAGATTTATGAAAGCAATTATTTTATCGCTGTTTTATCAAAATCATCTTTGTGCATTTTGTTTTGATGTTATTTTTTTAGGAGTATATTAAACAGGTAAATTATAGACTTTTAAAGAAGGTGTTTGAAGGGCAAATATTTTTTTTATGAAGTGGTATTATTGAATGTGTAGATATTCCTGTGTAAAATTAAACTACATTTCACATAAGACATATAATTTAAAGGAACAATACATTATTTTTCTGTATGCATGAAATCTGTAATTTCAGTCTGTTTGGAAGACTTGTCCTGAATAGATATTTTTTTTAGAATTACAAAAGACCCTACACTGGACACTTATTTGATTTTTGAATCCATTGACCATTATACTGTGCCAGATGTGGATACCTATTCACTTTGTTTACAATAGAGCTTAGCTGGTCCTTCTAACAGATCTAATTCTCCGAAAACATTAGTTAAATGTAGTTGTTTAATGAGGTATGTTGTAATAAGCAATGCCTTATTAAGCAATATTTTTGATAAGAGGTCATACAGCGTTCAGCCAGGACCATTTTTCTGGGTCAATATAACCGGTATGTTGTTCTAAATGATGTCACCATAAAAGGTTTTGACTGTATATAAAAAATAGTGCACTATGTGTATTGGGTGCAAGGACCCCATGGGTCGGGCTCCATTGAGAGAAACCTCCTCACAATGTGTGTCATATGTGGAAGGGCTCACTTTTATATTAGGCCTTTACCCATATATTATTATTATCTTTGTTTGATTTAAACAACATATAAATTACATTTTTAAGTATATAAAAAAAGTAAATATTTAAAAATATAAAAAAAAGTGTACCACCATATCCCTACAGGGGCCAAGCTCTTAGTAGTTAGGGCTCATTATTATTATTATACTCTTTATTCAATTAAACTAACATATAAATTACATTTTTAAATATAAAATAAAAAACAAAATATACTTAAAAATGTAAAAACTTGTGTCCCACCGGTATCGGGTACAGTGACCAAGCTACCGGTGGTTAGGGCTCCAGAGACAGGAACCTCCTCACAATATGTGCCGTACCAAGAAGGACCCCTTTTGCATCAGGCTCTCAGCTACCTAACGTGAGCCTCTAAAGGTGTATGTCGAGGCTCTTAGCAATCAACCCATGCGCTGATGTGACTATTGGCACAATGGTTGCTGAATCCACATCCCACATATCGACAAACCTCATGGGCCAGATTCAAATATTTTAATTGTTTTTCTTTAACTACAACATCTACATTTCTAAATAAAAGAAAAAATATATTATTACTATCAATAGCAGATCACACATATCAGCCTATCACCCTCCACTGCTAGTCAAACCTCCTCCAAAAAGCGTTAACTAATCTGGACATGGAGGGTTGCTGCCCAAGTTATAATTACTTTTAACATTCTTATAACCTTTCCTAAATATCTTTTTGTCAACAAAATCATTGATTCTGTCTTTTATTTATTGTGCTTTTAGCAATAAGCAGTTCCTTCTTTACATGTACTTGGTTAATTTTTTGAAAGCCATAAGATAAATCAGTATAAGAATTGTGTGTTTGCTAATTGTTTATATGTTTCAAAGTAACATACATACCCCCTATGTCCCTGAAGGGATAAACAGAGGTGTCTAATGCCCACTTTTGCATACCAGTTCCACTTAGCAAGCTCTGGGGCAAGGTTATTGCCATCATCTGGGGCTGTATATATACTGTCTCTATTCTGCTCTACTAAAAACTAACTATTTCTTCTTCCTTTAAATTTTCATAAAAAATAATGTAATGTATGGTATATGGTTACCAGGTGTTTGTCAATTAATTATCACTTTAACTTTCAGAGACCATCTCCACATGAATGCCACTCAATGGGAGACACTCACAGAGTTTGTTAAATGGCTCGGGCGTGAGGGGAAGTGTGTTGTTGATGAGACAGAGAAGGGCTGGTTCGTCGCGTATATTGACAGGGATCCTGCTGCAATTGCAGCTCAAGAAGCTAAGGCGAAAAAAGAAAAAATGGATAAAGATGATCAGGTACCCATGTTTGAATTTAAAAACAATTTGAAATACCAAAATCTCATCAATCACAATAGCAAAAATATTTAAAAAAAAATTAATTAAATTATAATTGATGTAATGTTAATTATTTAGTTTTGTTTATTTTGTATCTATGTATATTCATTTATTTACACAGAATTATTAATTTTTTATTATGTTTATGTCTGAAAAAGTTATCAATTTGCAAAATTGTCTTTGGTTATATAAAACCTCTATAGCTCTACATAAAATCCTTTGACGGCTTGTCCTTCAGATACATAACATTGTCAATATTGTTGCAACTCTGCTACGGCCAATTAAAAAATGTAGACATTTTTGTAACTTAAAATGGAGGCAAGGTCCATTACAACTTAGGGTGTTTGTTTAAAAAATCTTGCATTAACATTCAGCACAAGCAGGCACTGTTAGGCATTTACTTATCACTATAGACACAAGGAACACCAAAAGTTTTTAAAGACACCTCTTTTTATAATTTCTGGCTACTTAGCTTTGTTTTCAAACTTAATGCTGTAGAAAATATTCGAAAGTATGCAAGTCACCCATGCAACCTGTTCCCTAATATATTAAAAAAATACTACCAAGGCCTGATATTTGAATAATTAATGATTTGTCTTAATTGTTAGGAGAGAATGCTAGACTTCATCCAGAAACAAGTACAGCGTGGCAAGAAAGAGAGCTCCGTTGAAGAGCCATCATACTCCGAGTTTAAGCGGGAAAGTAGTCAGGAAAGAGTCAGACTTAGCTTGAAGAGGAAAGCTGAAGGTTAGTTAGAAGAGATACATTATAACTGCCTGTTGGTACAGTGATTTCTTTTGTGTTAGGACAGCAATATAATAATTATCACAATATCTTCAGACATACAACACACTTGTCTAATCTGAAACTAAGCTTAGTTTGTGATAGCACAAGCTACGCTTAGTTTATGGTAACCAGACTCCTGATAAACATATATTACTATATACATACATATTGTAGATAAATATCTCTTTGACCCAGAATTGAAGCCACAATCTCTGGTGAGGCAGTCTGGATCACTGACCACTACACTGACAGGCCGCTGAAATATATGTATATGAACCTATCACTACTTCTTAGTCTATATTATAGTATATGCATACATACACTCACTCTGGCCTGTGTCCCCAAGGTCTTGGACAGAGGTGTTATTAAATTAAACAAATTCTAAAATAAAAATTTGTGATTGTGTTTGCAAAATGAAGGCATGGAAATATACGACATTCATACATCTATGTCCATTTAAGCAATTATATATTGAGTCCCACAAAATAGTATTGACTAAGAATTTTCTAGCAGACAATAAACTCATTGCTCAATCACACACTAACAAAAGTCGACATATGCACCAATGACTGGATGGAAAACTTTTGTTAATTTTAGAAAAAAAAGCTGACGCCTTACCTGTTTCTGCTCTCAAACTAAAGAGTAAAGAAGAATCGAAGAATAAAACAGGAGATAGTAAAGAAGACACCAGCAAAAAACAGAAGACAGAAGAAGCTAGGAGCAAACAATCGGCGTTAGACGAAATTATGAAAATGGAGGAACGTGCGAAAGAAAGAGCAAATAGGTAAGAATTTAATGTATTCCAACATCATCGTGAAGATTTATTTGCTCTTATTTCTCTCTCTCTTTGATCTTTACTTCCGATGCCTCCAATTTATGTACTTAATTCTTAAAAATCTTGACTAGCTTAACTTAAACATTACTCGAGTCTCGAGTTAGGTTAGGGTCTTAAATTCGAGTTTTACTTGAGTTGGGTTCTTAAATTCGAGTTTTACTTGAGTTGGGTTCTTAAATTCGAGTTTTACTTGAGTTGGGTTCTTAAATTCGAGTTTTACTTGAGTTGGGTTCTTAAATTCGAGTTTTACTTGAGTTGGGTTCTTAAATTCGAGTTTTACTTGAGTTGGGTTCTTAAATTCGAGTTTTAATCGAGTACGGTACTTATTTAAATTCTAGAAAAGACTTCTGGCTATGTGAAGATATATTTGTGAAGATTACGACCAAATCCTTGGGCGACAAATATTATAAGCGGAAGGCGGTGGTTGAGAGAGTGGTCGACAAATATTGTGCACACGTCAAGCTAGTGGACGACAATGTTAAATTGAAGCTGGATCAGGTTAGTTGATATTTAGAAAGAAGGGCTTATGACAAGCACATGGTGTTACTGATGGTAAGCGGTTGCCGATGCTTGTAAATATAATATATATGTATATATGTATAAAAATATTGTATGAATTACAATACAATATGCATTATTGTACACCATAACAGAAAGGATAACAGTGTATAGGTATGTAGAAATTTGAGCAATTCCCGTGATATAACCTACTGTTATGGTCTATATATATATACTGTCTGATAGATAATACATTGTATTAGGTCCCTAAGTCGCCTTTATTGACATCCACGGATAGAGATAGGGTGGCTTTGTTTTTCTCTGTTTATTTAAATATTGTCTTTTTTATTCTAGAACCATTTAGAAACAGTGATACCGTCCACGGGTCGGTACGTTCGCTTCGTCAATGGCGCGTACCGAGGGGCGACGGGAGTGCTAAGAAATATTAATATAGATCACTATTGTTGTGATGTAGAGGTGAGTATACTGATTAGGAGGCAACCATTAATTACGTGACATTCTAAGGGTTACGTAACTTTTAAAGGGAGTCCAAGAAAATAACACCAAACCTTATTACACGACTGCCGACTACGACTCAACTATAATGTCTGTCACTGCACGTATGGCGTAGCGGTTTATGTAGTCAACTCGCTACCACGCTGTTGCGCCTAGTGTTGTGGGTTCGATACCCCGCTCACAAAACACTTTGTGTAATGTCAAATTGTTGTTCTAAGTCTGGGTGTTCTTTGTGTCCGTTGTTTGAATGTTTGTAAAGTCCCCCGCGACACAGGAATTAATCCTAATGCGGGAGTTGTCTTTTTTAAATTAGAATAGAATAAAAATAGAATGTCTAAATTTCTGAACACACTATATACTGGCTATATACACTTTATAAAAAAAATGGCAGTTGTATGACTATTATTGTGCATGGTATCATGATTTTATTTAATGAGAGGCACACGATTGAATTTACCTCATCAAGTCATCCTAATATTAATACCGATGTATATATTGTTCATTCTTAAAATTGTATTCTTAACTTTAATGGCTAGAGCGTAAATGTGTACGAATGTGAAATGGAAGTCGCACTAAAATTGACTAAATCCCCCGAAGAGGAAATATGCCGTTAAATAAAACTGCACACGTAATTGATGGATGCTCCCTTAGGATGTTAATGTATTATCTACCTATCGTAAACTGTTGAACTACAGACGCCATTACACACTGTATTTTCTAATTCTATTGTTATATCTTAATGGTAATTACGGCTTTATTAACAGAAATACTATTCACTAAGTTTTGTAATATATACCTGTTTATTTAGAGTGGAGTAAGATTGTTTGGCCGATTTCTTTTTACATGGTTCAATCATTTGTAAGCGTGTGGTTAAGGATCAACCAAAGCAAATATGGTAGAGCCATGCTTAAGCACCGAATGGGCTGCCTCGACCGGTGCGACTTGAGAGTCGCAAGTGCTCTGCCCACCTTTGACAAGAGGGGAAAGAGGAGAGGGGCTGGTAGCCTCACTCACTCGGTGAAATACAACACAAGAAATGCTTGACATTTTCGTGAGGCCGTGGTAATACTCCGGCTAATGCTATTGTCATATGCTGTATAAATATTTCTTACAATTCTTCTGATATTTTTTATTTACAGATAGCGGAGGGGCCCCTGACGGGACGTCTCGTAAAAGGTGTTCAGTATGAAGATATCAGCAAATTAGCGACGTGACCCTAAATATAATAGTTTTAATATTAGTTTAATAGTAATATATGTTTAGTTATTAAATAAACGTTTTAGTTTATTAAATATGTGTGTTTTATTACATTTTGCTAATGTCACCGTAAAATTGTGAACTCCGACAACTAATAATATAACGTGTCATATTATAAGCTAAACATATAAAGTGAGTTAATAATTGTTATTGACACATTAACAACTGGTATATGTTATGTTACAAATATGAGACTATAATAAATACATAGTAGTGTAAGAATTTAATCAACTTTTTATGACAAGCTACACTGGAAATTGTCCGCCCGGACAGGCCACGGCCTCACAGAAAAACGCTTGCGTTGCATTTCCTCGAAATTAGTGAGGTTTAAGGCCCAAATCCCCCTCTCCTTTTTCCTTATCCTTGTCCTCCCCTTTTCCCATCTCCTCATTACCCTCTTTTCTTTCCCCTATTCTCATCTCTCATCGCCCTCAAAGACGGGCTACGTACTTACGACTCTCGAGTTGCAGGTGTCCATGGACGGCGGTTGTCACTTACCACCAGATGACTCATCTGTTCGTCTGTCCCCTATAAGAAAAAAAAATTGAAAGTTAGTAAATAATAAAACGACCAAAAAAAATGTTAAATTGTTTTAACCGCATTCAAAGCTCCTTTTGAATCCCTTTCCGCAATACCGTCAATCGTAAAAACATGTTACTCTAAAATTTCTTCGTAGGTTCCCTGGTATCCCCTGATCAAATCCTGATTTGATGACAATAGGACCACTGCAGGACTCTTTCGAATAAAACAAAAATCCTTCAACAATTGCCGATTAAGCGATTTCTCTTAACAGAAAAAAAATAAAATAATGACACAAAGTCGAATATTGAACCTTTTCCTTTGTGGAATATGTTCAATACAGAAAACCTTTTTTTATAAAAAAATCCCTGCTATTATTCATTGTATTTTTTAATTTACATCCAATACAGGTGAATAAAGAATATGGTGATTACAACACTGCTAACATATCATTTTTACTCGCAACTCACGAGCCGTCTTCGTGTTTGAACTACCAGGAAAACATAATAACTAAAGAGATGTTATATGTATAATGTAACTATTAAGTCATGATAAAATAATTTTACATCTAAAAAAAAACTACTTACTATAACTAAAATAAAGAAAAAAATAAATAAAATATAAACGGGAACTAGCTGTTAATTAACAAGCATCGTGAAATTCCTTCGCATCGTTGGTTATAGATAGCGGTTGGCTGGCTGCATTACCACTTTAAAAAGCAATGCTGCAATATAGTACCATCTTCGTTTGAAGTACTAGGAAAACATGACATCTTAAGAGATATTTTTTTAAACTTGTTTATATAAAAATATAGTCGAAACTCCGTCATCTTATTAATTGAACTATCAGATATAATAATCATTTACAAGCAATAAATATTATTATAAATAATCTGAACAAATTAGTATTTTTAAGAGCCATTACCACTACTTTATGCATTAAATAACTTCTAAAACCCTGAAACATTCATTTATACACTTCTGTTTTTGACGGTTGTGTCAAAAGAGATACGACAGAGATATTATAATAAATTTGTAGTACCAGGCAAACATTACCTACAAATATATGTTTGAACTTGTCATGAAAATTTCGATTACATTTTGTATTCTAACCTTAGGCTATGTGCTTTGAAGTACCAGGATAACATAAATGCGAAAAGATTTCTTGAAACTTATCTCTGTGAAACAACTATTCTTACTAACGGCTGTCTCAGTTAAAGTACTAGGGGCACATGACATAGGAAGAGGTATCATGATCGAATGATAAAAATATAGAAACGTCAGAACTATCTTTAAAAAGTTTATAGTAGTTTTTTTATACCGTATTGTGTTTGTATAATAAAATAGTTATATAATATTACTAGCGGACCCGACAGACGTTGTCCTGCATGATATTTCAAGCGATTAGGATCAATATAGATAAATAACCTAGATACCGACTGCAGCGCCATCTGCCGGGCTGATTTGTGAATCTAAACCATTCCCAGATCCCCTTGAACACACAAAAAATTTCATCAAAATCCGTCCAGTCGTTTGAGAGTAGTTCAGTGACATACACACTCACAGAAGAATTATATATATAAAGATAAACGACTTGAAATTTTATGAATATTATTTACAGAAAGTGGGTTAAATTTCAACTTGCAAAACTTGTTTAATAAGACTGGGGCTAGTTAAAACATGTAAAAACATATAATGAAACATACATACATGTGGACGTGTGTTTTTACTGATTTTTGGTGACGACGTTAAACATTGCATTTCGAGGCGGTGTTTTTAAATTTATGCCATTACTTAATTAATATTTATTGTTGAACCTACCTTATAAAAAGGATATTATTTTACATAATAGGAAAAAAATACGGGTTTTCTTTGGGGACTAACGATAGAAGTGAAAACTAAGTAACTTGTGAATTGTGTCGTCGAGCTATTAGATTATACACAGTATACATATAGCTCATGGGAAGCGTGCGGTGACAATGACGCGAGTTTCACGCTTTTTGTTTACCCAAAAAGTGCTCACGCGCCTAAAGAAACTTTCACTTCAAAAAATAAAGGTGTTTTGTTTATTTTTTCACAATAGAGTAGAATAGGCCACCCGTCTCTACCCGTGGGTGTTGTAAAAGGAGACCTGACAGCATATATACAGGGTTTTCATACGCCTCTTTATTATGTGCTGCATAAATTGAGTATTTTTAACGATCATGGCGACAGTGGCGCCGCGTCGTACACTTTCATTTGTCGGTAATACCCGACTGTGGCGTGCATCAGGGTAAAATTAAAAAAAAAAAAAACAAAAAGCGCTATATCAGAAACGATTTATTTGCGAAAACTTCGAAATAAATGCTCAATTAAAATCAAGTTTCAAAAAAGAATTAATACAACTGATAAACAATTTCATTAAATAAAAAAAAAATGGTGCTAATTATCTACTACAATTGATTGGCGGATAGCAAATGTTGCCATACGCAATTAATATAAGTACATTAATAATTACTTGGCAATACACATCGAAGTTTTGTATTTATAATTATTACACTATGTTTGACGATAATTAGCAGTGTTGCTAAGACTCTCAAACTTCATTCAGCCAATCGCGTCGTAATCATTCGCAGTTAGAAAAGTGGACTTAGAATTTTTTGGTGAAATGTCACACTGTAATAAAGCAGCTGATCAATAATCAAGGCTCAGGTAGGTAGCAGCTTTTTGTATAGGGATGGTATATATACACTTTTATGTCAGTTTTTATATGTGAATGATACCTAATTTATATCCTAAAAGAAAAAACTATTTCGATGTTTTAATTTTGTAAGAACCCCAGCACATTTAACTATCCTAAATGTTAATTATTTTCAGGACTACTTTTAAATTAACCCTTAGTTATGTATATAGATGTTGTTGTAATCACATTTGTTTCTGGAAAATTCTGGTGTTGATCCGTCAGAAATCCTTAATCAAGAAGCGAAGCGACAGTAACAAAATAGGTCTCTTCGCTCTATGATAAAGAACCCTTTCGGTTCTTGTCGGGGTTCTCCAGATATTGTTTCATACATATCAAAATAAATACTGGAAACATCAGAATTTGATGTTTGAGATTATGGATGTTGCTTTGTCAGAGGCCAAGACGCGACAGGCTGACTGTAGAGTTTGACATTTAACACAAAAATAAATATTACGATGACATAAAAACATTATATTTTATTACATTTGTTGATTAGTACAGCTAGTTATAGTAAGTACAACGATTATTATACGTATTTTATATAAATAAGGCACAGATGTATTATATTGTTCTTTTCATTTATTTGAACTTCAATATGTATTGCGTATATAACACTATATACTGGAGATAATTAAATACTATCTTTATTTAAAGAAAGCCAAAAAAATAGGCAAGAAAAGAAAAGCAAAAATTGCAAAATGTCAACTTGTGATATACGAAATGAAATTATTTCATTATTATTAATGGAGTTTATCTTAAATTTTGTTTCATGTCTTCATAAACATGGGTCAAGCCGTTTACGAGCCGCACTCATGCCGGATACTATTTGTGCAATATTAAGACTCCAGTATACATTACGATATCAAAACTAACAATGCCTAAAACTATTCTATATTTGTTAACACACGAAGAAAAATGCTTCGATAAAAACTATTTTGTTAAAAAATATATATTTTGTATCATGCAGCTACATCTCACATATAAGATAATAAAATCAATCATCTTTCATCTATTTCTATTCGCTTGGTACTTTTTGTTTTTTTTACATAAAGGTCGGATCTCACTTAGCCGTAATTCCATAATATTATAATTTCTTTGAATGAGGCTCCCTTATGGACGTATTAGAGCCATGCTTAGGCATGTTTAGAGTATGTTGTGTTTCAACGAGTGAGTGTGGTTACTTGAGATCTTACTACAAGCACCCATTAAACCAGAATTAAGTTATTCAGTACAATTTTCCAACACTGCATTAATTTATATTACAATTATTATATTTTAGAATATAAACTTTTGTGAGAGCTTGACACCGACGCGGCAATATGCTCCTTGATAAAGGGCCCCCGGCGGGTCCGATCATCCGCGAAATACAAATGTCAGTAAAAGACAACTACCGCATTAGCACTGATTCCTGTGTCACGGTGAACTTAACAAACATACAATCAACACAAAGAACACCTGACTGGGGACAAGTATTTGTCAGTTGCAAGCCAGTATTTTAGGTCTGCTTGTTTGAGTTACGAAATTTTTGGGCTAAATGAAATCCGACCGAGTTTTCTCTAGACATATGGTATGTTTTCTTTGCGATGTAATAGGCAATAAGGCACCATATTATAAAGGAATACGTATTTATAGGTAATATGTATGAATTTAACTGGCAACACTTGATGCTGTTGATATACAAAATCAAATTTACTTTTATTGCTCATTTCAATTCCTTAAAATTACAGACTTAAACAATGTACTTTCAATTTGATTATTCTATTTCATGTCTTCATAAATATCGGTCAGGCCGTTTCGGAGATAAGGAATTGTAAACACTTACAAAACACTCGATACTGTACAATTTTCAGGGTGACCATTTAATAAACGCGATTTTACTATATTGAGATATGTACGTATATTTTAAGTTGCCTGATGGTAAGCAACCACCACCAATCAGTTGACTGATGCTAGTAGTTTATATCGAGTATATAACTGAATATTTACTTATAAAGAAAATTCACCGAGAGATACTAATTGATGATAGTTACTATAAAATGAACTGTCGTTGGTCGTAATAAGGCACATATTGGTCTGCACGTATGATAGTTAGGATAACATTACTTTGTATCCTAACTATCATTATATTTTCGTGCGATCAATATTGAACTTAATTCATTTGTGTTAGAGATGGTATTTATTTAATAGGCACTGGATAAAAAAATAATAATTATTTATTATAATTTGATTACAACGCACAGAAAACATGTTTAGATTTAAAAATAGTATTATATCTTTATTTAATAATTATATCAAACGTATATGAGGTTTCATTTAATTTGAAGGCACTGTGTTCGTTATAATCATAATAAAGTATGACCTTAAATAACTACATTAAAACCATTTGATATCTTAAAACACAATAATTTGTTATTAACATCGAACATATCAGCCAACAAATCACCCAACAAACTTGCCAACATATTAGCAGCTGACCCTGATTCAAATTATATGATGTAAAAAGATACCAATTGATCTATCAACAAATGTATAGGTATCTAAAATATTTTAATTACGTAGAAAAACATTAGGAAGCAACGTTTAACACCAATAAATTGATTTTTATGTAAAGCTATTTAGTGATTTAACAATGTAAGCGAACGAAATAAGAACCTACACACGTACTGGAAGGATAGAGAACCTTTATCCGTGTTGCTTTATTTAGCTACGTCAGCCTAATAAATATAACAGCATACAAGTATTACTACAAAAGTTAAAGTGTGTAGGAACTTAACAAGTTGCTTACTAAAAGTTCTTGCGAAGCACTCCGTCCGCCCTCTTGCATTTTAACATAAAAAATTTAGCACTCTGCAATATCGACGGACAGGAAACGGAAGACGAAATCCATAAATATTTTGTACATAAACAAAATGTATACACGGCTGTCATAATTATATAACTTTTTGGATAGCAAAATTGGTCAAAATTACACAGATTTACTTAAAATTATTTAAGTATTTATTTTCATACAAAATTAAACAATCTTCATTAATATTAATGTTACACACGGAAGTTCATCCGTCGCCAATATCTAATTACTACATTACATAAAAAAAAACAATAAAAAAACATGCCATTTCCAACGAGTTAGCCAACAAATCAAACAATGAATAGCCCTTTAGATGTCTTTCACTGTACCATTTGATCTTCTCGCCTTTTCTTGCTTAGTAAAAAGAGAATAGAAAAGGCACGTTTTCTTCTAGAAGTAGGTTACTTCTTGAGTAATTTCTCTTCCTCTGGATGCGAGTCGTCCTTGTCGCCGGACTTGAAGGTGGCGTTTGTATGAGGACTGGCAGACGTTGGAACGTACTGAAAAACAAAAATAAATTTAATTAGAAGGCTCGGACTTCCGGCACCGCATGCGAGTTATTGCTGATACTCACTCTCAATCTCTATGAGCAATATGTATTTCTATCCTGTCTTTCTTGTCAATATACCTCAAGTTTTCTAATAATCATTCCCAAAATGACCTAAACATAGCAATGGCTTGCCCCTATTACGACAGTGTATATGTATATATATACTATTACTATATAATATAGTATTAGGAATAATTCCTGTATATGGACTTTACAAACATTCGTACAACAGATCGCACAAATTTTTGCAGAATCCAACTCTCCGGCTCAGCAGTCACGGTCACTACGCACTAGACCAAGAGACCAGTCAAATAATGTATATACATATTTAACTACAGGGTGACGTTAATTGAATATTTAATTTAACCAATAGCATACATCTCTTGTAAAAAAAATTGTTAAAAGAAAAAGAAGACGCTGTGTACCTGTACGTATGTATTGTATTTTATCTTAAATTAGTAGTAGTATATAAATTTACGTACCTACCGTTAACTTAATATCTTATTTTAACCACTTCCAAAGTCTAGCAGCGTGGAAATAGAAAAATAAAAATATTTTATAGAAAAAATCTGCAATTATTACTTCGTACTAGTCGACTTCAATTACAAATTACTTGTAATGATTACAAAGTAATTCAGTTAACAGTTACAATGTATTTTTCGGTACAACTAAGAATAATAATTTAAAAGGGGTGAGAGCTCGCTCCAGAAACTTGGAGTATGATGTCTTTGAATTTCTTCTATCGCAGTCAACTGCTGGACATAGGCATCTCCTAAGATGTGCAATAGCACCCAGTCCAACGCCTTTCGCATCCAGTCTAACTCAGCTTACTTCCTCAGTTCTTCAGTCCATCTGGCTAGAAAGCATCCTCGCTTCCTTTTCCCCTGTCCCGGTTTCCTAATGTTTGTCCTTCCTTACGAACGGCCTTGTGGCTCACGTCTTAAATAATAATAAACTTACTGGTTTAACAGCATCTGCTGGTTTCTCTTCTCTAACCTCCTCAATCCTAGGGTTGTCACCTTCACGAAGAAGCTGAAAGATTTTACAATAATTATGTAATAATACTTTCTTTATTATTTCTTACGTACTATTACTTAAGTAATAATATGTATTCCGTGTATGTATTGTATATTTAGCTCATGTGTGGAGTAACCAAATGATTGTAGGAACTAAATAATACTATAATTTCTAACGCGGAGGAACGGATGTTATGCCTAACACAAAAGGAAGGCCCAACGGTTGATGTTGGGAAGTCGTATATATACTAATCTGCGAGAACTTTATTATCGTGATTCAGAATCGTACTACGTCATTAGTGTAGTTGCTGCGCAGTACGATTTGTCGTCGCTAGATAGTGCTGTTTCTTCTGTATGTGGAGGTCGCCACACCTATAATCATATTTTTGCAATTACTTCTTTTTATCTCTGCAGCACCCCAAGGTTGACTGCCAAGAGTATGTGCATGAAGTTCTTATAAATAAATTATAATAAATACCTAAAATAGTCACTAAGCCGTGTGGTTCTCGGTAAAGGAGAATAGGGCCACTCATTTCTTCCCGTGGGTGTCGTCAAGGGCGACTAAGGGATCGTTCCCTTCACTCACTCGGCAATACAATGCAAACATTGTTTGTTTTTTGTGAGGTAGTGGTCGTCATTACTACGATCGAGACGGGCCATTCACGCCTAAGCATGGCTCTCCAACGGGAAAAATATATAAATGGATTGCTATTTACGTAATTAAAAAATATCATAAATGCGTAAGTGACTTCATCTTTGTCTATAAACCCCTAAACTCACAATCTAAACATGGCAGAAAAAACATAGAGTAACTTTCATAATAAAAATGGCTGCCGAGGTAAATATAAAATCACTTATCTGCTAGTGCAAGGGTAAATCTATACTAATATTATAAAGAGTTTCTTTGTTTGTTTGGGAGCGCTTATCTCAAGAAATACTAATTTTATATGAAAAAACCCCGTTTATTGAGGGAGGTTAGAGGCTATAAAACATCACGCTGCGATCTTTAGAAGCTTAACAGTGAGCATAAAATCAGGTGGAACTGCGTTTAACTAGTATTGAGTAAATAAATAAACGAAAATATTTAATAGCTATAAATATAGATCATACCTTGTCCACTTCTGGTTCAATTTGTTCGTTTGTTCCACCCCTATTCAAAACTCCCTTCTCCATAAGGGTGGCGCGTTTTGCTGCTAAGTACATTGACCTGGAACAACATATAATGTTTAGTTTTTAAGAAAACGACTTCCGCTCGAGGAAAAATTCCTGTGTCACGGCGGAGTTGACCTCATAGGCGACAACCAGCAGCATGGGTACTCACTTACCATCACAAAAAAAAAACTCAAATTTTTGTCCCGTGTGGGAATTGAACTCACGACCTCTGGCTCAGCAGTTAGGATCATAAACCACTAGACCAATAGGCCGGTCAGTATAAAAATATAGTCTTATATCCCTTTAAAGCTCTAATAGTTCTGGCCACCAATTCATAATTAAATACTATTAAATAATGTCTTCAGACATCTCGCGAACGGCTTTCTGATCCCAATCTAAGCAGAGCTTATACTATGGTAAGCGGACCACATATAAGCCTACCATAGTGACTTCACTTTGACAGAAAGCAATAAGTGGAGTCCAAGAGTGTTGGTCACCATCCTCATTGCACGTCTAGTCAATGCAGCATGGTGACCCACACTATGGCGACCTGGTGAAAGTTCTTGAGTTGGGACCGTGGATACGAAAAGCCGAAAATAGATCGAAGTAGCGTGCAATGGGAGAGGCCTATGGCCAGCAGTGGACTGCGATAGGCTGATGATGATGATACATATTATCTATAATAATATGTATACATATATATACTTCTAAATAATAAAAAATACTGACGGATCTCACAATCATTAGTTATTTTGCCCAACAGTGGGCGTGGGCTTACCTCTTAATAGTCAAGTAGTAGAGTTCAGCGATGGCTCGCACTGAGTAGTCAGGCACGAAGGTGTGGCGTAGCATAGAGTCCATGTTCAAGTTCTGGAGAGAGCCCAGCGATGATGGTGCTGGAGCCTCGCCTGATGGATAATGATAATAAATGTCTAAATTGTACAGGAACCTTCCAGGCACCCCCTTTATTTCTTTTATTTATTTTTTTATTTAAAAGAACAACTCCCGCACAAGGATTAATTCCTGTGTTGCGCTGGACTTTACAAATATTCAAACAACAGACACAAAGAACACCCAGACTCAGAACAACAATTTGAGGATTACACAAAGTGTTGTCCCGTGTGGGAATCGAACCCACAACACTGGGCGCGGCAGCGTACTGGCGAGGTCACCACTTAATTCGCATCGACATCCGTGCAGTCGAGTATTAAAATAGAATAATTAAATTCGTTTCATATATACTACTTAAACTTATATATATGTATATATACACTAGCGGACCCGACAGACGTTGTCCTGAAGTCGCAGTATAGATAAATAACCTAGATACCGACCGCAGCGCCATCTGCCGGGCTGATTTGTGAATCTAAACCATCCAGGGTGCCCCCCAATCGCATACAAAAAAATTCATTCGATACAGTCCAGCCGTTTAGGAGGAGTTCAGTGTCATACACACGTACCGTAGAATTATATATATAAAGATAAATTGTGTGTGTCTATGTACATTTGTGTACCCACTAAATATGAATTTAGAACGAACAATATTTTATCTCTGTTCTATAATATCTCTATCTCTCTCTCTCTCCATTCATTAGTTGGTAGTCCAGTTACAACAATGATTCATAATATTTAAAATGTAATAAAGTCTCTTTTCAATAGTCTAATTAATTATAGTTGAACACAGGGTCCAATTCAGCGTTTAAACAAATGGGACGGTTTGACCGGTAGGATACCACGGCCTCACAGAAAACCGGGTGTGAAGTAACGCTTGCGTTGCATTGCCCGAAATTAGTGAGGTTTCCGGAGGCCCAACTCCATCACACCTCTTTCCTCACCCCTCATCCCCCCTGACCTCTTTCCCATCTCATCCCCACTCTTTTCTTTCCCCTCCCCGCATCCCTTCATTTCTCATCATCCTTAAAGGCGGGCAGCGTACTTACGACTCTTGAGTTGATCAGGTGACCCGTCTGTTCGTCTGTCCCCCGATAGTATCAAAAAGGAAATCAGTACAGTTACAGTGGTGAGAACAAATTATAGATACAAATCAATTATATCTACGAGTATAATAATTAGTGTTTCTAAGTAAAATATTGTATCTGATCGTACAATAAAGTGATCCTCTATCTAAAAAGTCGGTTAAAACATAAAGTCACAAAACCAACACTCACCAAGTCCAACGTTCTGGGTAAGGGCCTGTACTCCGAAGTAGGTGAAGGGTCCAGCTTCGAAGACCAGGTTCTCTCGTCCGACAGTCACCTCAACGCGACCTTCCATGATCAACACGAAGTAGTCCACCTGGGTACACGTTATTTTACATTAGAAGAGAACCTTGAGAGTAGGGGGCAAGACTATAAAAAGGAGGAAGAGGGGGAGTCGAGGAATACTTTAGGAAATATTGAAAGATTTACGTCAATGTAGAAATAACAGTTGTATATTGCTGGACATGTTTCTCCGATGTCAGTAGATAAAACAGGTATCTTCGCTCCTTGAAACAGGACCCCTGTCAGTTTAGAAAACATTCCAACTTGCGCGTACAGCATGTTCGTGCAGTTTCTAACAATCCTTCCAAATTACATTTGGGAGGATGTTATGTAATAACATATTAAGACATAGATAAGACAAGTCGCTTCGCTCCTTGCTAAAGGGCTCCTGATGGTCCGAAACAGATAGTTCTTTGAAAATGGGACGTGTTCAAAAATACAAGAGTAAGTACGAATAGAAACCAGTTACAAATGGCAAATTAATGACAGTGATGGGAACGTTACCTCCATGATAAAGGGCAAAACATTTCTAGTAATTATTATGTACATAATATTTTTATAGAAGTTATTTACCGGTTTCCCTTCTTGGAAGACATATCTCTTGGGGTCGTTCTTGTCTTCGTCTCCTCGCAGTTTGATGTGTTGTATGACATCCTGCTTCAAGAGACGACGAAGGACCGTCTCCGAGATCAAATCGGAGCGGAATGGATCCACACCTGTTGGGTACAATATTTTACAGATTTAATGATTTTATAGTATAAAAGGATAATATGAAATACAAGACAATATTAATACACAATTAGGTTAATAAAGCGGCGGTATCGTATGGCTAAGGGTCAGCCTTGTGTTAAGTGGTTGTGGGTTCGAACCCCACGTTGAAAACCCAACCCTAAGACAAACATGAAGCTTAGCTGGGAGCGGTTAACAAGAATATTAGTAATGTGTGATCCAAGTTGAGATTTTTTATAAAAAGAATATTTTTTTTTATTTATATTAAGAATTTTTACTTTATACGAACAAACGGGTCACCTGATAATAAGTGACAACCACCGGCCGGATAGGTTATATTCTCGGATTCCGGATATTTACCGGATACCCGTATACAATGTAAAGGTGGTGTACATAAGAGAATAGTGGTACTGACTGGTGTTGAGGAACTGGAAGGTGGCGAGGGTCATCTGAGGAGACACGTGGACCCGCTGGTGCTCGTGGTGACCAGTGAATGCGGCCAGGTCCTGGAACTTGTTCACTGGACGCAACAGTCGTTTCTTTGTTCTGTTGTCACCTAGAACAAAAAAAAATGGTTATTTTGAACAAATTAATTTAGCATATTATTAAGGTTAAGCAACCACAATGTGGTCATACTGATAGATGGATTGTAACAGTGATTAACTTTAGCCATATAGTTATGAGCTCTTTAAGTGGTCACCTCGCCACTACGCTGCCGCATCGAGTGTTGCGGGTTCGATCCCCGCACGGGAGAAAAATTTATATAACCTTCAAATAGTTGTCAGGGGTCTGGGTGTTCTTTGTGTCCGTTGATTGAATGGTTGTAAAGCTCACCGCAACACAATAATTATTTCTAATGCAGAAGAATTCTTTTAAAAAAAACAAGAATAAAAAAAGAAATAGGATTTTAAGAGAAGCTAGTAGAGAAGTAAGGATTGCCTAGGCTGTCGCGAGGACACTGCACTCCATACTCTAGTGGAGGGCTCAACATGGACGCAACAGCGGCATGACCTCGTGATGGCTATCGTGGGAAGCCTCTCGCTAGAGACCATGGTTCAGTCCATGGTACAAAGTGAGAGTGCGTGGGAATCCGCCGTCTCTTTCTGTAAAGAAGTGATGCTGATCAAAGAGGCGGTGTAACGGGAACGGGAGAGGACTAACACTCTCTCGTCCCGCAGAGGACGCACCAGGCGCCGGAGGGCGCAGAATGACCTCCGACCTCCATGAGCGCTGGCCTAAGGGTAGCGGATCGGACTGCCCGCTACCCTAGCAGAAGCAGGCCTGAGACGGTAGCGCGTCGTGTTCTGCGCGCGCCTCTCTACGTTGGAGGGGGGCTAGGCCCCCCGCTTTCCACGATGTGGTCGCCTGATCATCAGGCTACCAAGGTCTGCAGGGGTTCTCGGAAGCTTCCTTCTTAGGGTATACCCGGGTCCTCTGCAATAGACTCGTGACGGAACACCGTGTGGTTTTAGTCAGTTCGAGTCCGACATATCACTTCACTGTTGGCTCCAGTGAGGTGATGACCCGTGGGGGTTTCCACACGATAAAAAAAGGGGTTGCCTGTAAGAAATTACTATCAGTGATAATGCCGCCCTTTTATATAACTCTTTACTTGATGCATTCGTGTTATCACATTTTATGGTATATAAAAGTTTACCTAATTCTACTCCCCTCTTCTCGACTCCATACGACTGCAGTACACTCCTTTTCGTTCCACTCAAGTCAGTCAGTCCAAAGAAGTTCTCGCGGCATTTACTAAAAATAGTTTTTAATAAATGATTTACAAAACTTACTATAAACATCCGTTTCATCAACGATCTCAGCCTGTATCATCTCTTCGATGACGTCTTCAAGTGTTACCAGACCAACAGTTTCATAAACTGGGTCACCATCACCCTCCTCTATGCGCTGCACGAACGCCATGTGTCCTTTGTGACCTATTATAAAAATAAAATATAAAATCAGTTAAATTAAAAAAAAAACTAAAGAGATTCGAAATTCAAATTTAGCTTTAACAGAAATACAAGTAAAGAAATATGTTGTTTTAGTATTCTAACCAACATCAACCATTTTTGTATTATTGCCCTGCTAATGAAACCGGTTTAAGATACATCGGTTAGACGATGGCCAGATCAACAGACGGGTCACTTGATGATAAGTGAGGACCGGCATCCATGGACACCTGCATCTCAAGACTCAAGTGCACTGCCCGCCTTTCAGCTTGATGAGGGAGGGGGGAATGCGGGGAGGGATGAGAAAGAGGAGAGGGGCAGTTGGGTCTCTGGAAACCTCACTCATTTCGGGAATATGAAATACAAGCGTTGCTTCACAACCGGTTTTATGTGGGGCCGTGGTATCGCACTGGTTGAGCCGGCCCATTCGTGCCTAAGCATGGCTCTACCACTAACGGACATAGGTAAAAAATAACTTGTGTTTTATTTGTGTATATATAATTGATTTTATAGTTAGATATCTATCTAACTATATAAGTGATACTACAATAAAAAAAATGGCCTACGAAGATGTCAGCAAGTCTTTTTGTTCCATATAAAATCTCCATATAAAGTCTGAAAATTTATAATTATGGCTAAAATTAATTTTCTATCTTCTAAAAAACATTTTAAGGCAGGTGTTTACAAAATTTTATTAGAAATAGTAAATACTTAGTAGTATACATTAGTAGTATAATACAAAAAAAAAATTACGGAATGACTCCCAAAATTCCTCCCCAATTTTCCGATCTCCGATCTAATTCTAAAATGTGCCTCGATGACGTCACTAGGCTCGCCCGGGACTAAATGTCTCATTAGACACTATGTACTTTTTTTTAGATTTTAAAACGACAACTCCAAATATTCAAACAACAGACACAAAGAACACCCGACTCAGTACAATAATTTGAGGATTACACAAAGTGTTGTCCCGTGCGGGGATCGAACCCCACAAAACTTTTTCACATTTTTTTAATTTATTTTTTTATATAAGCCTACAATAATCCTCCAATCTGCCTTATGGAAAGCAACAAGTGGAGTCTAAGAGTCGGGGTCACTATCCTCATTGCAAATGTAGTCAATGCAGCATGGTGCAACAGAAATATTTTTTAAAAGGTAAAATCATATTACAGAATAATAATATAAATATTTCAGCTCACTCATTAGTCTACAAAACAATTATTTTAAATATTCTCCTGGAAATTCAAAAGTAGAACAACCGAAAAGCGCGCCAACTCATATCAAAAATAGAATGTAAAAAAGTATGTCGGCATTACAAGGCTGTCTATGAATCATAGCAGACAAGCTTATTTATTTTAATTTATTATTAATGGCTCAGTTCTGAGGTTTCGAGGCACGTGTAGCTTTTAAAAACTTAATTGGGTTTAGAGATTTAAACAGATTTGACTTTATTTTTATAGGTTTTTATTAATAAGATGGCAAATGGGAGCAACAGCGCCATCTACATATATCTATATTAGTATAATAAAGCTGAAGATTTTGTTTGTTTGATCGTGCTTATCTCAGGAACTACTAGTTGGATTTGAAAAAATATTTTTAATGTAGATAGCCCGTTTATTAAGGAAGGTTATAGGTACTAAAACATCACGCTACGACTCTTAGGAAATATTGGACTGTCAATCTTATCTCTCCTGTCCTAGCAATAGCTAACGTTATTTACTTTACCTTAGCAGAAAACAGTTCAACAGTGGTAGAGCCACGCTTAGGCACGAATGGGCCGGCTCGACCGGTGCGATAACACGGCCTCACAGAAAACCGGTTGTGAAGTGTGTGTCAACTACCCCTCTCCTCTTTACTCTCCCCTCTCCCCCTCTAGTCATTCCACATCTTTTGTTTCCCCTCCCCGAGTAATTATCGCCCAACTTTTGTAGATTAAAATTTATTCTTATTCACGTGACAAGGGGCAATATTTTTTCTATTGTTATTCGTTTTAATGTGTTATTTTTATTATAGCCGTGTTCTGTTCCCGGAGGCTTCCTTGTTAAGGTTTTCCGGGGTCCCTTGCAATAGACCCTTTGTGACTTTGTGACGGAACACCGTGTGGTTTGAATCGGTTCGAGTCCGACATACCACCTCTCCGTTAGCTCCGGTGAGGTGATGACCCGTGGGGGTTTCCACACAAAAAAAACCCGTGTTCTATAATAATTTTTGGGCTCGACTTCTCATCACGAGCTAAACCGATATAAGGAGATGCGATTTTTCCAACCAATTCCCAAATGTGTCCCCTGTGTCGTGAGTGGGACCAGGTTATAATCCGCAAATGTGCGATTAGACCTCTGAGGATACAGTTGTATGTATGTAGTAATCGAATTGAGTACCTCCTTCTTTTTTTAAGTTTATTAAAAATAAGCAATATCTAGGTTGCCTTTGATTTTCCATAGACTACATAAGTTAATTCTTACTGACCTTCCTTAAACTGCTTCAGCATAACATCCAGGGTGACATCCTCGAAGACAAAGTTGCAAGGGTTCTGATAGTACTGGCAGAGGGTGCGGAGTGGAGTGTTATCGTCTGGGTCTACGAATGCCAGGTCTTTGATGAACAGCACCGTCACTATGTTGGTGCGATTGCCTTCGTATACTGGGATTCTTGAATAACCTGGAAGCATATTACTGGTTACGAATTACTTAAACTTCCAAGTAATTATTAATTATTACTATTTACTAATTATTATTATCACTAATTATTAAGTAATTATGACTAGTGTTTGATACAAACACATAAATAAAACACATGTGTACATAAAATATTACACGTATACACATTATATAAAATACATTTATGAGGAATAGGTAAACACAAGATTCCGGGCATCAAAGTTCTCACCGGTCAGCAATTTAAGAAATGCTGACTGGTGCACACGCTTGCTAGTTCTTAAAAAACCAAACAAACGCTTGCTAGTTTAAAAAAAACCGTACAAACGCTTGCTAGTTTTTAAAAAACCGTACAAACGCTTGCTAGTTTTTTTAAAAAATACTGAAGGATATTTTTTTAAAACTAGCAGGCGTTTGTGCTAGTCTGATGGGCAGTGGCAATGCATTCCACAAACGTATAGCTTGCACTGTAAATGACTTGTGTGCTTCGGAATTTTTAAGGTCAAGTTCTCCAACTATCTTAATAACCTTGAATGCGTATCGTGTAAGTATTTGAAGCGTTCTTTTAAATAATGAGGAGTGTTGGGATTGAAGAGTATATTGTATAATAGAGTAAGTATATGGATATTCCGGCGAAGACGGATGGGTAACCAGTTGAGCTTATTCCGATATTCAGAAATATGAACCTTATGCAAAAGTTTTGCAGCCGCTCAACCTTATTAAATCGGTCCTTGGTGAGATCAGGATAACTGGCATCTGAGTACATACATACTATCGAGGAATATAACCTCCTTTCTTGGACATTCAGGTAATTAAGTAATAAAAATATCCTGGTATCTACTGCTATACAACGCCCTGGACATACCTAGCTCTAAATTGGGGACTGACCAATAACATATTTATGAATACAAAGTCTTTTATGAAGCTTAAACCGAACCTGCTACCTCTAAAGAGGCACTCGTGCCTGTTCCAGCTGATCTCCAAATCATAGTGAACTATTTGACGAGACTTAATAGCTGATGCTATACGAGGACCTGTATACACCAAAACGTGAATCTACTTCCTCAAGAATAACTTGTTACCCAGAATACATACATAATTGTTTGTGTGGCGACCTCCACATACAGAAGAGCCATGTCAGCACCATATAGCGAAGACATAGCAAACTACGTAGAAATTACACTAATGGCCCTGAATCACGATAATAAAGTTCTCAAGCCGATTAGTATATATACAACTTCCAAATATTAAACGTTAAAATTAAATTGTGAATAACTATAATTTTATGCACGTATTCACAGTATAAATATGTTTAAATTGTGCGCTGTTGCTTACACACAAAAACTTGTTTCTGCTATATTGACGACACTCAGGAGAAAAAAATGGTGCAGATAAATATGCAGATATACAGATAATAAAACTAGTTTTTTTTTTTTGCAAATAAAACTGTTTAAATAAAAATTAAATTCGTTGTTTTATAACAAAATAGTATTAAATTCGTTTTCGATAATGTTAACACTCTATCAATAAGACATTTTCATAATTTAATTTTGATATACGAAACTCCCCTAACGCACACCAGAAATATATCACTACATCAAATACACGTTTAATAAAAATATCTCTCACCCGACTTGACAATTTCTGACATAGTTTCAAAGTCCAGTACCGAGCTGATGGGTAGCATGAAGCAGTCCTTTAACTTGGTCATCACGTCTGACACCTTCTTCTTGCGAAGATCCAGAGCTCCGGAGATGATGTTCACTTCTTCTTTATCCAGATCGTTGACGTGATTTGTCACCTACAAAATAGGATTAATTAAATTCATCATCTTTCATCACCTTCTATGATCATTGCACGTGCATGTGATATTTATCTATGATTGATAATCTATATCTATGGGTTGCCACAATTATAGATTAGTACCTAGTTAATCGGAATAAGTGTATTCCGATTACAGTTTTAACTTATCGTTATAATGTGTCGTTTTAATCGTGTAATTTTATCGTTATTAAAGAGATTAATTTCTGGAGTCAGTTTGTTTGCTTGATAAGCTTTCACGCATTAACTGCTTAACCGATTTTTTTTTTTATTGTAATTTGCATACAGGTTGTCAGGGGTACAGAAATGACCATAGGGTAATTATCATCCAAAAAAAATTTCTGTTCCTTTGGAATAGAAAAACACCTTCAGCAAAAGTTAGTATAATTTTAATTGTGAGATATATGCCAACGGGTATATACCCTAGGGTATATTTAATCAGGTATATACCGTGGGGTATATAAAGAACAAGTATGTGTATAGGGTAAATTTAAATTTTAACTTACCCTGACAAGTTCCTTTAGTCTTTCCCTATTGTAATGTGTGCCAATCTCTTCACCTAAGAAGTAGTCTAGCAACTTGCTCGTAGGCCACGCCAGTGGGGCACAAATACCCATCACGATCTAGAATAAATATACAATATAAGATTTATAGTTAGAGGACTCAGACTCTAAGGCACAAGCCAGTTCGAGTTATAGGTATGCGACCCTGACATGCTTGAGCTACTGCTTATACTACCCAATCAATCTCTATAAGCAGTGTCCTTCTCCTTCTATCCTCCCTTTCCTGTCAATATATCCCAAATTCTCCCATATTATTCCCAAAACGGCCCGAATGACGGCAACAGGCTTGCACGTAGATGGAACAACATTATTGTCGGCAAAATGTAGGCGTTAATTGACTATGTATTTATCTTAAATATACAGGCTGTTACAGAAAAGCGTAGTCAAATTTCAGGTGAGTTCAATAAATATTGATTTAATTTCAGAAAAATATGAGTAGTAATTATTAAAAAAAAAGCATTCTTTTCCTCGTAAGTACACTTACTCATTTCAAGTTTTTCTCCGTCAATTTCAATGATTTTAATTTCATTTTTTTTAATTTTAATTTTTATATATAATAATTTTAATTCTCGTGAACAGAAGGCTGGTCTTTTGCCTATTACACATGCCTATTAGTTAATAGTCCCTATTTTTATATTTTATGCATATATTTCAGAAACTCCGAATGACCCACAAAAATTTTATCTTAGAATAAAAACTTACGAGAGTTTCATTCATATAAGCCCTCTCTCTTACCAAGTACAAGCTTTGTCGATCATTTTATAGTTTGAAAACACGAACTCTCTATTAATAATCAGGATAGTCATAACGAAGTATGGTATATGACTCTTAAATATGGCACGAACACCTTTCTGTAAACCTCTGTATATGTATATATTTTTTAAATGTAGCTAAAATACTAGTATACTATATTTACCTCAAAAGAGATTCATATTACAAACTTAGTATACACATATATATCAGGTTGCCAGCTTTACTAGCTCGTATATGCTCTCAAAATGGTGTATTGCGAAATAATATTCGAACTAAAAACCGGCATAGCTTATGGTTATCCTATTACAAGCTCTGCTTAGTTTGGGATCAGACAGTCATGTGTGAGATGTGTCATGTTATTATTCTCTTTATTTACATTATTCAACATACAAATTACATTTTTAAATATAAAATAAAAACAAAATATATTTAAAAATATAAAAAATAGTGCCCCACCGGTATCGGGTACAGGGACCAAGCTACCGGTGGTTAGGGCTCCAGAGACAGGAACCTCCTCACAATACGTGCCGTATCAAGAAGGACTGCCTTCTGCATTAGGCCCTTAACCCAGCTGTGTAACGTGAGCCTCTGCAGATGTTGGTCGAGGCTCTTGGCAATCAACCCATGAGCTGATATGACTATCGGCACAATGATTGCAGAACTCACATCCCACATGTCGACCACCTCATGGGCTAAATCCAAATATTTTATTTGTTTATCTTTTTCTGCCTTTATGAGGTTGTCGTCATGTGGAATGGTAATGTCAACAATTATTGCTCGGCGCTCTAGTCGGTCTATCACCACTATATCAGGTTTATTGGCAACAATAGTCCTGTCAGTGATGATAGATCGATCCCAATATAATGTTGCACGACTATTTTCAAGAACTGGGTCGGGCACATACCTATAATACGGTAACTCGACATCCACAAGGTTATATCTAAGAGCAAGTTGCTGATGGACTATCCTGGCCACTTGGTTATGTCTGTGCAAGTACTCACCGTTTGCAAGACGAGAGCAACCGGAAATTATATGCCTGAGGGTTTCACCAGGGCGATGACATGCCCGACAAATGTCAATTGTGCCATCCTTCAGGATATGTTTCCTATAATTGTTCGTCATAACAACTTCATCTGTAATTGCACAGATAAAACCTTCAGTTTCTCCAAAGAGGTCACTGAAACGTAGCCAAGACACAGATGATAATAAATCTACATCGGGCCCGTTTAAGGCCCGATAAAAACGTCCATGCAGCTCTTTGCTCTTCCATATCTCCTGACGGTCTTTAACATTAAGTATTACAGGCTTGCGCCAGTTCTCTTTTCCTAGACCAAGCGGAGTAAGTCCGTTATCAACTGCCACTACATCCCGGTGTACCTCCACATTAACAGAAAGAAAGTAATCTCTAAGATTGCATATTTCGCGATTATGAAGGGTCCTGGCATTTAAGAATCCACGACCCCCACATTTCCGCGGAATATACAATCTCATTACTGATGAACGTGGATGGTGCATTCGGTACGCAGTTAGCAGTGTACGGACTCTTCTATCTAGGGCGTCCAATTCCGTCTGAGTCCATCTAAGTATGCCAAAGGAGTAGGTTAAGACTGGTATGACCCAACCGTTATAGGCACGCACCTTATTACCGCCCGACAAAAGACTTTTCAGTACTTTTTTCAGACGGCCAAAGAAACGCTCCTTTAGCGATTGCTTCATAGTCAGTTCATTTATACCCAGCGCCTGTGACATACCGAGATACTTGTACGTTTCATTTGCAGAAAGACGTCTAAGGTGTGTGGAATCTGAAAGTTCAATTCCTTCAGATTCCACAATCCTGCCTTTGCTTACATGCATGACTGCACATTTATCTACACCAAATTCCATCTTGATACATTTACTAAAGGTTTCAGTCACCTCTAGTAATCTTATCAACTGGACATTACTGCAGGCAAACAGTTTCAAATCATCCATGAAAAGGAGGTGGGATATAACTTGACCATTTCTCCGCAAACGATAGCCCAGCCCCGAACCCTCTAACACAGTGCTAAGAGGATTCAAAGCCAAGCAGAACCACAAGGGGCTCAAACTATCACCCTGAAATATACCCCGCTTGATATTTATAAATTCGCCGTCACCCTGAGATTGTCGACATCCTGGATAGCAAAGAACTGTTCTCCATTGCTGCATACATGCCTCCAAGAAAGTGCATAAAGTTGTATCAATCTTATACAACTCCATCACCCTTAGGAGCCACGTATGCGGCACGGAGTCGTAAGCTTTTTTATAATCTATCCAACATGTCGCTAAATCCTTTCGGTTCCGTCGAACTTGTTTGTTAATAGCCGTGTCAATAATAAGGAACTCTTTAGTGCCACGTGCCCCACTTCTACATCCATTCTGAGAGAAAGTCATTTATTATTATTATTAAAGATCTCTATCTGAAGTGGAGTCTGAAGGTTACAAAATCAAAAATTACAACAACAAAGCCTCAGATGTTACGGAATGCGCAAGGGAATTCATACATACCTTCATTATCCAAATACTCTTCGCTCCGATCAATAACCCATGTCTAGCACAAATAGCTTGGGGAGTAATCTCAGCAATGAACACGATAGCCAATGTAGAACCTATAACAGCGACCAGACCTGACGTCAGGTCATCCAGGATGACAGTAAACGTGCTGTTGACGGCCACGTTACTCAACAAAATAGTACACAGCAAATAGTTTCCGTGAGCACGAACAGGCATGATGGCTCTGGCATACTTCCTCTCTTTCTCTGTTCCAGTGTTTGCGATAATCTTCAACTCAGTTCGGTCCAGGGCCATCAGACCCAAGTTGAGACCAGAGAACAAGGATGCCATCATTAGGAGGATAACGATGAGGATTAAAGAAGCCCAAAGAGGAAGGAGTTTGTTGTGTGTGGCCAAAGTCTTCCATTTTTCGGACCCCTGGTGTATGAAATGTTCGTTGATTGAGTTTCTGGCGCAGATATAAAACTTGTAGTCTTCGAGAGGTGGTGGGGCCACCAGGTGGAAGAGGGCTGAGTCATCTTGTGCTGTGTGAACCTGTTGGAAGTTTAATATGTAGGTTACGATTTTGCACATGTATTTGTTAAGTGTATTGATAGGCTGAGGCGAGGGTTTGATTGTTATCATAAATCGCAGGTAGCAAATGTTGATTTATTGTCTAAATATACATATATAGAGAACTAGGGTTGTCACTTACTATCAGGTGACCCGTCTGTGCGTCTGCCCCCCCTATAATATAAAAAAGGCCGATCCCTTAGTCGCTTTTTGCGACATCCTCGATAAGAAATAGGGTAGCCCTATTCTATTTCAGCGAAAACTACACAGCTAGGCCTAATTTTAATAAGCAAAATGTGGGTGTTTAATTCATATCTGCTTACTCTTAACGGATGCAGACATGAGCGTATGTATGTATGTAAGTCTTTCTAAAGGAATTGGGACTAACCTTATATTCTTCTGAAAGCAGATGATCACAAACATTGCCATAATTAGCTGGTGTATGAGTGAACGCTATTGTAGTTTCATTCGTGAACCCTGTACCGAATAACCTCAAAAGGAAATTCGTGTCTCGCAGAACACTGATAATTAATTCATCAACAAATTTGGGTTCTTTATCTGACTCCTCGACTCTCAGACCCATGAGCTTGATGGGGCCGGTAGGAGCTGGTGCAGATATAACTTTTGGACCAAGGCTGTTCTCTGATTCTTCCGGTTTGACACCATGTTCGGGTATACCTGTAGAGGTTTCGTTTGGAGTACTTTCCGTGGCCTGTCGACGGATCCTTTTGTTGATGTCCCCAAGGTAAGAGCTGTGATCGATGACGATGCTATTAAAGTAAGCATCTCCTATCTCTGGATTTTCTTCAGGTCTGGAACAAAGAAATATAGTTTAAATTCATCACCTGGAACCTTTTGTTAAAATACTGCGGGGCCTTTTGATCTAGTGGTTAGTGACCCTGACTGCTGAACAGCCGGTCGTGGGTTCGATTTCCACACGGGACAAAAATTATACTGATCAACAAATAATTGTCCCGTGTGTGGGTGTTCCGTTGATTGAATGTTTGTAAAGCGTCCTGCGGCACAGGAATTATTGCTAATTCGGGAGATATCGTTTAAAAGAAAAGATACAATTTTTTTTAGAACTAAAGAATGTTTTATATTGTCGAATTTAGTTTGTACACACTTAAAAATATGAATAAAAATATATTTAAATACCAGAAGTAATTAATTATTTGACGTAGCATGACCTACATATTATCTAATTACGTAGCATTAGAAATGAAACAACTAATACTAGTAAGTATAGACAGATATATTCGACTGTCCTGTTGGTCTAGTGACTGCTAAGCCGAGGTCGTGGGTTCGATTCTCACCCAGGACAAGCATTTGTGTGACGAGCACGATCATTTGTTCTGTGTCTGGGTGTAATTTATTTAAAATATGTATGTGTTTTGACTACACCTACAAGTGAGACCAATCGCCTGACTGATGTTACTAACACTAAGCTAAGAACATTGTTACTACCAAATTTTATAGACTCTGTCTGAAATAAACAATTATTATTATTGATCAACAAAAGAAACAAACACTTTGACCAAACCGCTATTTTTCCCATTCAATTTGGGTAACTCACAATTCTCTAAATTTGGCACATCCTGAACTCAGACAAAAATACATACATACGCCGAAGCTGGTATCCTTTAAATGGTAGCTATATCTGTATAAAACACTAACATTTTGGCAAATACTCGTATAATTTGGACACACCTAACTGCAGGCAAGCCCATTGCTGTCAAACGGGCACTGTATGACTTTGATAGACAATATTCAGAATGATTAGTTGCCTTTTAAGACACTGACGGTAAGAATGAGTGTGTCTCTTTTCTACTAATCCGTATTTTTGTCGTGTGATTCTACACAACAAAAATACATTCAATAAAATTCGTCAGCTAAATCCATGTCAACTTGAATTAACTTTTTGCAATAATATACTCACAATATAATCTACATTATATGACTCATACAATGCAATCAATGGCAAACAAACAAACTGTACAGCTCGGGACACAATTAGACACCCACACTTGTTAGTATTTTTCCGAAAGCGAATTATTGAATAGATGTTAATTATTCAATCAGTCCAAAACGGCTGAACGGATCTATATAAAATCTTGGGATAAATAATAGTCTGCAGACAGGTTAATTATTATAAAGGAGAAATGAATTAACTGTCTTTCTCAGTGGAGTAGCAGAATAGCCCCCCCCCCCCCCCACCCCACCACTCTAAGAACGGGGATATAAGCGAGAGTATATTTATGTATATATGAAAAATATACTATTTCAAATTACACGCACTTACAGGTAAACATGTATATAAGCCTCTATTAACGTATAAACTGAACTGAAACCTGTTAAAACATCCTCATTACAGCTAACTCATCAGCAGAACAGCAGAGATACTCTGTATCCAAATCTGTAGCGACTCTACCGTATATAGTAACCATTGATATACTCACGTCTTCATCAAGGTAGGCAGCGGCGATATCGTCCACAATTTGCTGATTATAATTTTTTACTATTTATGCACAATTGGGAATTGGAGTATTTTCTCTCTATTTTTAAGATGCGAGTCGCAAAAACATTCAAATAACGGACAAAAAGAACACCCAGACTCGGGACAATTATTTGTGGATCACACAAAGTTTTGTCCCGTATGGTAATCGAACCCACGACCTCAGGTTCAGCAGTCAGGGTCACTAACCACTAGACCAACAGGGCCGTAAAATAATAATATTGACATGAAGAAAAGGGAGCTTTTTAGTTGGGGACTATAAGCAATAGCTTAAGCAAGTCAGGGTCACATACCCCTAACTCGAACTGGCTGTGGCCAGGAGCTCCGAGCCCTCTAATTATAGTAACCAAGTGATATAGTATAGTATAGAAATTAACAAGCAGATTACGGTGTTTAAACGCGATTTTATTTTCCGGTACTCAATCAGTATACTGTTATGTTGTGTTAAATATCCAGGGTATCTACCTTGATCTTGGCCTCTTAAAGTATAAAACGCTCAAGCTTGCCCCCTATTACGTGGATGAAAGTAGGTTTTTTTTTATATATTTTAGGGGGACAGACGAACAGACGGGTCACCTGATGGTGAGTGACAACCGCCGTCCATGGACACCTGTAACTCGAAAGTCGTAAGTGCGCAGATCACCTTTCAGTGTGATGAGGAATGAGGGTATAGGATATGGAGAAAAAGAGGGGGCCGAGGAGATGGGAAAAGGGGCGTGGGGTCAGGGGAGAGGAAAAAGGAGAGGGGGAGTTGGGTCTCCGGAAACCTCACTAATTTCGGGGACACGCAACGCAGCCATGCTTAGACACGAATGGGCCGGCTCGACCAATGTGATACCACGGCCTCACAGAAAACCGGTTGTGAAGCCGGAGGCCCAACTTCTCCTTTCCTCTCCCCTCTTCCCCCTCTCCTCTTTCTCATCTCCTCATCTCTCCCCTGTTTTTTCTCCTCCCCGTAACCCCCATCGCTCAGCCCCTTTCAAATGCGGGCAGCACGACAAGCGACCACCTGCAGCTCAAGTCTCTGACTGACTGACTACTGATGCTCAGTGCTCTAATCCTAGGGATGTTTTAATCCCCCAATTATTTATAAATACTCTGTACAATAAAAATATATCCAAAGATTAGGGAGCTTAAACAAACAAACATCATGGAGTCACACTTACGATAAGTGGTGATAAGTGGTTGTGGATTTGGACCCCAAAGAGCTACTAAGATTAGATTACAGATTAAAAAAAACAAACAAACATAAAACTTCTATCAGAAATAGAAGCTATTATAATCATATGGTACCTAATTGCTAATGGTTGCCTATAAACTAACATTATTTAGTGCTCGATAAAAGTGATTTACGATATTGTTATCGTCGTAGTGCCATGATTAGGCACATATGGGCCAACTGGACCGGTGCGATACCACGGCCTCACAGAAAACCGGTTGTGAAGCAACGCTTGCGTTGCATTTCCCCAAAATTAGTGAGTGTTGGCAAGTTGGCTTCCTAGGAAGATACCTATATAATAAAGTGAGTAAAAAATTTAAAATATACTCCTCTACAAAGTACCAGTGCAAAAATACAGTATCCCGTTGGCTAGGATCTCTTAACTATGAAGAAACTGAAGACCTGTTTGTGCCTTCATAGTTAGTTAGACATTGGAACACACTTACACACACACACACATATCACTCGCACATGCACACACACACACACACACACACACCCGCTATACACATCCACACTTATTCGATTACATTCATTATAGCAATAGTTATATACTCAGTAATACGGCACTTTAGATACAATTCATTTATTCATCTCACATGTGTACTACACAGTAACTATACTACGAATTACACGTACACTAGCATCTACTTGTCTAGAGATAGAAGAGGCTGGTTATCTGTCATACAGGCCCTGCCTAGTACAGAAGCCAGTCTCTCACACAGATTATGACTATATATTGTAGATGTATACATGGACTGTAATGGATTAATTTCTGTAACAAATTCTGTGTGAGAGTGTGAGAGAATAAATAAATGATTATTAAAAAAAAGTGTTTCGGAGGCCAAACTACCCCTCTCCTCTTTTCCATTTAGTCATGCCCAATCTCCTCTGTCCCCTCCTCGTGTCCCCATCCCTCATCACCTTCAAAGGCGGGAGCGCAGTTGCTGTTCTTGGGTTGCGGCTACCCATGGATGAAGGATTTTGCATGCCATTGCGTGACCCATCTGTTCGTCTGTCTCCTTAATGTTATTAAAAAAAAATTGGGCATGTACGAATTATAGTAGCGATTGCTTAATTTTTCGTGGGGGTTTCCACATGAATTATCGTTAACAATTTCGATAACTATTGCATCATCATCATTATCATTAAAATTATTATAATCTAAAATAGAAAGTATAGGTTCAACTATAAGCTTTGATTCGAAGTTATTTAAATATCTCGTGAATACCGCATCAATTCTACTTTTATATCTCGTTGTGCTAATATTGCGTTGATTGGACAAATGCGTCTCGTAACGGTGTCGCGAGTCTATAGATTTTATCACATCTAAAAATATGCGTACCGCGCTAAAAGAAGTTTTCACTTCAACAACGGGCTGACCTAAAGTATACATTATTGGCTAATATGGGTCAAGTCTTGCAAATAATATTATTAAAAAAAAAAACTTTAGCTATCCATATTTAAATACCTCAGAAAAAAGTACGTGTTTCTTTACTGTAACCCGTTCGTGATATACAGTCACGAAATATAACAATTACGTACTGCTTATTTATTGTGTCCCGAAGTGTACCACCGTCCACTTCTGTCCGCCTGTTATCGTTCGAATGAGGTCACGTTGTCACTCGACTTAACCAAATCACATATAATGCTAACAATTGACAAGAGTACATATTGTTAAGCTTTATTATAACTATTTGGTTTGGCTTTTTGTTTCTGTCTAGTAGTTTCAAATAATGAATAAATTTTCACAAAAATAGGTGAAGTGGCGGGCCGTGTAATGTTTTTTTTTTTTAAATACTAGCAACGCATTTCACACATTACTAGTATTCTTGTTAACCCCCCAGCTAAGCTAAATGCTTGTGTTAGGAGTAGGTTTGAACCCTCAACCACTTGATCGCAAGTCAGACGCCTCGGCCATCACGCTACCGCTATATAGAGTATATGGCGGTAGCGTTTAGCAATTGAACTGACTTAAGATTTTGGAGGATTAGGAGGACTGAGGATTTTATAACAGGTTTCAGGTTCAGTTTATATGTTGGATAGAGGCTTATATACATGGATGAGTATATGAGTGCGTTCGCGTGTTAATTGAAAACAGTCTATTTTTTTAAACATACATAATTACTGACTGCACAGATGGCGCAGCGGTTTAGTGGTCACCTCGCCACCACGCTGCTGCGCCGAGTTGTGTGGGTTCGATGATTCACACTGTAACACTTTGTGAAATCTTCAAATTGTTGTTCCAAGTCTGGATGTTCTTTGTGTCCGTTGTATGAATGTTTGTAAAGTCATTAGTAAACTGATATAATCATGAAATTTATTTATACAATATTGTGTAAAAGCTTACAAATAGTAGTACTTTAAAATTACAAGATTTCATCATATTCATTGAATTTTTAACAATAATATCGAAAGTCAATTATTACTTTTAAATTAAGACCTTAAACATTAGTACTTGAAACATTAACAGTTAGGGATAACGTATAAAAGTTCTGCCCTACCCAGTGCGGGGTACATGCTAAAGCCAAATAAAAAAAAAAAAAGTTTATTTAATATCCCTATTTGTTCTAAGACTGTTAACAGCGAGTTCGTTCTTATTTGTGAAGTATTTACAAACACTTAAAATGTGATAAGTCGGCCTGTCATGTTTGTTTGGCATAAATATTATAAGTATTATAATTGTTTGATCAATACTCGTTATGTGTAATTTTATTGTATCTGATACAGGGATCGGAAGAGCATCTTTAGGGTTGAAAAGACCCTCTATTGTTTAAGTTAGTTCTTGTAAGTAGGATTGCTGTAGACTGTAGGATTTTAGACTTCCATGCAGTCCCGGAGTAGTGGCAGGCCTGTTAGTCTAGTTTTGTACACACTTGTGTTGTTGTGTGTTCCGAGTCTGGGTGCTCTTTGTTGGTTTGTTTGTAAAGTCCACAAGAATACTTCCTAGTGCGAGAACTGACTTTTTTTTAAAGAAAGAATAAGACCGGCACAGGTAAAAATCAAAATTTAAAATACCTATGTGTTGTATGAATACTCATAATAAATTAAATGTCTTAGAGGTCTTCAGCAGCCACTTTGAGTTATAGGTATGCTGTCAATATACTCCAAATTTACCGATCTAATTCCCAAAAGTAACCAAATAACATTTAGCAAACTGTAGTCTTTATTCAAGCCTCTACTTGCCCCTGCAGAGATAAACGCGTGAGTGTATGTATAATAGAGGTTGAGAGTTAGTTTGACTACAGTTTAACTTTTTTAAATCTATAAACGTATACTGTACTGCTTTGGATTGGTTTGGGCTTTCCAGCAATAGCCATTTTAAGTTACGTTTATGCGAACCTGACTTTCTCGATCAATAATCAATAGTTCTTTATTCATTCATAAAATATAAGCATTACATTGTACACTACAAAGCTTATAGCTATGGTAATTATAATAAGTTAAGTTAAGTAAGGTTAAGTCTAAGTTGTTTGTGACTTTTGTAATAGACAACGGTAACAAGAACTTAGACTAGACTTAGAGAGAAATAAGATACAACTTATAAGCAAAAATAACTTTATTTCGCTTATCGCTTAGTAACTTCGAAATTTGAAATGTAAATGTTTAAGTATGTATGTATATCTTGTTTATATACATATATACGAGTACTAGTATCTACTCGGCGAAAGGAATATTCCTACCAAATTTCAAGTCTCTACGCCTTATGGTTCCAGAGATATCGCGATGAGTCAATATATCGGTGGAAATCTCTTACACATATATATATAAGCGCTGATACATATATATATATATATGTATCAGCGCTTTAACACCTGTAATACGCCTTAAATTATTTTATTTATATATATTATTGTACATATGTATTTATTATTTACTAGCTGTGGCCCGCGACTTCGTCCGCGTGGTATTCAACAAAAAAGTTATTGTTCAGATCACAGTTTTCAATTTGGTTTCAATTGGTTGGTTGGTTTTTTTTTTTTTGTGAGGTCCTATTTTTTTCAAAAATAAAAGTAGCCAAGTTACTCCTTGTTACATCACCTATCTGCCAGTGAGAGTCCCGTCAAAATCGGTCCAGCCATTTCAGAGATTAACCAGACAAACAGACAGACAAAATTTTATTTTTTTCAGTTTTGGTATATGTACCGTGTATACGTCCATATGCACTTAGTAAAAAGCGGTTATTTTAATATTACAAACAGACACTCCAATTTTATTTATTTGTATAGATGTATGTTTGTATCTAATCTCCATATATATCATGTTTATACTACTATTCATCTTTTGTACAACTTTTTTTCTTAGCATACTTATATCATGATTTTTGGTGCACCTACCTCCCTCATTACACACCACCCTGAGATAGACTGGCAGAAAATGCCTTTGGCATTAAGTCCACCTATTTACATTTCGTGCATAAAGTATAAATAAATAAAATAAATATACAAACGTATTTATATTTATGCAACCCGTTCACAGATTGCACAAGAGCTAAAAATGAAGCTCCACTTTATATTTTAACACCAAAACCGACGTATATCATCAAACTCCTGTCCATCCTAAGGTTGCCTGGATGATTATACTTCTTTTTCTGTTAAAATATCTGTTTCTGTGTATTTGTTCGGTGTACAATAAAGAATACATTACTATTATTACTTTTTTATAAATATAATTATATATATACATATATATAATTATATTATATAATAATAAAATATACATATATTTATAAAATAAATATAATCATTATAAATACATGTATATATTTTAAGATTATACTTTGGGAGTCAAAAAATTTATCTGCATCGCGACTATATTGAAGGAACTCATTGATACGCGCAACCGCCCATTTCCAAATAGTTGACCCTTATGAGAAGAACTCGGGCAAACAAACACAGTTGCCTAATTGAAGGAGTTGAATATATAACATCTCTACTTACCTCTTTAGGGAAAATTGCGTGAGTAAATGTGTGTGTATCTATGTCATATGAATATATTTTTATACAAGTGTTCTCCCAGAGGTCAAATTTCGATAATATTGATGATTGGTTGAGCATTTTTACTTTTAATTATTGATCACTTTTCGCTAGATATAAGCGTCTTATTTAAAACTAATGGAACCCCGCGTAACGAGGCACAGATTAAATAAAAACGGTACAACGTTCCGTTTAGTCCCTGCACATGTTAGAAATTATCACTGTCTAAGTTAGTTCAAGTCTAAAACCCGTCGGTAGATGGCGCTGTGCCGCCTGGCTAGATCCCGCAATGGTTTGTCACAACAATCAATATAAATTGATTGATATATTTTTTGATTTCAACATTCTTCTTTCAACTATTGTGTACAGTGTTACCTAGTAAGAAATAAAACTAGTTGTTAACAGTTAGTAGTTTCAATTCAAGGCTCCTGACGATCAATGTTCAATCATTCTCATTACTAATTTTTATTTATTTTATGATAGGAAGTATATTTTAAATTTATACATAAATATACATTTTTTATATGTTATTATTATACACATGTAGTTATTTACTGTATAGGTACTCGTTCTCTCTCGTTAACTTCTTGTAAAATCAGGCGATGGCTCTCTGTCCGCGATGTAAACTAGGTGTTAGCATAATACCAGCGCTGCTTCTGCTGAAGAAGCCATTGTACTACTAAGTGTATAATGCTGAGCTAACAGACGTTTTTGTCTCATACAGAGTTAATTTTCTATTGTGTGAGTACAATATAAAGATATCTTCTTTATTTGTTTCAGGCGTTTCCCCGCAGTTTTACTAGCATGCCACTGCTGTGCTCCTAGGGGTCACAGCTATATATTAAAGTTTGGAAGACATCCCATTTATTTCCTCGATAATTACCCGGTCCAATACAAAATTTTTATTTTTTGCAACTGGTAGTTACAGAAATTAGCGAGTTTATTTTTTAGACGGCCTAATTTATTTGTACAAAAAAGAAAACAGCCAGACTACATTCTTACGAGCCGTTCCCCGCAATTTTACGTGTGTTCGTACCCTGCTCCGCTCCTACCGATTGTAGCATGATGATATATACACTATTTACTGCCTTACTAAACGAGCTATACATTGTAAAAGAGTATTTCAAATCGGTCGAGTAGTTTCTGAGATTAACGCGTTCAAACAAACAGACTGCCTCTTTATTATATAGTATAAATATAGATGCTAGTTCTTATAGATACTAATGATAAACAATTTTGTAATGAGATCCTACTAAACAAAGGCCAATTTGTGTATTCTTAGGCCTCGCATAAATTATTATGCTATTCATTGTCAAACGTAAGTAGCGCGGCTGAATGACTAACTCTTTAATAATTATACGTTGAATTGATATAGCGCTCATAATAACTTAAGCCATCACAACAAATTTTAATAAACTGTATTTTTCATCTCTTAATTTTTTTAAATCGATTCACAAATAACGAACATATCGATTAACTTGCCTTCTCTGTCCCTAAACTTACCACCTAGAATACTAGCAACGTGGGTCACACATTACTAGTATTCTTGTTAACCCCTCCCCAGCTAAACTATATGTTGGTGCGTTTATGACGGTAGTGTACTGGGTGGGGTTGGAACCCGCAACCACTTGATCGCAAGTCCAACGCCTCAGCCATCACGCTACCGCCCCCTTTAATTGGTCTTGGTCCTTGGTCCTTCTCTGCTGTTTAAACTACTTATTTTTTGAGTCTTTTCAAAAATGAAGAATGGAGTAGATTTTGAGCAGGCAAGAAAGTCAGGGTGGCATACCTGTTACTCGAACAGGCTGATGCTGAGAAGTCTAGAACCATCTAACTAAACCCCAAATAAAGTAAATTTAATAATATACATATAATAACATACAGATATAGTAAATCCGCTTTTATATATTTATAACAATTTTAAATAGAGTTTTAAGTCAGCCACAAACCACGTGAACGAAGTCACGGCCGCTAGCACAAAATACAGTCGGTGGATAGAAATGTGTACAGTCTTGACCTAGTCGGCACAAGAATGTTAAGTGAGAATTTTGCGTCTACGGCGCTTGCCAAACAACTATTAATAATTGAAGTACGTCAAAACTGTACGATAAACACTGTTGACATAATACCTTTGGGAGTTATTATACTTCAAATTATGTTTTTCTATCTCAAAAGGGGTGAACCGTACTCAACTCATCACCCCTCTCCTCTTTCAGATCCCTCACCCATCCTCTCATATCATGAAGAGGTATTCAAGCGCGTCTGAAACACAAACCGTTTGACCATAATTATATTATTATATATATATACTAGCGGACCCGACAGACGTTGTTCAGGGCGCCACCCAAACGCATACAAAAAAAAATCATTCAAATCGGTCCAGCCGTTTAGGAGTTCAGTGACATACACCCGTACATAAGAATTATATAAAGAAGATAAATTTATTTTTTAGTCGAGAACTGTATACATACTATTGGATCATCATCATCATCATCCGCCTATCGCAGTCCACTGCTAAATATAGGCATCTCCCATTGTACGCCACTTCGATCTATTTTCGGTTTCTCGCATGCAGCCCCTGCCACTCCCCCTGACCTGTGGGCGTCCTACACCCACCAAATCCTTCGGAATAAGCAATATATTTTTAATTCCTACATTTCCCTTTCAATTTATTGCCGAATTTTTCATCTTTAGTAAAAGAGCCCGGCTGACGGCAATAGCAGCTTATTACGCCAGTGGGACAAAACGTTGATCTATACACGTCTGGCTACTTCTTCAGGGATACCCCGTGAGCGTATGTATGACCTGCATCGTAACTCTAGAAGGAACTAGATAACCGACTTCAATGCACCTATCATAATATTCATAATATGTTATAAAAAAACCATATTTTTATCACTTTATTTTTCACCTTAGGGGTGGAATATGTCCTTCAATAATAGATTTATAATAATTTATTTCGAAGAATAAAGATTGGTCAATATACTTGCCATAAATAAATTAATATTTAGGATTCATAAATCTAACTAAGTGGAGTTAGTCATTTATATAAAAGCCTGTATGTGAGCCATTAGGGAGCGTCCAAATACCATGTGCATCAACGACAAGCTCAAAACATTCCACACTAACGGTAAAAAGTACATATAAACGGGAATTTTTTTACTATTCTGTTACTTATATACATACATATACTCGCAAAACATATCAATATTTCTTGCAGTCGGGTAAAAAGGCACGTTTAGAGCCTTTGAGCGTGACTGAGAGAAAAATGGAACCACAGTAGACACAAAACACTCTATGAAACCTATCGGGACTGTAATGTAATAGTGTTATATTTAAGTATGTATGTATTTTAGTCATTTTTTTGCTAAATCATTATTTTTGGCGTGCCTGACGAAATTTTACAGTAAGAATATGTAAACTGCATCACCATCTGTTCCCGTGGGTGTAGTAAAACGCGACTAAAGGATTGGTCTGTTATCTATTAGACAGTAAAATAAGTATATATACAGTCTTATAGTGCCAGGTTGACGCCAATAAGCTTGCTCCCTATTACGTTAGTGGGAATAAGTTTTAAAGGGCAGAATGTGGGTATTGTATTAAATACCCACCCTCTGTTACCCCTTCGGGGATACAAATATGAGCATATGTATGTTAAACTTCCAAGTAAACCTAACAATCTAACCTCATATAGAGTTACATGGTATGGATGGACCGCGATGTATTTGTGTGTATGAAACCAAAGAAAACATTCAGAACCGTAACAACAAAGTAACACGTAGTTGGTTTAAGCTCCCTTAGCAAATCGCGTGACCAGTAGACCTAGTGTCCAATAACCCTGACACAACAATCATCAAATTAATGGGTCTCCGTCCTTCTGCAGTATATTAGATATTGTTTAGATTTTTGGCCAGTTTATAATATTGTTTTTTTAGGCTTGGTGAGGAGGTGGGAAAGAGGAGAGGGGAATGAGGGGAGAGGAAAGAGGAGGAGAGGAGTTAGGCCTCTCAAATCTCACTCATTTCGGAGAAATGCAACGCAAGTGTTGCTTCACAACTGTTTTCCTGTGAGGCCGTGGTATCACACCCTTCAAGCCAGCCCTTGCGTGACTAAGCATGGCTCTACCACTCTTAGAGCTGCCCCTCTTACGTAAACTAAATAAGAGCTTATGTGCCTCGGCCAGAAAAAAAAAACAATAAGCTTATCTACACACACACAAGAATATTGAAATAATTTGTAGTCCTTGAAAATGGTTCAATATCGTTTTAAAATTTCACTTGTAATTTGAAGCTATTAGATAAGTATTTAAATAAAATGTAGCGCACACCATTCGCGAAACAAGTTTATCGAAACTGAAATAAATTTAATTGTAATTTGAATTACAAAACTACAAACTAACTTTAAAAAAAAAAACAAGATTCCTAACCTTGACCGAAATTTAGTAAAAAAAATACATTTTTTTTTTTCAAAATGGGTTCTCAAACGGCTAAGATATCTTTAAAACGTATAAAAATAAATCAGTCGATTGGAGAAAGTTCTCTCTTTTTCAAGTCGATTAAAATAATCCTAAAGCTTCTTATATTTCTTGTTATTAAACATACATATATGGTACTTCCCGTTGACCTAGAATTACAAGTCAAAAGTAAGGTCTTACAGCTCAAATAAAGGAAAAATTCCAAAAAAATTATAAAGTTGAAAATTAAAAGGTGTCCTCATACATACATAGTTGAAAAATATGTATGTATGAGATACCAATTTTATTATGGCGGTATCATGGGTAGGTACGGAACCCTCGGCGCACGAGTTCGACTCGCACTTAACCAGTTTTTTTAAAGATAGATTCAGTAGTTAGGGTCTCTGACCGCTAGACCAGAGACAGACCACAGACCAACAATCCCATTCTATACCTCCTTATATATAAACAGTTCAATAACCTTTTCTCAATTTTTAAATCTTTTTGAACCTACGTGTATCGTACTGTTAAGTCATTCCTTATGAAACCTTAAATGTCGAAATGCACCAAGCCGTTTAGCATTAGCGCGTGACTAAGAAACATTATACATATGGACATACATATAAACACTTGAAATCACAATCCTCGTTCTTGCGCAGTTAGGTAAAAACATTGACGACGACAACGAGCATGGCGCACGGGCGAGTCTCGGAGAAAGTTGTACTGTCATGGAATTAACAAAACTATATCTTAATTTTACTTTATTAAATTACAATCACTAAAAAATTATATAATTTAATTAATTAACTATTATTTAATTATCGTTGTGTAATAGCGTTAAGACTTTCTGCAAAATAAAGTTTATTATCTTGAAAGAATCGCCACCTACTGCGAGGTTTCTTCAATAGTAGTTTTTTCGAGTGTTTGTATGTATGTACGTTGTTACGTATGATCAAACGGCTTGATAGATTTTGGCATGAGGAGGAGAGACAGACTCGTAAGTTACGTTTTGAGATAACGAAAAAGAAAAAGACCGGCCAAGCGCGAGTAGGACTCGCACTTGGCCGGTCCGTACCATTATGTATAAAAACGGTAAAAAAAACTCACGTTTGTTGTGTGGGAGCCACCCTTAAATATTTGTTTTATTTAATGATTTATTTTTAAAGTGTCAATCAATATAATAATAGTCAATATTCTGTAAATATTTCAAGCCTGTTGCCGTTACCAATATAGATCAAAAACGAGCAAAAAAATCACTTTTGATGGGAGCCCCTTAAATATTTATTTTATTCTGTGTTTTAGTACTTGTTGTTATAGCGGCAACAGAAATACATCATCTGTGAAAATTTCAACTGCCTGGCTGGTGACAGACGGACAGACGGGCAACGGAGTCTTTGCAATAGGGTCCCGTTTTACCCTTTGGATACAGAACCCTAAAAAGAAATCTGTTTATACACCTATTTTATAACTTGTTTAATTTTTTGTTTACTTACACTTATTAAACAGTACAGGCTACGTCTAGATACCGCTCTGTAAATAAGTTAAAGTGACAAACAAAGAACTTATTTGATTGCAGCTTTTTGTAAATATGCTTGTTTCAAAGCAGTTTAGTTAGGTAGTCTCTTCTTGTTTCTTTATAGTTATGTATACATATATATTAGATGTATATGTTAGTTAACTTTTTTTTTATGCGATAGGGGGCAAACGAGCAGACGGGTCACATGATAAGGTAAGTACCACCGCCCGTGGACACCCGCAACTCAAGAGTCACAAGTGTGTTGCCTGCCTTTTAGGTAGGAGTACGCTCTTTTCTTGAAGGTTTGAAGGTCGTATCAGTCCGGAAATACTACATTGCATTTCAACTAAATACTACATTGCATATCAACTAAAACTACATTGCATTACAACTAAATACTACATTGCATTACAACTAAATACTACATTGCATTACAACTAAATACTACATTGCATTTCAACTAAATACTACATTGCATTACAACTAAATACTACATTGCATTACAACTAAATACTACATTGCATTACAACTAAATACTAATGCCAGTTTAGTTGTAATGCAATGTTTAAACAAATTATTATCACGTATTTTGCTTTTCTTTTCTCTTTTTTAAAAAATGTAACTCTATTAGGATTAATTCCTGTGTGTTCCTGTAACGGACACAAAGAACACCCAGACTTAGAACAAAAAAATTATGATTACAGAAAGTGTTGTCCCGTGCGGAGATCGAACCCACCACACTCGACGCGGCAGCGTCGTGGCGATATGACTACTTAAACCGCTACGCCATTTGTGCAGTTCACGTTTAATTGATATTATATTTAATACGAATTATTTAACATCCTTTTTATTCCAAAAAATGTACTAACTTATTAAATGGTAAAAAAATCTATAGCCAGAGACGTGTATGGCAGGTGTGTGTATACGATAAAGTAGAAAAAAATATGTTACATAAATAGGCGTATACCCACATATTTCGCAGATACATACATACTTGCGCTCACGCTAGTATCCCTGGAGAGGTAGGCAACGTTGAATAAAAAGTTGGTCGTAAAGCTATTGACGACAACCAGGGACATTGTGAGTAAATTAAAAAGTAAATTTAATGGCTTTAATTCGAGCTGGCTGTAGCCAGGAGGTCCGAACCCTCTACCCGCGTACCCCTCTACGTCACATACATACATTGCTATTTGTCAGATTTCCTCACCCATTACATCATTTTCATTTCGTTTTCATTCCATTTATCCAAAAATAAACAAAGGTATCAAATTGTTGGATAGCCCTGTCTCAAATTTGCGTGACAAACCTTGACCCGAATCGCCGTTAGAATAACATGCGTTAATCTACTTTAGCCGGACAAAACTGGAAATTGCCGGCCAATAGGGGAGTTGATAAATAGCAGATGTGGACGGACTAATGAATTAATTAATTCTATAAAGTGTAGTGGATTGTACAGTATATTAGAAAAATGCGAAATAAGAGGATCTTATCGCACCGGTCGAACCGGCCCATTCGTGCCAAAACATGGCTCTAACACGACCAAAAAACTTATGTTTTTGTACTTTAATGTAATCTAAATATATGTATGTATGTAAGTGACTACCGCCGCCCATGGACACCCGCAACTCAAGAGTCACAAGTTCGTTGCCAGCCTTTTAGGTAGCAGTACGCTCTTTTCTTGAAGGTTTGAAGGTTGTATCGGTTCGGAAATACGGCAGGCGACAATTTGTTCCATAAGCTGGTTGTGCGAGGCAAAAAGCTTCTGGAGAAACGCACAGTGGTGGAGTGCCAATCGTCCAGGTGATGGGGATGGACGATGGTGAAAATATATGATTTTTACATGATCAAATATATGTTTCTATTTCATTAAATCCCGACAGAGACATCTACTCACTAGCGTCTAATAAAGTTACCTTCCCCAAAACCGAAACATTTACATGTGCACAAAATGGACGATGGATGTGAATGGATGGTTATACAAGTACCTTATATATTCTACGAGACTACGACTGGTCATTGATAGACACGCGGTAACATCGTGGATCTATTTGTGGAGGCCTTTCAAGGATAGATTTCGGTAGGAGCGACAGATGTAATGTTTACATCTGAGACATATTGTGTTATGAGTGTAACGAAACGTTATATATCTTGGGTGTCAAATTGCAGTGATATATACATCGCTATCTTGACATAAACTAAGCATAGCTTGTTGGTTCTAAGACATACATACATAATGAGACGTGTTTGAGTTATTATTATTATTATAAACTTACTATCGAAGTAATACCACGGCCTCACAGAAAACAGGTAGACGAACAATGCTAGTATTGCATTGTATTGTCGAGTGAGTGAGGTAACAGGATTCCCAACCCTCTCTCTCCTACTTCCCCCCAACCCGCAACCCCTCCCCTCATCTACTTAAGAAGAGAGCAGCGCACTTACGGCTCTTGAGTTGCAGGTGTCCATGAGCGGCTGTTGTTACTTATCATCTGGTGACCCGTCTGTTCGTCTCCAACTCCCGCTCATCGTCATCAAGTCTCACTTATGTAATAGGGATAGCAAGTCTATTGCCATCATCCGAACACTATCAGACTCTATATATACTGATTATACTGTCTGATAGACAGCAGACTGATCCCTAAGCCGCATTTTACGACATCCACTGGAAAAGATGAAGTTTCCCTATGCTGTTTCCCTATTGCGAAATATTTTTCAAACGTTTTGTTAATTCAAACACTAATTAAAAAGCTGCTAGCGTTGATTAACTCGAGTCAGTCATCTTGTCTTTCAGGCATGTGTTACTAGCTGACCGCAGCGTTTGAACAATCAAACGTATCCAATTAAAAAAAGACATTTATTAAAGTCCACATTGAAACTGAAACAAAATGTGTGTGTGAGACATTTTTTTATTATATTTTATATATATATATATGTATATGTTCTACTCGTTTCTTATCTTCATCAGTTCTTATTCTAAAAAGAGTATTCAACTCATTATAATTTTTTTGATTTAGAAGTTAATACATGCGTTCTAATTGAGAAGATAATCGAAAACTTAATTTTTTTATATTGTCAGAGTACTAATTATAAAAATATAAGGGCAGTCTTTGGGCACTGGCGATAGAAGTGAAAACTAAGTAACTTGTGAATTGTATTGTCGAGCTATTAGATTAACCACAGTATACATATAGCTCATGGGAAGCGTGCGGTGACGATGACGCGAGTGTCACGCTTCTTGTTCACCCAAAAAGTACACATATACACAGTATACATATAGCTCATGGGAAGCTTTCAGTGACGATAACGCATGTTACATATTTTTTGTTTACCCAAAAACTGCTCAACGCGCCTAAAAAAGTCTTTACTTTAAAATTTTATCAAACAAAAAGGTGTGGCGACCGCGACTGTACAGCTAAATAACGATAGTAAAGTTCTCGCCATGATCAGTATGCATTATAGTTGTAAACATACACACGGATGATTTTGGGTCGCGGTCCACCAGGTATGATCTTCGCCTGGGTGGAGGGTGCTCCTTTTGGGTTGGAGAAGTTTAACACCAGTTCCTCTACAGTGGTGACCAAGACGTGATCACGTCGCTACAAACTACAAAAAGTTTCTGCAGAAAAATGTTTTAAGCGCGAAATTTGAAATTAATAATACAATTAATTGTACTCTATTTTTTTTTTTTAGGCTTAACGCATTATTGCGATCGTACCTTTTTAAGTGAAGTTGAATGCTAATGTGACTCGAACTAGAGGGTTGACATTTTATGATTGATTCTCAATCAATCATAAAATTGACATTTTATCCATGATTTGAAAATCATTATTTTGTTGTTTTTAAAGATAACTCCCGCATTAGGAATAATTTGTTTCGGGGGCTTTACATATACATTCAATTAACAGACACAAAGAAAACCCAGACTCGGGACACCTGGATAACAATTTTTTTATACCGTATGGGAATCGAACCCACAACCTCCAGTTCAGGTTAATAACCACTGCACTTTGAGAATAAACGATGAAAAACGCTAGGAATGACATTAATCAGAATTCCATTTATTTATCACTTCATCAGTTAAAATACGAAACGTGGTCTAGCGACATCATAAAAATTATGCTTTAAACACAAGCCCTTTGTTAGAACACGTTTTCTAATAAGACATAGAGTCATATATTATTTTCTTTCATGCTTAAGTGCTCTATTAAGTTCCAGGACTCGAATGTCTCAGCACCAGCCAGTTAAAGTTATAGAGTTATAGGTATGCGACTCTGAGTTGCTTGAGCTATTGCTTATACACAACAATCCATCTGTTAGCAATCTCCTTTTCCATACATTTCTATCCTCAATTTCCTGTCAACATATTTCCACATATTTCCCAAAAGGGCCCGGTTGACGGCAATGAATCCCATATATACCTATCACGTAAGGTCTAAATTATAATCAGCAAATGTTGGCGTTAATTACACATCTTCCATCGGTGATAAGGCGTGAGTATGTACGTTTCATGCTTATTTCTTTACTATACTTGAAATTTATCATTGAACGCGGGAGCGTAATGGCTTAGGGTGGTATAAACTAGCGATCAAATGGTTGAAGATTCGAACTCCACCCAGTGCACTAACTGCAAAGTCGTAAAGAAAAAATTGTCTCTAGTCAAATCCATCTCGATGCACGACAGATATATTTTAAATTGGCGCCAAATGACATATGAATTCATTACAGATCTACAGACTCCCAAATCAAAATTTAAATAAATTTTTCATCGGCTACTTTTCTTACTGGCCTATTCTAAAAATTTTCAGTGTGACCCATGTACACACGCTAACGCCTGCTTCCCTTTCTGAAGTAGAATTTGGCCCCACTAACGTAAGAGGGCAAGCCCAGTGCTCCACCCGTCGTGACAAGCATTAAGCTTAGCTTGGGTTGTTGCCAAGAGTTGTTACTAGTAATATGTGACAGACGTGACTAGTATTTTTTAATATAACATATATGCAAAATACGTAACTACGTTCACTAACACCTGTATTCATGAACGGGAAAGCAGAGCTAAATTAATTTTAACGCGGGAGAGCCATGATACGCATGGGCCGGGTCAACTGGAGTATTGCCACGGCCTCACAGAAAACCTTCTGTTAAGCAATGCTTACATTGTGTGACCGAGTGAGTGAGGTTACCAGAAGCCCAACCCTTCCCCTCTGTCTCCTCCTCCTACCCTATAAGGCGGACAGCACTCTTGTGACTCTTGAGTTGCAATTGTTCATCGGCGGCGGAAGTGACTATTAGGTGACCCGTCTGCTCGTTTGCCCCCCTATACTTTAAAATATATACATGTTAAATATTCACATTTTGCATAGAGATATTGGCAAAATTCACAAAATAGGGGTAAGCCTATACCTATTGCCCGCAACGAGACGGCTGCCCACATCCTTCTGGAGAGCACAGGAGTGGCCACTTATGGGCCAAACACCTGGTATCACCAAGAGAGTTGGTTGTGCCGGTCCTTTGCACTTGACACAGCTTGAGCTGAACATTATTTGTTCACCCATTGACACTTCATCTATATACAGTTCTTAATCTACTAAGGAAACACCAAGTTTTCTTTTTGACAGGTTATTGACCCAACTTTCAAAGATTTATTCGAGCATATCTGCCTGGATATCATCAATCATCAAAATCGAAAATGGAATCTGTACTGTATTGTGACTTATGACTAGGCTAGAAACAAGTCTCAAGGCAAGCAAGCTAAGGGCTACTGTCTCTGCTTAACCTAAAGGGAACAAGTTTATGTATTATCATAATGCTGAACCATCTCTTGCTTAGGCGAAATAAATGAAGGTATACTTCTTTTAAATGTTAGATAGGTTTAATTTATATATTACGCGGATGGCCTATAAAACCGGACACCAACTAAATTTATCAAACTATTTGAAAAGTCACTTAGGTGCAGAAAACTAACAAAATTATAGAAAAATACATAAATTTCATGAACCCTCCTTTGTCACTTTACGTTTCTCATCATAGCACAATAACACGAAAATACCGCCTCTTTGCTGTAATCATAAGTTTACGACCGCCATAAACAATTTCGCGCCACGGCCATCTTTGTTTTTACGTCAAATAAACAGGCAGAGGCGCTCGGCGTTCAGCCAAGGTTACGTAATTTCAGTTAGTATATCTATTTAAGTAAAATTTTGATATAACAGTTTTAATATAATATTGTACGTATTTCGTTTTTAATATTTAGAAGTGAAGGTAATGAAAAAGGTCGTGAATGTACTCATTGTACTTTAGTAGATAAGTAACGTAAGGTTGCCAACAAACATATATGTATGTAGGTATGAATTGAACAGAAATGTATGTGTAAATCTTTATAATTTTTTTAGACAATTACAGAATTAGGTCAGGTATGAGGTATTTTTATTTTTATTGATTTATTACACTTCCTGCAATTTCAAAATTGCTCAAGGCGGACTGAATGCCGTAGGCATTTTTTACCAACCAACCTTTGGGTGATGCAGAGATGCTTGTGGCAGGTGTTTTAAATGAATAAATAGAAAAAAAAAATAGGTATCCATCTACTACAAAACTTTCAGACGCCTGAATACTACTACCTGACTCACACCAATGCCTAAAGCTGTCCGAATCAGTTGATATGTCACCCTTTTATCAGCTTATTCGATTAGCACACAGCACTCACGTTATCTTCAGTAGTAGCGGGGCTTAGAAGGACGTGTTTCTCGAGAATGATTATAACATTGTTGTTGAGTAAGACTGCAACGAAAGTCGTAATATATATCATTGAGGAAAAAGTGTCCCTCAATCAAATCCATCTCAGATATATTTTAAAGTAGCTTTTAGCCCACGGCTTCGCTCGCATTGAGTCCCTTAAATATAGATGGCGTTGAAGTTGCTATATTTACAATTTTTTTGACAATCATAGCTGCCGAATTTTTTTTTTAGCCTTCTTAAAAAAATATAGAAAATATCCTATGTCCTTCCTAATACCTTTGAGAATATGTGTACAAAGTTTCATTATAATCGGTTGAGTAGTTTTGGCGTGAAAGCGTAACAAACAAACTTACATTAACATTTATAACATTAGTCGGGTTTGGCGCTAATTTGTAAAAACAAATAATATATGAATTCATTACAAATCCCAAAGAGTTTTTAAATCGATTTTTTTTCTGCCTATTCTAAAAATTTGCACGTGTGATCCACAAGCACGTACACATACGCACGTGCTTCCTTTTCTGAGGGGGAATATAAAACCACTAACGTAATAGGGACAAGCCTATTGCCATTAACCGAGCACGTACATACATATGTAAACTCAAAAAACATAACCCTCCTTCTAGTGCAGTCGGGTAAAAAACAAACTCGTCGTCTAGCGAGCTCTTCAGCTGCCAATAAGTACTTACTACACTTTAATGGTAACCTTAGTCGGAAAATATAATACTTAAAAAATAAACACTTAGAGTAATTGATTGATTGCTATCGTCCCAGTAACCTATTTCATTTATCACCATATATATACAACGAGATATTGTGTAAGTAGGACAAAATAATAGTTGCCAAAAAGAGGGTTTTTATTACCCCTCCGGGAATACAGTCGTGAGAGTATATAGTACATACAAAAATATCAGTAAATCCTTCCTTTGAAGGAGAACCTCCTTCCTTTGAAGTCGGTAAAAAAATGTCCGACGATATACATGGTCGCAAGTCCGACACTAATTTACTTTGCGTGACATCTGATCTTACAAGTGTTTCGAGAAAACACTTACCTTGAAGTTGTATAATTGTTTGCCACTTTACATACATAAAACAGTAGCGTACAATACATTTCACAGACGAAAACAACATCTAAAGGTCAACAGGACTTACACAAAACTGAATAGTAATATGTATTGACAATCTTTTAATATTTTGAACCTAATTTACAGTGCAATAAAGATGTTTTTTCTCCCACACTAGTGCGTCATGTGGAGTGGGTCGTTATTTTCATTTAGCCTCAATGCTCTAAAGAACAAGTGCCGTTTAGGAACAGTTTGACAAATAGAAAAATTACCTACAGTTTATCACGACTCGTAGTATTACTAAGGTGCGATTCCACTATCGCGATTATAGACTTACAAAGACATCATCATCAATCATCTTGTTTCTGAATGATAATGTGACTACAGCTGTGCGTGTGAGGCCGTAATATTACTCCATTTGAGCCTGCCCATACGTACCTAAACATGGCTCTCAAGTCAACGGAACGTCTTATGACAAACTAGCGGACCCGACAGACGTTGTCCTGCATGATATTTCAAGCGATTAGGATCAATATAGATAAATAACCTAGATACCGACTGCAGCGCCATCTGCCGGGCTGATTTGTGAATCTAAACCATTCCCAGATCCCCTTGAACACACACAAAAAAATTCATCAAAATCCGTCCAGTCGTTTGAGAGAAGTTTAGTGACATACACACTCACAGAAGAATTATATATATAAAGATGGACCATTAACTCAATATCACGAAAACCGATTTCGATGATTCTTTTTTTATTGGAAAGGATGTACTTCAACGGTCGTTTGATGAGAGTTTGATTAGGTTCTGACAATGTCATCCATGAGAAAACCATATGTCTTAAATTTTATGACAGACGCATTGAAGTCGGTTGTTCACTTTTTTAAGTCCGATAATTAATATAAAAATATATTATATATTTTTTACGGAGGGTAAAAAAAAAATTGACAGATATGATTGTTACTCAAAAATTTAAAAAAAATATTCAATAAGAGCGAAGCCGCGGGTAAAATCTAACCAATAAATAAGTATCTTACAGTCTGTCTAACTGTCTTCAAACATACTACAAGTAAGCAGTATAGGTTTCTAAGGTATTAAACACAAGAAAAAACCATTACAGCTTTTTGGCTGACTACTCAAGATTTGGTCACCAATCACGGAACTCAATATTATTTTAGGAAGCTCCACGACTAAACCCGGAGTCGACATTTGGGTACAGCTAGATTACCCAACTAGTCATAGTAACATAACTCTATGACATCATGGCGTCACAAATGCAATGTCACCAGAATATTAAGTGGTAATTCTGTTCTAACATTATAAAGTAGCAGGTGAGAGGAGAGGATTATGTTTGTTGGTTTGAACTCGCTTAACTCAGGAACTATAGCTCCGATTTAAAATATTATAGTTGCATTATATAGCCAGTTTAGTAAAGAAGGCTGTAGGCCAAAACCATCACGCTACGACTTTAAGAAGCGGATCAATAACCATAAACCCCGGTAAAACAGCGATGAAAGGTGAGTATCATACAAAAATACATACCGTTATTTCGTACGGCCCCAAAAAATGTAAATAAGCCGTTACCTGCGATATGAACGTAACGTACTAAAACGTTGCAATTTAATTTAAGTACCAAAACGAGTACCGAAATAAATAATTTGAGACTTTTTAATGAAAATATTTTGTATATGTTTTATCTATGGAAATTTTACTAACCTATTATATATATATATATATATATATATACATATTTTTTATGCGATAGGGGGCAAACGAGCAGACGGGTCACCTGATGGTAAGTGACTACCGCCGCCCATGGACACCCGCAAGTCAAGAGTCACAAGTGCGTTGCCGGCCTTTTAGGTAGAGGTACGCTCTCTTCTTGAAGGTTTGAAGGTCGTATCGGTTCGGAAATACGGCAGTCGACAATTTGTTCCATAAGCTGGTTGTGCGAGGCAAAAAGCTTCTGGAGAAGCGCACAGTGGTGGAGTGCCAATCGTCCAGGTGATGAGGATGGATATTTTGTCGCGTAGGACGATGGCGGAAACCAGCAGCCGGTATAAGTCCGAACAATTCCTCTGAACACTCCCGATGATACAAGCGATAGAGGATGCAGAGTGAAGCTACATCTCTACGCAACGCCAAGGTGTCAAGTCGATCAGAAATATCTTGGCAGTCGATGATGCGAGTCGCTCTCCGTTGAATGCGGTCAAGAGGCAGATATAATATTATATATTATTTTTTTTGATATATTATTTGACATATCTAATGTATATATATATATATATATATGTATATATAAGCCTTCCACAGTGACTCCACTTTGCCTGATGGAAAACAAAAAGTGGAGTCCTTGAGTAGTGGTCACCGTCCTCATTGCATCTCTAGTTAATGCGGCATGGTGACCCACACTATGGCGGCCTGGTGAGCTTAAAAGACCCGACATCAAAGTGGGAAGGAAACAAGTGCGCTGGTAGTGAATTCCAAGTTTCACCGAAAGAAGAGCTAAACCATTTAGTTCGAGATCGTATATTTTCGACTCTCAAACGGTGACTATTCATTCCAGCACTACTGTACTACTCTGTGACGAACCCTGTTTGTATAAACATAGATATCTTATATCTATAAAGGGGTAGGCAGGGGTCTATCAAATTTCTACATTTTGCAGACTGTCATTCAGTCTCAGTTGCTAGAATACTGCCGTCATCAGGGCACTATATGACTTTAAATATATCAAATAATAAATGACAGTTCAATTGAATCCAGTCGCCTTATATCATAGGACACCTGCAGGAAGATATATGGTCGTCCTATTCCAAACAACCACGCCCCAGAAGGTACACACAAAAGTCTGTTGTCAAATAAACATACTGTCGCTAGTATATTGATCCGTTGAACAATCCATCTACTGTATTCATACATTTTGTCAAAAGAAGAGTTAAATATTCTTATTGTTTTTTTATAATATGGGGGGACAGACGAACAGAAGGGTCACCTGATGGTAAGTGACAATAGCTGTTCATGGACACGCTGTCCGCCTTTGCCCGAGATGGGTGAGGGGAGAGGAAAGAGGAGAGGAGGAGTTGTGACTCCGGAAACCTCACTCACTTCACAACCGGTTTTCTGTAAGGCCCTGGTATCGCACCAGTCGAGCCTAAGCATGCATCTACCATTGTAAATGACCACATTTTAACTTACACTATTAGTATAACGATCAAATATAACATAACTTATTAGGTAGTGTACTATACTTGTAAAATATAAAACAATAAAAAAGAGAATCATCGCAACCCCGCTCGCTGGGAGATTTCTTTTTCTCTCGCACCAGAAATCATTTCTGTCCTCCTTGTCAAGGGGAACTTTACAAACATACAACAACACAAACACAAAAAAACCACGGACTCAAAGAACACCCAGACTTGCGACAACTATTTGTGGAAAACACAATCTTTTTGTCCTGTGTGGGGATCGAACACACGACCTCCAGCTTATCATTCAGATTCACTAATCTATAATAATGCCAGTAATTAATATTTGAATACGGACCTCCTTATAAGATCGAACTAGAAGAAATTTGATGTTAAAGAGTGGCAACACTAGGAGTGTTGCTAGTTTAAGAACATGAACATTGATAAAAATTATTATACTCGTACTGACCTCAATTGAAAGAATTAACAGACGCCGATTTCTTTAAATGAAACACAATGGACGTGCGTGAATAGAAATGCATTTTTTGTGACTCCTTATAGAGTTAAATACGAGATATTTCGAATAAATAAATAAAAAAAAACAATAAAATTGCGAATAAGACTCGCACTGTAAGAATTCCCTTACAAACTTAAGTAAATGTCATAGTTTTATTACACATGTACAGAAAATAGGAGTGTTATGTTATTATGTTAATGATCATGTATACATATGTAATAAAAATGTATGACTAATAATATCAGTATACTCAACATTTTTCTCATCATATGTGTAATAGGACTTAATGGTGATTGTTAGAATCCCTTCTGGAATACAGGCGTGACTGTTTGTATGTATAATATAATATGTAATATACTTTAATATGTTGTTAGAATCCGAACAACACCAATGTGGCCTATGGAGTAAGCATACTTCTTAACTTTCCCGCATTAAGAATAATAAGTGTCGCGGGGGGGGGGGGGGGGAATACAACGGACACCCACAAATAATACCCAGACCCGGGACAACTAATTGTAGATCACACAAATTTTGTCCTGTGCGAGAATCGAATCCACGACCTCCGGCTTTTTGGCAGTGTAGTTTTTTTTCTGTCTTTTTTAAATAATTAATCTCTTAAAATTCTATTTCCTTCTCTCACATCCTCCATATCTCTTTAAATATACTCTCTTTCCATTTGAATCACTCAATAACAAACTCAATAACTCACCGTAAATATACCAAACAACACAATTCAATTTAACAGTGGTAGTGAATGCGACTCGACCGGTGTGATACCACTTCCTCACAGAAAATAGTTGTGAAGTAACGCTTGCGTTGCATGTCCCCGAAATGAGTGAGGTTTCCGGAGGCCTAACTCCCCCTCTCCTCGCCCCTTCTCTCCCCCCCCCCCCCGCATCATCCTCAAAGGCGGACAGCGCACTTACGTCTCTTAAGTTGATGGTGTCCATGGACGGTAGTGGTCAATTATCATCTTTTTTAAATTACACACATTCAAACACATGTCACACAAACACATTCAAATCGGCTTAATAGTTCCTGAGATTAACGCGTACAAACTAAGAAACTGTGCCTCTTCATAATATTAGTTATATATGTAGATAATATAAGAAGTCTTAAAAAGTATGTTCTAAAGATGTACTGAATTACCTATTAAACTGTCTGTATTACGGTGTGAGTGTGTAACCTCATATTTATTCTTCTATAGAAACCTTTTTTGATTATTTAGAACACAACACAGTTATACGATATACATATAATGAATAATGTATGATACTGACTTGCGTTTTTTTTTGGGCCTATATCTTGTGTAAACTAATTTGAACTCAACTGTCTTATAACAAAAGTTGCGTTCGTGTTATATTTCAGTGGTTAACCCTGATGATCTAATATGTGTTAATAGTGATAATAAAATGAATCTATTACCTTGCCTACCTAGAGATGAATTCGTCAGAATTCGCGTGAGTCTATTTAACTCCAATGATTCCTTAGTAATTGGTGACAAGCTTTGTTAGTTTTATTTATGCAGATAGCATAGTTTTATGGTGATGAACTTTCAAAAAACAAAGAACACCCAAACTATATGTGGATCACATAATTTTTTGTCTCGTGTGGGAATCGATCGCAGTGATCACTAAACGAAAGAGCAATAGAAGATTCCAGCAATGTTAAATTGGGACACATTCTCAGTGCAGTTGTGACGTAACACTTTATCTTACTTCCATTCTATGTTATTTTACAGTGGTAGAGCCTTGCTTAGGCACGAATGGGCCGGCTCGACCGGTGCGATACCCCAGCCTCACAGAAAACCGGTTAAGAAGCAACATTGACGTCGCATTTCCCCGAAATTAGTGAGGTTTCCGGAGGCCCAACTGCCCACCCCTTTTCGTGTCTCCTCATTTCTCTTCCTCGCATACCCTCAACCCTCATCACAGTCATCACCCAAAAAGGCGGGCAGCGCACTTACGACTCTCGAGTTGTAGGTGTCCATGGACAGGTGTTGTCACTTACCATCAGGTGACCCGTCTGTTTATCTGTCCCCTATAATATGAAAAATGAAAAAAAAAAACAGAAAAGAACTTCAGTTAGCGAGTCATTCAATAGGGCAAATAACACAAACGGTTATCGTGTTTACGATGAAAATAACATTATTAGTCATAAAGCCATTTATATCCTATTACAATGTTTTACACGCTATTGGTATTCAAATTATGGAACCTACCTAAGGCAAGCTTAAAAATGTTGCTGCAGAATAAATAAAAAGTTATTTAATATAGCGCTAATAGATGGCGTTGTACCGGTCGGCTGAATGACACAATGATTTGAATACCAGCTTTAGTATATATATATCGCGTGACCTAGAAAACTATGCGAGTCCGAATCATCCCAACCCTCCTCCTTTAATATCACGTATCCGTAGACACACAAATGATATCGGAGAGCTAGATAATACACTCGCTCTTCGCAAAGCGTACACAGCTCGCGAAGCCCACAATTGTCCGCGGATAAAATAATTGGTCAAACAAAAAATTGCAGATTCACAATCTTTAAATTTCCACCTGCATTTCAAAGAAACTGAGATGATAATACCTTAAAATTAAAAAGGTGTTTTATGCATTTTTTATGCCAGAGATGTATATTTTTATCGTTCTTTGTATATATTATGTTTGCCGTCACGCTGCATAGTAACAATTCAACCAATTCTATACGGACTCTTTTTCACAGAGCGAAGTATTAGTGATGATATAATAAAGTAAATTAACTTGTTTTGCTTTTCATTTATGATTGTTTGATAGTGGTATTAATATAAGGGTTTATTGGTTGGTTTAAAAAAGGCAACTCTAGTATTAGGATCAATTCCTGTGTCGCGAGGGACTTTACAAACATTCAAACAACGGACACGCCCAGAGTCAGAACAATAATTTGAGGATTACAGAAAGTGTTCTCCCGTGCGGGGATCGAACCCACAACATTCGGCGGCAGCGTGATGGCGAGGTGACCACTTAAACCGCTACACCATGTCAGTTACTCAGACTGTGTTCAAAAAATACTTACAGTTTTTCTGTACAAATTCAAAGTGTATTTGGAAAATAATTACGGTATAATGTAACAGTCATTAATAAAAAAAATTATATCTCAAAATATTCGTGAGCAAAATCTGTAATTGTTTAAGTTTATTATTCATTTTCGGATAAAGAGAATCGGATAAAGCCTATGGACACCGGTAACTCAGGAGTCTCTAGTGCAACACCGCACCTCTGAAGGTAACCGGGAACGGTGTTTAGGTCTCCGGTAACCTCACTCGCTCGGCGAACCACAAAGCAAGCATTACATAACAACCAGTTTTCTGTAATACTCAATTTCTTTTGTCAATAAAAGAGTATATTTATAAATAAAAAAAACATTAATCCAGCCTATATTATTGATGATTCAACACCCACATAAACTATTTACGTCATAATCATTTGGCAAAACAGATATTTCACGAGACACAAGGCGAACGAGAGTGAGAAGCTGACGTCATCGATAACGTCAGCCAGACCGTTCACGACTACTTGGCAACCATTGCCTCTCTAATCTATAATTAATATGTTTTGACCGAGTTTCTGGAATTCAAAGAAAAATGTTTATTTAAATGTGGTTTTTTTTTTAAATACGGTTTAATAGATATGATTTTTTGAGCTGGATCCTTAGTCACTTATAAATCCAACTACACAAGTGAAATTAATTCATAATTTATATAAGAAAACTAACGTTATGTTTTTCGTGTTAAAAAAAATCCTTTTTAATCGACTTAAACAAAGAAGTTTCTCAATTTTGATTGTATTTTTTATGTTTGATACCGCAACTCGGCCGTTTATTCACCAACCAGACAGCTGATAATCATACTTATATATTTCTAAATACTTACATATAATAGATAAGATAAATTACACCCAGACACAGAACAAATGATCATGCTCATTACACAAATATTTGTCCTGGGTGGAAATCGAACCCACGACCTCTGGCTTAGCAGTCAGGGTCACTAACCACTAGACCTACAGTCTTTTGTTTTTGTTTTTTTTCTTACCTGGCAGAGTATGCTTCTTGTTTGGTCCCATTTAAATGTGAATAATATATTATTAATCGATATCATCGTCATTTGTGATCCGATTAAAAGATTATTTTGTTAATTATATAGGTTAGGGGATTAGGGGATTAAAATTATAGCTTTCAATGATTTATCAAGTTAAGTTGCAACCAGGTATCCACATCAGCACCCTAGCAGAAGCAGGCTTGGGTGGCGGCGCGGACGCTGCGGAGCGTGCGCGCCCTTGGGGGATAGTTACGCGAACATTGGGGTTCCCACACAGGAGGGGCCCATCTACAAACCGTAGGTGGCCCGAGGTACGTCGGGGTTCCAGGGTTTTCCTTTCTAGGGTGTACCTGGTTCCCCGGCATCTAGTACCCAAGATGGCGTGCGGTTTTAGTCGGTTCGAGGCCGACATGCCACCAGAAGGTGGTATCCGAGGGGATTACCGCAGGGCGAAAAAAAAAAAGAAAAAGGTATCCACATCAGAAAATTAATTAATATTATTATACACATAAAAAAAAAATACGTCCCGCTATGTGCTCAGACTTAACGCAGACATATATTTATATACGTACGTATGTAAAGATAGATGTTTAAATAGAGTACGTTAGATATTTCGGCGGGACTCCTCACGAGCCAATTTTGTTACTAAATATTTACACAAGATAATTCCCCGTCAATTCACAAATGAGATAAAAATACGTCTCAGTTTATTTGGAGAGCCAATCTCTTTACATTTAGTAACAAAGACAATAATTAAGAGAAAAGCCCAAGGCCTTTACTCACTACGAATATTCGTAAGGTTAACAAAAAATGTTTTTTTATCTGTAGACATTGTTTACGTACGTCCGTACAATACGAGATCTCGGTGTGAAAGAACTTTAAATTTTTTAAATTTAGAATATGTTTTTCTTTTCACTCAGTTTTTTTTTACATAAAAGGCTATAAATGACTAGCGTCACCATTAATTATTATTATTACTCAATATAGAACATAATTGCGGTGTGATTCTCGGTGGAGTAAAACGACGGCGACTATTACACAGTGCAGTTTCTGCATTATTTATAGCTTGTATCGAGGGGAATGTTCAGGAATTGTTCGGTCTTATACCAGCCCCAGGTTTCCACCATCGTCCAACGCGTCAAAATTTCACCCCAGCACCTGGATAAGTAGCACGCCACCACTATGCGTTGTTCCAGAAGCATTTTGCCTCGCACAAGTAGCCTGTAGAACAAATTATCACCTGGCGAATTTTCTAAGCAATACGACCTTCAAACCTTCCAGAATAGAGCGTACTCCAACATAATAGGTGGAAAAGCACTATGGGCGGCGGTAGTCGCTTACCATCAGATGACCCGTCTGTTCATTTTTGATAACAAAGTGCCCTATTAGTGGCAATAGGCTCACCTATTACGTAAGTGGGACTAAGTTATATTACGGTTCGCAAATAATGGGCGTTTAATGTGCCTCTACTTAGCCTTTGGCAAAAAAAAAAAACGATTAGTGGCAACATTGGTTAATTAACAGTACAACAGATCGCTTTCTTTAACATATGTGAATAAATTGTCTAAACAATGGGATTGGTACTGTCAAAACAATATTATAAAGTTTAAAATTGATTGTACGCCAAAAACAGAGTACACACGTATGTTCTATCTCATATGTGCCTAATTGCTAAGCGATAGAGCATTGTTTACACTGGCAGCTATCGAACTGGCTTACAACACGCTTTAGACTCAACTCTCCCAAAAAAAATAAGGCACATTCCAATCACAAGATTTTTTTTTATGCGATAGGGGGCAAACGAGCAGACGGGTCACCTGATGGTAAGTGACTACCGCCGCCCATGGACACCCGCAACTCAAGAGTCACAAATACGTTGCCGGCCTTAAAGTGGTAGGTAGGTGAGGTCTGACCAATTTATCTGCACTCAACGTAAGTACAAATAAACATACAAACATATTACATACACTTGAAAATAATCCAGTCTGGTAAAAATAGTAAAGAATCAAGATTTTGACACTACCCTGAATGAGTTACATCGTCTTCATTATTATCAGCCTATCGCAGTCCATTGTTGGACATAGGCCTCTCCCATTACACGACGCTTCAATTTGTTTTCGGCCTCTGGCATTAAGCTCCTGCCAGCCATCTTGCGCAAATCGTCACCACCTGGCCTGTGGGCGTCCTACGCTACGTGTGCCGAAGCGTGGTCTCTACTCAAGAACTCGTTTTCCCCAACGGTCGTCGGTTCTGCGGCTAATATGGACAGCCCACTGCCACTTCTTGCCTGCTGATCCGGTTCGCTATGTCGATTACTCTGGTTTTCGGCCGGATCACCTCATTCCTGATGCGATTCCTTAAAGAAACACCGAGCATGGCCCTACCCATAGCACGCTGAGGCAACTTTGAGCTTGTGGACCAGCCGTACTGTAAGTGTTCACGTTTCGGCTCCGTATGTCATGACGGGTAGGACACACTCATTGAAGACTTTCGTCTTAAGGCACTGTAGGATCGACGATGAATGAGTTACATAAGAGCTGGAAAGCATATTTTTTTTTATAATCAAGCAAATATCCTAATCAAAATTAAATCTCTCCGTATTAGACATTATTCCTTAGTCGAGGGAACTACACAAACAAGAAAACGGACACGAAGCCACGAGCTGTGGCTCAGCAGGCAGGATCACCTCTAGAGCAACAAGTCATTCAAAGGCTAAATTTCTTTTGTAGATAAAGACTGATTCCATCGAGATTTTGACTCTAAGGAGAAAATAGGTAGCTTTTGTTTTCTGTACAGGCAAACGATTGTTTATGGTAGCTCATATTTGTGTATTCTCTGTAGTCACTTATAGGATATAACTAGTAATGATGCTAAGTGAGAAACATTCTTTTGTTCGTAATGGAAAATGCCTTTTATAAACGGAAACAATGTCCCATAAAATATAGCAATGTTGCCAGGTTTTAAGAACTGATCGGTTTTAGGAAATTTGTAATTAAATACTAGAAATTATCGAATACTACTGAATGACTGGCCTGCTTGTCTAGTGGTTAGTGTCTCGACTGCTCGACTCTCTCTCGTGGGTTCGATTCTCACTCAGGACAAATCATGAACATGATCAATTGTTCTGTGTTTGAGAGATTTCCTGCGAAAGCCAGCTAAATGCCGTCAAGTTCAGGCAATGATTCACCCTACTGAAGTCCACTACTAGACATATGCCTCCGCCTTAAAAGTTTATATATACGTAATTAAAATGCTGCTCTTCTATCTTGCAACAAGCTACCCATTACTCTCTTTTTTTTTTTTTTTTTTTTTTATGCGATAGGGGGCATACGATACGAGCAGACGGGTCACCTGATGGTAAGTGACTACCGCCGCCCATGGAGACCCGCAACTCAAGAGTCACAAGTGCGTTGCCGGCCTTTTAGGTAGAGGTACGCTCTCTTCTTGAAGGTTTGAAGGTCGTATCGGTTCGGAAATACGGCAGGCGACAATTTGTTCCATAAGCTGGTTGTGCGAGGCAAAAAGCTTCTGGAGAAGCGCACAGTGGTGGAGTGCCAATCGTCCAGGTGATGGGGATGGATATTTCTAATCCACTATCAATTTTGTCCATCCAAAGGTTGCCTGTAAGGGATCGCTCTTAGCGATAAGGCCGCCCATTGTGCATCCTTGTATATTTAATTTTAAGTAATATGTCTTTGGTGTACAAAAAAGATTAGTCTTATCTTATCTTATCTTGTTTTGTAAGCGTGAAATAATTTAGTAGTCGCAACGGCAAGTTAGGGTATTTAAAAAATATTTAATTCTTGTATATTTTTAAGAAAAATACGCAGTAGGAGTGTGTGACATTTGACTGTCTGACGGCACAAATTAAGTTTGTTTAAGTGGTCACCTCACCACTACGTCGCCGCGCCGATGTGAGTTCGATCCCCGTCCGCAAATTGTTGTTCGGAGTCTGGGTATTTTGTTCTGTTCCGTTATTTAAGATTTTGTCTGTAAAGTCTCCCACTATACAGGAATGAATCCTACTGTGGTAGACGCCTTTATAAAAGGATCTCTTTTAAATCATTCACAACATCTCTGCTTTTTGCAGCACACTAAGCATTTTCATGTTTTAATAAAAATTTTGATAAAAAATTATAGCAGTTTTTGCAGCACACCGTCGACTATGTATATTATTAATTAAAATACGGAAGTGGGTCTATAATCCGTCTGGTTATAATGCTGCACATGTACTTCATTTGGGATCAGACGAGAGTGTTTGTATGTTATACATCTATAAAAAGTAAAAGAAAAAATACGTACGTAAATCATAGTATTAACTATTGTAAATCTGGGTCGATAGACTATTCTTTTTGGTTTATTACCGTTCTGTGAAAACAGATACCGAGTATAACCATAAACAATAGCTCTTGGCTTTGTGAGGTTATTGACCTCAGTAATTTCGGTAGCCACGTTGGTTACGAAAGCCGCTGGAGCATGCGTTATGACAGTAAAATAATACGAAATCAGAACCATTTTTTTTTACTATGAGTGTATCCTATAACAAGTAAAATTATTATTATTATTATTTATTAATTGTATGGTCTACAACTTTTATCTGACCTACTTGTACGATAATACTTACTGTTTTCGAGAAAAATGGAAAAAACTTAATTTTGTATTTTTGACCTTGAATAATTTTTTTTGCAGTAGGATCGAAGGGGACTTTTGACATTTCATTTATGTATTTAACGTCTCTGTCAATTTTCAGCTCTATGCGAATTTTGGCTAAGTTATGACTTATTTTTGTCTATGTTGACTATTAATATTAATCCCATAGCATAATATAGCTTATCTATTATCCTGTTAAGAGGGCTTGGATTTACCGGCACCAGCCAGTTCGAGTTATAGGCAGCGACCCTGACCTGCCTGAGCTATTGCTTATACTGACATATCCATCTGTATAAGCGAAATCAATTTAATTCCACTATATCCTCATCGCCAAACATACAATACAAATAATACGTGAAGATTCTTATTTAAAATCTCAATGAATTACACCGACGATTCAATAAGAAAACCCACAGCATACAAAGTGTGATTATAGAAATAAAATATAAGCCTAAAATATACCTACTGTCAGATATATATCATAGAGGCAAATTGGCAGAACACCAGACTCAGACAGGATGCCAGACAGTGCAAAAATAAACGACACGGTTCGTTTTGAGATCAACACTCTTTTAAATTAAACAGACATGAGACAACACTCAACTCTGTATTCACCCCACTGAGGAAGAAAGAGGGTTATTTTATTCGAGTGTGTTATTTTATTCGACGTACGTAAGTGTATATACTGGGTTTTTTAAAACCATGTGGTAAAATTTTTGGGGTGCTTTTTTGGAGTGAGTGACGTGTGGTACGTAAAATCGTATCGTATCGTGTACATTTTTTTTTTTAAATCTCGTAATGCCATCTACTTCCTATAGATCAATACTAAGTTTGAATTGTCATTTTGAACATGGAACTTCTATATTCAAAATAACGAATATTCAAACTTTTTTTTTAATCGTATACGTTATTCAACGAGTCCTACGACTTAGAATAATGACTGTTTCTTTGTCAGGCCCTAGCTGTCAGGCTGAGCTTACATTTTGATGGATTTCAACATGTGAGGTGCCATAAAAATCGTATCAATATTGAGAGTGACTAGTTAATAACATTTCAAGGTGGCTAAAAACGTGCCTTAAGGTTTAACAATTAACAATTCCACTTGTTATCTAAATGCACTTCAATAATTTAAATTTACAAAAAAAAAAGTCCACTAATTTACAAAAATATATATAACACATAATAATTGTGTCTATCTACAAACAAACATACGCTCACACCTGTATACGCGTAGGCCGTAGGGAGAGGTGTAATTAATGCCTACATTTTAAAAACTATAATTTTGTCATATTTACGTAATAGGGGGCAAGCCAGGCTGATTCGATGTGAAAATTTGGAGTATATTAAAAGCTTAAGGGACTATAGATAGGGTAGTAAAGTGATCTCCGTTTAGTGTCGTGATGGGTCAAGGAGTATAAGCAGTAGCTAAAGCAAGTCAGGGTCACATACTTATAACTCGAACTGGCTGATGCGGAGAAGTCCGAGCAATCATAACTATTCATCTATACAAGTATAATGATGTTTAATGTATTTATTGTGTTTTAAATAATTTAATATATTATAAACAATTACGTGTATAAAGTATTTTCAGTTAGCTCTCTTTTTCATTTATTTATTATTTATTAACTGGACTGTTAGTGTAGTGGTTATTGGGTGAGACCACACACACTTTTTTAAATGTTTTTTTTTTTACATTATAGGGGTTCAGGTGAATAGAGGTCACCTGATGGCAAGTGACAACAGCCGTCCATAGACACCTGCAACTTGAGAGTCGTAAGTGCGTGCCCGCCTTTGGGTGATGAGGGAGGGGAACGAAGAGAGGGGGATTAGAATATGGAAAAAGGGAAGGGGGGACAAGATGAAGAGATAGGAGAGGGGGAGTTTTGCCTCGGGAAACCTCACTAATTTAGGGGAAATGCAACGCAGGCGTTGCTTCACAACCGGATTTCTGTGAGGCCGTGGTATCGCAATGGTCGAGCCGGCCCATTCGTGCCTAAGATAATTGTTATTTTGTTTGTATAAGTGCTGTGTATATGTAATTACTTACACTATGGACCTTACAGTGTGAAAAGAAAAAAAAAAAAGAAAAAAAAATTACTTCCCGAATAGGCCTAAGCAGGCCGGGTAGGCTTATTGAACGCCCACATTTTGCTGATCATTTTTAGGCCTCAGTTACACCAGGGCGCAATCTGTATATAGTATATATAATACTGTATATAGTATATATAACAGTCCAATCCATGTAATAGATAACAGTCCAATCCATTATAGATTTCCTATTTTATTTCACCGAGAACCACATGGCTTATTTGTTACTTTGAAAGCTAAATTTAAGTGCGGTAATATGAATCATCGCTAGACAGACGAATGAAATGTGCATGTAAATTTTTAGACGAATAATGCATTCAATGCAATATGATGAATTTCTTCTGACGCATGTCACTAATTTTGTACCAGACGCAAAACATAGCGATGTCTGATGAATGTTATGTGGGCGTCAGGTGGATAATGACGTCAGACACTGAATTTTTTTTTGTTGCTTGTCTATGACAGATAAAAATGTTTGTTAAATAGTTGCATGCGGCGGACTATCTAGCAACAATAGGCCAGCCTGACCTAATTATATTATACTAACGATTAAATCCGAATAAGCAATAGCAAGCAAGCAGCAAGAGAGAAGTTGGGAAGGGCTGAGAAACATTCGGGAATGGACAGGAGTTGCGAGTACTTCAAAGCTGTTTCGCCTCGCAAGAGACAGGACACGATATGCAGAGCTGACGGCCGACCTTCGCTAATCGGAGAGGCACATTAAGAAGAAGAAGAGAAGAATATCTTGGCTTCCAAGATCTTACTGTTTGTTCTTTACAAATCATTAATTAAAAAAAAACAGTTACAAATAAAATATAAAAATAATTCAGTTTAAAAAAGTTGTCAATCTACTTCAATGCATCTTTCATAAAATTTAAGACATATGGTTTTCTCATGAATGCCTTTGTCAGAACCTATCCAAACTACCCTTGAAGTACATCCTTTCCAATAAAAAAAGAATTATCGAAATCGGTTGGCGTGCAAACTTAATGCAAATTAAAGACTTATATGGTTTTTCATTGACGCCATTGTCAGAACTGGACCAATTGATATAGGACCAGAAGGAAAACACCAGCTTTCAAATAAAAAAAAATGAAAAAAATAGTCAAATTGAGACCTATTTTTTGAAGTCGGTTGAAAATATATATAAACCGACTGTATTTTCTTTTGTTGATCTTATTTCGAATATGCTGTCACTCCCGATATGAAGACAATTCATATGATAACTCACAATCATGTCGAAATCCATCCATAGCTCTAATGCGTGACGAAAACCATTATACATACATAAATACATGGGACAACAAAAACCCTCATTTTAGCGCGGTCAGGAAATATTAAGGTTCAGCCTTTTGTGACCAATAGACCTCGCCTGTATTTTGTTTTGTATTAGTAAATAGACTCTTAGATTCATAGAACTCAGAAACTAAATTTGTGTAATTAAATTCAACTGTGAACGTCAAATCAGACTAAAAATTAGAACACGATATAAACTTTATTCAATTGAAATAGAGCTGAAAGTATTATTTTATTACTATACTTACAACTTACAACTGTATGTTACAAGAATAAGGTATATATTTATTCATATATAGTGATGGCTGTTGCGTACATGTGACATGAAAGGGTGTTTGTCTCCGAAATCCAACTTCTAAAGTGAATGAAGGAATGAATGAAATGTCATGATTTTAGTTTTTCTTTAACTATTATAATTATTATGTATTTAATAAGTTTAAACGCAATCCATTCTTTTTATTTCATGGTTCGGACGAAGGAGCAGACGGGTCACCTGATGGTAAGTGAATTCCGCCGCCCATGAAAATTTGCAACTCAAAAGTCACAGGAATGCTGTCCGCCTTTTAGGGTAGGAGAAGGGAAGGAGGGGAAAGTAGGAAGGGAAAGGGGGTTGGGGCCTCCGGTACACTCTCTCGGTCACACAATGTAATTATTGTTGAACAGCCGGTTTTCTGTGAGACTGTGGTAAAAAGCCGGCCCATGAACCTGATATATATATTTTTTTTTATTACTTGACAACCCTAACCTTTGACTTCCAAATTGTGTTTAAAACGAAACCTGACATTTAGTATTAAGACCTCGCACAAAGCCATAAGGTAGAATTTAAATTGGCCGTGCTTATAATGAATTGAATTGATGTTTATAACAATAATACCTATCGTAATACATATTAAACTTCCCATGTGTGTTTAAAATGAAATCCAAAACTATTAACAGCCCTCGCACGAAGGCATGAGGTAGAATGTAGCTTGCACTTTTTTTATTTTCATATAACATGTTTACCAATAAGTATCTGAATTTACCATTTTTTTATAAGTAGGAAACCATGAACATCTACATGTTCATGGTTTCCTTACCAGTCGCCTTTTACGACTCCAACGGGAACAGGAGTGGCCATATTCTACCAACCAATAACCGCACGACACCAACGGGAACAGGATTAGTGGCCTTATTCTACCAAAAAATAACCGCACGGCTAATTAGTACACACAGGCTATCCGCACGGCTAATTAATACACACAGGATATCCTGTGTGTATTAATTAGCCGTGTTATTGGTTGGTAGAATAAGGCCACTAATCCTGTTCCCGTTGGTGTCACAAAATGCGACTGAGGGATTGGAGTATTATCTATCCGATAGTATGTACATACTCGTAGTTTATAAAGTACCTGGTTGATAGGCTTGGGGTTTACGTAAGTGAGACCGAATTATATCAAATCAAAATCGTTTATTTTTACTGAACCAATTATGGAGGAGAGAGGAATTCGGTCAGACTGAGTCAGTCATGAAGCTAGTTGCCTGTTCCACTTCTTAGATCCTATGGAGAAGAACAAGCAAGGAACTCCAAGGATACTCTTTTTCAAATATTTTACGTAAGTTTTTTGTAACAGTTCATAGGTGTAATAAAATAAGATAAGATATGTGAGGACAATGCAATACATCATTCTACAATAACGTTTGTTACTATTCTATGTTAAGTAATAGCAGTCCGGAGATGACCAGGCCCGATCAACGGCACTTGTTCACGAGCATGGAGCATGCGCCAGCCATCAACCATATCAAAGGGAGCCGTATAACTGGCCCGTTGGTCTAGTGTTTAGTGACCTGTTAAGCCATAGCTCGTGGGTTCGATTCCCACCCAGGACAGATATTTGTGTGATGGCAGAGACCATTTCCTTCCATTTGCTACGATTCTGACAACTTTCTCACTTCTTCAACTTTCATTCCGTTCCGCATACAGGCTCGTCGGTTAAAGGTACTTTTGACCTGGCCTTTGCTTAGATTGTCTTGAACTTGGTCCAAGAAGTCCCCTCTCCTCTTCACCCTTAAAGGAGGGCAGCGCACTTACGACTCTTGAGTTGCAGGTGCCCATGGACGGAGTTGTCTCTTACCATCAGATGACCCGTCTGTTCGTCTGTTCCCCCATAGTATAAAAAAATATGGATTGGGGAGTAACAGGAATAGCTCAAACAAGTCAGGGTAGCATGCCCATAACGGCTACAACTCGAAATGGAAGTTACGAGCCCTTCTCATAACTACTAATTTCCAGTACCTATTTATACTTCGTCTTTACTCTACCAAGATACGAATGTCCTGTCTTCATTCGTTCAATCAATGATGTTATAAATTTAGAGGCTATAAAAAATATTAGACTAATATGGGTAGATCATGCCGTATGACGGAGCTCCAATTGGTTCTAATCGGATCGATGCTGATACAACCACTTCGCGATCATGATTTGACACCGGTTTAAAAAAGAACACTGAACGGCATACAACTTACATATTTGTATGACGTCACAACACTAAATAAAAAAAAATATCCATGAAATTGAAATAAGTTAAAAAAGAATATAATAATGTATAAGCAACAGGTATCGTATTTAATAAACTTTTTCGATAATAGGCTTGTCCCCTATTACGTCAATGGGACTATATTATAATCAGCAAAATGAGGACGTTAATCACACCGATGCCCTCCCCTTCGGGGATACAAGCGTGAGTATATTGTATATAAAAAATTACGTTTTTCATCTTCAATATATTTTATGCTAAAAAAGAACAGTTTATTAAATGTTAAAATATTGGTTGTCGTAAGTCCTAGCTACTTATCATGTTAGACGTTCTTGTGTTTATTTTAGCATAATTTGGCAGTGAGCGGTAGTTTAAACTTCAACATTTCGAACCTAATCCACGGCTTTTCTACAAACTGATACATTGCAAGGTGTGCCCAAATCAATACATAATATCCATCAGGTCCAAAGATAAGATTACACATGGTGTATATTCAGGATTTAATAACTGCATATTTTGACAAACAAATCGCTTATGTAAAGATTCGCCAACAATTTCCAATACAGTATTGCCATGTATAATATTGGGATTTCCTAAAAAAGTAATGACTCCGTCATATGTCCGCAAGACATATGTATTGTATGGTATCAACTTTAACTAAGGCTTTTAAAGAAATTTAATACGGATTAAATTCCCGTACATTTTTGTAAATATAAAAAATAACCTCAAACGAAAAACCAAACATATACCTACTTACTAAAAAAAACTAAGTATATGAATACCCTAAAACTGATTACATAATTATCTAAACCGTTTTTTTTTTCCTAAAATAAGTTGTTACGTATAATCTGGCAATTCCGAGTCGTAAACTTTTTAAATTCCAATTAGATGGGAGTACTCACATATCTACGTCGGTTGGCGGGATGACGTCATTAGCATCCAAATATACACCCGCTCCTCGATGGTGCCACTCACCATGGCTTTTAACACAGAAGTACACCTTCCTGCCATTATTATCCACATTTACATCCACGTTCTTAAATACATTACTCACATAAAACGAACCACAATTTTGATCGGAAACCGGCTCAAAAGTAAGCGACCATTCATCAACATTTACCGCGCTCACATCTAAATTATACACACATTTATTATTATCACACGTTCCAGTGTTTTGTTTCACGGAAAATATCCATGGCGGTGTACCGGCGCAAGTTTGAATTATTAAAAATAACAATAAAAATAATTCACTAGTCCGTAAGCGCACTAAAGCCATGTCAGCGAGACGAATGAGTGAAGTGAACTGAATAACGCAGCGAGTTCGCGCGTCGAGTAGGGATGGGACGCTTCGTAGCGTTCACTTATATACTCACTCGTTCGTGTGAAGGACGCTCGATAAGAGAACGCTTTAGATAATTTTTATCTTTATTTTGTAGGCTAGGACTCACATTTCAAAGTTTTCATATCTGATGATACTATCAATCATTGTTGAACATCGGTTTATCCGATAATGTAGATTTATTTTTTATTTGTTAACACTTATTTTTGATATAGTAGGAATTAACGGTAACTGCTTACACACTGATACCTATTTAATTGTTAAGGTATGTAATAATTGGCTGTAGATTAAACGACAAATCTGTAATAGATTTAAACCTGTGTGATTTACGATGGAGTAGAATAGGGCCAGTCCAATCCCTGAGTCACCTTTTGTTTTACGAAGAGCGACTCTCAATACATGCATCATCCACTGCCAGGATATTTCTGATCGGCTTAACCCCTTGGCGTTGCGTAGAGATGTAGCTTCACTCTGCATTCTCTATCGCTTGTATCATGGGAAGTGTTCAGAGGAATTGTTCAGACTTATACCGGCTGCAGGTTTCCACCATCGCCCTATGCGACAAAATTGCCATCCCCATAACATGGAGGATTGGCACTACACCGCTATACGGTTCTCCAAAAGCTTTTTACCTCGCACAACCAGCCGGTGGCACAAATTGTAACCTGCCATATTTCCGGACCTTCAAGAAAAGAGCGTACTCCTACCTAAAAGGCCGGCAACGCACTTGTGACTCTTGAGTTGCGGGTGGTACCATTGGCAGCGGTAGTCCCTTACCATAAGGTGACCCGTCTGCTTGTTAGCCCCTATCCCATAAAAAAAAATATACAGTCAATATCATAGTGCCTGGTTGATAGCAATAGGCTCTGCCACCCTATAACGTTAGTGGAACCAAATTCTATTTCGCCGAATTTGAGTGTTTTATACACCACTGCCCACCCCTTATTGGATACAGGCGTGAGCGTATATACGTACGTCTGCATGTATGTAGCTAAATGAAACTTGTTTTTTGAAGATAAGCATAGATACTTTTAATATGCACAATATCGTACGTTTATAAATAGTATAATATGTTCAGACATCTCTCACATGGCCGTCTGATCAAAACTAAGCCAAGCTTGTACTATGATAACCAGACTGAAAGAAATAAAAATATACATATACATATATATTTAAGTACATACATACATATTTATACAAATAAATAAAAATGGAGTGTCTGTTTGTAATATTAAAAAAAAAACGCTTTTTACTAAGTGCATATGGACGTATACACGGTATATATACCAAAACTGTAACGGTATATTTTTTTTAAATTTTGTCTGTCTGTCTATCTGTTTGTTCCGGTTAATCTCTGAAATGGCTGGATCGATTTTGACGGGACTTTCACTGGCAGATAGCTGATGTAACAAGGAGTAACCTAGGCTACTTTTGTTTTAGAAAAAAAAATAGGACCTTACAAAAGAAAATTAAAACCAACCAACCAATTAAAAACTGCGAACTAAACAATAACTTTTTTTTTAAATGTGCATTTGTATGTGACTGTATTTTTTTTTTTATGACGACCTCTGTCACTACAGTCGACTGATCTATCTCACATGTCACTTAGGCCTGTAGCCCCAAAAGGATAGAATCCCATCAAATCCCTCATTTTGCCAACCATTATATATTTTATACATTAACGTAATAGGGGGCTAACCTGTTGCCATTAATCAGGCACTGTATAAATTACATGGATACTGTGACGCCACGCTTACGTCACCGCGCAGACGAACAATTTATAGAAGTTTTTCGAAGAAACATTGGCAAGTCACGGTAACACTAAGACGCCGTAAGTGGCTACGGCTGCCGACTGCCGTGAGTTCAAGCCCCGGCGGTTTCTAGTATAAGAATAAATCGTTTATTGCCTGAAAAACGGTTTTTACAAGATGTTAATGACAAAATAATGTTCAACATATTTCGCAGATTCTCTGCATGCAGCATTTTTTGTTTACAATATCTAGTTTTCAAAATACTAAAAATTAACTTGAACAATAAAAAATTAAATTAAAATCGAATTAAGAACATCAAATGTCAAATGTTAAATAGTGAACTATAAGCACACATGCAAGAACAGAACTGTATTTAACCGATAAAACCAGAAAAATATATTCTATACATATTATACTAGCACACCTGTTGACACCCCCGCAACACCCCTTGTGGGATGAATTTCGTTAAATCCGTTCTTAGCTGACCTCGACTCGGCAAAAGGAATATTCCTACTAAATTTCAAGTCTCTACGCCTTATGATTCCAGAGATATCGTCATGAGTCAATATATCGGTGGAAATCTCTTATATATATATATATATATATATATATACATATATATATATAGAAGATTTTACAATATCGTGCACCACTATTAATATTACCAAGTATTTATTACATATGTCCCATCAATATTTAACTATCATTACATTATCTACTATTTATTACTACTTATTAATACTAACTATTTATCTTCAAGAAATTCATTGATACTTTAATAACATTTCTCAATGAGCCATTTTGTTAATTCGTTTCTGAATTTGTTTGTTTTTAACTCTCTAATCGGCTTCGGTATATGGTTATAGATTTTTGCTGACATGTAATACGAGTTACTGTGATAAAGAGTACGGGTAAGAGACTAAGGGTTTTAGTTTGTGATTTCGGTGTTTTATAAAAAATTCTAGTAAGTGGAGTGCATTCAATAGAAAATACTAGATCAAGCAAAATGAATAAATAAATTGTGAGAGGAGTATCGAAAAGAATAACGCAATGACAGTCGAAATTCAACAAATTACAATCGAAATCAGGGGTATATAAAGAGCTCCAGGAGCGCCTACTGGGCAGGCAGCAGGAAAGTGATCTCAAGTGAAGACCAAAAAAGAAGTGAAAAAGTGGAAAAGTGAAGTGAACAGTGAAAAGTGTTACTGCACTACGCAAACAGCGCTACGCGTTTCGTGCAGTGCTACGCGTTTGGTGCAGTGTTACGCGCACGGACCGTGTAAAGCAAATAAAGTTAATTTCCTTCCAATCCCTGTACCACCTTCCGTAACAATACAATCGGATCGATAACAGTCCGGTTTCAATTTACTACACCAACGGGAAGAGGTAGGATCCGGAGTGAGAATCCATTCTACTCCACGGAGAAATTAGAAGAAAAACACAAGTTACGTCATCAATCAAGCTTTAAATGGCAGAACGGATGTTCGGATAGACTTTTCGCCGAGGGGCCGCACGTAAGTTGCCGTCTTACCAACAATTAACACCAGCGTCTAAGCCTTTCCTTCATCGAATTGTCAACCTGATCAGCATTATATTCTTAATTTGCTTTTAACCGTTTCCGAAGAGGTTGGGTTTATCAATACGGTTTGTATTTTTTTATTTGTTACCGCTTAACGTCATTTAGTAACCGATTTGGAAATTTGGTGGAAATTGGAAATTAAGTGACACTCTCTGTCACTTAATTTTCCCTATTAAAAGTAGAAATTTAAATGGTATCAAACAGGAATCCAAAACAAATTTCCAACATTTTACATGTTATGTGATATCTTCGTCACTTGTGAACTGATTTCAATAATCTTTTTTTTTAGGGCCATTTTTAAATTCATCAATCACATCAATTCATATCACATCCTTGTACACCTACTTATAATATTACCTTTAGAATATAAATATATACATACATAATGGAGATACCATTTCCCTCACTTACTTACGTGTCTTTGTCTGGCAGAGAATGCCTTACGCTTTAAATCCGCCTGTGTACGATATGTGCATTATGATTTAAATAAATATATATTCGACCTCTCTGGTGGAAAAGTAGGAGATGTAGACTAAACTGTGGCATTTGGCAAATGCCAAAATATGAATGGCAAAAATTTGTGGCATTCATATCCCCATGATAATCCCCGCATTTTGAATCTGATATGAAATCGAATCGTAACCATCATCAAACGACGCCCTTTGCCAATATCAACATAAATTCCGGGCTCAGATTCGGATTGCCAACACATATTAGAGGTGTGGTGTGTACTGTTAACGTAGGTTTCGTCCAGAAAATATATGTTTCAGTTTTCATTTCTATATTTTCGTATAGCTCTTAAATACCTTACTCGCCATTTACTAATACTGGGTCTTTCAAATAAAATTTCCCTCTAGATTTACATTTTTTAAAATAAATATCCCATCTTTTGTAATAGCTGTCGTAGTCGCTACAACCGCAGTTCCCGATGCCATCTTCTTTTAAAATTGCAAGCAGCTTACGAATACTTGGGATTTTTTTATCAACATTATGAAACTGATGAATTTTTCTTCGTATTACTCCCATGTCAAAATCATCAATGTGGATTCTCATTTTTATTTCTTTTGGTTTCCGTGAAGATGAAAATTTTGCAATTGCCGATGTTTGCAGACCCGAATTTCCTTCAGTTACAAGTCGCAGTACGGTGCAGGCTGACACCGTACTGCGACTTATCTCATGTGTGTTTGGAACAAACTGGCGCAACAACACAATCGTATAACCGTCGCGGCGTTTGACGGCAGACTGAGCTAGCTTGACGTTTGCCTACTTCCCCCCTCCTGCTGCTCACATGCCGCAGGAGGCACTTGCGCGCACACTATAACACCTAATGAATATCACGGAGCGAGAGCCATCTTTTGGTAAATATATATGTATATATATATAACAGTGAGTGAGAGAGATAAAGAGTACCTACATAGAGTATAATACATAATAAGTCCTTCACTTTAGTAATCAAGGCTTACTAAAGTACAGAAATATTCACAAAATATTTAGTTATATATAAGCTTTTTATCCCTAACACAATCTATTCTGTAACATTCAGAATATAATGTGTTAGGGGAAAAAAGCAGTCACCCAATCATTATTTAAAATAAACTCGTATCACAACACAAAAATGTAAACAAATCAACGAGTCAATTGTTTAAATCTAGAATCTCTATTTTTTTTTAATATAGTATTATTATTAAAAAAAAAAAGAAGTCAATAATAATCTTTGAGATTGTCTTGATTGTGTTTATACGCAAGTCGAGATTAATATTTTGTCTTTCTTCACATGCAAATACAGTCTAAACATTAAAGATATGACTCTTAAAACTATTATTATATATATTAAAAAAACAAAGTGTTGATATTTATTATATAAATATCAACACTTTGTTTTTTTTTGTAACATACGCTAAATCTTGCAAATATTTTATACCTAAAACCAAAATAAACAGCTACTAGTCTAACACTACTTATTTTCCATCAAATGTAGTAGTTGTCCTAAATTGGCAACACACAAGTATCTTATCCCATAACCAAAATAAAATTAATATCAATATACAAAAAAATGTTTGATGTTTGAAGAAGGTTCAGTTAGACAACGTGGGAGAGCCATGCATGGGCACGTATGGGCTGGCATGACCGAAATATTATAACGTCTCACAGAAAACCGGCTGTTCAACAATCCTTGCATTGTGTGACCGAGTGTTACCGAGTATTAGAGGTTACCGGAGGCCCCCTTTCTTGTGACTCTTGAGTTGCATTTATTCACGGACGGTGGAAGTTACTTCCAAAAGGTAACTCGTCTGCTCGTTTGGGAGAAAACGAGCAGACGAGTAATCTATACCATAAAAATAAAAGAGTTTTTCACATTATATCTCAATTACATTTTTTTTTTAATTTATTAAAAAAATTGGAAAAGGGCTATCTCTTAACGTGAGCGTACTAAGGGATTAGATTGTTATCTGTCAGATAGTATATATAAGAGTCCAGTTGACGTACATAAGTGAGATTACACTATGGTACAAATACACTATGGTAGGCAGAATATGATATACGCCTTTGCCTATTTTTTCGAGGATGTACAGTATAATATGTTTATCATATTTAAAGAGTATTAGTAACACAGATTAAAAACTATTATTATTGTTGTTAATTCTTCCAGCAAAATTAAATATTTCTTTTAGGGACTGGCTTGGTCGAACCTGCTTGATTGCAAGTCCAATTGATCTCTAACACAAAATGCTTGATGTTGTAGAAATCTAAAGATATTTGCTTATAAAAAGATATAATAGTCTAACTACGAAGGATGTTCTATAGACAAATTCATTAGCCATAAAAAAAGAGTAGTAGAGTACTAACGACGAAAATTTCATGATTTTTCAATGCCCTGTTTATCAAACTACCCGACCTTTTAGCCCTTTCATCATGCTGCGCCAAAACGAGGGTTATGTTTTTTAGTGCTTGTGTAACAGTATATGTGTATGATTTTTCTTTGTCACTTGTCACTTGTCGTAATGACATAGGGCGTAATATCACATTACGAGACAACTTCAGGAAAAGAAGAATTGAACCAATGCCATCGGTTTTTTTTTAATTTATTGTACTTGCTACAGCACATGCACATGCATGTGTGCGTGTGTGTGTGTGTGTGTGTGTGATTATTGCAACTATTGCCGATATTCGGGCACTTAAGGAATTAAAGATGGGAAAAGTGGACACACATAATATATGTAAAAAGTTTTATAAATAAAAAGTAAAATTAATGCCATTTAACAAACTTGATTTAATGAATTTGTATTCATTTATTAAAAATTCACTCACTCACTATCACTATTTCTTTTGCTGTATTTTGGAACAATATTTTTTTTATCATACTATAGGGGGACAGACGAACAGACGGCTCACCTTATGGTAAGTGACATCCATGGACACTTGCAACTCTTGTCGTAAGTGCGCTGCCCGCCTTAAACGGTGATGAGGGATGGGGTATGCGGGGAGGAGAAAGAAGAGAGGGGGGATGAGAGGATGTGAAAAAGGAGAGGTAGGATGAGGGGAGAGGAAAGAGGAGAGGGGGAATTGGGCCTCCGGAAACCTCACTCATTTCGGGAAAATGCAACTCAAGCGTTACTTCACAACCGGTTTTCTGTGAGGCCGTGGTATTGCACCAGTCGAGCCGGCCCACTCGTGCCTAACCATTTAATTGAGACTAGTGATACATTGCATATTAGTAACATTTTAGTATTGTTAGTATCAAATAGAGTCACATACGTATACCAATACACTATGTAATTTATTTCTCCCACCCAATGTTATTGACTAGGATAGTAAATTCCTATTGTCATACGCCTACAATTAAACTCTATCGTGTTTATTGCGTAAGTCTGTTTTTAAAAATGCTTTTTCAACTGCCGCCAGCATAACACTCGTTCAATAATCCTCCTATCGTATTTATACCCAGATAGTATTCTTTTAACCGCTGCAAAATCCAAAAAAGAGAGTTTTTTAAGGATGTTTTCAATAGTGGATTGAATAATTGCAAACAAAAATATACGTAACATTTAACTTTTCATATTCCACCTGCATTTATGAGAAACGAATATGATAATAAGTACCTAGAAATAAAACGGCCATAACTTTTACGTGTTGCTTTTTTACAGATTTTTCTCTACAGATGTAGTTTCAGAATAAGTGTGCCATTTTCTGCATATTTTGTCTTAATCTACAAAATTAGTATGTTAGTTAATTACAATATTAATATTTTCATCAATTATAGACATTATTAGGTAGTCATTTGAACTTGTAAATATATCCCAGTGAAGTGAATACATCACAGCCGATTATTTGATATTGTGGCGTACACATGTCACTTACTGTAGTAAAGCCCTAAACATGCATCCACTCACTTTGCATACCAAGCGGCGAATGAACGCGATCCGCGCTAGGAGTGGACGATATACATCGATGTATTAAAAACACTCGATGTGCAGTAACTATGCATCGAATCAAAACCGATGTATTGTTAATTATTCAACATCGAGTATACATCGATGTTTTTTTATTTGATGCGTCGAAGAGGCAAACATACCTACTCAAAATATTTTTTAATGGATGGATTTTCTCTCTACGATTAATAACTATTTTTTGTTTGTGTATTTAAAAGTACTCGCAAGATATTTCATCAAAAAAGTAAAGGTGCTGGCAACATCGGTCACTGGCTGACAAGCCAGCCAACAGTACCAAAACATTGTTTCTAAAATTAAATCTATTGTAACTTGGTTCAAACAGAGTTGCGTTGCTAGAGACGAATTGCGCAAAGCTACTTCTGCTGAGACAAAACTCATTCAAAGCGTGCCGACGCGCTGGAAAAGTACTTACTACATCTTCAAAGATTTTTCGAACTGCGGGGTATCATAAATGATATTATTTTTCAGCACGCCAATGCACCCCCAAAGGTTCAGAAGTATCAATTGCCTCATCCGTCCTTTTGATATTGCGGCCTTTGGAGGTAGCCACAAAAGAAATTTCGGAAGATAAATATTGCACAACCAGCAAAATTATACCTTTAGTCCACTGCATATTTTCAAAAATTACTTCAACTGTCGTAGGAGAACCTGTGGCACAAAAGGTGCAGAAACTGGCTCTGCAGGAAATAACAAAAAGAATGGGCTCCATTGATCATGTAACTCCTCTTGCTATTGCAAACATTTTAGACCCTCGATTTAAAAAAAATGCACTTAAACGATGCAATAGCTTATAGCAGTGCTGTATCGAAAATCAAAGATCTCATGAAGATTCATTTGTGTCAAAATGAAGAAATCGAGTCTCTCTGATAATTCTAATAAAAGTGAGGAGACATTTTCACTATGGAGTGATCATTACAAACTGGTACATCACAATTGGAAGAACAATAAATCTGAAGATAGCTTGTCTGATGAACTTTCTTTTTCTAACTTTCGTTTATCTGACAACTCCTGTGGGAAGACTTAACGATAATCCTCTAGAAATTTGGAAAGATTACAAAATACAGTTTCCAATATTGCATAAAATTGCCTTTAAATATTTATAAATAGTGGGCACATCGGTTCCATCTGAAATACTGTTTTCGCAAGCGGCGCAGGTAATGACTCAACAAAGAAACAGATTGAAGGGTAAAAGATTGGGCAAACTTTTGTTTTTACAAAGTATTGAGAAGAAGTATTGGGATATTTAAAGATCTCATGATTTTTTTGTGAGCTTTTATATAGACGTAGGTATGTATAATGTAAACATTATAAAGTTTTTTTTAATAGATACTTGTGTTTTATACTTAAACAACATATATAATATATATAGCTAACTAAAACTACCAACTTTAAGAATAAATCGATGCATAGAAAACATCGATGTATTTTTTGATATATCGATATTACATCGATGCCACTATCCGATGCATTAAATCGAAAAAAAAATCGATGTTTTTATTTGATTTCCATCACGCAGTTTCGCGCGACACTGCGTTTTATACGACGTATAAAACGCAGTGTCGCGCGAAACTGCGTTTTATAATTTATACTCACGTAACAGACAACGAAAACAGCAACGTAATCTGATTGCTGATCTGCTTACACATTGATTATTGTAAAGAATAAGAAATGTTATAGGTTAATCGATGTATTGTGCGGTAAACTAACTATCGGGTCAGCTACCCCAACAGCTGATCCCGAAAATATTATACATTGCGACGTGACGGCAATGCGCTTGCCGTCACGTCGCATGGCGTATGGCTTACGCTTATAACGTTGTTGGGATCAAATTCGTATTGGCAAAATGTAGAAGTTTTATACACCTCTGCCAACCCCTTAAGGGATACAGGCGCGATATATACATATATACTATATGTATATATTATTACGGAGCAATATCTAGTTAAGGTATTGACGAGTAACAGCAATACAAACACAACTGTGCTTTATATCTATAACAAGCTCCGCTATTCCGCTCCTACTGTTATGCTTTATACTATTTTTACGTACACATAGCTAAGTTTTTGAATCAGACTGGTACTTTCATTAGTAAACCCGTATAAACAAACAAACAATAATACTTTTCAGCTTTATATTATACTACTGTGCCGGCGACTTCGTTCGCGTTTATGTTGCAAAATGACAGTATATCACTTACAATAACATAAAAAAAGGAAAAATAATAAATTAAAAAAATTAGAAAGCTTCTTTTTTGTACGTTAATTACGTTAATTAATAAAACGTATATTAAAAAATATGTAAGATGACCGAATGAACGAACGAAAATATGAATGATGAACACTGAATGAAATAATTCTTCTATTTAGTAAAAAACTATATGCCATCGATTTATGACATGACAATCGATATATTAGGCAGCCTCTCCTTTGTTATGATACGTCTCTTTTGTTTGAGAATATCATAGGTACCAATGTTGAATAATATCAAATCTTAACAATTTTCAATAGACTTCAAAAAGGAGGTTCACAATTTTTTTTATGTTTGTTACCTCAGAACTTCAACGAATGAGTGAACCGACTTCAACTATTTTTATTTGAAAGCTGGTGCTTACCTTTGGTCCAGTTCTGACAATGGCATCCATGAGAAAACCATATAAGTCTTAAATTTGCATTAAGCATGTGCGCGACAAATGGACGAATAACTCAATATCACGCCAACGGATTTCGATGATTCTTTTTCGATTAGATGAGAGTTTATTCCAGTTGTGGCAATGGCATCCATTAATAAACCATATTAGTCTTTAATTTTATCATAGACGCATTGATTTCGGGTGGCAATTGGTATAGACGATATTTAAATTAGGCACGATCCCTAAGTAACGCTTCCATGTATCACAAATGTTTTTGAGAATATAATTTTTGAAGTGAAAACTTCTTTTAGCGCGGTACGCATATATTTAGATTAGATAAAATCGATGGACTTCTATTAGCATAATATTTTATGTTCAGAGACAAACACATACGGTCAGGTACAGCAAAGGCAAGCAGCAATTATTTACTGTTAGTTGTTTGTAGAGTTACGTTGTCTCTGGAGGTTTTCATTAGATCCTAATGCATAACTATATTATAATAATAATAATAACTTGACACATCTCACACGAGGCCGTCTGATCCCAAAACTAAGCAGAGCTTGTACTATGGTAACCATGCTGCTGATAAACATACATATATAGTTCTGAATACATACAATTTATAGATAAACTTTCAACATGATTTTGACCCCCTGCAAACCGTCGGATTAACTCGAAATTTGACATTCCTATCAAGGACCGATGACAATTCAATATTTTCATTTCTTTTTTTTCTTTAAACCCTTTTCCTTAAAACTAAAAAATTAAAAATAAATAGTAGTTTAAAAAAAACGAAAAAAGACGCTTCCATAGAAAATCCAATTAAAATAATAGAAAATAAATTTGAATTAATAATAGAATAAATAAGAATAAAATATATTTTATTGTAAGTAAGCGTGGGATCCATAGTGTTAATAGTTATAAATATTTTGACAGATAATATCTTAAAAAGCACCCCACGCCTTCTTTGTTTTCCATTTATTTATACTATTATTAATTCAAATTTATTTTCTATTTTTTTAGTTGGATTTTCGATTAAAGCGTGTTTTTTAGTTTTTTTAAACTATTTTTCATTTAATTCAATTCACACACCACGGCCATAATGTACTATTTATTTGTCTGTGGAATGTATATGTGATTTTGTTAACTTAAATTCTGTATTTGAAGTGTTATTTTTAGTTTTATTTTGTTCAAATCCTCAAATAGTTTTAATGTTCCTTTAAAAATATTGCTCATATAAGTGAATGATATTCTCGATTTTTGATTATTGTCCCTGAGGATATAAAGTTGCCTCGATTCCCAAATTTGTTGGTAATTAAAATTATATATTTTTATACAACGTGTTGAGGACCTAACATATGCTATTCAGAGACAGATGACGTCTGGTTTTACGTAGATTATAAGTTATAACGATAAGATAAAAATATTTGTTTTCTCCGGATAGTGAATAAATGCCGATTAAACACGGCCTCACAAAATATTTCTGAATAAAAGTTTCATTGTTAAGTGACATTTAATAACCTACAACATAAAAGAAAAGATTCATTTAAAATTTGAAAAGAATTCATTAAATCTAACAAAAAATCCTTTGTTCTTCATTTATATAAAGACATTAATTTGGATAATTATATTTATAAATTAATTTGTTTATTATTTTATTAATAAGACGAAGCGAGAGGCGCCACCGTCGCGCGGAAAATCGCCGCAACTTCATTTCGATCGGTGGGCTTCCGGCAGAGTCGTGATCGTGAGATCGCTCGTGTCGGCAAATCGTCATTCACGATACGTCACCCGTCGAGTGAACATATCTAGGAACTGTTTAACCATTTCGTATCTAGCCTTATTTTGTGTATTCTTTTTACCTACCTTCTGTCTTTGCACATTAAATGCCGTGTACAAAACTCAAGTGTTTCCTCATTTCGCACCATTACTCACTACACGCCCACGAGATTATCTGGCGAAGATAATGGATGTCCTGCACATTCCGCAGCCATTGTGCGAAATTGTTTAAATGATACGTACCCCGACCGATGGATAGGGCGCTTGGGGCCATTTTTATGGCCACCACGATCACCTGACCTAAATCCATTGGACTCTTTTTACTGGGGCTGTATTAAAGAAAAGGTGTATAGCCAAGCAATAACACTAAGATGAGAATTGCGAGCGCGTATTCAGGAAGCGGCACGTATAATTGAAGAAGCTGGTCATGCACGCTGAATTAAATGATAATTTATGCGTCATATTTATTTTTTTGAAGAGTATCGCAGGGGTCTTTAAAAACATACATATGACGAACACAAAGAACACCCACTCAGAGCTGCAATTTAAAGTTTACACAAAGTATTGTTTCGTGTGAAGATCGAAACTACAACACTCAGCGCAGATGCATAATGGCAGGGTAACCACTTATATCAAAAGTGCATCAGTATTTTTAACATAGATTTAGGTTCAAAGAAAGCTCTCACAGTTTTTCGTTACGCATTACAATCTACAAAGTCGTTTATGATAAACGAAGCTGCAAATAAAATTTTGAAAAATATATTGACGACGTCGTCAATCGGAGACGTCGTCGGAGAGCCAGCTTACGTTGGCGTAGATGATTAAACAAATAAATGACTATCTGTCTAGATACTAATGGGTCGGCTCGACCGGAGTAATAGTGGCCTCTGTTTTGTTTTTGGATTTTATGGAATAGGTCTATTAATAATATCGCTTGGGTTTGACTGGCTTGTTGGTCTAGTGACCCTGACTATTAAGCCGGTGGTCATGGGGTCGAAACCCACAGGGGACAGAAGTTTATGTGTCATTTGGGTGTTATTTTTGGCCATTGTTTGTATGTATGTATACTTTCAACAGGGTGAACCGATTTTGATGTTCTTTTTTATTTGGAAGCTGGTGCTTTCCGTGTGGTCCCATTTCAATTCAGTCCAGTTCTGACAACGGCATCCATGAGAAAACCATATAAGTCTTAAATTTTATAATAGACGCATTGAAGTCGGTTGTCAACTTTTTTTAAAGTGAATTATTAATAAGAAATAAAAAGAAAGATGTAAAGGGTGGCTAAGGTACCGGGCTGTTATCTATCAGGCAGTATATACACCGGACCACCTGATGGTAAGTGACTACCGCCGCCCATGGGCATCTGCAAAGGAATAAGAAGAAGGGGTATAGGTCTCCGTCCTCATTTACTCAGTTAAACACAAGCATTGGCACCCGTGGTATTACTCCAGTCGAGCCAACCATACGTGTCTAAGCATGGCGCTCCCACGTTAATTAATTAAAATAACTAACAAACTATAAAAAGTATGTATTACAAATATTTCCGCAATGGAAATAAAAACAATAAATCCACATATTTATCGATATTTTTATTCGATCCTAGTTAAGATTACCGATTTAAGATACCCCAACTTTTTGACGCACGATTGTTAAATCTGATAACATTTTAAAATGGATTACCTTCATTATCACATGAGTATCACTGATTTCAGTTTATCAAAACATGACTATCATAGAGGGGGCTTTTTTAAATGTAAAACTATTAGATTAATGCCTGACTACTATAATAAATCTAAAAATATAAATAAATAAAATCTGATATTATATACCAATTAATAAAAAAATCAAAAAATATAACTTTATACTTCACAACTCACACACGGCCCTGTCTGATCCCAAACTAAGCAGAGCTTGTACTATGGTAATCAGACTGCTCATATACATCCCTACATGATATGATTATGCTTATCCCACAAATAGCAGTCCTCCAGTATCCTCTGGCTTAGCAGTCAAGGTCACTAACCACCAGACCAACAGGCCAGTCTAATATATATTTTTTAGTCATGGGATAGGGTAGAAACGAGCAGAAGGGTTACCTGATGGTAAGTGACTACTGCCACAAGTGCGTTGCTGGCCTTTTAGGCAGGACTACGCTCTTATCTTGAAGGTTTGAAGGTCTTATCGGTCCGGAAATACGGCAAGCGATAATTTGTGACAAATTGCCGTGTGTTTCTAAGTAGAATGAAACCACGCCATCTGAAATCAAGTTACTAAAGGATCAATGTTATCTATTCGATGGCCTGGCCTTGGATGACGGTAGTAGAAATTGTATCCTAAATTATGGTTGGTTAACAGTGGCCATTTATTACTTACGATATACAGGTGGTCCGCTATGCTGTATCTAGGAATATATGGTTATAAATATGGTGGGTGGATTATTCAAAGGATTAGGTTGAAAAGGGGTGTTAAAAGAACTTTTTTTTGTGTGGAAGCTCCCACCGGTCACACGGTGAGATGGTATGTCGGACACGAACCGACTAAACCACACAATGTTCCGGCATGGAGTCTTCTGGCCGGGGCCTCAGGTGTACCCTAGTAAGGAAATCCCTGTGAACCCCAACAGACTTGGTCGCTTGTTGGACCCCGCTATAGTGTAATCCAAGCTCAGATTTAAAGAGGAGCGCGAGAAACACGTCGCCACGACGGATAGCCCTGTCCGTTGCTCCCAGCCTAGCGCTCCTACAGACGGTACGGTACAAGTCGATAGAGAATCCTGTACTTACCCACATAAAAATTTCTTCTTATTTATCCTTCTGTGCCGTAATTGTTTTTAAAAATAGAAGAATTATCATAAAGTATTTTATGTATAAGAAGTGTCAAACTCTCAACAACCGTAAAAAATACAAGGTATTATCTATGACAGTTAGTTCCAGTTAATTTAGCAAACATGTTACGCAACGCAACATGACCTGGAAAATCAATATCTGTATACCTTTGTCACGTGCCTTACACAAATGACATAACTTATATGCGTAAACACAGCATATCTTTTACTATAAAATATTATGCAACTTCTGGAGATTTATTTGAATAATGTTATAGCTATTTGGACTCCTTTTTTTTCCGTGTGGAAACCTCTACGGGTCATCACCTCATCGGAGAGGTGGTATGTCGGACTCGAACCGACTAAAACCACACGGTGTTCCGTCACAAAGGGTCTATTGCAAGGATCCCGGGAAAACCCTAACAAGGAAGCCTCCGGGAACAGCTATTTGGACTCCTTGATAAATTATATTGTTATATGTAAAGGCGAATAAAAGAAATCCTAGTATGTAATAAAAATGATAAAATTATTAAAATATTTCCAATGAACTAAGATAACTGTATTGAATATAACTAAAAATAACACCCTTATGTAACTATGTTAAACAAAAACACAAAAAAACAATTGTTCCACACAAGTTTTTCCACCAAATTCAGTGGTAGAGCCATGCTTAGGCACGAATGGGCCGGCTCGACCGGTGCGATACCACGGCCTCACAAAAAACCGGTTGTGAAGTAACGCTTGCGTTGCATTTCCCCGAATTGAGTGAGGATTCCGGAGGCCCAATTCCTCCTCCCCCCTTTTCTCTCCCATATCTCCTTTCTCCTTTTTTCCATCTCCTCATCCCTCCTCTCTTCGTTCCGCTCCCCCATCCCTCATCACCCTCACAGGCGGGCAGCGCACTTGCGACTCTTGAGTTGCAAGTGTCCATGGACGGCGGTGTCACTTACCATCAGGTGACCCGTCTGTTCGTCTGTCCCCCTATAGTATACAAAAAAAAAAAAAAAAGTTTTTTGTTAAAATAGTTATAATTCAGTGTTTAAATTTAAAAATCAGCAACTATTATGTTATATATTATATCAACAAAAATGCATATTATTACAAGAACACTACCAGAGTACATAAATAAAGAACATAATCGACATGACATTAAACGTCATGTCACATCAACGAAACAAATTTGATAAAATATCATCATCATCATCATCATCATCACCATCATCAGCCTATCGCAGTCCACTGCATGACATAGGCCTCTCATATTGCACGCCACTTCGATCTATTTTCTATTGACAAAATATAAATAAATAAAATAGTAGAATAAATTTTATTTTAAAGCATATTTCACATACTCACAGAAAACGGGTTGTGAAGTAACGATTGCGTTGCATTTCCATGAATGGATTAAGGTTTCCGATGGCCCAACTCCCCCTCTCCTCACCTCCCTTTCTTCTTTCCCCTCCTCACATCCCCTAATCCCTCATGATCCTCAAAGGCAGCGCAGTTACGACTCTTTGAGTTGCAGGTGTCCATGCCTAGAGAGCTCGCCTTGTATGTACATAAACAAGAGTTCAATAGGATTTAAATCCAAATAATATGGGGGTAGGCCAAGCACGATATGTCAATTTTCTTTCAATTTCTCATCAATTTTGTGTTGTTTCTCCGTGTTTTGCTCATCAATTACTTTCGATAGATCACATTCACGCATGGCGCTATCATACTGAACACCTCGGCGTTCTAACCATTGCTGTATTTCACTTTTCAGGGAATTTATTGAAGGCCTCGATAAGAACGATTTGAGTGCTATGGTAAGCTGTGCCATAATAATAACAGACTTCGGAGGTATGTTTGGTAAAGGTTTTTCATCATCAACCATCGAAAAATTTTGACATTCATGTCGCCATGATAATCACCTGTCGAGTGAGATTTGAACATCACAAAAGCATTATTTACAAAGCCATCGCGGCGGCCTGCGTGTACAATTATTATACAAGGTCCTTTACCGATACATTTTTTTACCCCTAAAAAAAGTTTGAACTTGAGACAGAAAATACGTTCAAGGAGAAAACTATTAATTGAACGTGACGACATCATGCACCTACGATGGCATTACATCAGAGATATAAAAAAATATCACCACACAAAAATGCTGGCCATCCAATACAGAACGCGACGTTATGAAGCCACGCTTAGGTACGAATGGGCCGGCTCGACCGGTGCGAGAGATGAGGCGACGGTCTCACAGAAAACCGGTCGTGAGGCAACGATTGCGTTGCATTTCTGCGAAATAAGTGAGATTTTCGGGGGGCCAACTCCCCCTCTCCTTTTTCCTCTCATCTGCCCCCCTCCTCTTTTTAGATCTCCTCACCCCCCTCTCGTCTTTCCGTCAGCGCACTTACGACTCGAGTTGCAGATGTCCATGAACGGAAGTTGTCACTTACCATCAGGTGACCCGTTTGTTCGTCTGCCCCCCTATAATATATAAAAAAATCTAAACCTCAGCTTTGTTAAAATACTTTTTTAAATTGAAAAGAAATTAAATTTCAAAAACGTTTGCGTAATTGTCTCTGATAGCAACAGTACTATATATTAAAATGTACAAATGACTTCACATACAACGAATGGCCTAAGTCGGTCCCCGTCAAATGTACATTAGTTATAAGAGAGAGATTTGTTAAAATATATGTTATCGCTCAGGGACAAGTAATATTCCAGGTATATTAACAACAATCAGTATTCTCTTATTTTATTCTATGGATTATGACGGATCATTTTTCCAAAAACAATCATAATATATATCGACCAAAGACAACATTAATGTTCCTAACACAAAATAAATAATCACCATGAAATGGTGGCCAGTTTTGTGAGGGCGACAACAAACATCAATAACTATTTGTAAGGATCCAAATAAACAGTATCACGAATATAATTAATTGCTGAAAGAGGTGGTTGATAACATATATGTATACTATGTGCCTTAGCCAGCAGGCGGGTGGACCAGAATACCTACCTAAAATGCACAATAATATTGACATACTTCTAAAGTTCTTATGTACTGAGACCACTCACAGAGAGTTTCATCATCTCAGAAAACGATTTTCGCGGTCCCTTGACATTTTCGTCATAAATAGATTAAAGGAACATTTGTATTTTTAACTTTTTTTTTCTGAACGTATCTTGAAACCCTTGCAATTGCCGTAATCTTAGCATTGACTATACACGCGTGATAGAGTTTATAAACAAATTATAATAATGCATCTTTTATTTTAATTTAATGTCTAAAAAAGGGACTAAAACACATAACGAATTAAAAAACTGAATATATTTGAAGTCATCATCATCACCATTATCATCAGTTCGTCATCGATGATGATGATGATGATGATATTTTAGTAACAATAATAATTAAGGGATGTTAGCCAAATAGTCCTTGACATGTGCAGGCTCCAGCCTGCGGAACCCGCTTGCATCACAAATGCCAACTTCTATGTTATCCGCTGTCATCTGACCTTCGAAGCCCTCCTTCAGAGTGAGGATCGCTGTGTGCACTGCATCATCTAGTTCTAGCTCCTCTGTGTATCTGAAAGTAAATTATTATTACAATTATTACAATACTTTTGTGAGCTATTCAGAGTGTGACGTCCGGTACCGTCGCGGCTGGACGACTTACTCCTTGAGAAAGGTCTCCTGTCAGGACCGAAACTAGTCGGGAATCCCCGAAATACACACGAGAGTAAAACCGTATATTTAAATCAAGATAGATTATTATTACATTAACGGTAGTAAAACTGACATGCATTTTTACTCATACATATACATGCCTATATACCCGAAGGGATAAGCAGAGCATTTACAACAACTGCTTTTCTGATTTAGTCACATTTACGTAATGGTATTCTATCGAATAGATAACACTCCGATACCTAAGTCGTCTTTTAAGCCACCCATGAGAACAGATGGGATGATACATATTACATACACTATTACATACACTCGAAATTTAACCCTCTTTCTTGCACAGTCGTGTAAAAATATATATTTATGAAGGATAGGATAGTAAGTGAAGTGTACAAAGTACAGTTAGTGAAAAGTGTGTTAAAATGTATCTAGGGCATATATACATTTACTTATGCATATAAAATAATTAAAGGTGTGTCATAAAAACATTAATTTTAAATGTAAATATTTAAGCTGATATTCGATTCGATATTTTAGTTGGGAATTCACAAAAAAAATCCAATTAATAAAATATGTAATATGGAAACAATTGAAAAAATTCCAAATTCAATTCCAGTCATACCTTTTTTCCAGGAAAGTCTTGCCATTATTGAAGTTCTTGCCCATAGCAGTAGCTTTCCAAGCAAAGTAGGCTCCGGAAGGATCACACTGGAACAGGTACGGTCTGTCTGAGTCCCAGCCACAAATCAGGAGAGAAACACCAAACGGACGGACACCACTAAAAAAAAATTGAAATACAAAATGAATTTCTAAGAGACAGCATAGGGTTATGGTAGCAAGGCTGTACAAATAGCCAACATTCACAGAAGCTGCTCAAAGATATAATGAATGTTATGATTAGGAACCGGTTTTTATGCATTTGCATATGAAATTGCATATTTACCCTATTCTCAGCAGTAATTACAAATTATATCTAACATTCAAATCCAAATTAATTATTTTTATCTCAAGAATTATTTGAAATTCTATTATTTAAAAAATATTTAAAGTTATAAATCAATACACACAGCGTCACTGCAACTATAGGTTGCTATGTCAAATGTCAATGCAGTTTGCCAGACTAATTGCAGGTATAAAAAGGCATGTTTTGAGTAAAAAGTCATCAGTTGCATATCAACGCTCGAACTGAAAGGACGTCCAGTGACTGCAGCTGCATTTATTAGAAGAAAATGGTTACTACTTAGAAAAGTTACGGAAAAAGCCGCTTAAGTGGTTGCTCTAATTGAAGCGTGCCAGAACCAGAGTGCTGTAGCTCGACAGCTGAATATCAGCCGATATTCAGTTCGTCGTGTCTACCAGCGCTATCGGGAAACACCGGTTATGAACGACGACGAGGATCTGGTCGAGCCAGAGCCAAAACTGGGCGCGAAAACCGATATTTCGGTACAACGGTGATCTTGCGCATCGTCTCCAAGAAACGCGTGAAGTGGAAGTCAGCCTGTGGACGGTCAGAAGAAGACTTGCAGAAGGTGGCCTGACAGCATAGGCCAGCAAATTGACGCGCCTTAAATTGACGCGGGGTCCTCACCTGGCCCGTCTTCGATTTGCACTTGACCAATGGAGAGAAGTCCTGTTCTCAGACTAGTCCAGGATGTGTCTTCATGGCAATGATGGTCGAGGACGGGCCTACAGAGAGATATGCCCAGTGATGTGTCGCATACGGCGGTGGTTCGTGTATGTTCTGGGGAGGGATCTCTCTCGAAGCCAAAACTGAGCTTGTCTTCATCGCTGGGGCCAATATAAGGAGTCAAGACAGAGGATTAACTGCTCGGGGGTACATAGAGGAAGTTCTCCAGGAACATGTCGTATCATTTAGCGGTTTCGTTGGAGATTATTTCCTCTTTATGCATGACAATGCAAAACCCCATACCGCTGTTATTGTACGACAGTATTTTCAAGAGGTACGTATTCCCGTAATGGAGTGGCCAGCTCGGAGTCCGGACCTCAACCCGATCGAGCATTTATGGGACACGTTAAAAAGAAAAATAAGAGGTCGAAATATTGCGCCAACCAATCTCCAGGAGCTACAAACTACGCACAAATTAGGCATTTTGGAAATTACAAGCCCATTCTTGCTACCTTGTTGTCAAGGTTTAGAAATTCAATTTCAAATAAATTATTGAGTCTCCTAAATCATAAATAGGATACAATTATTCATTATATCTTTCTTATAAAGAGGCCTCAACACTAACCCAGATTGAGTATACTCCTGCATGACTGTGGCCACCCTCTGGACGAGCTGGGCAGTGGGAATGGGCTCATGGTACATCAAATAATACTGCTGAGCCATTTTACGGGCCTGTGTCACAAGCAGACGGTAATCTGGTCCCATGCCGGAATACACCATACCTGAAACATATACTCATGAGAACATATGGGTCACCTGATTAAAAGCGAGTACTGCCATCCAGACACCTGCAATTCATTTTTAGGGGTAGTATGATTAAAGAGTCAAAGTTAGTGTTTGTTTTGTTTTTTAAAAGTCAACTCCTGCACTAGGATTAATTGTGTTTCCTTCCCAATTTGATCCCGGGTCTTTTAAGCGGGGCGTGAAAAAGCATCTCACCAGGCCGCCATAGTGTGGGTCACCATGCTGCATTGACTAGACATGCAATGAGGATGGCGACCACCACTCTTGGACTCCATTTATTGCTTATCATCAGGCAAAGTGGAGTCATTATGGTAGGCTTACGAATAAAAACTACTCCTAAAAAAACACTATGGTAGGCTAATATAAAAAAAAAAAAAAAAAAAATCGTGTATAGCGGGGCTCTTTCCACACATTCAAACAGACACAAAGAACGCCCAGGCACAGAACAACAATTTTTTCATTATAGCCTTTATTGCCAACAATAACAGTTTTGGTAACATTTAATAAGATAACTTTATTTTTTTTTTCCGTGTCGGCGTGTCTTTGCGACACATAGGCCTCTTCCAGCCTTTTCTACTCTTCCCTTATACTTGCAGTTCGCTGCCATAGTGGGCCTGCTATTTGCTTAATTTCATCAGACCATCGTTTTCTCTGCCTTCCTCTTTTTCCTTTTGCTTGGAATCTAGGGGTCCATTCGGTTATGTTTTTGGTCCATTTATTTTTGTTTTCCCTGAGCATATGTCCTGCCCATCGCCACTAGATTTTTTGTTTTGGTCACATCTTCTATTTTTGTTATGTGTCTTATGTCTGTGGCTCTTTTTCTGTCTCTTTTTGTGTAGCCCAGTATGCTTCTTTCCATGGCTCTTTGACATGTAATTAGTTTTTGGTCTTAGTAGGGTAGTATGGGTAATATGCAGGTGTTGTATACTTTTCTTTTTAATGTGATGCTATACTGTTTACTGTTATACTTGTGCTTTTCATGACTTCTTTAAGTGTCCAAAATCTTATCCATGAATTTGCAATCCTTCTCTCTATTTCTAGTTCCATTTGGTCACTGAATGCATGCATTAGTTGGCCCAAGTAAATATAGGAGTTTACAAATTCAACTTCCTCATCTTCTACTTTTATAGGTTTTTGAGACTTATTTGTTATTATTTTGGTTTTGGTTTTGTTCATTGTTAGTCCTAGTTTTTTTTTTTCAAAGTAGGACTAACAAAGAATAACAATGCAAGGAATCACAAAGTGTTGTCCCATAACACTCAACACAGCAGTGTGAACACTTAAATGCAGCGCCATCTGTGCAGGCTTAATGTTTATTTACATTCCAAGAGTAATATACACATATAAGTCTTTTCTATATGATTTAAAGGCCAACAGTCAGCAAATACAGCAGGAAACAATTTGTTATGCCAGCCATGGACACCTGCAACTCAAGAGTCGTAAGTGCGCTGCCCGCCTTTGAGGGTGATGAGGGATAAGGGGAGAGGAAAGAAGAGAGGAGATGAGGATGTGGGAACCGCGGGGGGGGACAAGGTGAGGAGAATGGAGAGGGGGAGTTGGGCTTCCAGAAACCTCACTAATTTCAAGGAAATGCATTGCATTAGTGGCTTCACAACTGGTTTTCTATGAGGCAGTGGTTTCGCACCAGTCAAGCAAGCCCATTCCTGTCTAAGCATGGGTCTGCCATGTACATAAGAACCCCATTTCTCTCTAAGGGTGGTAGTGGATAAAAGGCAGCTAAGGGAAAAGACTAAAAGACAAAATAAGAATGATTGAATGATTGATTGAAGATGGTAGTGGCACAGGCGTGAGCATATGTATGTATGTTATGAGAATGTTGAAAAGCAATTAGCTCACCGAACATGGTGCAATAATATTAATTAATATTTCTATGATAAAAACATGAATGTATAATTCATATGGTGAAAATATTATAATTGTGAAGGTTTCTTTACTTGTTTCTCACAATTTCAAGCCATAAAATTGTGCATACTCAATGAGTGTTGCAGAAAAGGAAATAGAACACCTTATATATATATAAGAGTTACTGTTTACAAGAGCTATCTGTAGTAATTCCCAAGATCTACATTAATATCAGATACATTTACAATTTAATAGCTGATAACTTACCAATATGTCCAGTAATCATCTCTACTTTGTTGACACTGTGTTCATCGTACAGGATGCTCTTGTGCTTATTTTCAGTTGCAATTACAACACCATTCGAGGCTAAAAATTTAAAATATATTTAGAAAAATTGCATAGTCACACTAAGGAAAACATAAACATATAAAGATAATTTATAAAAACTTTGTCAAAAAATAGAAGTTGTAGTAGTCTTCCAGCAAATTAGTCAGGGAAAGCTGTTCTTAAACACTAGTTAGTGCAGTTATAATCATCGTGTTGAAAAACACCGACGCCAATATAACCTCTTTCAAGAATTACTGACCTTTAATTCCGACGGAAGTACCGCCGGCGGCTACGGCGGCTAAAGCATATTCAATTTGAACTAACTTCCCAGAAGGGCTACGGAAAAATACATGAAAAACTTATTTAATAGCACGCAAAGAATACTCATAAACTTTGTTGAATAAACAAAGAAATGAGAACATAGGCAAAATAGTACATTATGCGAAATGCTAATATATTCTTATAAAATGTAATAATGAGCTAAAGAAACGTTAAAAGTAAGTTAATATACTATTTTTTTACCTAAAAGTTGTGAGAGAGAAACTGTAACGCTCAGACGCCATGATTACAAAGCAGAATGTCAAAATCTAGTGCTGTCATGTCCTCGGCAAAATAGCAAAACGTCAAATTTGCGTTTAGTTTACGGATTACCGTGAACTTCGTAGAATCAATACTGAGATGAAAGATGAAAGAAAACCAAAAGAGGGTGAGTTTAGAAAATTCTTTGTTTAATTCAGCTCTAAAAGGGAAGTGACTAACATGGACTGGACTACCTATTATTACGGAAGGACAGCATCTCGAAAACGTGTGTGTTAATGAGTTGTAATTATATATTTCGTATTTAATTGTATATACATATAAGGTAATTTTTAACCTTTTATTTCTCAGTATTATTTGATATTATTGTATCGACTTTAAATGAGAATTAATGAAAGTAAATACTAAAAGTTTCCTATCCAAATAAGTAGCTTCTCACGCATTGGTTGATTTTGAACCAATTAGAACCACCAGTATTTCGCTCAATAATTTGACTGACATTATTTTTTGTATTGGAAACTGAGCTATTTATAATTTTAATGATCTTTCAGTGAAAATTACTAATAAACAACCGTGCGATATGTTAGGAAGCCTCAGGGGTGTTTCGCCGTCATCAGAGACAATGTCTGAGGGTACTTTAGAGAGAAATCGAATTGAAAAAGCGCTTATATCTAAGACTCAAACTCATAGTCAGCTATTCCAGAAAAATATTGGTGTTAAAAATTATTCTGACAAGAACGGTAATGATGTTACGAAGGCTGTACATAAAGGAAGGAAGACCTTTGCGTTTTGGACGCTAGTTTGTTTGTTGTTTATCCTCGCTATCGGGAATTTGATGCTAACATTTACTATACTCGCTGTTTTGAGGCTAGGTCAAGGTAGGTTTTTTGGTATCTTTTTAAATTTAAGTACATATTTCACATTAGTTTTTAATTTTTTTTTTTGGATTTTTTATTTATTATATTATTCCTATTCCCATCCATATTATTTCCATCCATCCATTTTATGATGCATGTTTGAAAATAATTTGTTTTTGTTTAATTTCTTTATTTTAGTTTTAAATAAATGTCAATATTTATCTGTGATTTGTAAAATAACATAAGGGAAATAAGACTACAAAACAATGCTCTCAATGTAAACAAGAACATTTTTTGCATCTAAATACAGACCTCAGGTTACTTACCATAATTTTACCTGGTTATATACCAAGTGACTATCATTTCAGGTATGGAGAGTATGGAATTTTTGCCAGAACACAATGCAATAAAATTCTTTGGGGATATAGACTTTGAGCACTTATACAAGAAGGATGGTCTGGTTGAGAGTTTCCGTGACACTCCAATGAGTATTACCAGCGAAAATGGTTCTGTCCTGTTTAATTTACAAATTAAGTATGTATTACACTAATATATAAAAAGCACCTGTAACAAACTAGCATGTATGAAAGAACTGATGAATATGGAAGGGACGAAAGTTTTGTGTCTTGATCATCACAAATGGCATTTTACTGACTCTGCTTAGCCTAGATGAGTATACATATACATATATAAAGAGAGTATATACATATGTATATAAAAAAAATTGTGTATGAAAAGATGAAAGTGACCATAGTCTGGTGTTCTAATATTACTTTGTATAGTTGAAGGAACAGGTAGCATATTGGAGAAACGTGATATTATGTATATGTATGCATATAAGGAACAGGTAGCAGTGATTTGAATGCCCACATTGCCAACCATAACTTAAGCCCATTTACTTAATAGCGGGCAAAACTATTGCTGTCTTCCAGTCACTGTATGACAATATAAATGCTGTCTAATAGATAACAGGTCTATCCCTTAGTCGCCTGTCACCGCACCTATAGGCAGAAATAAGGTTACCCTTTTCTACTGTACGGAGTAATCACACAGAGTAATCATATGGTTTTTTATTTGTAATTTATTTATTTAATGCCCATGCTTACTTGCTAGCTTTAGGCAGTGTCACACAGCCTTAAATTTGTACTTTTGTAAGCCATCCCTTCCACCTCTGCACATAGGAGATAATTCATTGGCCCACGACGCTAAAGAAAAAGCCGATCTTCTGGGCAAACTCTTTGCGTCCAACTCGACCCTGGACGACGGGGGAAACGCACCGCCGACCATACCGCAGTGCGAGACCCTCATGCCGGAAATCCAGTTTACACAAAGGGCACGTTTACGTAAAGCGCTTCTTTCCCTCCACGTTCTTAAGTCGAGTGGGCCCGATAAAATCTCTCCTATCGTGCTGAAGACGTGTGCTCCTGAGTTGGCACCGGTTTTAACGCGCCTTTATCGGCTTTCCTATTCTCTTGGTGTAGTCCCGAACTCATGGAAGACAGCTCTAGTGCACCCAATCGCTAAAAAAGGAGATCACTCCGATCCGTCCAACTACAGACCCATAGCCATCACCTCCTTGTTCTCCAAGATAATGGAATCCATTATTAACTTCCAGCTCCCCGGGTACTTAGAAGACCACCAGCTCCTCAATGATCGACAATACGGCTTCCGTCGGGGTCGTTCAGCTGGTGATCTTCTCGTTTACTTGACTAACCGGTGGGCACAGGCGATCGAGATCAAGGGGGAAGCGTTGGCCGTTAGTTTGGACGTGGCGAAGGCCTTTGGTCGGGTCTGGCACAAAGCGCTTCTTGCGAAGCTTCCTTCCTATGGGCTTCCCGAGAAACTGTGCAATTGGCTCACCAGTTTTCTTACAGACAGAAGCATCAAGGTCGTTGTTGACGGTGCATGCTCCGACTCCAAGTCTGTTAATTCTGGTGTCCCACAAGGCTGTGTGCTATCACCCACGCTGTTTCTTCTGCATATCAATGACATGCTGCAGATTAGCAGCATCCATTGCTATGCAGACGATAGCACGAGTGATGCCCTTTACACCGGCCGCGCTAACATTTCTCGGGTAAACGTCATCGAAAGCCGATCCAAACTTGTGTCTGAAATCGAAACTTCTTTATCAAAAGTTTCAGATTGGGGTCGACTTAACCTAGTCCAATTTAACCCCACGAAGACACAGGTTTGCGCGTTCACCGCTAAAAAGATGCCATTGGTCGTATCACCTCAATTTGAGAGCACTTCCCTAACTGCATCAGCCAGTATCGGAATCCTTGGCGTCGATATATCAAGCGAAGTCCAGTTTCGCGGTCACTTAGAGAGTAAGGCCATATTAGCCTCGAAGAAGCTTGGTGTGCTAAACAGATCGAGACAGTATTTTACTCCGGCCCACCGCCTTCAACTTTATAAAGGCGCAGGTTCGGCCGCACATGGAATACTGTTCTCATCTCTATGCAGGTGCACCCCAGTACCAACTTCTCCCTCTTGACCGCATTCAACGGAGAGCGACTCGCATCATCGACTGCCAAGATATTTCTGATCGACTTGACACCTTGGCGTTGCGTAGAGATGTAGCTTCACTCTGCATCCTCTATCGCTTGTATCATGGGGAGTGTTCAGAGGAATTGTTCGGACTTATACCGGCTGCTGGTTTCCGCCATCGTCCTACGCGACAAAATATCCATCCCCATCACCTGGACGATTGGCACTCCACCACTGTGCGCTTCTCCAGAAGCTTTTTGCCTCGCACAACCAGCTTATGGAACAAATTGTCGCCTGCCGTATTTCCGAACCGATACGACCTTCAAACCTTCAAGAAAAGAGCGTACTCCTACCTAAAAGGCCGGCAGCGCACTTGTTACCCTTGAGTTGCGGGTGTCCATGGGCGGCCGTAGTCACTTACCATCAGGTGACTCGTCTGCTCGTTTGCCCCCTATCGCATAAAAAAAAAAATGCTGAACATATAAGCTCTGACAAAGGTGACTAGTATTATTATACATTTTCTATACTATATACTGACATACTTAAGATGAGCCTAGTCATAAGCCTAGTTAAAACAATTATTATTCGTTTATAGACCTTCTCGGTATGAGAATAAACTCACTGTGAATACATCAGGAATTTTTGTGAGAGGGGTAAACGCATTGGAGCTTGTCGACCCAGACTCTGGAGAATTGGTATTTAGCACAGCATCGGCTGAAATGAATATACCTGATGGTGTTAAGAACTTGCATGCAAGGGTAAGTAACATAATATATTTTGAATGATAATAATGAGACCAAAAAACATTTCGTTGTTGTTTTCACCTCTTCAAGTGATGTAAAACTTTTTTTTTTTTAAAAGACAACTTCTGCTTTAGGAATAATTCCTGTGTCGCGGGGGACTTAACAACCATTTAATCAACGGACAGAAAGAACACCCAGACAGACTGAGCAACTCACAAGTGTGTTGCACGCTCTTTTCTTAAAGGTTTGAAAGTCGTATCTTTCCGGAAATACGGCAGGCGACAAATTGTTCCACAGGCTGGTTGTGAGAGGCATAAAGCTCCTGGAGAAGTGCACAGTGGTGGAGTGCCAATCATCTAGGTGATGGTAATAGCAATGTTATATATTGTCCAAATATGTGGTAGTAGGAATCCAGATAGACACCTGGTGTTAAAATTCCAATGTTCTCCAAAGGAGCTTGTTGTTTGCGGCTTGCACACAAGATATATATCAGTAAGTAGGTATATACATACATATGTCTCTTCTCACTTTTAATTCTTGTGTCTTTTCCCAGTTTTAGCTCAATGCTGTATGTCTTATTCAACTCAACTCTTAAATTAGATTTTTTACTGTTCGCTATGAAGACAGTAAATCAGTCCATCAATATTCATAAGCATATATAACAACAAACAAGAAAACAAGTTTAAAATAAATGGTTTTATAATAATAACAATAATTTAAATAATGTACTAGGTATCACACCACTCTCCTCAGCCTAGGGTAATTATTCAGATTAAAAAATGCTACTCCATGGGCCATTTTGTTGCCAACAATTTCCGTATTAGATTCCTGTGTCGCGTGGACCTGACGAACATACAAACAACGGACACATAGAACACCCCGACAAAAGACAACTATTTGTGGATAACACAGATTTTTGTACCATATGAGAATCGAACCCCACACCCTCTGATTCAGTAGACGGGATCACTAAAAGCTAGAACAACAGGCTAGTACAGCGTAATCTTTTCTACTAATCAAACCCTTTCATTTGATACCCATATTGAAGGGGTTGTGAAAAAATATGTAATCCGCCATTTTGTGGCAGCGGCCATCTTGGATTTACAATTAAATACTGAATAAATTCAATTTTATTACTAAATATCAGATAATCTCAACATGAAAGTAGTACAAAATAGTTTTTTGCCCCAAAAATCAAGAAATAGGACAAGCTAAACATAGTCGTTTAAAAACACCATCTTTACCACACTTAGTTAATGCCTCTGAATCACATGTTTATACCACGAAAATCTATCACTGCTCGTATGCGTCGTACTCCTTTCTCTCCTCAACATCACTTTCATTAATATTTTATATATATTCTAGCAAATATTAACTAAACGCATAACCGCACCAGTGGATGAAGATCTTAACCTTCGAACAGAGAGTTCAGCCCATCTTCGAGGAGCGGAAGGTACCCATATGGAGTCCAAAGAATTATTTTGGAGCGCTGACCAGGATATTTACCTAAAATCTATAAATGGCTCTGTGGTTTTAAGCGGCAAGGAGGGTGTATTTATTGATGTAAGGTATCTGCCCAGGGCGGTGACAGTGAATAAGACAGATAAATACAGCCAGGGTACAGGGCAGTTCAAGGTATGTGTGTGTATGCCTCAAGGGAAGCTCTTCAGAATAGCAGTACCTACAGGGCAGAAAGTAACTTGCTCTCATATAAACATGACAGGGGATTTGAACCCTTGTGTCTAAACCATAATTTTTATATAAGCTTGCGTTGTTTAGCAGCTTCAAGTGAAGCAAAAATATATTATATGTATATTTAATAATGGTCATTATTATAAGCGTGTGGGACTAGTCAAAACTTACTTATAAAATGGTAAATACATTTATTCCCGCTGCATAGTTTGCGACCCGACTGGGGTTCTATTAAGGAGATACACGACCTGGAATGTCGTAAGGGAATGCGATAGATCAGTACATATTGAAAATAATACTAAAATATAATTAAATTTAAAGGTGCCTTTATTCATTCTCTTCTCATGACAACAGAATCCTCCGACGGCAACGACTTGACAAGTCGTGTAGCTCCTTGATAAAGAGCCGTTTTCGGGTCCTAAACTATACGTAGTACAGGTGTCGGTGCAATTTATTCCTTTATTATATACATATGTATAACATATAAATACCAGTCAAGTAATTTATCTAGTCAATATTAAAAAAAAAAAGTTAATTAGTCAATGTTGGCACCCATTTTGTGTAAAATTTAGAACTGTTTCAACTAAATGTTTATACCTATAGCTGTTATAAATAAAATAATTTAGATAATGTTTTGTTTTATTTTGTACGTTTATATCTGTTAACTCTGCTAGCATACATAAACATGTTCAAATTCTGTATTTCTAATTCCTGCTGTAAGGTATATATATTTTTTTTGGGTTTGACAAGCGACTACCCCGCCAATGGCCAAATGGAATTTAAGAGTCGCAAGTGCGTTGCTAGCCTTTCAGGCCAGGCCAGGCCAGGCGAGAGTATGTCCAAAATGAAACAACTTTCGTAAGTGTAACTCCTTATTTTAATGTCGTATAAGCAGAAAATGCAGGCAGTTCCATTGAATTACACGTAAACACATTCAAATGCTTAATTTTCTTTTATATACAGAAACATTTATTATATTCAATACTAAATTTTACTCATTTTTCTCAACACATTCGTGGTCGTAATTAATGAAAATTTTTGAATGTCTAATTGTCGAATATGACATACAAGATAAATAATTGACGTTTAAAAGTAAGAAGATAAATGCGTCTATCGTGATATATCGTAAGAAGTATCGTAAAAGCACGTTCGTAAAGTCTTTTAAAAAAATCCTTAACTCCTAACCGTTAAGGAGTTGTAACTTCCACCATCAGCTCAGCGACATGAGACGCAAATATCTTTTTTAGAAATATATGAAAAAATATTGCTTGTGCCTTATAGTTAGAGGGATTCTCTAGATTACCCTGGGATCCCATCGTCAAATCCTGGCCTGGTTACAATGGTACTCTTGCAAGAGTAATAAAATTATTTTAATCAGTCGACAATTGTTGGAGAAATCAATTAACATAAAAAAAATACATACAATCAAACCTCTTTTTTTGAAGTCGATTAAAAATGATGAAATGAAAGTATTATTTAACATTTAAATTTAAAAAGTGGAAGAGTTGTTTTATAAGTTTATTATAACGAGCTAATATCTGAAACTAGCAGTCAGATTTCAGTTAATATTTGCATAGAATAGAATATTTATTGTCGATAAATAAAGGCATTAAAATTCAAGCTGCGTCCCTTAGGAGCAGAGCAGTGAGCATTAACGCAGATTAAAGGTATAAGTTAATGTTAAACTGTAAAATAAAACCGTTATTCTTTTCAACCTTGGAATTGTTTTTATAGGCTTGCCACTAGTATGTTAGATAATACAAATTGTAATTGGCAGTGTGTGTGTTAAATACACCTCTGCTTACCCTTTAAGTATATAGCGACGATCGTATGTACATTATTTCTGTATATTCAAATAGAAAAAAATCTAATTTACTTTTTATTTTTTACCCTTCTCAAACGAACAAAAAATAAATTTCAAATCATCATTTCAGTTAATGAGATTAGCTCTTTCAAACATACAAAACTAATACCATTAATATATAATACCGTCCGTGAATTTTAGATCTAAAGAGCTCTCAAAGGCTTACTTCTTAGGGTTACGGGTCCCATGCAATAGACTCGGTTGTGATAGAACACCGTGCGGTTTTAGTCGGTTCGATTCCGACATACCACTTAACTCTTGAATCCGGTGAGTTGTGTTCCACAAGTTACATAAGAAATGTATTTAGTTTCCAACATACGTAAAAAATGTATGTCATTCTCTACAAAAGACGTTCAAACAAATATCACTAGCGAAATCACCAAACACTATGTCTCACTGTCTTCGGCTACAGACCAACGCAAAATAACACAGATCACATAATGTTCCTTCTTCAAACTGCGCCGGAACTGTTCTCGCTGCTCACTATCTGGTATGTGATTAAATACTCGGGGTAAGCCTGTAATTGAAAACAAATTTAGAATCAATGTTAAGCATTATATAGTTTTTTTTTATATGAAGCTTAAAGGCCTAGGAATTAACTATAACGACACGTCCTCATCGTGTCGTTATAGTTAAAAAAAAGATTTGATTTGATGCCTAATCCTTTTGCTAATTTTAAGTGAAATTATAGGACTTATACAGAGCATTAAGATTAGAAGAGCATTAATTAAGTATATTTTGTAGTGTGGATTTGTTGTTTATTTCCAAAAAAAACTATACACAAATAAAATTATAGTTATGGCTAAAACACCTATATTTATTGATTTGTGGGAATGTTACAGATAGATTACACATTATAAAATGTAAATGCTAATAGTACACGCAAAATAATCCGCGTATAGAAAATCAGTATAAATATTACCATTAGGTGACCCGTTTGCTTGTTTGCTCATTGCTCCAATCGCATAAAAAAATAATTGCGCATTTCACTAAGGAACTGTCCTATTCGATTTTATGAATGAGACAAAGAATATTAAATTAAGGAATTGTGGATTTTAAGCTTTTAACTACTGTAATTTAGTGCAACTGGACGAAAATATCAATATCCGCAAGGTATGTGGTGTACATTTTTAAGATATGACGAAGAGGCCCTTACACCGGCCTTTTTTGCCAATATAGGCTAGACGAGACACAGCACATCACGCTTCAATACAGCTCTAGGTACCGCATAACAGAAGTGATTAGTAAAGCACATTCACTATTTGTGTAACTTGCATACGGCGACCCTCCCTTATAAATAACCCTCCACCTCTTTCCCTTACTCGTGTCATGAATTGACTAAAAACGACTGAAAATGGCGCTGATGGGTGTCACACCACGGTTAACAAGTACACTGCTCAGCCTCATCCAACAAGACAGTGGTAGGACATATGGCCCTGAATCGACACCTATTCACGTTTCTAACGTGACAGCCCTTAATATCAGGGAGGAAACGGCCGCCATCGTAATTCTGGAGTGCGAGGGAGTGGCTACACAATGGGTTAGTATTCTCGCGTGTGAGGATTATCCTAGAAGCCTGTGAATGCCCTAGGAGACTTCTACACTTCTGGAAGGAGCTATGTAGGCTCAACGGGTCAGTCTGTCTGTACACAAAATGGACCAGTAAAGAATCTAAATATGGAAACAGAGCCCTATAAAAATACCAATACACGAATTGACTCGGAGCATAGCAAAAAGACGTCTGTTTCCTTAGCTGTAAGGTTTAGAATGTGAATCACGAAAGACACCTATTTCAAGAGGTAGGTTAAAGCTCGTCGTGTTTCTCTCACCTGCTCGCCCCTATACACGACGTACTCCGGGAAGCAGAGGCCGCCCTGCGAGGGCCGGCCCGCCACGGAGTGGTGTCCGGGCGGCGCGTGGGCCATCTTCATCGCGGACATCAGCTGGAACGCGCGACCTAGCGTCACTCTGCATAATAGCATTTGTCTGGTGACAGAAAAATATTAGTTATACTTTGAAGAAGGGCTTTTATATATCCCGGGTCCCTTGCAATAGACCTATTTGTGATGGAACACCGTGTGTTCGGTTCGATTCCGACACACGGCATCACTGTTAGCTCCTCCCGTGGTTTTCCACGCGTTTCCAAACGAAAAAAAAAAGTGATTATGTAGCAACCTTCGCCGCGTCGAACGGAAAAAAATATGAATAAAAATTATGCGCTTGCAAAAAAGGACACTGAGCCGAGATCTTTATAAAGAAACTTTGAAACTGATCTTGATTTGTTTACAATGGCAACATCGAGTGCACTCTTTCGATTCGACAATTGACGGGGAAATAGCTTAACATATGTAAAAAAGGTACATACATTCGAACATAGAACCTCCCCCTTTTTAGGAGTCGGTTAATTTTTTTTTTTTATATTAGCCTACCATAGTGACTCGACTTTGCCTGATGGAAAGCAATAGGTAGAGTCAAAGAGTGGTGGTCACCATCCTCAATTAGTATGTCTTTCCTTTAAGAATAGTACTTTTTTGATGTAAAGAATGCAAAATTTTCTGATAATTCGTTGAATAGATTTGTGAGTGTAACAAACAAACTTACATTCCAATTTATATCGTGTGTTGTATGTGTAATCTGTATTGTCAATTAAGTAATAAGTTAGAATCAGTGGGGATAAATTAGTTTCATTTTGGGAATTTAATTTTACATTAGAAAATTACATTTACGATTGTAAAATATTCTTAAAACGGTTTACGTCATATGATATTTTAAAGTCATTTTTCAAGCTTCGCTTCTCTCACCCTCTCTTTCTCCCTCCATATAAAAAGCAGAGATAGTTATACGTACCTGTGACACAGGTAACAGCTCCTATCCTTGTGTGTTGGACACCCAGACCCTCCTCCGAAGCCATACACGTATTGGTTACTCTTGGAGGAGTGCTCAGCGAAATATATACCCGCGCCGAACATACCACCTGATTATAAACCATACATTATCTGTGGGTTTATGCAATTACTCATTTCTTTTTTGATCTATAGCGGGTCTGACGAACAGACGGGTCACCTGATGGTAAGTGAAAACCTCCGTCCTTGGACACTTGCAACTCAAGAGTCGTAAGTGTGCTGCCTGCCTTTGAGGATGATGAGGGATCGAGGGACGGGGGGATGTAGGAAAAGCAAAGAGGAGAGGAGAAGTTGGAACTCCGGAAACCTCATTCATTTGGGGGAAGTGCAACGCAAGCGTTGCTTCACAACCGGTGTTCTCTAAGGCCGTGGTATTGCACAGGTCGAGCCGGTCCATTCGTGACTAAGCATGGTCTAGCGGGTTCGATTCCCGCTCGGGACAATTTGTGTGAACCACATATAGTTCTCACGAGCCTGGGGGTTCTTTGTGTCCATTTTTCTATATTTGTAAAGTCCGCCGCGATACAGAAACCACTCAGAGTTGTCTTTTCAAGGTCACCCAAAACTTAATTCAGTTGTATTAGGTAATATGTTACCGATATAGGCGTGTCGTTCGTCGAAGCCCTTCTGCACGATGGCGTTGATGAAGGGCGAGCCGTGGAACAGCATGCGCTCGTTGTGCGCGCCCGCCTCCGCGCACACCTCGCGCCGCCGGTGCTGGTAGCGCTCCCACAGCCGACCGTTCACGAGCTTCTGTATCTGTTATATCCACATACGTTATTACTTAATTTCCTTCAATTCCTGCAGTAAAATGGAGCCTTAATGTTAAGTTACACTCTTAGCAATACATCTGTGTAAATTTAATCCAATTCTTTGCCTTAGTTTTCGCGTGATGCGCGTACAAACATATAACAAAATTCTAAAACTCACGTTAGAGTTTTTGCAATATCTATAATATTATATGGACTATTACAGTTTTATCATATCTTCTTTGAGAATCAAAACCAGGTTAAGCTTATCATAAAAGTGCTTTGTCATTAGAATTGAAGTTGTATATAAAACGTGGACTCAGAAAAGCGGGTCAAATTTAACACTCGAGCTTTGACCCAACAAACATATATTGTAGCTTAAATAAAGGCAAAACCCGTTAAATAAAATAATAACTTATCTATTTTTCTTCATCGATGTAGTTATGTTGAAATCTTTTAAAATTTTTCAAATGACACCTAAACAACATAATATTAAATTGACTGGCCTGGCCTAGCAGTTAGTGACCCTGACTGCTAAGCCAGAGGTCGTGGGTTCGATTCCCACCCTGGACAAATATTTGAGTGATGAGAATGATCATGTTGTGGTTACCATGGCACAAGCTCTGCTTAGCTATGCATCAAACATAATAACTCACCCTAACAACATTATAATGTGTGAAGGCTCCCCCGGCCTGGTCCCTGTGCGCCCTGACGGAAGCTTGCATCTCCCTCTCTACTATCGTGTACTCGCTCTCAGCACACCCCTCCTCCGAGGGGGGGACCACCTCCACGAGGGTTGTACCTCCGTACCATTCTGAAAACCAAGTTTTTTTATTTTTTATGATATAGAGGGAAAGACAAACAGATGGGTCACCTGATGGTAAGTGACAACCATCGTCCATGGACACCTGCAACTCAAGAGTCGTAAGTGCGCTGCCCGCCTTTGAAGGTGATGATTGAACGGGGAAGAGGAAAGGCGGAGTTGGGACTCCATTACCCCCCACTCACTCGACAATTGTATTGAAAGCATTGTTTGTCCGTCGGTTTTCTGCGAGGGTATTACTCCGATCGAGCCGGCCCATTTGTACCTAAGCATGGCTCTCCAACTATTAAAGGTATACATTAAACATAGATTTTAAATGACGTTTGATGTTATCTCCAAACGCATACACCGCATTGTACTCCTACTATTAAGACATTTCAATACAACCCTCCTTCTTGCACAGTCAGATAAAATTCGATCTGATCTTGATGCATGGTAGTGGTAGTGAGACTCTTGAATGGTTACTCGTAAACCTAATGTAATGTTTACATTACATTAGGTTTACGAGTAACCATTCAAGACAAATATAATGTAATGTTTATTTAATTATTTATTTTTAAAGTGAATATATAACAAAATATTCTGTGATTATTTCAAGCGTCTACCTCTTGCTGTTATCAATATCGAGCAAAAACGAGCAAAATAATCAGTTTGGTGTATGAGAGCCCCTTAAATATTTATTTAATTCTGGTTTTTAGTACTTGTTGTTATAGTGGAAACAAAAATACATCATCTGTGAAAAATTCAACTGTCTTACTATCACGGTTCCTGAGATAGAGACTGGTGACAGACGGACCGACAGACTGACAGCGGAGTCTTAATAATAGGGTCTTGTTTTACCTTGCGTCCTCTACGTATATCAGTAAATAGACTCACCCGTAGCAGCCTGTAGGCTATGTCTGGCTGCCTTGAGAAGCCGGTGCCTATGTCCGTACGCAGCCACTCCCACTGCCCTGAGGTCTTCATGAGACATCTCCGAGAGGATGTCCACGGTTATCTGTTCCCGTTCCAGGGCTGCTGTGAGTTGTTCTAGACCGATGCTGGAAACCACAGTTAAAGAACAACTATACATTAATTTATACATATTATGTTATAGGTATGCGGCCCTGACTTGCTTGAGATATTGCTTATACTGACATTAAACAACTTATAGACATAAATATTTATTTAATTAAATCCTCATGCACGGATCGTATTGCAGAGATAAGAGTGGAAGGTACAAATACGAAAACTTAAAACAGTGAAGGAAATGGATATATATGTATATATATATATATGGTATATATATATATATATATATATGGTATATATATATATATATATATGGTATATATATATATATATATATGAATATTATAAAGGTGCAAGAACTTTTATGCTGATTTGGTCACTAAAATAATAAGTTAAATAAACACAATAGGTATATGGATTACACACATATAACATACTTGTATAAACACGCAAATATACACATACACAAACTTATATATATATACATGCCAAGTTGTCGCATTGCGGAGAAACGTAATGTAGGTATATATTATAATCTACCTGATCACATCTAAATCTATTCAAAGTCAGCTAAAGAATATATAAATATATATAGCAGATGCAATAGGCTAGTTCAGTCTGTACTCACCTAGACAGAAAGGTTTGTAAAGACTCTGAAGTGGAGAGAGCTGATGCTGGTCTACCTGCAGCGTCTTCCAGGCTGCCTCGGGACCCTTCCGCCCAGTAGTTACTCGGCACCACCTATACATATATTGATAAACTTCTATTAGGATATAGGCAGATCACAGTTTGATGGTTCAATTCCCTGCCAAGGCAAATAATTTTGCAGCTGTCTGGTTACCATAGTACAAGCTCTGCTTAGTTTGGGATCAGACAGCCTCGTGTGAGATGTCTCAAGTTGTTATTCCCTTGTGACTTGGTAGGCCATGTTAGTATTTAAGATAATTTTATAGGTTAAATGGATCATTAGTGAAGCTATCTAAGAACAAGCAATATCATATTAGTGCAAAGACCTGTTCTTACAACCAACCTATACAGTTCAACGCCATCTATCGAAAATAAGTTAAACTGTGTAGTTAATACTTATTCTGCCTTGCGTTATGGAAGCTCTTGAACCAATTTATAGATATACAACTTCCTAACATTAAGTCCAATAGTCGGAGGATCCTTCATTTGCGTCCAACTCATTCAACCGCAGTGACCCCAATGAAAGTACTAACCGGTAACGCCAACGGCACGGTGTCCCCACTCGGCATGAGCACCGGCATGTGAGGGGGGGGCAGTGGCGGAGGGAGGGGGGCGGCAGCCCCAACTTCTCCTGCTGCTGACGTCATAGCGTCTTGCAGCAGCGAGCGGACGTCTTCTGCTCCAGCCAGGTCTAAAGCCGTTTGACCTTCTTGGTTCTTGAGATAAGGATCTGATCCGTGGGCGAGCTGAGAAAAATTTTAAGGTTTTCTTTAGGTAATTAACTATTTGATAGTAAGCGGTCACCGCAAGCAATATTGCATAAAAACGATATCTATCAGTAGTTGAATTTAAATATTATGTATTTAAGACTTTCTGTCTTAAAAGGAAGTGGTAAAATTATGTTTTGCAAATGGTATTACCAACTGCTATGAGTCATATTAATACCATTGTCTCTCTTCGTATAGAAAGCTGTTATTTAAGTTCTAATTTGTAGATAATAAAATCAATATATGACGTAACATACACACGCATTGTGAAACCACTTAAAAAGGCTTATGCTCTAGGCCTTCAATTCAAAAAGTTAGTTTGGCAAAATTAATACAGAATAATTAACATCATTCAAAACTCAATTAAAGATAATACACATAGAGCAAATTCTACAAACTGAGATATATAAAGCATTAACATTAAAAAAAATTAACCCCCACTTTAGGTAAATAGGTGTCTTATACTTACGAGTAGGGAACAGAGCTGAGTCCGAGCCTTATGTGCAGCCTCATGTAGCGGCGTGAACCCCCACCTGTCTGCTGCATTAGGAGGGGTTCCAGCTCGGAGGAGGAGCGCGGCCAACTCAACGTGACCGTAAGACGCAGCATTGTGAAGAGGCACTAGGCCTCCCTTGTCCCGAGCCCCCACTAGAGCACCTGCTTCTAGAAGTGCTTCTGCTACTTCCAAGTTGTTGTAACCGGCTGAGAAACCGTATTATCCAAATTAAAGAAAACTCAGATGGACAAAAGTATCGAGCATTTAAAATGTGAAAAAATATCAACCTTTTTCATTAAGACACGAGGCCAAAATCGAAATTAAACAAATACATGAACTCACCAGCTAAATGTAACGGCGTTGAGTTCCTTCCGTGAGTGTCTCTGCAGTTCACATTCTGTGGGGTTATTAATTTTCTGAAACAAACATGATATGTATTAAACGACTAAAATGGTCTTTCGAGCCGAATTCCTTACATTTTCTTACATGAAATGTAAATCATGAAGTTACTTTTACATGAAACAGTGACATGTTCCTTCGAGCAGGATGAGTTATAGATGTTGTGCCATAATATCATTTATAAAGGTTTGTTTTTTGTAACTTTGTAATCTATGATATGGCTATTGGTTCCTATAGAAGACATAGTTGAAAAAGTAAACCACCTGGCTCTGGCGAGATCTCCTCTCTTGGCCGCGTCTAACAAAGCAGCATCTCCTCTCAGAGCGTCAGCAGTATCACAGTCTCCCGCCCGGACCAACTGCAGTGGAGTTAGTCCATCACGGTTTCGTCGGCTTGGGTCAGCTCCATGCTAGTGAAGACGAAAAAATATCATTTTATTTTCCATTTTTGTAACACATCTCCATTAGGAACGTTTTCTGTGAAGCTGGGTCTTTATAGATATTCGAAATTAGTGGATCACACAAATTTTCGTACCGTGTGGGAATCAAATTCATGCCACATCTAGCCCAACCAGGATCTCTAACCACTTGGCATACAGACCAGTCAAATTGGCCTGATCCTGAATCGCGCTATAAGCTCTCGCCGATTAACTTCCCAACATCAGGTCTGTCTAAGCATCTTTATAAGTTTTCATTTAAATTTTGACCTCTCTGCCCAGGCCTAAGAGTATAGCATTGTTTAAAGCTGACCAGATAGGCTTTTTACATTTTTTGGTAATATAAGATTTTATTGGACCTTGATGCTGCTTTCTCATACTATTATATTTTTTTTATTGTATTTAATGTATTACCAGTTTCAAAAAAATATCATATGCTTATTTGGTAGGAAACTAACACCTCTTCTAGTCTTCTATATTCCCTTTTAAAAGGGACAATTACCCAGCCTATTATTACTTCATCTAAATTGGTTTAATAACTCTTCCCATCTCATTCTAAATACACCAGAAACTGCTCGATAACTTCTCTTAAACACATAACTCCATCCATTGGTTGGCTGTGAGAGATTGGTGCGATACCGCCGCCAATTGTACAATTCGCTTACAGTTTTAAGCTATATAACGTATTATATTTTATTTTATTCAGCATATATAGCAAGTATTTAATACACAAAATGCACAATGGGCTTATAGCTAATAGCAATTTCGTCCAGGCAACCTTTGGATGGACAGGAGTGTATTGGTTAGGTAATTTTGGTGCTAAAAGGACAAAGAATATCATGCATTTATTTTAATAAATTACTAGCTTTTGCCCGCTACTTCGAACGCGATTAATTTTGAATCAAGTACACATCTATATTTTTATCTTTGCAGAGACGAAGTAAAATTGAACCTATAATTTAAGTTAGACCCCTATCAATACATTTGTGAAAACTGCATTTAATTATATGCGGTAGTTTTTGCGTGGTGCGTGTACAACAATACAGATAGACATACAAAAATTCCTGCCCCTATTAGTTTTTCTTCAATATCTACAATGAACAGACATCAGCGTGTTATAATTGTTTCATAGCGTGTATAAATACCTTGAGCAAAAGCCGTACGATATCAGCCTTTCCTTTGGCAGCTGCCTCGTGTAATGGTGTGAACCGCCAGAGGTCGTGGGCGTTCACTCCAGCTCCAGCACACACTAGCAGCTCTGTGACTTCGTAGTGACCGTACGAACACGCGTTGTGAAGAGGCACCAGACCACTGAGGATCACAAGTGTTACTTTATACTTCTGTTTAAGACTTATTTATAAAAGGGTAAGCAGAGGTGCCAACCATAATACTACTACTAATTACTCCCACATACGTAATACGGAGCAAGCATATACTGTTGGTCTAGTGGTTAGTGACCCTGACTGCTGAACCGGCGGTCGTGGGTTCGATTCCCACACGGGACAAAAATTTGTGTGATCCACAAATAGTCTGGGTGTTCTTTGTGTCCGTTGTTTGATTGTTTGTAAAGCACCCCGTGACACATTCATTATTCTTAAGGCGGGAGATTCTTTTAAAAATTAAAAAAAAAATGCCGTCAACCGGGCACTGTACAAATTGTCATAAACCACGAAATAGAAGCCAGTGAAAACTATTAATTGATCACACAATTTCTATTCCGTGCGGGATTCGAACCCACTAAACCAAAAGACTCGCATCCATACATAAACTCAGGCTATTTTCAATTCGGGGTAGGCAAAGATAACAGTCGGCAGGTTGCTTCTATATATATAATATAATAATAAATAATAATAATAATATAATATATATATATATATATATATATATATATATATATATATATATATAGAATATATATATATATATAAGTACATGCCTAAGCATGGCTCTACATCTTAAAAGTAGAGAAAGCTGGTGACTTTTGCTCGCTCGACCGGTGCGATAACACGGCCTCACAGAAAACCGCTTGTGTACAAACGGTTGCGTTGCATTTCCCCGAAATTAGTGAGGTTTCCGGAGACCCAACTTCCCCCTCCCCTGACTTCCCGCCCCTTTTCAACTCATCCCTCATCACCCTCGAAGGCGGACAGCGCACTTACGACTCTCGAGTTGCAGGTGTCTATGGTCTATGCTTGTTGTGGACACTTCTCACCTGTCCTTTCTTAAGAACGTCACTAATGTGATCCGACTGTGTATGTACTTCTTTAAATTTTCTTTTTAGAAAGAGATAACTCCCACAGTATGAATTATTCATGTGTCGCGGGGGACTCTACAAAGATAACAACAACGAACACAGAAGTGAGGTAACTATCTTTTGAATCACACATTTTTGTCTTGTGTGGGAATAGAACCCAGTACGTCTGGCTTAACAGTAAATGTACAAAATTAAACCGTCGCATTGCAATTAAAATTTACTAGTTGAGTTTATAATGACATTTATTTAAATCCCAAAGAAGTTTTTGGAGTGAAAACTTATTAAACGGTACGCATATTTTTAGATGAGATAAAATCTATGGACTCGCGACACCGTCACGAGACGCATTTGTCCAATCAACGCAATATTAGCACAACGAGATATAAAAGTAATTAGTTGAATAACTTCGATTCTTCTTCGATTGTAATAATTTTAATGATAATGATACAAGAGTTGTCGAAGTTGCTAACGATGATTCATAAAAGAATATTAAATGTATTTTAAAGTTTCTAATAATTAATTAAATACAATCCATAAATAAAATGCAATTCATTACCCAATAACCCAATAACCCTAGTACCCATCTAAAAAATGTCTAACGCGCCAAAATAAATTTTCACTTCTGTCGGCACTCCCGAAGTGCATTTTTTTATTTTTATTTTTATTGGATGGGATAATTTGGAGTGAATTGATATTAAAGGGAGAATAGAAAGGGAACGAAAGGAATATTGTTTATACAGATGGGTTGTGGAGTAAAAGCAATAGCTCAAGCAATAGGTCGCGTACCTATAACTAGAACTGGCTGGTGGAGGCAGTCCGATCATTCTAACTATACAAATATATATAATTTAATGTATCATATCTTATGATCATATAATCTGGTACGCTGATATCGTTTCGTTCCTTGAGGTGGGCTAATAGCCACGATAATATAATACAGCCAAGATAAGATAAGAATAATCTTTATTGTATGTATGAACATACTTTGTTTTTGTTCTAAAGTAACATACATACGCTCACGCCTGAACCCTCGAGGGGCAGAGGCACATTTTGCTTATTAGTTTGGTCCCACTAATATAATAGGGGGCAAGCCTATAGCCGTCAACCGGGCACTATATTGCTGTATACATACTGTCTGATAGATAACAGTACAATTCCTAGTTTGAACCTAACAGCAAATAAAGTTTATTATTATTATACTTCAGCGCCATCTAGCAAATAACAACCACTCACAATATCTAATCTACTAATCCTGTATCGCACAATTGAAATTTTCGCACGATAACTTCCTGCCTCATCAAGTGCGTCTATTTTCTAGAATCATAATAGCACTAGGAGTAACGGGACTCACCCTTTATCTTTAGCGTGGACATCGGCACCCCTCTGTAGCAGCAGTTGAGCAAGGGGCAGTCTATTGTATCTATAACACAAAATGTTATGACAGCTAGTTAATTAGTGCAGTATTATTACTATTAGTTTATCTTTATACATATACAGGGTGTCCCGAAAAATCCATTTTTTTTTATATAAGAACGAATGTATATTTTTTTTGTGTTGTGTCTGGTGGTAATTATACTTTTGGCCGATAGAGCAGTTAACTACGCTATAAATAAAAAAACCCGTCGCTGAAACTTGCAGATTTGTCGTTATGGTGCATAAAAATGTCAAGTTCGGAATTTTTCACAATTTTAAGCAAAATACTCGTGTCTAAAAAAAAATTAAAATGGATTTTTTTAAATATTTTATTTAAAGGTGTCATTCAGTAACCTCCCCCCACTTGCCGTTGGACGTTGAATTTCGGGACATCCTGTATATCTATATAATAAGGCATAAATAGGCGTTATTAATATTACTTATATAAGTCACGATCAAACAAAACACTGAAGAGTTTGTTTGTTTGATCGCGAAAATCTCAGGAACTACTGATCATATTTGAAAAATTCTTTATGCAATTAGGCAGCCCGTTATTGGAATATTATATATGAAACATCACACTGCACCCTTTAGAAGCGAAGCAGTGAGCATAAACGCAGGTGATAAATAGATTTTATCGTGGCAGAGGCATGCCTCTGCACAAATGGCTCGTCCAGTGCGATACCACGGCCTCAGAAAAAACCGGTTGTGTAGCAACACAACTTGTTGCATTTCCCCGAAATTAGTGAGGTTCCTCCTTTTTCCCCTCCCCTTATCCCTATTCTCTTCTATCCCCTCACCTAATGAGGTGGTGAGGGATGGGGGCAATGGCCCCCATCCCTCACCACCAGGTCGGACAGCACAATTACGGACTCTTAACTTACAGGTGTACATGGATGGCGGTTGTCACTTACCATCGGGTGAGCCGTCTGACCGTCCGGAATATTATATATATTAAAAAAATTAAAATATCGGGGATCGGGTCGAATATTTATAATGTGGTGTATAACACAGATTTTTTAATGTATTTATCTATATAGGTACTCAGTACTGACCCCGCGGCAAAATGTAGCGGAGTGGAGTGTCGGCCATCTACGTCGCGGCAGTTGACCAGCCTGGGCCGAGCGTCCAAGATGGTGCGAGCACTCTCCACATCACCTGTTCGAGCTGCTTCCAGCAGACGAAGAGCGGCAGCATTCGCACACGCATCTGCAAAACACCAAGAGCTGTTTTGTTGACTCTACTTCGTGAATCATCAAGCTGCTACCTTCGCTGAAATACTTCATTATATACATATAATAAAATTGTAACAGGACAGTGTCTGTACATTATAAATATTGAAGAACAAATAATATGGGAGATCTTCATTAGAGCAACAGAAGCCAAAAAGAGTTTTATGTATTTTTGTACACGCATCATGTAAAAACTACTGCATTTAATTGAATGCAGTTTTCACTGATGTATAGCTACAGGTCTAACTTAAAATATAGGCACCATTTTAAATTGAATTGGAAATGATTTAAACACATAAAAGATTATAAATTCCACGCGTAAAGTCACGGGATAAAGCTAGTAAAATTTAGTAATAATAATCACCGAGTAACACTTTCAGAGGCTCACATTAGCCAGCTGGGTTAAGGGTCTGATGCAGAAGGCAGTACTTCTTGGTACGGCACGTATTGTGATGAGGTTCCTGTCCCTGAAGCCCTAGCCACCGGTAGCTTAATCCCTGTACCCGAAACCGGTGGAACATATTTTTTTTTACATTTATAGATATATAACATACTAGCAGACCCTGCCACGCGTTGCTGTGGCTATTAAAAAAACAATTTGCAATAAAATAATATTGCGACTATAAATTGAGATGTAAACTATCCTATCTTTCAAGTTGGATCAAACTGCACACGGTGTGCAAATTTGATTAAAATCGATTAAGTAGTTTAGGAGTCCATCCCGGACAAACAACGTGACGCGTAATTTATATATATATAAAGAAGATATATATGTTATATATTTAAAAATGTAACTCATACGTCATTTAAGGTTAATAAGCGAATAAATTAATAACTAACATATTTTCTAAAGGGTTGAAAGAAGTATGACTCGTTATTTGTTTTTTTTTTTTTTTATAACTTGACACATCCCACACAGCCGTCTGATCCTAAAGTAAGCATAGCTTGTACTATGGTTACCAGACTGCTGATAAACATACTTATATACTACTAAATACATACATATTATAAATAAATTACACCCAAACACAACAAATTATCATGCTCATCCTACAAATATTTGTCCTGGGTGGGAATCGAACCTAGGACTTCTAGCTTAGCAGTCAGGGTCACTAACCACTAGACCGACAGGGCAATCTTGTGTGCATAGTTTAGTTGCATTACAGTATACCTATATCAAAAGTTGGGGGGGAGAGCATATGTACCATTGTCCAGCACTCACCGTCAGGTTGAGGGTACAAGGCATCAGGCGTGGTGTCAGCTCCACACGCAAGAAGCAAGCGACAGGCTGCAGCGGAATCTCTTCTCGCCGCCACCGCCAGCGCTGATGAGCCCCGGCCATCACAAGCATTCACTTTGGCACCTGTTCATTTACACACGTACATACACTAACACCTTTACCACCAAAAGGGTAAGCAGAGGTGTCTCTTTGTCCCTTTTTTTGCTAATCATAATTTTGTCCCATTACAGAGAGGGGGCAAGACTATTGACATCATCCAAGTACTGTATATATACCGTCTGATAGATAACAGTCCGATCCTTTATTTGCCTTTTACGACCCCCCAGGTAGAGATGGGTTTGCCCTATTCTCCTCTACCGAGAACCACCTGGCATAAGTTTATTTATTTAAACATTTGATTTTAGATAGCAAACAATACTACAAATATTGTATCTCTATGGTGAGTATGGTAGGATGGAGGGAAATTTTAAAACAGCATTTTTTATTTTTAAATACTAGCAAAGTGGGTCACACATTTTAGGTAAATGCTTGTGTTAGGGGTGGATTCACATTGGTAGGGCACTGGGCGTCCGACGTAGGTCCATTACGCAGCCAGCGCTAATAAATATGTATGTATATTTTTAAAGAGTTTATTACGTGTTTGCATTTTATAATGTGAAATGGCAAACGAACAGATGGGTCACCTGCTGGTAAGCGACTACCGCCGCACATGAACACCTACAACTCAAGAGCACTCGCATGTGCGGTGCCCATCTTTGAGGGAAGGAAGGTACCTCCCTCACTCACTCGCTGAAACACAACGCAAGCTTTCCTTGAAGAACAATTTTCTATGAGGCCTATGTATTAGACCCATACATGTCTTAACATGGCTTTCCCAGTCTACATAGTTTATTAACTAGTGACTATAATTTAATTTACCATGTCTCAGTAGCAGATCCATGGCATCAAGATGTGCGTGTTCTGTTGCCACATGGAGAGGGGTCTGACCTTCCTTGTTCTTTTCGTTAACGCGAGCGCCTTTCCTGATCAGCATTTCCATCACCTGCAGAAAAGGTGTTTTACGGATATTAATTTATGAATTTTGAGTAAATTCGAGAACTACTTATTAAATTAAAAACAATTGTACAATATTTACTAAATAATGGCGTCACACATCACACACACGGCCTTCTGATCTCATACTACATACATAACCAGTCTGTTGATATGCATAAATATATATTTCACACGAACATTTGTCCGGCATGGGAGTCGAACTCAAGTCCTCTGGCTTAGCAGTTAGTCTCACTACCCACTAGACCAACAGGCAACAAAATAAAAATAAGTTGTGCAATAAGCGGCCCTATCGCGATTTAAGATTTCTTCCAGGCACTTGCTAGAAAAGAAAAATGATACGAAAATATAATACATATACTGGTTTCGAATAGCAGTAGGTGGACAGGTAAAACTACAGAGTGAAAAGTCCCAGAAGGAAAAAGAAGAGTAGGGAGACAGAAGAGAAGGGAGCTGAGGGGGCCCTCACCCGTGGAGGGGTCCATATCCCGAAAGAAATAACCTAGACTATAGGCTACTAAAACATTTGAACGAAAAATAACATTCAAAATGCTATAAAGGCTAATGGCACGCTTTTTTAGGCTAAACAGTGGTAGAGCCATGCTTAGGCACTAATGGGCCGGCTCGACCGGTGAGATACCACGGCCTCACAAAAAACCGGTTATGAAGCAACACTTGCGTTGCATTTCCCTGAAGTTAGTGAGGTTTCCGGATGCCCAACTCCCCCTCTCCGCTTTCCCATTTTCACATCCTCCCTCTCTTCTTTCCTCTCCTCGCATCCCCTCAAAGGCATCAATTATCACTCTCAAAGGCAGGCAGCGCACTTACGACTCTTTGAGTTGCAGGTGTCTATGCACGACGGTTGTTTTTTTTTTCCTAATTACTTGTGTTGCCAGACGCTATTCTATTTTTTACATATTAACAGTCTGAAGATATTATTATCCAAAACTTTCGCATTTATTAGTATTAAGCTAGTGAGCTGACCTGTTTCCTCTTGGGGTAGACGCTAGCAGCAGCGCAGTGCAGAGCTCTGTCTCCAGAACCCACGTGCTGGAAATTGACGAGCGCCTCCACACTGCACTCCCCAGGGAGGGAACTCGTACTACCGCTCGTCGATGCTTGGGAACTCTGTGTTACAATATTTTTACTCAAAAATGTACTCTTGTTTGAATGAATGAATAAGTGATTGAATGAATGATTAAGGGAGTGAATGAATGAGTGAATGTTTTTTTCCGTGCAAACCGAATAAATAATTCCTTTTTAATAAAATGATTGTAGTCAACCATACCTTATTTTGTAATAATTATTCCACCTCTATTGGTGAAAAATTAAGGAATAATAGAGCTTATACACTTATACTTTATTTGGACGCCTTATATTATGATATATAAATGTTTTTAATGAATTATAAAGACACGAATCTGTTAAAAAACATACAGGCTTAAACAGTATTACACTGAAATAGGTAGTAGCACATTTAAAGCCAAAATGCTTAAACTACTCGTCTTAAGTATACACAGTATAAATAGATGGGCATATCTATTTATACTGTTTAAATAGATAGATGGGCATATCTATTAAAAAAGTTTAAAATAGTGTATATAGGTATGTACATACGTACATACACTCAAGCCCGTATCTTTAAAAGGGAAAGCAGAGGTATAGTTAACGCCTATATTTTGTGTAAACTTTAATTTAGCTGCCCTTCTCAATTTTTATTGCATTAATATTACTATTTAATTTATGTGTTCTTCTAAACTGGTATTGCGTTATATTTACAGAGCTTTATCACCTGGAAACTTGATGATATAGACAGAAAGACTATTCTCACCTGGTGTTGATGACCAGAGGCTGCTGAAAGCTGCTTCTTGACCCTCGCGGGCTCAGCCAATCTGCAGGCTTCTAACAAACAGTGGCCCCGATATTCAACTGTAAAAACATATTAGATTGTTATAGAAAGGTGTGCACATATTTTTAACCGACTTCAAAATAAAGGCGATTTTCATTTCGATTTTTTTTTTGTTTTTTGATAGGCTGGCAGTCCATTTTAATTTCAAGAAATAAATCAATCTCTAAGGTGGAAAAATAAGGGGTAAAAACTACTCCACCTACACCGCCACACGTACAACTCCTTAAGGTAAGTGACTACTGCCGTCTATGGACACCTGCTACTTGAGTCATAAGTGCGCTGCCACCCTTTCAGGGTGATGAGGGATGGGTGATGCGGAGAGGGGAAAAATGGGGGTAGATAAGAAGATTTGAATAAGGAGAATATCGACCTCCGGAACCTTACTAATTTCGAGATTTTTTTGTGCATTTATTTTTTTTTGTGTAAAAGCGTTAATCTTTGGAACTGAATCATAGATTGTATGCATTATTTTCTGAGAGATGATATAGTTAATTAAACATCAAGCTACAACTCTTAATTGGACACCCTCACTTTGTAAATGATTATAGGGTATTTGACATAATACTGTGGCCCTCAAAAGCTGGGCAGTGAACATGAACTCCAAAAAGCCGCACTAGATTGGTATAGAGACTTACAAGCTAGTCTCTCCTGCAGCTCTCTCGTAGGAGCTACGTCTAGGGCAGACTTCCCGTGGCAGTTGAGGAGTGTGGGGTCTGCGCCTTCGCTTAGCAGTAGCGAACATACCTGTCGACAAACAGACGTGTTGTTACTGTTTCCATCATATCTTATTTTTCCGTGTGTTTGTGGCTCAGTGAAGTAAAATGGAGCTGCACCGTCTCTTCGGTGTCGTAAACGGAGACTAAGGAATTGGACTGTTTTCTATCAGACAGTATGTATACAGTCATATAGTGCCTGGCTGAAGGCAATAGGCATGCTCCCTATTACGTTAGTGGTACCAAATTCTAATTGGCAAATGTGGGTGTTTGATACACCTCTGCCCACTCTTACAAGGGTACATGCGTGAGCGTATGTATGTATGTTTTGGAGTCTCAAGGATGTCCTTCGCCCATTGGGGTCGTAGCGGTCCGTAACCTTTGCTTGCTATGATTTGGGTAGGTGGTAGAAGTTGGCTCCAGACTTATACAATCACCAACTATGAGTTAACCAACTCATCAATTCATGATTATCATAATTTCTTAGGAAAAGTTATTGCCTTTCGGTACAGGGCTTAAAACTTAGTTTGTGTGTGAGTGTGAGAATAATATTAAAATAATTTCTTATTGAATATTTTTCTTAAAGAATGTTCAACAAAAATAATTATACCTCAAGTCTGGCCTTGCTGGCGGCCTCGTGCAGGGGTGTAAAGGCCCAAAGGTCTGTCGCGTTGACATCGGCTCCAGCGCGGACCAACAGCTCTGTGACCTCGTAGTGGCCGTACGAACACGCGTTGTGAAGAGGCACCAGACCACTGATGGAACCAATAGCATATTAGGATAATTAATGGACCATCAGCAACATTAGACAAGCCATGCATTCAACCACGGTATCTGTGTACCTTAGGTTAATGTTTGTTTATATATGTTTCAACTGTGGTAGAGGCACGAATGGGCTACCTCGACCCGGTGTGATACAACAGCCTAACAGAAAACCGGTTGTGAAGCACTCCCAACACCCCCTCTTCTCTCACCTTATCTCCCTCTCTTACTTCCCCTCCCCGCATCACCCTCAAAGGCGGTCAGCGCACTTACGACTCTACAGTTGCAGGTGTCTATGGATGGCAGTTGTCCCTTACCATTATGTGACCACTGTTAGTCTGTCCCCTAATATTATAAAAAAAAAATGTTTGTATGGAATTACTCTTTATTGTACATCAAATATAAATATAAAATGAAAAATCAATATGTTACACATAAAATGTACAATGGGCAGTCTTATAACAACAAGCAATATCTTACGGGCAACTTTTGGTTTGACAGGACTATAATGTTTTTTTTTTTTTTTTTTTTATACTATAGGGGGACAGACGAACAGACGGGTCACCTGATGGTAAGTGACACCGCCGTCCATGGACACTTGCAACTCAAGAGTCGCAAGTGCGCTGCCCGCCTTTGAGGGTGATAAGGGGTGGGGGATGCAGGGAGCGGAAAGAAGAGAGGAGGGATGAGGAGATGGAAAAAAGGAGAAAGGAGATGAGGGGAGAGAAAAGGGGGGAGGGGGAATTGGGCCTCCGGAAACCTCACTCGATTCGGGGAAATGCAACGCATGCGTTACTTCACAACCGGTTTTCTGTGAGGCCGTGGTATCGCACCGGTCGAGCCGGCCCATTCGTGCCTAAGCATGGCTCTACCACTGAAAAATTGATGATTTGGCATGGGGGGTGAAGACTGTCATGTTGCCTCTCTAACCAATCCTCCATGACGTGTCTTACCACCACAATCGTCTCATGAAATGTCCTCGGTTGCTCAAGCCTGGTGGAGCTGAATCCGTTGTGCTTCGATTTCATAGGGCCCCAGTCCCCTCTCCAACACCTCCTTGAGCCTGTTGTATAGTAAGGACTTTGGCTTCCAGGTCCGATGGCGCAGTTTCGGCTGTGAGACTCTCTGCTTCGTAGGATACCGTGCGGTATCCTCTTATAATCCTAACAGCCCACAAGAGTCAGAGTATGGCAGCGATGAGCATAAAATCTTTTTGAGGGCTCAAGAAGATTTTATGTACTAACACAGTTACTAAAATATATACATATATACATGTTAAGTGCAACCAGAAATAGAATAGTTATTATTATATACAAACTCACCCTTTATCCTTAGCATGTACATCCGCCCCCCTCTGCAGCAATAACCTGACCGCTCTAGCCCTGTTGTACCCAGCAGCCAGGTGTAAGGGAGTGGAGCGTCTCCCGTCACTAGCGTGGACGTTCACGTTCAGGGGAGTCAGAAGCGATGCGAGCCGATCATCGGCGCCTGATCGAGCTGCTTCTAGCACGTCCGCTGCGCAGTATTCCCCTGGAATAAGGAATAGATTTAGAATCTGAACTCATATTACAAAATATGAAATTTTGACCTTTAGAGCCTTAACAACTTTTCATTTCATATATCTTGGAAATTATTTAGAAAAGGGCTTTACTGTTAATTTATATACACAGGTTACTAAACGAAAAAACATGATTATCCAAAACAAAAGCAGAAGTTGGTACTACAGATTCAGTACAATATTATATAAATACAAGTTCAATTAAATTTTGCTTAAAATATACAATATTTTTAATATTACACTATAATGGCGACAGTGCTGCTCGACTCAACATAATTCTTGAGCTCAATTTCAGTCCATGAATTGAAGAGAACTAAATTTCAAGACTATATTGTGACGCCACGCTTACGTCACCACGCAGACGAACATGCATAGAAGTTTTTCGAAGAAAAACTGACAAGTAACGGTACGGCTTCGAGCCGAATGCCATGAGTTCAAAAACTGGCGGTCTCTATGGTTTCGGTGTTTTATAGAAAATTTCAGTAAGTGGAGTGGTTTCTTTAGACAATTCGAATACGATAGAAAGTACTACAGTAAGCAAAATGAATAAATAAATAAAGTTTTAAGAGGACTATCGAAAAGAATAACGAAATAACAGTCGAAATTCAACAAATTATAATCGAAATTAGGGGTATATCCAGGAGCGCCTACAGGGCAGTTCAGTGGAAAGCGATCTCAAGTGAAGAACAAGAAGAAATAATTGCTGCTACTCTCGTCAGAGACATTAGTTTCCTTCCAATCTATGTACCCACTTCCGTAACAATATATACTATATTCTTTACCTGTTAAAACAGGTCTGGTCGCAGAGTCAGCTAGATCGAGTGGCGTCTTGCCTTCGGTGTTGCGGATATTGGGGTCAGCACCATGCTGCAGTAGTGCTGGGGAACAAATAAAGTTCATTGAAAATCATGTCACAATATTATGGATAAAATAATCATAGACATTATCACTTCATCAACTTGTAGCAATCACTAATGCACTTAAAAAAAAACATGTAAAATAAAAATACGAAAGTCATTTCCTAGACAAACATTTACGTGGATCGCTTCAATGGTTACCAACAAATAATTATCATCAACCCAATAATTCAGTTTTTGGTTCATATTTCAAATCTGATTTACAAGCTTAAAAAATGAGACAGAATTAAACAGATGCCGAAACATAAAACAATATTAGTCTTAGCTTAAATAAAGAATATGATGAATGGTTAGATTTGTTTACGTAGACGAGTTAATTTCACATACCAATACACACGTCAACCTTGCCCTTGGCGGCTGCTTCATGCAACGGCGTATAACCCCAATTGTCTCTCGCCGCGGGCGCTGCACCCGCCGCTAGCAGAGCTCTAACAACATCGGCATGGCCGAAGGAACAGGCATTGTGTAAAGGCTGCAAACCACCATCGTCTCTAGCTTGCAGAGCTGCTCCAGCTGCTATCAGAATCTCCACAACTTCCCTGCGTCCGTATCCTTGAAAAAGAAAATGTTTCCGCGTCAGAACTGAGGCGAATAAAAACCACAATGTAGCTAAAATATTGTTCATATTATCAAAATTGAGGTCAAATTTTAGTGTAGTATATTAGACCCTAACTGACTGATTAACCCGAACTGAAATCGCGACTGCATTATTAACTTTTACCAGACTGCGCCAGACGGCGCGACGGTTATGGCCTATTTAACATCCACTTCAAGGCTTCAAACTTGAGTTCAAATGAGTCAAAAGTCAAAATCTATCAAGTCGTCGTCAGTCGTCCAGGCGTTAAAGCGTGGAAAAAAACATACATGCACAATATAACCAACCGTCTTTCTTGCCCAGTCAAATAAAAAGTTAAAATTAATCAGGAATTGTAATGACTCAGGAGACAGTAATGCTTCAGTTGAGTGGCTTGACAGTCATAGATAAATATTGTGTTTTTCTTATCATATTATAGCTGATTGGTTGGTTTATACAAAAAGGTGACTTCTTGGTTTAAATTTTTTTGACAGCGAGGACGAGAGATGGAGAGAGAGTGGAGAGAAGTGGCCGCGCGGTGCTTTAGAGCCAACTCAGATTGTACGGTTTAAAGCTAGAGCACTTTGAAATTGAAATACAATAAACTTTTTCTCTTAAAATCGATTTTTTTTTTTATGCTATAGGGGGCAAACGAGCAGACGGGTCACCTGATGGTAAGTGACTACCGCCGCCCATGGACACCCGCAACTCAAGGGTAACAAGTGCGCTGCCGGCCTTTTAGGTAGGAGTACGCTCTTTTCTTGAAGGTTTGAAGGTCGTATCGGTTCGGAAATACGGCAGGCGACAATTTGTTCCATAAGCTGGTTGTGCGAGGCAAAAAGCTTCTGGAGAAGCGCACAGTGGTGGAGTGCCAATCGTCCAGGTGATGGGGATGGATATTTTGTCGCGTAGGACGATGGCGGAAACCAGCAGCCGGTATAAGTCCGAACAATTCCTCTGAACACTCCCCATGATACAAGCGATAGAGGATGCAGAGTGAAGCTACATCTCTACGCAACGCCAAGGTGTCAAGTCGATCAGAAATATCTTGGCAGTCGATGATGCGAGTCGCTCTCCGTTGAATGCGGTCAAGAGGCAGAAGTTGGTACTGGGGTGCACCTGCATAGAGATGAGAACAGTATTCCATGTGCGGCCGAACCTGCGCCTTATAAAGTTGCAGGCGGTGGGCCGGAGTAAAATACTGTCTCGATCTGTTTAGCACACCAAGCTTCTTCGAGGCTAATAGGGCCTTACTCTCTAAGTGACCGCGAAACTGGACTTCGCTTGATATATCGACGCCAAGGATTCCAATAGTGGCTGATGCAGTTAGGGAAGTGCTCTCAAATTGAGGTGATACGACCAATGGCATCTTTTTAGCGGTGAACGCGCAAACCTGTGTCTTCGTGGGGTTAAATTGGACTAGGTTAAGTCGACCCCAATCTGAAACTTTTGATAAAGAAGTTTCGATTTCAGACACAAGTTTGGATCGGCTTTCGATGACGTTTACCCGAGAAATGTTAGCGCGGCCGGTGTAAAGGGCATCGCTCGTGCTATCGTCTGCATAGCAATGGATGCTGCTAATCTGCAGCATGTCGTTGATATGCAGAAGAAACAGCGTGGGTGATAGCACACAGCCTTGTGGGACACCAGAATTAACAGACTTCGAGTCGGAGCATGCACCGTCAACAACGACCTTGATGCTTCTGTCTGTAAGAAAACTGGTGAGCCAATTGCACAGTTTCTCGGGAAGCCCATAGGAAGGAAGCTTCGCAAGGAGCGCTTTGTGCCAGACCCGATCGAAGGCCTTCGCCACGTCCAAACTAACGGCCAACGCTTCCCCCTTGGTCTCGATCGCCTGTGCCCACCGGTGGGTCAAGTATACGAGAAGATCACCAGCTGAACGACCCTGACGGAAGCCGTATTGTCGATCATTGAGGAGCTGGTGGTCTTCCAAGTACCGGAGGAGCTGGCAGTTAACAATGGATTCCATTATCTTGGAGAACAAGGAGGTGATGGCTATGGGTCTGTAGTTGGACGGATCCGAGCGATTTCCTTTTTTAGGGATTGGGTGCACTAGAGCTGTCGTCCATGAGTTCGGGACTACGCCAAGAGAGTAGGAAAGCCGATAAAGGCGCGTTAAAACCGGTGCTAACTCTGGAGCACACGTCTTCAGCACGATAGGAGAGATTCTATCGGGCCCACTCGACTTATGAACGTCGAGTTCAAGAAGCGCTTTACGCACTGCCCTTTGTGTAAACCGGACTTCCGGCATGCGGGTCTCGCACTGCGGTATGGTCGGCGGTGCGTTTCCCCCGTCGTCCAGGGTCGAGTTGGACGCAAAGAGTTTGCCCAGAAGATCGGCTTTTTCTTTAGCGTCGCGGGCCAACGAACGGTGGAAGGGATGGCTTACAAAAGTTCCCCTGGACAGCTTTGGCAAGAGACCAGAATGCACGAGTTCCGGAGGGGAGACTAACTAGTCTCTCGCCAATTCTGCCGATGTGAGCCGACTTCGCCCCAGCAATTACTCTTTTGAGGGACCTGGAGGCAAAGTTAAATTGCTTCTTTAATGTGCTGGTCTTTACATCCCGTGCTGTCGCTGCATTAGCCCATGCTTGGTAACATTCCTGCTTTCGGCGGGACGCCGCTTTGCAGGTTCGACCAAACCAAGGCTGGGACTTGCCACCTGTGGGAATCAGGGAGAATGGAATGAAAAGTTCCATACCCTGGAGCACAACATCCGCGACAGAGTCAGCAACGACATTGGGATCATCCGGCGAGAAGCAAACCTGCCTCCATGGGTAGGATGCAAAGAATGTTCTCATTCCATCCCAGTCTGCTGACCTATAGTGCCATACGCGGCGACTGCCTGTAACTCGCGGCCGCAGCGAGTGAACGAGTGGCACCATACTCCTAATCAGGCAATGGTCCGAAGAGCCAAGAGGGGCCTCAACGGATACTTTGTAGCCGTCAGGATGTGAGGTCAGCAGAAGATCCAACAGTGAAGGCACGTGGCTTTCTGCATCTGGGATTCGCGTAGGCGTTGCTACCAGCTGCGTCAAGCCATATGCCAAGGCAAAATCGTGAACAGATCTTCCCGCATGATCGGTTTTGCGCGAACCAAGCCATTCGGCGTGATGGGCGTTAAAGTCGCCAAGAATCACAATCTCTGCGGATGGGACCTGCTGGAGCACTGAGTCTGTAGCCATTTGGACGTGGTCGATGAGTCGGTCCGTTTCGGCATCACCGCTATGGGACCTGTAGAGGCATAGGTAGATGCGGGGATGGTCGTCGCAGTCTACACGTAGCCATAAGATGGAGACGTCCCGACCTTCAAGATTGCCGAGGCGGCGAGAAGTGATATCATCTCTAACGTACACGCATACACCAGCCTTAGGAACAAAGGAGTGTTCCAGTCCATACCCAGGGTAGCAGAGGTAGGATGTGTCCGCTGGAGATGATATCTGCGTCTCGGTTAAAAAGAGCAAGGCCGGCTTTGCTGTCTCAAGGTGGTGGTGGACAGTGTCGAGGTTCGAATGTAAGCCCCTGATGTTACAAAAATCCACGGTAAACGTGACAGGGGGTGCCATGGTGTGCCTTCTCTTGCCCCGAGCAGATTTTGAGAGCGCAGTTGAGCCCCCCCCAGAGTACGAGGGGCAGCCTGGGCGTCCACGCTCAGGCATAATCCGTACTGAGGGTGGACGTCCAGGGGGGGATTCTCCAACGCTAGCGCTGGTACCCCCTGGGGTATCCTTTTCGTTAACAGCGCTATCATTAGGGGGGTGGGGGATTTTGGGCCTCCGGAGACCTCACTCATTTCGGGGAAATGCAACGCAAGCGTTACTTCACAACCGGTTTTCTGTGAGGCCGTGGTACGCACCGGTCGAGCCGGCCCATTCGTGCTTAAGCAAGCATGGCTCTACCACTACAAAAATTTCTGCTGCCTTTTATTAACAGTTAAAAATAGTCCTCTGGCCTCTTGCCAAATCCCCCCAGTGTTCTACTGAGTAAGATAACAGCCCTCCCCCCCCCCCTCCAAGGAGCGCATATTGTCATTATTATTGATGTTTCAAGATAAATATTTTTTTTTTAATAAACCAATTACAAGCATATTATGGCATTCAAAATATTTAATATATATACCATCGATATTCACAACATGTGGACATTAGCGCTACAGATTAAAAATATTATTTGTAATATGAACTTTAACTATGTCGAAGTTTCTATGTCGAAAGAAAATCGTACATTATTGCTAAATGGTATGTTAACGGAAATAAATACAATGTATATACAATGAGTGGCAATTTTTTGCCACTTGTTGTATATACATCTCATCTCTACATTTTATCATAATTATCATTATCATCTGTACAATCAAGTCGTCTTATAAATCTAATACCTTTAAAGCAATTCCTGTATATATGTATATAATCTGAATCTCGGAAACGGCTCCTACGATTTACATGAAATTTAGTAAGCAGGGTTTCGGGGGCGATAAAGCGATCTAGCTAGGTTTCATTTTTAGAAAACATTGTTTTATCAGTATTATCAGGCAATGAAAAACTACTACAATAAGATAATATTTGCAACCATTCAAATGTTATATGACAATACAGAGACATGTGTGGCAGGTGTTTCATTGAAATAAAAGAGTTGTTGATCAAAAGAAAACAATAAGATTGTAAAATGTAATAGCATTGTTATATAAAATATAATAGCATTATTATATAAAATAAATACATACATAATATCACGCCTCTTTCCCATAGGGGTAGGCAGAGACCACTTCCTTCCATTAGCTACGATTCTGACATCTCTCTTGCTTCTTCAACTGTCATTCCGTTCCACATACAGGCTCATCAGTTAAAACTTTTGACCTGGCCTTTGCTTAGACTGTCTTGAACTTGGTTCAAGAATGTTTGCCTACATGTTTACATCTGCCATATCATAACTTTTGTCAATCTTCTTTCATTCATCCTTTCGTTATCACCGAACCTGTACAGCATACTATTTTCTATTCTAGTCGCTACATCCTCATTCACACCCCACTGCTTCCTTATCACACTATTCCTCACTCTGTCACTGAATTTCACATCAGCTATACTCTTCAATAAATAAGTGTTGGCAACAACACACCTCTATGCACAGCCATGCGAGCCTTTATTGAGACTGTGGTTGGTCATAAAAGTATGCAATGTGCCATTGATTGCATTACCTGCACTCACTCTCCGTTCTACATCACCATCACACTTTCCATCCCTAGTAAACTTTGATCCCAGATATATGATTTCATCCCCTTGTTCCACTCTTTTTTTTATAATTGAATATTTATAATAAATAAATATGAAATGAGTGAATATAAATTGAGTTATTGGCATTCAACCACATTCTGGAGCTATATGTCACACTATCCAATACATACATATAAGCAATATCCTTTTCTTCTTATTACCATCTCTTGAAGCTTATCTTTCCCTCTCAAAACATTCAAAATTTTCAGATCTCTAATTAATCAAGTACCTGGTGAATGACAATAAGCTGGCTGTTTTGCTGCTTGCTTGCTTCCTTTGAAGTTGGTGGGACCAAATTCAATATGTTAAAATGTCATTGTTTAATACACCTTTACCACATTTGTGTCCACAGTAGATGTATGACAAATCGTTAATTGTCTTATGTCATTGATTGGAGTCAGGAAAAGTACACAGTGCATTTTTATATTCCATTATTCTCTATTTACTTCTAGTTTACACTCACATGATCAGGCCTGTATGCCCATAGGATACAAACACAAATAGAGGTGTCCAGGTGTAACACCAACATTTTGAAAACAAATTGTATAGTCCTACTAATGTAACGGAGGTCAATAAGATTACTTCTAGGTTAGTTCACTGCTTACTGTTTTTCTAGCCAGATTCTCTTTTACACAGTCCCATAATTTTTTTTGTTGGATAGAGCTCTGTTCATCACATGTTATTCATCATCACATGTCCATTCTATGATAGTCTGTTGCTCCTCAACATTATATCCACTGGTATTTCTTCCAGAGTCCTCCTGGACTGGCCCGTTGTTGCGTCACTGACTGCTAAGCAGAGGTTGGGAGATCAGATCCCATCGAGGTCTAATATTTGTTTGATGAGCACAATCACTTGTTATGTCTGAGTATATTTTTTCTATAATATACATCTGATAAAGGTACTTTCTAAATATGTATGCTGTCTGTTTATGATAGTAGAAGCTCTGCTTATTTTGGGGATCAGATGGCTGTGTGAGAGATCAAAATGTGGCATTCAGATAAATTAATTCCTCATTTTGTTAATTTTTAACACACAAAAATGGCGGGATTTGCATTTCAGGTATATGCAGATGTCACTCATATTCCCTTTGTTGTACACATTCAGATACAAGCATTTGAATAATGTATGTAATATGGTAAAAATTTTACTTTGAACAACTGAATTAAAAGACAAGTGAAAAACTAATACCTATTTTTTTTTTATTCAAACAACTTAAACTGACAATTAGTCTTCCATAGATCCTACATAAAAATATTAACAATTTATCAAATCCCAAAAACAAATTACCTTATTTTGTAGTTTCAATTAGAAACAAATTCGGCTCACAATGAACATGCGATGATGATAAAAACAAGTTGAAAATTAATAGGCCGTGTCGATTCGTTACATTTAGCAGAATTTGGGTGCTCTTGCAAAATAACATTCATAACTATATTACGTCACAAAACATTAATAAATAACAATACTAGGCATAAAACGCGAAAACTAACCCACAAGCGTAACTAATTATGCAATTTTTAAAACTTACTACTTCCTACACACATACAATGCAATCCTTTCACTGCTTTAGAAAAATCTTGTTTTTCATCAAATTGGCAGACTTAACGTAAGTATTAGAAGTAGGAATACCTGCAGCGAAGTGTAGAGGAGTCGATTTTCGCCCGGCTGTATCCCTGGCATTCACCGTTTGGGGTGTAATTAACTTTTTTACACGGATTGCATCGCCCGTTTTGCACGCCTCAAATAATTCACGCAACGGGTCCGTAGGCGGTGGTAGTGCGTCAAGCGCCGATCCGAGAATCGAACGACGGCTCGACATGGTGATTTCGCTTTTCACATTTAGTTATCGTGTATTAAATACACATTGTCGCGATATTGTTAAATAAAAACACGTACATTCACAGCTGCTTGCTAGCCTTTATTTGACAATTTCATTACAGGGTTACCACAGCATATTATTTGCATGTAACAGATAATGATAAAAATGCTTAGACGACCAAAGAGCTTACAAACAATACGCAAAGACTACTATGTTAATTTATATAATACATCACACACAAACCACAGACAATTTATATGTCAGTGGTTTATGTCTCGTACATGTTCTTTTGTCTCCCTATATTATAAAAAAATATATATATCTGGTCATCATCGCGAGATCGATTAGCTTTCTACTGATGCGACACGCTACCCCTAGAGTAAGATAGTCTACTTTTAACTAACTTCTACAATCTGGATAACCAGCTGAGTGAGATGAGATGTGATGTGCTGACCAGGTAGACTTATCATAGTAAATAAAGATTTATCTGATTCGTTATCGATTTAAAAGTGTTTCTTCATATTTCAGGGAAGTAAAATATTGAGAACTGAGCAACGGGATGTATACCTATGTACATTCAACAAAAATAGAAACGTAATGGATATTTTATATGGTCGAATAGAAAAGTGGCTGTCAAGTAATGCTTACGTTGTGTTTCACCGAACCAATGAGGTTATCAGAGGTCCCTACCATCAATGTTAGGAGCTTTAATGCGCACAATAGCAACAATTTATGCATGGAATTTACAGAAAATTATTCCATGCATAAATTATTTAGTCTCCGTCAAGTGCATTTAAATATAGTATAGATTTGAGTTTGGATAAAATTTTAGATTAATTGACCATTTGCATTGTTATATGAGCCTCGCCACTGGCATCAGTTGTAAAGCTAGCGCATTGCTTGTTATGTTAGAAAGAAAGAAAAAATATTCCTGTCGTCCTCCTCTAAGATACAAAAGTTAACAACATAGTACTGGGTTAAGCAGCAAAATTACACAAACTAAAATTACGCTACTACATAAAGGAGTGAAAAACGGTTCTGTGTTTAGCTCTCAGCATTGAGCTCAAAATGACACTCAAATTCTTTTAGAACAGGACTTAATTACGCTCATAGACAAAAGATGGCGCTAATACAGAAAATCAGAAAGTAATGAATAAATGTTTATGGCAAATATATAAATATATAAAATAAGAACACACTGACCTGAAAGCAATTTTAAAACATAAATTCAAAGTTTAGATTGTAATACATTTATTGTCTTTGAAAGTCACTACGGGTTTTCAATTTTCATTCGTTTAAAAGAATGATTCGACGCCAATTGACGAGTAATGAATCCGAAATAGTATGAAAAGTTTCTATTTAGAGTATCTTGTAAAGTTTTATGAGATTACTAGCTTTTACCCTCGGCTTCACTCGCATTGAATCTTATTGAAATGTAATTGTGTATATACATTATTTGTGTTTATCTTGATAGTGTTGTATCAGGTTTTCTTAATTGCAACAGGGACCACTTGAAGATGACAAAAGTCAGCTTCTGATTGGGGCCAACCATCCTGCTATGGTGCATATATGTTATGGGCACTAGAACCGATGAGCTTCTTATGCAGATAGCCTCCCAGTGAGGATAGATGAACCCTTCCGCCTGATGTCATTTATAACATGTTCCCACTGTTTAAAAATGGAGTAACATGTGAACGTGGTACTTCGCAACAAAATTTAGCACATGCATTTCGCACCCACAGAATAAGCCCATCAGCTTTGTTGAGTAAGCAGGACCCATACACTGTGTCAGAATAGTTTAGCTTGGATAGTACCAGTGACTCGCAAAGTATTATACACATATCCAAACTAATGAATGGTCGTACTCGATAATGCAGTAGCAGCTGGTAGAAACATATCTGCAAAACCCCCACTACCTGGGTCTCAAACTGAAAAATGCTCTCAAAACCCGCTGCCGGGTTGTTGGCCTTCAGTACCTGCTCTATTTGACATCCTGACAATCTAGTTACATCCGGAATTTACTGTATACTGTCTCTGGTGTCATTGATTAAAAACTTGGATTTGTTAAGCTTAAGTACTAATGAGTTTTTCTCTGCCCACTCTGAGAACCAATTTAAATCATTCTTTAATATAATTACAGACTCGGGACAGTATTCCAGATACTAAAGAGAGGTATAACGTATAACTGAAGGTTATCAGCATATAGATGAAATTTCGAGTGAGTTAAAGTGGCAATTATATCTGACGCTAATTAAACAATGAATGAAAGTGGACCAAGTATGGATCCCTGCGGGACACCCCTGGCCACCGAAATGAAACTGATAGTCGTTGCGCAAGGAGCTGTAAAAGAAGTTTCATAATCACAACCATAGTAAACAAGCTTAGAAAGAACTCCTGCTTTCTAAGCTTACTCGATTAATATTTTCTTAGGGAAAGTCAAAATTCAAAAGCGCTACTAAACTTTAGTAATGTGAGCATGTCCCTCTATCCTGATACCTGACCGCCAAGATATTATCCACAACATCAATTAATGCCGTAGTAGTATTAGTACAAATATATGTTAACCAACCCGAAATCCACATCGTCTTTCAGGGAGGATATTTAAGTCCTTAAGATAATTTCTTAATTGACTGCTCACTTTTCCAGTTTATTGGATATGCAGGGCAGCAAGCTGATATTCCGAAGATTATTAACACAACTTGGATTTCCCTTCTTAGAAATGGGTCATAATTAAAATCCGTTTGAGAACTAAAGAGTTCTGTTGAGTCAAATCTAATCAAAAATATCTAGGTATTTCTATAAGTACTATTGAATTGTTAGAAGCAGGAGTCACTCATGAAGTCAGTTCCCAAAACCTATGGCGGAACATTTGAGACTAGTTTTTACATTGTGGGTTTTTGTGCCACAATCAAAGGTTATTTGGCAAATCGGATTGTATTCTGTCCAAACGCTTGGCAGCAATTCGCATACGAAATGATAAAATTCATTTTATTTGTGGGTGGGTTAACTTGTATCTGTAAACCTATGGTTTGTATATTACGCTATATAACCTATATTATGTACTAGCACAAATATTTTAAGTTAAAAAGTATTTTTTTTCATGATACATATTTATTTTTTACTTAATATAATATATCTGTACTAATATTACAAAGCTTAAGAGTTTGTTTGTTTTAACTCGCTAATAAAAAATTGAATCAGTAGATCCTGGGGATCTACTGATTCAATTTTATAAAATCCTTTTTATTTCATATAGCCCATTTGTTGAGGAAGGTTATAAAACGTCACGCTGGTTAACGTGGGAGAACCATGCTTAGGTACGAATGGGCCGGCTCGACAGGAGTATTTCTTCTCCTTTTCTCCAGGTCTGCTCGTTTGTCCCCCTATAATATACATACTTACGTACATAATATCACGCCTCTTTCTCATAGGGGTAGGCAGAGACCACTTCCTTCCATTTGCTACGACTCTGACATACCTTTCTCGATTCTTCAACTTTCATCATTCCGTTTCGCATACAGGCTCGTCGGTTAATATATATATAAAAAAAATTCACTCCGAGAGTGCCGACAGAAGTGAAAACTTATTTTGGCGCTTTAGACATTTTTAAGAGTCATTGTGTTCTTGGGTAATAAATTGCATTTTATTTATGAATTGTATTTTATTAATTATTAGAAACTTTAAAATACATTTAATATTATTTTATGAATCATCGTTAACAATTTCGACAACTCTTGTATCATCATCATTATCATTAATATTAATAAAATCTAAAATAGAAACTATATGTTCATGGTAACTAAAATAGGAAATAAACAATTTTGATTTGAAGTTATTTAAATATCTCGTGAATACCGCATCAATTGTACTTTTATATCTCGTTGTACTAATATTGCGTTGATTGGACACATGCGTCTCGTAACGGTGTCGCGAGTCCATAGATTTTATCTCATCTAAAAATATGCGTACCGCGCTAAAAGAAGTTTTCACTTCAAAAAAAAAAACAAAACACTAGGGCTATACTAGAGCATTAACGCAAGATGAAATTGCAGGCAATGTCTAGTCATTATAATATCCCTTGCACTAACTTGCCTAGATATTAATTAATATTTTCTCTATACCCACTACGACTGTGATTGTTTAACATCTATCATCATTTTCTTCTCTTTCGTTTCATTTTATTTTGCTTCATTAACCCCCGACACAAGAGTTGGATGTTAATTTGACTGATATGTATGTGTGTTTTTTGGTCTCTCTGTGGCATCATTACTCTTGAAAGGATGAATTTATTTGGGTGGCGGTTTTTTATATTTGAAAGGTTCTCTAGCGAATGTGCCTAGACATGTTTTATCAAAATCAGATCAACGGTTTTCTTATCATTCGATGTGTTTTCAAGTATATATTGAGAAGTATTATAATTTTTTTAATTTATAGTTATTTTAAATAGAGTTAAGCTTAAGTTTTAAGTATTTTAAGTCAGTAAGTTCGAGGACTCAGACTTCCCGGCACGGTATGCGACCCTGGCTTGTTCTCCCTTTCTTGTTCTTGTTAATAATAAAACCTTTTTATTCGGATAACAGATATACAATTAAGTTACTATCGCTATTACACAGTTATTACATATCTACGTAAATTATGTAAATTTTGTGCTTTTATATGGTGCTTCTTTACTCTCTGTAAGTCTGTTTGCTAGTTGGCAAAGGCCTCCTCCAACCTACCCCATTCTGATCTCTCTCTGGGCACTCTACTCCATGTTAAGCCTGCCACCTGCCTGCTATCCTCATCCCATCTTTTTTGTTATCTAACTCTTTTCCTGAAACCTTCCCTTGGGTACCATTTTATGATTATTTTACTCCATTTGTCTTTTCCTCTGATCATGTGTCCCGACCATTTCCATTTTAGCCTTTTTTATATTAGAGTTACGTCCTGCAGCTTGGTCTTTTTCCTAGTGTTGATATTTGTTATTCTTTATCCCCTCTTTACTCCTAGCATGCTTTTCTCCATTGCTCGTTGGCAAGTGGCACTTCTTTTGGTTGTGTTTTTTGTTTTTGGCTTCCGTACGTTAAGATTGGCAAAATGCATACATTGAATAGTTTGCCCTTTGTCGCTATATGAAGGTTTTTGTCTTTCGTTACATTCCTTAGGCCCCAATACCTTTTCCAACTATTTGCTATTATTCTTTCAATTTCTTTGTTAATGTTATCTTTAGGTGATATCAATTGTCCGAGGTATAAATATTCTTCAATATAGCTAATTTGTGACTCGGCTACATTTATGTTGCTTTTATTCCATTTTAAAGTTTTGGAGAGAGCGGATCTCCTTGTCTTACTCCTTTTTGAATCTTGAATGAATCTCCTTTCTTTTCTAGCCGAATGCACGCTGAGCTGTTCTTGTATACATTTCTAATCAATCTTATGTATTTTGGTTCTATCCCTTGTTTTCTTAACGCCTCCCAGATGTTTGTATGTATTAACGAGTCGAATGCCTTGCGACATATATTCGAAAAATGCTAGATGCTGCAATGCTTGTATATGAGTTTATATTCCGCATATTTCTCGATGAAGAACAGTATGGATGTGATCAAGTACTGAGTAGTTTCTTTTAATGCCTGCCTTTTCTATTGGCTGTTGTTCATCGAGTCTTCCTTCCATTCGCTTGAGTACGATCTTTGCAAATATTTTCGGTAGTTTCCGATATCGTACTGATCACCTTTTTTTGTACAGGAAGATTATATATACAGAAACGATTCCACAGCAATGGACTAAATCTAATGATTTAGACCATTGCTGTGGAATCGTTTCTGTGTTGATGACATCATTGAATATGTCTTTTAGAATAGGTGTTATTGACCGTTTCGCTAGTTTTAGTAATTCGTTACTTATTCTGTCAGGTCCTGGAGCTTTATCGTCTCTTTGGGTTTCTATAGCAAATTCTATTTCTTCCTTCATGATGCTGGGTATGTATGAGATTTCTGACAATCCTGTTTCATTGGCCGCTATGGTACATTCATATAGTTCCTTGTAGTAAATAGGAAAATTCCTCATATTCCTTGCCTTCGGTTTTCCTTTAATCTATTATTATCTTTCATCTGTACCATCCAATCCTTTTTGTAAGTGAACTCCTTATATGACTTTTTTATTTCTCCTGTCTGCAAAATGTTCCTCTCTATTGTTTCCATTCTTCTCTCAAGTCTATCTTTTCTGATAATCTTTTTTTATTTCCTTGCCTAATTTTGCTATTTGCTTTTGATTGTCGTTTGTAATTATTCCATTGATAAGGTCAGCTCTTTGCTTTACCCTTTTTGGTTGACTATTCTTGTTAATATACTCCAAATTTTCGCATGCATTTTCCAAAAGTGCCTAGATGACAGCAATGGGTGTGCCCAATTCGTGTGGGTAAGTGATCAGTTCATCACAAATGTGGGCGTTAATTACGCTTCTGTCTACCCCTTCAGGAATACAGGCGTGAGTGTGTGTATGTACGTAGTTATTTTAGAATGAAAATAGGATAACCCGAAAGTAAGAGCTGCCGCAAGCAGAGTTTGGCATAAGTTATTTTTATTACAAAAACAAAATAAGTAAAAGAAAACAAAAAGATGATGGATAAATATTCATAAAAACATATTTTAAATAATAACAACTATTATTAATATAAACGCGAAATAGATTTCGTACTATTTAACCGTCCTCATCTATTTCAACACATTGAGACACTTAGTATTAATTTTGCATCAGACCATAGACCACTCAGAGCTAAAATATTACTAACTAAATCAGTGTTAACACGATCCAGGTTTGTAAACAAGCAAAGTATTACACTCAAAAATGAAGAAGAAATACAAAAATATAAGGAGAACTTGAAAACCCATATGACATCACTCCAGATAGAGCCAAATGAGTTAGTACAAAATTACCACGATAAACTCTGCATTATATAACAGATAGTTTACAAACAGCAAAAACTATGAACACAACAAAAACTCGCAGTGTACTCTCAGAAAAAACAAATAGACTTTTAAAACGAAGACAGGAGCTACAAAAATCTAAAAATAAAACTAATAAGCATTTATATAAAAAAGGACTATAAGAACCGTATAACCAATATACTTTAAAAACATCTAGAACAAAAGGGTAGTCTGATAAAAGGATACAAAGAACTAAGGTCAAATAAAACATGGATTAATAGTCTGAAAACCTCAGGAGAAACTGCCTATAACCGAACAGATATTATAAACATAGCCACAAATGTCTACAAAAAACTATATAGCAAGTCAGACCTAGCCAGAGTCACCAACCATACTCAATACGAACACATCGGACTTGATACTCCGCATCCCGACATAGAACCAATAGATTGCACGGAAACTATTGAAACAATAAAAAAATTTAAATCGGACAAAGCCCCAGGATATGATAAAATCTTAAACGACGCCATAAAAACCGCATGTTTTATACTTGCAGCTCCATTAATAAATTTATTTAACTTGATATTCGGAACCGAGGTCACGCCGTGTCAATGGTCTGAATCCAATATTATGCTACTATATATGAAAGGAGACCCTAAAGAAATCAGCAACAACCGGCCGATAAGCCTTCTGCCAAGCATATATAAACTTTTCTCCACGATAATAAATCAAAGAATAAGTACAACACTAGAAAGAAGTCAACCTATTGAACAAGCGGGATTTAGAAAGCATTTTTCTACCATAGATCACATTCACACATTAGAGCTGATAATCGAAAAATACCAAGAACAAGTAAGACTACATTATATTCATAGACTACCAAAAAGCCGAGACGATCTCACATGAAAGTATATGGGCCAATCTAAAAGCTCAAAACGTAGAGTAAAAATACATAACAGTACTTCAACATCTGTATAGTAATATGCCAAGCAGGGTCAAACTAGAAACTATTGGAACTAGATTCCCAGTCAAGAAAGGAATCAGACAAGGCAACCCCTTATCCCAAAGATTTTTATAGCAAGACAAGAATCCATAATAAGTAAACTAGACTGAAAAAACCGGGGTCTGAAAATCCAAGGTAACCTAAGCCATTTAAGGTTCTCTGATGACTTGGTTTCGCTAACGGAATCAAGCCACTAACTACAACACATGTTAGACACTCTACACGCGGCAAGCAAGCAAGTGGGCTCAGAAATCAATATCACGAAGACTAAAATCATTACGAACTCTATAAAAACAATTATAACAATTGGTGATGAACGATTAGAATATGTATATCAGTACGTATATTTAGGAAAACAAATTGGTTTTAACAATGACAGCAATTATCCGGAAGTGGAGAAAAGAGTCAGACATACATGGAATAAATATTGGAGCTACAAAGAGATATTTAAAAGCGAATTGCCTATAAAGGAAAAAAAAAGGTCATGGACTCTTGCCTCATTCCTTGCCTAACGTATGCGTGCCAAACATGGAAATTTACAAATAAAATAAAACATAAAATAAATACATGCCAGCGAGGAATGGAACGCAGTATGTTAAACACCAAGAAAATACAGAGGATAAAACACACAAAAATCAGATCTAACACTAAAGCAATAGACGCATGCAGCCATACTCAAAGGCTAAAGGGAAAATGGGCCGGTCACGTAGCTCGTCTGGAAGATCTTAAATGGACAAAGACAGTTACGCTATGGAAAGGCCCATTGGGCAAGCGCGGAAGGGGAAGACCATTCACTAGATGGGAAGACGACATTTAAAAACTTGCCGGCCCACAGTGGCAAAAAATATCACAAAACGGAGAGAAATAGAAAGCTTCAGAGGAGGCCTTCACCTGCGAGGGTTTCCAGGGTAAAAAATAATTCAAAGCTTGTACCTACATACCTACTAAAAACAATTATATTTTATTTCCAACATAATGTTTATTATAAACTGGATATAAAATGCTTTTTTTTTATTTAATATTAGTCAGAGATTATTATCATTAGTTTCATGTGCGTATATAAGTCTTTTAATAGTGCTTTCTGTCTATATATTTTCTTTATTCTTGTGATCCATCCCTACCTATTGATCGGGTCTCAGATGCACGGTTCCCTGTTAACATTCCAGGAACTATAAGGCGTCTTCACTTAACCAGTCACTCACAGTTTACACAAAAAGAACGTACATACGTCTCTTCACCGCTAGTACACAAACGAGGCTGAGCATGTACTAATGTGTTGTTATTTTTATATGTATGTGTGTATGGTAAAAGGTGTTTGTATGAGTGTCATTCATCATGTTTATATTATTTATATATTATATTTATTTTTGTTTCAACATCTCGACTTTTGTCGGTTTTATAGATACCCCGTCCCGTAACCTGCGGGAAAAAGGATATTTATGTCCCTATTATTGTTCAAAAATTAATAAAGTTAATCATAAACGGTATGTATGAATAAATATATAAATATTGGATGTGTAGTTTCATTGTATGAGAGGAACCTGACTAGTGTGTATCTGTCTGTGTATCTGGTGTGTGTCAGGCGCTGCCCTTCTTCTTCCCCATCTTCGTCCTCTTCCCCTTACTCTTGCTCGTAGAGTGTTCAATGTTTATATTATACTCATATTATACTTATATTCTATTATATTATATATTTATGTGATTGTTCACTGTTAATCTTCTATTTTCTATTTCTGTTTTCTTATTTCTAGTGCACCTAGTGACTTATCTCTACACAACCCAAAGGTAGACTGGTAGAGAATGCCTGTGGCATTCAGTCCGACGTTGTACAATATTGTAAACCAAAAAGTTTTAAACAAATAAAATCAAATAAATAAAATAAAATACTGTGTAAACGAATTGCAAGCGCTTGCAACAAATTTCTTATTATTGGTGACAAAAAATCCGACAGTCAATCGGATCAGCTTCAAGTGCTTTTTGAAGTAACGCTTGCGTTGCATTTCCCCGAATTAAGTGAGGTTTCCGGAGGCCCAATTCCCCCTCACCCCCTTTTCTCTCCCCTCATCTCCTTTCTCCTTTTTTCCATCTCCTCATTCCTCCTCTCTTCTTTCCGCTCCCTGCATCCCCCATCCCTCATCACCCTCAAAGGCGGGCAGCGCACTTGCGACTCTTGGGTTGCAAGTGTCCATGGACGGCGGTGTCACTTACCATCAGGTGACCCGTCTGTTCGTCTGTCCCCCTATAGTATTTAAAAAAAAAAAAAAGTGCTTACAAACCCAGTCAAACACTATCCACACGTTTGAATTCATGACGGTTTTTTGATATTTGGCAAACGTGTGGCTGTCGCATGAAAATGTTTGGCATTTGTTTGCGTTTGCGGCAAACATCAAGCTTTAGTGCCCCCTTAAACAAAACTAATTAATTGTACTTATTTCGAAACCTTTTCATTTAGCCCAAACGATTTTGTGAGAGATGAGTTTGGAAATTTATTGATACTTTTAAATCGATATTTTTAACGATTACTTTTAAAGTGTCTACCAGTACGGACGTAGTATCTGGTAGCAAAACAATAACAGCATTTTTTTTAATCAATACATTTGGCATAAATTGTAGTCTACATATTTTAGAAGTTTACTTTGCTACCCAATTAATTAGACGAGATGCATTAATAGAGAATAAGAAATCTTACTTCATCCATCATAGTTATGGTTAAAATAGAATTATCTACTGTATAGTTATGATTTGATTGTCATTTGTTCGAAATTTGTTACAGACAGAAATTTGTTGACTTACAGTTTTAATCGTTTACACAGGCTTGTCATTAGTAAAAATATAAATCATATTATTAATGAATATAGGAGATCTTAATTTGAATGCAAAAATGCAAAAATTTCTTCGTCTCCTGCGAGAAACTGTTAAACTTTGTTTAGCAAACTACTTTGCCGACTTGGAAAAAATCAACACGCATCACGAAACAAAAAATTGTATCAATGTCCCACTTTTTCACATGCGTCTGCTATAAGATATTTGTGTGATCTCTTATATGTGCGGCGTATCGCTGTATCTATACTATTCTTAGTTTACGTTTGTAACACATTGCATACGCTACTCTAGTATACTAGGTTTAGGATAGTCTAATCTAGAAGGATTATTTTGTAAGCTTATGGCACAGCATATCCCTTAGAATAATACCCTATTACAAACAATTGTTATTACTAGAAAGTAATAAGTATTAAAATATTTATGAACATAATTTAAAAAAGTACAAAACTGATAATAAATGGCATTCTAACAGTGGTAGAGCCATGCTTAGACACGAATGTGCTGGCTCGACCGGTGCGATACCACGGCCTCACAGAAAACCGGTTGCGATGTAACGCTTGCGTTGTATTTCTCCGAAATGAGTGAGGTTTTCGGAGGCCCAGCTCCCTCTTTCCTCTCTCCTCTTTCCTATCTCCTAATCCCCGTCCCTATTTCCCCTACCCGTATCACAGCACACTTACAGCACACTTACGACTCTTGAGTTGCAGGTATACATGGACGGCGGTTGTCGCTCACCATCAGGTGACCCATCTGTTCGTCTGTCACCACATAGTATTTAAAAAAAGATGGACTTTTTTTTTATTTAATTTAGAGCCTTTAAAAGAAGTTTATGCTTCAATGTATTTTTCGCTATTGTGTCCGAATATATGTAATTAATATTTTAGTCTATATTTTCTGAATTATAGGTGGAATTTATAATTTGTATCAACAAAATAACGAGTACAGATTATTGCATAAGAGGTCGTTAGGGCTAAATTTGGCTAAATAACTTTTTTTGTAATATTGTCCTGTATCACTATAATTTAGCTTACAAATTAAAGTGTAACACTTTATTACTTAATGTAGCTTGGTAACCAACTCTGTTATATACTTTTAAAAGGTAATTAATTTACTAAACAAATTGTGATTCCCATGTCGTATTGAACTTGTAATAATTAAACGTTATAGTCTATTTTGTCTATACATGATAGTTGACGAAATCAAAATGGCGTCTTTCACGGGTTAGCGCTTATCCGCCGCATACTGAAAACTGTTTTCGTGAATTGTGGGTGCAATTATTTATTAGTGTTCATAACAATTAGTGAACGATTATTAAGTGTTATAGTGTTATTTTTTTCAAAACGGACTCTAAGGAATTTGTTTTGATACATCGATACGACTTCCCTCAAAGGTATGTCCTTTCACCTATCGAATATATAATCTTAATTTGTCATTTTGTTGGAAAACCTTATGTAGCTGATACGCTATTTTTGTGCACAGTAGTGTCAGTCGTGCGTGGATTTTGAATTATCATCAACAGAAGCCTCGTTCTGTAGTTTAGTAGGTGAAAAAAGAAACAGGTTTTATCAAGCCGAGGACGCAATACTCACTTGCGAGGTTGGATGAAATCTTCACTTTTCTCAGTTCCTCATTCTTGTCGCGCGTCGTACCGTCTAGGGGTTCGCCTAAGTGCTATATGAACAAACATTTGTTATTGCGTATAACGTTTAACTTAATTAGTGGACAGGCGCGGCTCGCAGGCAGTTTCACTTATTTCAACCGTCGTATGGTGCAGTGTTAGTGAATTGCTATGTTTGGATTGCAGTGTAGTGAGTGCTTGCACATATATTGAAAGTTTCCAGTCTACGCAACGAGGTAAATCCAGTTTCTAATAATGCCAACTATAACTTTAAGCTGTTTTAAAAATGAGTTTCAATTACTAAATCCATTAGACTCAATTAGGGCTAAGTAGTGCGACTAATTAAGATTTAAACATGACATGAATCAGTCTAGCTATTTGGCTATTATCCAATAGCCAAATAGCTAGACTTGTTTAAAAAACAAAACTTTATATTTTACTTAAAAATCGGAGCATTATGAATCCATAATGTTAAGTTTTTTGACAATATTATTGAATCGCATTTCAAATGATTCATTAATTTAACAGGATATACTAGAAATAAAGCTGTCTTTACTTTTTTAGTCATTAGTCAGTTCTGTATTAAACTTATATCATTAGTTAATGGATGTTTGAGATAGTCATATTATTTATGTAACAATATATATAACTTTTTGTCCTATTAGTTAAAAAAATATCTTATAATTTTATTTATTTGAATATTTACAAATCATTTTTGGGACTATATTATGTGAGATCCTATATGTTTTGTCTTTGACAACTGGTTGTTTAAGTTTAACTTAAGGCTGGTCATATAAGCTCATATCAACTATAATTGCATACTGTATCCTAAAACCCTTTATATCTTTTTGCCAATAATATTTTATTTAATTTATACCTTATCCTTTATGAGTGATGACTAGGGTATGACAAAGTAACATGCTTTTTAATAAAAAAAAAACAAAATAGCTTCATCTTTTAATTGTACAGTTTTACTCACATGTGCACCAAAACTAGTCTGGAAACCCCAAAATACACATGTGTGTAAAACCATTATATTTAAACAGATATAACCCAGCTTCTTGCTTTTTTGGGTACAAAGCTGTGAGATCTGTATGCCAAAAGATAAGCAAAGAGAGATATGTAGATGGCACTATATTCTAGTAGGCCAATATTTTGTGACATTCGTCAACTTTTATTAAAGAAATTAACTACAGGAGATTGGTCTCATTTGATTTCTATTAAAGGAATACATTGGTATCATAATTATTATAACAAAGCAATTATCAACCTACTTATTTGGGACTAGGTTTGGAACATAATAGAAAAACCATTAATTAGGGGAGGTAATGGTGCCTGAATGGCAACATTATTACAGGACTACAGAAGCCCAATCACGGTAAAAACATTTACATTGAATTTCCGAATGTGCTGTAATTCACATCACATTATCTATGCCAGACTGTGCAAGTACCTAATGTTAATAAAGTAATAATCTAGCTTGCATTATCAGGGCTGACACTTTTAAGTTACTATATCTGATAAAATTTGTCTAAATCCTGTATTTAGAGAAAGAGGGCTTGTATTTCCGTACACTAGAGACACCAGTTCGACTTATAGGTATGCAACCCTGACTTGCTTGAGCTATTGCTTATACTTCTGTATTCCATCCTAATAACCAATACTGACCGACTGACCCTCCTTTCCCTTTCAATACAACCCAAATTATCCTATTTAGTTCCTACAGTGCCCAGATGATAGCAGTAAGATTGGCCCTTATTATGTAAGTGGCACTAAATTATAGTCCACAAACTGTGGTTGTTAATTATGCTTGTGCCTACCTCTTTGGGGGTACAGGCATGAGTTTAGGCAGTGTGGCAGGTTTTTTTACTGGTCCCAGTAGAGTGATGACCCGTGGGGGTTTCCATATGATAAAAAAAAAGTTTTTTTTACATAAATCTTTGAACATTGTTTTACAAAATCACTCCTATCTCATCCATGACATGTATCAACAATATGGGAGCTGAAAAGTAAACCTGATTGCAATAATAATAACATTCTCTGTATGTTTTTTTGCTGAAATGATCCAGGCCTGTACCACCTGTATAACTTTTACACCTTATAAAATCGTATAACATTAAACTTTTATACTGTATGTCGCACGACTATTAAGACATCTTGAAAGACGAAAGCCATTAAGCCCTTGTCAAAGAAACGTCATATTTACTCTCGAAAAATATAACCCAAACGGCCAAGAAGGATACAAAATGTATCTCATTTTGTACCTGTATTTCGGCTCCTATCAATATTATCACCTAAGAGGCTGTGTTATCTGCAATACGATCACTTATCTATGCTTCTCAATGACTATAGATAAGCCATTAGATATATGGAAATGTACTATGATTAATAAGATGGGTATAAAAATACATTTCATTGTGGAATTTTTAACAAAACATGAGAAGAAATCAATAAGTTTGAAGATTTTCAATTTAAATTCAGTCATTCCAACAGTAAATTTATCACTAGATTATCAGGGTTCTTTATAAACATTTGAATTAGCTCAATGGGAAGACATCACATTGGAATTGAACCTTTTTTTATATAATATAGGGGGACAGACGAACAGACGGGTCACCTGAATGTAAGTGACAACCTAAGTCCATGGACACCTACAACTCAAGAGTTGTAAGTACGCTGCTCGCCTTTGAGGGTGATGGGAAAGAGGAGAGGGGTTATGAGGCAAGAGGAGAGTATTGCTATTTTTAGAACATCATGTCTTATGCATCAATATTATCTGATGTTTAGTGTACCTTCAATAATTAATGGCACCGTTAAGAGCTATAAAGTGGAATGACAGAAGATTACAAGGAGTTTGTTTATCAATGAACGTATGTCAGCATATTTGTTTGACTGCCAAAAATTAAAGTCTTACTTACAGGCTTTAATTTGGAGGCGTTGGCAGCCGGCCGTCCGAAGCTCTATGGCCGATAGCTATAGTTTTTTTTTATATATTTGGAGGACAGACGTACAGATAGGTCACCTGATGGTATAAGTGACAACCTCTGTTCATAGACACCTGCAACTCGAGAGTCGTAAGTACAAGTCCCGCAAGAGGGTGAGTTGGGCCTAGCCGTGGGTAGATGAGACGGGTTTTTAGTTTCGCCCCCCATTATTAGAGCCACGACATTAGAGTATCCTGTCAAGGAGGGATGACTTTGTTTGTCTAGATATCACCCAGTTACAATCACTCTAGCATGCAGCTCTTAATTATGTAGCAAATGCCGACCAAGGTTTGCGTCGAATGCGCGTTTTAAACGACTGCGTTACAAGGAGTGTCACGTTTTCTATTTTATATACATACATATAATAATGTCTACCTATAACCCTACAGTCTGAGTCTCTACATGTGAGGTGTCATCTGAATCCAATGAGTAGGAATGACATAGTGTATAAGATTTCAAATGCAGGCAGGTGTTACATCTACATATTACTGTAATTACTTCGTCTACAACATTTTTTTTAACTTTATTATTTTTTATTACTATTGTTTAAAGGTGTGCAATAAAGGTTAATAAAAAAAAAAATTAATAAAGGTAAATTTTATTCTAATTACCACAAATGCGTATTTTCTAAAAGTGCTAGGTTCATTAGTTACGAGAAGTACAATGACTGGACTAAGGATCGATTGCGAAGCGGCTTAGAGAGGTCATAGCAACCTTGCGATTCGTAAATTTGTGTCCACTGATTGGTTGTATATCGGCATCTTGCATTGGGCTTGAAGCTTACCATCAGTAATTGCTAAGGCGTCGGACCCAGTGTAAACATGAATACATAAGGTGTGACCTACGTTGCTAGTATTCCTTAAAAAACGTATTTAAAAAGTAATTTACATCATTTTGTGATTCTGATGATGCGAGTAGTTTTCGACTAACTTCAAGCAATTGAGGAGCCAAGTATAATCTTATATATAAAATTCTCGTGTCACAATGTTAGTTACCATACTCCTCCGAAACGGCTGGACCGATTTTTATGAAATTTTGTGAGTATATCGGGTAAGTCTGAGAATCGGCCAACATCTGTTTATTATCTCCAATTTCGTTTTTTTTTTGGACAATTTTTTTTTGTTTCACGGGAACATTACTAATGCGTACGAAGTCGCGGGCAACAGCTAGTATCAATTAAAATGTCTAGGTTCTTAACAGCAGTGCTCATTGGCAGCAAAGTACCATTAAACACAATCTCCGGTAATTGTGACTAATCTTCAAGGTATTATCCTGCGACTACCTACAATATGACTTAGGCCTACATTTTGCTGTAATTCGAGCAGTTTTGGGATTCAGAAGAGAAAATTTAGAGTGGACAGAAAAGTGTATGGCAATAGCTCAAACACGTCAGGGTAGCATACCTATAACTCGAACTGGCTGCTGCCGGGCAGTCAGAGTCCTTTAACTGTACACACTAAGTTTAATGGCGATACGAGTATTAGAAGTAGTTCAAAAGTGATCTCCAAGATCTGTTTCCAAAGATTGTTAGTTTGTTAAAAAAAAATACTCGTCATTAAAAAAGGACTAAATCCGGTGTTCATTAAGACGATATATGGATTCTAACGACACCTGATACATCCAAATCCAATTAATTAGGGACGTTAAAATATGTGGTGGAATAAAGAAAATCGTGTACTTAATTTTAATATCATTCTGCTACTGAGCAGTATTTTTAACACGCTTTAATTAGTTTCATCTGTATGTATGTATGTAGATATGCAACCGACTCCTTTGAGCTCGATTTTACCCTACTTTGACGATCAGATTTAATTTAAACTTTGCACACCTGTCAGAGACCGATGACAATGCAATAATTCGATTAAAATATCCGATTATCCTAATTAGATTCGCCAGGATTAATTAATTTATTTCCGCATCCTTTGCATGCGAGTAAGAGAGATAGAGCTAGTGCGCGAACTACGCATGCGTGCAATCCCATACTTACTCTTTGGTCGGGCACTCGGCTTATTACAACCTCGGAGAGACTTTCTTATGATAGTTGCGTAAGCGTGTTTTTTTTTTAGTTTTTTTATTATTTATTATTATTCCTATAAAATACATAGTAGTTACGTCCATTAATTAATCCATTACGTCTATTCATTGTTTGTTTGTAAGTAATCGCCATTATTGATTAGACCGCCGTTTGTATCACTGGTCCAATAATATTTTGTTAACTTTTTACGGTAAAGTATATTGTATTATAATAATAACTCGCACAACCACACATCTCATGATTCGCCTGATCCCAAACTTAGCAGAGCTTGTATTATAGTAACCAGACTCCTGATAAACATGGTTATATATTTCTAAATTCATACATATTATATATAAATTACACACAGACACATCAAATGATCGTGCTCATCACATAAATATTAGCGTACAAGATCTCGGCTGTTTTTTTTTTTATGCGATAGGGGGGCAAACGAGCAGACGGGTCACCTGATGGTAAGTGACTACCGCCGCCCATGGACAACCGCAACTCAAGAGTCACAAGTGCGTTGCCGGCCTTTTAGGTAGGAGTACGCTCTTTTCTTGAAGGTTTGAGGGTCGTACCGTGTTTAGTGTCTACAGGACCTACACTCACTAGACCAACAGGACAGTCAAAATACATACATACAGTCGTGGTCAACTAATTAAGGACATTCAAGATAGTGGACAGCAGTAACCGGCTATGTACATATAAATATAAAACCCTGTTGATTTCTCAGTAACTATTATTTGCATAATTTGATCCGATTATTATACTATAAATGGCTGTAAATAAAAGATTAAATAAATATAAAAAAGTGTTTAATATCAAAGGTTAACCATGTATTCAATTTAAGGTACAATTCTGTAGCTGGACATTTAATTAAGAACAGTAAAGTAAAATGAAAAATAGAGTTAAACAGAACTAATAATCTGCAGTATTTTAATTTCTTTAACAACTTCATTTTATTACGGGTAAAATCAGTACCCAGTAGCAAAACCTTTGTTAGTAATTACCGCTTGACACCGATGTGGCATAGACATTATCAGTTTCTGACATATTTCAACAGGAATGTTTGCCCATGCCTCACAAAAAGCTTCATTAAGTTCATCTAAAGTTGTGGTACGATAAATGGCAACTTTTTTCTTAATTTCGTGCCAAAGGTGCTCGATTGGGTTGAGGTCGGGGCTATTTGCTGGCCAATCTAGCACTGATACCGACTGTCTGTTAAGAAACGACTTGACTGAACGGGCTGTATGTTTTGGGTCGTTATCATGCTGAAAAGTCCATATAATAGGAAGATGTTCCTCAGCATAGGGAAGCATAGTTTCTTCTAATATTGCCTTGTATTGATGTTGGTCTAAGTTACCCTGAACTTTCCTCACAGGTCCCACTCCACGTCCAGAAAATGATCCCCACATTTTAATGTTTCCTCCGCCATGTTTCACCTGCTTTTTTGTGAATCTTGGATTCATTTCCGCTTTTACAGGACGCCGTACGTATTGCCTTCCATCTGAAGAAATCAAATTAACCTTGGTCTTGTCAGAGAATAATACATATTGCCATTGGTCGTAGGTCCAATGTCCATATTTACGTGCAAACGCCAAACGTGCATTTCTATGCTCTTTCTTTAACAACGGTACTTTGCGAGCCACTCTTCCGAACAACCCTGCTTCTACCAGACGTCGTCGAACTGTTCTCGCTGATACACTGACTCTTTCGTCTACCCCAAACACTTCATGTTTAATTAAAATAGAGCCTAGAAACGGATTTTTCTTAGCTAACCTGGTTATCATTCTATCTTCTTGCGGAGTTGTTTTTCTCGATCTTTTTTTTCTGGGCACATTTAAAGTTGTGTTATTGCGCCTGAAATGTTGCACTGCATTGCACACCATAGTTTTTGAACAATTTAAATAACCTGCTATCCTTCGGTATGACCAACCACGCTCGACAAACTTCATGATAATTTTTCGTAGTGTTGCATCGCAACTTTTATTTTTGCCCATTGTTCTTCAAAATAACTCTCAAAACTTGAAATTACAAATCTAGATTGCCGCCAAAACTACCACAAAGAATAGGAGAAGAAAGAAAATAATAATTGAGATTCAGATTTTGAAACTAGAACGCAATATCTCAGTGTCCCTAATTAAATGGCCAGCCAGCATTCTTTGAACAAATAGCACTGTGATCATCTATCAGCTATACTGTAAAGAGGTTTAATGTTTAAGAAGTTGTTATTGTTTGTATAATTAGGCACATAAATGACTAATTATACTTACATGTAAAAGATGTGGAATATTGTTTAGACTCGTTGGAAAATAAAAAATAAATTCACAATTTGGATTAACTAGAGAGTGTCCCTAATTAGTTGACCACGACTGTATAGGAACCCTAAAATCATTGTTTTTTTTTTTAAAGAATACTAGCAACGTGGGTCACACGTTGCTAGTATTCTTGCGCACTTGATTACAACCGTATGTCGTTTTTATTCTAATATTCATTTTGTTTGTGCAGTCCTTAGCGACACACATATTGCTACGTTGTACAGAATGAAAAAAACTATTTTTAACCCCCGCTTTGTTACGGGGGAAGTCGATTTATGACATCATTTTCGTCCCCTCTGTCACACGCGGCGGTTTAGTGATACTATTCTATTTTTTATTTTATGTGTAAGTATATGGCTGCATAGCTGCTGTTCAGGGGATAAGGTTCAAAGACTGGAATATCGATTCGGTAATATGAGGATGTGCTGTGTTCATCCTAACCTTTAGGTAGAGGTCTAGAGATTTCATGATCATGGCTTAAATCCTTAGTTTTGTTTTATTTGTAAGTTTTAAGACGGTTCCTTGTGTTTATATACAGGGTGTCCCGTAATTCAACGTCCAACGGCAAGTGGGGGGTAGGTGACTGTATGTGACACTTTTAAATAAAATATTTAAAAGAAACCATTTAAATTTTTTTCACCCAAACGCATACAAAAAATTCATTCAAATCGGTCCAGCCGTTTAGGAGGAGTTTAGTGACATACACACGTATAGTAGAATTATATATGTAAAGATATATATGGCTGTACATATAACTTAGTAATATGACTTAGTGCATATCATTTTGATAGGAAAAGTGTGTTCAAAATTATAAGGAATACCATTTTCTACATATATTAGTAAAAATGTTATCTTTCAGTTATTTCTTTGATTCAATTAAATTTTTTATTCTTACTAGAGCCTAGAAGAACGGACGGGTCACCTGATGGTAAGTGACAACCACCACCCATGTAGACATACAACTAAAGAGCCGTAAGTGCGCTGTCCGTCTTTGAGGGGTGATGAGGGGATGGGAAAGAAGAGAGTTTGGATAAGCGAAGAATGAGGAGAGTTTTGCCTTCGGTACGCTTACTCACTCGGCAATATAATACAAGCATTGTTTGTTATTGATATTACCCCTGTCGAGTTGGCCCATTCGTGCCTTTACCGCATAAAAAAAATAATGTTTAGGTCTGTTTTACTTTACTTGGATACAAAATATGAGAAACTTGACCAAAGTAATTTGCCATGAACATTGTAATACAACTAGCAGTTTAATTAAAAAAAAAACAATGAATGAAATCGAATCTAGAAATGACAAGGATATCGCGTAAAATACAATAGAACCCTTCGTGTGCGACTCGATATCAATATCGAGCAAAAACGAGCAAAAAATAATTTGTTGTATGAGAGCCCCCTTAAATTTTTTTTTTAGTACTTGTTGTTATAGCGTTAACGAAATGTCATCATCTGGGAAAATTTCAACTGTCTGACTATCACGGTTCATGAAATACAGCCTGGTGACAGACGGACAGCGGAGTTTCAGTAATAGGGTCCCGTTTTACCTTTTGGGTACGGAACCCTCAAAAGGAAATAGTCGAATTAGAAGTCCCCTGTTCCTTTTTTTGTAGTCGGTTAAAATAAGACTGTGTTACATATAGAACACGTAACAGAGTGAATACACGAAAGCGATATCTTCTTTCAAGCCATAAGCTTATCACGACCTTGGCAATGTTATATGGTTTCACTCACTAAAGATCATGCTTTATTAAGTTAATGAAGTGACCGTTGTTATTAAAAGGTCACTGGAGGCCCTAAATTTCCCTGGCAACCTACGATCAAATCATGATTTTTTTATATAACGGGAGCACCGCAGGAAGATACTATTCCAAATAAAATTTTGAAAATCCAAATCGCTAAGTAAACCTCCTCCACCTTTTTTCGAAGTTAAAAATGCATGAAATAGATACCTGAATCTATGGACAATATAACATAAGCCCCTACCTACAGAAACTAGTCTTAAATAATCACCCTTCGTACTATTAGTTTACCATTCCGTGAATAACTGACCTGTTGGACTATGGGTTTGATTCTTACACGGAAAAAAATTATGTGTATGTGTTCTTTGTATGTTTGTCAAATACAGGAACAAACGAAAAATATTGGCACAAGAAGTATTGCTTAATTCCAGCGCTGTCTTTAAAAGAAATACCTAGAGATTTATTCTTTTGACTAAATTCTTGCCGCTTTCCACGCATTAGACAAAACCTGAAAATTCTATAATTTTCACCTCAATACAATTGTGGTTATTCAATGGCGTGACCTATGCTGAAAACTTTAATTGTTCGTTACGATGAGTTTTCTTTGATGCCAGTTATAAATTTGTACGGGTAACAGGAAATCTGTGTTGTAAACTCCAAAGCGACAAACTTGACCTGATAAACCACTGACACAGTGAGCATCGAGGTTATGCATAATGAACTCCAGCATACTTCACCGACACTTGTTATTATCTGACTGCATTTTTGTAAAATGACTAACGAGTAATGACGTATTAATAAAAATGAGAGATTTTTGGCACTGTTGTTTTATTTTTAAGATTTTATGTAATATTAAAAAAAAATTAGGGCTCATTTGCGATCGTTTTTTTCCTAGGTCACCGCTTTAATGCGTTTATGCGATGGGATTTTAAAAATATCGTATTCCAATCTGTAATAAAGTAATAAGTAGATCTTTTACTCCACTCTGTAAGAAGGAGGATTATGTTTTTCGAGTTCGATATACGGACTCGTGACATCCGGCATGGTACATAGTCGGACGGACGGGCTCTCGATGGTCTGTTCAAGAGAAAATATAAGCATATAAATATATTATTCATTATAAAGCTTATGGATTCGTGGTTGTTGTTGAAACAACTGATACTGAAATTATCAGTCGAAAACTTCTTATTGCATTTTTAAGCCCAATTCTTGAGGAAAGTGTAAGATAGGTACCATGACGCTACGAACTTTAGTTAACAAAACAGAGATAGTCAACGCATGTGTAACTGCAACGGCTAGTAAATCATAATGCACGCTACACATACGTATAAAAAAAAAAACAATCAGTTTCACTATTTGTTATGTGAAGGCCAAGCCGAGGTGTTACGTCGGCCTCGACTGTTGATGTCCAAAATTTGAATAAAGTAGCCTTTTTAAAGAATAACTCACTGGATGTATGTTAATGAAATATTTCTTTATTTCTTAAATAGAGAAATTACGGTAGAAATAATTCTGAAGCAACTCCCCGTTGCAGTTCCCCGAAAGTTTCCGGAGACCCAACTCCTCTCCTCTTTCTTCTCCCCTCATCCTCCTCTCCTCATCAATCCTCTCTTTCCCCGCATCCCCCATCCCTCATCACCCTCAAAGGTGGGCAGCGTAATTACGATTCCTGAGTTGCAGGTGTCCATAGTTGTCACTTACCATCAGATGACCCATCTGTTCGTCTGTCCAAAATAGTATAAAAAAAATCTTCAAGCTGTATATCTTATTCCAGAACGGCTCAATGGATTTGGATGAAATTTGGCGAGGAGAACGTTAAAATTATGCTCAAGTACGCAGGCAACAGTTTCAAAGAATAAAAAAAAGAGAAGGTTCTATGTTCCTCTTTATTTATGTTTAATATGTACATATATGTTAGGCGATTTCTCCGTGAGATGTCGTCCGATTTTCTGCGGTGCTCCCATTGTAACTAAAGCAGGGGTTTTACCAGGGAAAGACTTCCAGACAACCTGATGGACTATACTGCAAAGTGATGGTGATACAAAGAGTAAAAAAAAAATAGAGAAAGAAAAATAAACAACTAAAACTAAGTAAAAACAAATTACAATTAAAAATATGTAATACACAACATACATAAACAACACATATATACTCATGTTCACAGTTGTTGTAGCTAGCAACATTCTTCCTATCAAACATCACCAATTAAATCATCAGAATATGACGCGATAAACGATTGCTATTGGTCAAACACCATCATTACCCCCACTATCCTGTCTTCTTCAACGTTACACTTGTTTCATTATGATATCCCAGAAATTACAAAAGATCTTCAGTACAAAGATTACTACTGAGTTACTTCAAGTTTCAAGTACCGACTGTCAAATCCGGTACAACACATATGCAATACACACAACAGTTACTACTGAGATAGGTATTGATCCCTGGCGAGCTTCTGAAAGACAGTACATTATTGCACATTATTAAGTTTTAGTGGCGTCATGCAAAACAATTAGAAAGGCGATTTGAAGGCGAATATATCCTTTTAAAAAAGTCAATTATTAATAAACCTTATAAAAATGATTTCTTTAATAGTTTTTGTATAAAATAATTCTGCAAGTCTTACTGTAATGCTTTTGTAATGACACGTGTTTTAAGGTGTCTGATTTAGGCACAATATTTTCAACCGACTTCAAAAAAGACGGTTCTCATTCGACTGATTTTTTTTTTGTTTGTTTTGTTGTTGTCTGGGTGAACCGATTTTGAAGATTTTTTTATATTTGAAAGCTGGTGCTTCTCGTGAGGTCCCATTTCAATTTGGTCGAGTTCTAAAAAAAAAAACTATGTGTTAAATTATATTTTGTGCTTAGATAACTAATTAACTTAGAGCATACCAAGTTTATGATATAAATATACATATATGCATTTTTTTAACTAACTTAAATAATTTCAAATAACATACGTTCATTTTCAATAAGGGTGTAAACATTAGTCCACCGCGGTGTCCTAGAGGTTCTAATAAAAATAAAAAATGTTTTACTGTGACTAAATCTCTAGCCAATAAGTTTATACTGTTACAACCACTTTTACTTTTGTACACGCACGCTCACAATTGTCACGCTATCTGTTCAATGTTAGACAATTTCCTCAATTAAATTGGTTTATAGCTTTTTTACTCGTTAAAGGGAATCTGCGGGCCATTCGTTAGGTAATCAGAGCTTCGCTGTCAGGTTCAATAATATTTATTTATACTGTTTTATTCACGTGTGTATTTCGGGGATGCCCGACTAGTTTCGGTCTCGACAGGAGGCCTTTTTCAAGGAGTGACTCGTCCAGCCGCGACGTTTTACGTTTCATTGTTGACGCCAATAGGCCTGTCAGGGGGCAGGCCTTTTGGGGCATTACTTTAGCGGGATGAAATTCTAATTTGCAACATATGTGTGTTTAATTCACCTCTGCCTACCCATGCCTAAATTATGTATGTGTAAAAAGGATAGTAGTCACTTTTTGTCATCGAATTTTGCCGCTGATCCGCATATGTATGTGTATATTTCAAAGTAAATAGTAACAGAGATTGCGTTAACTATCATGCGAATGACGTAAATAAACAAGTGTCATGAAATTGTGCAGAAAGTGCGGAATGCTATCGAAAGCGTGTCAACCAGTATGTGTGTCGCTACGAACGAAACTGCGCGCCTGATATCTATGGAAGTGAATGGATAGCTTACAACTTAAACAGGTGCTTATAACGTTATATAAAGTTACTTAAACGGATTATTTTCTGGAGATTATAATTAGAATTCAAAAATACTTTTGTTTTTTTTTAAAAGACAACTTCTGCACTAGGATTTATTCCTGTGTCGCGGGGGACTTTTAAAAATATTCAAACAACGGACACAAAGAACACCCAGACTCACAACACAGGATTGTCCCGTGCGGGGATCGAACCCTTAACACTCGGCGGCAGCATGGTGGCCAGGTTACCACATAAAGCGCTACGCCATCCGTGCAGTTACTGAATGCTTTAACATCAATATATATCTATATTTCAATATATTTCTATATTTTTAAATCGATTAAGCGGCTGTACGACACCAAAAAAAAAACTATTTTTGAACTCGTTGTAATTTGACTAAACCAGGAATATTGAGACAGTCATTATCAGCTCATTACTCTTATCTAAATATTTTATCTTAAAAATAAGTCGCCTTGCCATCTGCGTGTCTCTTTCGCAATTATGTTAAGCAGAGATACCTATATTCAAGGTCGTCCTTGTCATGTTAAAGATATGCTCATATTTACCACACCTGTGATGTATTCTTCTCTTCTTGATTTTTTGGATCGCTAATGCAGATGAGATGAGTTAATAACCAACTCCTTGTCATCATAGTTGCTCAATGCGTTGGTATATGAGAAAGATATCGTTTCCGTCCGTCTATAGTTTCCGTGCCCAAGACACTTTACGATTTGTCAAGGATTAGAACATTAATTTGCAAAAACACATATGCTAAAATACGTTCACTCCTGTAGTGTGTGTGTGTAGTGTAGAGGTAGACAGAGGTGTATAAAACACCGTTGTTGCCAACGGGCTCTTCACGAAATACACATGGAAATATTCTGATATAAGGAAATGACTGGCCTGTTGGTTTAGTCTAGTGGTTAGGAACTCTGACTGCTGAACCGGAGGTCGTGGATTCGATTCCCACACGGTACAAAACATTGTGTGATATATAAATAGCTGAATGATTAAATAATGTTTGTAAAACCTCCCGTGAAACAAAAGCATTTATATAGAGGGCAAGCCTATTGACTTCACTCGACCAGCCTTCCTCTGCAGTTTTGTCTGCCTTTATTGTCACTGCTCCGCATCTAAGTGTCTTATCGTGATGTTTTATTAATCATCAATAGATACATACATATCACGCCTGGCTTGGCAAAGGTAATTAAACCTAACATTTTGCCTACTTTCATCTGGTCCCATTTAGTAGTGAATGGGAATTTTATAGGGAAATTGGGAGTATATTAAAAGGTAAATATAGGATAGTAATTGCAGGGATGAGATATTGCTTCTACGTGTGGTTCGCGGAGTATAAGCAACAGCTCAAGCAAGTCAGGGTCGCATACCTATAACTCGAACTGGCTGGTGGGGGTCCATCTCACTACCAATAAACACTCAAACGCAACATTCTTGAATTCGACTTTAAGACTTTTATTGTTGTACGTGTATATTATGTAGTATTTTTATCTTCTATATTAATCTGTAATTTTTATTTAACATTAGTAAATAATGATCTGTTTATAAATTTCAAGTCAAGCGATCGCCTGAAGCACAGGCTCAGGCAGGCAGCAATTAAAGAATTTGAACAATTCTTTTGTTATATGTCTAAATATGTAAAAATAAAAAGCACGTATAACTTTAGGATTTTAAGTTAAGAAATCAAGTTAAGGACCTGTTTGTAATTAATCTGTAATCTTTAAAAAACTTTAATTAAAATAAATAAAAAGACTTGAAGTTCAGCTAGTTAAAAAAAATTTATGATCTTTAACTTTAATATGTATTTACCATAGACGCAAGAAGAGTTATATTCAAAATTGAAAACACGTGGTCTATGCTTACAACAGAACCAGTCTAACCGGTCCGCCATTTACATACTAGCATTTTTGTAAATCCAGTTAGAATTAGAAATTTGTGGGAGCGCTGTGACCGGAGTAGGGCATTGATGGGTAAATCGGGACGCGGAATCGAGTTTTGTAGTTACAGTCCACTGGTGACCGTGGACTTGTGTGTAAAACTTGCGGTTTCGAATATCTGGCGAACTTGTGAAGAATCTTTATTTTTTTATCCGCATGCTTGTTTGCCCACTGCAAACAAGCATGCGGTTCACCTCATGGTAAGTGACTACCGCCGCCCATGGAACCCCGCAACTCAAAAGTCACAAGTGCGTTATCGGTCTTTTAGGCAGGAGTACACTCTTTCTTGAAGGTGGTGTCGGTCCGGAAATACGGCAGGGCACAAATTGGCCGGCATGACCTTAGTAAAAGCACGGCCTCAGAGAAAACCGGCAGTCAAACAATGTTTTCATTATTTTCCGAGTGAGTGGAACTCACTACCCCTCTCCTCTTTCTACTCCCCTCATCACTCTCAGAGGCGGACGTCGCACTGATGACTTGAGTTACAGGCGGCGGTTGTCACTTACAATACCGGTATAGGTGACCCGTCTTCGTCTGTACACCATTTCATAAACAAAATATACATATGTATATAGACATGATCCAGCATGTGTTAAGCGGATAACAGCATTTGAAAGTCCAGTAGTTTCAATAACGGTTAGAGGTCATAGACTTGACGGTATCAGCCAGTTCCGAGTTGCGAATGCCAGCTATCTCCGAGCTGCTTGAGCTGTATATAGCTTATACTTTGCAGAAACCATCCGAACAAGCTAAAATATATCTTTTGCTACTATTTGATCCTTCATTTCCTTTTCAATATACTTCAAATTTTTATATTTAATTCCCAAAGAGCAAGCAATAGATTTTCCCCCTACTATGTAGCTGAGACTAAACTATTGTCAGCATAATATTTGTGAGTGTATGTATCATTTACTTGATCAAAGTCCTATAATAGTGCTTGCAAGGCTTCCTGATATCTATCCCAAATTGCCATGTGCCAACACTTTAATCCTAAAATTGATTTTCTGACTCTGAGTGTTCTTGGTGTCCGTTATTTGAATGTTTGTAGAGTTTCCCGCGATACAGAAATTAATCGTAATACGGGAGTTGTATTTTTACGAAAACACAACAGAAATAGAGACAGGAGATTCGACGATCCATTCAGACACGATAACGTCGTGTTGTTTACGTTCTAAAAAGAAAACGCATTTTCAATGTGCAAAAGTGTAAACAAAGCTTCTGACTCCAATCTTGCATATTATTAATAGTATTATAATTTTAATGATAAATATATATAAGCTCATGCTCAATTTCGAGGCAGAAATCTTTTGTGGCCTACCTAACGGTCGCTCGCCGTAATCAGGCTTCGACAGTAGTTAAACTCGTTAGTTGTCGAGACTCGTCTCTCTTTAAAACATCGATAAGCCGATGACTAATATATGTAACAATTTACTTAATCGCCTATTAAAAAAATTTCGCGCAGGTGTCTACCGACGTCAGTCAAAAGATATTTTGTACATGTGTTTAAAGTTTCACTCTCAATGTTCCCAACCTTCATTGTTAAAGTGCAGGGTTTATGGCAATAGGCTTGCCCCCTATTCGTTAATGGGACTAGTTTTTTATAGTTCAGGTTGAGAAACGAGCAGACGGGTCACTTCCGTCGCCATTGAACATTTGCAACTCGAGTAACAAGAGCGCTGCCCGCTGTTTAGAGTAGGGGAAAGGAAAAGAGGTTGGACCTCCGGTATCCTCACTCACTTGGTCACACAATGCAAGCATTATTTAACAGCCTGTTTTCTGTGAGGCCGTGGTTATACTACGGTCGAGCCGGCCCATTCTTGCCAATGACTCCCACAATCAATGTGGCGCAGAGTTTCACATTATAGTCTGGCATAGCGCATAGGTTACTTTTTCCCAGAAAATATAAGTCGCTAGTAACTTGCTCTTTTTACACTGAGTGGCAATCAAACCTGCGACACTAACATTGTATTATAATATTTAGCAAAATTCGATATCTTTATTAAAAAAAAAACTGATCCGCAATTATATAAAATCGTCACCACATTCAAATATGTGGCTGTTAAAAGCAAAAATGAAAATATCGCTTATTTCAAATAGGTATTTGGTGGTTATTTATAAATGCCGGTTTAATTACGACTCAATAGTCCAATTACATTCCACCGCCCGTAAAAGCTGACCTTGACCCTCTACACACATACATACAGAGGCCTTTGAAACACTCACTGGATCCTTTAGCTCTCTTATTATACTCCGCATCGCTCAGGAGCAAACCTGAGGGTTTATTAGTAAGTATTCTAGAATACATACTGCGCATATTTTCTCTTTAGTATTATGGACATACAGACACACTAAATTACTTACTTTTATTATGTTAGTTAATGTGTGAGCACCATGTATCTATCATAAAATTATTTTATCTGTCGTTGCTTCGATTTAATTCTTTTTACCTGTTTCGGTATAGTGATATTGTTCTGGGTGCATCTTTTTCACACATAATTTTAATTATATATAATGATTGTATGCAAACAAAACATTTTAAAAGAGTAACGGTGGAGTTTCTTGCCCATTCTTCTCTCTTCGCTACATCTTGGAATGGGCGACTAGCATCAATTCTATTTAAATGTAAATGTAGACGTTCGAAAGTGCCTTTTGGGCCTATTTGAAATAAATGCTTTGACTTTGACTTTAATTTTGATACTTTTGACAAATGTACTCTTTTATATTATTAAATTATAAGCCGTGTGGTTTTGTACCTCCTTACCTCGATTAAGGAATTTGACTGTTATCTATAAGAGAGTATATTTAAAGTGACTGGTTGACGATCATTAGGCTTTTAGTGAGTGGGATCAGATTAGGGTTGGCAAAATGTGGGTGTTTGAAACATCTCTGCCTACCCTTTGGGCGATATTGACGTCAGTGTATATATTTAAGTTTTTTTTTATACTATGAGGGCCAGATGAACCGACGGGTCACCTGACGACGGCCACCATGGTAAGTGACAACCGCCGCCCATGAACACCCGCAACTCAAGAGTCGTAAGTGCGCTGCCCGCCTTTGAAGATTATGAGGGATGAGGGGGATGGGAAAGAGTAGAGGCGGTAAAGGGAGAGGAATGAAGAGAAGCGGGAGTTAGGCCTCCGGAACACAACCGGTTTTCTGTGAGGCCATTTTAACGCACCGGTCGAGCCGGCCCATTAGTGCCTGAGCATGGCTCTACCACCGTTCCACTTTACCACTGTTTCATTTAAATATTCATATGTTTCATGTACAGATTAAATGAATACCGAATGAATATTAAAATAAACGATCTCATATTTTTCCTGGTCTCGCGTTATTATAATATTGTCGCAAAGATGACCTAATGTTTGCGCGGAGTCAACAGATGACGTCATTGTATGAATCAATGATATAAAACTTCAGATTTATTTATGAACTTGTGAATAATTATTTTTATATTTGCTACCGGCAAGGAATTGTTGATATAACAGTCCAGACTGCAAGTCTAACACTAAAGCACATTGATCTAAACCAGAGGTCATTAAATGGCGGTCCGTATCTATTTTGTCTCTCTTGTCTTGTCCCTCTTGTCTTTTTTTTTACGTGTGGAAACCCCAGCGGGTCATCACCTCACCGAAGCTAACGGATAGGTGGTATGTCGGACTCGAACCGACTAAAACCACACGGTGTTCCGTCACAAAGGGTCTATTGAAAGTGATCCGGGATTACCCTACCGAGGAAGCCTCCGGGAACCCCTGCAGACCTTAGTAACCTCAACAGGTGGCCACACCGTGTAGGGGGGCCTGGCCCCCTCTTCAGTTTAGAAAGCCACGCGCTGAACTGTCTCTCTTGTCTAATGTTGATTTAGCTTAATGTGAATTGTTATTTTATTTCTGTTTTGGTGAGATAGTAAACGATATTATTATTAAAAAAAAAGCTCAATACACATGTATAAAAAATAATCTCTGATTTCTATTACAAATTAACCAGTAGTAAGTATTGCTACAATAATGTTTAGGTTTGATTCTCGGTTAAGTAAAATAGAACCACTCTATCTCTCCTCCGTGACTGTCGTAAAAGATGAGTAAGGGATTGGTTATTTTTTAAGTCATCCCGCACTAGGATTAATTCCTGTGTCGCGGGGGACTTTACAAACATGCAAGCAACGGACACAAAGAACACCCAGACTCAGAACAACGATTTGAGGATTACACAAAGTGTAGTCCAGTGCGGGGATCGAACCCACAACACTCGGCGCGGCAGCGTAGTGGCGAGGTGACCACTTAAACCGCTACGCCATCCGTGCAGTCCATCATGCAAAGGATTGTCGTATTTAATTGTTATTAATCGGTTGACGACAATACGATTGCTCCTATTGAGTTAGCAAATATGTGCCTTTGATACGTTACCCACCTCTTTGGTGATAGGCACAGGCGTCAGAGAATAAAATGTATATTTAACATGCTATTATTTTCATTGATTTTAATAAAATATATACAAGATAAATGAGATACCTTTTAACCAGGAGTGTAAGGACTGTTCCGGAGGGGAAGCCACAACAGCTATTATATAAGTATCTGGATGACTGAGGCGTTGTTTTTGGTATGTCGTGTAAAAGAAGAAACTTGAAAAAAAAAAACTGGACTCGAACCGGGTTCTTCTGGTTTCGGGACCGCCCTGTTTCCCACCTGACCGATTATAACCTTGTAGATGGTAGAGAAATTTACCTTAGTATTCTAATGATATTGTAGCAGTTTTTCATTGCCTGAAAACATAGATAAAACGACGATTTTTAAAAATGAAACCTAGCTTGATCGATTTATCGCCCCCAAAACCCCCCTGCATACTAAATTTCATGAAAATCGTTGAAGCCATTTCCGAAATTCAGATTATATACATATATACAAGAGATGCTTTAAAGGTGTCAGATAAAGTTAGGTCAAAAAAAAATATCCTCTTGCTAACTATTTAATATTTATATTTAAGTCTACAAGACTCAGTACTTAATATATGTATATATGTACGCCCTCAAAGCGTAGGCAGAGTCGTCTCAAACGATCACTGACATAGGTTTCCGCCATCGTCCTACGCGACAAAATATCGATCCCCATCACCTGTATGATTGGCACTCCACAACTTAGCCTATGGGTAAAATTGTCGCCTGCTGTATTTCCGGACCAATAAGACCTTCAAACCTTCAATAAAAGAGCATACTCCTACATAAAAGGCCGGCAACGCACTTGTGACTCTTGAGTTTGGTGTCCATGGGCGGGGGTAGTCACTTACCATCAGGTGACCTGTCTGCTCGTTTGCCCCCACGTGTTTCCTTCCCACTTTGATCCTGGGTCTTTTAAGCGGGGCGTGAAAAAACATCTCACCAGGCCGCCATAGTGTGGTTCACCATACTACATTGACTAGACATGCAATGAGGATGGTGACCACCACTCTTGGACTCCATTTATTGCTTACCATCAGGCAAAGTGGATTCATTATGGTAGGCTTACACATAAAAAAAATACAAGCCTATTTGCGTCACCCAGGCATTCTATGACTGTATATCTGTATTGGATTGTTATCTTTTAGTCAGTATTCATACAGTATACTGAGTAATAGTTACCTATCAGTCTTATCCCTGAGTCCCTTTTACAACACCCACGGGGAGAGATGGGGTGTCCCCACCCCCAATTATTACTCATATTTTCTTCAATTCATGATATATTTGTGACCAATAATGCCACAATTGGATATCTAAATGGCCGACCCAATAACGGAATGGGCATAAACACAAGTGACGTACTACAAATGACTTGGATGATGTCATGCTGTCTCGTACGGTGTGGTCCAACTGATATGCTACGGCGAACTGATAATTTCGTGGCCGCTTTGCGAACATTTTTCTCTATACATTTTCGAATGGTATTTACTGTTTTGCCATTTTTATTTTTTATAATCGAACTGAAGGTTGTGTATTCTGTTCCTTTACCGGACAATGAATTGTGATTCACATATAGCTGTCCTCAGTCTAGGCATTCTTGTTTTTTATTGACATGGAATTAATTCCCAGTGCATCCCCGCACTGGGAATTAATTCCCAGTGCACCCCCGCACTGGGAATTAATTCCAGTCGTCATATACACAAGAAAATACTAAAAATAATATAATAATAACTTGACACATTTCAAACATAGCCGTCTGATCCCAAACTAAGTAGAGCTGGTACTCTGGTAACCAAACAGCTTATAAACATACTTATATACTTCTAAGTACATACATGTTATAGATAAATTACACCCAGACACAGAACAAATGATCATGCTCATCACACAAATATTTGTCCTGGTTGGTAATCGAACCCACGACCTCTGGCTTAGCAAACAGGGTCGCTAACCACTAGACCTACAGGCCAGTCATATATACTTGTGACAAGGTTTATTTTCTGATACTGTAACTAAGTTACAGTTAAATATTTCAAACGTATTGTGTACAAAAGCAATCACGCCTTCATTATTAATATTGTTGCCTTACAATATGTTTTTTCGACCCTTCTATTTATACTGTACTTTCGTTTATCGTGTATTTATTAATTGAAAAAAAAAATGTTTACCAAAAACGACAAAAGAAATCTTGACACTTCAGTCAATAAACACTCGGCAGTCGCCTCACGTTGTTGCTTGCAAACGCCTCCAACCTTAATGGAGTTCTGTATCAGATACTTTAAACCTTTCTCTAGCATTCTATTATCGGTTTTGTTCTAAAGTCTGTTTGTAAAGTTGTGTAGAGACGAAACGTGAAGTATCTTATTCGTTTCGTCATTTATCTGACATATTTTTTACAGATTTATCGCTGGTTAGAATGGTGTGTTTAGAAAAGACAAAAGAAGTGATCCAAGGCTGCATAAATGTATAAAATTCCTAGCTGACCTGGTAAACGTTTTTCTGCCATAAACAATCTGTATAGGGTCACCCTTATCATTTAGGGATATGAAAAATACAGGCTGGCCGATTCTCAGACCTACCCGATGCACACAAAATATCATAAAAATCGGTCCAGCTGTTTCGGAGGAGCCAAACTCCTCCGAAACAGCTGGACCGCCAGCTGGAACAAACACCGCGTCACGAGAAATTATATATGAGATGAGATAAACATATTTAATAATATAATTAGCGTACCCAATACAGTAATATCTTGATCAAATAATATCTTTACTACATTAATCCATTATTCTACTCAATGAGGATCTACCTACAGGTAACACATACATATGCAGGAAGGCCAAAGCTCTCATTAGTTTAAAAATGCCACTTGTGTACTTACTATCGAATATATAAATAATAATTAGTACATAGTTGATGGCATTATCTTATAGCGGAATTATTTATAAATCTCGTTTATTTTACCATAAACTGATCATAACAAAAACATAACAGCGTTAACGGTGAACACAATTTCATTAAAGTCACTTCAAACCCATTACTTATCGTCATTGTTAACTATAAAATAATAACAAGTTTGTATATCGCGGCCCACGCTCTTCCGCCCCAGTGATAGCAGTTGATAACAACTATTTAAAATTGTATATTTACGTGGGTAGTGATGAATTCAATGAAAGTGTTATTATATCTATATTAATAGAAATTTAATTCACAGTCTGCTTGTCATCGTTTTGTGCCGTTATTCCAATTAGTTGAGGGAGACAATCTGTATAGACACGTGTAAAGCGGTCACACTATACCCCAACCCACTTCCATAGCAAGACTTCGAATATTTGGGCCGCAATAATGCGGTGCTCGTATTGGGTGGTCGAAACTACATTAGATCGAGATATTCAATCTTCATTAGCTTGATTACCTTACGAAATGTATCCTATGTAAACGTTATATTAAAATAATAGAAAAGTAGCAATTTTTTGAGAAGTATCAGCTTATTCAAAATAGAATGGAAGATATGACCATCCAATATTAAAGGTAGGAAATTTCTTAGGTAACGATAATGGCAGAGCGTCACGCCAGGTACCAATTGTGCTAGTTGCATTTTGTTTTATGCCCTAGATGTATTTTATAGGTTATAAAGAACGCGATTTAGCTATTATTGCCTTAGGTCGAAAGATATACACAATTCACTCTCGCCGAGTTCTACATACAGAATAAACCATCAATACCATCTAGCAATGAAACGTGGAACTACGTAGATACTACCCTTCCTCCGTAGTAAGATCCTAAATCCCGATATGAAAGTTCTCGATGATTCGTACATATATGTATGTATATATAAATTTTCAACATCAACCGTCGGGCGTGGACCTCGCTTGTTGGGAGGATCTTCTCTTTTTGTGTTGTATCGACTTGATACCTTGACAGTAGTAGTAAATAGCATAATATAATGTAACTGTTAATCACTACCACCATAGACCACTTCATATCATAAAAATTATTAAAATATGAGAATAATAAAATGTGAACTCGGGACGGGTCGCTAGTAAAAGATATTTGTTTAAACTAAAAACCTAAGTGGACCTTAGTTCATTTATTCCTGTTTTTTTTTATGGTATAGGGGAGCAGACGAGCACTCGAGTCTCCGGTAACCTCACTCACTCGGTCACACAATGCAAGCATTGTTTTAACAGCCGGTTTTCTGTGAGGCCGTGGTAATACCGTCAGTCTGCCTATACGTGTCGAAGCAGGTTCTCCCACTCTCAAATTTACATTTTCACTTTATCAGTGATAATGTTTTGATGACATTACGTAGTCGAAAACTACATTTGCGAGATGCAGGATCAATAACTTTAGCATAATACAGCGTGTCGCCACTAGGTGGGGATAGTTGTATGTAACCGTGTACTTAGCAATGTTATATTTTTGTTTTTCTTTTGTCCACAGATATGGTCAAAGCAACAGTGGGGATATAACATCATGTTCAAAGACGGTTGAGGCGCGAGCGCGCGTCGCCACGCGCACCTTACAATATGTCTTTTTTTAATAATCTAAAAAAGGTAAGACACTCATTTTTTGTACTGATAAAGTAAGAATAATTAAATAGAAGCGAGTGCTGAACGATTCACAGGGTTCGCCCACCCTAAGCACAACATACCCACATCAAATTAGGTGATATTTTGAAGAAAGTGCAGGTCAGAATAAACTGTGCGTTGTGTGTAAGGTGTAATGACAGAACTGGAAGCATAAGAAGCATTTATGTATTTGCATAAAATACAGGTGTAATATTAGGATGGTAATTAATGAACAAACTGTAATCTATCTAAATAATGGCATGCAATTAATTAAGTACATGCTTGCATTGTATTACCGATTGAGTGAGAGCATCGGAAGTCGAAGAGGAAATGGGGAGCCTTTCCTCTTTCACCTCCCTTCATCCCTTTATAGTATAGAGGGAGTGACACCACTCTATACATATATTTTTTTGTTAAGATTATTTTTTTATTTAGCCCGCTAAATATATTAGGTATATAAACAATGAAATTGAAATTAAATATCTATCAATCTTCTTTCTCTTTCTCATTTCATAAAATTGCTCATCAATTATTTGAAATAGTCTCATTTAAAAATTATTTAAAGTTATAGATCAATACGCAGCGTCACCGTAACTATAGGTAGCCTTGACGAATGTGAAATTAATATTAAAAATATAAAATAATTAAATACCTGCCTGTGTTGATCTATAATCTCCCGTTTCCAAATGGTTGAGAAGAAATAGGGCAAACAAACTCATGGCATCTCTTTTAAATTATCAGATCGATATTACAATATTTCGTGTACAACATGCACTATTCAATAAAACACTATTTTATCGTGTACTATTATGTTGCTAAAAGTAAATAAACTAAAATAAGGCTATTAAAGTAATGTCTTTAGGCAGGGAAAGAGAAGTTTAAAATGAAGAACAAATATACAATAAAGGAAGACAGAAAATGAGAAACATATTAGCTCAAATTACTGTTGTACTGATTATTTGAAATGTCTGTGAATCTCTAACCATTCAACCCATCCTTCTATCTTCCATGTTATCCACAACTGAGTAACATTATATATAAACAATTGTAAGGAAAAACTAAAAAAATAGTGACTCGTTGGATTTATTCGGGTCTAAAGGCCGTCGTATGTTGGAATTGCTTCCTAACGTTTCGCTAGCACGAGTGGCCAGCTTCTTCAGAGGTCCTTCCATCTCCGATACTGGATGCAGACCACTCGTGCTAGCGAAACGTTAGGAAGCAATTCCAACATACGACGGCCTTTAGACCCGAATAAAGCCAACGAGTCATCAATCGGCCGCGAAAGCCTCAACCAATTTGTAAAAAAATAGTCATTAACTAACTACAGATATTGTTCTCTCATGTTTACTGCTAGTGTTTTTAAAAGTTTTTGAAATGAAAACTTCGTTAGCCGCGTTGGATTTTTTGGGTGAACAGCAATCATGGAACTCGCGTCACCGCACGCTTCCCATGTGCTATATGTGTACTGTGTATAATCTAATAGCTCGACGATACAATTCACAAGTTACTTACTTTTCACTTCTATCGGCAGTCCCAAAGACTGCCCGTTTTTTCTTTTTATTTTAGATTTTTACGCAGACTATGCTGTAATCTCAGTTGTTTATTTTTTAAAGAACGTTCCATACGCGTGCAAATGAATGTATTAATTTGATTTGATTTGACACACGGCCTAACAACGGGTCAGTAAAAAAGAAAAAAAATTATAACGCGATCGGGTTTATATTTAAACAATATTTTTATTTTTTACATCCTACAACTTACACAACAATTACTCATATAACTTGTTTGCATAGGTTTATCAACGGTACTTTGTTTGCTTTGTTTTCAACCTCAATGGTGTAAAAAGATAGTTAAATAATATTCATAATGTTGATATCATCGTTGCATTGTTAAGTTGGTTGGCATTGATTCAATTATCAAGGAAACAAGCATTCATTAAACACATTCTATTTCACAATAAAAACAATGATAGCCTTCATATAGAAATCATTCAGAACTTAAACAATCCTTTCTTTTCTTCTTATATAAGTAAATGTATAGGAAGCAGGGCATGTAAGATCTCGGGTCAAATTAGAGTCGCCCTACTGTTTTAATTTTTTTTTCTATACGCGTTCTTTTTTGTTTAAACTAACCAATGCTTGTCAAAATACCTGGAAATCAAATGGTCCCCAGACCATTTTCCAGGTATTACAAAAAAAAAAACAAGCAAATTGTGATGTTGGTATATGAAAACCCATTTATGATTACAACAATAAAACAAACAAATGCATTTAACGCCTTAAATTTCCACCCTTAATTTTACTTAGTTTTGAATCGAGATCGAGAATGAACTAAAGTTAAAAAAAATGTCATTTATTGTGCTTGAGGTTTACCCTATTGCAATTTGAAGACAACCTTCGAAATCTATTAAAATCCTACCTAAAAGGCCGGCAACGCACTTGTGACTCTTTAAGTTGTGGGTCTCCATGGGCGGCGGTAGTCACTTACCATCAGGTGAACCGTCTGCTAGTTTGCCCCCTATCGCTTAAAAAAAACACACACACTAACACTACACTACTAAAGAACACTAATAAAAAACTACTTGAAACTAAGCATTAATAATGTAGGCTACTGCACTATCCACAGGTTACCATAGACACCGTAAGATACCATAACTATAAGTCTCTAGGATAGCGCAAGTACAATACATAAACAAAAATTAAAATTACAATCGGTGCAAAAAAAAAAGAATTTGCTACGAAAAACAATAGATTATTTATCACGAAGTGTTTAGTCAGTCCCCCTTAACTCTTAGTTACTACTAGTAACTAAGAGTTAAGGGGGCACCATTACTTACGTGAGGGGATTTTGGCGATTTCTCAAGTGTCCCCGCCTCCCCCTGGTGGGATAACGCGTCATTTTGCTCCTGTCCCTCCATAATTTCATAAGAGATTTTTAAAATGAATATTTTATTTAAGACTATTTACGACTTCTTTTTAATATATTTTTGAAGAACGTAGTCCAGAATCACAGTCAAAAAATTAATGATATCTGCCCCGCCTTGAGATTGAGGAAGGTTCGTCTCGACCCTGTTCTCCTAAACGGCTTACGTAATTAATAGACGCCCCCTAAGTGTCTTATATACCAAGCTGTATAAACTAAGCACATGTCAATATTTTGAAATACCGATATCAATCCAGAAAAGCTCATATAATACATAATAGGATAGATATATGTTAGCGAAACTACGTCCAACTGCTTGTATTAAGCATATGTTTTGTGCTTTCCAGGTGCTGCACCTTGGCAGTGGTAACGATGCGAAGAAGAAGAAGGTGTTCAACAACATCAGGGACAACTGTGATCCCTCGGAGAACTGGGATATGGTTGGCGAGCTCGGCGATGGCGCGTTCGGCAAGGTAACGTATTTCACTCTACGTTATTGTCTGAGAACGTTTTTTACCGACTTAGAAAAGGTTATTAGTTCGGTTGTATATTCATTTCGTAAATAAAAATAATTCTTCCATATAAGTTCAATTTAAGTTTGAATTTAGTTAGTACTCAGTCTGTAAAGTTGACATTGAAGGGATAAAAACAGCTTATTATTTATTAATTAACAATTTTAATGACATGATTAAAGTCGGATATTTTCCGTTTTAATGAATGTAAAGTTAAACAAAAGTATTATTATCCACTTATTGCTTTCCATCAGGCAAAGTGGAGTCACTATGGTAAGCTTTAAAAAAAAAGTATAAATATAAAATAGAGGTGGTTGTTGTTTTATTTTTTTATAGTATAGGGGGGACAAACGAGCAGACAGGTCACCTGAGTTAGTAAGTAAATGACTTCTATCGCCCATGAACACTTGCAACTCAAGGATCACAAGAGTGCTGTCCGCCTTTTGGGATAGGGGAAAGGGAGGATGGAAAAGTGCCTGGGTCTTCGAGAATCTCACTAACTCGGTGACACAATGCATTGTTAAAAAAGCGGGTTTTCTGTGAGGTGAGGCCGTGTCAATACTCCGTTCGAGTCGGCCCATACTTGCCAAAACATTGCTCTCATATATCGCTTATAAATAATTTTAAGGAGTTTTTAATTTTCGGACCACTAAGTGTAATTATTCCCTAAGGTACGAATATAATTACGACCTAATTGTATCTTGCCACAGGTATACAAGGCCGAAAACAAGACGACAGGCCAGTTGGCCGCCGCCAAAATGTGCGTGCTCGACAACGAGGACGACCTCGCCGACTTCACGGTAGAGATAGACATTCTAAGTGAGGTCCGACATCCCAACGTGGTCGAGCTACACGAGGCGTATTTCATAGACAATAAGCTATGGGTGAGATTTTTTTTTAATGTGATATGTGTATGTGTTTTTTTTAATGTGATTGTTGTGGGTCAAACGAGCAGACGGGTCACCTGATGGTAAGTGACTACCGCTACCAATTTATTTTGCGGATACCCTCAACTCTAGTCGCAAGTGCGTTGCCGGCCTTTTAGGTAGGAGTTCGCTCTTTTCTTGAAGGTTTGAAGGTCGTATCGATCTGGAAATAGGGCTGGCGACAATTTGTGCCATAGTCTGGTTGTGCGAGGAAAAAAGCTTCTGGATCGCACAGTACACAGAAATATACGAGTCAATAATAACAAAACAAAGTGGCCATAAATTTGTTTGCATTAGACTGCCCCATTGGTCTAGTGGTTAGTGACTGTGACTGCTAAGCTAGAGGTCGTGGGTTCGATTCCCACCCAGGACAAATATTTGTGTGATTAACATGAGTATTTATTCTATGTCTGGGTGACATTCATCTGTAATATGTATATATTTACATATATGTATATGTGTTTATCAGTTCTCTGATGGCCATAGTACAAGCTCTGCTTAGTTGGGGATCAGACGGCTGTGTGTGAGATAGCTGAAATTATTATTATTATTGGCCTGATAACTTTTCATAAGCCTTAACCTTTTGGTATTGGGCGGTTATAGATTAGCACAGAGCCTGTGCCAGAGTTTTTAGACTTAATTATTTAATATTTTCAATATTATTTTAATTTTGACTATGTAACCTATATTTGCGCTGATACTGAGTAAAATCATCTATATGTTTTTTTAAACCGGTCTTTCGAATAGTTGTAGATCAATTTTATGCAATAACTAAATTTAATTTTAATGTGGTGGCCATCTTGAAAGTTGCTTAGCTGGATAGTGTTACCACCGTAAGTGATTCACAACTAGAAAATACCCGGGATCCCGAATCCCGGGATCCAGAACACGTACCAGAGTTAAAACAATATGAAAATATTAATGAGCTGATAAAGAAAATCCGCAAAGTTGTAGTGTATTTTAAAAGATCTCCATTGAAAAATGAAACAGTACTTCAAAAATATGTGAAAATTGAACATGGAAAAGAGTTGTCACTTCTTTTGGACTGCAAAACCAGGTGGAATAGTCTTTTAACAATGCTGGAGCGATTTTATCTTTTAAAAGCATGCATTCAAAAAGCTCTTATAGATCTCAATCATCCAATTCGTTGATGAGAATAGAAGATGTTGATTTTGAATTGGTAAATAAAATTGTTGATGTGCTGACCCCAATTAAATTGACAGTAGAAACAATCTATCGGCGAGATGCTAATTTATGCACAGCTGATGCCGCTTTGAAATTTCTTATAAAACAACTGTCTAGCAAAAACTCAGCACTTGCCGAAAAAATTAAAACATCCTTAGTGGAACGTATAAAGCAACGACGAAGTGATGATTTAACTGGCGTGTTAAATTATTTACAACATCCACGAATGGATGTTGAAAATCAGTTATTGTCGGATTTGGAATGGCACGACTTATTTCCAGTTTCGACACAGGCTTTAGTGAGGAAGCAAATAAAGAGTATTGTTAAAAGAATTAATAGTCGAGATTACACGGAAGAAGAAGCAAGGTCAGGATAACAAACAGATGATGAGCTAAAGTCCGAAACCTCCCAACCCCAATGACATTAAAGGAAAAGTTACAGCTGGAAATTAACAAGAGTATGAAATCCCCAGATCCTGAATTACAAGTACAAAATGAATTGGGGTTGGCAAATAGTATTAGACGTGAAATGAGCCTGTTCGAAAATGGAGGAGTTCGTGGATATCACTTAGAAACAGCATATCTATTGTCTATTCCTCCAACCAGCGTAGAAGCTGAACGAGCGTTTTCAGCTGCTGCTTATGTTGGCAATAAACTGGCAATAAGCGGGCTCGGAAGTCAAACATTGGATGCTTTGATATTTCTGCGATTATATTTTCGAAATTCTTAATAGTTATTTTGTGCTGTTTTTTAATTACTTGCAAAAGTATAGTATTTTTTGGTTTGTGTTTTTTCTTTTCTTATTATTATTCTGATTTGTGTTGTGCAAAGACATTAAAGACATTTATTTTTAATTACTCGTGTTTTTTTTATTTTAGCCCAATTAGAAACCATATAGTCTAATCCCGGGATAGGCCCGGGATCCCGGGAAAAGGTTTCAAAAATCCCGTGAGCCCGGGATTGAAAAACATGCTCGGGATTGTATTCTCTATTCACAACACAACAAACGATGGGGACATGAAATTGTGCTAAGATTTACAGGAGCAGACTATAGAGATTTTATGTTTTTAGAGTTTCCTACGAATCAAATGACTCATGCATCTGCCGTCTATTTACTTTGGTTCTTATACACTGTTTAATTTGAAATTTACTCTTAAATAAGCAATTTGCTACTTAAATTAATATTATTTTAATTAATAATATTAGAATAAAAACTAGTCGGGGACCTTCAAAATACACACATGAGTGAGATAGTAATAATTTTATTAAAAATTAAGAAATATAAAAAAAAAAATAGAAAATTTTAAGTTTTAACAATAAATTTTCGTGCGCAACCTCCATTCTACGTTGCATTAAGCATAAGAATAAAATTTATTTTTGAAATTTCCAGATGCTACTGGAATACTGCGACGGTGGCGCCCTCGACTCCGTCATGGCGGAGTTAGAGAAGGGGTTGAATGAAGTTCAAATAGCTTACGTCTGTCGAGAAATGTGTCGAGGTTTACAGTTCTTACACTCAAGAAAGGTTATACACAGGGACCTGAAGGCAGGAAATGTGCTTGCAACCATGACAGGCGGAGTTAAGCTAGGTAAGGGTTTAACCAGGTTCTTAATGGGTTTTATGCTAGTTACATATACTGCAGTCTTGTCTCTGTATGAAGACCTTATGTCGTAGAAGTTGGAGTAACTGGAAATCTGAAAAACCTTTCGTTCTAGATATGTGTTGTACAGGCTGGGATAATATACCTATGTTCCTAAAAAGAAGTGTAATATTATTAGATGAGCATGTTATGTTATGTTGTGCGATACCAGCATCCTAGAATTGTTTACTTAAAATGTTTCATTAGGAAGATACAGATTTTTTATTTATATATTATAGGAGGGCAGACGAACAGACGGGTCACCTGCTGGTAAGTGACAATCCTGTCCATGGACACCTGCAACTGGAGAGTTGTAAGTGCGCTGCCCACCTTTGTGGTTGAAGAGGGATGAGGGTATGCGCGGATTGGAGAGACGGGGATGAGGAGATGGGAAAAAGAGCGGGAGGTCAGGAAGAGGAATAAGGAGAGGGGAGATGGGCCTCCGGAAAACTCACTGATATCGGGGAAATGCAACTCAAGTGTTGCTTCACAACCGGTTTTCTGTGAGGCCGTGGTATCACACCGGTCGAGCCGGCCCATTCGTGCCTAAGCGGTGCTCTACCACGTAATAGCTCAATCAGAACAATCTTATATAATAATAATAATGATTACTTGATACAGAAAAGAGGTGCAGTGCTTTTATATACATACATATTATAACAACATTATTTTATTAGTAAATAAAGCAGTTGGGCTCTGGTACCAATAGTAATTAATAGTCAATAGTCTCAATAGTTAAAATTGAGTTACGGGTACAGTTGATGACATGATTAGACATGTATGTATATACGTGCGTGTTTAGGTATGTGTGCGCGGGCGTGTTTGTGTGTGCGTGTGTGTGTAATGTTATACAATAGTGAGCCTGATCAGTATATGTCACATTATATATACTTAGTGTTATAAAATATCTTATTAACTGATTTAAGCAGTAACTATATTCCTGTGTTTCCAGCGGATTTTGGTGTGTCAGCAAAGAATAAATCGACGTTACAGAAGCACGACACATTTATAGGCACTCCGTATTGGATGGCTCCCGAGGTTGTGCTATGTGAAACCTTCAGGGATAATCCGTACGATTTTAAGGTACGCAGTTTACTGTAAATCAATAAAGTACAAAGTAAGATGCTATAGCTAGTTAGTAGTTGAGACTGCGTTGTGTTTTACCGAGGGAGTAAGGTTACCGGAGACCTAGAAGCCCTCCCCTCTTTCTCGTAATTTAATTTCCCTTCCTGTCTTTGTCCCACATCCTCACTCCTTAGTCTTTAGTTTTTGTCTATAGCCAGCGGTGGTTATTTATAATTAGTTAAACCGTCTGATCGATTTCCCTCTATAGCAATAAAGAAATTTTACTAGAAAAACACCTATAAAAAAATTCAAGTTAGAAAGTAACATATTTTTTTTTAATTCCTGTGTCGGGGCTATACAAACATTCAATCAACAGATACAAAGGTCACTCAGACTTGGAAAAACTATTTGTGTCATTCAAATTTTTATCCTGCGTAGGAATCGAATCCACGAACTCCGGTTCAGAAGTCAGGGTCCCTAACCACTAGACCAACAGGCCCATTAAAGATTGATTTTATATGTGTACATTTAATTGTAGCTTCATTGCAAGTATTTGTAGGTATAAAATGATCCCTTTCGATTCATTATTTATTTTATTATTTCAGCTTATATAAAAGCTGTTTTTTGCAGAAAGTTTCTACAGCTCAACTTTGATAAATGTATTTATATTACAGGTTGATATCTGGTCACTCGGGATCACGCTGATTGAGTTCGCTCAGATGGAGCCGCCGAACCACGAGATGACTCCCATGAGGGTGCTCCTCAAGATACAGAAGAGCGAGCCGCCCACGCTCGACCAGCCGTCCAGGTGGAGCAAGGCCTTCAACGACTTCATAGCGAGGGCGCTTGTCAAGGTATATACATATATAAATTATTATTTTTTGTTTTATAGGAGAACAGACGAACAGACGAGTCACCTGATGATAAGTGACAACCGCGGTCAATAGACACCAGCAACTCAAGAGTCGTAAGTGCGCTGCCCGTCTTTGAGGGTGATGAGAGATTAGGAGAAGGGGATGAGGAGATATAAAAGGGGAGGGGAGACAAGGGTGAGGAAAAAGGAGAGGGGAAGTTGGGCACCTGAAAATATCACTAATTTCGTGGAAATAAAACGCAAGAGTTGCTTCACAACCGGTTTTCTGAGGGGCCGTGGTAACTCACCGGTCGAGCCGGCTTATTCGTGCCTAAGTAAGGCCTTACCACATTTTTTCTTATTAAACACCGTACTAGGAGTTATTCATATGTTACAGAGCACTTTACAAACATACATACAACAAACAAACATAACACCCAGACTCGGGACAACTATTTGTTGGTGACATACATTTTAGTCCCTTGTGGGAATAGAACCTGTTTCTAGCTCAGCAGTCAAGGCCACTAACCACTAAATAAACAGGCCTGTCTATTCTATTCATATTAACTTAAGATCATTCTTGAACCACAACATTGCTTTGCACTCAGCATGCAACTACACTTAGAAATGTGTGGTCACAGAGAGTAGGTACATTCTTTTGTATTGGTACATATTGTTTAAAAAATATAATTGATAAAGTACAATAAATTATCTTATAACATTAATAAAATAAATACATACATACACTCACGCCCGCATCCACCCCTAAGGGGTGGGCATTTGCTTAACAATAACGCCTACATTTTCTGTAATTTAGTCCCATTTACGTAATAGGGCTATGCTATTACCATCATCTGAGCACTGCTGGGAATTGGGTCAGAAAATTGTGGGATCATAAGCATACTTCATATTGCATACTTCAACTGGCTGATGTTGGGAAGAGCTCTGTAACTAAATTTGACATCTGAGATGTACATTTTTTGTTTGTAGTCCCCGAACATTTTAATGCATTTAAATCTTATTTATGCGTTTTGGCCTTAAATGTTCTGCTGATAGTGAAATTGTGTATATACCCTTTATCAGGGGTACAGAAAAGCACATAGGGTAACAGGTATGGTATTGTGTACAACTGAATACCGCATCATGATGTCTGCTCTTGATGTCTGCTCTGCGCCTATTTTTCGAGACAGGATGAGGGGCTGTCTTGCTATCCTAGCTCCTCAAGATAATTTATGAAGCCTCTGATGTCGCCAATGACCTGGTGGAAAGTCCTTGGTGACCTCAAGTGTTTGGCAAGGTATTTGGCCACTTCTGTGCACTCTAGAAGGATGTCGGCTGCCATCTCTTGTACCCAAGCATGCTCTGCTCAATCCCTATGATGGTTGGTTTGCGAAAGATTTTAATTGAAAAGACAATTTTTTTCCTAATTTTGTTACCTGAGGATATAAGAGCGGTCTAAAGTTAGTCTAAACGAAGAAGGCTGAGATGTTTCTATTTTCACTTTAGTTGTAATTTTTCCTGTTGTCTGCGTTCCTAAGAATAGAAGTTGTTTGAGTCCATATACCTTTAAATATTTCTTTACCATATGCTAGACAGTTATAGGTATGTGATCACTCACGTCTGTATTACACTCTACTCCTTAAGAGATACAGAATTATTATACCTAAGAATGATAACTGTATGTGGCAAGTACATTTATTTCTTTCTCCCGTTCCAAGGATCCAGAAAAGCGGCCAACATCGGCTGAACTCCTGAAGCACGAGTTCGTCAACGGGGACTTGGACTCAAAACCATTGAGGGACCTGCTGCTGGAGTACAGGGCTGAGGTCGTCGAAGAAGAAGTCCTTGATGATGATTCTGAGGTCAGTTACACTTGCATATTATATTTCGTGTTATTACTAAATATTCATTGCTATTCTACAATATAAAGTTAACAATATACAGATGATAAATTGAATAAAGACTATTTAAAATATTTCTACTGGTAGAGATAAAGTATTACTACTGGTAGAGATAAAATATTTCTACTGGTAGAGATAAAGTATTTCTACTGGTAGAGATAAAATATTTCTACTGGTAGAGATAAAGTATTTCTACTGGTAGAGATAAAATATTTCTACTGGTAGAGATAAAGTATTTCTACTGGTAGAGATAAAATATTTCTACTGGTAGAGATAAAGTATTTCTACTGGTAGAGATAAAATATTTCTACTGGTAGAGATAATTAGAACTTGTGTGTATTTTTTTTCTAATGTACTAATCTAACTCTAATGTACTCTAAGAAAGAAAATATTTTTAACAGGGCTGTATCAAAGGTTATTCAGGAACACCTCTAAATTAAGCCATAAACTCAACACAAGACACTTTTCTATGAGATTATACAAATTGACTCTCATTTCCAAAAAAAAAAGAAAAATTTTGAAGCGGTTGCGTAATGGTCGGGTCGGTTTTGCAATCAAGCGATTCTCACTAATTTTATTGGCACGACATTATATAAGTATACATTATTTACAACAAAATGCATCAATATTAGTCGTAATATTGATGCATTTTGTTTATTTAATAGTTATCAGGAATAAGTCCTGTTTTCAACTTCAGTATATACATATATAAGTAGGACACCTGTTGACACCCCCGCAACATCCCTTGTGGGTGGAATTTCGTAAAATCCGTTCTCCGTCCTTAATTTCAAGTCTCTACGCCTTATGGTTCCAGAGATATCGTGATGAGTCAATATATCGGTGGAAAACTCTCATATATGTATATAGATTAGCAATGATATTTAATGACCCGGAACTGAACCCGGGGGTCAATGGTTCGATTCCCATATGTGACAAAAAATTGTGTGTTCCACAAATAGTTGAGTCTGGGTGTTCTTTGTGTCCGTTGATTGAATGCTTGTAAAGCCCGCGACAGGAATTATTAAAATTATTTATTTATAATAAACAAACTAACACCGTGTGTTCGCTTCTCGCACGCTTACTAACAATGGACGCTGGCCTTTTATCGATAACATTTTACGAAATGTATAGTCTAAATCGAAAAAGGGCAAGCAGAAACCTAATAAGGAACAATATCAGAGAATTGGTTAGTATATAAATCATTTATGTTTACAGTTAAATGCTTTGGTTTTTGCAAAGGTGCCCAAATGCTTCTTTATACTAATATGCTAGGTTACTGTTCTAATATCAGCGAAAGCTTTGGCGCAATGGGGATTTTTTTTCGGCTAATAGTTTGGTCGTTCAGTATAAAGATCGGCTTTGATGATTTAACTTAACTGTGCACTCCTTGTTCTTACGTGCGATTCTTTACTCAGAAATCGCTGTAGTAGTCTCTCATTATTACAAATCACGATTTTCAATGGGCTGCTACTGTTTATTGGAAAACACAATTAACTAAATAAAAATTATTACATTGTCACATTTGACAAGGTAACCCATAGTTTCGGTGACGCTGTATTGAGATATAACTTATATATTTTAAATCAGACGATTTTAAATAATTATTGAGCAATTTTGTGAAATAAATAAGGATACGTAATTTAATTTGAAGTAGATAATCACAGAAAACCCGTTGTAAAGCAACACTTGCGGTGCATTTCCACTCCACTCACCAATTAGTGAGGTTTGCGGAGGTCCAACTCTCCTTATTCTTCTCTCCTGACCTCCCGCCCCTTTTCCCATCTCGTCATCCCCGTCTCTTACCCTCCACGCATACCCTCATCCCTCTTGACCCTCAAAGACTGTACGACTCTCCATCTGCAGGTGTCTATGGACGGCGGTTATCACTTACCATCAGGTGACCCGTCTATTCATCTGTTCCCTATAATATATAAAAAAAAACCGCCTTCAATGCGCCTTCTAAGTAGGTTGGGCAATACTTTCAATCGTATTTATTCGCTATCAAATTCTGATTTGATTAAAATGGGACCATCGCAGGAGTATCTTTTGAATTAAAAAAAACTTGGTATTTTCTTTTTTAATCGGTCGACGATTAGCCAAGAAATCGCACAAAAAAGATACATGGGAGAGAGTCAAACATAAAAACTCCTTTACAACTATTATTCAGATTTCCCTTTAGACTACAAAATACTAATTCACCAACCATTTGATAGTGAAATTTGAGTGTTAATTTTGATTGAATGATAGTTTACAGACATATTCTTTAGTTCGATCGGTCGATTTATAATAGTCAATTGCGCTCACTTCTAGCTTCGTACTGAATGCCAGACCAAAAATATCTGCCGTTTAAAAATCATCCTTGCGTGATAGCCTAGAAAAATGTATTTGCTTCTGTTTCTACTCCAGGCCTAAAAAAGAGCTCATTATACTATTTATTTTTTATTTAATTATTCGGTTTTACTCACGTGTGTACTTCGTGGATGCCCGACTAGTTTCGGTCTCGACAGGAGACCTTTTTCAAGGAGTAAGTCTTCTAGCCGCGACGGTACCAGGCCGGACCGGACGGACACTATTGCCAGCCGGCATTATATTATGTTTGCGTCGAATATACATATGTCGCTGAACATTCTGTCTTTATAATTAGTTATAGTGTGTGATGTCTTGGATTGTCCTGACATTTTATTTTGCACTTCCAAACTATAACAAGAAAATTGTTTTATAGACTTCCTCAAGAAGCAAGCTATCTAAAAAAAAAAAGTTTTTGTCAAAGCGAATCAGTAGACTGACATTTGTATTCAACTTTATTGTATTAGTACTGATTGTAAATCTCAAACATAAAACCTTTTTCTAAAGATTTGTTGTTTATGTTTATAAATGTTTTGTAGTTGGTACTATTTTTAACCTATCTAAAATTCAGTTGGCAATCACTTTGTTATTTGATATTATACTTTTGCAAACATACGTTAATATGATTATGTGAATGGTTTACATTGCAAACGAATCGGTCTGCCAGCCGCCAGAGCATCCGCCTGCGTCGAAGGTACACATCTAACTAATTTATATTCAACTTTTCCCGCTACTTTTTGAGTAAGACCTTTAACATTGTGCAGTAGTTTTTGCATGATGCGTGTTCAAACACAGACAGAGAGGTAAAATTCTAAAAACTGTCGGTGTCAGAATTCCTCCGCTCCAATATGCTCGTCATCCTCAATTGCGGGTTGTGTACTTACCGCTCTTGAATTGCAGGCGTCTATCGGTGGTTGGTTACCATCGGCTGACCTATCTGTTCAAGTGCCAGCCAGAGCATATATCCAGATCCGTTAAGTCGTTCAATCGTGATTGAGAAATAAAGGATAATTAATAATAATTATTTTAATAAATACACTTATCGTTAAAGAAAATATTTTTTTGATACTTCTTTCAAGTTTAAAATTATTGTTTGTAATAGATGGTTACGTTGAACTGTATATATATTCACACTTGTTGTTTATAGGAGCCGCGCAGCTCTCATATGCCTATGGAGGAAGATGACTCGACGTCCGTTCGCTCCGGCGAGACGCCCGATGTCAAAAGTTAGTATACTATTTTATATATTACAATTATTATATATGTGTGTATGTATTTATTTACGTTTTTTGAATAAGCTTTTAGCAATATATGTTTCTTATAATCAAATCTTACACGTTAAATTTCCGTTGCGTAGGTGTCCAATTATGTTAACCCGATCGCTCAAGAAGATGGGTTATGTTTTTCAAGTGTGTATGTACATATGTAAGAGGTTTCTTTCTGCCACACTCCACTTCGGCCTATTTATAGATTTCAAAATTTGAGGTATTATTTAAATATTGTTACGCTATTAACAATATTTAAATAATACCTCAAATTTTGGGAGTGATAGGGCGTATAATAATTATACTTGTTTGTAAGTGAAGTAACATCTGTGAGCGTTGTGGTTTCGTTTTTTTTGTAGAATAGACTTTTGTTTTCCAACTCACCTGACGACGAAGATGGTGCGACGTCTATTCAAGAGAAAAACGCTTTTAGGTTATAACGATAAACGAGTTTATAATGATAATGTTTTTTTTTTTGTATTACAGTGTCGGAAGAGCCCCTGGCGGGCACCACACCCGTCAGCACGCTGTCGCGCGCGCCGCCATCACCAACGCCCGCCACCCCCGCCGCCGCCCTCACCCCCACCCCAGCGACCCCAGCCACCCCCGCGCCCACCCCCACCAAGCGCCCGCACGACGACGAGCACCCGCCCGCCGATAGGAAACCTCACGTAAGTTGTTACTACTCACTTCACTGTTTGCTGTAATCTTTTGATTAATACCAGATATTTATAATGAAAACATTTGGTTTTTAACTGTATGAGCCAAATGGAGGGTTATGTTTTTCTAGTTTCTATGAAATTTCTTAGTCACATTCTAGACTCTACAATGTAAGCCACCTAGGCTTTAGAATCTAGAGCCAGGTGGCTTGATGTATTTCAACATGTGAGGTCTTATTAAAATATTCTCTTTTTGTAGGCACCAAAAAAAGAAAAAGGCCCAGCGCCGCCGCCGCCATCAATCACCCCGCCGCCGCCAGCGACTCCTACGACCCTCATGACTCTCCCGACCCCAGCGGTGACTCCGGCCGCCACCCCCGCGCAGCCCCCAGCCCGCAAGCAACCAGCACCTCGCCCACCCACCGCTCCAGTCACTTCCCCCGCCACTCCGACGACCCCAGCGACCCCCGCACCCCCGCCGCCTGCTTCCCCCGTCAGGGATACTTCGCCTTCGCACACCGGCAGGCTCATTGTCGATCAGGTAATCTATACTAATATTATAAAGAGGAAAAGTTTAGAAAATACATTTTTCATTAGATAGGTCGTTTATTGAGGAGTACTATACGCAAGAGAGTGGAGCAGTGAACAGAAGCACAGGTAAACTGCAGGGCACGGCTAGTCTAATAACTGCCGTAGCTTCTATATGAGTGAATGTACGTACATTCATCATGATCATTAGTCCTTAGATCATTCCGAGTAATATGGATAGTTTAAAAAAAGCTATATGACGCATAGATCTTGGGCCGGGTAGTATCTTAATTTTATTATACTATGGGGGACATAAGCACAGACGGGTCACCTGATGGTAAGGAACAATCGCCTTCGGCCGGCGTCAGCCTGTGATGAGGGAGGGATGAGAGGGGAAAGAGGAAAGGGGGAGATGGGCCCCACTAATTTCGGGGAAATGCAACGCAAGCCTTACTTCACAACCGTTTATCTGTTTGGCCGTGATATAGCACCGGTTGAGCCGGCCCAATCGTGCGTGAGGATAGCTCTACCACGGTTTAAATAACTTATTCTTCCCTAAATACTTATAACACTAGTAAGTATATTATAATTAGCTTCCTTTCTCATCATTAGGTTTGCCGGGACGCAGAAAAAGTAGTAGAAAACAAAAAGACAGAAAATCTAACAAAACAAGACTCACAAGAGAAACCAAAGCAAGAACCACAACACATTGAAGTCAATAACATCAAAGAAATAGAAAAGAAAGAGAAAAATTATTCCAGAAGTAACTCCTCAGAAGAAAGGAGAAGTAAGAGTAGACCCAACTCCGTACACGACGATAATAACAAACCATCAATAGAAGTGAATAGAGTTAGTGCAGAAGTCAGTAGATTAGAAAAGAGTTATTCAAGACAAAGTTCTGTTGACGATAATAGGGTAGAAGAAAAAAGAAAAGAAGAGAAGAAAATAGAAAGGAGATCGCAGCAGAACGCTGTTGAAATTAGGCCTGTGACAGTGAGTGTTTTATCATTATTTTATTATCTGTTATTGTGTTGAACAAGCTATAAAAATCTATTTCATTATTGTTCTCATAACATAGAAAAGTACTTATAATTTATTTAATGTTTTATATAATTTTGTAACAAAAATCAGCCGAGGGTATCATAAAATGGTGGATGATGGCAACTGGCTTGCCCCTATTAGGTAAGTAGGGGCTAGATTATTGTTTGGCAAAAAGTGATCGTTTTAGACACCTCTGCTTACCCCTTCAAGGATACATAAGATAAGAAATATGACAACAGTTAACTGTGATTCAAGAGACAGATTTTGGTTGATACTATATTTACAAAGGCAGCATTTGTAACTATAGGGTTGACGAGACTATATTTTAGAATTTATTCATCATTACAACAATATTACAAGGCAAAAAAAAAATAATACACACTTGGATACATACATACGCTCATGCCTGTATCCCCTAAGGGGTAGGCAGTGGTGTATTAAAAACCCATATTTTGTTAATTGGAATCCTGTCACACCAGTGTAATAGAAGACAAGCCTATTGCTGTCATCAGGGCATTGTATAACTTTAGACATGGTTAGTGACCCGTACTGCTGAACCGGAGGTCGTGGGTTCGATTCCCACACGGGGCAAAAATTTGTATGATCTACAAATAGTTGTTTCGAGTCTTGTAAAGCCCCCATGTGACACAGGACACATTGCCTTTTTAAAGAAAAAAAAATGAAACAGCTCTATCTCTCCCTTAACGAATTATAACAAACAGTCCGATCCTAAAAATATTTTTCGAAAATCCATATTTGTGTCTATACATTATTAGATTATCTCCTAATAATATACTTTCCGGTTTATTACAGCCGCCCCAACCCAAAGATCCGGACCCGAAGAGCAGCAAAGAGCCGTCCCCGAAGCCGCGCGCGCCCTCCCCCCCCCAAGGCGTGGTGCCCGTCGTCGTGGCCGTCCTCGCCAGCGGCCTCGAGCCCAACAGCCTCGCCGCCACGCCCGCCGGACTCGTCACCGTCACCACCACGCACCCGCCCGTGCTTAGCACGGCTGCACCGGTACCTTAATACTTTATACAAAGACTACTCCTGTATCCCCGACGAGATTTATCGTGGTTGAGCCATGCTTAGCAATTAATGGGCCGGCTTGACCGGTATGATACCTCGGCCTCACAGTAATCCGGTTGTGAAATTAGTAAAGTTTTCGGAGGTTCAACTCCCCCTAATTTCTTTCCCTTCCCCTCATTTCTTTCCCTTCCCCTCATCCCCCTCTCCTCTTTCCCCTCCGCATTCCCCCAACTCTCATCACCCTCAAAAGCGGACAAAGCACTCGAGTTGCAGATCTCCATGGACGGTGGTTGTCACTTACCATCAGGTGATCCGTCTGTTCTTCACACATATATATATTTTAATCCCACTTAAGTAATTAGGATAAAGACCTTTGCCCTCATCCAGTCACTCTAGAATTGTATACAGCGTGTTAGGGCAACACACTAGTACTAATGATACCTTTGATGATGGGTCAGAAAAAGTCTATTCCCATGAAAAAATAAGCCCGTAATTAACGCAATGAAATAAACAGCTGACGCCAAGTCAAAATGAGCGCGACACTGTCACTCGAGCGACAGCTGTTTATTTCATTATGTTAATTACGGGCTTATTTCTTTCATAGTGATCGATTTTATTACTTATACATAATCAAAGGTATCATAAGTAGTATCGCCTGTCTTCGTTTTCGGGAGTGTTTATCTAACTGTATATAATATCGGACAGATAACAGTGCGACACCTCAGTTTAGACTAGGAAATTATTCACGTTCGCTTTAAAGTTTCTTAAACAATAGTATAATAAAGTCATGCGTGTTGTATCCTCAGCTGCCTCCGAACGCGGTGACGATATCGACGACACCGCCGATAGCTGACGAGGTGGTGATCGTGGGCGCCGGCTCGTCCTCAGACGACGACTGCTTCGCGCCCTCCTCCCTGGACTCCCTCGACTGCACCAGCTCTTATACCGGTATGTACACTATCAGTTTCCGAGCTGCAATGAAACACAGCCCAGAAATGTGTGGGTGTTTTAAAAAAAGTTCAAATACACAAAAATATTTAAATATACTAGAAAGTTATGTTATGCAATGCATTAATAATTTTTTGATCAATGAAACAGCCTACTGCTAGACATAAGCTAACATCCAATGTTTAGGTTTCCGCTCCATCTGAACATCTATCACACCATTTTCATTTGATTAATATTTAATTCCCAATTAAAAATGAAAAAATGAAAAAAAAAATGGAAAAATAATTTGTTGCCAAGTAATTACAAACAATATAGCCAGCGGCTCCACACTAGGCAAGCCTGTCCTGTGGGTGCCTGATACGCTTACAATTTTCGTCCTACGTTGCTTGATATACGTTTATTTGATTTTTTCTTTCTTTGTCACCTTAGACGGCTTGATAGATTTGGACATACACGTCAACATAAAAAGAAGTTACTAATGCAGTCGGGTTATATTTTTTTTTAAAGACATCTCGTTATGTTGTAGAGAAAACGCGTGGTCGTCGATTGGACAGCAGTGAAGTGTTAATACTGAGCCCGGCTGCCGTCGGTACCGACTCGGGAGTATTTGACGACAGCGCTACTAATGGACTCAATTTGGTGAGTTCATTTTTTACTATTCAATTTTTTTTTTATTGTGTAGAGGAGATATTCAAGCAGATGGGTCACCTAGCACTTGCAACTCAAGAGCCAGAGCGAATTGTGTTAATAATAGGCGTGACATTTGAGATTAAGACAGCGAAAGCGAAATTATCTCAAATATACATCATATACATATATAAATGCATATATATATATGTATATGAGTGTATGTTATATATATGATGTAGGTGGTATATATATATCACCTCACCTGATTGTAAGTGACAACCGCCGCCCATTGACTACACCTGCAGCCCAAGAGTCGTAAGTGGGCTGTCCGAATTTAGGGGGGGAGGAGGATATGAGGGGAGGGGCTCCGATACCCCCACTGACTCGGCAAAACAATCCAGTCATTGTTTGACAGCCGGTTTTCTGTGAGCCCAGGGTATTACTACGGTCGATCGGGTCCTTCGTGTCTGGCTTTCCCATGGTTGAGTATAAGCTGTTTTGCTTTAATTTAAGGATAAAAAGCATTGAACACTCTAACAACTCAATAGTTCAACTTCAACAAGCAGTATGTACATACAAATACCTCCATTAATCTTTTTTTTTTTCTTTTACAGGATACGTCACACGTGTCAGTAGTGACAGTTGGTAATGAGGAGATACGGGTCAGAGACTCAGCCGCGACACATATAGCACTCGGTTCTGTCAGTACGAGATTAAGTCCAGATAGCTTCGAGAGGTATGTAATTCATGTTGTTTTTAAACTTAAGGGTGGAGGATAGGGAAGACTGTATATACATATATACTGTTTGATAGATACCAGCTTGATCCTTTAGTCATCTTAACAACACCCACGGGAAGAGATGGTGGGCCTTATATTTACTGCACTTATAGCATGCTTATAGCACTGAAAGTATGAAACATACATATTAGTTCTTCTTTTAATGATTCCTGTGTCTGGGTGACTTTGTAAACATACCAACAATGGATAGAAAAGACACCCAGACGCCAGAGAACAACACAATTTTTTATCTGTGTGGGAATCCAACATTTGCTAACCACTAGGCTAACGGGCCAGTCAGTATGATGTAACACACTGTACAAGGGGTAACCTTATTGCAGAATGCTATCTCTGTCAGGTAACCTTAGGATGGAACAAAATGTTTGAGGTTAATAATAAATACTCCACACACCTCAGTCAGGATCGCTAACCACTAGACCAACAGGCCAGTCAGGTTGATGTGGAGTTGGGGGGTGGAGTGGGGAAAGAGAAGAGAGGGTGTCGGGCCTCCGGTACCCTCACTCACATTTTTTTTTTTTTTTTATTTGTAAGCCTACCGTAATGACTCCACTTTGCCTGATGGTAAGCAATAAATGGAGTCCAAGAGTGGTGGTCACCATCTTCATTGGCAAAACAATGCAAGAATCGTTTGTATTTCAATGATTTCGAGAGACTGTGTTAGTAATGTGGTGTGTTTGTGGGTAGACGGTCACAATCGGACAGCGGGTCAGTGGCGTCGTCGTCGTCTCGCGCGGCGCAGGACGCCGACTCGCTCGCCACCAGCGCCACCAACACCACCGCCAGCCACGACGACCAGCTGCATCTCGCACACCTCACTGTCAACGGTGGCACCAGGTAATCTTATTGATAAATATATATATTTATTTAATATCTAGCATGTATACCAATCAAAACTAACCTTGTCACATACCAAATTTAATGTAAATCTCACTTAAATAATACCACGGCCTTACAGAAAGCCTGATTATAAAGATTTTGAAACAATATTTGCTTTGTGTTTCATCGGGTGAGTAAGGTCACTAGACCCAATCCGCTCTTTTCACTCCATTCACTGTCCATCAGGTGACCCGTCTGCACGTGCCGTTTCGCATAAGTATAATTTGCGATATAAATATACATTCACGATCTATGTGACGCATGGGGATTCCCAGATTGTTAAAAATTTACATCTTACATCTGTTTTTTCCCAGAATTCATAGTGTATGATATAATTTTTTATTAAAATCGGTTCAAAGATGTAAGTATTACACAAACAATTATACGAATACACTTAGCGGACTCGATTCGCTGTCCAGTGAAGTTGCACTCGAATTTTCTATCTCTGCCACACATAAGTCTATTACCAGAGGTGTTGATGCATAACATTATAAAGTTTAATTGATATCTTGTAGAGTGAACACGGATAGTCAGAACTTAGAAAACGGTGAACAAGTTGTACTCAGAAGAAAGAACCAGGATGGCCAGCCTGTCAATAGGATACAGAGGTATGTTATATCATTCTTTTATATATGTCAACCGAAACCGTTTTGATCTAACAAGCTTCTAAATATCGCAGAGTGATGTCGACTGGGTAGTCGTTACGTAAACTATTTAAAGTGACAACGCGAGAGTACAAGAGTGTGATTAACTAAGTAAATAATGGAAAGCAGTTACATGGAACTTTATAATAAACGGAATTTCTCAAAAACTATTTATAGCCAGTTGTAAATAGTTTTATCTGTACTTTTAAATTGGGAAGTTGATAATTATTTTGTTTGATTAACAGGTCGAAGGAAGACATCCACATGGCTAATCTCAAGAAGAAGACGCGCAAACGTACGAGAAAATTCGAGATCGATGGCGTCATAGTCACCACGACCACTTCCAAAGTAAGCTATGACACGCTATGTGTATATGTATAGGCACGAATGGGTCGGCTCGACCAGTGCGATACCACGGAATCACAGAAAACCGGTTGTGAAGCAACGCCTGCGTTGCATTTCCCCCAGAATATTGAGGTTTCCAGAGCCCAACAACCCCTCTTCTTTCCCATCCCCCTCATCATCGTCAACAAAGGCGGGTAGCACACTTACGGCTCCTGAGTTGCAGGTGCACATGGACTGCGGTTGTCACTTACCATTAGATGACCTGTCTGTTTGGTGGCCCCTATATTATAAAAAATAAATAACAATTTTTACTTTTATTATTATTAAGTAAACCTAGGGGAAAAGTTTTGTAAAAAAAATTTAGATGACGCTCTACTATCTTGTTGCTAAACCTTCCAGTATACCAGACAGTATGCTTAGCGATAAATATTGTTTTGTATTTTGAAAACATAATACAGGTCTTCATTCTCCCTTTTCCGCTTGCAATAAAAACGGACTAAACTAAATACAATTTTGAAAAAAATATTGTTGAAAGTAATATCGTTTGGAGGCAATGCAGTATGGAGCTATTTTATAAAATCAGAATCAAAAAGAATTTAATATGTATAATCAAATACTCTACTTTTGCTAAATAAAAACCAAACAAAAAAATATGTAAAAATTTGTAAGTAAATGTTTGAAATCAGCTTGATGAAATTATTTACATATGCTTTAGAAAACCCTAATTTATATTTTATGTTAACACAAACCACACACAAAACGTTGTCACAAAACTTCTCCGAAATCTAAGTATAATTCGGTATGCCTAATGTTAAATTGTTTTAAATTGTCTCCAAGGACCAATGTGCTATGTGGAACAGAAATATTTCCACAAACAATTACTGAATTGAAATCGAGAACGTAGAGTTTTTAATGGCATGGCTCGAACGTAATATTATTTTCATGTATTAGGTAATATGGGGAGACGAAGAAAGTGGACGCACGTGGGACGACCACGCCCTCCGCAAGCAAGAGCTTCGAGAGATCAAGATGTTGCAGAAGCAAGAACAGAAACAGTTCCAGGATCTTAACGCCAAAGAGGCACAACTCAGAGAGCAGCAGGATAAGAGGTATTTATTGCTCCTGGTTTTCACACGACGACAAATACGAGTTAGTGTGGGTAATGACGTACGACAGAGACGTGAGGACTTATTTCACAACCAGTAATTAGGCCGTGAAAGGACCAATGATAGAGTACTGTAAAATAAACATCAAGCCTCGGAATGGAAATTAATAAGATTATTGAGAAAGCTGATCTTGAATATCAGTTAGGCAGACACAAGATTATATAAATATTAGACTTTTTCCAAGTCCTCAGAATGTCAAAATAAAGGTTCGTACCAATATTACCAACATATTCACTTCCACTTCGAGGTTTACCACTTTTTTGGTTTTATTTAACTGGGCTAGAGTAGGAACGGACGAAGAAAACATCAGTATAAGTGTGAAGGTTAGCCAAATGATTATTGTGTGTGCAGGTTCGAGGCCGAGCTGGTGTCTCTTGGCCGGGCGCATGAGTCGGACCTGGAGGCGCTGGCGCGGGCTCAGCGCGCGGCGGCCGAGCGTGCCGAGCAACAGCTCGAGGTGGAGCTGCGCCACGCTGCCAAGAGGCTGCGCGCCGACCATGAGAGAGACCTTAAGCATTTCCGCGACACGCTCAAACAGGAGCTGCGCCTCTTGAAACAGGTACACTCATATTTTACTAACTACTCGCAGTACAAGATCGGCTCGAAAAACCAGTCGTTTGAAGTCTGTTCAAATGCCTAATATGACCCTGACATTTTTAACTGTACTGTAAAAAATTATGAATTTATTTTATCATTTTGATATTATTAAAGTCCCGTTAAAAGAAACAATAAGTAAAAAAAAAATTGTAAATTGAATTCAAAATATTTTAGTCAACCTATTTGCTCGAAAAATTTCGAAACATTTTACACTCTTCACTATTAACTAAAATTTATTAGACATCACATACTTGACTGTACTATAATTAAAATTGTTTCCGAAGCTACTAATGAGAACTTATGCATCAACAAAAATCACCTTTATCCATAATAATTTTTACATTTTAGAATAAAAACAAATAAATATTGAAATTGGGGATACCCCAAGGCACAACTCTCGGACTACTAAATTCTTTTGTGTATTCTAGGAAGTTGAACTAGTAGCCAAAGAGCGTCGTAAAGAGGCGTACCGGCAACGACGAGCGCGGCTGGACGCTGAGCACGCTGAGCGCGAGCGAGCGTTCGTGGCGGCGCTTGCCGACGCGGGTGATGCCGTGCTGCGTCGAATACACGACGCACACCGCGACCGACAGGCGCTTGCCGACCGACAGTACCTGCAGCAGAGGCACCAGGTACATACATACAAACTATCACGCCCATATCCCCTATGAGATAAGAATATCTTTATTGTACACCAAATACATTGCTTAAAATTAAATATACAAGGTGATATGTACAATGGGCGGTTCATCGCTAAGAGCGATCTCTTACCGATCTCTCTCTCTCTTACCTTTGGATAGACAAAATTGATAGTGGATTAGAGAATAATGGGTAGCTTGGTGCAACATAGAAGTGAAGAGTAGGAGAAAATGCAAATGCAAATATACATACATACAAACACACATATACTCATGAGGCTTTATTATATTAAATTCAGTAAAATTTAGCAAAAAATAAAAAATCAGGAAGATCAATAATACTCTAACCATTTTTTTTGAATACTGCCTGCCTGCATATATCGCCTGAGGCATCTCAAATTCCCACTTTTTGCCATCTATCCTCTATATCTCTATATGCAGTATCTATATCTATAAAATTATCCGGCTCGAAGGACCAATGTATACGCTGTAGCTCAATAATATTAGTAAGAACTGAATATACAGGAATTTAATTATTTTAGCGATACAATTGCTCATGCGCATGCCTGTAACTCGAACTGGCTGTAACCGAGAGATCCAAGTCCCCCACCGATCCATAATTTTAGGCCGCGCATTGCACATTTATTTTTGTATGAATATTGTAAATGTTTGTTTAAGGGTCTATAATAAATTCTATTCCATTTTATTCTTTAAGTACGATATAGAAAGTTGTATAGTTATTAAAATCCCAACCTCAGATTATGCGAACCCGTGAAGCGGCTCTATGGGAGTTGGAGGAGAAGCAGATCCACGAACGGCACCAGCTCGCCAAGCGACAACTGAAAGATGAGTTCCTGCTACGGAGACACCAGATGCTTGTCCGACATGACAAAGAGTTGGAACAGATTAAGAGGTATTGTGGCTATTGGGCATTATTAATAATAAAGATAAATTAATTTCTGTTTTTATATAATAATATTTACATTTCATATAAAGATGTGATGTTTGTTCAGTTTATAAGTATCCTGCTGTTCCCAGTGAAGAAATATTTAAATTACATTAATTTCGAATATTAAATATTACAATAAAAAATACCAACAAACTGTTAGGTACAAATGTCAAAGCAGAACAATATTTATTTGAAATACAACAAGCAAAACATTAATCAAATAGATACAAATAAGGTATAAATTAAAGCCAAGTCTACCTTTAAGTGAAGTCGTTCATTTAGGAATTCTTTTACAGAACATCAACAACACTTTTCTAAGAGAAACTCGTGGAGGTTACGTTTGAATCTTAGCATAGTTACTAATTTAAAAACATTAAGTAGTTTATCATAAATACTAATGGCTGTACAATATACAAAACTGTTCTTTAGTTGCCTTTTCTGACACATACCAGAAGACATAGGGTGGCTTGCCCAATTCTACTCCGTAGAGAACCACAGTGGGTAAAAGCTGATTATTTATATTTTTTTCTTAACAGGAAAAACACACGTAAAGAAGAGGAACTAGCGAAGTGCCAAGCGCTTGAGAAGAGATCTCTGCCGAAGCGTATCCGTGCTGAACAGAAGGCGCGCGAGATGATGTTCCGCGAGTCACTCCGCATCTCCGCACCCGCCCCGCCCTCGCACGAGGACGAGAGGGAAAGGCTCAAGAAGGTACCTTACCTTATTTTTTTTTTTTTTATTTATTTATGTATTAAACTTCTTGTATATATTGTACAAAGGAGGATTTATCTATGCCAAGGTTGACTCTTGGGGTGTTGCAGAAATAAAAATGGTAGTCAAAACCTTAATAGAAAAAAGGTTGTATTATATTAAAAGTTCTACAATTATGTGGTAAATATACATAAAATTTAATATATAGTTATACAAAAAATATATCTACCTAGATAAATCTATATTAGAGACCCAATGTGTGTGACCCCAACTAAGGAATTTTCACCCTGCATTGTGGGAAAATAATTATACTTTAGATTTTGGGGAAGTGTGCATGGTGTACACGAGGTGCTTTTAAAAAATAGCAGTGACCATAAACTGAGTACTTTAATAAATATGAATACCGCACACAATATGTATATAAATAATACTGCAAGCGAATTTTTATTATTATAATATTTGTATATTTACAATATGTCTATTTATGTATTAGCTATGGTAGACCGCATTTTATTAAAATATTGTAATGTTGTATCTAACAATACACTGGAATACAACACAGAAAAGATACAACTTATAAAAAAAATATATATATTATGTATATACATGATTCGGCGTTCGTATTGCGATTCTATCCACAACTTTTAGCCGTAACAGTCAAATGCAATGCATTAGTAAATGCAGAAAAAAAAAACTTACATACACACATATGTCCATGCCTATTATCTATATTACAGTAGGCAGAAGTATTAAACACCTGCATTTTGCTAAAAACAATTTGGTCGCATTAACGTAATAGGCGGCAACTGTATGAATGTTTTCATGCTGTCTGATAGATTACAGTCCGGTCCCTTACTTGCCATTGACGACACTCATAGGAACAGATATGCTGGCTCTAATCTACTCTTCCTAGAACAACACGGTTAAAGATACTTACAAAGGAATTTATTAAGTAAATATTAGATTTTGTGCACTAAAATAGCATTGTGTTACTGAACAGTTCCAAGAGAACGAGAAGCGACGATACAGAGCTGAGCAACAGAGGCTTGCGACCAAACACGCCAAAGCTAGGGAGGAACTCAAGGCTGCCGGCGAGGTGAGTCACCAATCGCTCTCATATAGAAATCTAAATATATGTGTGTATATATGCCATGAACTTCGTCTTCAGCCTTTTTGAAGTCCATAGGGAAGGAACTCCAAAAAGGCTGAATAGATTTTAAACCGCCCTTGAAAGGGAGGAGATTCTGTGTTCAAATCTTTTTACTCGAAAGAATATATATACTCCTGCGGCAGTCCAATCGTAACAAAATCAGTTTTTGATCATTTAATACCAAGTAAATTACAAAAATAATAAACAGTAGTGGTAGAGCCGTGCTTGGGCACGAATGGGCTGGCTCGACTGGTGCGATACTACGGCCTCATATATAACCGGTTATGAAGCAACGCTTACGTTGCATTGCCCCGAAACGATTGAGGTTTCCGGAGGCCCAACTCTCCCGTTCCCCTTTCCTTTCATCTCATCCCCTTCTTTCCCCTCCCGGTATCCCCCATCCCTAATCCCCCTCAAAGGTGGGCAGCGCACTTACGACTCTCGAGTTACAGATGTCCCATGGACGGCGGTTGTCACTCACCATCAGATGACCTGTCTGTTCGTCTGGTCCCTTATAATATTTAAAAAAATTGCGCTTTGACACTCGCTACACTAGATTCTAGAGTTAAGTGACAGTGATTGCTGAAGTCCGAATCTCACACGGGATAAACATTTGTACGCACACACACACACACATATACATAAGCTCACGTGTGTATCCCCGAAAGGGTAGGCAGGTTTTTTAAACACCAAAATTTTGCCAATTACAATTTGGTCCCACTAACGTCCCGCTATTGCCGTTAGTCGGGCTCTGAATGACGGTATATATACTGTTTAATAAATAACAGATCCAATCCTTTAGTCGCCTGTCACCCGAGGTCAGAGATGGGGTCGCCCTATCCTACTTCACCGAGAATCAGACTTGACAAACATGTTTCCGTTGTTTGTGTGCTTGTAAAGTCCCCCGTGATAATAAGAACAATTCCTATCGCCTAGTAGAAAAACATATTAAGCATATCCATTCCCATTAGGCTCTACTCCGCGAACTGGAACAGTACCAGAACGAGAAGCGGAAGGCGCTGTTGAACCACGAGGGCAACAAGATGAAGACCGTCGAGGAAAGGTACAGCCTCGAGCTCAAAGAGTGGAGGGCAACCCTCGGGGACAGGAAACTGGTGAGTTTTTTACCATCTTATATTCATTTATAAGTAATTTACGTGTGATTTCGCAAATATTGTTGATATACAATACAGTAGTACACAATACTTCTATTTTTTGCTGTTTTTATATACTAAAACGATTTTATATTCCAGAGCTCTCATTGAATGTATTTGGTTAAGAACGCAATCTATCAGTGTGTCATACGACTGAACCGTAATAGAAACATTGGTAGAGTATTTTTTTTTTTTTATGCGATAGGGGGCAAACGTGCAGACGGGTCACCTGATGGTAAATGACTACCGCCGCCCATGGATATAGTATATTTATTTAAATATACGTTTTTACTCACGTGTGTATTTCGGGGATGCCCGACTAGTTTCGGTCTCGACAGGAGACCTTTTTTCAAGGAGTAAGTCGTCCAGCCGCGACGGTACCGTCGGCATCCCCGAAATACACACGTGAGTAAAACCGTATATTTAAATAAATATGAATTTAATTCACGAAAGTTTTTATTCTAATATTGGTTGTTGTGTTTTTTTTTATAATATGGGGGGGGGGGACACAGACGAACAGGCGGGTCACCTGATGGTAAGTGACAATTTCCGTCCATGGACACCTGCAACGCAAGAGTAGTAAGTGCGCTGCCCGCCTTTGAGGGTGATGAGAGATACTTGGAGAGGAAAGAGGAGAGGTGGGATGAGAATGGAAACATGAGATATTTTCTCTGCTTAGTGCTCCTATTATTTTACTTATCATTCTGTCTTACTACTATTATAAAGTTTTTGTTACTCAATCACTACGGAACGGCTGATCGAATCTGGATGAAATTTGGGACAAAGATAGATAATTCTCTGAAATAGTAAATACACTTTTATTACTGAAAAATGAATTATTCAATATTTAACAACATTTAGTAGAGATGTAAAAAAGGCTTCTGTGGTTTTTGTGTGGTTTCTTCGAGGTGATTGGGTTAGACTTTGACACACAGTTCGTGGAGTCTAGTTGGAGGGGTTAATAAAGCAGTCGCCCCCCCACCTTCCGGGGGTCACCCCAAAATAACATATTTTTCAAAATTACTGAAGTATACTATAACTTAAGGTATCAATGGAGCTCCAGAAAACCTCGTATCAGTAATTATTTTTAGTATTTCATCTTCCAGCAGATACACTTTATATACGTTATTTGAAAACCCGCTGTCTCTATATTGTATATCAACAGTACTTATTTGATTTTACAGAATTTAAAAAAACACGTGTTTCTTATACATATTGTTATGTTATGTTATTTATGTTTGTGTTGTATGATGGGAAAGGCGGTTAAGTTAAAGCAGTATTCTTTAATGTACATTAATTAAAATTGAGATATACATTAAGTGAATGTGTTCAAAAGTCGAAATTTCCATCTCAAAAGGGTCCACTACCTCTTTATAAGAGAATGTCATTTTAAAACTAATAAAATTCACGCAATTCCTTGCCCGCCTTACACTATTCGTACAAACGTGTTTATGATTAAAATGCTGATTTAATTAAGAAACAACATAGCAAATAAATAATTTCGGGTTGGGGTTCATTAGATTCGACGGACGCGCAAAACATATCATTCCAGCTTCTCTACAAGTGTTTGTATGGTATGTTGAGCGCTTTCCATAAGGCCTATTAAACTCTATTTTGACACGAATGTATAATATAATAGTATAAAAATTTTAGATATTCTCAATGTTTCTTAATTATTTCGTTATACTTCTTTTGTTACAAAGAAGCCAGCCGTTATTATTATATTTTTTTTTATGTTAATGTTCAAGACACATTTTGATATCTTCGAAATTAGCGAAATGTATGCATGAGGGTGTTTTGTGCAACCAATTGTATTAAATATATATATATTATAAAGAGCAATGATGTAATCAGTGGATTTTCTAGTTATGGGACGATAAAAAAATGAAAAGCTTAGATTTGTTGGAGCATTAGAAATGTTTCAAAACATTTATAGAAAATACGTTTGAGTATTTGGTTCACGTAGGAGTAAGAATGGGGCCACTCGTTTTTTTCCCGTGAGTGTCTTGAAATGCGACGAAGGAATCGGGCTGTTATCTATCAGACGGTATATATACAGTGTTGGCAAGAGGCTTACCGCCTGTTTACGTAGTGGTACCAAATTCCGTTTTTTTTTTCTTTTTTTAAAAGAACTCTCGCACTAGAAATAAATCCTGTGTCGCAGGGACTTTACAAACATTCAAACAACGGACACAAAGAACACCCAGACTCAGAACAACAATTTGAAGATTACACAAAGTGTTCTCCCGTGCGGGGATCGAACCCACAACACTCGGCTTAGCAGCGTAGTGGCGAAGTGACCATTTAAATCGCTACGCCATTCATACAGTCAACTGGCTTAATGTAGTTGTTTAATATTTCTATATGAAGCCTAAGCGTATGAAGGTATTATTCATGTTTTCGAATTATATATATGTATGTTGAATCTTTTGAGTCCTAAGACGTATCCACAGACTTGAGAGATAAATTGTGTTATCTATATATTTTTTTATAACCTACTGGTATATTTCAGCTCAGTTATTATGTAATAAATATATTGTTTAAACACAGTTGGTTACACAAATATTGTATTATAAATAAGGCATGACTGTAATAGCTTTGCAAAGGTTTGGGTGGACTGTACGCATGTGGTTTACGTACTCCTATATAGATGAAGGAATATGTTATGACTAGGTTAAGTATTTTACACTTCAACCTGTTCAATTTTAGCCAGTATATGGCTGAAATTGATTATACTGTTCATGGAACTGACGTTTTAGTCTTTAATGTGTAAGAAATATGGTTCATATGAGTTTGGCAATATAGAAACATGGGTAGTTGATAAATTAACTGTTATCCGGTGGTAATTAGATCGTGAAATTTGTATTTTAGATAAAAAAAAAACTATATGCTTGAGTTAAGATCATGTCGCCGGTGGGTGTGGGTGTGGGTGAAAACCCTAACCTAACCTAACACTCATTGCAAGTCCCGCATCTTATTATTCAAAACAGTTCATAATATCTTTAGTATCTTCACAGTTATGTAACTAGGTACATGTAAAGAATAACATAAAACATATTCCCTCATCTATAAAGGGGTGGGCATGTATGTAGCTTCGACTAATGTCTGGTGGAGGACTCTTTATCATATATCATTTTCATATATCAAAGTCTTTGCAGTTCTGAAATGCGTTTATGTCATCAGTTCTATGCTTACTTTGGCCAGCCCTAATTATAAATCTCAAAACAGCTTTAAAACACAAGCATACGCATTCTAGAACACTTTGACCGAAGAGGAAGTAGGTATGTCTGTCCAGTGACGTCAAATTCCATGGTAAATGTATGTAGGCACTATCGTCCGAAGCGCGAAATTACTAAATAGTCACGTCTTCCACGACAGAACCTCATTAAAACATTCGAGAAGCAACTCGACGATCACGAGAAAAAATTCAACATACCAATCCCGGACAGAAGCGTCTACTTAAACGTCCCATGGCCGCAGAATGTTCTCCAACACGTTCTCACCGCGTACCACCAACGTAACTCCTTCATCGGATCCCTATCACGGTCCAGAACATCCTTAAACTTCCTCTCAGCAGCCAACACTCCACACATGGATAGAAGGAGATCCATCAGCCCTAGTAAAGCATCCAAATCTGCCGCTACCAGCGCTAACAACACTACAAAACGTGGAAAGTTGTCCAAAGGTCAACGTTACGCTTCCACATCGAATTTGAAACTAGTGTCTGACAAAATATCAGGTTTCTCTGTCTTCAATTCCAACGATGAATGGCGAAGAGAGCCTATAATGGCGTATGGAGATAACAAGAAGATATCAGAAGAAAGAATAGACAGAATTAAAGAGAAGAAATTGAATAGACAAAGCATGTCTGAACAGTTATTCAAGCAAGAATCGTTGCAGCCGATGAAGAGGTCTATATCACAGCAGAGTTTAAAACAAGATCGGGCATTAGAAGCTGTTATGATTGATTTACCTTCTCTAGAACCTTCTTATGACACTATAAGAAGCGGTAGAAGCGATCGAAGCGACAGCACTTACACTCTAGATTCCACGGAAGATTTAGAGACACATTTTAGCCGATGGGGACCTGTCCGTGGGTCGAATAGTTACTCTAATACTGAAATACCTGTCAGTCAATTGTCTACCCTCAATTTGAGAAAATCCATTTTAAATGAACGCAATGAAGAATCAAAGGATTCTATGGCTTAACTCAGTAGAGTTAGATATTCATTACCCATAATCGATTTAGTAGATGGGTCATCTAAGACTATAATTATGATTTTAAGATTTTTTAAGTTGTGTAGGTTATATATATTCGCCAAGCATACATATTATCGGTATGTTCGTCTAACATTTTCCTTTTCAATAATATATTGAAGATTTTATTCAATTGTGGGTAGATTTTTGTCAATTGAAAATAATAGACGGGTCTCAACGGATGCAATACTTTGTACGCTATAAGTATATATGTACACTTTATTTCGAAGCTACAACCTTTAATTATTTCTAGATCGATTCGCATGAAAAATAAATCATAAGTGACGCTAGTGTGATCGTCCTGGTATGCAGTATCAAGCTAAATGATATTGATGAATTTGATGATTTAAAGTAGGCCTCTCAAACTATAGACAATGATTGCCCCGATGATAGAGACTTGACTATAGACAATGATTGCCCCGATGATAGAGACTTGACTATAGACAATGATTGCCCCGATGATAGAGACTTGACTATAGACAATGATTGCCCCGATGATAGAGACTTGACTATAGACAATGATTGCCCTGATGATAAAGACTTGACTATAGACGGATTAAAGACACCAACCGTCGTGACTAAAATAATAAAATAAGAATGTGTAAATGTGTAATTGAAACTAACAGCTTGACCTGTACATAGCTTAATTGATTATTAATCTAATAGGCCAACAGTTTTACTTACTGACATTACAAGCTTTATGGATATTTGTAATTTAAAGAGTGTCCAGTGATGTACAAAATGTCAGGTTTAACCGCAGAGCATATACCAGGACGAAATGCTAATATTGCTTATATAAAAATCGTCTTTTGCCTTTGGTTAATAGGTTCAGTCTATTATGTGCCGTATAACTTTGTGATAAAGGTTTTTCTTTGACAATGGGTCAATATCACCATTTCTTTTTGTTTTATGCTCTAAGGGTTCTAAGTTATGAAAAGCATGCATTTCGATAGTAAGCATGTTCGTTTTTTAATTATTCCTATAAGCTTTATTAAAATTGACAAGTTGTCAAAAGAGAGCGAATTTATGAAGGCCATAAATTATATAAATATTCTGTTTAAATGTAGAACATTTTGTATTATACTATTTTTATTGTACTTAAATTTACATTAATGCTTGCCAAACTATCATGCTTCCTTAAATCTGTCTTCTTTATATAACTAATTTTGTACCTATCTGTAGATATATTGTCTGCTTTTATATCTATGGTAATATGGTAACACAGGTCGGTTAAACATCCTGTTAGATGTGTGCGGGCGCGTATACGTCCAACAAAAAAGAAAGGAATATAAAAATAACTCTTAACAAGCCTTATTTTTAAAAGCTAGTTTAAATTTAAAAATTTAGTTTTTAGAAATTGGCTTGATTTTTTAAAGCTACATTTTTTAAATTAAGTTTTAAAAACTTAGTCTATAAAATGTAGGTGTGAAAAACGAGATTTTGAAACGAAAATTGAATAGAATCTGACAACTGTAAAACCTTTTTAAAATCTTATAACAGCTATTTCAATTCTTACTATATCTAATGGATCAAGATAGCGGGTGAGGACACTTAATTGTCTGCGTTTCAATACTTTAAATTTCGATGTCGCAATTTACCAATAAACAATATATTAAAATCTAGTAGTGTAAAATTTCTTACACATTTCATTTAGAGCTTAAAATTTTATTCACATAGCACCCGGTCCCGCCGCGTCCAGACTATGCCGGCTACCTTCTTTAGGTCCTCCGACATCTGGGTTTACTTATTTGTAGAAATACTTGTACTTTACAAGTCTTTTACCTGGGCTTGAGCTTATGATATGAGCACCTTCTGGTATTTGTTAACTAACCGATCCCCGCAGTTTTATCTGCTTTTATACTCACAAGAGTCGCAGCGTGATATTTTGTAGCTTCGTCCAGAAACGGGTTATTAAAATCAAAAATACTTTTTCAATTTGAATCAGTAGTTTTGAAACGATTGAATTGATGTATGTATGTAACGAATAATTAACAATTCGTATTTTCACCTCAGTTAGACATCTAAACGAAACTTACGAAAGAAAAAGTTGGCAAAATATCTTGATTCAGATACTTGCAAATTCACTCATTAACCGACTTCAGAAAGGAGGAGGTTCTCAATTCGATAATTTAAAAATAATGGATGAAGATTATAGGTTATTACAATTGATCATGATTTTTTTATATTGAATGTATCAAAGTCGGTTGATGCTGTTGGTTCGGTTCGGTTTTATCCTGCGTTCCCGACTAAAACCAATCTTTTATAGAATGTCCCCATAGTCCAACAGCCGGGGAATCACCGAAATACCAAAATAAAACCGTTTATCTTTAATAAACATGATACCACTCACCAGTATTATAATGTGAGTGTAGTTTGCTCAAAACTAGTGCCAATCATTTTTCCTGGTGTCTTCGGGACATATTCTTAAAACCCACCAAAGCTTTGACAGACTCTGAAAGATGAACAGGTTTTAAGTGTGTTTTTTAACGTAATGAATAAATTTTTAAATGTACAAATTATGTGCTTTTTCTGAATTCTGGTGGCATGTCCCCTAGTCCTCTTTTACAAACAAATGTCAGTTTATTAGTGCTATAGCCGGCAAAATAAATTCTTTAATTTTACAAAAATGAGCTAAAAGATGTCTGAAATATATCAATGACTATTTGTGCTTTATTTCTTTCCATTACTTTAAGTCAAAAAAGGGCTGTAGCCTGGAAGTCCAATTGCATATATGAATAAATAAACAAAGAAAACTTGAAAAAACTATAGACATGCAAATACAACTAAATCTATAACAATATTAAAGCAACGCCATCTAACATCTGTCTGTTACCTTTACACAGCTAAACGGCTGAACAGATTTTGATTAAATTAGTTATATGGATACTTCAAATCCTGGGGAACGATATAGTCTACCTTTTATCGACATTAAGTGCGGGCGAAGTAGGAGGCGGAAGCTAGTTAGTAATAAATGTTGTGTTAACTGTCAAGTCCAATTGCGTTCTCTCAGTACTTTGTGCAGACCGTACTTGTATGTAATGGCAACTTTTGACGTGACACTTGGTGTCGTTGAAACATCCACTTTTAATGTTTGGTTTCATTATAAAAAAAGACAAACGTGACAAAAGTAACGAAATACGAACTTTTAAAAATATTTTTAACGAAACAACCCATTGGGTTTCTTTACTGAATGACTTTCAAAAAAAGAATCTATTGCGGTGTCTGTTGCTACGTGCGTGAATAAAAAAAAATAAAATAAAAAAAAGAATCCTTCGGCGTTCAATGTCGTGCAAAATTAGTGGTAGTTTTGATGTGCCTGATTCCAAAGTCTTAGTTTAGTAAAATATATATAAAAAAAAGTTGAATTTGATACTTTTCAAACTTGACGAGTTTTAATATAGTGCTATAGTAGATAAATTAATACTGATAAAATTGCAACGAAATTATTATTAATTTATTGATCAGTTTAAGAAAATTGTTTGAAAATTTATTCTTCTGTAAAAATATAGAAGTATATACATATATAAATAAGCTATTGCTACCTGCTTTGTTTTTATTTATGTCCTGTCATAGACAATGCGGGGCCTATCACGAACTCTTGACTCCCTATAATTACACGTACTTTGTTTTACATTTCTGCTATAGGTAGCATACCAATATATATCAATATAATATATTAACTGCATATTATACTGAATTATAATTTAAAAAAAAGTAGAACTAATAAAGGCGTTGAAAAAAAAAATCAAATGATTATTACTTTGTACAAAGATTTTTTTTATAATTTAAATGTAATTTACGTATTATTTGATTATGTAGGAAGACAATGATAATTGATAATATTTTGATATCGCCTCATAATAAATAAATACTCCTTTTAAAGTAAATACAGCTAAACCTCCCAAACATTATTCCTCAAAGGAAGGGAAAACTTGGTTTAAACTATCCGTAATAGATATTAAATAAGTTTATATAAAATAACATCATGTTTAAAATAAAAACGTGCTCATATCTTGTCTTTTTCCATCTTGACTATATTAATTAGTGCTAAAGTAAGGCTATCTATCTATTTGCCTGTTATCTTAAATGGCTAAACATATTTTGATAAAATTAAGTGTGGTGACACTTCCAACCCCGGGGAAGAGCATAGATTAGTTTTTACTAGCCAGTAATTTAATATATTAAGATGGGATAAGATAAAAATCAAGTTAAACGTTTTCTCTAAAACTTTGTGAAAATATATAATAATACTTAATTATTTTTAATTTACATTCCAATTAGATTAATTTTAAGTTTTTAAGATTATTAATATATTCCAAATTAGTGCTAATAAAACAGATTTTATATCAAATATATATATAATATAATACTTAAATCATACCATATTTCAACTGTTTAGTTATTTCCAAAAGTTTTTTTACAATTAACAATTATTTATGATAAGAGATCATAATTCGCTTTACAGAATCGATTATAGTATTGTAAGGGGTCAATGTGACCCCAGGGGTCAATATAGAGGATGGGTATATATCGGTAAAGTAATGGGTTAATAGTATTATATCTGTAACTAAAGTGTAATGGGTTTGCGCTCACACTTGAGTAGCTATCACTTCAATGGTCATTTAAAAAAAGAGCGTAAACTGTAAATGTTTGGTCCACTCGTCCCGTTTTTCCGCCTCTGAGCTAAATTAGGATAGTTTCCTAAGATTTGGTCATGTCGCTTAAGATTTTTTTTTACACACATATTACACACTAAGAACATCCTCTAAAATCTTATATGTAATGAGGAATCATCCATTCAGATATGTTCTATCGTGCTCGGAAGCAGTGAAGCTGATATCCTCCTGGTGAGAGGCAACAAGCTTTACAGTCGATTACCCCCCCCTCCCCCCCACAATATTATGGATCCTCTTGACTTGAGTCATGAAGATGAAGAACTCTTATCTATTTCTCTCATATAAGTAGAGATGCTAGCTGCGGTCGTATTCCAAGATACCGTGATTCGTTCTAGGGGCTGCTTGTAATACTCCTGCCGCTTTTGACAGATCTCTACTATCACTTTCATCTCTGCTGAAGAAGTGGAGATTTTAGCGTTCTTTGCTAGAGTCAAAGAGTAGGCTGTAAGAGCAGATTTAATGGCCCAATGTAATGAACGCTCTCATTCAGTCGCCTTAAGTATACGGTCCAGAATTGAGGGAATTCCTCATTGCTTTACTGAACCGGTACTTTGATCTTTGAGAGCATATCTAAATTGGAATCATTACATATCACGCGAATATTGTCCTAAGGATCCTCTCGTCCAGGGGGGACTTACTAAACTTGTTTGCCTACTAACTACTAGCCTTGTTAGTCAGGAAGTTGCATCTAGTAATTTCTCAACTCTCCCAGTACAGCTTTGATATCAGGGATTACCTTCGGAGCAAAATGTGCTTATATGGGGGATTGTCATGTCAATAGGTAACTTGTCTGTCCCAAACACTGTTGCGCCACTTGAAAGACAGTGATATTCAAAGTTTTACTTATTAATTAACTCATGATGATCGATGCAACAGAGGAAGGTTTTCGTAGAATGGTCGATGGGTAGTATCCGGAAAAATAATTCTGCAAAGTTACAGGCGATTCAATCAGATTTGCAGTATTTTTTATGATTGCCGAGTGTCAATGTGACCCCTTATTTATGAATTTTGCCGTTGTGTGGTAATTAGAAGAGAAAATATATTTGCGTTTATGTGTTCTATAGAGTGTTAATTGATTTATTTATAGAAGTCTTAAAACGGGTCAGAGTAACCCCATCATTTTTGACAGTAATATTACAATTCAACTGTGAATTTATAAAGTGGTGTATTTTTTGTTACAATTTTTTTAACTTGTCATATATAACATTATTAAAATAATCCTTTCTTACATGCCATGCTTAGCCTGTACTATATATGTATGTACAGGTGATGGCAAAATAACGTACAGCTCATAGTTCTGTACGGTTAGATATATATTGTTGAAGATTAATAAAATAATTTAAATATCATGCAAATTATTATGTAAATAAAGATGTTATGTTTTTATATTTATTTTATTGGTTCTCCTGGTGTTGGGCGCTGGATAAACCTCTCTTATGTTTTCTTCTAAATTTTCGCTTTGAATATTTAAAGATTTGATTTAGATATGATAACTTTGAGAGGTTATATTGAATTCCTCAAGTATTTTACCCCTATTAAATGCCTTAGAGAGCAAGTATTAAATTATTATTTAAGGAATTACACATACTATCTGTAATTTCACTGTTAGTAGCGATATCAATTTCTTTTGTATGTTTTTCTTAAACCAGACTAATTTGAGATGCAAAAGGGGTTTTTTTTTACTAAGGGGCGAAGCACACGCATGTCTTGTCATACTTAAGAAGCATACATAAGAAGCGCCTCTCCTCGACAAAGGGCAATTGCGACGCCCAAAAATAGTCAAGCTTGACCTAAACTGACACGCACGTGCAATTATTTATCTTTATTATAGTTATTTTGATAGATCAAGAAAGTCAGTACAAATTAAATTTAAAAGGGCTTGCTTTCGAAGGTCAGCAACTACTAATAATATCATGCTACAATATAAATAACGACATACCTACATTCTGTACATAACATCAATCAAATATGTACATACAGCAGTCTAACAACAGAAGCGAATGGCAATGGTATCCCGAACCCTGACATAAAAAGGCGACTGAAAATCGCACGCATGATTCTGCATGAGCTACAGACTGCGTATTGTTTCAGAGCTTTCACAAAAACCTTTTATGCCTTAAAATAATTTAAACATTAAAACCGTTATCGGTTCTGCTCTTACAATATTTGTGTGAGTATAAGAACTCCTACAAAAAATATAAAAGCTCTTAGGTATAAATAAATACACTATGTTTTGGAAAATAGTGGTTGGTTCAGTTTCTGCAGACAGAGTTTAAATCTAAACATTTAGTTATGAATTTGCTCATTTTTAAAACATAAAAGGTTTTTGGTTGAGAGTCTGTAACAATGCGTCTGATCATTTAACGCCTACGAAACTGGCTAACAAGGAGTGGATCTGCGCCCGAGCATGGTATGTAGTGATTGCACACATTATTTTATAGGTAATATTATTAACACGCTTGCCTGGTAACACGCTTCTGGATTTCAAAATTGCGGTGTTTTAAAAGTGACTAAAGTTTTTTGTTCTGAGTCCGATTGATTCTGATTTTTTGTGGGAGTCCGATGGGCTTTTAACTGACTTCAAGTTATACATTGTTTAGTGACGCTATGTGAAGGTGACTACTACGGCCAGCGTGTTGTTGTAGTATTTTTTTGCTTTGAATTTTTCACTACATTTTTCAAGTTAAACCAACATTTACCAACGTTTAGAAAACTTGTTTCGAAAAGCTCAAGATTTGCACGATGTTTGTAGTATAAAAAGATTTTATTTAATTTTTTTTATATGTGACACGTGTATCTGCATGGATTATGTTTTTTTGTTACAAAAATCAAACTCAATTTTAAATTGTTGTTAATCCATACAGGTCTTACCAAGGAGTTTAACGGACTTCTCAACAAAGAGGTCTATAAAAATATAAATATATTTTTTAACTTAAAAACGAAGTACCTCCTCAAAAATAGAAATAAATGTTTAAGGAGTTCTTTTGTTTTTTAAGTAGAATTTTGACGCGAGTTGATTTTGGAGTATGTACAAAATTTTAATGGGATATTATTTTTTTAAATAAGAAGTTTTCATGAAAATACTATTTAAAATGTAATAAACAAAAGTATTATTTACTATTTGCAATAATTCTCCTAGTGAGATATATTTTGGAAAATCCGTTATTAAGTTTAGGTGATTATGTAGTAATAGTGGATATTATTAAAGGTTATATGCCTTTTTATTTAAATATATATTTTACATATTAATGAAATAATACACATATTGCTATATTTGAAACTAGTCCACTTGTAATGTTTAGTATCATAAAAACTTATTTAAACTGCGAGGAACTTTTTAAAACCATATTCCTATTTTCTAGGCACTCGATGAAGAGTTCACTGTCCAATTAGAAGAACAAGAGAGGCAGGCAGCAAATGCCAGACTACCTCCTCCTTCTACCACCATGCCTCAGCACAGCTCGACGCTCCATTCATCAAGAACGAGTCTCGCGTCGAGTCATTATGATTAATTCCAAGGTGTAGTTGCATTTAGAAATGTCGAACAATATTTGGAAGTTGAAATATCGGAGATAGATGATTAATATTAAAAAAGCTTTTAAGCTAAACACAAAGACTTAATGCAAAATTATGAAATGTGAATATATCGTCCGGTAGGTTTAGAGGTTGTGTCTAGATAGCGTTGTGCTTAAAAGCGTTACGATTATAAAAGATGACGTTTATTGTATTGAAATAATTTAAGGAGTAAATGGTTTTACAGTTTTGAGACTCGTCATGTCATGTCAGATGTAAAAATCGGGACTTAAGCGCGGCAATATTTATAAGGTATAATACCTTCTTGTTAATCCGAAGTTTCGATCGAAATGTCGTTTTCGTGGTCAAGGGGGGATTTTAGGAGTACTAAACTGATATCCCTCTCCACTGCTTCCAGCGATGTTGAACATTGGTTTTGTCTCAAAGAAGGTATAAGTTTTCTCTCTAAATCTTTTTGGTACAACGTTATAAATTATGCTCAATTACCTTTCAAGTTATATATAGCGGTGTAAGATTGCGTTTAGTATGCTGTTGTACAACAGCTCGTTTTGTCTCATCTCACGGAGAGGACTTTGATTTCACACCGTATTTTCCTACTTAATGACCCCTCTGCTAGCTTCTTTGATTCTTATACCCCCAGTTTTATATTTTTATCTCATTATCATGTGGTTGTGCCAGCGTTTAAATAAATAAACGTTATTGCCGCAATAAGGATGTTTTGGGTCGTTATAAAATATATTAAGTATTGTTTGACTATAAACACGACAAAGGAATTGATATGAAAAAGGTTGATGAAACGATAAGTGATTATATTTATAGGGTAACAATTAAGGGATTGAGCGAACGTAGAAATATATAAATATAATATGCCTCTTAGTTACAGGTCCCGACTTGACATAATTTCGTCTAATATCCAGGGTCAAAGTTTAGGGGCCATTAAAACTTAAACAGAAACTGTACTTACATTTTAAGTATTATAGTACAACTAATCCCACCCATATTTCTACTACAACATTACTGTGACTGCATATACGAAGATCAACAACAGTGAAATGCTAAAACACGGCGAGTACCAGGGATAGATTTGCTTTGAAATCCACCATCAGAAGTATATTGGAGTAGTTAGGCATATTATAAAATCAAATATCTTCTAAGTAGGAGTCAAAGAAGTACATAGGTAAAGTGTATTATATAAAAACGTGAGGGTAGTATTACATTTTCTCATTTGCTCCGAAATTTGTTTAGTCTTCGAGTGATCGGAATATAATATGGGTTATTTAAGGCTACGCTGGTAAGTTCCATACGATGTTATGGTTCTTAAATACTGAAGTTTGTTAAGAAGGTCGCCGGGGGCCATCAACAACTGGTTCTCAAAATGAGTCTTAATTTCTTTTTGGTCTGTTTTTTTCCACTTTTAATGACTACTGGTATTGAAATTCGCTTCTGTATGATGTATATCATTCTAAGGTTGTACAAAAGCGAGTGTATACGGCTTTTAGTTACTAACTTTGTCGAATCAGAATAAATTAGGGGGCATAGCTTTCGCTTTCTAAGTCAACTTATCATCAAAATTAATAAAAAAAATATATAAAAATTACGTAAGCTGCGCTAGGGTTGTGTGAAACTTTTTAGATCGGCCTAAAGTGTTCCTACTGAGATAAATGGACATTTGTCACGATAAATGTTTTTTTTTTTTTAATTTGAGACTGACAGCTTGATATGTACAAAAAGATGGACTACACAATAATTGCGGTAAACTTTGTAGAAACAAATTATGAAGTAATTTTCATATAAGCTAAGTCATGTGGACGGACTGAATGGTACGTAAAGGATTTCAGGAAGAATAGCAGGGTCTCCTAGTTCTTCTGGAGTCAGTTTTCATGAAATGAGATTGAATTTGTAAGCAATTTGCTCACACATCTTAATGCTTTTAACGTATTCCATAATTTTAGGGTATAGGCTTGTCACTCTCCTACCCCACCTAAGAGGGTATCGAATAAATGTAACAAAGGCAGAAATTAATTTGCGGATTGATCTACAACACCATATTTTATAATCTATATTTTGTATATGAACACTTCTTTCGTCAGCTAATTAATTTCTGCTAAATTAGTCAGTAATTACTTCTTTGTAAATTTTGTACATAAGTTAAGGTGCGCCCCCCACTTTATGAAAATTATTCAACGAGAGGTGATATAATAAACTTAAATTATGTTAAACAAAAATCTTTAACGCTTATGCAGTACACAGTAAAATTCCTTATCTGTGTGTCTCTTCTGTGTGTCTAAGACTTTTATCTGTATCAATTATTAATATTATATATTAATATAATATTGTAAAAAATAAAAAGACATAGGCTTTTGGGAAATTTTGATTCAAACTTCCTAAAATTCAGATTTCCTAGCCCATAGCAGTCACTTTGCAACTTCCTTAGTACTTTAAATCCATAGGGGTCACTTTGAATCATTCTTGCAACAAAATTCCGAAAAGATCAAAGTGACCCCAAACTATTAGTTACATATCAGCTCTCGTATGAAAAATTATAGTCAATTTAACAATTGACAGATATGTAGATAGGGGTCGAATAAATTTATATTTTTTCATGTACAGTTAAAATAAGAATGTGCCTACAAATTCATAGATTAAAAAAAAATCTACTTTACATGTCGGGTTCCGCTACTAAATGTGTAAAATAATCGACTATCGCCTAAAAAATAGTTGATTCTTAACCTGATTATACATCTACACGATTGAATATATTTTTCCTGCAGTTGTGCAATCCATACATTATTCAGATCGTATATGTCGTCAGCATAATAAAATAAAATAATCCACGTTGACGTCTTAATGTTAATAACAAAAATGACTTAGGAAATGAGGTTTATTCGTTAGTAAATAATTTTATCATCGGCAATACGCCACCTTATTTTTAGAAGCTCTTGTCAAAATACTAACTATTAGCTAGTCCTATTGTATGCACATTGCATTAACAATTAATATGTTTTTTCGGTGTTTAGAAAAGTCGTAATTTTGAAGAAAATTAAAAAAATATACAATTCTTTATTGAAGACCTGTGAGGTCAACGCTAGACCTGTTATAGTGCGGCAAGGATCATACTGCGTTTTATGGAATTGAAAGATTCATATCATGTTTAGCGGCAAAGTTGCATCGTTAAAATAAATAGGTATTATGATTAGAGTAAAGCAGAACCGCGAATGGCTTAAATTTAAATGTGAATCTTTAAGCCGTATTTACCTGAAGAAGTTCCCTACCGCACTGTATTTTGTTATAGCAAAGACGGTCAGTTGCTAGTGTGCGATAAACGCGCGAGAGGTAAGGAACCCCTTTGCTTTTTCTTCGTATTCTATCTGCCATAACAATTAATGATTTCTATTATTTCTGTAAAAACCAAAGAGAACTTCTATTCTGTTTTAAAAGCGTGTTCAAATCGTGCTGGTGACAAGAAAAATTAAGGTATCCAAAGAGGTTCAGATAAGTATTTCGTAACGGATTATTTTTCGCTGTGATTAAAGATAATTAATAATATACGTAATTACAATGTTTATTTTTATTTCCACACGTCTATTTAATAAAATTGTTTTTCGAAAATTCAGCAATCTTTTTTAATATTTTTAATTCCTTCCTAAATTACAATCCTTGTGTAGGTTATTATGTCATATATTAAAACTACTTGTTAAAGCAACAGAAATTTCTTGAAATTTCTTAAAGAAAAAAACAGCCCGTTGTTTTTGATCACGCTTTTAAACACTAGTCCTTCCGGCTTATCATAAAAGACCTAGGATTATCACCTTATTATTAAGTATAAACAACGATGGAGGCAGTTGCATATATTATTATATTTTTTTTATAAAAGTTTCGACGAGTACATGTGCGATTCGGCAGCCATTTTCTTTTTAGTTTTATGTCGAAGTATTTTACTGAATTAAATACATGAATTTGTATCATGTATATATTAGCTTATATATTTTGTAAGTATTTCTATATGCTTCAGTGCACTTCTTTTTTAAAAACTGACAAACTTATAAAGAAAAAAAGATGGCTACCTACTCCCATAGACACTCCAATTTTTAAGTCATTACTATACTTTTGTTTTTAAAAGGAATTTATCCATTATATGGTAACGGAGGAATTAAGCGGTCAGGAAATAAATGAGACATGCATTAATAAATTTAATTCAGTCATGTTGTGACTACTTAATTTTTCAGTTTTTAAATATTGATTTACTTTATAAAGTAATAATGGTGTTCTCAGGGACTGGCATGCTTAATAATTGTCTTCTGATAACATATCTTGTGAGAAAATGTAAAAAATAATAATTTTACATGGAAACGAGTGCGAAAAGCAAAGTAACATATTTTTTTAAAATAAATTTCTTAAGAAAGTTATTGATTTGTAAATATTGAACATAATTTACTACTTAATGCATTTTTTTTTTAATCTGTAAACATTATTTTGCGAGATTACCACAGTATTGTGTAATATTTTATGATTATTATTATTTTTAGGTAACAAAGTAGCCATAACCGTCTTTTTAATGTTAATTTTTTTGTCAATTAAAAGTGACTAAATTATTGTTACATTTTTTTTGAAATATAAAGGAAATACACTTTGTACTTGTTCGTTTTATTTATATATACACATCGTTTTATTTATATATATACATATATATGTACACTCACAGGCACAATTAACCGTCCACCTATATTTTTCGTCACCCTGTTTGTTTATGTTAACTGTGGTTTATCTACTGTTTTGTTATTAGTTAAGTGGGTACTTTAGCAATAAACTAAACACTTAAAAACCCTTATTTCGACCCTTAAACTTGTATCGCCGAAGCGTTTTAAGAATTTAGTCTTTGTTTGACATTGTTGCAGTAACGTTACATTGATTACATTTCTTGTTCTTGTCTGCTATCGTGTACGAACATTGTTTAATTTGAGTTTTTAGTGTACGATTATTGTTTGTGACTGAAAAAAATGCCACTGGATGCAACTGGTGCTGCTAGGGCAGTGACTTTAGCTGACGCTAGGTATAGCCAACGTCGCATCGCTCGTACGCTTGGTGTACCTCGAACTACAGTGCGGGATGCCATCAGACGCTTTCGGGAGACTGGTTCATACACGAGAAGGCCAGGTCAAGGCCGACATCGGTGTAAGTGAACGTACGATAAGAAGAAGACTGGCTGAAAGGAATCTGAGAGCTTTTCGTCCAGCTCGCGGTCCACAGCTGCTTGCACAGCATCGTAGAGCAAGACTTGCCTTTGCACGAGAATATGCTGACTGGACTACGGAACAATGGAAGAACGTACTGTTCTCAGATGAGAGCAGAATAGCCTTAAGGGGTCCAGATGGACGTCAGCGTGTTTATAGGCGCCAAAATGAACGGTTTGCTCCATGTGCAATAATCGAAACCGTGGGTTATCAGGGAGGATCCACAATGGTTTGGGGTACCGATCTAGTGGTGTTTGATAGAGGCAGTGTGACTGCTCAAAGATACGTGGAGGAAATGTTATAAGACCACGTCATACCTTTCGCACCATTTATTGGTGAAAACTTTAAATTAATGCACGACAATGCTCGATGCCATGCCGCAAGATCCGTCACTCAATACCTCGATGAGGTCGGGATTCAAGTTTTGCCATGGCCGTCACGCAGTCCCGATCTTAACCCAATTGAGCACATTTGGGACAACCTAAAAAGACGTATTCGAGCAAGAATATCAGCCCCTGCGACCTTACAAGAGCTCAAGACGGCTGCGATAGAGGAGTGGCATAATATCCCTCAGTCGGATATTCAAGACCTCGTAGATGGATTGCCAAACCGACTACAAGAAGTCATCAGGGCCCGAGGTAGTAATACTCATTATTAAAATTTAAATAAAAAGAAAGCGGAATTTTTTTTTCAAAATTAAAGTCATCACATTTTCATGCAATTTTTTTGCAAAATCGATTTTTGGCATATTTTTTTTTATTAAACGGTTTTGTTTAAAGACTTGTGATTTTATTTATCCTTAACGGCTGCTTTTAACATAACGTCCATCAAATGTGGTCAAAATTTTCCGACTACTGAAAATTGAAAGAAATACAAGGTGGGCGGTTAATTGTGCCTGTGAGTGTATTATAAAAAAATAATATCTTATGCGCTTAAAAATGGCAGCTAAGTATTAAAAAAATATACCGATGGTTATATTTTAAATCCGGATTCCGGTCCGGAATTGACATGAAAATTTGTCATTGCGTATGCACTTTTTGTATGTGATTGTGGCAAACGAGCAGACGGGTCATCTGATGTGGAAATGACTACCGCCGCCCATGGACACCCACAACTCAGTCACTTGTGACTCTTGAGTTGTGGGTGTTGCCAGCCGTTTAGGTTTACTTATATTTAGACATGTATCAAAGATAATTCAATTTCTAACAATAACAAGTGAAAATTTAAAGATATATAATCCGACGGCATTATTTACTTTGACAAAATCCATCAAGCAGTTTAGGCTCAAGAACATACACAACATTTGTACATATACGCTTAAAAATGTAACCCTCCTCTTGCAGTCGTTCTCGTCCACTGTTCACAAATGTCTATCACTGCATATTACAAAAGTATTTTAGACTATTACATAAGAATATCGTTTTCTATCCTTTTCAGGCCAATTATGTTAATAACAAACAGCCCCTTAAGGCCATACAATGCTCTCAATCCAGGGTACATAAGGGTTGACCCGTGTGTAGATCCCAGAGCCTCCCCTCGCACCACATTTTCTCCCATAGGACGTCACACCCAGGATAGTGTAGACACATTCTTCATGGTTCAACGATTGAAGGGGACCACCGCTATCGCCCTGTAAAAAAGGTAACTATACCTATTTCTCGAATGTACACTTATCTTTGCACTGCTGACACTTCAACCAGCTTTCATTGGCCGTGGCCACAGACTGACTAGTAATGGGATTGCCACTCGCCACTTTTATGGTAGAAAAAAATAGTAGTTTTTACTACCTTCCAAAATATAGTGTCAAGGAAGTTTGTGAAAGAAATGTACACAAATAAAAGGTCTTGAATGTGTTTTATTAACCTTTGGTATGCCGCGACTGACGAAGTGATGTTATCGTTGTGTGCCTAGGAATATCATCGGTCGCGCGGCGGCACAATCAAGTTTTTTAACATTGAATATCTCTAAAGTTACAAAACGTATCGGTTTACCTGATTTTTTATTTAAAAAGTAGTGAAATAAAGTTTTTCTAAGTACATAATTTAGTGGCACATCATCAGTTGTTTATTTACTACAACACATTATCTCTCATGATTCGTAAAAACTTGATCGTACTTTGGAAAAACACAAACAATGTAAAGGCTGTCACAGTAATAACGTGCACTTTAATTTCACTTCTTTTCTTTTTTTTATACTTTGATATTTTGAGAACTTGATTACATAATACAATATTTTACCGTAATGCAAAAAAATTAAGACACCGCAAGTTTTATTATTGATATTTTTTATAGCATTTCCAAACGTGAATCCGCGTTCCGGCAGTATAAGGTGACTGCGCGGACCCACGTTCCGTAAACCAAGAGTTAAAATTGATGTATGTGACACCCACTATGGTCAAGATTCAAATGATTCTTTACATCGAAATGTATATTAAGTCGTGTAAGCTCTCGCTAAAGCTTGACTTGAATAACATACACCCTTGCGCAGTCAGGAATATATTTAAAGGTAATGAGTACTTCTCACCTCGCAGGTGTCCCTAGGTTCATTCCTGTCTCCGTAGCACATCTGCGTCTCATGATTTAATCCGTTTACTAAGTGTCGGTGTGGAGGGTACGCCTCTGAACATTCTTCTTTACTGAACTTTGTAAGATGAACCTACAAATTATGTATATTTTCAAGAAATATTTACATTTCTTTAATTAAAAGGAAAAAAGAACATAATTAAATATAAAAGGAACTATTCACAAACATGCATAGAAATACATTTAAGCTTTAATCAACACCCATTGTGAAAGATCGTGTTAGGAGATAGATAGATTGACTCTTTATATTGTACAGTTAGATTATATAATCTATCCTTATAAATACTTCGTTCTAAAGTAATTTATAAGGCCGCCAATGGCAGGTATTGGCGGCCTTATCGCCATTAGCGATCTCAACCACAGGATTTATAGGTAAAATTTAAAATAAACAGGAGCCAACCTAGAGGTGCAAATAATTTTACGGTGGGTAAGCCATGGTTCGGCACGAATGGGCCTGATCGATCTGTAATATATCACACTTTACTACACACACCACATACATTACACTTTACGCTTTACGGAAAGCGGTAGACAGACAGTGCTTGTACAGTATTGCCGAGTTAGTGAGGGTTTGCTCCTCTTAATACACGTGAGAATTTTTCCTAGTGCAATGCAGGATTATTAATAACTAATTAATTCAGCCTATCATTGCTAGATGGCGTTGTAATAAATTTTAGTCCTTATATCTGGATTTTAGCATCTTACCGACTGCAATACGTCAGCTAATTCTTTGTTGTATCCTAGCGCTCCCCAGCCGGTAGCATGCGCTCTCTCGTCAAAGTCATTGTCTGTGTGTAGGCATGCTGGATGAATTCTTGAACTGAACATGAAGCTAAAGCAAAATGTATAATTTTTATAGATAGGGTGTGACAAAAACGTGTGATTATGTTTAAGAAGCATTATATTTGCTACAAAAGACGAAAGATCGCTGAATGGGTCATTCATGTTTTGTACTTGATCCGACAGTCTTTGCGTCCAAACATAGGGTGATGAATACGACAATCATTGTCATGAAAGCCATATGATCTCATCTGCAGACCTCACGTTAGACAGCTGGGTTAAGGGCCCGATGCAGAAGGCAGTCTTTCTTGATACAGCACGCATTGTTAGGAGATTTCTGTCTCTGGAGCCCTAACCACTGGTAGCTTGGACCCGATACCGGTTGCGCACTATTTTATATATTTAAATATAAAAATATATTAAATATATTTTACTATTCATGCGAATGTATTTCAAACTGTAATTTATATGTACATATATTGAATAAACTAAAGAGAATAATAAGAATATTGATTTTAACAAATGTAATATACCTTCCTGATAACACAACGATGCGACCTTATTGCAAAAAATTTCGCAACTTACGTACACGTGTCTACGATCGGTACGGTCGGATTTTTACAACTACCGTCATCCGGGTCACAGGAAATTAAATGGACAATTGGGAGTTTGGGATAAAAGGAAAAGGGAGGATAAAAGGGAAGAAAAATAATATTGCTTATACCGATAGATTGGGGAGTGTAAGAATGACTCAAGCAGATCCGATCAGAGTCGTATACTGGCTGATGCTGGAAAATCCGAGCCCTCTAATGGATACATATACACTTCAAAAATAAATTTTTGTTCCTAAAGCATAGAAATAATACTCACTTTTTATCTGTTTCGATTAATGCGATATCGTTATACTTAGAGGGCGGTTTGTACCCCGGATGAGGGATGGTCCTCTTCACATTGTATCGCTCCCATACATCAGGTGGGTCCGTGCGTTTTAGAATACCAAGTGCCACATATTTTACGGGACCTCTGTAAATAGTAAGATATATAATTAATTAAGTACCTAGTTCTATTGCATTTTATATAACCCATAGATTATAATATTATATTGAAACGAAAATGTAGTTATATATTTGTTTAAACGCGTTAATTTCTTGAACTATCAGACATATTAAAATTATTATTTTTATATTGCATAGAGTATTTTTCAACGAATAATAACGCTAAGGCTGTTCAGTAATAGAAGTCCGGAGATGACTAGCCCCGATCAACGACTCTCGTTCACGAGCGTGACGAACGCGCCTGCCATTATCTATCTATACACACATCAAAGGTAGCTGAACGCCCCGACACATTAGCCACCATTGGCAGGTCTACTAGCATCATCTAGCGTCTTCATGCCATACGCAAAACTGCCACGCGACATAAAAAAAACCTAAATAATTGAAAATCTAGTCTCACATGTGAAAATCAGAAATTTCTAAATAAAACCTATCATATATTCATAAAATACCTACAATTAAAACAGCTGATCACAGCTGATCCCGAAAATTCATTTAAATTATACTTATAAATTAATTGTATTTACAAGTAATTTACATATTAAATAATTGTCCAAAATATTATTGAGCACAACTTTTAATAATTATTCACTATTGATAATAATTTGATCGGACAGCAATATGTATAAAAGACGGGTGTGTCTAATAATTTGAACTAGTTGATTTGTAACCGTCGGATTGTCATGTCGGTTTTCGACCAACATGGCGATCATATTTTTATAGACTGTTTTTTTCTCTAGAAATACTTGACATTGGCAGAATCTCTGCGTTGAATATACACGCGAGGAAGAGTCCATAAATAAATAATAATAATAAAAACTTGACATTGGCAAAATTGTGGTGACATCTCCACAAAGGCCACAATGAAGAATTGAATTGAATTTGTAACCGTCACGATTGTAAAGTGAAACTCTGCCACCCTGACTATCCACCGGTCATATATGCTTGTTTACAGAGAGTGCGTTTTATGTATTTTTTTAATTCCTTCTCATTAGTTTAAAGAATATCAGAAGTTATTATTTTATATAATTAATTTTACACAGTGCTCCATAAAAGACGTTTGCAATTTTGCTAATCTAAAGTTAGGTTATAATTATCTGTCAAAGTCAAAGCCAAAGCATTTATTTCAAACAGGCCTAAAAGGCACTTTCGAACGTCTACATTTAATTTCAAAATGTTTTGTAAATAGACGCATATTTTTTCATACGTGGGTACGTAATATTTTCATAAACATACTCACAAGACACCGTCAGGATGTTAATTTCCATAAGTAGGTAATTATATGATTCATATGGACATATGTTAGCCCTTCCCCAACCATAGCACCAGGTCATCGCCTTCCGCATGCAGTCTTTCAACTACTTTTTTTAGGTCTTTATATAATATGACTATAATGGCTCTATATAAACTCTCTTTTGTAGAATGGAAATAGATTCTATATCTGCTACATGCCCCCTCAATAAAATGTCATAGTACATTATCATGTCCTATGGTTATATGATTATGGTTATATGGTATGGTTATTGTGGGGGCACGTAGCAGATCTACAGTATCCTGTTGAAATAACTGAAGTAAAGTATTCTTGCAGTATCCATGTCTGTTAATTGGCAGACTTTCCTTCCGGCATATGCTGCAGAACTGAGCCTCTTTGTAAGAGATGTTAAGTGTAGGCCCTTGTAATCTAGAATCTAGGGTTATCTCTAAGAAAACTGTATCATTTACTATATTTTTTTTTATATTATAGGGGGCAGACGAACAGACGGGTCACCTGATGGTAAGTGACAACCGCCGTCCATTGACACCAGCAATTGGAGAGTCTTAAGTGCGCTACCCGCCTTTGAGGGTGAAGAGGGATGAGGGTATGCGGGGATGGGTAAGAGACGGGGATCAGGATATGGGAAAAGGGGTGGGAGGTCAGGGGAGAGGAATAAGAAGAGGGGAGTGGGCCTCCGGAAAGCTCACTAATTTCGGGGAAATGCAACGCAAGTGTTGCTTCATAACCGGTTTTCTGTGAGGCCGTGGTATCGCACCGGTCGAGCCGGCCCATTTGTGCCTAAGCATGGCTCTACCAGATAATTATAACTTTTCGTTATTCAGTAAGACTTCACATGCACTATGCAGGTTAGGCAAAGAGAATCTTACAACTTTCGTTTTTTTCTCATTTAGTAACAAATTATTTATTATAATATTATTTACACCGTCAAAGTTATTGCGGTGTCTATCTGCTCTAAATATTATTGAAGTGTTAACAGCAATTTATACTATCTGGGATGGCTATCCAGTGACTGGGTGAGAGCATTAATATATATTAAAAAGAGACGCGGGCCCAATCAACCATCAATCAATCAATTCATTATCATCCATTTTTATCTTTGATCTGATTTTTCATAACGATTCAGATTATCAAAAACATGTGACTGTTAGACGATAAAGGCGATAATTCAATTTAAAAAAGTAGAGAAAACCTTCTTCAATGCGTCTATTATAAAATATAAAACTTATATGCTTTTGCCATGGATGCCATTGTCAAAACCGGACCAAAATAAAAAAAAAACGTCAAAACCGTTTCACGCAGTCGAAAGTTCTGAGATCTAAAAAAAATACAGTCGAATTGAGAACCTCCTCCTTTTTGAATTCGGTTGAAAAGGAAAATCTTTTAGGCTTTACGTTCTTAAGACCTGAATAGTAGAAACTTCGCGAACTAAGCAGATTTTTTACAAATGTGTCATAAATGAATTGCTAGACTTTATTATTTTGATTATAATGCTGCGAAAGCGATGTAAATGACACAGATTGGATGAATGAGTTTGTTACTCAATCATGCCAGAACTGCTTAGCTGATCTAGACGAAATTTGGCACAGAGATAGATTATATTCCGGAATAGCACTGTTGTCTCGGAAAAATGTTTAAAATTCAAAACTCCCAATTAAACGAAGTCGCAGGCAGCAACTGATTATAATATGAACAACAAATTAATTGAATAAGTACTTACAAAGATACCGTACCCATGCAGTGTGCTGCAGTAAGGATGAACCTTTCGCTGATTACGGACCCTCCACAGAGCCATCTGGCCGTATCCATGGTATCACCGAACCCTAGCAAAGCCTTGAAAATAAACAGTATATTTATTTTAATACATACATAAATACAATGCAATTATCGCCTCCATTTTCAATAGTAATAGTCCCATCGGCATTCCTAAGGAAGGGCTATTGAGCGGAATTTAATGGGAATTTATTGAAACGAAAACAGAGGATGGACGAGGACACTGCTTATATAGATGGGTTGGGGAGTATAAGCAATAGCTCAAGGAGGTCATACCTAGCAATTTTTTTTTCTTTGTTTTTTTTTTTTTGGTCGGCCGACCAAACCACACGGTGTCACAAAGGGTCTATTGCAAGGGACCCGGGAAAACTCTAGCAAGGAAGCCTCCGGGAACAGTATTCTAACGCTAGTAATTTAATTTAAAATTAAATACTATTAAGAAACAACAACAAGTACACTCACAGGCACAATTAACCGCCCACCTATGTTTTTCGTCACCCTGTTTGTTTATGTTAACTGTGGTTTATCTACTGTTTTGTTATTAGTTAAGTGAATACTTTAGCAATAAACTAAACACTTAAAAACCCTTATTTCGACTTTTGAGAATTTAGTCTCTGTTTGACATTGTTGCAGTAACGTTACATTGATTACATTTCTTGTTCTTGTCTGCTATCGTGTACGAACATTGTTTAATTTGAGTTTTTAGTGTACGATTATTGTTTGTGACTGAAAAAAATGCCACTGGATGCAACTGGTGCTGCTAGGGCAGTGACTTTAGCTGACGCTGGGTATAGCCAACGTCGCATCGCTCGTACGCTTGGTGTACCTCGAACTACAGTGCGGGATGCCATCAGACGCTTTCGGGAGACTGGTTCATACACGAGAAGGCCAGGTCAAGGCCGACATCGGTGCACCTCGGCTCTGGATGACCGCTTTGTTGTCAGTAACGTGCTAAGAAATCGCTTTTGCACCGCTACTGAAGCGCGCACACGTCTGTTTGAGGTGAGAAATGTCACTGTAAGTGAACGTACGATAAGAAGAAGACTGGCTGAAAGGAATCTGAGAGCATTTCGTCCGGCTCGCGGTCCACAGCTGCTTGCACAGCATCGTAGAGCAAGACTTGCCTTTGTACGAGAATATGCTGACTGGACTACGGAACAATGGAAGAACGTACTGTTCTCAGATGAGAGCAGAATAGCCTTAAGGGGTCCAGATGGACGTCAGCGTGTTTATAGGCGCCAAAATGAACGGTTTGCTCCATGTGGGTTATCAGGGAGGATCCATAATGGTTTGGGGAGGTATCTCTTACGAGGCTCGTACCGATCTAGTGGTGTTTGATAGAGGCAGTGTGACTGCTCAAAGATACGTGGAGGAAGTGTTACAAGACCACGTCATACCTTTCGCACCATTTGTTGGTGAAAACTTTAAATTAATGCACGACAATGCTCGATGCCATACCGCAAGATCTGTCACTCAATACCTCGATGAGGTCGGGATTCAAGTTTTGCCATGGCCGTCACGCAGTCCCGATCTTAACCCAATTGAGCACATTTGGGACAACCTAAAAAGACGTATTCGAGCAAGAATATCAGCCCCTGCGACCTTACAAGAGCTCAAGACGGCTGCGATAGAGGAGTGGCATAATATCCCTCAGTCGGATATTCAAGACCTCGTAGATGGATTGCCAAACCGACTACAAGAAGTCATCAGGGCCCGAGGTAGTAATACTCATGATTAAAATTTAAATAAAAAGAAAACGGAATTTTTTTTCAAAATTAAAGTCATCACATTTTCATGCAATTTTTTGCAAAATCGATTTTTGGCATATTTTTTTTTATTAAACGGTTTTGTTTAAAGACTTTTGTGATTTTATTTATCCTTAATGGCTGCTTTTAACATAACTTCCATCAAATGTGGTCAAAATTTTCCGACTACTGAAAATTGAAAGAAATACCAGGTGGGCGGTTAATTGTGCCTGTGAGGACTTGAAAATCAATCTTACGTTTAGAAAAAAACTATTGTTACATCCAAGCGGCTGTGCAGATTTTCTAGACATAGTTAAGAACACTCGTATAAGAGAACTTTGAAACAAAACATAATATTAAAAAAAAAACATTACACACCACTCCTGCCTCTATCTCAAGAGGGGTGGGGCGTTATTAAAGCTTACATTTTGCTGATTATAATGTTAAACGTACGAAAGGCAAGCCCTTTGCCGCCATCCGGGCAATTTTAGGAATCGGATGGGGAAATCAGGAGTATATTGACAGGAAAGGGACGATAGAACGCGAAGGCAAGAAATATTGCTGATACGTATGCGTGGGGAGTAACAGCAATAGCTCAAGCAAGTCTTCCAGCCCTCTAACTAAGATACTTATAGACAAGCCAAAACACTAAACTAAAAAAAATTAAGACTGATTATATTCTAATATAACTATTTTTTTAAACTATAGGGGGACAGACGAACAGACGTGTCACCTGATGGTAAGTGACAACCGCCGTACATCGACACCTGCAACTCAAGAGTCGTAAGTGCGCTGCCCGCCTTTGAGGGTGATAAGGAATTGGGGATGCTAGGAGGGGAAAGAAGAGAGGGGGTATGAGGAGAGAGGAAAGGGTATAGGGGGAGTTGGGCCTCCGGAAACCTCACTTATTTAGGTGAAATACAACGCAAGCGTTACTTCACAACCGATTTTCTGTGAGGCCGTCGTATCGCACCGGTCGAGCCGGCCCATTTGTGCCTCTGCCACTGTCGTGTAATATTTCGTATCGACTGGTTGAGTATTTAAGTGTTTAAATGTACCAAACCATACAACGGAGTTTTGCATTTAAAATATTGCTTAAGATACGTATACATAAGACGGTATATGTGTTACCATATGTGGGAATTCTTCTCTGCTCGCGTCTCTACCACCAGCTGTGGCGTAATGACTGTGTTCTGTACGAGATACTTGCTCGTAACAATTCTTCTCTTTATTTAAATTATTCTTTATTATCGTCTTTGCATTATGCTTGCATGGATAGCTGATTTCGTGAATGTAGTCCAGGCATTCTGAAATAAAGCGTTATTGTAATTGCAGTATTATAGTCGGTACCTATGTTTTGACCACAGCCTCACAGAACCCGTTGTGAAGCAACGCTTGCGTTGCATTTCCTCGGAATTAATGAGGTTTCCGGAGGTCCAACTCCCCCTCTGCTCTTTCCTCTCCACTCATCCCACCTCTCTTTTTTCCCCTTCCCGTATTTCCCTATCCCTCATCACACTCAAAGGCGGGCAGCGCACTTACGACGCTGGAGTTGGAGCTGGAGAGCAGATGTTCATGGACGGCGGTTGTTACTTACTATCATGTGACCCGTCTGTTCGTCTGTCCCCCTATATTATATAAAAAAAAAAATGTTGTGTTAAAAATCACAAAATACACACAGTGAATAAAAATAATATAAAACATGCAGAAATAGTTAGAAAACTAAAATTGCAAAGGTTTGACGTAAAATACGGTGACCTAAGCCAAGAGTCTGACATAAATATAAAACCTGTTTTAAACTTATACATAACTTAATGGATATTACACATATATATGTTTAGATTGACCTCTAATACCCTCTGACTTAGTCTTAAATTAAAAAACTAGTTCTTAATATAATTTAATTTTGATATTGTTAGATGATTTTATGAACAATCACGGTAACTAAGATTGAGATTCGATTGATATTATGTTTACTAACTGTCCTGTTTATAATAAAAAAACTAAAGCTATACTCTGAATTATTTAGAAGAAAACAAAATTGTAACTCAAAAAAAAATAGAATGCAACAATAAAGTACGAGCTGTTGATACAAACAAACGGATAGATGAAGTTTGAGACAACGAATGAAATACAATAAATTACAATTCAACATACATACATCTTCTTATATATAAAATTCTCGTGTCACAATGTTAGTTACTATACTCCTCTGAAACGGCTGGACCGATTTTTATGAAATTTTGTGTGCATATCGGGTAAGTCTGAGAATCAGCCACCATTTATTTTTTATCTCTATTTTTTTTTTTCTGGACAAAATTTCTGTTTTGCTGGAACATTAGTAATGCGTACGAAGTCGCGGGCAACAGCTAGTAGACTATATAAATACATATACTAACATCTGTTTGTTAGGTTCTGCCTAGAGTTTAATCTTAATAATTGACTTCTAAAAAGTAGGTAATGTTAGACGATGTTAGAATACGTTAAATCGTAAAAACCGGAGGTTAAAACATACTAGTAATTTCTCTATTATCTCATACTCAAATTATGATTGGTATAAATATAATATACAGATTTATGTATAGTAAATACTCAGTATAAATACTCTTTCGAATCAAAAAAAAACTTTTTTAAGGTAGGTGCACTCACTCGGTCACATAATGAAATGAAATTACACATTTAGTAGCCGGTTTTCTGTGAGGCCGTGGTAATACTCCGGTCGAGCCGGCCCATCCGTGCCTTAGCGTAACTCTCCCACGTTAAAGTTTTTTTTATAACAAAAACAAAACCTTTCGTAACTAAATTTTGAAATACGGAATGTTGGGTCTCAAAGACTTATGACAGGTGGTTTGCGTGGCAATAAACTACGATAGTCATGGTTTAATATTCAACTGCATTAATTATTTTATCTTACTTGCGATTATTTATTTTTGTCTTATGTTATCTCGAAGTCTTTCACTCTAACTATTAACTCGAAAAACATGACTATAGAAATGACGAACACAATTACAATGAATTATGTTCAGCATAGGGTATGATGCTTATTACTATATTTTAAATTTAACTTACTATCCTTAGCCTTGCTGGTCCCTGTCTTGTAAAGGATACCCAGAGCATTATCAATTATCATTAGTCTGAAAAGGAGATAAAGAGTGACACAATTTAATAAAATATAGATCCATACATACACACATTCTCGTCTGTCACCGAAGTTTACAGAAGCGAACCAAACGCCCATATTATGTTCACTTACGTAATAGGTGGTAAGCCTATTGCTCATAATACAATATGTACATATATACTATATGTATACTGTCTGATAGAGAATCTCCGATCCCTTGGACGTCTTTTCGACAGTTACGAGAACATCATGGCTCACTAAAAGTTGTCGATTAGGTTCACCACATACATGTATATACAACTTCTCAACTTCAATTGCTGGGCCTCGGTCAGCCAGGCTTGTTCCATACAACGGGAGAACACCTTTAGTACCGGAGTGTCATATAATCTGTTCAAGTTTAAAGAACATTTTCAAGGGTTATTTGAAACTGTTACTTTCAAAATCTTCAAATGATTAGAAGAGAGCTAATGATCTAGGTGTCGAATTATAATTGGCAAAATGTCATCGTTTGAGACGCCTGTATACCCCTTCAGTGACATAGGCGTGAGTATACATAACTGTAACTGTAACTTTCTCTATGCGATACAGAATCAGTAGTACGAGTAGTACAACGCAGTTCAGTTCGTTTTCCCTAGATGGCGCCGAGGTGAGTCTTTGCTGTTCCTGGATTTAAGAAATACGGATTTAATTTGTGATCTCTAAAAATTCAAAACTCAAACCATTTAATAATTTTAAACCAATCATAGGTATTTTTGAATTGTCAAGAGAAGTATAGGTCAGACTAAGTCAGTCGTTAAGCTAGTTTCCTTTCAAATTGTTTATACAATTTTCTTGTTACAGTTTATAAGTATATAATAAAATGCGATGATAATGCAATAAATCTACTTATTTAGTAATTACCTGGTATCGTTAACGGGGTAGCAGTCGGTACAACATATAACAGGTACTTTCTCTTGAAATGTACAGATCTGAAACAATATACATCTATTGGTTTGTTATACAGTACAAATGAGCAGAACAACACCTGCAACCGCCCATGAACACTTGCAACTCAAAAGTCACACGCCTGCCGTGTAGGGTGCCCTTTCGAACTTTCGTATTTATCACTGTAGTAAAATTTGTAAATAAATTGCTTACTCTATCGTGAGAGAGCCATGCTTAGGCACGAATGGGCCAGCTCACCCTTAAAGGCGGGCAGAATACTTACGACTCTTAAGTGGCAGGTGTCCATGGAAGGCGCTTCTGTTCGTCTGTCCTCCTATATCATAAAAAAAGAACAATTGAATGCAGTAGAATGAAAGGTATTATGTTGTAGCTTTTTTCACATCACTTAAAAAAGTAAAGAAACTAAAAGAATATTTATATATGTCACTAATAGGAATTAATGGCTATTAATACATATAATAAAAAAATCGCAGAAAATCCTTCTTAAATGTGTTTTTTTTTAATACAATAGGGGGACAGACGAACAGACGCATCACCTGATGGTAAGTGACAACTACCGTCCATGGACACTTGCAACTCTTGTCGTAAGTGCGCTGCCCGCCTTTAAGGGCGATTAGGGGTGGGGGATGCGGGGAGGGGAAAGAAGAGAGGGAAAGAGGAGAAGTAGGATGAGGGGAGAGGAAAGAGGAGAGGGGGTAGTATAAACAAAAATAGGTACTTACTGGTGGGTGTTCTTTCTTTTCGATATCCTGGATGGTACTAAAACATTTGTACATACTTAGGCATATACCATTTAAACCCTTCCATGAGCACGGAGAGCCTGTGTAGCAAAAACATATTTATATACTTTTATTATTATTAAAAACAACCTCGGACTTTGAATATTTTGTTTTTGGGCATACAGACTTTTGTTACGTATGGGACTCGAACTCAAAACACTCGGCACACTTCACGCGATGCGCCGTCCGTGCAGTCAACCATTTGAATTATCTAAAGCAGCGAAAATACTGATAATTCGTCATCATGTGGTACAATCAAATTTAATGTATCTATTTAAATATGCATTGACTGTATATTTGACTCTATCAATGATATGTCAGATTACAAGTGGGGTCGTATTACTGAGGGTCTACTGTAAATTAAAAAAAAAATACTTCTTCATGTTCACATGAAGCTATAGATTAAATCTCAAATAATTGCCTAAGTTTTATTAAATTAATATATTTCAAATATATTATATTTGAAACTTATAATAACATACCTTCAGGCAACTGTAAATTATCACCAACAACACAAGATAAACACAACAAAATAACAATTTTATGTAGCATCGTGTAGTCACGTTAGAACATGACTGACAATTTTATTTGATATACTCGTTTGTCTGGGTAATTCTTATTAAGTATTAGCTTTTTCTCACGGCTACACTCGCGTTATTGTCACTAGATTTTATTGGTGCTTCACCAAGCTCCCTGCGCTTCTCCTAGAGTTGTCTTGAACGACGGTAACCACATATCCAGTGTGTAATCGTGTGAAAATTTTATCTAGTTACCCGCTATATCATAATAAATGCTATTGACATATTTACGCAGGTTACGCGCGCCCATATACGATACCTCTAATCTCTAATTTTTCTTCTCTAATTTTTTTGTCTGATTAATGCCCTAGATTAACAGGAGAGTGGTGTGATGACTGGTACCTAGGACCTTTGTTTACATCATTTTATTCTTTATTTCACCCTCAGTACCCTTGAATTGCAGGTGTCCATGTACGGCGGTTATCACTTACCATCAGATGACCCGTGTCTGTTCGTCTGTCCCCCTATAGTATAAAAAAAAATTTTTTTTTACTTATTTTTAGTTTAGTTATAACGTTGAAGCGTCACAGATAAACAAACACATTAAAATTTTATTATATTATATTAGTTCATATTTTAGGTATATATGTATCGTATATATATGCTAATGTGCCAACAAACGACTTTAATATTGCCGCTACAAAAATGTCTCCAGCGGTGATTACAATATCAAAAGGTTGGTTATTGGCACCAGGTATTCTATATTTAAAACAAATACTTATATTTTTTTAAAAAATAATAAGGCAATGTTCTCAATTAGGTTGTATGTTTTTTAATGTTTGTTGTCGCACAACTTCGCCATTGATTACTCGATTAAGTAAATTCCCATTTAAAACATTTAATTTTGCAGAACGTATTCTCTATGGTGAAAGTTTTGGAACGAAGTTCCTTATCGCACGGTACACGCTGTTAGCGGACGGGAGCAAGACTGAAAAAAGTGTAATCAAACTTTTTCCCCGGCACTTCTTTCTGTATAGCAAACGTCTACCAAAAAGCGATATGAACTTCGTTCCAACCGGGGTTCCATAGACCTCTAACGTCTTTTATTTCATAAGAACCAGTTAATACATTGTAATGTTTTTTATACTTTTAAAGAACTATTAATTATATGTGAATTTACACTTATTCGATTTATTTTAATGCTTATTTTTTTTTTAATACGTAAAGTAGACCCACGACCTCCAGCAGAGGTAGACCAAATTCTAATTGCAAATGCTAAATGTGGGTGTTTAAAATATCTCTAGGATATAGTTGTGAGCGTATGTATGTTTTGTATGTTTTTTTATCATATAGGGGACAGACGAACGCTGCCCGCTGGGGGAGTTATGTCCGGTACCCTTACTCGCTCGATAATACAAGGCCAGCATTGTTTGTCTACCGGTTTTCTGTGAGGCCGTGGCCGTGGTCAAACCGGCCCGCTCGTGCCTAAGCATGACTCTCTTACGGATAAACTTAAGGTAAATGAAATTAGTTCAATTTATTTCTATTTTATTTATTAACAAATATATCCAAAATATCCACATCTTTTATAATCAAAATTTTTATTTATTATAATGTACCCTGTGAAATATTAATCTAAACAATAATTTATCAAGTACAAATCATACGTTTAAAAATATCAAATTTTAGGCCGAACTAAATAATTCAGTTTCCGTATTAAACATTCAAAAACAGTTTTACGTTTACGAAGTTAAAATCACTTACCTCTCTGCAGCAATCTTTATAAAAAATAACACAAACATGACGATACCATTGGTCATCGCCCTAAGCAGCAGCCGGTTTTCTTGGCAGACGTTGCGAAGTAATACGGCTTCAAAATATAGGAATTAGGTTCTAAACGACTAGTTATTTCTTCATATACTGCGTATGTTAAGTGATATCTACGCCATATGCAAACCGATAAATATAAAAGTATCCCCCAGTATGATATTGAAACGCAAGTAAGAGCAAAACTATAGATTGTTGTTTACTTTTAGTAGGTTGAAATCCGGATAGATAAGTTATTGGAAACGGCCGTTATAAAAGCAATATGTCCCCGAAGGTGTTGGCAGAGCTTATTTATGATAGCTAATTATAATACATAAAATGTTTGCTGATAAATGGGATAAAATTCCCACTTCTGTTCTAGGGTGCCTAACGTCATAACATAACGTCTGCAGAAATGGTGGGAGTTACACCCACATTTTATCCACCTACAGGATGCTTTGGGAATTAAATTTAAAGGTAAAGTTAAGATAAAAATAACTTAAGACATCACACACGCGGCTGTCTGGGCCATTAGTATCAGTACCAGTTTTGTAATTGTAAGCAAAATAGATGAGATTCTTAAAACAGTAAAGAGCAGATGATTTTTGAGCGGCTGAAGATATTTTCCCGAATTATGGCCAAGACCATTATCGATCAAGTCATCTTCAAACAAAAGGCGAGGAGTGATAGTATCATAGCTTATACATTTATTTTTGTAGTGGGACAGAAATAAATCAATCCATAATCAAGGGTTTATTGTACTTAACAAAATCATAATAACAAAAGATATATTATCGCGGGACAAAGACATTGTACACAACTTCCTTTGGGCTCTGTTTGCTTCTGCGGGCACGTTTTGACAGAATGTCATGCCCAGGATATAGCCCTGACACTTTGGTTGTGATGGAGAGTCTAAAACATACAAACAAATCTATACTATATGATATTACGTGGTAGAGCCATGCTTAGGCACGAATGGGCCGGCTCGACCGGAATATTCCCTCGGCCTCACAGATAATCGGTTGTTAAGCAATGCTTGCATCGCTTAACAACCGATTATCTGTGAGGCCGAGGACTCCAACCCCCTTTCCCTTATCTCTCCTCCCTCTCCTTTCCCCTCTTTATATTTTTCAGTTTCCTTTCCCCTACTCTAAAAGGTGGACAGCACTCTTGTTATTCTTGAGTTGCAAGTGTTCATGGACGGCGGAAGTCACTTACCATCAGGTGACTCGTCTGATCGTTTGTTCCCCTATACCATAAAAAAATGTGTATACGCATTGACATATTTTCATATCAACTCCGGACCGGAATCCGGATTTAAAATGTAACCATCGGTTTAGTCTCCTCACTATAAGTAATTGTTTCAAAGATTTTTGTTTTATAGTGGTAGAGCCATGCTTAGGCACGAATGTGCCGGCTCGACCGGTGCGATACCACGGCCTCACAGAAAACCGGTTGTGAAGTAACGCTTGCGTTGCATTTCCCCGAATTGAGTGAGGTTTCCGAAGGCCCAATTCCCCCGCCCCCCTTTTCTCTCCCCTCATCTCCTTTCTCCTTTTTAAAATATCCTCATCCCTCCTCTCTTCTTTCCGCTCCCTGCATCCCCTATCCCTCATCGCCCTCCAAGGCAGGCAGCGCACTTGCGACTCTTGAGTTGCAAATGCTCATGGACGGCGGTGTCACTTACCATCAGGTGACCCGTCTGTTCGTCTGTCCCCCTATAGTATATAAAAAAAATCTTTACAGCATTTTTTGGGCATATTTTCCAAATTGCGATAGCTTTTAAACGAGAACCCAAATCTGTCGAACTGTTTCAAGTAAAACGCAATATGAACGCAAGTGAATCTCTGGAAATTCCGGTGGAATTAAGAAATTACATATTATTATGTAAAAAAGCCACTATAAACAAACAAAAAACAGCTTTATTATGACAAAATAATATACCTGCTTAATTTAGACTCAATGTTTGCCCCCGGGGAGTCTGTACCGGATTCAATCCTGGCTGGTGAATTTGAGATTGAGGTAACGTGTGAAGAGTTGTCGATTCTATATGACCGGCTCAAAGTTTCACTATGAATAGGCTTACATTTCCCATAAATATCTGTAAAAGTAATCTCTAGATATATAAAAATCTCGTTTCATGGTGTTTGTGGTCGCAATCCTCCAAAACGGCTTGACCGATTTTTATGTTTTTATTATGTATCTTTGTTTGGTATGAGAATAAGTAATAAAGTATATTTCATACCGCTTAGTGTAAAGGGTAAACACCTTTTTTTAATATATTACTGCCTACTCTGCAAAGTATTTGCGCTGTAAGAATTGTATCAATAAGCAACCACTCAATTGCAAGTTGAATATTATTCAACCTTACCCACGTCCGCTTGAAATGAATGAATATCTTTACCTTGCTGTTATCGGTGGAAGGTTAAGGTGCTGTTTTTGGCAGAATAGATTAATAGAACAGAATAGAATGCAAACTATACTTAATCCCAGTTAGGTGAGAGGGGTCAAACCTATTGGTGCCATTCGGCAGTGTACGACTGTTCATATGCTGTCTGATCTATAATCGTCAGATTCCTTAATTGCTCTTACGACACCTACGGTAAGAAATGGACTTATTATTTATATAATGACAACCAAGAAACACTAATATTAATTACCTATATGCTGAATAACGTTCAGTAGCCTGCAGCGTTTGTATTTGTCTTCTGGAGTTCTAAAAGCTTGTTGAATTAAGGTTGTGTCATCTTTTTCATACGCCATTACAAATTTGAAAACAGTTTCTCGTTTTATATTTCAAGGCTTTAAACCGGATAAATTATAAAATTTAATAAAAACGAAAAATTTTACATTGTCAAGCACTTTTGCTCAAGATTCCACAGCTATGCTTTTAATTTTGTCATGGTTTTTTAGATTGGCAAAGGACGCAAATCCGTTCGGCCTCCTTTATAATAAATACTTACTTTTACCTCAAAGGAGAATTAAAATGTTGCAGATATACCACGTACGGGATAGTGGGGTTTATTAAGTGAACGAGTTAGTTTTATATTCGAACACAAATATGCCGTACCCACCTACATTAACTTTATTTTTGTAAGAACTCATAATTATGCATCTTTATTTGCAGAAAAATATGATTGTAGGTTTAACATACATATGTATGTCTATAGTATATTTGTAGTAAATTGTAATTAGAATAAAAATGTGTGTAGTATTGTCCTTCTAAATTGGTCACAAATTAGCCCGTGACAAGGATATACAGTGCCTGTCCCCTTAACATTTGTACAAAATAATAATGACTCGTGCCTACTTTAGAGAAGCATTTAAAAATCAAAGACATAATTTATGGTAAAACTTAAAATTACAACTATAAAAAGTGAGTGAGAATGTACTTGTGAGTGTTTGTGTGTGGGTGTGAGGCTGTGTTTGTGTGCATGTTAAGAATTTTTCAGTGTTACCATTATCAAGATCAAGAAGGAATGTCTGAACAGTTTTTTGAACGTGTGGTGTGGTAAAGTGATAAATAAAAAAATGTTGATTATTTTATAACAAGTAAGAGAGAACCTGTTTATCATACTGTGCAAATAGGAGCGTTATGTTTTCTGTATGTAGGTATATATGTTAGGAACAACCACATAACTGTAGCTAAATTAAACTTAACTAAAAGCCGATCTTCTGGGCAAACTCTTTGGGTCCAACTCGACCCTGGATGACGGGGGAAACGCACCGCCGACCACACCGCAGTGCGAGAGCCGCATGCCGGAATTCCGGTTTACACAAAGGGCAGTGCGTAAAGCGCTTCTTTCCCTCGACGTTCTTAAGTCGAGTGGGCCCGATAAAATCTCTCCCATCGTGCTGAAGACGTGTGTTCCTGAGTTGGCACCGGTTTTAACGCGCCTTTATCGGCTTTCCTATTCTTTTGGTATAGTCCCGAACTCATGGAAGACAGCTCTAGTTCACCCAATCCCTAAAAAAGGAGATCACTCGGATCCGTCCAACTACAGACCTACAGCCATCACCTCCTTGTTCTCCAAGATAATGGAATCCATTATTAACTGCCAGCTCTTCCGGTACTTAGAAGACCACCAGCTCCTCAATGATCGACAATACGGCTTCCGTCGGGGTCGTTCAGCTGGTGATCTTCTCGTTTACTTGACTCACCGGTGGGCACAGGCGACCGAGACCAAGGGGGAAGCGTTGGCCGTTAGTTTGGACGTGGCGAAGGCCTTCGATCGGGTCTGGCACAAAGCGCTCCTTGCGAAGCTTCCTTCCTATGGGCTTCATGAGAAACTGTGCAATTGGCTCACCAGTTTTTTTACAGACAGAAGCATCAAGGTCGTTGTTGACGGTGCATGCTCCGACTCCAAGTCTGTTAATTCTGGTGTCCCACAAGGCCGTGTGCTATCACCCACGCTGTTTCTTCTGCATATCAATGACATGCTGCAGATTAGCATCCATTGCTATGCAGACGATAGCACGAGTGATGCCCTTTACACCGGCCGCGCTAACATTTCTCGGGTAAACATCATCGAAAGCCGATCCAAACTTGTGTCTGAAATCGAAACTTCTTTATCAAAAGTTTCAGATTGGGGTCGACTTAACCTAGTTCAGTTTAACCCCACGAAGACACAGGTTTGCGCGTTCACCGCTAAAATGATGCCATTGGTCGTATCACCTCAGTTTGAGAGCACTTCCCTAACTGCATCAGCCAGTATCGGAATCCTTGGCGTCGATGTATCAAGCGAAGTCCAGTTTCGCGGTCACTTAGAGAGTAAGGCTATATTAGCCTCGAAGAAGCTTGGTGTGCTAAACAGATCGAGACAGTATTTTACCCCGGCCCACCGCCTGCAACTTTATAAGGCGCAGGTTCGGCAGCACATGAAATACTGTTCTCATCTCTTTGCAGGTGCACCCCAGTACCAGCTTCTCTTTCTCGACCGCATTCAACGGAGAGCGACTCGCGTCATCGACTGCCAAGATATTTCTGATCGACTTGACACCTTGGCGTTGCGTAGAGATGTAGCTTCACTCTGCATCGTCTATCGCTTGTATCATGGGGAGTGTTCAGAGGAATTGTTCGGACTTATACTGGCTGCTGGTTTCCGCCATCGTCCTACGCGACAAAATATCCATCCCCATCACCTGGACGATTGGCACTCCACCACTGTGCGCTTCTCCAGAAGCTTCTTGCCTCGCACAACCAGCTTATGGAACATATTGTCGCCTGCCGTATTTCCGAACCGATACAACCTTCAAACCTTCAAGAAAAGAGCGTAGTCCTACCTAAAAGGCCGGCAACGCACTTGTGACCCTTGAGTTGCGGGTGTCCATGGGCGGCGGTAGTCACTTACCATCAGTTGACCCGTCTGCTCGTTTGCCCCCTATCGCATAAAAAAAAATATTCACTGAATAACAGCAGCAGTCAGCTCGTGACCATAGATGGTTTCTTTTTTCTTTTTATAGTATAGGGGGACAAACTAGCAGACGGTGCACCTGATCGTAAGTGACTTGCGCCGAAACGCTTGCAACTCGAGAGTCACAAGAGTGTTTTTTGCCTTTTAGGGTAGGGTAAAGGGAGGAAGGGAAAAAGAGGAACGAGTAGGGAGAAGGGGAACGAATAAGGAGGAGGGAAAAGAGGGGAATCGAAAGGGGTTTGGGGCTCCGTTCACCTCACCCACTTGGTTACACAATGCAAGCATTTTCAACAGCCGGTTTTCTGTGAAGCCGTCGTAATAATCCGGTCAAGACGGCCCAAGCATGGTTCTCCCACGTCAAACTCGGTCGAAACATCGAGCAATTAACAAGTATTTATACCTTAAATACATACGCGATTAAGACCCGCGTTGAATAACTTATGATTATGAATATAAATCTAGATCGTTTAAATCATTTACTAACTGCATGTTGTTCGTACCTCTATCCCAACTCAAGTAGCCAGTATCAAATTATAAAGCATGGCTCGTCTTATCACCCCGCCATTCCCCGTCGCTTTCCGGCCTAGTCATAATAATATCTAATAACTGATTTATTAAATACTTTACTGTTTACTTTTATAGTGACCCTTAATTTTACTAAAATAAATACTAGTTTTGATGTGGCGATAACACGTATGTAGTTACGATATTTGTTTGGCACGCCCTAGATCTTAGAAGGCTAAATGGATTACAAAGTGTGAGGTGGTATTTAAATCGTTATAATAGAAAGAGTGACGTAGATACCGTTCGTATAAAATAGAGAGAGTGGATAATGCTGTTGGTTTTTTTACTTTTTAGTCCTTTTTGGGTATACGTATTAGGTTTTTTACGTGTTAGAGCCATGCTTAGGCACGAATGGGCCGGCTCGACCGGTGCGATACCCCGGCCTCGCTGAAAACCGGTTGTGAAACCTGCGTTGCATTTCCCCGAAATGAGTGAGGTTTCCGGAGGCCCAACTCCCCCTCTCCCCATTCCTCTCCCCCATCCCCACTCTCCTCTTTCCTATCTCCTCATCCTCCTCTCTTCTTTATATATATATATATATATATATATACATATACATATATATATACAGCCCGACCATCGACCGCTAGTTTACTTATTTTCTACTAGCTGATGGCCGCGGCTTCATCCGCGTGGATGACGGTTATCGCGACCAAAAGTAATCATGAAATTTTGATCTCGTTCCCGTTTATACAAAAACTTGACAAATTATATACTAAAACCTTCCTCGAGAACCACAATCATCGAAAATCAGTGCAGTAGATTTTGAGTTTATCGCGAACGACAGACAAACAGACAGACGGGGCGGAGGACTTTATTTTATAATATGTAGTAATTATCGCAGTGGGTTAATAAAGTTTAGACTACAATTAAAAGAAGAATTTACAATCAAATATTTTAAAGGTCAGTCAAATTCTGCAGCAGATGCACTTTCAAGAATAATTATTAAGTCAGAAGATTTAAGAATTATGAATAACTATACATTTAAGAAATACAGTTTGTGTAATGACTAGAGCACAATTACTTCAATTAGAAATGAATGTGTTAAGAGCGGTAATAATATGTTGGTGGATAATGTTGACGTACTGTCGAGGCGCGATCAACCGCGAGTATTGGAAATAATTAATAATCGGACTTTAAAAATGTAGACAACCGACTTCAATGCGTCTATTATAAAATTTAAGACTTACATATATGGTTTTCTCATGGATGCCATTGTCAGAACTGGACCAAACTCTCATCAAACTACCCTTGAGGTACATAAATTTCTTTTTTTTATTTATTTTTTAAAAGACAACTCCCGCACTAGGATTAATTCCTGTGTCGCGAGGGACTTTACAAACATTCAAACAACGGACACAAATAACACCCAGACTCAGAACAACAATTTGAGGATTACACAAAGTGATGTCCCGTGCGGGGATCGGCGCGGTGGTGTAGTAGCGAGGTGACCACTTAAACCGCTACGCCATCAGTGCAGTCAAATTTTCCAATAAAAAAAGAATAATCGAAATCGGTTGGCGTGATATTGAGTTATTCGTCCATTTGTCGCGCACATGCTTAATGCAACGAGATTTAAGACTTATATGATTTTCTCATGGATGCCGTTGTCAGAACTGGACCAAATTGAAATGGGACCACACGGGAAGCACCAGCTTTCAAATAAAAATCATCAAAATCGGTTCATCGAAAGTTATGAGGTAACAAACATAAACAAAAAAAATACCGTCAAATTGAGAACCTCTTCCTTTTTGCAGTCGGTTGAAAAGGTGACTTATTGTTATTGAAAATCAGATAATAAAATGGATCCTATGTATTTATGCCCTTATGTAGCGATTGATGATTTGGACTGCAATGTAAAAAAAAAATGAAAGGATTATATTGTACACAAAAAATCGAACTAAACTTTACAAAAAAAAAAAAAAAATGTTTAAATGTGTAAAGTTTTTTTTCTTTTCTTGTAATGTTTTAAATAAAATGGAATTAACTGTGTATTATTAGAATAAGTTCAGAGTATTAACTATATAAGTTCTAATAATACACAGTTAATTCCTTTTATGTAATTTAAAATTAGAATTTTTTATTTATTATTACAATGTGTGCTAAATAATTTTATTCATAAAAAAATATTTGCTAAAGAAAATAGACATAATTTTTTTTTTTTAAATTAAGGGAATGTGTGATGTTGCTGTATTAACTTATATATTATAAGAATCTATTATGACATTATAGTCAGTGTATTCTCGAACCACAAGCATTTCATTTCTCTCTCAAACCACGTCATCACATTATATATTACTAAATACAATCAACAGGTACAAAACAAATGATCACGCTCATCATACAATTACTTGTCCTGGGTGGGAATCGAAGTGTAGGGATCAAGATTTCTGGCTTTGCAGTCAGGATTACTAACTATTAGAGAAATAAGTAATTCATTAAAAGATCTTACTTAAATTGGTAAAATATAAAAGTTTGGAAGTCGATTAGAGAAAAGGGTGTTTGAGTTAAGAGTCGCCAAAAGATCGTATTATGTTTTTTCGAAGTTATAAGAATGCATGTAGAAGTGCTATGTTTGAGAAGGTATTGATGTTGGTGATACTTAATTTAAAAAAAATAACTCCTGTAGTATGCCGTCAGGGATACAGGCGTGAGCGTATTTAAGCATTCCTGTGTAAACATTGAAACAAGATCAAAGAACCCCGAACCCAGATTCGTTTAAACCAGGGGTGCTCAAACAACTGCTGGCGATCTACCTCAATATTTTTAGACTACTTACGATCGACTTGAGAGGCTGCAAGTATGTGTGATGCAGGGTTGTCGTACATACACGATACACCCTACCTACCTAGGTAGGGTGTACCGTAGCATATATAGATATTAGCTTTCCGCACAATTTACATTATCTTAGTCAAGGTTTGGGTTAGGTTTACTTAAGTTCTTTTCTACAATATCAATGAAAAAACTCCTAGTTATTCAAAATTGCGAGTTTATTCGTTGTTACAAAACAAAAGAGTTACATATGGTGTTAAACTCAACTAAGTAGTGACTTTGGATCTTGAAGCGTGGCACTGCATGTCCTCAGCATACTTTTCATAAGATGGTGCGTAACCACTGAGTGCCAATCGCAAGCATGATGACATATGATCGTCAGTTAGTCGATTGCGATATTTTGACTTAATTATCTTCATTTCAGAAAATGCAGACTCGCACAAGTAAGTTGACCCAAACATTGCCGTCAGTTGAAGGGCGATTTGCCTTAGATTCGGATATTTATCTTCAGATATAAAACACCAGAAATTTGTATCAGATGCTGTAGCTTTGAGATGTATATCTGATATAATCTGCACCAACTCATTTTCAACAGAACATGAGTTCATATTAAACTGACTTGCTACTTCAGTGGTTAATTCCTCAATGTTTTTACATGAAAAAGGATAACTCATAAATTATGCTATATTTGCCAATTTACTGCAATCATAAAAACGCATTTCGAATTGTCCCAAAATATTTGATAATTCAGCCTCATACGTATCATAATTCAACTGAGGAATCCTTGCTTTCAAAGACGGAAAATGTTTCAGATCCTTTCTTTTCAGTTGATCTATCATAAGTTGCAATTTACTTTTGAATGCGTTTACTGCGCTAATCATCTCAATAATAGTTTTTCCTTTACCTTGAAGCTCCAAGTTAATGGTGTTTAAGTGCATTGTGATGTCAGTCAAAAATGCCAAATCAGTCAGCCATTTTTCGTTTTTCATCATCTCATCTCATCACCTCTTTCGTCTAGAAAAGCTGTTATTTCTTGAAACCTTTCTAGGAATTTTCCGCGACTCAACCACCTGACGTCCGTGTGAAGAACTAAATCAGTGTGTTCAGCTGACTCCCTATCTTCCAACTGCAACTTAAAGAGCCGCCGTTGCAAGCTACGTGCACGGATGGAATTCACAATTTTTGTTGCAATGCCCATAATTTCCTCCGTGTTTAAAACTTTTGAACACAAAACTTGTTGATGTATAATGCAATGGAATGAAAAAAATGAAGGGAATTCTTCATTAGCTCGACACAATGCCACAAAACCGTTCTTGTTTCCAGTCATTGCTAGTGCTCCATCGGTTGTAATGCACACTAATTTATATATTGGTAGCTTGTAGTTTTTTACAAAATTGATGAAAACGTCATATATATCTTCGCCACGGGTCTTCCCCTTCAGAGGAATGATTGTCAAAAATTCTTCCTTAGCCAACATGTCATTGAATACCATCCGAATAAAAATACACAGCTGGGCAGTGTCTGTCATATCGGTGGATTCGTCGAACTGTAAAGAAAAGTATGTACATTCCATAATATCATGTTTTAGTTTATCTGCGATGTCCTGACTCATGACTTCAATACGCCTTGTGACAGTCGGACGAGATAACTGAAGTTCTCTAATAGCAGACATGATTTCTGTTTTATTTTTAAAATCTCCAAATAAAGTCTCACCCGCTTTAATAAATGCTTCCTTCACAACCGATCCATCTTCGAATGGTTTCTTGTGTTTCGCCAATATATGAGATATTATCGATCGTAGCAGCTTTTGATTGTTTGGCTGGTCTTGTGAACATGGTTTGTTCTTTTTTCAAACAAGATATCAAATTACTTACTTTTCGTTTTCTTAATTCACTCTGTGGCGGAAAATCCTTTTCATAGTTTTTATGAACCGTTTTATGATGCCTCTCTAAGTTACCACGCTTAGGTATTGCAACTGACGCACGACAAATAACACAAATGCACTTATCCTTCACCATACAAAAGAAAAATTCTTCCTCCCAATCGTTATTAAAATAATACGTTTTAGATTTCTTCACTGCACTCATTTCGCACTATTTAATAATAAACTTTGTATCGACGTAGTATCGCCTTCAAGTTACAATTCAGAATGACTCCAATTCCTGCAGGCGCAACATTTATATCGGCGTGAACGAAAGTCTCGAATGTTCCCGTCAAACGCGCCGCCCGAAATGGTCTAGTACAGTCTAGTCTAGAAACAACGCGGCTTTTCTTTGACAAGTACCGCGCGTTCCTTTGATAAAGCCGCCTTTTGCCGCAAGCAGTGTTATTACGTAATAAATTTTTGTAGTTTAGTTACCTACTTATTAAAAAAAAAATTCTTCTCAAGATCTACTCAAAAAGCACTCGCGATCGACTGGTCGATCGCGATCGACCGTTTGAGCACCCCTGGTTTAAACTATAATATTTGTGGCTCATAAAAATCCGCCTCTGTGTCCGGGTCACTAATCAATTCTTGGGGAATTATGTATTGCAAAATATGCAAAACATAAGAACCCATTTATCAACCAATTATAAGATTTGTTAATTAAGCAAAACATTATTAGAAAAAATAAAAAAGCACAGCAAATTGACCTGTAACCATCATCCTCCAGCAAAAAGCGATTATTTTTTTGTAGATTACCAATGATATAATCATTTCGTGAAATTGTACACGTTTTCAGTCCTCGTTTACATTTTTCTGAACACGGTTGTGTCGGAATCTCTTTCTGTGTCCAAATGTCACTTTATTTTGTATTCCCGTTTATTGTATCATCTCTAAACTTAAGATGGGACGAAGGTCAGTGAATTTTGTTGTAATAAGAATTAAAAAAAAAACGCTTCCCGGCAATAGCCAGCTTGTGTTATAGACATGTTCGAACTAGTGCTTGCATGTCCCAATCCATCCTTTGAAGCAATCCATCCTCCTTTCCCCTATCCGTCCTGTTGCCCCGAAGATACTGAAGGGGACTTCTCGCCTATCAGCCTTGTCAATACACTCCCAATTCTTCTATTCTCAAAGTGCTTAGTAGACGGCCAAAGGCTTGCTACATACGTGATTAGGATCAAATTATAGTATGCTAATTTAGTATAATGTGATGGAGTTGAATAGGGTCACTCCATTTTTTTTCGTGGGTCTCGTAAAATGTGGCTTAAGGATTGGACTGTTATATATCCGATAAATACAGTCATATAGTGCCCGGTTGACGGCAATAGGCTTGCCCCCTATTATATAAATGGGGCCAAATACTAATTGTCAAAATGTGGGTGTGTAATACACCCCTTCGGGAAAACAAGCTTTTATTTTACCCTACAATGGCTCCATCGTTTACCGATGATTTTGCCAACGTCACGGCGGAAAGTAGATTTATTAGTAATATAGGTTAAAATTTTATGAGAGAAAATAAAACATTACCTGTTTATGCTTGTGTATCTGTGGGAGAAGAATAGATGGTTAGGGCATCAACGAACAAGAAAAGACTATAAATGGATTATGTTTAAGGAAATAAATTTTGTAAAGAATTTTGACGAGTGGGGTATGTACTGGAGTTACGAGATTGGCCAAATGAACAGGTCGAGATATCTGTTGAGGGAGAAAATCATAAAGAAGAATGATTAGTTTAGGGCAAGAGAAAAAGATATGGTCAAGGGTGCCTTCTTCGAGACCACACTCACATAGAGAATACAAGCTTTATGTATATAACAGTTCAAACACTTAAGCTTCATGAACAGCAGATGTCAGTCGAGACAAGCGATGTATTTTTTTTACGGGTACAGACGAGACGACGGGAAAGTGATGTAATTTCTTTTTACGGGTACAGACGAGACACCGGGAAAGACTGGAAGGACCATTGGGTTTTTAATCGACTCCTCAAAAGATTATGTTCTTATTTAATTTATATTTTTAAATGTTGGTTACAGCATAACTCTACCATTTCTTAACCGCTTAGTATTCTTTGCACTGAAAACTTCTTTAGGCACGTTGAGCACTTTTTGGATGAACAAACAGCGTGAAGCTCGCGTCATCGTCACCGCACGTTTCCAATGAGCTATATGTATACTGTGTATAATCTAATAGCTCGACAATACAATTCACAAGTTACTTAATTTTCACTTCTGTCGGCGGGTTCCAAAGACTGCTCGTATATTTTCTTAAACTGGAAGCAAACGAAGTGTATGCTTACAGTTTGGTTCAGTTTCAATTTGTAGAAAATTTTCTCCCCTAAGGTGATAAAAAAATCATGTTATTACGTAAAAAGCTCATAAGTATATGGTGGAGGTGGTAGCTCCCATATTCATTGGTATTTATTTTTTCGTTTTAATGTTTTTTAAATGTATTTAATTACAACTCCCGCATATTTATTTAAATATACAGTTTTACTCACGCGTGTATTTCGGGGATGCCCAACTAGTTTCGGTCTGACAGGAGGCCTTTTTCAAGGAGTAAGTCTTCCAGTGGCGACGGTACTGGACGATACACTCTCGCACTAGCATTAATTCCTGTTTTGCGGGGAACTTTACAAACATTCAAGCAGTGGGCACAAAGAACACTCGGCGATACACAAAGTGTTTTCCCGTGCTGGGATCGAACCCACAAAACTCGGCGTAGCAGCGTATATTACTGTTCTACTATCTGATTACATACAGTGTTTTTATGATTTATGAGATTTTCAACAGGTGCTTCATGCTCCTGGCAAGGGGTTCGGGGTCAATGTGTAAGCGCATACAGATGTCTAAGTGCTGTCATGGACATTGAGTATCAAGTATATCCTCCTGTAAGTATTATAATGTATACTCGTATATCTTATTACATATAGCAGTAAACAAATGCAAGATCTAACAATCTTTTTTTCTTAACGTATTAAATAGGAAAGTACTGTCACTCAGAATTTGAGATTGAAACAGATCAAAAGTACAGTCAAAGGCAGTGAAACGGAAATTTCTGTTCAGAACATAACATAACTTGGGTCTACTGAAAAGTACAGTCATTATCAAAAAGTTTATGATTGGAAGACCACTTATAATGACCATTTATGTTGTGCGGCTTTAGATTCACAGTGCAAATATTTGTGTTTGATTATATTTCTACACATTTTGTATATATATATTTATATAGATGTGTTTCATTCATTCTGGAACTCAAAGTTGTACGAGCATTGATTAAAAATTTCCGAAATTTAGTGAGAAAAAATATTTATAACGTTTTATTTTATTTAGACATTTTGTGATGAAGCCTTATGCGGATATATTTATGATAACAGATTTGCTGAACAATGACATTCGGTTTAATTCAGTCAAAATTCGTTGTGCTAAAGCATCAAGGTTACCTAATTATGCAAATATTGCTTATTAAACACAGATAAAACGACGTTTTCTAAAACTGAAACCTAGCTAGATCGATTTATCGCCCCCGAAACCCCCTATATAATAAATTTCATGAAAATCGTTGGAGCCGATTCCGAGATTCCAATTATATATATGTATATATGTATATATATATATATATATATACAAGAATTGCTCATTTAAAGATATAAGATATATTTTTTTAAAGTACCTATTACATGATTATATGACATTTGCACAGTAAAAGAGCTTATACATGTGATGTAAGGAACATCGAGTTAGGAATAAAGCCTGCTCAGTAATATTAACTACTAACGAAAAGTAAAAAGAAAATTAAATGTCATGACTGCAACATTGCAGCATTTAAGCACAAAGTAAAATCATTTCTAGTTGAAAAAGACTATTTTATTGTTAGTGACTTTTTAAGCTGACCTGTTGGTGTAGCCTGTCAATGTTATTATGTTATAAATGATAAATCTGAATTGACATAATTAAGTACCTAACTAGATACATATGTGTATATGTGGCGAAGTTATCTCGAACTATGCCCATTTTCATCTCTCGCATGCAATTGTTTTTGTATCTATTATTACCTTATCTCGTCTATCGCTCTGTAACCTGAATATTATATCCTATTTATGTTTGTATTTCAGTTCTGTTCATTTAGTGGTGGAACGCCAATTATATGTTGTACCAATTGTTAGCTTGTCTCCGATACGAGGTAAATTTGACTGAATCCAAGACTGCGTAGTGTTGTGAGTTTAAACTACACATAGTGGATTTATTCGTATGATACACGATATGTTTTGGCTCCAACTGTACTTTGGATTATTATACATACATTCCTTTCTTACATCGGGGAAGTCAGAGACAGCAGACCATCACCTGCTTCTATCCTTATATACATTTTGAGCTTCGTTGAATGTCATTAGAACTTTCATATAAGCCTTTCGGTTTCAAATACTTTTGACATATCCATTCATTAGAACCTCACAAATTTGATCGGTGTATCTATGTATCATACGTTCCGTAATTCATTCTTTCTACGTCCCAAAACCACATCAGCATACTTTATTATTTTTTGTCGAGCTTCCTGTCAGCCTGTCTTACCGCACACTTACTTCGCATGATCTCATCTCAGCAGAACTTATTGTACTTTCATTATTATTATGCCATATTCAACTCTGACTACCAGACTATATAATATATTATTAGATTATTACTTACTGCGTGCATGTTGTAATTTTTTCTGTGTCTGGTTGTAATATATTTATAATATTAATAATAAGAATAAGAATTCAAAATATATATTTATCGGCTGTTTGGTTACCGTAATACAGGCCCTACTTAGTTTAAGATCAGATGGCCGTGTGTGCGATCTATGGAGTTATTATTATTATTATTAATAATATTATTTATTTATTTAGCACTGCTTGCATTATACATTGCACGGGGATGATTTAACGCCAAGAGGCATCTTCCAGTCAACCCTTGGGTGGTGCCAAGAGGGTCGAGGGAGGTGCATAGAGACAAATTTAATCGAGAGCTTACTGTAAGCTATATATATAATCGTATATATGTATATTATAAATATGTATTTATATATATTATTATGTATTATAATTACAAAAAACGGTGTTCTAATTTGTTTAAACTTACTCAAGATATTCTTATTGAAGATGGGCGTTGTAAGTTGTAAAACAACTGCGTCAATTAATTAACCGGAAAATAAAATTTTTCATATAAGTATGTTAAATTATATATATATATCTATTAAATTCGTCCTAAATTAATATATCCAATGGATTCATAACAGTGGTAGAGCCATGCTTAGGCACGAATGGGCCTGCTCGACCGGTGCGATACCACGGCCTTATAGAAAACCGGTTGGGCAGCAACGCTTGCGTTGCATTTCCCATAAATTAGTTAAGTTTCCGCGGGCCTAACTTCACCTCTCATCTTTCCTCTCCCCTCATCCCCTTTCTCCTCTTTTTACAAATCTCTCCTCTGTGCTAGGGTCGTATAATTGACCCGTGAATGACGTAAACCGCTAATAATTTGATGAGAATTAATTACTTTTTATAGAGAAATGCTAATTTTAAACTGACAATTGATTGTTAGGAGAGAGGAGAAAGAAGAGAAGAGGGATGAGGGGAGAGGAAAGAGGAGAGGAGGAGTTGGGCCTCCGGTCGAGTCGGCCCATTCGTGCCTAAACATGGCTCTGCTACTGTCATTTTTAAGAGAACATACGGATTTTACCGAAAATGTAGAAAATAAAAAAATATAAAGTTGTTTAGAAATGTGTACCTACACAAGGAACACCATTTTCTAAAGTTTATTTTTTATATTTGTTTAATTCTAAATCAATTATTTATAGGCTAAAACAATGATCACACCTTTCGGAAATTACGGTATAAGTTTTGTATAACAACAAAACGTCCACCTCAAAATAAATTGATAGTTAAGATTGAGATTTCAAGATAATTAAATAAACTATTGTACTTCCCTTCTTGTTCTCTATTGTATTACTCATTCACTAGAAACGTACTTTTAAAAGGGGACGCAACATGACGGTTTGACAGTTGACGTCATATTTTAAACGTAAAGTAATTAATGCTTCATTTCAGGCTATTATTGTTCAACCCTCAGTTGGGAATTTTAACCAAGAGTGGGACCAGCAAAGCTAAGGACAGTAAGTTAATATATTCCTGATTTTATTTTACCTACGTCACTGTATTTAGGAACCCCTACGATATATGTACGTTGAAGATTACAAATTTGAAACGAAATAGTAGGGAGTATTTATGTGATTTAAAAAGAGTCAAAAAAGCCAGAGGTCGTGTGTTTGACTCCCACCTAGGACCAATATTTGTATGATGAACATTATTATTTGTTCTGGTTCCCGGATGTTTCCTTCTGAGGGTATTCCGTGTACCTAGCAATAGACGCTCTCGTGACGGGACACCGTGTGATTTTAGTCGTTTTGAGTCCGAGATACCACTTCACCGTCAGGTGGGGTGACGACCTGTGGGGGTTCCCACACAATAAAAAAAAATATCTGTTCTTGGTGTAACTTAGTATGTTATCAGCAGTCTGGTTGCCATAGTACAAGCTCTGCTTAGTTATGGATCAGACAGCCGTGTGTGAGATGTTAAATTAAAATATTTAAAGTGTGTCAGAGACTGTGACGTAAAAGTCTACAACAAATGTCAGTGTCAACGAGTGTGTGTGTGTTGCCTTGAGTCGTTACGAATTTTATAGATATTATTGTCACACGAAGTTCGACAAAATGGCGGGTGTTTTAACTACCTTAAATACTTAATATCACTTTTCTGAATTTTAATTTTTAATAATTTGAATATATTTTTAATTTTATATATTTTAATATATTTTTATTTTTAATTTTATAGCGATGTCAGCAACCGAATTAAAATATAAAAAAATGCGTGTTTATTCCTGTTTACTAGTTTAATAACATTCACACACTGTGAACATATATCAGTGTCATCTAGCAAAGACGAGACAACAACTAACCCATTATCTATTTTTGTTATAAATTAGTCTAAAAAATAGCAGTTGCAATAGTGGTCGTCCTCTTTTGAACTAAACCTACATTATTGTTCCAGAATGTTTAGAATTCATTCATCGATTAGATTATCCATGCAAGAATTATAAAAATACAAAAATATATTCAAAACACCAGGATCCAATCAACGAATGTACATTTTTCGAGGAAGTAGTACCAAAATCATTAGATATAGCCGCTCTCTACGGCGGCACCGCAAGTAAGAGATCGCAATACCCTCACATGGTAAATAGTATCTCTTTCTTTTCATTTTCTTCATCTCTTTCGACAGAAAGAGAGTCTTAGTTTTATTGTTATTAACACCTTGTCTGTCTTGTCTCAAGGTCCTCTTGAAGTCTGGTCAATAGGATCTTTTGTTTAATAGACCTATACATAATTATCATCTCTGGTGTCTGTTCTGCTGTTCCACGGATTGTGTTGTGGCTGTTCTGCATTTATCTGCAACTTCAGGGTCGCGGGTTCGATTTCTCTTAGAGCTAATATTTATTAGTAGAAACGTTTACCAGTGCAATAAATAGTATTTGTCTATGTATTTCTATGTAAGTAAGGTTTTGCTATAAAAATAAATTATATACATAGAAATATAATATAATATTATCCTATTTTGAAACCGACATTTCAACCTTAAAATTGATCTGTAGAGCTAATTAATATACATATATTAATAAGTGTGTGTGTGTGTCTGTGTCAAAAACTTTTCAAAACTTTAATCTGTATCAAAACCTTTCCTCCTAAACAATTTTCAATAAAAAAAAAAGAATGTCAGGTTAAATCAACAATTCGATGACTTCACATACCAATCTCCTAAAATGTTTAACTCATCCTTTGTAACACCTTTTTTATAATATAGGGGGACAGACGAACAGACGGGTCACCTGATAGTAAGTGACAACCGCCGTCCATTGACACCTGCAACTCGAGAGTCGTGTGTGCACTGCCCGCCTTTGAGGGTGATGAGGGATGTGGGGAGGGGCAAGAGGAGAGGTATGATGAGGGGAAGGGAAAAGAGGAGAGAGGGAGTTGGGCTTCGGGAAACCTCACTAATTTCGGGGAAATGCAACACAAGCGTTGCGTTGCTTTACGTCCGGTTTTCTATGAGGCCGTGGTATCGCAACGGTCGAGCCTGCCCATTCGTGCCTAAGCATTTCTCTACCATGATAGTACTGGTACTTCAAATTCTTTGGTGTTGGGGCATATAAGGGGCACTAAACCTGTCTGCGAAAGTTAGTCACCTATATACATACTCACATCGCATCGTTGTAGATAGATAGATGGAAAACTCTTTATATGTACACCATTCTTACAGTAAAATACAATACATGTTATAAACGTGTCAGATATATAATGTACAAATGTCGGCCTTATTGCTATATGCAATCTCTTTCAGGCAATCTTAGAATGGATCATAACCATTCGAAGAGACATAGGTAGTTGGAGGATCACTTCAATATTTTAAGGAAAACTATACTAACTTATTTTAAAATATAAAACTTATATAAAAACGAATCATATTTATGTATAACAGATGTAGTAATACAAATACAGATAAACATACATACATACATACTAACACACATACAGATAAAAATAAATACATACACATATAAATACATACAACAATACATACATACATATATACCTAATAGAAATAATAGACACTAGATAACAGAACTAAAGTGATAAATAATAGTCATCAACCATTTTCTTAAAAATGTTCAATGACTCCGCTGGCCTAATGTTCTTTGGCAACGCATTCCACAAGCGTATAGCTTCAACAGTGAAAGATTTGTCATAATACCTACCTACTGTCATAAAACGTTGTAATAATTTTAACGGACCCAAGTGGTCCTTAATTTTCTTTTACGGAGAAAATCTGAACTCTTATATTGTGCTTCTGAACCATTTCAGGCATTACTGGGTTACGGTAAAACCGTGGATACAGCGTCCTGGGTGTGCGGAGGAACGGTGATCAGTGAAAGATTCATTCTCACTGCCGCTCACTGCTTATTTAGTATCAGACTGTACGTATGATTTTAATATCGATAGTAGTATTAGAGGTGGGAATTGTATAATTAAGATAAATGCCGCATAAAATCAAATTATATGAAATCGACACCGAATACTTTAGATTCTCAGATAACAGGATCAAGTCTGTTCTGTAAAATCGACAAGTAAAATTATAAAGAAATGAATATATGTATATTTATTATATGGGGAACTGATAAACAGACGGGTCATCTGATAGTGAGAACCGCCACCCATAGACAATTGCAACTCAAGAGTCGTAAGTGCACTGCCCGCCTTTCAGGGTCACGAGGGGTTGAGGGGATGAGAGGAGGGTTGGGGGAGGTTGTATATTATTTAAGGTAATTTATGAGTTAATTGTTTTTTCACAAACGGTAGAATGCTAAGCAGAAACATTGACTACACTTGCAATGAGGAACTGGAGTTCAAGAGTGGTCACCACCACTCTTGGACTCCAGTTATTGCTTTCCAACAGGCAAAGTGGAGGGAAATGTATTAAAAAAAAAGAAGAAATATCATACACGCATACATACACTCGAAAAACATAACCCTCATTTTCTTGCAGTCGGGTCAAAATAGTGTTAATTTTCAGATAAATATTTTAAAATACTTAAAAAAAGCTACTGCTCAGCCAAAGGTAGAAATTCTAGTCCACTGTTGATAAAAATAACGTTTTTTTGAAGACTGAGGAAAATGCATTTTATATCTTACTGCTATATACCATGTTGTTACTCTCAGTAACAGCAAGGAGTTTGGAACTTTGCGGTTTTAGACCCCCGTGTAGCACGTTAAGCCGTTGGTCCGGTTGTCATAAACACCTATTGTAGGGTATTTGTAATAACTATCAAATGACCTCTGTGGTTGCACTCATCCCAATTATAATTAACGTAACGGCACCTGTCCGGCCGGTGTGCCATACCACACCGCCAACATTGTAGGGACGTCGACTGCGCTGCAGAGTTAGGCCCTTTAGCCCCTGCGCCCACTGCTCTCGAACCGTGATATCTACCTGCCCGGCGCCCGCAGCCACCGCTCGCGCCCGCACGCTTATTGTGCAGGCCTTCACCCGTCTCGCCAGGCCTATACTTGCACCCGAGGCCGAGACTGCGGCCGGCGCCGCGCTCACCTCCGCGTGCCGTTCTGCGGCCTCCAAAGCCAGAGCCAGTTCCACTGCCCCTCTGGTTGTAATACTTTTCTCGGCAAAAATATGAGATCTTTGTGGCTCAAGATGGTCCGATACTGCCTTTATCAATTCATCAAAAGATTTTTCCTCCGGATTTTTAGGAGCACATAAATCACACATCAACGAATACGTACTTTCACTAACTACAGTAATAAGTACGGCACACGTAATTCATCCTTTATCTCGTTGAGTAAAATATATTGTTTTACACGCCGAATGTACTATATGCCGGACACTGTTTTGAGGTAATGTCGAAAGGTTCTAGTTTATCTATAGGCATTTTACTCGCGATTTGCACACTACGATTGGACCTTTTATTATTTTAAACACTCGCCGTCGTATGGAACGTAAATCAAACACCGAGGTGGGTAACTGACTGGTTTATTATATGCGGAACACAATATTCAAAAGTTATTACAAATACCCTACACCTATGACAGTCGATATTGCGAAGTCAGTGAGCTCAAATAGTCCAACTATCGAATTCAGTTAGCCCTCAGAGTTGCAGTGGTCAGATGCCAGCCGTTCCATGGAAAAACTGATATTTAGCAATAGCTGGTTAAATTAGAAACCAACCCCAATTGACATGGGATTAATCAGGCTAGAAAGAAGAAGATACCACAGGTTATTAATAGCACTGTAGTACCTGTGGACCCACGGTTTGATTCGCAATATTGGTTCTCAAGTTTTTTACGTGGTTGTCACATTTTTGATATCTTGCTGGATTGAATTCAGAAAACAATCTTGTGATTATTGAAATTTTCTCGTCCAATGAAGAATTTGTATAATTTGAAACTAAATTGCACTTTATATGGGCCCACATAAGCTTAATGCGGTTGAGATCAGGGTATAGCTTAGGGTAAAGAACGATATGACATGTAGCCTTTACCATTTTTTATACTATAGGGGCACAGACGAACAGACGGGTCACCTGATGGTAAGTGACAATCGCCGTCCATGGACACCTGCAACTCAAGAGTCGCAAGTGCGCTGCCCGCCTTTGAGGGTGATGAGGGAGGGGAGTTGCAGGGAGCGGAAAGAAGAGACCCCGGAGAGAGATGAGGAGATCGGAAAGAGGAGATAGGAGATAAGGAGAGCGGAAGGGGGAAAGGGGAGTTGGACCTCCGGAAACCTCACTCAATTTGGGGAAATGCGCGTTACTTCACAACCGGTTTCTGTGAGGCCGTGGTATCGCACCGGTCAAGCCGGCCCATTCGGGCCTAAGCATGGCTCTACCACTGTTAGAAGATCACAAGAGATTTCGTCAATGTTGTTAAACATTTTGAATTTAAGAAAAAATCTGCACCTATTTACAAAACGATGCGAAAGACATAACCATATTACGAGAGAACGAAATAAATTAGTTTAACCAAAATTTAGATTAGCAAAAGTACAAATATCTTTTATGGGGTACTGTGTATATAATATATAATAAAATACCTTCTGATGTTCTTCAACTTAATGAGAAGAAATTTAAAAATTGCAAAAAAAACGCACGCTTTGAAAACAAGCATGTCACAAAGTGGATGATTATTTGGCTTATAAAAATGCTTAGCAACTTGCTGGTCCTATTCCACAGCCACACTGTACATAAGAAATTTCTGGTGCATTCGTTTTATATTTCATACTCTTGGTTTTATTATTTGACATGTAATCAGTTGTTGATGTTTTCAATTTTTATTACTGACGTATGGACATGAGTAATTTACATTGCAGGTATTTCTTGAATAATATACATTTTTAAGCTGTACATGTGAGAACTGTGTTGTCAAAGACTCGAAAGATAAACCTACATAGGTTTATCTTTCGAGTCTCTATGCAGTTCTGAGTATGTCATGCTCCTAAAAGTCCTGACAATGGTGGCGTATGTGTCGGGTCGTTCGGCTCCCTGTGATATGGTTGAGATGGATGATGGCTGGCGCATGCGCAGTGCCGTTGATTGGGGCTGGTCATCGGCCGGACTGCTATTATTTAAAATAGAATAGTAATAAACATTATTCTATAATGATGTATTGCATTGTCCTCACATATCTTATTTTATGTACACTTAAAAACTGTTTTAAAAAACTTGTGTAAAATATTTGAAAAAGAGTGTCCTTGGAGTTTCTTGCTTGTTCTTCTTCATATGATCTACGTATTGGAACAGGCAACTAGCTTCATGACTGACTTACCTCTCTTGACAATTCAAAAATACCTGATTGCTTCAGTTGAAATAAACGATTTTGATTTTGATTATAGATTTTTAAAACTAGTTTAGCATCAAAGTGTCCGTTAACGATGGCGGCTCCAAAAAGATGTAATTATCCACCAAATCAACGCCTTGTCCAAAAGTTGTCTTAAATCTTTAATATCAAAAGTTGATATTTTTTACTTTAACGTTCCAAAATCATAAATAAATAATTCCGCGCAGGTGACTACTAAACATATATTAAAATACTCACTATACTGTCACAGGCATTGCATTCCATAACCGAATGGTTTGTACAGTGCAATATTTTTCACACATTTTGGTGGAATACTTATGCATAAGAACAGTTTTATTTAATTAAATCTTATTAAAATCAATGGAAGAAATTCTTACACTAAATCGTACATAACTTTTCTACAATCCACAGTGGTCAAGTGAAGTATATCGCTCTGGGTGTTCTAAAGCGCTCTGATCCTGTAATGTTCTGGCAGCTGTACAACGTTCAAAAGGCTATCCGTCACCCTGGGTACTTATCACCTTTCAAGTACAACGACATCGCATTGCTGGAAACTGACAGACCGTAAGTGAAGATATTTAATCTTCCGTCTTGTATTTAAGCTTGTAATACTTCCGGTTCAAGTCAAAAAAATCTTTTAGATTTTTTGGCTAATTCGCTAGATAGTCAAAACTACTCGAAAAATATAACCTAGAAAAGCAAACCCCATATGGTTATAACAGTACCACTTCGTATTGTATCTTCCTCGCAGTGGTACATATAAATCCAATAAAACTAGAAGCCTGGAGTGATGAGAAGGAAATATCAGAAGCAAACATCTCATCAGCTGCAGGTTATTGTTTTTTTTTTTTAAAGACAAGCTTCAGCTGTATTTTTAAGCAGGCGTCATTCATGTTATTTCAGTTTTTTAGTTAACTATCAAGCTTGTTCTATAGCTCTCATATACATCGATGAAGAAAAACTTATGTAAAAATATAAATTATATACATGAATACCTTATAAATTTCATGGAAAAAAACCCCCACTCATAGCATGACAAGGCTGGCAGTTTTTGTATTCTACGTGGATGCTTTTTCATTTGATTCTTTACTCCAGAAGAATACCAGCCCTAACCATTTGTTTTGCCTTTCAGAATCTCCTTTAACTCAGCTGTCCGTCCAGCCTGTCTCCATGTTGACGACAATGTGGATTCCTACGCGTTCGCCACTGGCTGGGGAGCTCTCGGACCCAACGCGGCTCTGGCCGACATCCTGCAATCAGTGAGTCTCTTACTTCTGTTATTCTTATAGAGAGAAATAACATCAGCATCTCAAAAATAAGATGCCAAGTGGATGTTATTGTCTCCAAGACTTAAAATTAGTTTCTTTGCTTTTTTTTAAAGCTATTTACTGGGCTTTACTGTGCAAATGAACTGCAGATTTTTTCTGCATTAGATTAGTCAGACTGGGAACTTTCAAACTACATAGTATCATATTTTACCATCACTGCCAAAATGGCCCTGGTAAGTAAGCATACCAAAGGATTACTCAGGAATGGGTTAAGACGCTCAAGTGACACCAACGGCATACGTATCGGGAGCTAGTTAGTGCCCAGACGAGCCAAGCCAATTGGAAATGCACTACTTACCTTTTTTCGTAGTTTCTTTGAACCCTTATAACTTGGGTTTGGTTTATACGAGAGTTGTTAAAAGCGGACTTATTAAACTTATGTTAAGTTTTAATTGCATAGCTCTTATACTTTATATTTTATTGATACCTAAAAAACCCTGATTGCGTCACTGACTCACTGATGATAATCAAAATTTTTAGGGTATTTCCTAATGTCCTAGGCAGCTGAAATTTGGTATGTAAGCTAGTATTAGTACACAACCAACAAGAAAATTATATAACTTCTAACCTTTGTCCCCCACTCCTTAAACTAGGGGATGGAAGTTTGTGTGAGACTTCTGCAATTTGACGCTAGAGGTCTGAAAGTTGATATACTGACTCCTTGTTATTATAAATAATAAAAAAACAATATAGTAAAATAAATAAGTAACCCTTTAAGATAAACAAAAAAAATTGACATATATACTTGTCATGTGTAGCGTGTGTTGTGTAACTCTCTCTAAGACAGAAAAAGAAAAGTGTCTTGGAATAACAATGGAAAATAATCTAAGAATTAGAGAGCATATAAAAACCTATAAGACTTTGCCTCAGTTAAACGTGGATTTTCAGTACCCCAAATACGGTAATTTCGTTTATTGACATATTCGTTCAAATAAAAGTGAGCCTCGTCTGAGAAAATTATGTGATTAATTCTTCTTCTTCTTATTTTTTGGCCTTTGTGGAGATGTCACCACAATTTTGCCAATGTCAAGTTTTTATTATTATTCTTTATTTATGGACTCTTCCTCGCGTGTATATTCAACGCAGAGATTCTGCCAATGTCAAGTATTTCTAGAGAAAAAAACAGTCTATAAAAATATGATCGCCATGTTGGTCGAAAACCGACATGACCAGAATATCTATGTGATTAATATCGATCTCGTTGTTTTTAAACTTATTTGTCATAACTTTACTAAACTCATTTCTTTTTTCTTTAAAATCTACGGTTAGCAATTGATGAGTTGTGATTTTGTAAGGATGTAACATACTGAACTTTTTCATTTTTAGTCTTAGTGTCTCTCGATTCAGTTTTAAAACTGCTGCAACTTTTCTTATTGAATCCGTTGGGTTATTCTTGAAATGTTCTTCAACCTCGGCAACCTTATCTTCTGTGGTAACTCTGTATGAAGGACCAGGACGATCATGACGACGATCGTCAAGAGTAATTTATGAAGTTATCAATTACTCTGAGAAAGAAGTAATAAAAAAGAATACATATAAATTCAAATATATTTTTCTTACCTTCTAAGAGTATTTTGAATGGCTACTCTTTTACTTCCAAACTTGGTACGAAAATATGTTTCAGTATAGTTTTTACCTCTAGAATAAAAGCACTCCATGAGATACACCTTTTCTTCGTTCGTAAAGTCACATTTTAAAGTACACGTACTGCTCTTTACGGCGTCTCATTAGAAACTGACAACATTCTAGAATATACCTAATACGGTAGAGTACAGGACGAAAGAGATGCATATACTTTAGGCAACTTCCCATTTCTCACCCTGTATATCTTTAATCTCACGAAATATAAATGTAAAAAGAGACTAATTGAATGGCTATTAAAACTAAACTATGATGTTATGGAGCATATGTTTATTAATATTGTGTAATCATTCTTAAGCATCCACAAACAGACTTACATACATTACTCAAATATATATATATACAGTCGTGGTCAACTAATTAGGGACACTCTCTAGTTAATCCAAATTGTGAATTTATTTTTTATTTTCCAACGAGTCTAAACAATATTCCACATCTTTTACATGTAAGTATAATTAGTCATTTATGTGCCTAATTATACAAACAATAACAACTTCTTAAACATTAAACCTCTTTACAGTATACCTGATAGATGATCACAGTGCTATTTGTTCAAAGAATGCTGGCTGGCCATTTAATTAGGGACACTTAGATATTGCGTTCTAGTTTCAAAATCTTAATCTCAATTATTATTTTCTTTCTTCTCCTATTCTTTGTGGTAGTTTTGGCGGCAATCTAGATTTGTAATTTCAAGTTTTGAGAGTTATTTTGAAGAACAATGGGCAAAAATAAAAGTTGCGATGCAACACTACGAAAAATTATCATGAAGTTTGTCGAGCGTGGTTGGTCATACCGAAGGATAGCAGGATATTTAAATTGTTCAAAAACTATTTCAGGCGCAATAACACAACTTTAAATGTGCCCAGAAAAAAAAGATCGAGAAAAACAACTCCGCAAGAAGATAGAATGATAACCAGGTTAGCTAAGAAAGATCCGTTTCTAGGCTCTATTTTAATTAAACATGAAGTATTTGGGGCAGACGAAAGAGTCAGTGTATCAGCGAGGACAGTTCGACGACGTCTGGTAGAAGCAGGGTTGTTCGGAAGAGTGGCTCGCAAAGTACCGTTGTTAAAGAAAGAGCATAGAAATGCACGTTTGGCGTTTGCACGTAAATATGGACATTGGACCTACGACCAATGGCAACATGTATTATTCTCTGACGAGACCAAGGTTAATTTGATTTCTTCAGATGGAAGGCAATACGTACGGCGTCCTGTAAAAGCGGAAATGAATCCAAGATTCACAAAAAAGCAGGTGAAACATGGCGGAGGAAACATTAAAATGTGGGGATCATTTTCTGGACGTGGAGTGGGACCTGTGAGGAAAGTTCAGGGTAACTTAGACCAACATCAATACAAGGCAATATTAGAAGAAACTATGCTTCCCTATGCTGAGGAACATCTTCCTATTATATGGACTTTTCAGCATGATAACGACCCAAAACATACAGCCCGTTCAGTCAAGTCGTTTCTTAACAGACAGTCGGTATCAGTGCTAGATTGGCCAGCAAATAGCCCCGACCTCAACCCAATCGAGCACCTTTGGCACGAAATTAAGAAAAAAGTTGCCATTTATCGTACCACAACTTTAGATGAACTTAATGAAGCTTTTTGTGAGGCATGGGCAAACATTCCTGTTGAAATATGTCAGAAACTGATAATGTCTATGCCACATCGGTGTCAAGCGGTAATTACTAACAAAGGTTTTGCTACTGGGTACTGATTTTACCCGTAATAAAATGAAGTTGTTAAAGAAATTAAAATACTGCAGATTATTAGTTCTGTTTAACTCTATTTTTCATTTTACTTTACTGTTCTTAATTAAATGTCCAGCTACAGAATTGTACCTTAAATTGAATACATGGTTAACCTTTGATATTAAACACTTTTTTATATTTATTTAATCTTTTATTTACAGCCATTTATAGTATAATAATCGGATCAAATTATGCAAATAATAGTTACTGAGAAATCAACAGGGTTTTATATTTATATGTACATAGCCGGTTATTGCTGTCCACTATCTTGAATGTCCTTAATTAGTTGACCACGACTGTATATAACCTGTGTCTTCATGGGGTTAAACTGGACTAGGTTAAGTCGACCCTAATCTGCTGTCGTCCGCATAGCAATGGACGCTGCTAATCTGCAGCATGTCATTGATATACAGAAGAAACAGCGTGGGTGATAGCACACAGCCTTGTGGGACACCAGAATTGACAGATTTTTGTAAATTGTACAGATATATTGTAGTGGGAGAATAATTCATATATTATTATTAATATTGTTGAATCGATATTTTTTTTTTTTTTTTATACTATAGGGGGACAGACGAACAGACGGGTCACCTGATGGTAAGTGACACCGCCGTCCATGGACACTTGCAACTCAAGAGTCGCAAGTGCGCTGCCCGCCTTTGAGGGTGATGAGGGATTTGGGATGCAGGGAGCGGAAAGAAGAGAGAAGGGATGAGGAGATGGAAAAAAGGAGAAAGGAGATATGGGAGAGAAAAGGGGGGAGGAGGAATTGGGCCTCCGGAAACCTCACTCAATTCGGGGAAATGCAACGCAAGCGTTACTTCACAACCGGTTTTCTGTGAGGCCGTGGTATCGCACCGGTCGAGCCGGCCCATTCGTGCAAAAGCATGGCTCTACCACTGAAAAACTGTGACGAAAAGGCCAAGCATAATATTTTGATTACGGTGTAGAGTTTATGAAGTTAAGCCTCGTAGAGTTGGGGGGTGTAGAATTAAAAGCTTGGCTCTACATGAGATCAGATAACTTTTTGACAGCGAGTCTGATCATGGTCTTGGAAGCATTTTACATTAATTTTTTTTTTTGGTTGGATAAGTATTACTGAAACTTTGGAACCCGTTTACTGAATATACCTTTAATTAGTCATCATTTATGTTTCCAGGTCAAGTTGCACAAATATACTGACGAGGAGTGCTCCATGGAATATCCCCCCAACAGAAATCTGGTGAACGGGGTTGATAATTATACACAAATGTGTTACGGAGATAGAATGGACCAGCCCATACCAACAGACACCTGCGAGGTAAGATATTTATTATAAGTCATACATATATACATACAAGACTGCACGGATGGCGTAGCGGTTTAAGTGGTCAACTCGCCACTACGCTGCCGCCTCGAGTGTTGTGGGTTCGATCCCTGCACGTTACAACACTTTGTGTAATCCTCAAATTGTTTTTTCTGAGTCTAGGTGTTTTGTTTGAATGTTTGTAAAGTCCCCGCGACACAGGAATTAATCCTAGTGCGGGAGTTGTCTTTTCTAATAGGCAAAAAAAGATACAATCAAGCTTGTATCCCCGATGGGGTAGATAGAGGTGTATAAAGCAGTCATATTACCGGCTGCTGGTTTCCGCCATCGTTCTACGCGACAAAATATCCATCCCCATTACCTGGACGATTGGCACTCCACCACTGTGCGCTTCTCCAGAAGCTTTTTGCCTCGCACAACCAGCTTATGGAACAAATTGTCGTCTGCCGTATTTCCGAACCGATACGACCTTCAAACTTTCAAGAAAAGAGCGTACTCCTACCTAAAAGGCCGGCAACGCACTTGTGACTCTTGAGTTGCGGGTGTCCATGGGCAGCGGTAGTCATTTACCATCAGGTGACCCGTCTGCTCGTTTGCCCCCTATCGCATAAATAAAAAAAAAATTCTCGAACTGGATTTTTTCGTTAGGTCAGAGCCCTTCAACGCGAAGGTATAAACACAGACACACATAAACTGTTCAACAATTAACAAATTGTGTACTTACGTACGTACGGAAAACGCTTGAACAGTAAATAAAATACACTTCCCTACAAAAATTATTTTCTATTTTTAAAAGTACAGTGACGTGGTCACACTGAAAGATTTTAGATTGTTTTTTATTCTATATGGGGACAGACGAACAGCGACGACGGGTCACCTGATGGTAAGTGACAACCGCCAGTAAGTGCGTTGCCCGCCTTTCAGAGTGATGACTGGTAGGAGATGCGGGGAGGGGAAAGAGGAGAGGGAGGATGCGGGGAGAGGAAAGAGGAGAGGGGCAGTTAGGCCTCGTACATTTAGGCGTCAGAAAGCTTTGTACTAGATATATACATAACAATTTGAAAATAATGAACGCAGTCGTTTGGGTTGGTGCTTACATCCTTCACTCTGACTATAAATACATTAGAATAATGTGGGTATAAAATAATGAAGGTGGGAAGCTGCTCCAATAATTAATTCATTCTTTCCAGGGAGACAGCGGTGGTCCCCTACAGTCGCTGCAACACGAACAGTGTGTATACACAATCTTGGGAGTGACGTCATATGGCTGGCGTTGTGGCCTGAGCGGCGGTGCTGGCATATACACGCGTGTCAGGCCTTATGTACCCTGGATTGAAGATATTGTTTGGCCTTAGATAAACAGAAAATATTAAATGGCTGTGATTGAAGTGATTAGTACATAATTATTAAATGTATCTGTATATTGTTCAAGTATGGTGCAAGTAAATATTTTTAATTTTGAATACAGAAAACTTTTTAATCTTGATAAAAGTTCCTTCATATTTCTTCCAATTAATTTATATATAATATAATATTTTTAATTCTTACAGTTATTTTTCCGTGCAATAGATATGTAGTACGTATGGTACGGTTACTAATTAACTTGTGTATTTGGAGGTAAAAATAATAAGTCCAACTTACGGTTATAATGTAATTGTCCAGTTACACAAAGAAATATTAGAAGGTGCAGTTGAAGGAAGATATAGGCACAAGCACAGCACAATAAATAGTTCGAGCTAGGAAGACAGATAGTTTGTAGAATAGCACAATAGAACATAAGCATATAAGCAGTAAATAAGCACTAGCATTTGGTACATAAGCATATACAGAGCAGCGTGGGTTCCGCGTCGATAACGAGATCTGACTAGCGCGCGGGCGCACGCCGCTCGGTCATGTTGCGCGGCACACATATGTATATATTCATTATGTATAGCCGGTTTAGTGCACCCCACGAGTCGATAATATGGTCGATAATCGATATCGATATTGGCACATAAATATGTTTTAATATTTTATATAAGTAAATGTATATATAGATGGTAAGTTAATTATATAGTGTGTCTGGATACGTATATGTATTTATGTATGTATGTATGTATGGATATGTATGTATAAATATATAAATACTTATAAGAATTTAGGTTTAACTTCGTTTGTAAGATTATAATTCAATAATGTATATAATGTGTAGTAGTTAGGTAGCTTACAGATAGATAGATTAATTTAATTTTTAAAAGAAATCCTTCATTATTAATATTTTTTGTGTCGTGTGTGCTTTACAAACATTAAAATAACACCCATACTCGATGAAACTTTGTATTTGTGGATCATTTTTGTCTCGAGTGGGAATCGAAGCCACGACCTCCCGTTCAGCAGTCAGGGTCACTAACCACTAGACAAATAGTCCCGTAATTTTTTTTATACAAAGTAGCAAATAGTGAGTTCAAATGGCGGTCAGAAAACCAGATCGACTATACGGTACAGTGTTAGGTAACAGGTGGTGTAAAAAAAGAAAAAAGATCACAACTAAGTCTAAGTTAAAACAAAGTACAATGAAAAAGAAATAAAAAATGGATAAATAAAGAAAGAAAGAAGAGAGGCATGAATGTAATGAGCCGGCTCGACCGGTGCGATACCACGGCCTCACAGAAAACAGGTTGTGAAGCAACACTTGCGTTACATTTCTCCGAAATTAGTGAGGTTTCCGGAGACCCAACTCCCCCTCTCCTTTGCCCATCTGCCCATCCCCATCTCTTTACAATCCCCGCATACCTTCCTCCCTCATCACACTCAAAGGCGGGCAACGCATTTACGACTCTCTAGTTGTCCATGGACAGAGTATGTCACTTACCATCAGGTGACCTGTATGTTCATCTGTCCCCCTGTAATATCACTTCTCACAAGCCCTGTATGTATATAATTTTCAATATGGCTAACTATATTTCAAATCACCACAAGTACAAACAAACACATGTGTACATGCTGCATACATATTATTTATTTACCTATTGTTGGATGTTGCATGTCATTCTTGAAATCCAATATGGCCGTCGCACCGTATTCATTATATTTCATTATGGGTATCGTATTTCGTTTCGAGGTTTTTGGTAAGCTAAGTTCGATTTGTAGAATGATATTCTTTTTTTTATATATATGATGTATACTAATAACGCACGGAGATATATCTATGTGCATATGCGAATTTCACGCTTTTTGTTCACACAAAAAGTGCTTAACGCGCCACTTTTCACTTCACTTCACACTTTTCACTTCAAAAATTGAGCGACAGTCGTCAATAATTTGGTTGTTTTTTTTTTTATACTCTAGACGAACAGCGGGTCACCTGATGGTAAGTGACACCGCCGTCCATGGACACTTGCAACTCAAGAGTCGCAAGTGCGCTGCCGGCCTTTGAGGGTGATGAGGGATGGGGGATGCAGGGAGCGGAAAGAAGAGAGGAGGGATGAGGAGATGGGAAAGAGGAGAAAGGAGATGAGGGGAAAAGAAGGAGTGTAGGGGGAAAATTGGGCCTCCGGAAACCTCACTCAATTCGGGGAAATGCAACGTAAGCGTTACTTCACAACCGGTTTTCTGGTTCTACTACTGGAAATTGTGTTTGCGTTAGTAGATATATAGGTGAGGTACTTAATAATTATTAAGTCTAACGGTTATTTTTGAGTTAACGTGTCAAGTAGCTGTCGCGACACGTCAGTACGAGTTATTTACATATTCAATGCGGCGTGTTTTAGCTTGCACTTCAATTATTCGAAGTAACTCACTTACAGTAAACGCACGCAAGTTTTTAGTGTAATTAAATATGGAACACGATAAATATCATTTTCGTCATTTACTACTATACTTTTTCGATTCAAGAAAAACAGCAGCAGAAGCTTACAGACTTATTGTAGATACGTATCATGAATCTGCACCATCTGTTAAAACACGGTTTCGACGATTTAAAAGTGGTAATTTTGATTTAGAGGATAAAGAACGTAGTGGAAAACCAAAAAAGTTTGAAGACGGTGAATTGCAGGCATTATTGGACGAAAACTATGCCCGCACACTACAAGAATTGGCTGAAGAATGAAATGTAGGTAAATCAACGATTTCTGATCGTTTACTCGCAATGGGTAAAATTCAAAAACAAGGAAAATGGGCTCCACACTTTTTATCAGAATTAGTGATGCAAAATCGAGAAACTATTTGTGCTTCACTACTGTCTCGTCACAAAAAGAAATCTTTTTTGTATCAAATCGTTACCGGCGAAGGAAAATGGATCTACTATGATAATCTAAAGCGTAGGAAATCATTGGTAGATCCTGGTCAACCGTCCACATCGACTCCGAAGCGTAACATTTACGTAAATAAGGTATTATTATGCATTGGATGGGATATGAAAGGTGTTATTTATTATTAATGGTTAAAACCAAATAAAACTATCACAGCTAAGCGTTATCAAAATCAATTAATCTAAATGAGTCATGCATTGAACTAAAAACGTCCAAGAATTGCACATAGAAAAGAATAGGTCATTTTATTGCATGACAATGCTCGACGACACATCGCAAAAGTTGTAAGAGATACACTTTCAGATCTACAGTAGGAAGTGTTACCGCATCCCGCATATTCACCAGATTGTGCTCCTTCTGATTACCACCTATTTCGATCTATGCAACACAGCTTTGCAGATCAGCTCTTCAAATCTTACGAATGTATCAAAAAATGTATCGATTTTTTTTTTTTTTTATATACTATAGGGGGACAGACGAACAGACGGGTCACCTGATGGTAAGTGACACCGCCGTCCATGGACACTTGCAACTCAAGAGTCGCAAGTGCGCTGCCCGCCTTTGAGGGTGATGAGGGATGGGGGATGCAGGGAGCGGAAAGAAGAGAGGAGGGATGAGGAGATGGAAAAAAGGAGAAAGAAGATGGAAAAAAGGAGGAATTGGGCCTCCGGAAACCTCACTCAATTCGGGGAAATGCAACGCAAGCATTACTTCACAACCGGTTTTCTGTGAGGCCGTGGTATCGCACCGGTCGAGCCGGCCCATTCGTGCCTAAGCATGGCTCTACCACTGGCAAAAACTGGCATCGATGAATGGATCGCTTCAAAAGATGATCAGTTTTTTTATGATTTAATAAATTTGTTGCCTGAAATATGTCAAAAGGTTGTAGCTAGTGATGGAGCGTACTTTGATTGAAATATAAATTATCTTTTTTATATTATAAGAGTATTTCAGTTTTAATAAATCCCTCAGAGCTAACCCGAAGACCTAATATAATATATTACCCTGTTGATAAGCAAGTCAGTAAATAAATTAGGTATAAATAAAATCACTATTGTTTACTATTATTGACAACCCTACAAACATTGGTGTCTAGACGTTGTTGCCGTTGTTTACTATTATTGACAACCCTACAAACATTGGTGTCTAGATGTTGTTGCCGTTGTTTACTATTATTGACAACCCTACAAACATTGGTGTCTAGACGTTGTTGCCGTTGTTTACTATTATTGACAACCCTACAAACATTGGTGTCTAGATGTTGTTGCCGTTGTTTACTATTATTGACAACCCTACAAACATTGGTGTCTAGATGTTGTTGCCGTTGTTTACTATTATTGACAACCCTACAAACATTGGTGTCTAGACGTTGTTGCCGTTGTTTACTATTATTGACAACCCTACAAACATTGGTGTCTAGACGTTGTTGCCGTTGTTTAATATTATTGACAACCCTACAAACATTGGTGTCTAGACGTTGTTGCCGTTGCTTACTATTATTGACAACCCTACAAACATTGGTGTCTAGACGTTGTTGCCGTTGTTTACTATTATTGACAACCCTACAAACATTGGTGTCTAGACGTTGTTGCCGTTGTTTACTATTATTGACAACCCTACAAACATTGGTGTCTAGACGTTGTTGCCGTTGTTTACTATTATTGACAACCCTACAAACATTGGTGTCTAGACGTTGTTGGCATTTTTCTTGACTCCAAAGGCGTCTTACTGGTTACTGGTTGCAAAACCGAGTTTAATACGCTTCGATTATATAATCGGACTTTAAAAAAGTAGACAACCGACTTCAATGCGTCTATCATAAAATTTAAGGCTTATATGGTTTCCTCATGAATGCCATTGTCACAACTGGACCACATTCTCATCTAACTACCCTTGAAGTACATCCTTTCCAATAAAAAAAGAATCATCGAAATCGGTTGGCGTGATATTGAGTTATTCGTTCATTTGTCGCGCACACGCTTAATGCAAGTTTAAGACTTATGTATATAGTTTTCTTATGGATATCGTTGTCAGAACTGGACCAAATTAAAATGGGGCCACACGGGAAGCACCAGCTTTAAAATAAAATAAAAACGTTGAATTCGGTTCACGCAGTCGAAAGTTCTGAGGTAACAAACATAAAAGAAAAAAAAATTGGAACCTTCTCCTTTTTGAAGTCGGTTGAACATGCAAAAAGCGTCACGACCTTGAAGCGTTTTGACAAAATTGTCTTGGAAACTTGACTTGTATTGTCATTTAGAAACTAAAACCAGACAAGTTACTTATTTAAAAATCAACAAATTAACATATATTTAGTATTCAATTTTTAATTCACCTACTTCTCCCTCATATCTTACCGCTATTTGCCAGTATATTTGCTTTAATCATAACAGAAACCTCCGTTCTTCAAATACTCTTCTACTATTATGCCCCAGTCATTCTTCTGCTGGAGTCAATTTCTCTTTCTCCGTCCGTCCTTCTCTGGAAGGCCCTGCCGCAAGAAATCACGATGGTACCAAATCGCCTATCTTTCAAAACAAGTGTATCAGAACGCTAGAACCATATGACTATGTATATCTTTATATATAATTATATATTATTTCATTTATATATATTATTGTATTACTTATTTATGTTTGTTTGTATCTAATGTCCACATATATTATGTTTATACTACTATTTATCTTTTGTACTACATTTTTACTTAGCTTTTTTCATGGTTTTTAGTGCACCTACCTCACTAATTTCACACCACTCTAATTTAGACTGGCAGAAAATGCCTTAGGCGTTAAGTCCACCTACGTACATATCGTGCATTTAGTATTAAATAAATTAAAAAAATATATATATGATAACTTTGCTTCAACATTGAAAGGACTAAATTAAAGCAAACGCAGAAAATTTTGAATGAGCCTCATATATTTTTAATGTTATCTTTATATATATAATTCTTCTGTGAGTGTGTATGTCACTGACCTACTCTCAAACGACTGGACGGATTTTGATGATTTTTTTTGTGTGTGTTCAAGGGGATCTGGGAATGGTTTAGATTCACAAATCAGCCCGGCAGATGGCGCTGCAGTCGGTATCTAGGTTATTTATCTATATTGATCCTAATCGCTTGAAATATCATGCAGGACAACGTCTGTCGGGTCCGCTAGTTATATATAAACTAACACACATTACAGTAAGTACCAAATGTTTTATGCAATAAATAAAATCATTTTTCCTTGTTACAATATTTAGGTAGAATACTGTCGATCGTATACGTCTATGCGATGTGAGCGCTCAAAGCGGATTTATAAGGCATTGCTCGGAGCGTTTGAAGCTTCCCTAATGTTTCTGTTCCCTGTTTCTGTTTGTCTCTATCTAACGACTATTTCTGACTCGATCTGTACGATGCGTTCCCTTTACAAAATACTTATAGTTTTCAGTCTTTATCGTTTAAAGAATAAAGTTTCAGGTATGTTGACAGTAATTACTACTTACTATATGTGCTAAATCGGAGGGTCGGATTGGGTCCGGGTCTGCTTATACATATATGTATGTATTATGACATACCTACATACACCATTGCCAATATCCCGAGCGATCAAGGGAGCGAGATGCAGCTTGACAAAAATACAAACAACGAACACAAAGAGCCCTTGACCTTTGAACCCTGAACCTTGATCTACTATTTCTGTACCACACAATTTTGGCTGAACCCACGGCCTCTGGCTCAGCACTGTCTAACCACTAGAGGTATGGGACTGTCAATTATTATAATTATTATTATTTATAAATAGCTGGTGCCCGCGACTTGTATTTAACAAAAATTGTTCAGTTCAGTTTTCAATAGGTTAGTTGGTTTTAATTTTTTTTTGTGAGGTCCTATTTTTTTTCTAAAATAATAGTAGCCTAAGTTACTCCTGGTTACATCAGCTATCTGCCAGTGAAAGTCCCATCAAAATCGGTCCAGCCATTTCAGAGATTAACAGGAACAAACAGACAGACACAAAAATTAAAGAAAAAATCGTTTTGGTATATGTACCGTGTATACGTCCATATGCATTTAGTAGAAAGCGGAAATTTTAATATTACAAACAGACACTCCAATTTTATTTATTTGTATAGATGTTACGTGACGTTACGTGTTGAAAGCAGTCGAGCTTGTTTGATATCGTTTTCTATCTTGATATTTCTAATCACAATATTATACAGCACGTACATATATTAGTCTAGTGAATACCCTGGCTGCTGAACCGGAGACAAAATACTGTGTGATTCCCAAACAGTTGTCACTAGTGTGGGTGTTCTTTGTGTATGTTGATTGAATGTTTGTGCAGCCCTCCGCGCCACAGGAATAATTCCTAACATCGGAGTTTTTTTTTTTAGTCTGTATAGCGCTTCTATGAATACTTTTTATATGCATTGGATTAAGAAAAACTACTTGTACCAATTTTTTATATAATGTTATCGCTTGTGTTAACGAATACAAAATCAATTGTTTCTCTTTACTAATTACTAAATCTTGATCTCCGGCCTATGGAGGCCGTTACCCTAGCAGGAGCAGGCCCGAGACGGTGGCGCGCCGTCTTCCAAGCGCGTCTTTTCGATTTGGAGGGGGGTAAAGCCCCCCCATTCCATAGAGTGGTCACCTGCTAATCAGGTGACCAAGGCTTGCAGGGGTTCCCGAAGGCTTCACTGTTAGGGTATCCCGGGTCGCCTGCGATATAGCCACTGTGACGGAACACCGTGTGGTTTTAGTCGGTTCGGGTCCGACATATAATCTCACCCTCAGCTCCGGTGAGGTGATGACACGTGGGGGTTTTCACACGAAAAAAAAGGAACTGTAACACCAAGCAATCAATATACCATATACTATATGCCACAAATTATCTGCGCGTATGTTCTGCTAAATGTGATCTAAAAATTAATGTTTTTAATCCTTATATCATATGATTTTAGTTGAGGATCTAGTGTTTTGACGCTCGGTCGTTTATAACTGATATAATTATTTAAGTAAACAAAGTAACAATGTTGAAACTTTTAATATTTTCTATGTGTTTGTTAGTCTGTCTGTTCTTTGTAACATGTGAGGTAGCTAAAGACGAAGGTACGTATTAGCTTCTTTTTATTTTTATTAAAAAATGTGTCATTATAACAACTATAAAAAATAATACCAAATTATTTATTTTAATGAACCGAACAGGTATTGTTGAATTGTCAGAAGTATGAGTCAGTCGTGAAACTGGTTGCCTGTTCCAATACGTAGCTCCAGGAGAAGAATAGGCAAGAAACATCAATGCCATTCTTTTTAAACAATTAAAAAAGACTTCTATCAATCTGTATAAGAGTAATTGGCATTTAAGAACAATTTAACATATTTTAAATACATTGTACAGATTTTATAAAATGTATAACTGTTTTTAATATACATAAATATGCTTAGCCTCAACCTCGTTCGCGTTTACATTTTAACAGTGCGTTTTTCGGAAACACACTACACATATATACACTCATATATATATACTCACGCCTATATCCTAGACTTGGCAAACAGATGCGTATCAAACGACGACAAAACTTAATTAAAAAAAAAATATGTATATTTATTTTGTACTCACACAAAGGAGTCAAAACTTTATGAGCCAAAAATGGACGTCAGCGCAGCATTGTGCTCCTTTGTTAGAAGTGATTCATTCGTGATATAAGACCCTGTTTTGAGTATCGTATTGAGACCCACTGCACTGTATACTAATGTAATGATTAGATCATAGTCCATTCCCTTAGTCGCCCTTTACGACACCCACGGGAAGAAGAAGAATGGTTCATCTCTTACTTCCTGTGTTCAGTTAAAGCCTGGAATTCACTACCAGCGCACGTGTTTCCCTTCAACTACGATCCCGGGTCATTTAAGCGGGGCTTGATGATTCATCTCACCAGGCCTCCAGGTCACCATGCTGCATTGACTACAGTTTTTTTTATAGGTTACAAAATATATTTTTACAAATTTCTCTGATACTGGTACAATATACAAGCGAACCAAGGCACATTACGTAAGAGGTTGCTGTTGGCAACCACCCAGAAATATGTTTATTGGTATTTGTTTTACAATGCAAACACACATCTAAAAAATATTTAAATAATAAATTGCAGAGAAAAACATTACCAGATTATCATGAAATACAACGAATTCAATGAATTGGTTATATTATACAAAAAAAAAGTATTTTTTAAATTTTTTTTATTTGTATGAGTAATTGCTACCAGTGAGAATGATAAGATTTGATTATACGTGTTTGAGTGACTGTGTGCACCCGTGCGTGCGTGTGATTGTGTATGTTTGTTTTTGTGTGTGTGTGTGTGTGTTTATTTAAATTACAAATTTCTAGGAAATTGGCAAGGACATAATAGTGCCGCCGTGCGAGCGTGATTTGCAATGAGGATGATGCCCACTACTCTTGGTCCCACTTATTGTTTTCCATCGGGCAGAGTAGAGTCGTTATGGTAGGCTTATATACATATATATATATATAAAAGGCTTATATATAAAAATAGAGATGTGATGGCTCTATTGCCGAGAAACAAAAAAACAAACAAACAAGGTCATATGGTTGTCTACTTAGTTAATTAGTGGATGACAAATCAAAATCTTCAATCATCAATTATATGTTCTTTCATTGTCATTTAGGTCAAGTTTGAATAAGTATGTCAAGTCAAAGTATTGACTTATGACACACATTACTGATAATTCACATATTATTTCTATATCTATATCTATTGACTGATCGCAAACAAGCTGTACAGATTGAGATGACCCCGTGACATTACGTTTGCCTTCAGAATATATAATAGAAACAGAATATATACATATGTAGGTATGTAAATACCGTAGCGTGATATAAGTGGCCCGATAGAATTGATGACACCTTTTCAAATCCCGCACTAGGAATTATGTCTGCATCACAGAAGACTCGACAAATATACAAACAATGGACACATACAGCACCCAGAATCGGAACAACTATTTGTGGATCGAACTTTTGTTCAGTATTTTTTTATGCGATAAACGGGGGCAAACGAGCAGACGGGTCACATGATGGTAAGTGACTACTGCCGCCCATGGACACCCGCAACTCAAGAGTCACAAGTGCGTTGCCAGCCTTTTAGGTAGGAGTACGCTCTTTTCTTGAAGGTTTGAAGGTCGTATCGGTTTGGAAATACGGCAGGCGACAATTTGTTCCATAAGCTGGTTGTGCGAGGCAAAAAGCTTCTGGAGAAGCGCACAGTGGTGGAGTGCCAATCGTCCAGGGGAATCGTCAGTGTGGGAATCGAACCCCAACACCTCCGGTTCAGCAGTCACGGCCACTAAACACTAGACTTTAAGTGTTTAAGGTCAAGCCGTTAGAACACGTTTTCTAATAAGACGAATTATACGACCCCAAAATATGACCACACTTTTCTGAAATATCCTGTATATTTATGCCAGGGTGGATGTGTTGTTAATTAAATTTTTTATATTAGTAACTTGTGTCACTTTACTTGTTTTGTTGGAGGCTTTTACCCTAAGGGGTCCACCAATAAAACATACATGATTATATAATTATTGTTATATCAATTATCACATTATAAAATGATTCTTCTTTTTGACATGAATACTTACTTTGTTAAGTATTATATTGTTTTAATCGTTTTACTTTTTGACATGAATACTTTGTTAAGTATAATATATTATATATTTGTTTCTTTTTTTTAATTTATAAATTTAATTACTGTAAATGTGAGGACTATGTAGGTTATTTCTTTTTTTTTCTCTTTTCTCCTGTAAGTTTGTTTTTTAACGATGTCTGACTGTTTGAGTACTTTTGCGGCCTACCCAAATGTCCTTGCTTTGATACTGTTCGTTGGTCCGTTGAGCTCCTTGAAGTTCTAAGTTGAGCTACACGATAACTGACAAATGCTTGCACTGTTTGGACGGGTCCACTCAAATGAGCGTGGTGCTTTCTTCAAAAGCTCATCTCAGACGTTAGCGTGCATGGTTCTCATATGTTTTTGACCAATACATCTGTATGGACTTTAAAACAGACTTTGACCTCTGAGTTTGTTTCGGTGTTTCTTCTCACAAAATAAAGATCATTTATCATTTATCATTTATCATTTATCATTTATCATTTATCATTTATCATTCAACTTTACTAAATAATAATTGGCAACCAATAATGTAATTTATTTTTTGGAGAATAAATAAAGCTGGTGTATTATTATTATATTATAACTTGTTTTACAGAAGGAAGCTGTGAATGGCTGGGGCTTAAAGGCAAGTGCGTACCACCACGAGTATGCCTCACCAGTCTTGACAAACGTGGGGACAAGCCGCCTGTAAGTGTAGACTCCTTAAAATATACGATGAGTATAATCAATTCCAGTCGCACAGAAATAAATGTTATGTGTATGTCTTGTGATTATTAAATAAAATTACATTACGCACAATGAGTTATTTGAGATTTAACTAGATCATGACACGATTAATTAATTCATAGGTTTTACTGTACATTTTATTGTATGTTTGTGATTGTCCAAAATGTATTAAAGTGATATTTTTATGAAATTAAATTAAATTGAATAAAATATCTCACATTTCTAAATCTATCCAGACACCTAAGTGTTAGGACGTGACAAAAAAAGACCACACATAAAAACATTTCTATAGTCGTTAGTCGTATATTCGGTAGTCACTTACCATCAGGTGACCCGTCTACTCGTTTGCCCCCTATGGCATAAAAAAAAAACTTTAAGTAGCCTGAAGATCAGAATAGGATATTCACTGGCTCGTACTCTATAAGTTTTTAATTTAGAGCTTATTTATTTTCAGGCGTGTCCCGATAAAGGCGGGGAGGTAACTACCATTTGCTGTACAGACTGCGAATTAGTTAATGATACGAGGTAAGATTCAGGTACCATTAATGCCAGATAATGAAAAAGAGGAAATATCAAGTACACAATTGATACATACAGACACACACTCATTCCTGTACAACGAAAGGGTTCCACAGGGTTGTTAGAAACGCCCATATTTTGGCCGATTATAGTTTGGCTTATAAATATGCGACCCTGATTTGCTCGAATTACTCTTACTCGCAAGCATATATACTTCCATTAATCCTATATCCCCGAAGGGGTAGGCAGGGTCGTCTCAAACGCCCACTTTTTGACTACTATAATTTTGTCCCCCTTACTTACCAGGGGGTGCAAGTGTTTAGACGTCATACGGTCATTGTATAATATAATATGTGACAGTGTAAATACATACACTGTCAGATATATGACAATAAGATCCCGTCTGGAAATCAATAAACTTGCAAATTATGTAAGTCTGATGAAATTATAGTCAATCATGGCCTGTAATACACCTCTATTTAACTTTTCAGAGATACAGGATAGAATAAATTAATAAATATTAAAGTATTAAGTATGAAATTCGTCACTCAATCACGCAAAAACTCCTGGACAGTAATGAAATTTATTTATTAATTATTAAAAAATATACTTATAAAACTAGACTGCATTTTATCGCCGACTTGAGCTTAAATGATAACCCTATTCTTACCCAAGGTTAAGTCGATTCAAATGACACCTTTTTAAGTGGGTTAAAAATCGGCCAAGCGGTTTAGGTTTCATGAGGTCAAAATGGAGTAGGTAGAAATACATGCAGAACTACATTATTATAAAAAAAAATACCTTCTCTAGTTTTAGTTATATAATTTAAACATTAGTCTTATATATTATTACTATATATGGGATCCAATAATATCGTAACTAGTCAATAAATATATCTTTAATATTTGTTTCAGCAATTTCATAATGAGTCCTTCTTCGGGAGTGTTTTGGAAAGATGGCAGAAAAGCCAGGGACGGTTAGTATTAAATTGCTTCTATCGTGGTAGAGCCATGCTAAGGCACGACTGGGCCGGCTCGGTGCGATAAAAATAAACATCAGTTATGCCAAAAGTAAAAAAATATCATATCAATAGCAGCAAATTTGACAAATCGTATTCAAAATCTGTCATATATAAATTCATTGAATAATTACCCTTCAAGTTTTAAAGAATTTTAACAATCGTAGAGCCATGCTTCGGCACGAATGGTCCGTCCCGACCGGTGCGGATACGGCCTCACAGAAAACCGGTTGTGACGAAACGCTTGCGTTTTTTTATCGTATAGTAGTTCCCACCCCCTCACCCCCTCTTCTCTTTCCTATCTCCTTATCCTCATAATGATCAAAGGCGCGTGTTTTTTTTTTGTTTTTTTTTCCCGACTTGCGCACTTACAACTCTTGTAATGCAGGTGTCCATGGACGGCGGTTGTCACTTACATTCAGGTGCCCCGTCTATTCGTCTGTCCCCCTATATTATAAAAAAAATGTTTCGAACACCGGTGATCCCCTTTCAATTTCAGAGTGAAATTATGTACCATTATCGTTTGACAGAACTGACGTTTACATGATCATTTATTCTGTCTGATTGTAATTTCTGTACATATACAATATGGAACTATTTAGAAATTAATGTATAAGTATGTTTATCAGTAGCCTGTACGCTTAGTGCAAGCTCTGCATAATTTGAGTTCATATTACTATTATAAATACAGCTATCTACTATTAAAATGTGGAAGTCTGGTTAAATGTATGTTGCTCAATCACGCCAGAATGGCTGAAAGCATCTGGATAAATCTCGGCAAAGAGTTAGTTATTTTTTATCACGTATATACGGTTCAAAATTTACACGCAAACCGAAATAAATGCCACAGCTAGTAGACGAATTCAACAAACTTTGACATAAATCAGGACCAGAAATGTGTAAATCTTTTTCCAGCATGTCTCCAGTATCTTAAAGACGTGCCAAATAAATGTGCCCAAGAAGGTTACTATACTGGACTATCGCGATACCTGAACGAAGAGAAGAAGTGTCATGTTTTCTCCATCTGGGGCATAGGAGGGGCGCCTGGACCAGGATCTGAACCTCCATCTGAAAATCCTTATGAGGTACAAAGTACATACACGGATACGCTCACGCCTGTCTAAAATACAACTGTAGTGTTCTGTATGTTCTCTACAACTCTAATCTTTAATTTGGATGACTTCATGTCGCAAATTGTCATATGTAGTCTCGACTTTAGGGATGGAAACAAGCATCAACTTCTCTTTCTTTTACGTAAGTAATAATGTATACATAATAATGTGTATATAATAATGTATATGTAATAATGTGTATTACATTTTTTTTCCTAAATTTATACTACTTTTAAACAAGTTCCTTCTTTTCTGTCCTATTCTTTACACCTACCACTTTTTATTTGTGTAACACTCGAAGGTTACCACCAGACACCAGATGGGCACGAAGCTTCTAAAAGAAAAATAAAAAAAACTACTTTACAAAATTGTCTTAACACCTTTATTTTATTGACAACGATTTATAAAATTATATAATAGTAATATACAAAGAAACAGCTATTTACATGAATAATAATAGCAAACAGCAATAATAATAACAGTCATCACGTAGACTATACATTAGACACTGTATAGCCATCATCATATAATGGCTATACAAAAAAATCACACGCTTTTTTTAACGTTACGGACGTTTTTGCCGGCTAGGGTACCCCTTCGCATAAGGAACTTCGTTCCAATAAATAAAGACAACTATCCTGAAAAAGGCTTGAGTTTAGGCAAGATTACTAGTATAGTGGGTCACACACTAGTATTCTCGGCAACCCCCCGTGCTAAGCTAAATTCTTGTTTGAGAGATGGTATCACGGCGGTAGTGCACTGGGTCGGGTTCGAAATCGCAACCACTTGATCGCAGGTCCGATGCCTTAGCCATTATGCTACCGTTATTAGATAACTTTGGTCATGGTCATAGGTTAACCAGGGCATGGACTAAGATTCAGAGAGCAACTATCAAAATCTTCTTTTAAGGTTCATCTTTTGTGTCTCCTGGCAGTTCTGAGTATGTTACCTGAAACGTCACTGAAGTCCTGCTCACCTGAAAGTCCTGCCAATGGTGGCGTATGTGTCAGGGGTTCGGCTCCCTATGAGATGGATGATGGCTGGCCCATGCGCCATGCTCGTAAATGAGGGCCGTTGATCGGGGATGGTCATCTTCAGACTGTTATTACTTAACATAGAATAGTAATAAACTTTATTTTAGAATGATGTATTGCAATGTCCTCACATATCTTATTTTATTTTATTACACCTATGAACTGTTACAAAAAACTTATGTAAAATATTTGAAAAAGAGTGTCCTTGAAGTTTTATGCTTGACCTTTTTCATAAGATCTACGTATTGGAACAGGCAACTAGCTTCACGACTGACTTAGTCTGACCGACTTCCTCTCTTGACAATTCAAAAATACCTATGATTGGTTCAGTTGAAATAAACGATTTTGATTTTGTTTTTGTAGGCTCTCATTGGATTCGGAAATGATCTAGAGACAGCGGTTTGGAAGTCAACTGGGGCAATTATCAGCGAGAAATTTATCGTTACCTCTGCACATGCCACGTAAGTATTATTGACATCAAAATCAATGAGACATAGTTTTCAGTTACGGTTAAAGCTAAAAATAAAGTATACACTACTCCTCACCTCATCCTTTGGATATTTAGGCGTGAGTATGAATCACCATGTATCCATAAATTTGATTTACAGGACTTCAGGAGACCTTCCTTTGAAGTACGCCGCTGTTGGTGTAAAGAATCGTAAAAGCGACAAAAATAATTGGCAAATACATACAGTGTCGAAGACTTATCAGCATCCACAGTTCAACAACAGATATAATGACATTGCATTAATTGAAATTAAAGATCCGTATGTATTAAAAATAATATTTATACTCCTAACTGCCTAGCTAATATTATAAGCGATATATTGTTGCATGCTTTTTTTGTGGTAACCCCCACGGTTTGTCACCCCACCGGAGCTGGCGATTAGGTGGTATGTGGGTCTCGAACCGATTAAAACCACACAAGAGCGTCCGGTGAGAGAGTGGTGTTCCGTCACAAGAGCGTCTATTACTAGGGGCCCCTCAGAAGGAAGATCCGGGAACCCCAGCAAACCCGTGGAACACGTACGTCACGCCATCGTCTCAGGCCTGCTTTTGCTGGGGTAACGGTCAGCCCGGCTTTTAGCAAATTTGAATTAAGAAAAGTGTAAATAAAAAGAAAATATTTTACTGTAAATATATGTTATGATTTTACTAGCCAATTCATTTTTAAATTATGAGTAAAACAATTAAAAGTGCGTATTTTATAGTCTGCAAGTCCTAAGTAACCATTAACATACACTACACGGTTCTATATTAATTTCAGAATTCGAATTCTTTACTTTTTCGTACGAATACTACGTGGACGGTCAGATCTATTTATGTCACAAACAGAGGAGCTTTCATTGTCCCTATCAAAAGTCCGGTACATAGACATTCGACTAATACCAAGCGGATGGAGACTTTTAAAACTGCATTCGGCCTCCGTACCTACTTTGTGTAATGCTATCACAACTATTTGGTTCTCTTTATCACCCCCTCCACTTTTCTGAAACGTATTTCTTTTTAGAATTACCTTTAATGAAAATGTTCTCCCGGCCTGTCTTCCTGAACCAACAGAAGAATTTGACATTACACAAGCCAAATTCAGTTCTTGGAAGGACAAAACTACAGACGCTAACAGTTTCTTGGATACGTCAAATATTGTAAGTATGGTACACGTTTTTTTATATTTTTATATAACTACCAGCTGATCCTGTGGTTCAAGTTAAGGTCCGTAAGGTGTTCCGCCCCAAACGGTAGCAGCGTGATATTTTATCTAACTACTTTTATAAAGCCGAAAGGTTGGTTGCATGGTGGTTACTCAACCACGCCAAAACAGCCTAACAGATGATTAAATTGATACAAAGATAGATTATGAAATATAACTTATAAAAAAATTTACGATTGTAATGTGTAAATCAACTACTGGCTTATTACACCTGGTAGCCTATTTTTAAGGTTTAATAAAAATATGAAGTATGTATATTTTTAAATCTCTCTTTTGTCTGTCAGTTGTGTTTTTTGTGAAGCTTTTGTAGGTCTCGATCGGTCACGCAGGCGATGCTACAGTCTTCCTGATGTAAAAAAAATGAGAACAAGTATATATTATTCCCTGGCTCTTCATTTTTTAATAAATCTATGTTATGTGGCTAGGTAATGAACTTACTACCGGAGAACGTGTATTAAAATAATGGTTGACAGTCACTGTTCCTCTCCAAAGGGTCGTGTGTTAAATAATTCTATTTTATTTTCCTAAAGAACGTTATCAAATGCAAAATATATTATCCACTAAGCTTATTTATAAATACATATTTTTATTTGTTTTGTCTGTATACTTGTTATGATGATATAACTGTTATGAAGATGTAAGAAATCTTTAAAAAAATCACTTGCATCATGTCAGCTTTTTTTTTATAATAAGATTATTATATCGTCTTTTTGTATTACAGTTGTATGTCAAAGAACTTACTTCTGAAGAATGTGATGCTAAAATAACTGAGGCGGAGGCACCTAACCCTGTTTCTTACAACAAATTATTGCCAGAAAAAGTTAAAAGCGACTCACAGCTTTGTTATGGAAATACGGACACTTGCTTGGTGAGTTAACTTCAAATTCGAAGTAATGAATTCAAAGTTATTGTTTCATTTAGTTGTTTAAACGTTATTTATTTATGCTTAGAATTTTTGATCAACATGTAATGTCACCGAAACAGCAGCTTGTTTTTGCATTTAGTTTTCGACAGTCCGTTATTGTAACTTTCGTTTCTTATTCAAATTTAAAAAGAATTATCTCTGTTTGTTTGTCTTTTGGGCATTGTGAGACTGTATATGTACTGTCTGATAGACACAACAACAGTCCACGTGTTTTTCTGTTTGTGTTCGTCTTAGAGCCTACAGTCCAATGCCTACACATATTAGGTGTCTTTGGAATCACTTTAACAGTGAGAGTGACTTACGTATAATATTACGAGATAACGTAAACAAAAAAATATAGTAATTTTAATGGGTAATTTTCCATGGATGACAATGCTTATTTCTTTTACAAATCTCGAATTATCAGTGGTAGAGCCGTTAGGCACGAATGGGCCGGCTCGATCGGTGCGATACGACGGCCTCACATGAAACCAATTGGAATCAACACTTGCGTTGCATTTCCCCGAAATTAGTGAGGTTTCCGGAGGCAACATAATCCCTATCCTTTTCCTCACCCTTGTCCCCCCTCCGCTTTTCCTATCTCCTCATACCTCTCTCTTCTTTCTCCTCCCATCATCTCTCATCACCATCAAAGGCGGGCTTACACTTACGACTCTCGAGTTGCAGGTGTTCATGGGCAGTTGTCACGTACTATCAGGTGACCCGTCTGTTCGTCTGTCCCCTATAATATTTAAAATAAAAATACCAATAAGCCTATGTTGTAGAGGGCTTTACAAACATCCAGTTAATGGATACAAAGAACACCCGGACTCAGGACAACTATTCGTCACACACAGTTTTGTCCCGTGTGGGAATCAAACCCACGACCTCTGGTTCAGCAGTCAGGATCACTAACCACTAGACCAAAGGACCCGGAACAATGGAACTTTTTTTACAACATATATTCTTTTTACCATCAATTTCCAGAATGTACCTGGCGGCCCCCTAGCAGTGACTACCCAGTACTCTCGCTGTATGAACACGGTGATCGGAGTCAACGCTTATGGGGATGCTTGTGCCCCCACCGTCTTCACCAACGTAAAACATTACACCCCCTGGATTGAGAGCATCGTCTGGCCTTAATAACTTTTTATTGTTGTCTTTTTATCTAATACCTTTAAACGAGCAATCCTTGTATATATGTATATAAGCTTAATCTCGGAAAAGGCTCCAACGATTTTTATGAAATTTAGTATGTGGTATGTTTTGGGGGCGATAAAGCGATATTAGACCAGGGCTGAAAATTTTTAATACAAAAGTTGTAGATCTTTTTATTACCCACAACTTTGCCTTTTAACTTTTTTCCATAGAACTTGTAGTTTATCCGGAAATCGAGATAAACCTCGAGGTTTTTTACCCTTATAAACTCACCCCCTTCCACTTCCTGACCTCAGATCGCCCGTAAATATTTTTTCCTTTCATTTTTGTAATATTGTCTTTCTTTTCTGATGGGTTGCATCCTACTATTATTTTTTATTGGTTTCAAAAAATATTTTTTATTTTTAATTTTTAGAAAACGTAGTTTTATCCGTGTTTTCAGGCAATGAAAAACTGTTACAATATTAGTAGAATACGAAGTTATATGTCGCCAACTGCACCAACTGCAAGGTTATAAAAGCTCAGGTGGGAAATCGGGCGGTACCAAAACCAGAAAACCCTTTCCCTTTTTTTCCAAATATCAAATAAAAACCGAGCAAAGGTCGTTCGTCCAGGTAGTAAATAAAAAAGCTTAGTCAATGATTTTTTTTGTTTTATTTAGATCGATAGATAGATTTACTCACAAACAATATGCTATGAATTCGTCTTACTTATCGCATGCCATTGGATGGATAGAGATATATTACCCTATATATATATATATATAATATAATATATGTATATTATTATTTATATTTTTCAGTGGTAGAGCCATACTTAGGCACGAATGTGCCGGCTCGACCGGTGCGATCACACGGCCTCACAGGAAACCGGTTGTGATGTAACGCTTGCGTTGCATTTCCCCGAATTGAGTGAGGTTTCCGGGGGCCCAATTCCCCCTCCCCCCTTTTCTCTCCCCTCATCTCCTTTCTCCTTTTTTCCATCTCCTCATCTCTCCTCTCTTCTTTCCGCTCCCTGCATCCCCCATCCCTCATCACCACTTGCAGCGCAGCGCACTTGCGACTCTTGAGTTGCAAGTGTCCATGGACGGCGGTGTCACTTACCATCAGGTGACTCGTCTGTTCGTCTGTCCCCCTAAAGTATAAAAAAAAAAGCTTAATTAATTATTTTTTTTGGTTTTATTTAGATCGATAGATAGATGAACTCACAAACAATATACTATGAATTCGGCTGACTTATCGCATGCCATTGGTTGGATAGAGATATATTGCCCTATTGATAATTAAGAAACGTATACAATACGTTTAAAATAAGATAGAAATAGGAACGAAAAAGATTGGAAAAGGTGTTAGAGATGGTACAGCATTGTAGGACGTGACAATTTTTGTTTTATTTTTCATAATATGGGGGACAGACGAACAGACGGGTTAGCTGATGGTAAGTGACAATGGCCGTCGCCGCTGTGGTGGGTTGCGGGGAGGGGAAAGAGGAGAGGGGGAGTTAAGCAAAAGCGTACGACAAACAGTGCTGTATTACACAGAACTGATGTGCTTTTATGTGACTACAAATTAATAAACTAAAAATAGACCCTTAAATTAAAGATCGAGCCCAAAATATGACCTTTTAAATTTTCTGTCTATCTAAGGCCAGACAATGTCTTCAATCCAGCTTGTATAAGATCTGACACGGGTGTACATGCCGGTACCACCGCTCACACCACATTGCCTGCCATATGACGTCACCCCCAGGATTGTGAATACACAGTCTTCGTGTTGCAGCGACTGTAGGGGACCACCGCTGTCGCCCTGTAAAAAATGAATGAATGATTTATTAAAAGAATGTATGACTGTTCAAATGAATGAATGATTGAATGAATGAATTAACGTGATTTATTTCTTTTCGAAAAGGAACTAAAAAAATATAATTGCAAGATATAGCATATCTTGCAATTGTATTTATTTTAGTACCATTTCGAATTATTCCTCAATAATTGTAAAAAAATTAAAACTATTCAACACAAAAATATATTTTTTTGGTATCCGTCTAGTTATTTCAGAGATTAAACCGTTAAAACGAACAAACAATAATCTTGCGCTTTATAATTAAACAACACCAAATGGGTACAACATGGCAGACGAACAGACGGGTCACATGATGGTAAGTGACAACTGTCGTACATGGACACCTGCAACTCATGAGTTGTAAGTGCGCTGCCCGCCTTTGGGGGGGGGGGGGAACTAGGAGTGCTTAAAAAGGAGAGGGGGTTGATCTTCTGCAAACCTTATTTTTACGAAATGCAAAACAAGCGTTGCTTCACAACCGGTTTTCTGTGAGGCCGTGGTATCGCACCGGTCGAGCCGGCCCATTCGTGCCTAAGCATGGCTCTCTCATGAAATTGTACTAACATCTTACATACGTATGTCACACTTTTACACACATCATACTTTCGATGGTTCTTACCTCGCAGGTGTCTGTTGGAATGGGCTGGACCATCCTATCTCCGTAACACATTTGTGTATAATTATCGAACCCGTTCACCAAATGTCTGTGAGGAGGATAATTCAATGAGCACTCCTCTTCACTAAATCTGTGCAACATTACCTGGAAACATTTAATAATTATTATCTCAAATCTTTGCATACTGTTGTGTTAAGGTCATCGGGTATCAGTGCTTAAGTAATATACCTTTGGTGTCTCTACAATATATAGTTCCATTACTCTATCACAAACCAGTTCGAGTCTGGGTATGCAACCGTGATTTGCTCTTATTGCTCATACTCCCCAATTATTCTGTATAAGAAATATCAATTTCTTTTCCATTCCATCCTCCCTTTTATGTAAATATACACCAAATTTTCCCATTAATTTCTAAAAGTGCCCGGAGACGGCAATTGCATGAGACGGTTCGTAAATGAGACTGAATTATAATCAGAAAAATGTGCCTGAATGTATGTATGTCACTATAAAATCTTTTCCCATTCCTGAGTAAGCTTTTGGTGAGGTCAGTAACTAGAACTACTCTGATGGCATGTCCCAAGTTGGGCTATCAAAAATACAACATCAAAAATCTGATATCTCGTCAGAGTCAAGTCACAGTAACTCACGAGGCACCGATGCCGCAGATGAGGCAATGAACTAGCCAGAAAAGGATCAGAGTTGGCTATGATAGGTCCTGAACCCCTTGTTCCCTTTTCCTCTGGGTGGTCTACATCAGTCATACGCCTTCATACTAAGGTAATGCATGACAAATACTGGACAGAGGCTAGCGGATGCAGACAGGCAAAGGAGGTTCTCCCTTGCATAGACCGGAGATTTTCCAGCGAATTCCAGCAAAAGCTAAAACTCCCACGTCAAAAACTACGGATACTGACACAGGTAATAACGGGTCATGGTCCTTTTAGGAGTGGCCACTTAACGGGTCAAACACCTGGGATCGCCAAGGACTCTCCCCGAGGTCATCGGTGACACCAGAGGTTTGATAAATTATCTTGAGGAGTTGGGATGGCAATAGCAGCCATTCACCCTGCACCCGCAGCCGCACAGAAGACGTCGAGTTGCGGATGCGGGAAGAACAACATTTTGAGTCAAAGATTCCGAACAAATTTGTCGATTCTGTGGGCATCTTATTTTTGAGATTCTCAAGTTATATCTAGGATAAGAATATCAGATATAAATACTTACTGATTGCAAGATGTCTGCCAAACCCTGTCTGTGTCCAAGAGCTCCCCAGCCGGTAGCAAACGCGTAGGAATCGGGCTTATCATCAACATGTAGACAGGCTGGACGGACTGCTGAGTTGAAGGAGATTCTGAAAGACAAAATGTATTCTTGTTAAGGCTAGGGTATTTTTGTCGAACAGATAATTAAAGGAGGCAGCAGCTATATTGAGTGGCTATGCTGCAAAACTGTTAATGCTACGACTCGGATGATTTAGGGGAAATCACTGATTTTTTAAATATTTTTTTTTTGGTTGACAATATTGGTTGTGAATATTTTTGGTTAACTATTAAGCTTGAAATTAAACATAAATTAAAGTATTAGTCGTTAATACAGCATTTTGTCACCTGATTCAAAAATAGTCCTGCTTCAAAGCTGAAACGAAACTACCTTCACCTGATGAGCATTTCGCTTTTGACGTTTCTTTCATTATGCTTGGCGAGCTTTGATGTTTTTTAGATGTGGTTCAGCGCTGGGTTGAAGTTACAGCAAAAAGTGGTACATTTTTGTAAAAATTTGTAAAAAAATAATGTCACATATGTAAATATGTGACATTATTTTAACCATCTGCCAAATTGTCCAATAAATTTTGTAGATTCTTTAGGTTTGCACTAATTTACTTTTTGCTTTTTGTAATCAAAGGCGACATGAATGACCACTTTTAGTATAATAATTAAGTTCCACTGTTATAATTAAAAGGCGGTCATAAGTTTGTTAACCTGATTTCTTTTAGTAAGATTCAACCATTTAGGAATAGGCCGATCAACACGTACACACAGCGTCGCCGCCAGTAGCGGCGACGCTGTGTGTACGTCTAATAATTTTAAATAGTTTTTGAAACAGGACGATTCCAAATAATTGTTGAGAGCAATTTTATGAAATAAAGATATTAAATTAGAGTTTTAAGGGGGGTAGCTTTTTGTAGACAATTAGGCCCTGTATGACTTTATATATACTGCTATACGAGCAGACCGAAGCAAACCAGAAGTAAAACTTAAAGGCTAGACTTTAGATTAAAATGTTGTCACTTACAGTCTGTCAGTTTCCAGTAATGCAATGTCGTGGTACTTGGAGGGTGGTCTATACCCAGGGTGACGGATAGCTTGTTGTACGTTGTACAGCTGCCAGAACTCTGCAGGATCTGACCGCTTCAGAAGACCCAGACCGATATACTTCACTGGACCTCTGTAAAGTGTTAATGCGATTTAATAAAAAAAAGAAACTGTTTTATGCCTATCTAGGGCAAATCCACCAAAATGCATAACAAATCATTCACAGTTTAAACTATGTATTCGGTTGTGGAATGCATTGCCTGTGACGAGGAGACGCGCTAGCTACATTAAGCAATTTCAGGTTTTGTTTTTTTTTTAATATGGTGGCCACTTTATTTTAACATATTTTTCTCTTGAAACACTTGACATTGGCGTCATATCTGTGCTGGAGAGAGACCAGTTATCACGTTTAATAAACAAGTTATGCGAGCTGTGGTGGGAGTGGTGCGGAGTGGGGTACACGGGTCGGAGAGCCGACCTCTCACTAGGGATGAGACATACTTAGAAATTTGTGTACCCGGCCTTCAAGGTATATTCAAATACCTGGTATAGAAACCAGGTTCCAAAATACTTCTAAGTATACGGGTAGATACTTTCATATGTCATAAGTAAACGTAATTACTCTTTAAGTATGCCTCCAATACGACGCTTCCAGTACATATATGCGTTAAAATTAATTACGTTCAAACTCACTAGCGGGCGTAGTTAAAAGATTCTAAATCACTTTATTTATTTTTAAATAGTCTCTTCATTTTCAATTTTTATGCGGCTTTTTAACTTCTATTTTGTTTTATACGATCTTAAGACTTTTTTGTTTTGTTGCATAAATGGCAGTTGTTGCACTTTTCGACTGCCAGTTTGCGCTCATCTCTCTGGCAATATGTTTCCCGCAACGGAAAATAGTCGTTTACTAACAAATATTAACAATGTACACTCCACAGCTATGTATACACATACATACATGAGCACTCTATTAGTTTTATTACACTGTTTTTTAAGAAAATATAAAAAATCTAAACATTGTTAACCTAAGTGGTACACCAAACAACTTAAATTATAAAAGCTTTAAACATACACCCTATAGCATACATAAGGGTGTACTTTGGGTATACAAATTTTGTAATTGACCCTAAAACACCTACGATAGGACTAACCGAAATGGACCCGAAGTGTAGCAGGCTACATTCAATTTGTTATGATTGCATAGTTAAATGATTTCTTTATTGATAATTACATGGTTAAATATTTAGGGTTAAAAATCAAATCACCTTTTAAACTATTCTTAAAGACTGTAAAATTAATAATTTATTTACATAGTTTAATTCCTAACCTAAAAAACTTAAACACGTGCGACGCGTACTATCGGTCTATACAAATACGGGCAATGGCGGTAGACCTAGTTAGTCGCGCACGAACCATCAGACAGAACACATCACTGTCATTGTACTAATACTGATTGTTACTTCACTGAATAAAAGTTATTTATAGTGTACCGTGTATACATTTGAGGAAAATAATCAAGTGTGACGTCAGAATTGCAGCTTTGTCATGTATAATGTAAGAAAAAAAAACCTGTTATCCTTTTTCTATCGTGCGGAAACCCCAACGGGTCATCACCTCACTGGAGCCAACAGTGAAGTGGTATGTCGCACTCGAACCGACTAAAACCACACGGTGTTCCGCCACGATGCTATTACAGAGCACACGGAAAATCTTAATCTACAAATTTAAGATATACCGTATTGCCTAAATAAATTTCAATTTTTAAGTATTTACTTTAAATGTAAGTCCCATCTATTAAATTACGAATGACATTAAAATCATACATACAATCTGATACTGGATAAGCAGTGACCGGCAGTGAGAATGAATCTTTCACTGATCACCGTTCCTCCGCACACCCAGAGCGCTGTATCAACAGTGTTGCCATAGCCCAGTAATGCCTGAAAAACAAGATTACAGTTTGGTCAGTCTCTTTGAAAAAAGTTTCTATCCACTTCAACGCCTTTCAAAATAATAAATTCCAATCAAATACATACATATGTATTTACATACACTCACGCCTAAGTATTCGAAGGAAAGGCAGAGGCATCTGCAAAGCTCATTTTAACCAGCCATGATTCAGTCCCACTTAATGGAGGGCAAGACTAAAACCTCCACCCGAAACCCTTTTGTGACTATTTGTCAGAACTAACTGTCGGATATATGTACAGTCCAATCCTTTAGTCGCCTTTTACAATAAACACTGGAATCGATTGGGTTGCCTATTCTCCTCTACAGAGAACCACAAGGCAAATAAATTGCATGAAGCTGTTATAGTCAATCTTAATTTTCCTCTCCTTTAGATAGAAATGTCTTCAAATTAAAATGGCACCAACGTCGTGAACAAATCTTTGTTGACCAAATGACGTAGATATCGTTACATACATGCAAATTAAAACAAGACATTTAATCGCATTGAGAATCTCTTTTTTTTCAAAGTTGGTTAAAAAGTTTTTTAAAAGTTTTTTTTTCTTGTTATATTATGGGGACAGACGAACAGACGGGTCACCTGATGGTAAGTGACAACCTCCGTCCATGGACAACTGCAACTCAAGAGTCGTAAGTGCGTTGCCCGCCTTTGTAGGTGATGAGGCGAGGCGAGGGGATGGGAAAGAGAGGGGGATGAGGAGATGGGAAAAGAGGCGGTGGGTCAGGGGAGAGGAAAAAGGAGAGGGGGAGTAGGACCTCCGGCAACCTCACTAATTTAGGGGAAATGCAGCGCAAGTGTTGCTTCACAACCGGTTTTATGTGAGGCCGTGGTATCGCACCGGTCGAGCCGGCCCATTCGTGCCTAAGTATGGCTCTACGACGTAACAAATATCTGTGTCGTCGTCACGTGTCACGCGTCACGTGTCACGTGTCACGTGTCGCGTGTATCGTTCTTGGCTTTAGCAAAAATTCAATCAACGGACACAAAACACCCAAACTCGTGACAAATATTTGTGGATCACACTCAGAGAATCGAACTCGGGACTTCTGGTTTAATAGTCAAGGTCACTAACTACTAGCCTAACAGCCCCGTCAAGATTGATCAATCGAGTGGACAAACGAGAAGATGGGTCATCTTATGGTAAGTGACTTCAGCCGCCCATTAAGTCTTGCAACTCAAGAGCCAGAAAAGTGCTGTCCACCTTTTAGAGTAGGGGAAATTGAGGAGGGGAAGGGAAAAGGAGGGGAAGATAAAGGAGTTTGGGCAGACGGTAACCTCATTCACTCGGTCACAAATTGCAAGAATTGTTTAACAGCTGGTGTTCTGTGACGCCGTAGTAATACCCCGGTCGAGCGGCCCGTACGTGCCGAAGCATGACTTTCCGACGTTAAAAGTTGCATATCAGTGGTTCGTAGTCGGTATTCTGGAATTTAGTGCCCATTAACTTAAACCTTAAACCGTATATAATAGGCCAGTTGGTCTAGTCGTTAGAAATCTGCTGAAATTATTTATTTCTATGTCCGGGTGTAGTTTATCTATGTATGTATATGCACAGTGTCAGTTAATTGCCCGTAAACGAACACAGGCGATGGACCTTCGATGATACATAAAAAAAATGACCTGATGAAAAATTAAGCCAGCAGTGAAATGTACAGCTGACGTCATGGAATTGGAATCGCTTTTTTTCTAACCCATGATGAAAGGTATGATTAGTACCATCACCTGTCTTTCTTTTCGGCGTTTCTGTAATACCGTACATATGTCTATGTATTTAGTAATATATGGGCAATGTATATTAGACATTGCATAGCTTGGGATCCGACGATCCTGTGTGAAGTGTCAGAAGATCAGAGAAGAGAGAGAGAATTGTTTGTTCACATAAAATTTTGTCCCATATTGGAATAGAGCCTACGACCTCCGGCTCGGCACTCAGGTTCACTAATCACTAGACTAACAGCCTATCATGTGATGGAAGGAAATGAAGAAGTTGAAAAAAAGAGGTTTTAATTACCATGTGAGGATATTGTCCTCTCTTGGCATCGACCCCTCCAGATCCGCCTCCTCCTGATCCGTATTTGGATTTTAATTCCTCAAAAATTGTACATTCGTTCACTGGATCCAGATTTTTTGAATACATTTTTATTGGTCGATATTTCTTACATGGATAATCTAATTGATGGATGAATTCTAAACACTCTGGAACAATTGCATAATAAGTTTAGTTCAAAAGATGGACTTTAGATAAATGTTTTTGAATTTTACTAATTAGAACGAAAATTCATTTGGCGGGGGTGAGTAGTTCTTTATAGTTTGTCGCTTTTCGCTAGATGGCGCTAATATATGTTTACACTGTATGTCGATGTCATTGCACTGACAAAACTGAATATGCATGCATTACTTTATTTGTTATAATTTTATTCGATATTTTATGTAGCTGTATATATATATGTACAAAACAAAAATATTCAATGTCAGGAAAGCAATTTGAAGCAGTGCTTAGAAATTGGATAAAAACAGCCAACCTACAAGAACACTTCTAACGCACATTATATAAAACTCTGAAACACACCGAGGACATTCGCATTTGTTATTGTAGACTTTTATGTCATAGTTACTCTAAGAAATGGCATTGCTTTTCAAATATTTAAATTTCGAACCATTTTTTTTTTTCAGTTTTAGAACGTTTATTTTTTTACATTCCTTTATTTTTTATTTACGAAAATAACAGTTAAAATGGTAATTCAAATCTAAAATACTGATAGAGGTCTAAATGTGAATTACCGATTAATTAAATTAAATCACGAGCATATTTAATATAATTGCGTTTTAACATTGATAAATATTAAAACGTATTTATATTGTTGGTGTACACAGGAACTTTCTAACTAGGGTACACCTGAGGCCCCGGCTTTAAGACCATAACCCCCGGTAAGGTGGGGGTTTCCACACAAAATAAAAGCTATATTGTAGGGGTTCGTATATACACTGATATCTGTTAAAAAAAGATTAGGAATATATTAACTTACTGTCCCTAGCTTTGCTGGTCCCACTCTTGGTTAAAATTCCCAACTGAGAGTTGAACAATAATAGCCTGAAATAAAGCATTAATTACTACACGTATCAAATATGACGTCAACTGTCAAACCGCCATATTGCTTTGCAATTAGTATGCAACTTTACTAGAAATGTTAGTTAATAAAAAATGCCACATGCCTGTGTCTTCGAAGGGGTAAGCAGAAGTGTGTTAAGCACCAGCATTGTGCCATTTGGAATTTGATAATTTTGAGATATAAATGACTATGTTTATAACTTTGTCTATGTCTATCTGTTACTTTTTCACAACTAAAAGGCTGAAACTATTTTTATTAAATTTGATAAAGGGATACAAAGAGCACCGGTGCGATACCACGGCCTCACAGAAAACCGGTTGTGAAGTTGAAATGTTTCCGGAGGCCCAACTCCCCTCTCCTTATTCCTCTCCCCTGACCCCCTGCCCCTTTTCCCATCTCCTCATCCCCGTCTCTTTCCCCTCCTCGCATACCCTCATCCCCCGCAAAAGGCGGGCAGCGCACTTACGACTCTCCAGTTGCAGGTGTCCATGGACAGCGGTTGTCGCTTACTATCAGGTGACCCGTCTGTTTCTCTGCCCCCTTATAATATAAAAAAAAACTGGGAAACGACATTGTTTATTGACAAAGCATGCTAGTAAGATATACATATATGGCCAATAACTTTGTAATTATTATGTTGTAAATAATTATAAAACTTTCGTGTCATGGTCGCAGCCAATAGTCCGGTCAATTTAGACATAAAAATAGTGGTCAAATAAAGAAAATTCCGACAGAGCCAAATCTTCGTAGAGACCTTAGGTTTACCACAAGGAATAAAGTGTCAAAAGTCCCCATCAGTCCCATGTGAGCTTAGGGACTTATTCGGGGCCCAAGGTCAAAATTTTAGGTATTTTGGATTTTTCTCGAAAACGGTAAGTTTTATCGAAAAAGTACCTTAGAACAAAGTTGTAGATCTTAAAATTCTCTATAAAAATGGTCCCTATGATTTTTTTATTCCCCTCAAATACTAATTACTAAAGGAATTCGGTTTCTTCTTGCGGTTTATGGAGCTCCAAAAAAAATTAATTGCATAGATACGTACAGATATTTAACATTTGTAAAAAATACACGAAACAAAAAGCAAGTACAGCTATCTTGTCTTCCTCCAACATGGGCATCTGCTACTCAACATTTGTTTCGAGTATACTATCAAGTTCAGACATGGCAAGGCAATGAACTGAACCCTGAAGACTGGGGTTGGCAATTGATAAATAATACTTTGGAACCGATTCGAACTTTACTGCCCCCTGCTCCAGAAAAACTTCTTAACACTATTTTTTGCAATTGTAAGAAAGGTTGTAGTGCCAAATGTGGCTGTAAAAAAGTAGGGTTGCAGTGTTCTCCAGCGTATACCAATTGCCAAGGTGTCTCTTGCTCAAATGTTCAATTAAATACAAGAGAGGAAGATTCATGTGATTTTGATGAAGAGACAACTGATTCATCTTCATTTGAACAATTTCTAAGCGTACATCAACAGGAAGGAGAAGAACAAGAATAAGAAGAAATTGAAGAAAACATGATTGTTGAAGTTGAATATGAAAAGTATGAGTCAGATTAAAGTAATAAAAAAAAGTTAGAACGACAGTTAAACTCAGTAACCCATATCAATAATCTTCATACTATTAAATAATTATTGTTCCTGAAAATAACGTTATAAAGGTTCGTGGACTAGGCCTACCGGGGATACCACGTTAAAAAAAACGCGCCGAGTACACTACCTCATAGGTGGTGTGGAAATGTGTGCATATTATGTAGAACGTGATTCTTACAAGCGCAATATCTGGGAAATAGTGGGTCTTAGAGAAAAAATTATAGGGACCATTTTTATAAAAAATTTCAAGATCTACAACTTTGTTCTAAGGTACTTCTTCGATAAAACTTACCGTTTTCGATAAAAATCCAAAATACCTAAAATTTTTACCTTGGGCCCCGAATAAGTCCCTAAGCTCACATGGGACTGATGGGGACTTTTGACACTTTATTCCTTGTGGTCAACCTAAGGTCTATACGAAGATTTGGCTCTGTCGGAATTTTCTTTATTTCAATTGTCTAAATTGACCGGACTACAACCCTTAAATGGATTAAAGCTGAACCACTTAAAGCTGAACATATAAGTAGCAGCATAACATAGAAGTAATTGAAACTGCGATCTGACTGCCGAGATCCATACATACTTAATTTGTCGAATGGCGGTATCGAATGGCAGTAGAGTGAAGTTAGAATCAAATTGTAAATCACACAATAAAATCCACCATTTGGGGTTGGAACTCACAATTCCAAATATGGTAATGAAATCAGTTAAATTTACCTCGTATCGGGGACCAGTTGGCAATCGGTGCAGCATATAATAGGCGATCTATCACTAAATGAACAGACCTGCAATACAAACAGTTGATTTTATAAAAGTAAATCTTTCCGCATTACTATAAATTGCGTGAAAGTTTGAAGAGTTCGCTTTGTTTCTTCAGGATCGCATGATCAAATCCTAACCCAAAAAAAAATCCAAATCATTCCACGCGTATTCGATTAATCGTGTAACATACATAAACGAAATAAAATAATTTGACAAATTGATAATCTCCTCTCTTTTGAAGTTAAAAAATATTCAGATAACAGTGCCATCTATGTCCAAGATTATCACAACTTTTACTTTTGGTTTTAGCATCAATAAAACATATATATAAAAAATGCACAGAAATATCGAAGAAATTTATTTATACACACAAATATTTTTGCTAAGTAAGTTGTCACTAACCATCAGGTGACCCGTCTGTTCGTCTGTCCCCCCCACCCCCTATAGTATATAAAAAAAGTAACGTTCGAACTAGCGACAACATAAGTTGTCTTCATATATGATTAAAACAATTAACAAACAAAAGCGTCTACTGTGAATGAACTTTTTGGCGTAACTACTTTTTCAGTCCGAAATCATGTTATGTTCTTTATTTTCCTCCGAAATGTATCTTTCAAGATGATAAAAAGAATATTAAATTTACGTGTCACTGCGTTTGTTAGTGGTGACTGTACTTTTGATCTGAAACGTCAATCTCAACTTCTGATTGACTGTACTTCCCCATTTAACTTACTAGAAAGGAAGAGATTCTTAGATCTTGTATTTTTACCACTTTATAAGATAAGATATATATTTTCACAAATTTATAAGATAAGATATATATTTTTACCACTTTATAAGATAAGATATATATTTACAACACTTACAGGTGGAAATACTTTACTCTCAATATCCTTGACAGCACTCAGACATCTGTACACACTCACGCATTGACCCCTTATTCCTTGCCATGAGCATGAAGCACCTGTGGATAAAACAGACACTATAAATAGACGACGACACTATTTTCGTCGACTCTACAATCAGAGTAGGGGATTTTGGGATTTACTCGAGCGTGGCAGACTAATAAAGACATGGCTCAGCAGCTCCCCCACATATGATATATTTGACTAAACATGGTTCAACAGTGGTAGAGCTATTCTTAGGCACGAAAGAGCCGGCTTGACTGATGCGATAAAACGGTTTCACAGAGATAAGGTTGTGAAGAAGTTGCACATCTCCGAAATAAGTGAGGTTTCCGGAGGCCAAACCCTCTCTCTCCTTTCTCCTCACCCTTGGCCCCCTTCCTTTTTCCGATATCCTCGTACCCCTCCCCCTCCCCTCCTTCCTCATCACCCTTAAAGGCGAGCAGAGCACTTACAACTCTTGAGTTGCAGGTTTCCATGGACGGAGGTTGTCACTTACCATCAGGTGACCTGTCTGTTGGTCTGTCCCCCTATAATATAAAAAAAACTGCTTTAGTGAAGTGGTTTGCGAGTACCATAGAATGGATTATTTAATGATGGGGCTCATTGACTAATCAGCGTATAACGATATGAACAGTTAAATGCATGACCATTTCATGACTTTTTTTTATAAGACAACTCCCGCATTAGGATTAATTCCTGTGTCGCGGGGGACTTTACAAACATTCAAACAACGGACACAAAGAACACCCAGACTCAGAACAACAATTTCTGGATTACACAAAGTGTTGTCCAGTGCGGGGATCGAACCCACAACACTAGGCGCGGCAGTGTAGTGGCGAGGCGACTACTTAATCTGCTACGCTATCCGTGCAGTTGAAATTTAAACAAAATTTATATTTAAGGGGGGCTCCCATACAACAGACTTGATTTTTTTGCAGTTTTTTATAGATAATGGTACGGAACAGTGCACTTATCTATAAAACTTGCCTGTGCGAATCCGACTCGCACTTGGCCGGTTTTATTTTTCCGCTTTTATGAGAACAAAATATGCTAACCTTCATCCACTCTTAAGTATTGAGGGAACACAAAAGCTACACTAAACAGGAATACAAAATGACGTAACATTTGCACGCAAAAAAACATTCTTACACAACCGTATTGAGGAAAATCTAAGCGAGGACTAAATACGTATATCATTATTTGAAATGATTATATCATAGTATGTGATGTACAAAAAATCATTCCTATTATGATGGGAATAGAGTTTAATGTGCATTGTCTTTTTTATTCTTATTAAAAAGTTTTTGCTTAATTACGTACTACTTTCATTGATTTATGAGTTCTTTAGTTTTGTATCTGCTTCTATAAATGATTAGTCAAAACATTATTAAAAAAAAAATAGCACATTGATATTGAGAAATGGTTAATATTCCTGCTGAACCAGAGGTCGTTGGTGGGTTTGTGAATCACATGCGTTCTTTTCCCGCAGAACGTATGTGATCCACAGATATAGTTTTTAGTTGTGCCAGAATCTGGTTGTTCGTGTATGTCTCTGTTATTTTGGCAACTGGAATTTGGTACCACTGACGTAAAATGCTTGCTGTAGCCATCAAGCAGGCACTATTTGACTGTATACATACTGTCTGATAGATAACAGTCCCTGGCGTGGCCCTATTCTACTCCACCGTAAACCACACGGCAGTCATCACAAGGACACGATGACATCATAATGTATAATTTTACCGAATAGTAATAAATATGAGGAAGAAACCGGTACATACACACCAAGAAGATTCATTTAGTTATAACATTGCAAGATGCCTTTGAAAAAACCAGTTTCACTTGTAAATCGTAAAGCGAGCGTAGATATCTACTTTTAAAATACTGCATAAATAAAGAGACGTGACTTTTGTGTTTGCTAATGTATTGTTTCGTTATAATATCAGTTGTAGCTATAATTTAATATAAATAGTAATGGATTAATGTAGTGCAGAAAATGTTTGTGTGTTTCTTCGTTATTGTAAATATCGGTGAGTAATATTTTCGTAAGATGTATTAAGACAGAAATATGCAACACTCAATGACCTTGCTAGGCTTAAATTGTTTAAGTGTTAGAATGTGAGTTTGTTACCTGTTTGTAACTTATTACCCAAGTGGACAAAAAGGGGCGGTTTGATACATTGCAACGTGTATCTGAAATGACACCTGTCATTTGAGATGGGGGATACACGTTGAAATATATTATTATAATTATTTTACTATAGTATTATAAATATGTTATATTTATAATATATATTATATTATAGTATTATAATTATATTATTTGAATGATTTATAATCAAAACATACAAAGAATGGCTTTGGTCCAGTGATTAGTGACCCTGAGCCAGAGGTTGTGGGTTCAATTTTCACATGGGACAAAAACTTGTGTGATCGTTGTCCGTCCGTTGCTTGAATGTATGTAGAGTCCCCTGCGACAAAGGAGTCGGTGTTGCGAGAGTTTAAAAAAAAAAACTTTGAAAATACATACATAACTCACGCCTGTATCCCCGTAGGTATAGGCAGATTCCTAATAAGCGCCTACATTTTGCCGTATATAATTTAGTACCATTTACCTAAAATCCGGACGTTTTATATAGATTTATATGAAAAATTTGAAATACATTGACAGGCAGGGGATTAGCCGTAAAGTTCGCCTACCTATAACTCGAATTGGCTGGTGCTGAGAACACCAAGCACTCTAAATAAGAGCAGCAAGACAAAAAATCACCTTCTTGGTAGTAATGCCGTATTTTAAATTTATTTTTACTTAATTAATCAAATTATTTATTATTTTAGTTTCTGTCAAGTTATCGAATCGGTCATATTTATGTATACGAATATAGTAGAGCTCAAGAGTTTTTATGAACTCACTTATCTCAGAAACTACTGATCCGATTTGAATATATCCTTTTGAATTATATAGCTCGTTTATTGAGGAAGGCTATAAGCTATGAAACATCACGCTGCGACCTTTAGGAATGGAGCAGTGAGCATAAACGCAGATAAAACTGCGAGGAACCGCTGGTTTATTTATATTAAACTAGCTGCCCGTCTCAGCTTTTCATGGGTGATGAGTGACCAGATCGATATTTAAAAGAACTCAATTGTTTTTTCAATATATTTACTAATAGCTCCATGAGTACGACAAAAGAAACTATGTGCATTGATGTGTATTTGATGGATATTTTTGCGAAAGATATCCATCACTACTAAAATCAAGAGGAAAGAAACGTGAAAGCACAAATAGAAAAGATATGCCAACCATGATAGCACCCACTCTTACCGTAGTAAAACATAGCTCGTGTTACAGTTCAGTCAGGCTATTCAATAGACTTCCTCCAGAAATAAAATGTTTGATTTATGCAAAGGAATTTGAGTCCAAACTTAAGGCATTTCTTGTTGATGGGTGCTTCTATTCAATTGATGATTTTATGAAATAACGCGATAATATAACTTGCATTATCATTTGTTACAATTAATTCTCTTGACATAAAAACTTAATTTTTACTTTTGACATACTTGTAATTTAATATATTTGTCTGTCTTTAATTTAAATTATTTTGTCATTTAGATTCCTACTCATTTTATTCTTATAATGTTTTATTTCATGAATATTCTTTGTTTTTAAAAATTTAATTTAAATTAAGATCATTGTATTTCAACACAATGCAATATTTTTTATGAAATAAATAAATTGGACATGGGAGGGCTACGTGTAAGGTGCCTCCTATATGCTGACAATCAAGTTCTACTTGCTTCATCAGCGGAGTACTAACCAGATAATGGTAAATAGCATGAACTTGGCATTGAAAGATAAAGGTATGAAGGTAAATGGCAATAATAGGATAGTTATGGTTTTAGAAAAGAATGAAGAAATGTATGACAAGTAATATTGTATACCGTGAGACTTGCTGTCGAAGGATGGAAGATATATAGGAGATATTGAAAGCGGAGTACATGCGGGTAATCGTTTGCTTTTATGAGTAGTCAATCGATACCGAAGAAGGCACGCCTAGTAGCTCATAACAGTGTGCTGGTGGCAGTATTCATGTATGGTATTGAAAGTTGAATACGGCAAAACAATTATGAAATTAGCAAAAATTCTATTGAGACACACAGACAGAAAGAGGAATGTCAATATTCGGAAGAAGTGTGGCTTGGAAAAGACGCAGTTGTAGGTTTAATGACAGTAGAGGAAGCATGTACCGATCTGTTGTCTCTATCTACCCCAATGGGAGAAAGGCGTATTGTATAGTGACTGATTTGTGTTGTATAAACCAAGATAGCTACAGAACTTCTTTTAAAAAGAAATACACATGTACATTTGCAGATTTTCTATTAGTGTATATGAACTTCTTTCATGCTTAGGCACTTATAGGCTCGACCGGAGTAATACCACGGCCTCACAGAAATCCGTATGTGAAGCAATGCTTGCTTGCCCAAATGAGATTACCAGAGACTGAACCCCTATCTACTGATTCCCCTTCCTCTCTTTCAACTCTTCTCATCGTCACCATCTTTCTCCTTCCTTCGTCCTTCCTGAACTCTTAAATATGGGGATTGCACTTGAGAATTTTGAGTTGCAGAATCGATGGGAGGCGGTAATCACTTACCATCAAGTAACTTGTCTGCTCATTTGCCATCTATACCATAAACAAGTTCTTATACATTTTGCTCTATACCATAACTATTTAAAAGATTTAAACTTAAATAATTGTTTCAGTTACGTCAACAGTAATAGCAAAATTGGCCGAAGATGGAGTCTTTCCTTGCGGGTAATTTGTTTTAAATTCATACTTATTTATATATTTATAATAACACGTCCTCAGTTTCTACCTCAAGGGCAAGAAAATATTATTATTTTGATTGATTTGATTTAGGTCAAGAAGTGTCCACTTGTAAACGACAAATTGTAAGGAGTTCGCATTTTAAACTAAAATGGCGATATTGTCAGAGATGATATGATATGAACTTACTTCATTATGGGGAAAGTGAAGTACGCTGAGTTGGAATATTTAACAGTTTTATTCATATTTATTTAAATCTACGGTTTTACTCACGTGTGTATTGCGCGGATGGTTGACTAGTTGCGGTCTCGACAGGAGACCTTTCTCAAGGAGTAAGTCGTCCAGGCGCGATTGTACTGGATGTCACACTGAGTAAGCGACGTTAGCATCTGTTTTTATATCTTTCGGACTTAGCGGACGAGCTTGTTTCGTTATTTGTTGCGGTGCTTTTTTTTTTTAACGTGTGGAAACCCCCCCGGGTACCACCTCATCGAGTAAAACTCGATGTAGTGGCTATGTCGGAATCGAACCGACTAAAACCACACGGTGTTCCGACACAAATGTCTGTAGTCGGGGGTTAAGGTATAACCTAGGAAGGATGTCCCTCGACCCCCGACAGACGTGACCACCTGTTTATAAAACAGGTGGTCTCGAAACATGTTAGGAATTTCCTTCCCAATCCGAGCTCGAAGGGCGCGCGTAGATCGCGTCACGCCACGTTTCGTCTTCTTCAGGCCAGCGATCATGGAGGCCGTAGATCGTCTCTACGGCGCCTGGAGCGTCCTCTGTGAGACGGGAGAGTGCTAGACCTCTCCCGTTCCCTTTCCGCCACCTCTTTGGCGTACATCACCTCGCAATATGAGGCGGCGGAATCCCACGCGCTCTCACTTTGTACCATGGCTAGCACCATGGTCTCTAGCGAGAGGCTTCCCACACCTATAGCTGTCTCGAGGACGTGGCGTTGTTGACTCATCGCTGGACAGGCCACCAGTGTGTGTAGGGCAGTATCCTCTGGACAACCTCCGCAGTGGTGGCACGCAGGCGTTGGCTCCCGGCTTATGCGACACAGGTACTTCCCGAAGCAGCCATGGCCAGTAAGCACCTGTGTCAGCCGGTAAGAGAGGCTGCCATGATGCCTCTCAAGCCATTCCTCCATGACCGGCCTTACAGCCAGAATTGTGGCGTGTCCAGCACTTGGTCGACCAAGTCGCTCTTTCCACTCAGCCATGAGTACCTGGTGGACCTGGAACCTCTGAGCCTTGATTACGCCGGATAAAGGTCTGAATCCAAGGTCCAGCATCTTCTTTCGTAATTGGTATGAGGATGCAAGGGCTTTTGCTTCCAGGTCCCATGGCATAGTGCCGGCTAGGAGATTCGCCGCTTCAAAAGAGATCGTGCGATATCCTCTTATAACCCTGACGGACATCACCCGCGGCGGGCGTCGATGTAATGCGAGGTTACCGTCCGTCAGGGTTCCTGCCCAGATTGGAGCCCCATAAAGGACCATAGATCGCACAATCCCCAGGTAGAGTCTCCTGCAGGAGGCATCGGGCCCTCTTATGTTTGGTAGCAGCCGCGAGAGTGCGGCCGCCGTCCCCATAAGTTTGGGAGCCAGACTTCGGAAGTGAGGTCCGAAGTCCCATCGGCTATCGAGTACAAGTCCCAGATACTTCATTGTCGGTTCGATGCCGATGCTGATGCCTCCAACTGTTAGCCTAGATCCTACAGGTGGCTTATTCCGAGGCCCATGGAAGCAAACGACCTCAAATTTGTGTAAAGCCACCTCAAGACCTAGTCGCCGTATTCTTAGAAAGACATGTGCGACTCCGGCCGTGGTCTTAATAGCTGCTTCGCGGTGCGTCTTGCCCCTTGCTGTCACGAGCGTGTCGTCAGCGTAACACATTACAGCAACCCCATTGAGAAACTAGGATTGGGCCTAATACCGATCCCTGTGGAACACCGCATGACATTTCTTGCCGACCGTGGAAAGAAGATGAGGAGAGAGAAAAGGGGAGGGGGAAGGACTTTCGAAACATTCTAATAATCAATCTACAGACACAAAGAACACCCACCCAGACTTAGGACAAGTATGTTAGGGTTACTAACCACTAGCCCAACAGGCCACTCACGTACGTTATAGGGGCAAGCCTAGGGATGTTAGGTCACAGCTCTCTGTGTTAGGTATGCCCCGACAATACAGCGGAAGTACGGGGGCACATTGTGATAACGAAGTGCCTCCGTAATAGAAGTCCAGGGCAAGGTATTAAAAGTGTTGGCAATGTCGAGAGACTCTGCCAACATTACCTCACCCCGGGACACTGCTTCCTCCGCCAGGGCTCTAACGCGCATAGCTGCATCTATAGTAGAGCGCCCCCTGCGGAAACCAAATTGGTTATCCGCTAGGTCCGGACCCACACTAGAAAGATGCTCGACGAGGCGGTTCACAATGATGCGCTCGAAGAGCTTACACACCTCGTCGAGTAAAACAATGGGTCGGTAGGCGGTTGTTGCGGTGCTGTTATAACCAGGCGCTGTAGTACATAAACATGTTAACTGAGTACAATTATTATATTCTAATTTTATTCCAATTCTTTTATTTACGTTTCTTATGAAAATAGTGCCAGTTCGAAACGAAAGCTTGTCTTTCCTTATTTATTTTTCTCATTTTAATCTTTAGCATTTAGCGCTTTCCTAAAAAAAATTACTTTTGTTACAGTAATGCCTCTCATTTGAAGGCTTTGGGCCGACACTTACTGATATATAGAGATGGTGCTCCTTACATCTTATCTCTGTAGTTATGATACTAAGAACCACTGGCCTGTCCTGGAGGTCCTGAGTCCGATTCCTACAAGGGACAAGAATTTGTGTGATTCACAAGTATTTGTTCTGAGTTTTAAGGTTCTATGTGTCCATTTATTTATTTATTTGCGTAGTCTCCGCGACATGAATCATCATTGCTAATTCGGGAATTCTAAATAAAAATATTTTTCGGTTATAGAATTGGTCTTTTTTGTTTGGTTGAACACTACAACTAGTTATATTATATTGGCTAGTTATATTATGTTGTTCGAAAAAGTGTTTTTGATCCAAAATTTACATCGCCATCTATGGAGATATGTGTAATCACTTACACACTCTCCAAAAGACATCGTAGTGCCTTTGATGCTATTTAAATGTCTGGGTAAATTTGCTTCGGTAACAGTGTCAATGTTTTTAGTAATATTTTTTTTAAGTTTCCTGGGCACTCAGTTACGTAGCATCTATTACGTAAAGTAGTATTCCAGCAACGTGGGTTTTTGGTAGTATTTGTGTTAATACCAACAACTAAGCCAAATGCTTGTGTGTGTGACAGTACGGCGGTAGTGTAATGGCTAAGGCGTAAGACTTGTGATCAATTGGTTGCGGGTTCCATCCTCACCCAGTGCAATTGCACACTACCGCCGCATTGTCAAAAAGTGGTCCGAATGGTTAAATTAGGAAAAAAAAAATCTTTTCAGTTCTAAACACGCAGCTGGTAGATTTGACGAGTTTAGATGCCAAAACGGGACTTGTATCAACATGGATCTCGTCTGTGATGGGATTCAGCACTGTCCAGATGCAAGTGATGAGGATTTTTGTAAATACTCCAGAAAAAGGTCAGATTCTCTTAAAACAAAAATCTTTGAGATTAAGAAAACATATTTATATTTTGCAAGGTCTAGCACTACCAACCGGTCTTCTTGTAGTTTACTGATTGAGGCCTATGTCCAGCAGAGCCTATGTCAATGTCTATGCTGATTGGTGATAAATGTATATAAAAATTTGAAGCACTTGATATCTTTTTTTTATACTATAGGGGAACAGGCGAACAGACGGGTTATCTGATGGTAAGTGACAACCGCCGTCCATGGACACTTGCCCTGCCCGCCTTGGAGAGGTATGAGGGGAGGGTAAGAAGAGAGGGGGATTAGGATATGGGAAAAGGGAAGGGGGGAAAAGGTGATTAGAAAGGAGAGAAGAGATGGGCCTCCGGAAACATCACAATTTTTTTTTGAAATGCAACGTTGCTTCACAACCGGTTTTTTGTGAGGCCGTGGTATCGCACCGGTCTAGCCAGCCCATTCGTGCCGAAGCACGGCTCTTCCACTGAACAATGAACACATGTTTGTCAGACTTACTGAAAATTACAGTAATATTAAAAACATTCTAGTATGCAGGACAATAAGGATCGGACCAAACTTCATTAATAACATATACATACAATGTACACACATAAAACGCTCTCGCCTACAGTTTGCTAACCGTAATTGACCCAAAAGGGGCAAGTCTCTTGTTGTTAAAAAGGAACAGACTGTTTGATAGATAATAGTCCGATCTCCGAATATCCTTTTATGACACCCATGGGAAGAGAAGCTGCTGAACAGAATTAGAGAATGATATAATATTATTTCTGACTAGATCAACACGGTCCAACGCCTGCATTCTGCCTCCCTACCCTAACCATGGAACTTACGAAGTCTTAAACAATTCTCTCGCCAGTCCTGGTCAGTCTTTTGACAGCTTTTTACTGACAGTGCGTTGTAGACGAGGGTATGGAGTAGTAAATAAAGACCTATCTACTGGAAGCAGTACTAAAGCCTTCTGCATCAATGGAGTATGGGACCAGAACATGCCTCAATGCGTTCGTAAGTACCTATGTATTTAATACCTGAGAAGTATTCCTCTATCCATTTTGTTTTCTTTTTTTATTATTTAGATGAACAGACGGTCACCTGATGGTAAGTGATATCCGCCGTCCGTAGACACCTTCAACTAAAAAAATAAATAATGTATGTTCTAAAGTAAAATATCACAATTTCCATTAATTATAACCTTTTTTGAGTAACGAATACAAAAAAAAATTAAGTAGAATTTTAACAAAAAATAAAAATAAATGTTATAATAAAATATAAAAATATTGTATTACCCTTTTGGGTCTTCAATATAGTTTTTATTCTCTTGTTGTTCGAGAAGAGGGAGTGTTCGCTGCACTGGCGTTAGTTCGTTGCACAACAGTAAAATGATTCATGTCGTGGTGTTTCTGTACACTTTGCAAAAACGTTTCGTATTCTACAACCTGTGCCCCTATGACTAATTGAGCTCTACAAAATGCCCAAAAACATTATTTCCGCTTCTATTTTTCCATATTACAGGTTTCTGTAGACTGAATTCAGATCCAAGTGTACGTTACATGTGCCACGTGCCAGGAGTTGGAATCAAAGTTTGTGAAAACTACGTGGCACCAGGAACTTTGGTCGCCCCAATTTGCAATACTCCTGTCTATTACTCTACTAGAAGTTTTCCAAATATGAAGTGCACATCTGGATTCTGGAACTATGTTGCTCAATGCGAAGCAGGTTTGTACAATATAAAATAAGCCATTCAAGGCATTAACCGACATAAAACTTTATATTTCTAAATAAGAACTAATGCGGTGGAATCATGAAACCCCCTCGGGCCGTCATCCCACCGGGGCTTTCAGTGAAACGGAATCGGACCGACTAAAACCGCACGGTGTGCCATCCTGCGCCTGACATAGGAAATATATAGGAATATAATAAAATGTGACTGGAATGTTTTCTATCAGACTGTAGGTAAATTCCAAAATATGGGTGTTATTGCATACACCTTTGCTTTCCCCTTAGGGAATATAGGCGTGAGCATATGTATGAATGGATGTAAGTAATTAAGTGGCAGTGGGCTAGCCCCATCTTCAAAAGGGCCTTCAATTATCCTCCTCAGCCAGATGGACGGACTCCCTAAAGAATGCTATAGACATGATGCGGACGGTGGAGTACCAGATCTGTGGAGACTGGACTGCATCCAGCGCTGGACAAAGGGCTCTATCCCTTTGTAGAGCGCTGGATGCAGTCCAGTATTCTAATTGTAAAATAGATTACTAAATAGTAATTGAGGTGGAAAATCTATGTCTCACCCTCTATTGGTAGGCCCCCATCGATGATCATATAAAAGGTTAAACTTCAACGAATTGCCATAGACCAAAAATATAAACCGAACCCCCTCAACGTAGCAGACACCGACAAAGCTCTAATTGCCAATCTTTCACTATTTTTTTTTCAATAATAAAACGACACTAGTAGACAGAGAATAGAGCCAGGCCACCATGCAATAATTCCGAGGGCATCGTCAAAGGCGACTAAAGGAATGGACTGTTATTTAAAAGATAGTTTATATACAGTACCCGATAGGTGGCAATAGGCTCTATATGATGTTACTGGGAGCAATTATTGGTGTTTAATGTGCTGGTATGTGTGTGTGTGTGTATATGTGTGTAATACGATACGTGATATGCTTCTGAACAAGTCATCTTTAGGAATGTTAGGCAAAAATGAGCGACTTCTGTTCGGTCTGCTTTTATACTGTTTGATCCCCACTCCCTCAATATTAAGAAATGAATCTAATGACTGTGTTGCAACGGGGAAGAGAGAATTTTTGTTTATTTATCAATGTATTCCTATTGCATTTTAGAATCTCTCTTTATCTTCCAATGCGCACAGCCTTTGTTTTTGATAAAAATATAAAACTTTACATGTCACTCAAATTTTGTATTGCATATAATATTAACTGTATCTACAAACTGAGAGAGAATGTGAAGTGGGTGTTTTTATATTTTAACAATGAAATTCCGTCACTCAACGCATAATTAAATTACTTTAAATCGACGAAATTGTTCTGGTTGTGGTAACCGGCTGACTCTACTTCTGATACATAGATATTCATAGTAAAATTAATGCAAATTAATTCCAATTTAGAATGTGGACGTGTAACTCCAGAAGCCTTTCAGTTGGTGATTGATGGGAAAGAAGCAAAACGTGGAGAACTTCCATGGCACGTTGGTATTTACCGGAAGAATACAAATATTCCTGAGCAAATATGTGGCGGATCTCTCGTTTCAAATAATGTTGTCATATCAGGTAAGCGCTACATAACAAGAATTTGCAACAAATATGTAATGTAGCCCCATATAGGGAACTCATGAGAAATTAAGAAATGCGAATGTTGGGGACGAAGAGTGGTACGACTAGGAAGTTCAAGGTGAGGAATGAATATTAAGAGAAGTCTGAAAGAAAGCAGCTAGCTAGTAGTTTAGAAGTATTAGGTTTTCGGAGTATGGAGAAAAGACATGTAATGCGGAGGGATGTAATACTCGTAAAAATAATTGCACGTATTTTGAATTCACAGTGTTAACGAACAGAGATTTCGTGAAAGAAAATGGATACAAAAATGTAATCCCCATCACCTGAACGATTGGCACTCCACCACTATATGCTTTTCCGAAGCTTTTTGCCTTTAGCCTGCGTATGAAAATGCAAGAAAAGAGCGTTACTCAAACCTAAAAGCCGGCAACGCACTAGCATTTCTTGAATTACATGTGCCCAGTGGCGGCCCTAGTTGCTTGCCATCAGGTGACCCGTCTATTCATTTAAATCAATCTCATAATATATATAATAGGAAGATGATGATAACGTAAACTCCTAAATCTTTTTCCCAGCTTATCTGATGTTTTGGGAGAACTTGTCTTGAAATCAAAGGCCTTTTTCAGCTGCCCACTGTTTCTGGAGCGCCGTGAGAAAAATACTTCCTGCAACTGACTACAGCGTGGCAATTGGCAAGATATATCGTTCGTGGGACAGCGACATGGATGTTGGTGTCCAGAAATCTGATGTAAAGAACTGCTTCTGGCTTTTAATTGTTTCATACATATGGTTTATCTTACTTACTTACTTTGTTAGATTTCATTTCTCTACTTCTCTATTACATCCCAACTAATAAATAAATGCGTAAATATGAGTGTTGTCCTAGGGACGGCTCAATGTTTAGTGTCTAACAACGAAAATGCGAAAATTTTCTATATGTCTACGCTAGATGGTGTTGTTGTATGTATGCTTCTTCTATTTGTGGAGGTCGAAACCAGGTTGTTTATTATGTTACGATGTAAAAGCTTAAGTACCTAAAGAAGGTAACGTTTTGCATATCCCTTGACATGTACAGGTACAGAACAGTTTGTAGGTATGGCATATCTGAATTGATAAAATTTACATTAAAGAAGAAATGCGAAAGGAACCCGTAACTTTTGAAAAACATATAAACATATTGGTGGTATACAATAGCGCCACCCATCTCTTCTAGATGATGTAATTATAAGGGATCTTACTGTTATCTATCAGATAGTATATGATATGTGTGTGTGTAACCTTATCTAACACAAATGTCGTCTTAATCGTTGTTTTAGACGAAAATATTAAATAGTGCATCCCATAAAATTTATTGTTAGTTATAATCACTCAGTTGGGAGGTGGACAGTGTGAATTGCGGATAATATCTGGCTACAATTGTGTTAAATGAATAATTTTACTTATACAGATTATATATTGTGTACATAGATAGCGTATTATATATATAGATATTAATATAATTACAATTTGATTTTTTTTTAGCTAAATTTTATAGGTAATGCGTGATTTTAATATCATTGACTTAGACAGTAATGACTCTTATAGTTTCTTCTCTGTTAGCAGCGATAACAGTCACTCTTGCTTGCCCTCACTTGCCGATTTTCTGCAATCCCAGTTTTCTGATGTTCATAGAAACTTTCATGTGTTTCATAACAATGCCCAGAGTATTGCGGCTCACTTTACAGATTACTGGACTTTTGACTGTGACAATATTCATGCTATTCTCATCTCCACATTTTGGCTAATACCTTATATTTCTTCTAAATCTTATACCCTACTTGGCTTTCAATTGATACTGAACGATTGCAAGAGTAGTAGTGCGGTGGTATATACCTCCGCGATCATATTCAATTTTCAATTATTGATGTTTTTGCACAATCCGATTCCGGTGATTCATCCATCATTCATCATGTGAACATGTCATCTTCAACAATGTTTCATCCTGGTGGGCGTATATTATGCTATTTCTTAATTTCTTTGCCTCAATCGAAAATGTTCTTGAAAACTCGTTCTTACAGTCACGTTATAATAATGGTGACTTCAATACATGTTTACTCAAAAACAATTCTAGCCCTTCCTCTCTTCGTACGACTGTGGCTCTCTCAATTCCTGGGAATTAAAAAAAAATGTTGTGTTAAGCTCAAGTGTATTCTTGTCTTACTTTACAAAATATAGCTTAATCTCTCCACTCCCAAATATCCTTTTTTTATGGGATGCGAGGCAAACGAGGTCACCTGATGGGAAGTGACTACCGCTGCAAGTGACGCCCGCAACTCAGGAGTCACAAGTGCTTTGCCGGCCTTTAAATCTACACACATTAAACAAATTTCATTTATATTATCTAAAAGTACATGTATTTGTATAAGTATGTATGTCTCTTTTCATTTGTTCCTTTCAAACCAGCAGTTTTGATACACCTTTAAACTGTATTTTGTACCCTGTATATAAATACATTGCATCTGTCCATCTAGATTGTGTGGAAAAAATTTGCGATAACTCCACCGTTTGTACCATATTGGTGTATATGGTTTTATTTACTATAAACTTATCTTTTATGGTGTACATAAAAGAATATTGTATTGTAGTGTATTGTATACATTGGGCTGGATTACGGCAATAGCTATAGATTGGTAGTTACGTATACCTATTTCACAGGGGTAGAGCCATGCTTAGGCACGAATGGGCCGGCTCGACCGTTGCGATACCACGCCCTCACATAAAACCGGTTGTGAAGTACATTACATTTCCTCGAAGTGAGTGAGGTTTAGGCTGGCCAACTCCAAATCTCGTCATGCCCGCTCTCTTCTTTACCCTCCTTGCATCCCCCCATCCCTGATGATCCTCAAAGGCGGGCATCGTACTTACGACTCTTGAGTTTCAGGAGTCTGTCCGTCTGTGCGTCTTTCCCACTATAATATAAAAAAAAGAACGTAATAGCGACTTAATTATACATACACACTAACATACGTTCATACCTTTATCCCCTTAGAGGTGTGCAACAGCAGGTAAACCTCTGATTTCTTATAATTGTTATAGTGCCATATTATTTTTATTAAATTAGGCAATAATTAACAATAACTAAATTCAGATGAACACAAAAACAAAGTTGTTATTATTTATTATTATTTATTATTATTTATTATTATTTATTATTATTTATTATTATTTATTATTATTTATTATTATTTATTATTATTTATTATTATTTATTATTATTTATTATTATTTATTATTATTTATTATTATTTATTAGGAGCTGATATTTTTGTGTGATTTTTTTGTCCGGAAATACTTTTGTTGTTCTTTTATTTGAGATGTCATTGATATAAATAGAAATGATTTAGTATTCATGACTCTACTTTGGTAATGGACAGAAACAACACCCGGACAAGAAGGTTAAACATCAACATTTTGAAAATTAGGATTTGATCCCAATAACGTAATACGGGGCAAGCCTAGTGACGTCAACCGGCCACTGTGTTTTTTTTTTTTTTTTTTATGCGATAGGGGGCAAACGAGCAGATGGGTCACCTGATGGTAAATGACTACCGCCGCCCATGGACACCCGCAACTCAAGAGTCACAAGTGCGTTGCCGGCCTTTTAGGTAGGAGTACGCTCTTTTCTTGAAGGTTTGAAGGTCGTATCGGTTCGGAAATACGGCAGGCGACAGACGGACAGACTATATATATACTGTCTGATAGATAACAGTCCAATTCAGTAAATAATATTATATTTATATTCTCTAAAATGTAATTTAATTCCATATTACAGGTAAAAGAAATAAAAATTCCAACTCTCTTTGAAGGCGAAACTGCCAATTTTCAAGAAGACATAGCTGTTTTGATCCTGAGCACTCCGTTCGTATACAAAACTCATATCAGACCAGTGTGTCTCAATTTTGATGTTAACTTCGAAAGATGGCAGTTGCAGGAAGGGAATTTAGGAAAGGTTAGCTTCTTTATCAATTAAATATTATATTTGAACTCAATTTTAAAACTTTTGTTAGGAATGTCATTACTGGAATAGATGGCCACAGCCAGTTCGAGTTACACTAGCCAGTCCATCCATGTAAGCAATGTCTTTTTAACCGACTTCAAAAAGTAGGAGGTTCTCAATTCGACTGTACTATTTTTTTATGTATGTTACCTCAGAACTTTCGACTGCGTGAACCCATTTCGACGATTTTTTTTTATTTGAAAGCTGGTGCTTACCGTGTGGTCCCAATCATTTGGTCCAGTTCTGACAATGGCATCCTTGAGAAAACCATATAAGTCTTAAATTTGCATTAATGGCGTGCATCCAACCGATGTCGATGATTCTTTTTTTATTAGAAAGAATGTACTCCAAGGGTAGTTAGATGAGAGTTTGGTCCAGTTGTGACAATGGCATCCATGAGAAAACCATATTAGTCTTAAATTTTATGATAGACGCATTGAAGTCGTAGAAGGGGAAACAGGGGAAGGTAAAGGGGTTAGGCCTCCGGTAACCTTACTCACTCGGTCACACAATGGAAGCATTGTTTAACACAACCGATTCCAACACATCATTCCACTGAAAACCCCGGTGGAAGGACGTCCCTACGGAGTTTCCACAGGTTAAAAGAAATCCCTAAAGGTAAGATAGGTAAGGTTCAGGATATATGTGTGAGAGTATTTGTATACATATGTACGTCGTTACATATTTGGTACATAAATCAAGGCCATTATCCCTATTAAATTTGCAAGATATGTGGTTAGTTTTTGAAACGCAGTTCAATGTGATCGAACTGTTGGGTAACCAAAAACTACTAAACTGTTTTCCTCCGAAAACATAGTTTTGTTCCATTTAAATAACATATTTTTTTATGTTCTTTTTTTTAAAAGTCAGGACATTCCATTAACCTCCTTAGTGTTCCTATCACCATTCACATAAGCACCAGCCCCCCACACATTCCCCTTTTCTCTAGTTAAACATTCGTTTTGCTGGAAATTTTTATATTAAATTAATCATTATTAAATTATTCACCTTTCTGTGTAAAAACTTACTACCGCTGACCTCATCCATAGCAGCAGCTGCTTCTATCTCCTTTTATTCTCTCTTCTCTCTTTCTCCGTCGATTTTCAGTTAAGGCACTACCTAGATTTACTGAAGTTATTGACGTGTAATTATTATATTATAAATACATACACTCATCACACTATTTTTTTCCACATACTCCCAATTTTCTCAAATAAACTACAGAGTCCCCGGATGACGTGAATATGCTTGCCCCTAGCAAACTTATTTATGTCATTAGGGCACTCTCAGTTCAAATTTATAAATGGGAAATTACTTTTCCCGTTAAGGTTGCTGGGTGGGGTCTGACAACGGCCCACGGAAGCGTTTCTCCCGTCCTCAAAGTCGCAGATATGCCTTTTGTCAGTGAGGTAATCTGCATAAAGACTCTGCCACTATCCTTCAGAGAGTATATCACAGGAGATAAATTTTGTGCAGGGTATACTAATGGTAAGAAGATGATTTAAAATAACTTAATTCAATTGAAAATACACAAGGTTGATTTCATTTATGATAGATAACCACTTTATTTGTACAAAATTGGTAGAATTAGAATTAAACATGGAAGTTTAACACACATATTGTACAAAGGCCGGCGCTGGCTAAATGCAATCTCTTACAGGCAACCTTAGGATGGAACAATGATTCGGAGAGACGTTGGTAGTTAATGGATAAGTAATTATCTATTAAGAAAGTAAAATAGCATTAATAGCATTTTACGGCTACAGACGGCTACATATATCGTACTTTAATATTTCATTGTACATAATTCTAGGGGAAGTGTAAAGATTTGGCAAGAACGTCTTATTTTAAACATTTAAGTAACTTTGTTAAAGGGGTTTATTGAAACAAAAGAAAATCCACTGCTACAAATTATTAATATGAATAAAGTAGCATAGAGCTACCAAACGGTGAAGACTGATTACAATCTATTTTGACTTGCTTATTAGTGAAGCGGTTAGTGATCTTGACTAATATGCCAGAGATCGTGGGTTCGATTCCCACCGACAGTAAATGATTGTGTGATAAGCAACTTTGATTATTTGTTCAGTACCTAGGTTCAATTATATATAATACTAGCGGACCCGACAGACGTTGTCCTGCATGATATTTCAAGCGATTAGGATCAATATAGATAAATAACCTAGATACCGACTGCAGCGCCATCTGCGGGGCTGATTTGTGAATCTAAACCATTTCCAGATCCCCTAGAACACACACAAAAAATTTCATCAAAATCCGTCCAGTCGTTTGAGAGTAGTTCAGTGACACACACAGAAGAATTATATATGTATATAAAGATGTATATATGTGTTGAGAAATATATAAGTATGTTTATCAGTCATGATATTATAGTATACTGCTTAGTTTGGGAGCAGACAGCTGTGTGGAAGGTGTCTGAAGATAGTATATTATATTGTCGGACTCATCACAACCAACTGGACTGGACTGGGCTTATCACATGATAAGAAAAACAAGAATTTAAGGTGTAGCCACTAGCCATTAAAGCATATCTCAAGTCTATTATCAAATCATCTCGAATATATCAAATTATAGTAAACTCTTTCAAATTTCATGATATTCACACACATACAAGTAAATTACATACTTTTGACAATTAGCAAAAGATTAAAATAGCAGCTTAAAGGATCGTGTTAACAATATAATACCTGCTGTTGAAGGCTTTGAGTATTTAGACTAATTCTATGGTTACAGGTACTGCATTATGTAAAGGCGACAGTGGAGGAGGACTGGCGTTCCCAGGTAAAGAACTGGGCATTGACAGATTTTACCTGAGAGGCATCGTGTCTGCAGCGCCACGGCACGAAGAGAAAAAATGCAACGACAACTCTTATACCACGTTCACTAGGATCACGAAACACAAGGAGATGATCAATGAGTATATATCGATTTTTCAATAACTTTTAAGTCCGTAAATCTTAAGCTTAAATGTTGAAGTAAATGTGAAACAACCCGCCCTTAATGTTGTAAATAAGACACATGAGTTGATATATATACATATTTTAACAGTGGTAGAGCCATGCTTAGGCACGAATGGGCCGGCTCGACCGGTGCGATACCACGGCCTCAAAAAACGCCGGTTGTGATGTAACGCTTGCGTTGCATTTCCCCGAAATGAGTGAGGTTTCCGGAAGCTCAACTCCCCCTCTCCCCTTTCCTCTCCCCTCATCTCCTTTCTCCTCATCCCCCTCTCTTCTTTCCGCTCCCTGCATCCCCCATCCCTCATCACCCTCAAAGGCGGGCAGCGCACTTGCGACTCTTGAGAAGCGGGTGTCCATGGACGGCGGTTGTCACTTACCATCAGGTGACCCGTCTGTTCGTCTGTCCCTCTATAGTATAAAAAAAAAAGAAAAAAATATATATTGTCTTTCCTTTTAAGAGCGCTCGCTGAAAGTGCTGCTCGGAGTTGCCCGTTTTACTCGTTCCAATGTGATGATGGAGCCTGTGTAGATTTTGGAGCCGATTGTAATGGGGTAAGCAGAACTTTATTGTCATTTTAAAAAAGAAAAAAAATATATATGTATATATACTTCTATAATTAAATAATTCTTAATATGCCGTGTGGTTCTCGTGGTGTGTTCTATCATAACATTTATGATTTATATGGTTTTCTCATGGATGCTATTGTTAGAACTTGACCTAATTGAAATTGGACCACACGGGAAGCACCAGTTTTCAAACAAAAAAAGATATCAAAATCGGTTCACCCAGTCGTGATGATTTTTTTTAAACTTTCGCACTAAAAATTTTTTTATAATTTATTCACAATTGGCGATAATATCAATAAACATACAGAAAAATAGATACAGACGAACATAAAACCTCTTCCTTTGTGGAAGTCGTTTAATAAAGGCAAAGTGGACTGACACTAGTAGATGTTAGCACACACTGACCGCACTGGTCGTTGGCCTAGCTGCTCACGATGATTCGGCTCGAGGGACCAAATTATGTAAGCTCTTTTAGCGAATATTTAGGTAGGTAGGTTTTCTTTGATGAAATCATTTACTGTATTTTAACTGTTAAAAATTATAATAACCAGTAGGTAGGTGATGCCCCAATTCAAATTAGGAATGAATCGTATCAAAATATAAAGGGACAGTATTTCATGTTCTTATGTTCACTCATATGTTCAATCACGATCCAAGATGGCGCTAGACGTTCTTAACAAGGCAAATTTTTATATTTAGACAATATTGACTTTATCATGTAAATGTAAAAATCTATTGTAGACAATTGTTTACAGAAACAAGACTGTGCCGATGGATCTGATGAGACTGATGCGCTATGTAGACCTGTAGCGGCGACTCCAAACTTGTAAGATCACAGATTATTATTACATATATTGATGAGACAAGAGACCACCACTTGCTTGGATCCTTATATATTCAAGTGCTTCTGACCTGTCCTTCTTCAGAACACCAATTATTATTGTATTTATTTCAAACTAGCAGAACAAAACACACATTTTTTGGTAGAGAAAATACTACTTTAAAGTCGCCAATTACATTTTAAGTTATAAGAAACAATTTAACAAAAAAATTTACACGGCCTTTATCTCGTAAACATATATACACTCATTTATTCTGTATTAACGAAGTGAAGAGAGTGGAAGCCTTCGGAAACCTCACTCATTTCGGGGAAATGCAACGTAAGCGTTACTTCACAACCGGTTTTCTGTGAGGCTGTGGTATCGCACCGGTCGAGCTGGCCCATTCGTGCCTAAGCATGGCTCTATCACTGTTAAACCCAATCCTCTAGAATATACTAAAAAGGCAAATTCAAACAATATGGATGCTGAAAAATTTAACTTCGAGTTTTATCAGCCAATCGCCACCACCTCTTACAATAATGCAAGCCTCTTACAATAAAAATTAGCAGTAAAATTACTTATACTTAATTCTACTTCTAAAAACTTAAAACTGCAAATACCAGTGCATTCAACAAAGTTTACTGACAAATCATACACAGTTGAAGCAGCACAGCTTTGGAATGCCCTACCTTTGTCTATCAGACGAGCTCAATCATTAGGATCCTACAAAAAAATGTTAAAAGACTATTATTTGCAAGGTAATGTCTAAGATAAATATAGGTATATTTTTACTTGTATGTGTAGGTATAGGTATGTATGTTAATATATTTAAATGTATTTATATCTATGTACTTATATTAGATATTTATGTATTTTTGTGGTCGGTACAGGTAAGAGTAAATAAAAGATAGACCACTCACTTGATACGTTATAATCCCAAAGCTTATTAGCGAAGCGGGTATAATCCGTACGCAGCGGATATAAGGTACAGCACAAGATATAGTAACGAGAGTTTATAGTAAAGTACAGAATAGAAGGTTCAGAGCGTAGAATAGGAAACACAGCACAGAAGTAAAAGTTTATCGAAGGAGTTATAAGCACAGAAAGTAATGATTACTAGTGAGAGTACAGCGAGAACGGTAAATAATAAGCAAAAGCAAGCATACGTCACGAGCGTCGCGAGGACTAACATTGACTGTTTTGACCTCTGCGCCGGAGTTCGGCCGATGCATCGCCCGGTGTACATAACGGGTTACGTGCTGCGTTCGGACTAGGGTAGGTATGCAGTCGATATCGAGTGATCGATATTTAGCTGACATTCCGGTACGCATCAATGTACATGTGATTACTATACGTGATATAAGTGATATAGGATAATTAATGTAAATATTATAGTTATAGAAATGTATAAGCAATATATAAATATAGTCGTGTAGTAACAATAGAGAAGTGTAAATATTGTTTAATAAGTAAAGTATTATGAAGAACTATTAAGATATAGGGGAAACCCCTACAGCGTTTAAACTGGCACACATTACATAACTGTACACCACAGCCACGAGATGATTAAAATCCTATTCATCAAAAGGTTGCCTGTAAGATATTCCTTATTGTGATAAGGCCGCCCATTGTACATTTTATGTGAAAATATCAGATGTATTTTACAATGTACGAGTACAATAAAGAGTACTTACTTACTACTTAAAATCAGGTCCAAGATTTTACTGTAACGACCTTAATTTTGTTTCCAGATCAGAAATGTCAGGTAGCTGCTTCCTTCCACCGTATCCTGATCATGGAACATACGTTGCCCTAAATGTTCCAAACGCAAAACCAGGCCAGTTTCTGGAAAGTTTTGTTCTTAAATTTGTTTGTTCCGACGGTTATGAGGTACAGAAAGCACAAGGTATGAGAAGAAATGAGACTGATATATACTGCAACAATGGAGTATGGTATGAGAAATTGCCGAAATGTGTTCGTAAGTAGAAAATATATATTAGTTTTAAGCTAAGTTTTTTAAAGTCCATGTCTAATCAATTTAGGTATCCTCATATTTCATTTCTTTTCTGTTCAATAGCTTTTACATTTAAAGTCTGTCCTAAAAGTCATAGCAGTCAACGACATATCACATTATACTTGCTAATTTTACTATATCGATTAACATTAAGCAAAAAGTATTTACCACAAATAAAAAAAAAAAAAATAACTTCAACTTTCGAGGCAGGCAGAGACGGAACCCACTATTTGTTTCTATCCTAAAATACTTACCTGATGAGCTTCTTCCAGTGTCATTAAACCTTTTAAATACTATTTCAATGTACAATTTAACTGACAAAAGAACATACGGATCACTAGATGGTAATAAAACTGTGGATACCTGCAACAGGATTGTCAATTTGTACAGGCACAGAAGAAGATAAGGATCAGTAGATGCTAATCACCGCCTGTGGATACCTGCAACAGGATTGTCAATTTGTACAGGGACAGAAAAACATACATGCCAGTAGATGCTAATCACTGCCTATGGATACCTTCAACAGGATTGTCAATTTGTACAGGCACAGAAGAACATAAGGGTCAGTAGATGGTGATCACAGCTCATGGAAACCTGCAACTCAAGTGCGCTGCCCGTCTTAGAGCGCGATGAGGAGAGGGGGGCAGAAAAGAGATTGGGATCAATCACAATACAGTACAAGCATTTACTGTAAAGCCGTTTTATTACTATGGTTGAGCCGAAAAGGGTTGGAAAAATAAATAATGTTGGGCCTCCGGTAACAGCACTCACACGATGTAACACAACTTTGCGACCGGTTTTTACTGAGGACTTAGTATGACTCTGTTCGATACGGCCCATACATGCTTGAGTATGGCACTCCCAGGTCCCAACGTTTAAGTCATCCGGTACCAATATAACTCTGTTTTCATTTGCAGCAAAAAGGTGTGAATATCAAGGTGTTAAGGGCCAATGTGTGCCTTCGCATATGTGTCTCTCTGCTTTGGATAATAGTCTGGAAAGGCCGCCACCAGTAAGTTTTTTTTTTAATCACAAAAAAAGAGTTTTATTATTTGTGACGTATTATGACATGAATGCAGATCTTCTTAATAAACTTCTTTCTTCTTCTTTTTTCTTTTTTTTTTCAATTTTTAAAAGAGTACTAGCATTACTAGTATTCTTGTTAACCCCCCAGCTAACTGCGATCGATTTATGGTGCTCGTGTGTCATCTTTCCGTATTCAGCTTAAGAGGTTGTCTATTCGTCGACGCCGTATTTTTTATTTTTATATTAGCCTACCATAGTGACTCCACTTTACCTGATGCAAAGCAATAAGTGGAGTCCAAAAGTGGTGGTCACCATCCTCATTGCATGTCTAGTCAATGCAGCATGGTGACCCACACTATGGCGGCCTGGTGAGATGCTTTTTCCCGGACCCGGGATCAAAGTGGAGGTAACACGTACGCTGGTAGTGAATTCCAGGCTTTCACCGATCGGCACTGGAAAGAAGAGCCAAACCGTTTTGTTCGGGATCGCATATTCTGCAAGTTCTTACAGTCCTATTCGGTATCCTTAATCTTAATCTTAGTCTTAACCAACGGGTTTAAGTTCATATTTTTACTTCTAAGCAGGAATGCTTATAAAAACCTTCGCTCCACTAATAACATCCTTCTTTGCCCCTCTCACACTTCGGGGCTTATCGGCTCTTCTTTCTTCATTCACTCTGTTCCTGTTTGGAATGCGCTTCGTTTCGCAATTAGGATGGCCACTAATCGCTACTCATTTACAATCTCCAGAGTCAACTTGTCGATAGCGTAACCTCTTTTGTTTTTCTAATAATATGTTTAGTAGTCATATGTATATATATATATATGTGTGTATTTTATTATGATCTTTGTTATTATAGCTTTATAGTGTATATATTTATTACTTATGTATTTATATATGAAGTTCGTAATTTTAGTTTTTCGCTTTTAATGTTTAAATTCAGCTACTTGCTGCTTTTTCTGTACCACCCGAAGGTTGACTGCCAGAGAATGCATTAGGCATTAAGTCTGTCTTTGTACAATAAGTACACGAGGCTTCAATCAATAGATAATAACTATTTTTTTATGGATTATTGGGACAAACGAGCAGACGGGTCATTTGATGGTAAGTGACTTCTGCCGCCCATGAACACTTGCAACTCAAGAGTCGCTAGAGTACTGTCTGGCTTTTAGGGTGGGGAAAGGAACAAGGGGAAAGAAACCTCACTCACTCGGTCACACAAAGCAAGCATTCTTTAAAAGGTTTTCTGTGAGGCCGTGGTAATACTCTTTTTTTCTTTTTTTTATGCGATAGGGTGCAAACGAGCAGACTGGTCACCTGATGGTAAGTGACTGAAACTACCGCCACCCATGGACACCCGCAACTCAAGAGTCACAAGTGCATTGCCGGCCTTAAAAGGCCTCCGGTCGAGCCGGCTCATACGTGCCGAAGCAGACTCTCTCACGTTAAACTTCTATATTTAAACCTTCATTTATAAGAGGTATACTATGAGCGCATTCAGAGACATAATCAACACCCTCATTTTGACAATTAGAACTTGGTCCCACTTACATATCAGACGGTATATACTGTCTGATAGATAACAATCCGGTTCCTAACTACGACATCCACGAAAAGGATGAGGGTGCCTTAATACACTCCACTACGAACCATATGGAGAAAATTAAAAACAATGCGTTTACTTCTATTTCAGCGTTGCCCTAGTAAGATTAATGATAATCCTCTAGTATGCTGTACTGACTGTGACTTAGTCAACGATAGGAGGTAAGCAATATTGTTATATATTATAACATTTCTACTGTACGTGTTTATGTTACTGAACTCATACTTCGGGATCGATTTTCTTGCATTTTTTATTGTTGGTTTTGAGGGGGACGTCGGCCGAGGGGTGGCCGGCGTTACAGTCTGTCGAGTCCGCTAGATACCTGTATTATTTTTGTTTCAAATTTCACAAGTTTACTCAATGACTTTTAAATGTTCGATGCTTAATATATGTATGTCTAATTTATTACCATGGCCTCACAGAAAACCGGTTGTGAAGTAACGCATGCGTTGCATTTCCCCGAATTGAGTGAGGTTTCCGGAGGCCCAACTCCCCCTATACCCTTTAGTCTCTCCTCATACCCCCTCTCTTCTTTCCCCTCCTAGCATCCCCAATTCCTTATCACCCTCAAAGGCGGGCAGCGCACTTACGACTCTTGAGTTGCAGGTGTCCATGGACGGCGGTTGTCACTTACCATCAGGTGACCCGTCTGTTCGTCTGTCCCCCTATAGTATAAAAAAAGGTCATTTTCATAATGTTTGGTACTGATACCAAAATGAAACAAAAAATAAAACAAAGGAAAGTGATGTAATTAGTCTCTTAAATTTATTGCATTTGTGTTGTTGTGATGTTGACGTGTGATGTGTGGTGGTGTGTGAGTGTGGTGGTGATGTTGACTCAATGAAAGATGTAGTCTTGAACTGTATATATACATTTAAATATTTTCTCTAATCTTGTGCGCACGCGGCAAACTTTGACTTGGCCGGTTTTTCACGGCGCGCGCGGCCCGATGAGACGAAGGAACAGCAGTTCATTTAAATAGCATTTCTTTATTAATTAGAAATTGAATATCTGTACATTGGATTGAATTGTATGGAAAAATTCAGAGTATATTGACAAGAAAGGGAGGATATCATACGTAGGAAAGGAATTTTGCTTTAGATTTGAGAGTACGCAAGCCAGTGTGTATAGCTTTAACTCGAACGGGCAGTTGCAACCAATACACATAGATACGAAGCTTTGAAATTGTGATTGAGTCGATAATTGGTAATAACAAAAACAATGTACCATAACATATTACCAACACACAAACGTAACGAAAGCATTACTTCTCTTAAAACAATTGTTTTAAATAGTCTTCTAAAATGAATAGGTCCCGAATTATTATGGTAGGCAAATATATAAAAAAAAAAGGCTTTATGTCATGTTGACTACTTTAGGATTTTAATCTTTTACATCGGACTTTTAAAAGTTATAATTAAGGTTTTATTTCAAGGATATAGGTCATGTTTTTTTTTATGCGATAACGAGCCAAACGAGCAGACGGGTCACCTGATGGTAAGTGACTACCACCGCCCATGGACACCCGCAACTCAAGGGTCACAAGTGCGTTGCCGGCCTTTTAGGTAGGTCAAGGTTTCATTTTCATACCACGATAATACCGAGAGTCTATTAATGCTGCCCCCTCCTTAATCGCCATATTCACACACCCAGCACTCAGATATACATACACACACACCCTCAAACACACATTCACACACACACGCACTCATGCACTTACACATTGCTCATCATAGTCATAATATATCTGAAATGGTATTACGTTACTACTATTGACTAATGTCATTTATTCATGTCAATGAGTAAGTTTTGGTACCCATAACACAAGCTGAATCTTACCATGGGTACCAGTATCAAAAATAACACTAACCAGAAATTATTCTAAGCACAAGTGTAAAAGCGTAACATACTAATAACCTACATCAATATATTTATTATTATTATTATATACTCTTTATATAAAAAAAATACATTTTTAAATGTACAATAAAAAACAAAATATATTTAAAAATATAAAAAATTGTGTCCCACCGGTATCGGGTACAGGGACCAAGCTACCGGTGGTTAGGGCTCCAGAGACAGGAACCACCTCACAATACGTGCCGTATCAAAAAGGACTACCTTTTGCATCAGGGCCTCAACACAGCTACCTAACGTGAGCCTCTGAAGGTGTATTATTATTATTTTAAGGGATCAGGTGTAATCACGAAAGAGTATGAACATAATTTAAACAAAACGAATAAACATTAGTAAATATTCAATAGGAACAATACTTTTGAGGAGAATAATATCCTTTGTTTTGTTTCAGCCTGTTACTATCAAACCCAGTGTTAGGAATCTTGGTTAAAACTGGCACTAGTAAAGCTAAAGATAGTAAGTACCTTTTATAACTAACTTTAAAAAACAAAGAGGTTCCATTCTCGACTAAACGTATTTATTTTTATCTATTTTTGTCTTTGGTCGAAAATACTTCTACGAAGGTCACATAACCACTGAGTCAGGATTTGATGATGGATTCAAAGGGGAATTAGTACAAATTTACAGACCATATGTAAATGATAGTTTTTTTATGTAACTTTCTAGATTCTAGATACCGAGATATCCCAACAGATCAACATGAACTTAGATATATGAAACTTAGAATTGGACGCTGATGCCTAAAAGGTCTCGTATGGTGATCTCGATGGAGACAGATGACTTCGTAAACATAGCTGGCAGTGGATAAAGGCTGCTTGCAACCGGTTTTCTTGAAAGTTATTAAAAGAAGCTGATGTCCAGCAGTGGACGTCATTTGACTAAAAAGATGATATTGATACCGTGGCAGCCACGTTTAGGCACAAATAGGCTGGTTTAACCGATGTAATACCACGGCCTGACAGAAAACAAATTGTTGAGCAATGCTTGTCGTTTATTTACCGAGTGAGTCACGCGGCCCGGGGGCTCAAACCCCCCTTCTTCCCCTTCATCCCTCCCCCTAATCAAACTCAAAGGCGGGCTGCACACTTATAACTGTTAAGTTGGAGGTGCCCATGGGCAACGGTTGTCACTTTCCATCAAATCTCTGCTTATTTGCCCGTAAATAATGAAAAAAAAAATGATGATAAAGAATGACTTAAGCTAACTTTCTTGTTCCAGAATGCCTAGAATATATTAACACCCTTGAATATCCTTGTAAACGGGACAAATCGCTTAGAAGCAAATTTCAGCTTGATCCAGTCAAAAATTGTTTCCGCAAATTTAATAATTATCAGAGAAAAAGCCAAACTGGCAGAAGAGATGCTTTAAGAGAAGAGTTTCCACACATGGTAAGATCTTTTACTATTTACAAAATTGCAGGTGCATGTTATTTATTAGGGGATGCGGATTTTGCGCATTATTGCAAATTTTTCTTAAAAGCTTAGGTATAACACTAGATAAATTTTATTTTCATGACAAAAGGGGAAAACAATCACTTTATCTTCTTATCACGACACCTCATGGTAACCACCTTATGGTAAGTGACTTTGCGTTGCCCGCTTTTTAAGGTGCTCCCCTGCGTATTGAGGAAGAAAGGAGCGGTAAGCGGACTCTAGTAACTTCTGTTCATTTAAGTTCTTATTTTTTATGCGGTATTTTTTGTTTTTATTATAACTAGCAGGTTTCCACCATTTAATCTGCAGAGTATTTAATTGTACTGCAAAATGTTGCAGGCTTTACTGGCGTTTGATGATACACTCGACGCTAGCGATTGGGAATGCGGTGGTACAATAATCAGCGAGAGTTTCATTCTTACTGCAGCGCACTGCCTGGTCGTCCGTGGGAGGTGAGTTTTGATTAACTACTACATAAAACTTTTACTATACTCGTAATAATTATAAATGATCATTCATTAATAAATGAACAATTAATTTACAAATGAAAGAAGAAATGGTTTTAATCTGCGAAACTTTCCCCGAAATGAGTGAGGTTATGCTGAGCCAAGTGGTCACTGCAGTCGCAGTGGTGGCAAACAGGGCTCATTTCTCTCCTAGCTACCAAGTGCAGGTATTTCCCGTAGCAACGGGACGGGAAAGAACCTGCGTCTACTCGACGAACCGTCTGGAGTGCCTTTAAAGCCAGCACGTTGAGCCTCCAGCTGTGACGACCAACGAGCCATCATCCATCGTCGGCGAGCGGTCTGAGCAGCCAACGCGCACGCTACCTCCCGCGATACGGTGCGGTAACCGCGTATGCCTCTTACTGCCATGACCCTCTACGGGCGCCACCCATGTCCTATTCTAAGTAAACTTAAGGCGTTTATTAAATATTTTTTATTTAATATAAGATATTTCAAAATATGTTACCTACAGAGGTCCAGTGAAGTATGTTGCGGTGGGACTTTTAAAGCGGTCGGATCCAATCTCTTTATGGCAGCGATATGACGTGAAGAAGGCTATCCGTCATCCAAAATACATTGCACCCAAAAAATACCACGACATTGCGCTACTGGAAACTGACAGAAGGTGAGTAGTATCATCATGTTCAAACCTATCTCTCGATGTGACGTGTATATCACTTGAGAGATTTGATGCCAACGCTTCTTGGGACTGTAAAATGAAGGGATTAAAAATACTGAATTACATTTGATAAGCAGTGCATTTGTAGAGCCATGATTTTGTCACGGCCTTACAGAAAACCGGTTGTAATTTCCCCAAAATTAGTGAGGTTTCCGGAGGTCCAGCTCTCCCTAGTACTATATTATTATCAGCAAAATGTAGGCCTTAATTACACCTTTATTTATATGTTTTTTGAAGTTAGTTTGATTTTGATCACCAGAATCGTATTCCATAGAGCAGTCCTTCCAGCTTGTCTCCATGTGGATGATGAAACTGATACGCACACCTACTTGACAGGGTGGGGCGCCCTAAATATACATGAGCGACCAACTGATACTTTACAATCCGTGAGTATTTTTCTTTCTTATGTTTAAAAATATTTAGCTTCAACGAATTTTAAATGAAAGAAACTACTAGACGATGACAGAGATTTTGACAAATAGCTCTGAAGTGGGTTGGGAGCTTACACCCAACCCCCTTCAGACTTATAGAAGTATGTCGTGAATAAATAAATAACAAATATCGATCGTAATTTTATTGTTATTTACTTATGTGACCGAAGACAGAAGTGAACTCAACTGAACTTACCTAAAATAGTTTGACACCGTTCTTTTGTACTAGAGTTTAGTGTTGTTATCGCTCGCTGCATTCCTGCTGTTATCGCTCGCCACATTCCTGTTGTCACTTGACCTAGGTTTGGCTTACAAGAGGATGATAAGGTTTGGGTGTTGCTTTAGTACACAACATTATGTTCGCTACAGCTCCTTTTTTTTTCAAGTCGCTAAGGTTTTGGTATCAACTGCAGACATTTTAAACAATGCGACTAAAGAAAAAGACCATTGTTCTTTTTCGAGAGATCTATTATCCTTTCTTTTGTCGAAACTTTCACGGGTCATCGCCTCACAGTGGTCAAATTGTGTGTCGACCTCAAAATGACGTCTTCGGCATAGGGGGTTATTACTCGGACCTTAGGTGCACCCTAGAAAGGCGTCCTAGACGAACAAGAGTGCCCCGTTATGGTATGCAGGGGGGCCTTTGATTTAGAGAGGCGCTTGAGGAACACGTGGCATTTTCGGCTAGGGAGAGAGTTATAGTCTAAACAATAAAGAACAGAACAATAGAATTGTTAAGAATAATCAGTTTTTTATTGTAGATTTTACAAATTAAGATAAACGAAGATGAGTGTGCAAAGCAATACCCACTAACTCGGATTTTATTCCATGGCATTGACAACTCTACACAAATCTGTTATGGCGAAACAAATGGTACACAAAGCCCTTGTTCGGTGAGAATACTTTTTAAGCTATAGCTACATAAGTAAGCTAAGCTAGTTCTAAGCTATAACTGGTGTTTTTTTTTATGGAATAGGGGGACAAACGAGCAGACAGGTCACCTGATGGTAAGTAACGTCCGCCGCTCATGAACCCTGGCATTTCAAGAGTCAAGAGTGCCTTTTAGGGTAGGGGAAGGGGAGGAAAGGCCAATAATAATAATGAATGCATTTTATACTATAAGTGTTTACTGTTTAGAACTTATTTTTAACGACTTCGCTTGATTAGTATCTGTTGTATTAACAAACCTCAGTGGTTTTAATATGCACTATAATTAACAATTATAAATGTTTGTAATGTTAAGAACTAGTGAAAAGAGGGGAAGGGAAAAGGGTTGGGTAACCTCACTCACTCGGTCACACAATGCAAGCATTATTTAAAAGGTTTTCTGTGAGGCCGTGGTTATACTCCGGTCGAGCCGGCCCATACGTGAGAAAAGAGGAGAGGGAGTTGGGCCTCCGGAAACCTCACTAATTTCGGGGAATTGCTTCACAACCGGTTTTCTGTGAGGCCGTAGTATCGCACCGGTCGAGCCGGCCCATTCTTGCCTAAGCATATCGCCGTCTTCTGAGACTAATTTGTATGCCACTAAATGCGGCTGAACATGACTAAAACTTTTTTTTTAATTTATTCATATCTTACATGCAATGTGTGTACACCATGTTTATACAGATAAATACTATCTTATATTAAAATCATGTAGGCCACCTAAACGGCTGATACACTGGATTTGTGTTGTAAATACTCGTATACCCTCGATGGTATATTTGTACATTTAAATTACAGTTTAAAATATTTTATTACTAAGTCTGTTTTGTGTTTGTTATACCTATGTAGAACTAGAAATGTTACCAATTTTGTGTTTGTGCTACTATGCGCGAATCTAATTCCTTTAAACGAGCAATTCTGGTATATATATAATCTGAATCTCGGATTTGTTCTTCTTTCTGCTTGTGGTAGAGCCATGCTTAGGCACGAATGGGCCGGCTCGACCAGTGCCATGCCACGGCCTTACAGAAACCGGTTGTGAAGTAACGCTTGCGTTGCATTTCCCCGAATTGAGTGAGGTTTCCGGAGGCCCAATTCCCCCTCCCCCCTTTTCTCTCCCTCTTCTCCTTTCTCCTTTTTACCATCTCCTCATCCCTCCTCTCTTCTTTCCACTCCCTGCATTCCCCATCCCTCATCACCCTCAAAGGCGGGCAGCGCACTTGAGTTGCAAGGGTCCATGGACGGCGGTGTCACTTACCATCAGGTGACCCGTCTGTTCGTCTGTCCCCCTATAGTATAAAAAAAAAACGACTCCAACGATTTTCATGAAATTTAGTGTGCTTCGGAGGGGGCTTCGGAGTCGATAAATCGATCTAGCTAGTTTTCTATTTCAAAAAACGTCGTTTTATCCGTGTTTTCAGGCAATTATAAACTGCTACAATATCATTGGAATACGAAGGTAAACTTCGTCATCAATTACAAGTTTATAATAGCTTAGGTGGGCAATACGGCGGTCCCGAAATCAGAAGCCACCGGTTCGAGTCTAAATTAATATATTCTTGAAGTTCCTTCTTTTGTAAAAAAAAACTATTATTAACATCTAGTTCGTATATATGTAGGTATATACATATAACAAAAAAACGATCATCCAGATACTAGATTATATACTTACGAGTGTTAAGGTACGGCGTGAGTGTATGTAGGCATGCTATTATTTGGTTTGGGCTGTTAAGCAATAGGTCGGGAATAAGTCTCAGCTGATAAAATGTTTTAATGTTTTCAGGGTAACAGCGGTGATCCTCTTCAATCCCAGGATCATGAACAATGTGTATTTACAATTATTGGAGTACTGTCATTTGGACGGTCTTGCAATGTGCCAGGTCGGGCCACTGTGTACACCCGTGTCAAGTATTATGTACCTTGGATTGAAGAAATAGTGTGGCCTTAATACAAAATATCTTTGTACCATATATTACATATTATACCATATTTTATGATTAGACTTATTTTTTTTTTTTTATGATATATATATGGCAAACGAGCTGACGGGTCACCTGATGGTAGAGACGTAGATCGTAGTTAGATCTAGAGTCACAAGTGCGTTGCCAACGTATGTAGGGGTACGCTCTTTTCTTGAAGGTTTGAAGGTTGTATTGGTACGGAAAAACGGCAGGCGACTTTTTTTTTGTTTTTTTTTTGGTTATCTTTTGAATACGGTCAGTACAACATTGTCAAAACATCAAAAAATCCAAAGGTACTTTTCCATTGCAAGCGGAATAAAATACATTTATCAATTGTCACTAATGATAATATGTCGGTGTGGGTAAGCTTTCGGTAGAGGCCTTTGTAATATCCATGGTCCAAAGTGAAATTTCACCGTCTCATTTCGCATGAAGGTGATACTTACCAGAGGCGGCGGAAACGGTGCTGAAGAAACTCAGCACTATCTCACCCAAATATTACTCTCGCGGTTCTCATTTAATCGTTTTTTTATTTTTTTAAATATTTGTTACCTCAGAACTTTCGACTGGGTGAACCGATTTTGATGATTTTTTGTGGTCCAATTTTAATTCCAGTTCTGACGGTGGCATCCATCAGAAAACTATATAAGAGTTAAATTTTATAAGAGACACATTAAAGTCGGTTGTCTACTTTTTTTATTAAAGTGAATTACTCGCAGACTACTCCTTTGTACTAGTCTAACTAGAATCATTCCAAATCTTTCTTAACTCACTTAATCAACATGTGGACATAATTTTTCTTCATTTAAAAATCTTAGAATACAACGCGGGAGAGCCATGCTTCGGCTCGAGCAGAGTATTACCACGGCCTCACAAAGACCGGCTGTTAAACAATGCTGGCGTTGTGTGACCGACTGAGTGAGGTTCCTGAGACCCAACCCCTTTTCCGTTCCTCTCCTCCCTTTCCCCTACCCTAAAACGGAGACAGCACTCTTGTGACTCTTGACTTGAGTCACAAGAGTGCTGTCCGCCGTCACTTACCAACAGATGACCCACCTACTCATTTGTCCCCCTACCATAAAAAAATATATACGGACAGTCTTGGGGGACTGTCGATAGAAGTGAAAACTAAGTAATTTGTGAATTGTATCGTCGAACTATTAGATTATACACAGTATACACATAGCTCATGGGAAGCGTGCGGTGACGATGACGCGAGTTTCACGCTTTTTGTTCACCCAAAAAGTACACATATATACACAGTATATATATATCTCATTGAAAGCGTTTGGTAACGTTGACGAGAGTTCCATGATTTTCGTTCACCCAAATATTGGCAAAAAGTGGCATTGTATTTTTACAAGTTTTTACGTTTTTTTACGTCTTTTTAAGTTTTCTAAAAATACAATTCCACCAAATCCTATCTGGATTCTTATTCTTGCTTGTGAAATGTGTAAAACCATTCTATAAATATAAAATACCTAATAATAATATTCTACATTACCAAATTTCGAGTTTTGCATTTTTTTTTTTTATGCGATACGGGGCAAACGAGCAGATGGGTCACCTGATGGTAAATGAATACCGCCGCCCATGGACACCCGCAACTCAAGGGTCACAAGTGCGTTGCCGGCCTTTTAGGTAGGTGTAAGTTCTTTTCTTGAAGGTTTGAAGGTCGTATCGGTTCGGAAATACGGCAGGCGACAGTTTAATCTGGACTAGGTTATGTCGACCCCAATCTGAAATTTTTGATAAAGAAGTTTTGATTTCAGACACAAGTTTGGATCGGCTTTCGATGACGTTTACCCGAGAAATGTTAGCGCGGCCGGTGTAAAGGGCATCACTCGTGCTATCGTCTGCATAGCAATGGATGCTGCTAATCTGCAGCATGTCATTGATATGCAGATGAAACAGCGTGGGTGATAGCACACAGCCTTTTGGGACACCAGAATTAACAGACTTGAAGTCGGAGCATGCACCGTCAACAACGACCTTGATGCTTCTGTCTGTAAGAAAACTGGTGAGCCAATTGCACAGTTTCTCGGGAAGCCCATAGGAAGGAAGCTTCGCAAGGAGCGCTTTGAGCCAGACCCGATCGAAGGCCTTCGCCACGTCCAAACTAACAGCCAACGCTCCCCCCTTGGTCTCGATCGCCTGTGCCCACCGGTGAGTCAAGTAAACAAGAAGATCACCAGCTGAGCGACCCCGACGGAAGCCGTATTGTCGATCATTGAGGAGCTGGTAGTCTTCTAAGTACCGGAGGAGCTGGCAGTTAATAATGGATTCCATTATCTTGGAGAACAAGGAGGTGATGGCTATGGGTCTATAGTTGGACGGATCCGAGAGATCTCCTTTTTTAGGGATTGGGTGCACTAGAGCTGTCTTCCATGAGTTCGGGACTACGCCCAGAGAGAAGGACAGCCGATAAAGGCGCGTTAAAACCGGTGCCAACTCTGGAGCACACATCTCCACAAGCACAAAGAAGCGCTTTACGCACTGCCCTTTGTGTAAACCGGACTTCCGGCATGCGGCTCTCGCACTGCGGTGTGGTCGGCGGTGCGTTTCCCCCATCGTCCAGGGTCGAGTTAGACGCAAAGAGTTTGCCCAGAAGATCGGCTTTTTCTTTAGCGTCGTGGGCCAACGAATTATCTCCTATGTGCAGAGGTGGAAGGGATGGCTTACAAAAGTTCCCCTGGACAGCTTTGGCAAGAGACCAGAATGCACGAGTTCCGGAAGGTAGACTCACTAGTCTCTCGCCGATTCTGCCGATGTGAGCCGCCCCAGCAATTACTCTTTTGAGGCCAGGTCCCTCAAAAGAGTAATTGCTGGGGCGAAGCAAAGTAAAATTGCTTCTTTAATGTAATGGTCTTTACATCCCGTGCTGTCGCTGCATTAGCACATGCTTGGTAACATTCCTGCTTTCGGCGGGACGCCGCTTTGCAGGTTTATTTATTTATTTATTTTATTTTTATTTATACTATAGGGGGACAGACGAACAGACGGGTCACCTGATGGTAAGTGACACCGCCGTCCATGGACACTTGCAACTCAAGAGTCGCAAGTGCGCTGCCCGCCTTTGAGGGTGATGAAGGATGGGGGATGCAAGGAGTGGAAAGAAGAGAGGAGGGATGAGGAGATGGGAAAGGAGATAAAAGGGGAGAGAAAAGGGGGGAGGGGGAAGTGGGCCTCCGGAAACCTCACTCAATTCGGGGAAATGCAACGCAAGCGTTACTCCACAACCGCTTTTCTGTGAGGCCGTGGTATCGCACCGGTCGAGCCGGCCCAATCGTGCGTAAGCATGGCTCTACCACTGAAGGTTCGACCAAACCAGGGCTGGGACTTGCCACCTGTGGTAATCAGGGAGAATGGAATGAAAAGTTCCATACCCTGAAGCACAACCTCCGCGACAGAGTCGGCAACGACATTGGGATCATCCGGCGAGAAGCAAACCTGCCTCCATGAGTAGGATGCAAAGAATGTTCGCATTCCATCCCAGTCTGCTGACCTATAGTGCCATACGCGGCGACTGCCTGTAACTAGCGACCGCAGCGAGTGAACGAGTGGCACCATACTCCTAATCAGGCAACGGTCCGAAGAGCCAAGAGGGGCCTCAACGGATACTTTGTAGCCGTCAGGATGTGAGGTCAGCAGAAGATGCAACAGTGAAGGTACGTGGCTTTCTGCATCTGGGATTCGCGTAGGCGTTGCTACCAGCTGCGTCAAGCCATATGTCAAGGCGAAATCGTGAACAGATCTTCCCGCATGATCGGTTTTGCGCGAACCAAGCCATTGGGCGTGATGGGCGTTAAAGTCGCCAAGAATCACGATCTCTGCGGATGGGACCTGCTGGAGCACTGAGTCTGTAGCCATTTAGACGTGGTCGATGAGTCGGTCCGTTTCGGCATCACCGCTATGGGACCTGTAGAGGCATACGTAGATGCGGGGATGGTCGTCGCAGTCTACACGTAGTCATAAGATGGAGAGGTCCCTACCTTCAAGATTGCCGAGGCGGCGAGAAGTGATATCATCTCTAACGTACACGCATACACCAGCCTTAGGAATAAAAGAGTGTTCCAGTCCGTACCCAGGGTAGCAGAGATGATATCTGCGTCTCGGTTAAAAAGAGCAAGGCCGGCTTTGCTGTCTCAAGGTGGCGGTGGACAGTGTCGAGATTAGAATGTAAGCCCCTGATGTTACAAAAATCCACAGTAAACGTGACAGGGTGTGCCATGGTATGCCTTCTCTTGCCCCGAGCAGATTTTGAATGCGCAGTTGACCCCCCCCCCCAAAGTACGAGGGGCAGCCTGGGCGTCCACGCTCACTTATAATCCGTGCTGAGGGTGGACGTCCAGGGGGGGATTCTCCAACGCTAGCGCTGGTATCCTCCTGGGGTATCCTTTTTGTTAACAGCGCTATCATTAGGGGGGGGTGGGGGATTTAGGGCCTTCGGAGACCTCACTCATTTCGGGGAAATGCAACGCAAGCGTTACTTCACAATCGGTTTTCTGTGAGGCCGTGGTATCGCACCGGTCGAGCCGGCCAATTCGTGCCTAAGCATGGCTCTACCACGTAAGTATGTGTATGTATTTTAACACAGTGTTATTATTTTAACACAAAAGATGTTACATACACATACATATTTTTACATATTTTTTCTTATATACATAATGTTTTCATAAACATACTGACATGACACCGTCAGGATGCTAATTTCCTTAAATAGCTCCGTAGTTAAGTTAGGTAAATATAATAAGAATAAATAAAATAAGAAAATATGTAACTAATAAATAAATAAGTAAAGTATTCAATGAATTAAATAAAAATTAAAATTAAAGACCTGTAATTAATTTCTAATCTTTAAAAACATTAAAAACATATTTTCCAAATATGTTCTTAGGGAATTTACCTTTCCTGAATTCCCTTGCTGTCATTGCCATCTCTCAGTTATTATCAAAATTGAGGTACACTGGTCTCACATACGTTTTGTAGACAAATGGAGTTGCCAGGATCAAAATAGCAATATCTTCTTGAAAGTTAGCGGCCTCCCCTTGGAAGAGACTAGGAATTTTTATTTGTTTTATCTGTGAAATTAATTTTATATTTATTAATAGACAACAAGTAGAAATAATTGAAAAAAAATGGAGATGATTTAACTATAGTCCTAACAATTATATTTAAAACAGTAATTTAGTATCTTGTGTAGGAATTTGTGTAATTAAATTAACATTTAAAAAAAAACAGTCACAAACTTTATGTATTTTGTATTGGTGATAAGAAATACTAACTTATATCGTCATTGTAAATCGTATCAGTATTTATAAAATTCTGTCAATAGACGTTATTAATGAAAACACAGTCTAAAAAACTAGAAACCTCTACTGCTCCCTGTCTTTGCTAAATGATTTTCTTTTTGTGCTTAGTTTCTAACATCAGATTTCTGGACACCAACGTCTCCTTCGCTGTCCCACGAACAATATATCTTGCCGATTGCTACTTTATAGTCAGATGCCGGTAGCAGTTTTCTCACGTCACTCCAGAAACAATAGGCAGCTGGAAAAAGAATACTCAAAATAGTGCTTGGAATTATTTGAACACTAAACAAGTGTCCTCAATTGACCTATCATTAATTTTTAATATCGAAAAAAGTACAGCAAATAAAGTTGCCGGATGACTAATGGATGGATGGGTGTGTGTTTGATACTCAATCTCGGAAGAACAGCTAAATAGATCTGGATTAAATATGGCACAGAATTTTCTTGGACTCAAATAGCATATAGTTTCTTTATTCGAGAAAACAGCAGCTAATATTATAAATGTGAGTGTAGCTTTTGTTTGTAAGAATGTAATAATCTTATGGCTAAAAATCTGAACTGACTTTAATGAAAGGTATGACGATAATTCCAACTCTGGGGACAGACATCGGCTAACTTGGAGTCTATATCTGAATACTTTAAATCTGACTTTACTATAAATAAAAAGATTATAACCAATAACTGATGTAGATGATGCTGTATTACTTCCTCTTTACCTGATATCCACATTATTGGAGATGAGAGATCCGCCATATATCTGCTGCAAAGTATCAGATCCTGTCCGGTAAATCCCAACGTGCCATGGAAGTTCTCCTCGATTAGCTTCTTTGCCATCAATCACCAGCTGAAAGGCTCTTGGTGTCGCTCGACCACATTCTGAAGAGATTAGGAATTTTTATATTTTAATAATTATTTGCATAAACGAGCACCAATCCTGCAGTTGGTGGTTGCAGGTATGATTTCGTTAATGCCATTAATTTTTAGACATGTGTACGTCTATTTGTTTTTTTTAAAAAACGTTCTAATAATCCTTGATTCTGAACTCATAGTACAAGCGATGCTTCAAAAATTTTACATACTGAATATTCTTTTTTGTATACAATAAATTTTAGTGTTAAAAATCAAAGCAATAACACAGCTGCTGTTTTTTTTTTTTGGTAACTTTCGGTATAGATCAATAATTTCTACTTGACTTAGATGTTTTTAAATTGTGAAATTATTTTCATCTTTTCCTCTTAAAGCTCAAAACTTTCTCTATTAGGGGTAGGCAGAGACAACAGCCCATCATTTGCTTTTACCCTTGTATGTCTTATGAGTTGCCTCTGTTGTCATCAAACCGTTCTTACAAGCCTGCCGATTGCGGGTATTTCTGACCTGCTATAGGATGGGAATATCACCGATATGATCAGAGTATGTTCTGTACATTCGACCCTATACTTGCTTTCCGCACTTATTGCAACCAGCCAAATAATATATTTTTTATTATAACAAAGACATCTCTGGCATTAGGAATAATTATTGTGTTGCGGGGGGGCTTTTACAAACGGACACAAAGCATACGGAGACTCAGAACAACTATTTTTCATCCACACAATTTTTTGTTCCGTGTGGGAATCGAACCCACGACCCCAGGTTAAGCAGTCAGAGTCACTAACCACTAGAACAACCGTCGAATGTCGAAATCCGTACACAATTTGCCAGGTCGGCGTTAAATACACCCAAAAGCTTCGGTAGACCAAACCTGCTTTATACTGAGCGACGTAATTTTATAAACCGATAGTGCACTTCATCTTTGGTAAGCTTTCTGATCAGTAGTAGAATGGAGTGTTGCAGACAGGGTTGACCAAAGTTCCTGGAGCCACATAGTTGTCACAAACCTTGACACCCACTCCTGGCACGTGGCACATGTATCGAACACTAGTATCCGGATCCAGTTTGCAGAAACCTGGTAATGTGGCAAAAAAAGAACAAATATATGATAAATGACAGCATTTTGAAAGCTAGTAAATGCTAGTGATTTTTGTTCAGGATCCTACAAATCGACTCTACGCTACCCCTAGATTAGAGAGGTTTATGCCTTAATTTGAACATTGATTGAACATTTCATGACATGTCATCAACATTATCATTTTGTTTATCGCAGTAAAATGCTAGGAATAGGCTTTTCCTACCTTAAAACTCTTTTTATCAATGTACAATTGTTAACCCATACGAAACATTATACTATGTATAATTTCATGGACTATTCCGCCCGGAATCTATAGAATCATCTCTCTCATAATTCTTTGATTGAAGGAATCCAACCAATAGTCAATAAAGATCGCTCTAATAATATTATATATGTATAAATTAAATATATAAATATTGAAACGGACACGCACATAAGCGACGGTCCGTCGATCCACTCTGATCATATAATATATGTTGTGTGTCATAGCACCCAGTACAACGCCTTTGGTGTCTAGTATATCCCAGCTACCTTCATGTCATACAGTCGTGGTCAACTAATTAAGGACATTCAAGATAGTGGACAGCAATAACCGGCTATGTACATATAAATATAAAACCCTGTTGATTTCTCAGTAACTATTATTTGCATAATTTGATCCGATTATTATACTATAAATGGCTGTAAATAAAAGATTAAATAAATATAAAAAAGTGTTTAATATCAAAGGTTAACCATGTATTCAATTTAAGGTACAATTCTGTAGCTGGACATTTAATTAAGAACAATAAAGTAAAATGAAAAATAGAGTTAAACAGAACTAATATCTGCAGTATTGTAATTTCTTTAACAACTTCATTTTATTACGGGTAAAATCAGTACCCAGTAGCAAAACCTTTGTTAGTAATTACCGCTTGACACCGATGTGGCATAGACATTATCAGTTTCTGACATATTTCAACAGGAATGTCTGCCCATGCCTCACAAAAAGCTTCATTAAGTTCATCTAAAGTTGTGGTACGATAAATGGCAACTTTTTTCTTAATTTCGTGCCAAAGGTGCTCGATTGGGTTGAGGTCGGGGCTATTTGCTGGCCAATGTAGCACTGATACCGACTGTCTGTTAAGAAACGACTTGACTGAACGGGCTGTATGTTTTGGGTCGTTATCATGCTGAAAAGTCCATATAATAGGAAGATGTTCCTCAGCATAGGGAAGCATAGTTTCTTCTAATATTGCCTTGTATTGATGTTGGTCTAAGTTACCCTGAACTTTCCTCACAGGTCCCACTCCACGTCCAGAAAATGATCCCCACATTTTAATGTTTCCTCCGCCATGTTTCACCTGCTTTTTTGTGAATCTTGGATTCATTTCCGCTTTTACAGGACGCCGTACGTATTGCCTTCCATCTGAAGAAATCAAATTAACCTTGGTCTCGTCAGAGAATAATACATGTTGCCATTGGTCGTAGGTCCAATGTCCATATTTACGTGCAAACGCCAAACGTGCATTTCTATGCTCTTTCTTTAACAACGGTACTTTGCGAGCCACTCTTCCGAACAACCCTGCTTCTACCAGACGTCGTCGAACTGTCCTCGCTGATACACTGACTCTTTCGTCTGCCCCAAACACTTCATGTTTAATTAAAATAGAGCCTAGAAACGGATCTTTCTTAGCTAACCTGGTTATCATATCTGGTTATCTATCTTCTTGCGGAGTTGTTTTTCTCGATCTTTTTTTTCTGGGCACATTTAAAGTTGTGTTATTGCGCCTGAAATGTTGCACTGCATTGCATACCATAGTTTTTGAACAATTTAAATATCCTACTATCCTTCGGTATGACCAACCACGCTCGACAAACTTCATGATAATTTTTCGTAGTGTTGCATCGCAACTTTTATTTTTGCCCATTGTTCTTCAAAATAACTCTCAAAACTTGAAATTACAAATCTAGATTGCCGCCAAAACTACCACAAAGAATAGGAGAAGAAAGAAAATAATAATTGAGATTCAGATTTTGAAACTAGAACGCAATATCTCAGTGTCCCTAATTAAATGGCCAGCCAGCATTCTTTGAACAAATAGCACTGTGATCATCTATCAGCTATACTGTAAAGAGGTTTAATGTTTAAGAAGTTGTTATTGTTTGTATAATTAGGCACATAAATGACTAATTATACTTACATGTAAAAGATGTGGAATATTGTTTAGACTCGTTGGAAAATAAAAAATAAATTCACAATTTGGATTAACTAGAGAGTGTCCCTAATTAGTTGACCACGACTGTATATACATATATACATATATGTATATAATATGAAATGATACGCTTACGGTAAAAGTAATTAACAGTATTTTTTTTCTGTATTAGAATAAGACTGTAGACTTTATTAAAACCTTTTAACGTGTACTATGTACAAGTAAAGTCGTTAAAAATATAAATTACGACATTTCCGCATTTTCAAACTCTTAATTTTTTTTATTACATTATATATCGGAATGATATCGAAATCTATCAAGCTGTTTAGGCTCTAAGGGTAACAAAAAAACATCATACGTACATACACTCGAAAAACATAACCCATCTTGCGAAATCGGGTAAATATGAATACTAGAATAAGTTGCGGCTGCACGATTCCTTGAGAAAGGTCTCCCGCCGAGACCGAAACTAGTCGGGCATCCCCGAAGTACATTTAAATAAATAAGTATACGCTTTTCGAAAAACTATACAAGAAAAGAAATTGCTATTTATCTGTCATCAATATGGGTATATTACATTATACTTCCGGACGCATTGAGGCTTATTCTGGTACCACACTCCATTGAAACAGAACACTTCGGTACGATTTCCATATGAATTATGAGTCGTCACGACTCCATACCCTCTCCGGCAGTGGACAGTTAGTACCACACTGTCAAAGGACTGACCAGGGTATGCTCGAGGATTGTTTAAAACCTTGTATGTACCGTGTTTGGGATATGCTGGCAGAATACAGGCCGTGGATCTTCTTGATCTAAAAAAGAAGTCAATAACCAGTATTAGAACCAGCTAATATATATAGCCTGCCACTGTCTCAAATCGTTTTGTAGTAGGTGCATTTACTTTTGATATTATAGGAGACAGACGAACAGACGGGTCACCTGATGGTAAGTGACTATCGCCGTCCATGGATACTTGCAGCTCGAGAGTCTTAAGTGCGCTGCCTGCCTTTGAGGGTGATGAGGGATATGAGGGTATGCGAGGAGGGGAAAGACAGGGGGGTGAGGAGATGGGAAAAGAGGGGTGTCCCGGGAGAGGTAAAAGGAGAGGGGGAGTTGAGCCTCCGGCCTCCTCACTATTTTGGGGGAAATGAAACGCAAGCGTTCCTTCACAAACAGCTGGAACCGGTGTTTTGGCTAGTTTATTTTATGGCTGACTGCATCACTTGAGCTACACCTCCTTGGGAATGTAATCGTAGGATATGATATATGTCACCTGATGAAAGGTTACCACTGCCGTTTATGAGCACCAGTAGCTCAAGAGTTATAAGTGCGTTGCCTGTCTTTTAGGCAGGTGTACGCTCTTTTCTTGAAGGTTTGAAGGTCGTATTGGTGCCGGTCCGGCAGGTGATAGTTAAATAGACAGACTAGTTGTGCGGGGTATAAAACTTCTGGATGCACAGTGGTAGAGTGCCCACCATTCAGGTGATGGGGAAGGAAATTTGGTCACGTTCGACGATGGCAGAAACACGGAAACAAGCGGCCGGTATAAGTCCGAACAATTCCTCTGACCACTCTAGGGTGTTACAATCAAATATCATATGTAAATATATGTATATAAACACATACGAACACTAAAAAAAATAACCCTCCTTGAATAGTCGAGTAAAAATTAGAGTCTTCGTTGCAATTTTTTATTTTTTTATTTTTTAGTGGTAGAGCCATGCTTAGGCACGAATGGGCCGGCTCGACCGGTGCAATACCACGGCCTCACAGAAAACCGGTTGTGAAGTAACGCTTGCGTTGCATTTCCCCGAATTGAGTGAGGTTTCCGGAGGCCCAATTCCCCCTCCCCCTTTTCTCTCCCCTCATCTCCTTTATCCTTTTTTCCATCTCCTCATCCCTCCTCTCTTCTTTCCGCTCCATGCATCCCCCATCCCTCATCACCCTCAAAGGCGGGCAGCGCACTTGCGACTCTTGAGTTGCAAGTGTCCATGGACGGCGGGGTCACTTAGCATCAGGTGACCCGTCTGTTCGCCTGTCCCCCTATAGTATAAAAAAAAAAAAAAAAAATTTACCTTTTATTTGATACTCGGCACAAGGTCTCGTCACTTAAGTCTGGACAATGTCGGATTCCGTCACACACGTGTTCAATGCCTACACAACCAGTCCCATTCTGGCATCTGTACTGGACCTTATTGTCACCATGAAACGAATGAATTGATTATACCCGACTTGAAAACCACTCCAAACATTAGAAAAGAGCCGATGACCTTGTAACGACTGAATAATTTTGATAAAACACTTTTTTTTTTTTTTTTTTTTTTATACTATAGGGGGACAGACGAACAGACGGGTCACCTGACGGTAAGTGACAACTGCCGTCCATGGACACCCGCTTCTCAAGAGTCGCAAGTGCGCTGCCCGCCTTTGAGGGTGATGAGGGATGGGGGATACAGGGAGCGGAAAGAAGAGAGGGGGGATGAAGAGAAAGGAGATGAGGGGAGAGGGGGATTTGGGCCGCCGGAAACCTCACTCATTTCGGGGAAATGCAACGCAAGCGTTACTTCACAACCGATTTTCTGTGAGGCCGTGGTATCGCACCGGTCGAGCCGGCCCATTCGTGCCTAAGCATGGCTCTACCACTGCTAAGTTTAAGAACCATCGCTAGAAAATAGCTTTCAAAAAAAGAACTCATCCAAAACGGTTCAAAAGTTTAAAAACTGCAGTGCCATAGACAAGCAGATATATTTTCTTCGGGAGTTGAAAACAAATCAAAAGATAGTTTTGAGATAAAGATATGTTCTAAAACTGATTTAAGGTAGGTAAAAAGAGACCACCATCCCTTTGTACCTCCCTCTTATTTAAATATACTCCTTATTTCAGACTCTTTAATTTATAAAATGACCGGTTGACGTCAATAGGCCTGTTTACTTAAGTAAAGTTTTTTATAAAGAATACTAGCAGCGTAGGTCACACATAACTAGTATTCACGTTAACCCCCCCCCACCCCTCAGCAAAGCTACATGTTTGTGTTAGTGGGTTTACGACGGTAGTGTACTGGGTTTAGTGTCTGGGTTTGAAACCGCAAACACTTGTTCGCAAGTCCGACGCCTCAACCATCTCGCTACCCCTGTTTTTAATATATAATAAATAATTTAATATATAATAAAATACAGACATACGTATATCCCAGAAAGGGATAGGCAGAAGCCTCTGGAACGCCAACTTATTGAGTCTAAGCGTAATAGGAGGCAAAAGTGTTGCCTTTGACTGGGCATGAGTATATATACGGTCTGACTCGTGTTTTACCTCATCTACAGAGGAGATAGGTCGGCCCTATTTTACTCCAATGGGAACCACATGGCTTCACTAATATATTAGTAGATAATTATTGAATCACCTGCAAAGCAATAATCCAATCTCCAACACTTGCGTAATCACAGGCGAAGTCACTAAAACATGTTAAATAAAATAATTCAGAGTGTTTCAGCAGGAATTCATAATATACTCTAGTATCTAATCTTCTCCCAAATACAAAAAAAAAATAACTACTCATTTCTATTAAACGCACACCATAAAATATCCTTACATCAAGTCACTTCATTAGTCTTCAACTAATGAAGTGACTTGATGTACGGATATATATAGAGATATAACTTCATTAGTCATTAAATGATTGTACAATTAATTAATTAATTGAATATCAAAAACCGAATTCTACCTATGTTACTTGGTTAGGGCAGCGTGTATAATAAATACTAAACGATTAATAGGTGAATGTGACTGATAAAATAGTAATAAATAATATAAATAATAATAATAATTTGTGGTAACTATTTTGCTGTGCAATTAGTATTTTTGATTAGGATTGGGTATTTGTTTTTTATATTTCAAATACTAGCCGTTTAGAATTGCTTGTTCTCAATAAACTTGGCGAAGACGAAGCCGATTTGCTAGCGGTACCGGTTTGAATGTTTTTTTTTTTCTTAATTACATCAATAAGGAAAATACAACTATAAAATAGTAAAGCTACATATTTCCTTATCTGTTGAAATTTATATTTCGATAATCAACAAAATCAATTATCGTCGTCGTCACTATTTCAACTACAGGCCCCCGTCAATAACTTCCAGGAATTCGCCTCACTTTTTATTCATCCACGCTAAATTTGTTAAATACAAAACTCTGACTGTTACCTTTCCACCGTTAAATGGTTGTACCGATTTATATTAAAGTCGTATGGGGATTACCTCGAATCCTGGGGAAGTACATTTGCTACTTATTATCGAAAGCTAGTTAATATTTATAAAAATTACAGGTGTTTTTGAATTGTATAGAGCAGTAGTTAGTAAGAGTCTTACATGAAGCCGGTTTCTAGTTGGAACCGTATATAAAGTTTTTTTTTTAGATTCAGGTAGTTGTAAAGTCTATGGCAAACAGTCTGCATATCTTGAGTTGGGTAGCAATGCTTTTGTTGTGGTTACCGGAGGCCTAAACCAACTATCCTCATTCTCTCATTTTCCGCACCTGTTGCCCCTCCACTCAAAAGCGGGTAGCCCTGCGATTTTTAAGTTGCAGTTTATGGGCGGCGCTAGTCACTTACCAACAAATAACCCTTCTGCTCATTTACGGAAGGAAAACGAGCAGGCGGGTCACCCGTTGCTATGTGTATAGCTGTGTATGCTTATGTAGAGTTTCATTCATAGTACGTATAATCTAATTCCTTAGCCATAATATTAGTCAAATTAATAACTAAATAGGAGAGGACCCTTTGGCTTGACAATAACTGATAAAGTCGATCAGTGTAGATTACTCCGTACTTACGAAGTCAGAATGCTTATTAATATAATTTTAATAACATTATAAATACGAAAATTTGAATGTGTGTGTGTGCACGTACAGCTGGAAGAATATGTAAGACATTTCGCACAGAGATAGAATATTTTATTTTATTTTATTTATTTATTCACCTAATAGTAAGTGACAAACACCGTCCATGGACCACTGCAACTCAAGAGTTGTAAGTGCGCTGTCCGCCTTTGAGGACGATGATAGTGGAATGCGGGTAGGGTTAAGGGGACAGGGGAATGAGGAGGGGGAAAGACGAGTTGGGGAGTTGGGCCTCTGGAAACTTCACTAATTTCCTCGAGGTGCAACACAAGCGGTTCACAACCGGTTTTCTGTGAGGCCGAGGTATCGCACCTGTTGACCTGTCTCATTCGTGCCTAAGCATGGCTCTATCACGATAAGCAACTTGTACTGTTTCCGACCACTACTTTACTTTAGGACGGTCGAAAGCTTTAAAACTCATACTGAAATAAACCTATTTATATACATAACTAGCAGAACCTGCCACGCGTAGCTGTAGCTTAAAAAAAATAATTTGCAATAAAATAATATTGCGACTATAAATTGAGATGCAAGCTATCCTATCTTTCAAGTTGGATCAAACTGCACACGGTGTGCAAATTTGATTAAAATCGGTTAAGTAGTTTAGGAGTCCATCCCGGACAAATTACGTGACGCGTTATCTTTATATATATAATTCTTCTGTGAGTGTGTATGTCACTGAACTACTCTCAAACGACTGGACGGATTTAGATGAAATTTTTTGTGTGTGTTCAAGGGGATCTGGGAATGGTTTAGATTCACAAATCAGCCCGGCAGATGGCGCTGCAGTCGGTATCTAGGTTATTTATCTATATTGATCCTAATCGCTTGAAATATCATGCAGGACAACGTCTGTTGGGTCCGCTAGTTTATATATATAAAGCTATACTGACCTTATCCGTTATCGATCCGTTATCCACAAGTTATTGTGTGACTTAGTTGAGAGAACAGAACTCACCTAAACATTATTTTGGGTTAAATTGTAACACAGACAACTTAAACTTACATAAATATAAAAATGAACATCAACATTTTTAAACACACAAAAACAATAAACATTCATAAATTGCTTTGTCACGATTCGAAACGTTATCATTCCAGGTTATTTAATTCCCATTGCTCTTTAGACATACTTTTTACATAGTATTATTTTATTTAAAGTTGCACAACTTGTAATTGAATAAGAAACACGTCAGAATCTTTTATCTTCAATCGAATCAGAACTGAGGAGAGCATCGGAGGTAATTCAATAGAAACTGGTTTCTGTCAAGATGATAAATAACATAGGTATATATATAAAAGGCAAAAATTAATTATTAACTAAAATAATATATTGTATAAATTATTATTTTATATTAACAGTACAGGGTTACCCAATATATAATATTTTTTGATATAAGCCCACCATAGTGACACCACTTTGCCTTATGGAAAGCAACAAGTGGAGTCTAAGAGTGGTGGTCACCGTCCTCATTGCAAGTGTAGTCAATGCAGCATTCTGACCTACATTATGAGGCCTGGCGGCCTGGTGAGATACTTTTTCACGCCCCGCTTAAAGGGGGAGAGAAACACGTGCGCTGGTAGTGTATTACAGGCTATAACTAATTCGCACAGGAAGGAAGACCCGAACCGTTTAGTTGGAGATCGTACTCCTGAGGCCAGCACGTGTAGTCGTGTAGAGAATTGGAGAAGGTGGGACCAAACGAAGAGCTCGCTCGAAAACGACAACGCTCTCCGTGATGCAGGCGATAGTTTGTAGATACATATATTTAAATTTATATAATCGTATTAAAATAAATATACACATATACTCACATAATTTTACATTCAGTTTCCATATCGTACTTAATTATTTCGTTATAATAAATAACCAATTTTGATTACGAAATTAAATTATTATGTATCATTACATATTATCTATAAATTATATGGTATATAAATATTTTGGCGCACAAAGGAAAGGCCCCGATTGAAACTAAGCTACTGTAGAACTTGGTATCGCTAATTTATTTTGACACACACATATCAGCGAAGACGTTGTTCCTTGATCTTGTCAGCGATGGGGACGACTTTATAGCATCCGAGGATGCGAACGTTACGCACCCTGTCAAACAGTGTGACACCCGCTGACTAGCCCAACATGTGCCTTTCCGTCAAGTCCAATTTCGACAAATGTTCTTTAATGCACTCTGTACCATAAAGAATAGCGCATCTCATTGCTGTCTTGTACAGTTTGCCTTTTAACTACATAGACATATTTTGGTCAAACATTAGGCCTATCATTTACACTACGTTTTAATGTTTCCCTATTTTTTTTTTGTAGCAAATATATGACTATATGCTTATATTTGTTATGTCTTGCCGTTCTTTGTACTCGACATTGTGTGTTAAGAATTTGGCTGCTCCTGGCCTTCACCATTTTTGCGGCATTAATTTGCAGGTAGGTAGAATCTTTCTAGTTTTAGTAAGTTTTTTTTGTTTGCGTGTTTCCGATAGACAAAGTGTATTTATCGTTTTTTTTCTGTTATTGATACTTTGTACGTTTTGAAAGAGTTTCTTGCTGAAGTGTTAAACTTAGGTTTTATTTAGTGGAGAGCTGATGTTGCAGGATTTATTGGTATTTTGACGTATCTTCTAAAACTAAATGGCCGATTTGGGGCGCCGATTGAGGAGTAGAGGAGGTTCCATACAACGAAGAAATGCCACCAACCTGATGGGTACGTTGGTCCGGGAGGACGCAATTTGACGCTATTTTGATGAAGATCTTTAAAATTATATACATATTTTTAAAAATAATTACTAATATTTAAGTATATTTATATTTTTATTTAAGTCTGATGACTAAACGGTGTGTTAGTAAAACTTTTTATTTTTTAGGAACTCAGAGTGGCTTTTTTAAGCAGTCTGTTTGAGTATTTAATGTGAAGAAGAATGCTTTTATATATTATGAACTAATCCAAATCTTGTGACTCTTGAGTTACGGGTGCGGTAGTCACTTACTGTCAGGTGACCCGTCAACACGTTTGCCCTCAATGGCATAAAAAAAAATGATTATATTATACTTTCTACGAGAACTACTACCTATTACATAATCTCAATTTATTTAGTGCTGTACTGAACTCGGACAACAGATTGAAGCGACGTTCATCGTTTGAGCCTACTGAAATTATTGCAATATCGCTGTTAAATAAAGCTGGAACTTTGCAGGAGTTATGTTATGAAAGGTTGCAGAAGTTCTGTTATGGAGGTTTCAAAATCAAGTGCCAATATGCCTAAATTGATTTCGGATGTTTGCACTTAAATAATAATATCTGAATGCAAGAAATATTGCGTTCATGTTAAAAATGTTCCATCAGAGTGCAGAAAAATATACAGATCAATCAATAAAACATAAAATTTCCGACCACTACTTTACTTTAGGACGGTCGAAAGCTTTAAAACTCATACTGAAATAAACCTATTTATATACATAACTAGCAGAACCTGCCACGCGTAGCTGTAGCTTAAAAAAAATAATTTGCAATAAAATAATATTGCGACTATAAATTGAGATGCAAGCTATCCTATCTTTCAAGTTGGATCAAACTGCACACGGTGTGCAAATTTGATTAAAATCGGTTAAGTAGTTTAGGAGTCCATCCCGGACAAATTACGTGACGCGTTATCTTTATATATATAATTCTTCTGTGAGTGTGTATGTCACTGAACTACTCTCAAACGACTGGACGGATTTAGATGAAATTTTTTGTGTGTGTTCAAGGGGATCTGGGAATGGTTTAGATTCACAAATCAGCCCGGCAGATGGCGCTGCAGTCGGTATCTAGGTTATTTATCTATATTGATCCTAATCGCTTGAAATATCATGCAGGACAACGTCTGTTGGGTCCGCTAGTTTATATATATAAAGCTATACTGACCTTATCCGTTATCGATCCGTTATCCACAAGTTATTGTGTGACTTAGTTGAGAGAACAGAACTCACCTAAACATTATTTTGGGTTAAATTGTAACACAGACAACTTAAACTTACATAAATATAAAAATGAACATCAACATTTTTAAACACACAAAAACAATAAACATTCATAAATTGCTTTGTCACGATTCGAAACGTTATCATTCCAGGTTATTTAATTCCCATTGCTCTTTAGACATACTTTTTACATAGTATTATTTTATTTAAAGTTGCACAACTTGTAATTGAATAAGAAACACGTCAGAATCTTTTATCTTCAATCGAATCAGAACTGAGGAGAGCATCGGAGGTAATTCAATAGAAACTGGTTTCTGTCAAGATGATAAATAACATAGGTATATATATAAAAGGCAAAAATTAATTATTAACTAAAATAATATATTGTATAAATTATTATTTTATATTAACAGTACAGGGTTACCCAATATATAATATTTTTTGATATAAGCCCACCATAGTGACACCACTTTGCCTTATGGAAAGCAACAAGTGGAGTCTAAGAGTGGTGGTCACCGTCCTCATTGCAAGTGTAGTCAATGCAGCATTCTGACCTACATTATGAGGCCTGGCGGCCTGGTGAGATACTTTTTCACGCCCCGCTTAAAGGGGGAGAGAAACACGTGCGCTGGTAGTGTATTACAGGCTATAACTAATTCGCACAGGAAGGAAGACCCGAACCGTTTAGTTGGAGATCGTACTCCTGAGGCCAGCACGTGTAGTCGTGTAGAGAATTGGAGAAGGTGGGACCAAACGAAGAGCTCGCTCGAAAACGACAACGCTCTCCGTGATGCAGGCGATAGTTTGTAGATACATATATTTAAATTTATATAATCGTATTAAAATAAATATACACATATACTCACATAATTTTACATTCAGTTTCCATATCGTACTTAATTATTTCGTTATAATAAATAACCAATTTTGATTACGAAATTAAATTATTATGTATCATTACATATTATCTATAAATTATATGGTATATAAATATTTTGGCGCACAAAGGAAAGGCCCCGATTGAAACTAAGCTACTGTAGAACTTGGTATCGCTAATTTATTTTGACACACACATATCAGCGAAGACGTTGTTCCTTGATCTTGTCAGCGATGGGGACGACTTTATAGCATCCGAGGATGCGAACGTTACGCACCCTGTCAAACAGTGTGACACCCGCTGACTAGCCCAACATGTGCCTTTCCGTCAAGTCCAATTTCGACAAATGTTCTTTAATGCACTCTGTACCATAAAGAATAGCGCATCTCATTGCTGTCTTGTACAGTTTGCCTTTTAACTACATAGACATATTTTGGTCAAACATTAGGCCTATCATTTACACTACGTTTTAATGTTTCCCTATTTTTTTTTTGTAGCAAATATATGACTATATGCTTATATTTGTTATGTCTTGCCGTTCTTTGTACTCGACATTGTGTGTTAAGAATTTGGCTGCTCCTGGCCTTCACCATTTTTGCGGCATTAATTTGCAGGTAGGTAGAATCTTTCTAGTTTTAGTAAGTTTTTTTTGTTTGCGTGTTTCCGATAGACAAAGTGTATTTATCGTTTTTTTTCTGTTATTGATACTTTGTACGTTTTGAAAGAGTTTCTTGCTGAAGTGTTAAACTTAGGTTTTATTTAGTGGAGAGCTGATGTTGCAGGATTTATTGGTATTTTGACGTATCTTCTAAAACTAAATGGCCGATTTGGGGCGCCGATTGAGGAGTAGAGGAGGTTCCATACAACGAAGAAATGCCACCAACCTGATGGGTACGTTGGTCCGGGAGGACGCAATTTGACGCTATTTTGATGAAGATCTTTAAAATTATATACATATTTTTAAAAATAATTACTAATATTTAAGTATATTTATATTTTTATTTAAGTCTGATGACTAAACGGTGTGTTAGTAAAACTTTTTATTTTTTAGGAACTCAGAGTGGCTTTTTTAAGCAGTCTGTTTGAGTATTTAATGTGAAGAAGAATGCTTTTATATATTATGAACTAATCCAAATCTTGTGACTCTTGAGTTACGGGTGCGGTAGTCACTTACTGTCAGGTGACCCGTCAACACGTTTGCCCTCAATGGCATAAAAAAAAATGATTATATTATACTTTCTACGAGAACTACTACCTATTACATAATCTCAATTTATTTAGTGCTGTACTGAACTCGGACAACAGATTGAAGCGACGTTCATCGTTTGAGCCTACTGAAATTATTGCAATATCGCTGTTAATTAAAGCTGGAACTTTGCAGGAGTTATGTTATGAAAGGTTGCAGAAAGATTTCAAAGGTTGCAGAAGTTCTGTTATGGAGGTTTCAAAATCAAGTGCCAATATGCCTGAATTGATTTCGGATGTTTGTACTTAAATAATAATATCTGAATGCAAGAAATATTGCGTTCATGTTAAAAATGTTCCATCAGAGTGCAGAAAAATATACAGATCAATCAATAAAACATAAAATTTGATAATTTTATCCGCAGAATTTTGTCATAAAAATTACCCAAAATAACCGATATCCTATTGAGCTCATATTTAGCATACACCTTCAGTTCTGATGACATTGCCTCTTCATTTTTTGTTATTAAATACGTAATATACACGGTTTAAAAATAATAATTGTATGAAGTAATAACGAATATAATCAAACAATTTGTTGTTTATACTTAAAAGGTTTTGCATTATATTCGTTTTTGACAAATCTGAACATAAGTTGGCGTTTATTTAGTAATTAGAAACGCCTCCTATATGGTTTACTTTTATCAATTCATCATAATTAACAACCTACCTCGTCTTACGAGTAGAATTGTGCCAATGGCCTCATCACTCGAGTCCGGGCCATGCTGGATTGTTTGAAATTATTACGCTATTGCCAATCTTAAGGATTGTTTTAGGGACTCCAAATTATCATGGCGCTTATAGCATGCCATACTCTCTGAAACTGGCCCTAATCTGCTAGATTATGGCAAGTAGATGACGCCCAGGCTCTGATGAAGTCAGAAAGATGGATCGAGCTTTATGATCCGGTGCTGAGTCTTACTGAAAGGACACTTTTTTGTTATGGAATATGGTGTTGTTTAGAGACTTAACCACCATCTCAAGAATCGTATGTTGATACACTTGTGCCGATGATTTGAACCTTTTTCAGAAAAACATGGCTCAGTCACTCCTTGATAGCTTACACTCCACCAAGCCATCGCTGAAATTGGATAATGCCCACATTGTACTCTGCTGGAAAGCTAATTGGGAAGCTTCTATAGTTTTTAACTTAAATCTTGGTAATTCTGTTTGTTAAAATATTGCTTAGTAGTCAAAAAAAATTCTCGTCAGTGAATAACACGTTTCTGTGACCTCCCTTAATAATATTTTTATTAATATTATAAATGCAAATCTTTGGATGGTGTTATGTATGCACGTCTGTATGAATTTTGGTAGACCACAAAATTTACGGTCATAATTTTAATAATATAAAGTAGCAGATGAATGAATGAATGAAAAATAGCACACGCATCCTAAAATTGCACATAAGTTAACAAATTATTTATAAAAAATAGTAATTTTGTCGTTCACTTGCCAGAATTAAAAACACTTGAAGTTTTATTCTAAGGAAATCTCCTCATATGTTTTTTTTATACTATAGAGGGACAGACGAACAGACGAGTCACCTGATGGTAAGTGACAACCACCGTCCATGGACACCTACAACTCAAGAGACACAAGTGCGCTAACCACCTTTGAAGGTGATGAGGGATGGGGATTGCGGGGAGGGAAAAAAGAGAGGAGGGATGAGGAGATAGGAAAGAGGGGGGGCTGAGGGGAGAGGAATGAAGCAAGTAGGAGTTGGGCCTCCGGAAACCTCACTCATTTCGGGCCCATTCGTGCCTAAGCATGGCTTTACCACTGTTTATATTATAATCATATAAGCACAAGTCTTTATTTCTTACATTTTGATAAAGCTTAACAAGTTTCTGAGTTCCTGAGCACATTTGACAACCGATATTTTAAAGTTACACATTAAAATATACATAATACCTATATTAAATATTTTAGTTTCATATCAAAGTTATATACCAAAATCCGGTTTTGTCTAATATAAAAGACAAAACAATATAAAATTACATATGTACAACTTTCACGAGTATATATTTAAAGAGGTAAGCAGAGATAAATTAAATAGTTTACTAAAACAATAATAGTTACGGCCATTTGCCGACAGTTGGGCACTTTACGGATTAAAACTTCGAAATTGATAGACGGTTTCCCTTTTTTCAAAACCCGTATTAGGAATGATTCCTTTATCGCGATAAACCATATATGAACTTTATGTTTATACCATATAAGAACACCCAGACTCATAACCACTATTTGGGAATCATACAGTTTTCTGTTCCGTGACCTAGACTGCGTCCTAGACCAACAGGCCAGTCAAATTTGCAAATGGTGATGTTTAATACAGCTCTGCAACCCGTATACAAATTAATACACCACCAATAAGATACAATTCCTTTATTTACGAGAGTACAAAATTCTTCAAGGCCATACGATGCTCTCAATCCAAGATGTGAAATGCTTCACCTTGGTAAACACGGTTGGACTACAATTATGTCTGCCATAAGCACTGATTCCAATCACTGTGTTCATGCAGCGGGAGTACTGAGTTGTGACTACAATAGGAACTCCGACGATGTACTACAACAAAATAAAGAAAATGCAGATATAGATGACACAACTGCGTGAATACATATACACACATACATATATACATAATTAAGCCACATATTTTTTTTATGAGATTGGGGGCAAACGAGCAGACGGTTCACCTGATGGTAAATGACTACCGCCGCCGAGGCCGATTACCGCCAGTGCGTTGCCGGCCTTTTAAGGTCGACGGTTTGAAGGTCGTATCGGTCCGGAAATACGGCAGGCGACATTTTGTTCCATAGGCTGGTAGTGCAAGGCAAAAAGCTTCTGGAGAAGCGCACAGTAGTGGAGTGCCAATCGTCCAGGTGATGGGGATGGATATGTTAATTGGAGCAAGCGTATTGCCGTATTGAATAAGGTGAAAGAAATTGGTGCATATTTACAGGCGAGATAGGATAGAAAGCGAAAGAATTGATACTGCTAATACCGATGGATTGTTGATTATATTCAATAGCTCAAGCAAGCAAGGACGCATACCTATAACTCGGACTGGCTTGGCTGGCCAAAAGGTTTGGACTTCCTGGCACCAGGAAATGTTAACAATAACTTTTTACATGAGAGAGCCATGCTTTGGCACGTATGAGCCGGCTCGACCGGAGTATTACCAAGGCCTCTCAAAAAACCGGCTATTAAACAATGCTTGCATTGTGTGACCGAGTGAGTGAGGTTATCGGAGGCCCAACCCTTTCTCTTCCCCTCTTTAAAAAAAATACCCTCTGGAACTGTTATTGTCCCTAAACACACATTCAAATGACATCTATTTAGGCTGTAAAAAAAAACTTTACACATACACACCTACTTTCGAGTTTAGAGTAAAGACAAAAGTATTTTTAAATAAAAAAAAACAGAGAATAGACGATGGAATTCAAAACTTCCAAAGTTTACCCACGTCTCTATCCCCGTAGGGGTAGGCATAGGAGCACATTTATAAATTAGTAATATTTACAAGCAAGTCTATTGGTGTCAACTGAACTGAACTGAACTCTTCGCAATATTATATAATTATGATATAACATGGAACTTAAGACGATACTAATGATAACTAAACATCATAATACATACAAAACACATCCCTCCTTTTTGCGCAGTCAGGTAAAAATTGGTCAATTTTCAAATTAGTCAAATTAAATGGAGATTAAGCAAAGTTTTTCATATAAAATATCTTACCATGCATTCATCAGTTCCGTAGCATACTTGAGAGTCTTGCTTTACTTTCTGTGGCAGGTATGACTTATAAACATTTGATGGACCAGTCTCCACGTCTTCCATCTTTGTATTACACTCCTCAGTTGTAAATTCCTGCAGCTGCACCTATGTAGTAAGACTTATAAATTTAAAACTTAAATGACACCAATTAACAATTAAAATCGTGTTTTTTTTATTGCTGAAATCATTTTGAAATAAATACTCGTACTAAATATATTTGAAAATATGTAGTAGGCCACCAACATCGGTTACAGGGACCGGGGCACCGGTGGTTAGGTTTTAAAGACAGGAGCCTCCTGACAATGCGGGCCGTTTTGAGGAGAACTGCATTCTGCATCAGTCCCTTGATCCTCTTAAGGTGTTAATCGAGGCTCTTAGCTATTACTCCGTGAGCATATATGGCTATCGGAACAATAATTCACATATCGACAATCTCGTGAGACAAATCCAAATATTTTATTGGCTTATTTTCTTCAACCTTCACGAGATTATCATCATGAAGAACAGTGATATCGACAGTAATTGCACGGCGCTCTTATCGGTCATCGTTATCAACAATATGTCAGGCTTATTGGCAACAAAAGTCATGTCACACCCAAGTATAATGTTGCACGACTATTTTTAAGAACTGGGTCGGGCACATACCTGCAGTACGGTAACTCGACGGTAAGTTATTTTTGAGTTTGGTATGTGATTTAATATAAAAAATTACAAATTAGTGTGGTATTTTAGTGTTTTATATACCTGTGTGTATTTACAGTCATACACATACGACTCAAAAATATGATCTAAAAAACTTCTATAACTACATACATTTCAACGGTTCTTTTGTTTTACATATGTAGTATTTATTTTTTAATCGATTTAATGACATTTTAATTGAATTATTTACTTTGATACCCAAATATTAATGGTTGGTAATTTTATAGGTCTTGCACTGGTATCACTTTTTATATTTTTACTTGACATTGTCATCTAAGTGTGAACATTGTTCCGCATTTAAATATTTCATTTTAATAGAGAAATTCGCTACATTTTAATTGCAGCTAGTTTCATTTTAACATAGAGACAAAAAATATGATACATTTAATTTTAACCGACTACAAAAAAGGAGGAGGTTCTAAGTTAGACTGTACCTACTCATCTTTTTTTTTTCTTATATATGTTAAGCGTTTTCTCCTCCAATTGTAGACAGATGTTCAAAAAAAAATGTGTTCAAAAGATCTGATCATGGGACATCAAGGACATACGATATTTTTTTTAAATGGTAATTTTTACTATTGAAAGTATTGCCACTTAAAAACTACTAGCTATCTAGTTGGAAGGTTATAATTGTTTTTGAAGTCAATTATTTAACAATCTGTTACATAACACAATTATGAGTTAGTTTCCAAACCGACTTTATGCCAAAGTTTCACGCCTGTTCTTCCTTCTCCATAGGATCTACGTATTGGAACAGGCAACTAGCTTTACGATTGACTTAGTCTGACTGCTACTCCTGACAATTCAAAACTAACTAAAATACCCATATATTTAAAAATAAACTGTATAACGATACTAATGATAACTCTAGGGTGTAACAACTAAAGATCATAATACATACAAAACACATCCCTCCTTTTTGCGCAGTCAGGTAAAAATGGGTCAATTTTCAAATTAGTCAAATTAAATGGAGATTAAGCAAAGATTTTCCTTCCCAGCCTTGAAGAATTTTGTACTCTCGTAAATAAAGGAATTGTATCTTATTGGTGGTGTATTAATTTGTATACGGGTTGCAGAGCTATATTAAACATCACCATTTGAAAATTTGACTGGCCTGTTGGTCTAGGACGCAGTCTAGGTCACGGAACAAGAATTTGTGTGATCTCCAAATAGTGGTTCTGACTCTGGATGTTCTTATACAAGACCTGAAGACCGTGGCTGGTAATGAATAGATGCCTGCCCAAAATCTTGATAGGCCTTCCATAGGGCGGCGATTGATGATGATAGGTTGTTTCTGTAAGCTCTTGTATAAATAGAAATATCTGATCAAACTTACGATATGTGGTGAATCATAGGGTCCAGTTATATTCGGATCAGTATCATTCCTCAACCAGGAAGTGAATTTGGCTTTAGAAGTATCAAATTCTTCTGATGGTTCTGGAAGGCAGGCTGGGAGTACGTCACGATTAAACGTCATCCTGACAACAAAATACTTTTATAAAAGAATGAATTCAGACTAAATGTAGTGTGAAGTAGCTTAGTTAATAAGGGCCTATTAACTTATTATGTTATGAAAATGTCTTATTGTTTCTTACAAGGAGTTGAGATGAAGTCTTGATAGTTCTTCAGTAACATCAAAAATATCTCAAATTAAGATTAAGAGGTGCGCTCGGATGTGTCCAAGTTGTTAGTCAGCCTCACAGGCACTGCGCCTACCGGGAACTCCCTGCTTGTGAACTAGTCGTCACATGTTTTTCGTAAACAGCACTCGTGATTTTAATATTATAGTTTAATAGTAATTTAATTATATGTGTTGATGTGTGTGAAATTCTGTACATACATATGTACTTTCTCTATGTATTTAATCATGGCAACAAGGCTAAACAACAAGCACAATGAAAGGTTATTTGACGAAAACAAGAAATGTTATTCGTATTCGGGATGTTCAGGCTAAGAAACAAGAAGAAGGTAATGCTACGTTTTGGAAAACAGCAAAGGCGAATTACGGTAAAAATGTTAAAAGTGTCCAAAACAATATACTGGTCAAAATAAGAATCACGACAATATAACAATCACTTTAAGTATTATTTTATCAATATATATACATACATATATTATTTATTTTCAGCTTTATAGTTCACTATCTAGCCCCACCCGTTGCTGCCAGACCAGCGCTCCCTGAGACCGGAGATCGTTTCACGCTCTCCGGCGCCTGGTAAATCTTCTTCAGGACGGAAGACTACTTGTGAGGCGGTGGAATCCCACGCACTTGGACCATTTACAGAACCATGATCTCATCAAGCTTCCGCCTGCGGATTCTCCAATGTGTTACAAAAGGGTACCTTTCATCCAGTTAAAGGACTCTAATCGAGCTAAAACTAAAAAGGAAATAAAAATATGAATGAGAAAAGTTAGATCTCGCAATACATACGGCGTTTGAAGTTCTAGTAAAGCGATGTCGTTGTATCTGGTTTGTCCTCCGTCATAGTCAGGGTGTATATGTGTCTTCTTTATTTTGTAAATCTGCCAGTTTTTTCTGTCCATATTCCGCACTCCCACGCCCACATAGTTCAACGGATAACCGTCTTTGGGTCTAGAAATAATAAATACTAAAGTAGTTCATTCATAATTTTCGTATCAAAGTCAAAGTCAAAGCATTCATTTCAAATAGGCCCTAAAGGCACTTTCGAACGTCGACATTTACATTTAAATAGAATTGGTTCTAGTCGCCCATTCCAAAATGTAGCGAAGAGAGAAGAATGGGCAAGAAACTCCACCGTTACTCTTTTAAAATGTTTTGTTTGCATACAATCATTATATTTAATTAAAATAATGTGTGAAAATGATGCACCCAGAACAATATCACTATACCGAAACAGGTAAAAAGAATTAAAGCGAAGCAACGACATATAAACATTTACATACATATAGAGAATATTAACAAGTAATAAGTCAGAGTGTGAGTTAAAATAATCGTGTAAATCAATATTACAAAACTATAATTCCTTGTACAATACAGTTAGCAAACAGTTTGATTTTGTCTCTAAATTGTCTTGTGGAGCAGGACCAGCATGTTTCCAAGCGTTCTTATCTTGGATATAATCCTGTTATTTGTAATAAGCTTGTTTACAAAGCGTATTTTTGATTATATCTTCAACAACATCGACAAGCGCTTGGCTCACAATTGATATGTTAGTAGGACTAAAATAGAGTTGGCACAATCGTGCTCCTTGTGGTACTCGGTGGAGAAGAATAAGGCCGTCCTGTCTTATCCCGTGGGTGTTGCAAAAGGCTACTAAGGAATGGAAGGGACTCTTCTCTTTCCCACCTTCTCATTCCCCTCCCCCCCCCATCATTCTCAAAGGCGGGCAGCGCACTTACGAGACTTTAGACGGCGGCTACCACTTACCATCAGGTGACCGGTCTGTTTATCTGTCCCCTATATACTATATCGTCGTATTTAAGAATAGGGTCACATATCTGTAACTCGAAGTGGCTGGTTCCAGGATGTCTGAACCCTCAAACTTACCTCTATTACATATATGAAACTAAACTAAAGTAAACTGAAATTATTAATTAAAAAAAAAAACATTTTGATAAAACTTGGGCGTTAAACACACCTCTGCCAACCCCTTCAGAGATAAAAGCGTGAGTGCATGTTGTACGTAAATAGACACTTACGAAGTAAGTTGATGAGCAGAAGTAAGAATATATTTTTCATGTATAATTGTTCCAGCTGAATACCAAAGCACTTCATCCTCGTTACGCCCGAATCCTATAACGGCCTGAAAAAAAATTACATAATAATAATACGCCGTGTGGTTCGCCGGAGAAGTGGAGTAGAGAATAAGGAGGGAAACCTCATCTCCTGGTAACTCTTACTTCTTTTAATCATGTTTTAACTCCATCCGATGGTTACCTGTTAGAGATTGCTTATGTATATAGGGGCCAATTGTACAAATCACTTGCAGATTTCAATCATAGAGCTTTAATAAACCCAGTGTTCAATTCAACAGTGGTAGAGTCATGCTTAGGCACGAATGGGCCGGCTCGAACCGGTGCGATACTACGGCTACACAGACAACACAAACAAGCGGTTGTGAAGCAACGCAAGCGTTGCATTTCCCCGAACTTAGTGAGGTTTCCGGAGGCCCAACTCTCCTATCCTATTTCCTCTCACCCTCTCAAATATGGGCAGTGCAGTTATGACTCTTGATTTACAGGTGTCCATGGACGGCGGTTGTCACATACCATCAGCTGACCCGTCTGTTCGTCTGTCCCTCTATATTATAATTAAAAAATAAAACAGTTTTTTAAATATTATTAAATCCCATATTCCTGATGTCGGCAATGGGATTGCCGCTTATTACGTAAGTGGCACTTTTTTTTTGTTATGCGTTAGGGGCAAACGAGTAGACGGGTCACCTGATGGTAAGTGACTACCGCCGCCCATGGACACCTGCAATTCAAGAGTCACAAGTGCGTTGCTGGCCTTTTAGGTAGGAGTACGCTCTTTTCTTGAAGGTTTGAAGGTCGTATCGGTTCGGAAATACGGCAGGCGACAATTTGTTCCATAAGCTGGTTGTGCGAGGCAAAAAGCTTCTGGAGAAGCGCACAGTGGTGGAATGCCAATTGTCCAGGTGATGGGGATGGATATTCTGTCGCGTAGGACGATGACGGAAACCAGCAGCCGGTATAAGTCCGAACAATTCCTCTGAACACTCCCCATGATACAAGCGATTGAGGATGCAGAAACAGATAGGCCCTAAAATATGGTTGGCAAAAACTGACTGTTTGACGCGTCTGCCTACCCCTTCGGGAATGTTGATGTAAGTGTATATATGTTAAAATATTCTTATACATGTACAATACAAAAAGGGTTTGAATTACAAAAAAAAAATACTATAAGGTTACTTTAATATGACCCAATAAGGGGTGGTTCAACAGCCCCTACCCTACATATCTAACTAATACCGATCGAATTATCTTTTTCACTTTTTAGGGTTCCTTAGTAAAACAAGGATATCGGGACCCTATATCTATTTCATGTTTTACTTTACACGTTATGGCACCATGCATGTGCAAGTCGACTTCAACTTGCCTAGCTAATTTTTAAGCTTACCTCGTAAGGATTTTCAGTGGGAGTTCTTGCGCCTGGTGGAGGAGCTCCTCCAACAGCCCACAGAGAGAATATATGACACTTCCTCTCTTCATCTAGCCGTCGCGAAAGCCCACCGTAAAAGCCTTCTTGACGACATTTGTTTGGTAAGTCTTTCAAGTACTGGAGACACGCTGGAACACAACATAATATTAAAATCATCACTATTAAGACTTTCGCTGCTGGAAAAGGTCTCCCTCATTGAAAAAAGTCAATATCCTACAAACATATGTATATGTATAAATATATATACATACATATTTTCCTTATGCCAGACATGCTTAGGCACGAATATCACGAATCAGACATAAAACCGGCAGCCCCAAACTCAAACATAACTCTCTCCTCTCGCCTTATCCCCCCTCATTTGATTATTCTAAGTCATTTGCCTACTCTTGTCCGAAATTTATTTGTCGTCGGTGCAACGTATCAATGGAAGAGAGTACTATCTAGCTTATAAAACAACAGTTTCAAGTATTTTTTTTCTATCTGTCTGTATATTTGCACATGTATCACGCTAAAACTACTGCATAGAATTACCGTGGGAGAGCCATTCTTAGGCGCAAATGGGCCAGCTCGACCGAAGTATTACCACGGCCTCATAAAAACCGATAGACAAAAAATGCTTGTATTGTATTGCGAGCGAGTGAGGGCACAGGAGGACCAACTCCCTCTTTCTTCTTTCCCCACCCCTCATCCCTCCCACTCCTGTTTCCACTTCCTCATGAACCTCAAAGGCAGCGCACTTACTATTCTTGCGTTAGAGGTATCCGTGGGCGGTGGTTGTCACTTATCATAAGGTGACCTTTCTGTTCGTCTGTCCTCCTATATAATAAAAAAATGAATAAACTGCAGTATTTACAGATAGATAGATGAGATGTCTAATTTAAGATATAGGATAGACACTTCATTCTAAATTCAACACGTATGAAGTCACGGATCGTCAGCAAATTGTAAATAAGGCGCAGGTTCGGCCGCATATGAAATACTATTCTAATATCTATGCAGAGGCACCCCAGTACCAGCTTCTCCCTCTTGAACATATACAACAGAGGATATTTCTGATCGGCTTAACACCTTGGCGTTGAGAAGAGATGTAACTTAACTTTGCATTCTCTGTCGCTTGTATCACGGGAAGTGTTCAGAGGAATTGTTCGGACTTATACCGACTGCAGGTTTCCGCCATCATCTTTCGTGACAAAATTTCCATCCCCATCACCTATTGCCATGGACGGCGGTAATCTCTTGCCATCAGGTGACCCATCAGCTCGTTTGCCCACTACCCCATAAAAAAAAATTGCTAACCGTCTCTAGATTTTCTGCCATCTTTCCAAAAGGCGCCCGAAGTCGGACTCATTATGAAATTGCTGAAACAATTACAAAGTATGTTATTTAAAATTGTATTTACACCAACATACTGCAAAAACATATTTAAACGCCATCTAGCATAGATAACACGAAGTATCCTATAGTGACATCTATACATGATGACAAATAAAAAAAAAAACTTAACAGCCTTACATTGACAGCGATTTGCGTGTCACATCATATGTCGAAATCCATCAAGCCATTTAGGCTTTAGGTGACAATGAAACATATTTTCGTACATACATGCGTACATTAATACATACACTTGAAAATTATAACACTCCTTACGCAGTCGTGTAAAACATATGACATTGCTATCTAACTAACACAACCGGCATACATGGTAATGAATGATTCCTTACAACAGAAAACACTACAGTACATTAATTGTTTTATTATTTAGCAAAACATGGGATAGTCATTATTCACACAGACCGGGAAAAGTGGCGTTATATAGACGGGCGTTATGTATACAGCCCGGTCATTATTAATAGTGACCGGATTTCGGAAGCTGCCCCTAACATATTCATATAAGAATCCAATTATCCGGCGATCTGCCAAAATCAGGCCGATGGTTTAACATGCCTGCCAAGCCACTGCGACCAGATACACAGCCCCACCGGCGGTTGCGTATTTGGCAGGTAAAATGGCCGGCGATAATGATTGCTATCTCACTTTTACTTATAGAAAATTATAGAAGAATGAGGATGTAACACAAAGCTACTAAAGTAATTGATTGTGATTTTGATTGAACCGATACGACCTTCAAACCTTCAAGAAAAGAGCGTACTCCTACCTAAAAGGCCGGCAACACACTTGTGACTCTTGAGCTGCGGGTGTCCATGGGCGGCGGTAGTTACTAACCATCAGGTGACCCGTCTGCTCGTTTGCCCCCTACCGCATAAAAAAAAAAATACTTCAATGTTTAGAAATTTCGTTAGTAAACAGCCTGTGTCGCAGTTCTATGTGAACATGGCTTTTGAGTGCTTTTTGTATTTAAATCAAATTAATAGTGATAGTGAAGTTTGTTGGTGTTTCAACATGAAAAGGAAATTGAATGTGAATGGCCATTTTACTTCAGCTGTTGCAGCAGCTAGAAGTACACTCTGATTCTCCCTCTCTTCTCTCTGCCTTACCTGGTGTCATTGACGAGCTCGCAATCTGTACAGCAAATGAGAGTTTCTTCTCCTTTGTCAGAACATACCTGAAAGGAATCATCGAATTACGATTAATGTATCTATGTGAGTTTCTTTATTAGTCCTTAACTGCCGAAATCCTCCTGAACAGATTTGGATGTCTGGAGTCTTAGAGTCCTTACATCATCCAGGAGGATACCTGGCAAATTTTTTTATTCGAAATATGAGTCAGCCAGTGTTTTCTAAATGGCGCGATGTGGTTTGTATTTTTTTAATTATACAAGTTGTATTTTATTTGTTTATTTAGTTAAAGCATTGATTTTGAAAGCCAATTCTATAGGTTTGGGAGAACGAGAATTTTAAAATAAAAATATAATATATAATAAAGCAATTTAAAATAAGCAAACAAAACCCGCAAGCTAAGGTTGTGGCTTGTATCGCAGCAACCAAATGATTGTACATTGTTCCCTGTCACTTTGTAAAGGGCATCGAGTCTAAATAATAGAGTAGTTAATAATACTAACTGGGAAGGAAACACGTGCGCTCTCTACCAGCGCACGTGCTTCCTTCCCAGTGTCCCGTCCTTGCACGTGCACGTGATTCCAGGCTTTTACCGATCGCTTCTACGGGTCTCCCTGGCCGACGGTTCGATCCACACCACCCTCACCATGACTCTACAGCACTCCACTGCTCACACACATACCACGATAACTGTCACCCCTGCATCGATGGGCCTCCGGTCTCTCACTCACCAGCGAAAGGCGACACCACGAATGTTGTCGCTTTAGGCTGGTTTTCTGTGAGAGGGTAGTACTGCCCCGGTCGAGCCGGCCCATTCCTGCTGAATGAATCAGCGTGGCTCTACTACCTGATAAAACTTAGTTTATTTAGTTAGAATTTAAAATTAAATAAGCATTAAAACAGTTTGTAACAGGATTATAATATAAACACTTCGACTTCAACTTCAACTATAAACAGTATTGCATGTTGTGTATACTGGTGACTGTACTCACGTGGGGCTGAGCGTGTGTGGGTGTGTATGTGTGTGTTGTGTGTGTTATGCTTTGATTTATTGACCATGATTTGGAAGAATGAGTTCAATTTCGTCATATGATAGGTTCAAGAGCCATTTTGTTATCAAATGCTTTACTTCTCTTGTAGTTAATTATGTAACGTCTGTATGTATCCGACATTTGTTTTGATATTAATTTTGTTGTACACTATAGGACGTAGATAAATGGCCTATCTTTTTATGAAAGTGGTATTTATGGTAGTAAGTCTTTTTTTCCCAGTAAATTACGCTGATTTAGGTTAAAAATTGTACTAGATTTTTTTAATTACATGCATCGAAGTTATTAATTTTAATATAAATATCTAACTCCATACCATCACAAAATAGAAAATTAACGACTGTGTTAGTGCTTTTAGACCATTATGTGATTATTTTGTCTACGCTGTTGCGTAGGGATTTAAAAATGTAAATAGATTTTCTAATTCTACCTGACAAATAGGTTATATGATTACCGTATGTTAGACGTTTATCTAATATGACTCCCAGATGACGAATAGAGTCAGATGAATAGAGAGAAATACAAGAATTAATTTCCAACGTGTGTCCTACCGAGAGTTTTGATGCAAGTGTCTTGTGGAAGATGAAGTTGGTATTTTTTAAATTATGGGTAAGCAGATTTTTGTCCAGCCATTTTCCTATGAGATTCATGCTTGCTCAGCGGTTGTGTTTGCAGTGGAGTAGATTAGGGACACCCCCGTTAAAGGTTACTAAGGGATCAGAGTGTTTAATATCAGAAATTGTCGTGGTCCAATTTAGTCTTTTTTTCATGATATAATGAAAAGTTAGTGATCATATCAAGGAATAGTTACATTATTCACTGTTAGAGGCGTTTATGTCGTTTTTTTTTTTGTAATGATTAATGGCCGCTGTTTTTTTTTTTTTTTTGATATAATAATAATGTACCCATTGCATAATAAAAGTGCCGTGAAATATTACGACAGCTGAAGGTGGCAATTTTAACTTTCCTTTAATATGACGAAGAATCTAAATTAATAATGTGGCCAAACGTGTATTGGCACATTATTAAACTTTGATCTTTTAACAATATATTCAGTTTTAAATGTTTTTTTTTTTTTTTTATTGTAGAAGAAGACAACTCGTGCACTAGCATTAATTCCTGTGTCGCGCGGTACTTTACAAACATTCAAGCAACGAACACAAAGAACAGACTCAGAACAACAATTTGAGTATTACACAAAGTGTTGTCCCGTGCAGGGATCGAACCCACAGCACTCGGCGTGGCAGCGTAGTGGCGAGGTGACCACTTAGACCGCTACGCCATCCTTACAGTTGACATAAAGTGGCATTTAAAACACCGTTATCTACTCCTTTTTCGTAACTGTAGGCTTGAGTAAAAACCAGTGATACATTTACCGGCTTGTTGGTCTAATGGTTAGTGACCCTGACTGCCAAGCCTGAGGTCATGGGTTCGATTCATACCCAAGACAAATATTGATGATGACCTTTTTATTAAAACTACATTATTCGACAAGACAAATAAATTTAATTTTGACATTCATGACACTTATCTTATATATAAAATTCTCGTGTCACAATGTTAGTTACCATACTCCTTCGAAACGGCTTGACCGATTTTTATGAAATTTTATATGCATATTCAGTAGGTCTGAGAATCGGCCAACATCTACTTTTCATACCACCAAATGATAGGGGTGACCCTATACAGATTTTTTTTATGGCAGAACAACGTTTCAGGGGTCAGCTAGTATTTTATATTTATCTTAAGACTTCAAAATATTAATTTGACATTTATAATTGTTTTTACATAAGTTGCGCATTTTTTTTTATAACATGAAGGAGAGACGTGAAAAGTCGTAAGTGCGCTGCCCGCCTTTGAGGATGTTGAGAAAGAAGAGAGGTGGGATGAGGAGATGAGAAAAAGATGGAGGTGGGCCTCCGGAAACCTCACTAATTTCGGGGAAATGCAACGCAAGCATTGCTTCACAACCGGTGTTCTGTGAGTCCGTGGTATTGAACCGATCGAGCCGGCCCATTCCAAGGCTCTACTACTGCTAAAAGATTTGTTTATGTGATGTTATCTATTTTATATGTGTGTATTTAGAAGTATATAAGTATGTTTATCAACAGTCTGGTTACCATAGTACCAGCTCTGCTTGGTGTAGGATCACACGGCCGTCAGATTATAAATGAATTAAAATCATCGGTAATATAATTAATCTACTTACGGGCTGCTTAGCACCACGTTTGTCGAGGCTGGTGAGACAAACCCGGCGTTGGACACACTTTCCCTTTATTCCATCCCAATCACAATCTTCTCCTAAAAAAAAAAATATATATTATGACGTGACTATATTCTTAGCCTTAGGTATTCGGTTTAGGAGAATAGAGTCACTTCTTCTCTTTCCGTGGGTTTGGTAAAACTTTACTGAAGGATCGGATTGTTATATTTCAGTCAATCTGTATATATGTATATATATATATATATATTTATTTCAATTGTAGTCCCTACTTGGTCTTATGATGAAAATATTTCACTTCAAAGGTGTATAAATTAAGTGATGAAAAATACAACTTATTACAATTTATCATGATGGCACTTTGAAGATTTGTTAACATAGCCCTCCCTCTTGCGTAGTCGCGTAAAAGAGTATAAATTACTATTGTATTGTGGAAAATCAGTTGATAAACGGAACAGAAATTGATTGTAATTTTAAGGAAAACAACAACTACAGATATAAAAAAAAATAAGATTAATTTCTTCGTATTGTTTATCAACAATAACATTAAAGGGTCACCGTAAAGTGTCATTTTCAGCTTAATCTATAACATAATAATAAACGATACATAATATAAATATGTTGGTACAATCTCTTGTTTTAAATTGTGTAATCTTAAACAGTTATAGTACGCTTATAATTAACTTTGAGAACATATCAGCGTATTTCAATTCCTCTCTCTCATGACAAATGTATATGTGTATGCTTATATGTATATATGTCTTATATTATACATTAATGTATATGTATATTTATATATACTGCTTGTGAGGTTAAAAGGTGGAACAAATAAAGGAGTTTGGTTGTTCATGAGAGTGTGCTGGCACCAAATTTTGACGTATGGCAGCGAGACGACGACGACGATCGAGCGAGGGATGAGGGTATGCGCAGGAGAGGGGTGGGAAGTCAGGAGAGAGAAATAAGGAGAGGGGGAGTTGGACCTCTGGAAGGTTTCCAGAAGTCCAACTCCCCCTCCACTACCGGTTTTCTGTGAGTCGCAGTCGTTCGCACCGGTCGAGCCGGCCCATTCGTGTCTAAGCATGGCTCTACCACTCAAGGTTACAGTTACATGTAGGTTCAATAATCAAGAAAGACATTCTGTGTTGTGTTGGTTTCTGTGAGTGGGCGAGTGGAACGTTGCAGTGTTGGAGACCCCCACTTATCAGAAAACACTCACAAGGTATTGTTGGTGCTGCCGCGGAGGTGAGCTTGTACCTAGGCCACACGTATCCACACGCTACACCTCTACAGCAGCTCAAACGAATCCTGAGTGTATTATTGTATTGAACTTGTAGATCGATTTATTTTTAATAATATAATGGGACAGACGAAGAGACGGGTCAACTGACAAGTGCCCACCGCCGTCCATGGACACCTGCAACTCAAGAGTCGTAAGTGCGCTGTCCGCCTATAGGGTGATGAAATATGGGAAGTTGCGGGAAAAGTAAACGGGAGAGTGGGAATGAGGAGATGGGAAAGAGGAGAGGGGAGTTGGGCCTCCGGAAACCTCGATAATTTCGGGGAAATGCAACGCAAGCTTCACAACCAGTTTTCCATGAGGCCATGATTTAAAAAGCTTGGCAGAAATTTAAGTATAAATAAAGAAGTTTGGTGGGAAGATTATAAAGAAGATAAAAATTATATTAGAAAAAGAGAATGAAAGTTACATACCTTCCTCTTTATTTAGATCACATGTTACAAACGACAGACATGCAGACAACAACACAATATATATTACAACTTTGTACATAATTTACTTCTAGTTTTATGATATGCGATAAGCGACTGACCGCTTGGCCGCTGCGTCGTGAACTAAAAGTACCTAAGCTATGATACTCAGGTTCATATATATGTACGTATATTTTTCGTCGTATATTCATATATTTTTTATAACAAAACTTCTTGCGCACTAGGTTTAATTCCTGTATCGCGGGGACTATATATATATATATATATTCAAATAATGGACACGAGGAACATCCAAACACTGAACAACAATTTGTGGATTACTATGGTACATGTATTTTTGTATTTAATAGGTAGTTTGTCTGCCTATTTAATAGAAAAAAAAGTAACGTGAACAGACGGGTCACCTGATGAAAAGTCTCTGTTTGTTAGTCGTTCTATTACGTACGAAACCGACTCGTGGGTCAGTCGTCGTCTAATAATAGTTAATAACAAAAAAAAAACTAGAAAATTCAAATGGTACATTTTTTTTTATTATATAGGAGACAGAAGAATAGGTGGGTCCCCTGATGTTAAGTGGAAATCTCCGTTCATGGACATCTGCAGCTCACGACGCGCGAAGCCTCACTAATTTCGGAAAAATTCGACTAAAGCTTCACATCCGATTTCCTGTGAGGCCGTGGTATCGTCGTCGAGCCGGCCCATTCGTGCCTAAACATGGCTATACCACTGCTGTATTTTACTGCAAATAAAAACGGCATATTGGAATCAATTAAATATGAGGTGTTGTCAACGCATTTGTCGGATCACTCATACTAGACAGTTTGAGTGGCACGCTTCGGAATCTAGTGCATCCATATTAGCTGGTAGAGAAAGTTTATGGTGAGGTGGTTGAAGTACTCGATAATCATTTTACACCGAAAAGGTTGACGTTTACTAATAGGGCAAAATTCTATGAAGCCGTAAAATCCGACGGTGAAAAAGACATTAGTCATGCTTACAATAAAAGATGCTTTGCCATTGTATGCGAAATTTCATCAAACATCAAATCATAATTAACATGGAAGATGTAAATTATCATGTGAACTGTGAAGTGAGACGCTTTACGATATCCGTATAGTGTTCTCGGAATGATATAGAAGCCTGTTAATATTTTCATTGCTTTTCGAAGTAGTAACCTTTCATTCGAAGTAGTAAACTTTCATTTCTATGCACTATTGACTGAAGCAGTGAGCCCACTCTTCTTTAGGGATGTCTTTTACGCTTTATTCAAGGTTTCACAGCCTCGCATCTTCAGGGTTCATAAAACGAGGTCAGAACTACAAGGAGGATGACTCACTAACTCCACACCTTTTATACAAAAACATTCAATAGTCCGTTAGGCGGAGTGAGCATTGTCGTGGTAGAGGACGATCCTGCTTCTTGGGCACTCTAATATTTTCCAAGACTATACTCAATGACTGACATAACAATCTGCAGTAGCAATCCTTTTACCTGATAGAATGATTGTTGTAAAATGACCCGTCTGTCCAAAGAATGAGGCAATCATCTCTTTCCCTTGACTTCTACACTTCTATACTTTTGTCGCAAACCTTTGAATGGAATCATCCATTAAACAGATAGTCTTTTGGTTTCAGGTTTGTAACAATATAGCGAGTTTTCATCACCTGTGACGATGTCAACATGCGAGTCACTGCCGTCATACTTTTCTAGCATGGAGCGTCAGCAATCTAAACGACGGCGTTTTTCATCTTCCGTCAAATTATTAGGTATCCATCTAGTTCAAAGTTTTCTGACACCTAAATGATTATCTAGAAAGAGAGAAGAAAAAAAGAAATCACGTCTGGCTCACCACTGTGGCGGAACGAGTGTTATGTTCCTCCAACACAAAGGGGAGGATCCTAAAACCAGGCAAGGTGATCATGTCTAGCGGACGTGGTACAAAGGTTTTAAAGTCTTAATAATCGCTGTGTGTAATAAAGGTGAACTGTTTAGTGTTTTAATTGTAATAAGAAAAATATAGAACTGAGGTTAGCCTGCCTCCAATTTTTTTTTTATATAATCCTTATATATATATAGAAACCAGGAGTATATATATATATATATATATATATATATATATATATTATTATATATATTATATATATTATTATTGATTCAAAAATATACATGAGTTTTTATAACTAAAGAAATACACATGAGTTTTTTATAACAATCGTATCATGTACAGCAATTTTGTTGACCACTGGACATTAAAATTTAACTTGTGGTATTGCCACCAGGCTATTGTACTTCAATCCCAACGAGAGCCCTCGTGCCCATACAACAGGAAGTTAAAGTGAAAGTGTATTGTATCGTATCGTATTATTATAATAATGTGTAACTTTTTTCTTGCATTGTGATCCAGTTAATGAATAGATGTTGCAGTATTGGTCAGCAGTGTTATATAAATGACAGCTTACAACACTCTGGCACGCTGCTAACACACTTCTAAAGCTTCGGGCTAGGCAGACCGTACGTGCACATCGCCATTTGGTGACTTGAATATCTTATCAGACCAATCACATAAAGCTCTCTTTTTTCCCGCTTTTATCCCTCCACATAACATTTATAAATCTAAATTTTTCATCCTCTGACGCTAGTCCAAAACTCTCTATAATAAATTCATTGGTCATTTTATCCTAGCCATAAACTTCTAGAGTCGTAAAAGAAAAAAAAACTTAAAAAAAAACATGATACGTATACATTTTAGTCAATATTAAAATTTACATCAAGCTAGTTGTGTCTTCATTTAAACATGATTCGTCATTTTATAATCCTGTTTTATATTTCTAACATATCGTGTCAAAACTTGATGTTGCCAAAAGGTGAGCAGGTTTTTTTTTTAATACTTTTTGGTTAGAGAGTTCAGACTTCTCGGCCTCAGCCAGTTTCAGCTCTATTTATGTGGCCTTGACCTACTTGAGCTATAATATTGCTTACACTTCTAAATCCCTACTTTCCTATTGAATATATTCACAAGTTGACACAAGGTTATATCAGCGTGACTGTATGTATGTTATAACTTGCATTTAACTGCAATTTAGTAGAAAGGTTTAAGAGTTCATCTCTTAAGGCATTCTACTAAATTGTAGTTCAGATAGAAATATGACGTCACTGCTTAATTCTAAATCAAGTTGAGGTCACGTTGCAGGTTTTCTTTTATGCGATTGAGTGTCAACAGTCACAAGCGCGTTGTCGGTTTTAGGAGTACGCTCTTTCTTGAAGCCAGTTCCGTGCTAATTTGATTTTTCTTTTTGTGTTTGTTCAAAAGCGTTAGTCTCCAAAATTACAACTCAGATTTGAATTTTGTTTTTTATTTCGTGTTTGATAGAGTAATTAAGAAATAATATAAGCTGTTAAACATTACGTTACGACTCTTCTGAGCGGAGCAGTGATCATTAAAGCAAATGAAACTGCGGGGAATATCTAACAGTATACATCTAATAAAGCTAAAGAGAAATTTGTTTATTTCTCTACATTGTTTGCTTATCTCAGGATTTCTTTTGGATTATAATAGTTTGCTTTTTTCACTACTAACTTCACTCAACTTTGAGTATTCCAAAATTTAACATTCGTTTGTGAAATATTCAATAAAATATACGAAGTTTTATTAACGTAGGCTACTTCCAGGATCTGAATGTGCGTGGAATGGGTCGGCTGGTCAGTGTGTTAGCGTCTACAAATGTCAAAGTGCTGTAAAGGACATAGCAAATAAAATATTTCCGCCCGTGAGTATATTTTTAGTATTTTAGAATAGAATAAGCTTTATTGTGCACCTTTAGATATAATTTACAGTCAGTATATAAAAAAAAAATGTACAACGGGCGTCCTTATCGCTAAATCAGAAAAGATCAGATGGTATGAAAAAAAGAAGAGTAAAAGCATTTGGCTTAAGAGGAATCATAACATTTAAATATGTACATATAACACACTTAAATAATTACATATCAAGTAATTTATAATAATCAGTATATTTGTATTTTGTAACGTTCTTTATTTCAGTCATATTTTAAGAAGAAATAATTTTTTTTTTTTTATTTTGCAGTAGTAAGATCTCACAATTCTTAATTGGGCTTGAAATAGTTAAATGTCAATGAAGGTCATCATGAGCATTTAAGTATAGACAATAATAGACTTGCAAAAAAACACAGTAAAAATATATATTAACCAGACTTAACCTAATATCTACTTTTTGTTGACGTTTTTCCTGAAATACAGTGGTAGAGATACCACGGCTTCACAGAAAGCCGGTTGTGAAGCAACGAAATTAGTAAGGTTTTCGGAGGCCCAAATCCCCCTCTCCTCTTTCCTCTCCTCTTTCCCATCTCCTCATCCCCCTTCTCGTCTGTCCACCAGAGTAGAGCCACCATTTTTTTTTTATTTCAAACATATTATAGCTAGTGCGCTCAGGATTATTTAAGGATAATAATAAGGTGCTATGGCGGACATGTATGGGCTGGCCTCATGGGAATTTTGGTAGCAGTATCAAGAGCCTGCAACGCACTTAAGCTTCTTGAGTAGCAGGTGTCTACCGGCGGCTCACCATCTTACTTAACATCAACTTACCATTAGATGATCGGTTTACACGTTTGTTTTTTATACAGTAAAAAATCTCTTTCGTCATTTAGAATACATATCTACATGAATCTTAAAAAACCGCACTCCCTTTTTGGCAGCCGTGTGAAAAAGCGCGAGTTGAATACATTCATTAATTGTTTATTTTATTCTTTTAGCTCTGTTCATTTGAAGACAAAACGCCTGTTATATGCTGCACCGATTGTGAATTAATTGAAGACGCGAGGTATGCATAGATACATACATCACCTTCCTACCCTTGTCTTTGGGGATGTAGTCATCCCATCTTAACGGGAAAAAAGGGAAGATTCTTAAGAGGAAAATGTGTATTGACAGGAAGCGTTGGTTATCATAACGAAAGTTTTGTATGAGAATAGGGACTGAGCAAAAGCTAAATTCAAATTTAAATACATATACATACGCTCACGCCTGCATCAGGTAGGCAGAGGTGTATGAAACACTCACATTTTGCCAATAAGGATAAAGAAGTAATGTAATAGGGGCTGGCCTATAGCCGTCTATTAGACACTTTATAACTGTATACATACTGTCTAATAGATAACAGTCCGATCTTATACACAAAAATATAAGGGATGGCTATATTCTACTCCTCCGAGAGCCACACGGCAAACTTAAAATTCAATTTCTTTATATCATAAAAGTTTTTTTAGGAGAACAGACGAACAGACGAGTCACCTGATGGTAAGTGACAACTGCCGTCCATGGACACCTACAACTAAAGAGTGGTAAGTAAACTGTCCACCTTTGATGGTGAAGAGGAATGGGGAATGCTGGGAGGGGTATGAGGAGAGAGAGGCAGGGGTATAGGGAGAGTTGGGCCTCCACGAACCTCACTCATTTCGGGGAAATGCAACGCTTGGCGTTACTATACAACCGGTTTTCTGTGAGGCCGTGGTATCACACCGGTCGAGCCGGCCCATTCGTGCCTAAGCATGGCTCTACCACTGTCAGATACCGCTTATCAATTTATCTAAAGTTTCCTGTTTTAAAAAATATCTAAAATTATAGATGAATACACACAGCGTCACCGAAGTTATAAGATATAATTATGTTCGTACATGTGTTCATATATAAGCACCACCCACCGCACCTTACTTCCCTGTTTCCTCTGACTACGGGGCAAGTAGAAGAACAACACCAACACCTGCAGTCTGCGAAAATACGAACACACATCCGCATAAATAGCCGGTTTCCTCAGATTTACTGTACTGTCAATGTTGAGGTCCTTGCAGCTGTAGCGTCTTGTTAAATAACTGGGAAGCTTTCTCAAGAATTGGTAAAGCAATTACACATTTTATTAAACCGACTGCTCTTAACACAGGTAATCTCTTTCAAATACAACACCGACCCTTTAGGTATCATAAATTAATAAGCTTTAGCAATTTGCACCTATAACTATTATGACATTATTTACTCAGACCTGAATAGAAAAAAAAAAGGAATACGGCCACATAATCTCTTTCTATTACGTGTCGTAAAAGATGAATAACAGTCCACAGTGGATGTAAGACGGCAATAGTCTTGCCGAATGCTACGTAATGGCGACTAAATTATAGTTGGCAAAAAGTGAGCCTTTCAAACGGTTGAATATGGTATAGGTTGAAAATAGTATAGGTTGAACATAGTATACGTTGAATATAGTGTAGGTGGAATATAGTATAGGTTGAATATAGTATAGGTTGAATATAGTGTAGGTTGAATATAGTGTAGGTTGAATATAGTGTAGGTTGAATATAGTATAGGTTGAATATAGTATAGATTTGAATAAAGTATAGGTTGAATATAGTATAGGTTGAATATAGTATAGGTTGAATATAGTATAGGTTGAATATACTAAAGGTTGAATAGAGTATGGGGTAAATATAGTGTAGGTTGAATATGTGCCCGGAGGTCCTACACCCGCAGTCGTCGGCGTCACCGCCAAGAGCGGGAAGAGGACCGGCTTCATGAAGTGTACCGAGAGGCACGGAGTACTCTGAAGCTGGCCATTAGCCGTGCCAAAGAAGTAAAGAGAAAGGAGATGCTGGAGGGTCTAGATCGTGACCCCTGGGGTCGCCCTTATCGTGCGGTGCAACAAAAGCTCCGCGCGTTGGGCCCCCCCCTTACTGAGACTCTCCAGCCCAGCTTCCTGCAGGAAGTGGTTGAGGGCCTTTTCCCGCAACGGGTGGATTACTCACCCCCGTCGATGGCCGCCTTGGCCGGAGACGACGGGGAGTTCGAGGAAGAGGATTTTCCACCCGTCACCGAGGCGGAGATAGGGGCGGCTGTTCTACGGATCCGCTCCAAAAACACCGCCCCTGGGCCAGACGGGATCCCTGCCCGAGTCTTGGCCCTGGCCCTTGACCATTTGGTAGACCGCCTCAGGGAGGTGTTCGACGCTAGCTTGGTGTCCGGACGCTTTCCTGATTGCTGGAAAAGCGGGAAGCTGGTACTTTTAAGGAAACCGGGACGGCCTGCCGATTCGGTAGCGGCCTACAGACCCATTGTGCTGCTGGATGAGGCGGGTAAACTGTTTGAGAGAGTACTCTCTGCCCGCATCGTCCAGCACCTGGACGAGGTCGGCCCCGATTTGTCGGACGCCCAATTCGGTTTCCGAACGGGTCGTTCAACAGTTGGGGCTGTGTTGCGTCTGCGGGCCGTGACTGAAGAGGCGGTGAGCTGTGGCGGCGTGCTGTTGGCGGTGTCTTTGGACATCGCCAACGCATTCAATAGCCTGCCATTCAGCTGCATCAGGGAAGCGCTCCGCTATCACGGGGTGCCACAGTACCTGAGGCGGCTAGTGGCAGACTATTTAGAGGAGCGTACCGTCATGTACGAGGACCGAGAGGGAAATCTGAGACGTCGGCCCATGTCGTGCGGTGTTCCACAGGGGTCTGTTCTTGGACCCCTCCTGTGGAACATGGGATATGACTGGGTCCTCCGAGATGACTTCCCCCCAGGGCTGGGCGTAATTTGTTACGCTGATGACACTTTGGTCACAGCTCGGGGGGTGAACTTTCAAGAGGCTGTGCACCTGGCCACCAGAGGAGCCTCAATGGTGGTCAGGCGCATCGAGGCGCTGGGCTTACGGGTGGCCCTGGACAAGACGGAGGCCCTTTTATTTCATGGGCCCCGTCGTGGTCCGCCCCCTGGCGCTTCAATCATGGTCAACTCGGTCCTTGTACCGGTTCGGGCCCACATTAAATATCTGGGCCTGATCCTTGACGGGAGGTGGCTCTTCGACGAGCACTTTCGGCAGCTTGCTCCAAAGCTGGTCGGCGCTGCGTCCGCTCTTGGGCGCCTTTTACCCAACTTGGGTGGACCCAGCGTCGCTACAAGACGGCTGTACACGGGGGTTGTCCGGTCAATGGCACTGTACGGTGCACCGGTGTGGGCGGAGGCTCTAACCGCCCAGAATAGGGCACGCCTTTGGCGCCCTCAGAGGGTTATGGCGGTTAGAGCCATACGTGGTTATCGCACCGTGTCGACGGAGGCGGCGTGCGCGTTGGCCGGAACTCCCCCGTGGGATTTGGAGGCGGAAGTGCTCGCCGAAGTTTATCGGCGGACGGCTGAGTTCCGGGCGGGTAGCGGCAGACGGCCCCCGCCCGAAGAGGTACGCGAGTGGCGTGAAGCCGCTCGTCGAGCCACGATGGCTCACTGGTCGTCCCGGCTGGAGGCTCCACGTGCTGGCTTTGCCGCTGTGGAGGCGCTCCAGCCGGTCATCGTCGAATGGGCAGAGCGGCAGCACGGGACTCTTTCTTTCCGCCTAACGCAGGTTCTTTCCGGGCACGGCTGCTTCGGAAAGTACCTGCACTTGGTCGCTAGGAGAGAATTATGTCCCGCCTGCCACCACTGCGACTGCAGTGAGGACTCGGCTCAACATACGCTCGCAGACTGCCCCGCTTGGGCGGCGCAGCGTCGGGTCCTCACTGCAGTTATCGGAGAGGATCTCTCGCTACCGGCCGTCATACGCTCCATGGCCGGTAGCGACAGGAATTTCACCGCGGTCGCAACCTTCTGTGAGGAGGTTATCTCGCAGAAGGAGGCGGCGGAGCGGGCCCGGGAGGACGATCTCCACTCGGACCCAACTCGCCGCCGGCGAACCGGGCGGCGTAGGCGCGCTTACCAGCGCCTCATGCCGCCCTGAGTGTGGCCGCGGGTGGTCGGGACGGGTTTTCCCCTCCATCCGCCATATGGCCAGCCGCGAGGAGGCGACGTCCTGGTGTGTCTGGACGTTGCCTAATTGAGAGTTACCAGAAGGTGGTGCCCGCACTGTTGCGGGCAACAGGCGCTAGGAGGGGTCCGGATGTCTTACCAAAGCTGTTCCCGGATTCCTCCTATTTTAGGCGCAGTATGGCACACCGTGTGGTTTTAGTCGGTCCGATTCCGACACACCGTTCCACCGAAAACCCCGGTGGGATGACGGCCCGAGGGGGTTTCCACACGTAAAAAAAAAAAAAAAAAAAAAAAAAAGTGTAGGTTGAATATAGTGTAGGTTGAATATAGTATAGGTTGAATATAGTGTAGGTTGAATATAGTATAGGTTGAATATAGTGTAGGTTGAATATATTATATGTTGAATATAGTGTAGGTTGAATATAGTATAGGTTGAATATAGTATAGGTGGAATATACTAAAGGTTGAATAGAGTATGGGGTAAATATAGTGTAGGTTGAATATAGTGTAGGTTGAATATAGTATAGGTTGAATATAGTGTAGGTTGAATATAGTATAGGTTGAATATAGTATAGGTTGAATATATTATATGTTGAATATAGTGTAGGTTGAATATAGTATAGGTAGAATATAGTATAGGTTGAATATGGTATAGGTAGAATATTAGTAAGTAAAAAAAAAATGTGAATGTCTGTTACGGTTTAACGGATCTGAAGTAAAGACACCTGGGTATAGCCTGGACTAGTACACAGACAATAATTAAAAGTAAGACAAAATTGAAGAACGGAGATTGACAAGACACATGCTAAGATAAAGAAAAGAAATATGGACACGAGGTATAACAGAGTGGTATCCAAAGGGAAGCTTATGAAGCAAAACGATGATATAAATGAAGGGAAAAATGGAACGAGCCATGCTTAGGCACTAATGGGCTGGCTCGACCGGTGCGATACCCCGGCCTCGAAGAAAACCGGTTGTGAAGCAACTTTTGCGTTACATTTCCACCAAATTAGTGGTTTTCTCGGAGGCCCAACTCCTCCTCTCCTCTTGCCCATCTCCTCATCCCCCCTATCTTTTTTCTTCTCCATGCATCACACATCCTTTATCATCCTCAAAAGCGGGCAGCGCGCTTACGACTCCTGAGTTGCAGGTGTCCATGGACGGCGGTTGTCACTTATTATCAACTTGCTCGTCTGTTGTTCTGTTCCCCTATGGTACAAAACAAATAATGTCGAAAATAGAAAGGTTGGTTTCCCATTCTGGATTAGAATTGAAAAAAGTAGGAAAGCTTTAGAGGAGGCTTTTGTCGAAAGAGAAACTCTAAAAGTTGATGAACCACTAAACTATAAATAAAATTGTTAATAAATCAAGCTACAGCAATTAAGTACATACAACAATTAAATTCATATAAATAAAAATAATATTGTTGACTGGCCTGTTGGTCTCATAGTTAATGATCCTGCTTGCAAAGCCGGAGGTCGTGGGTTCGATTCTCACTCACTAATAGTTGTCCAGACTCTAGGTGTTCTTTGAGCTGTTAGAAAGTTTTTAAAGTCACCAGCAACACAGGAATCATTCATAACGCGTAGAGTTGTTTTTAAAAATATATTGTTTAATTACAGGCTTTTATTATTCAACCCGTTGTTGGGAGTCTTGACTAAGACAGGCACCAGCAAGGCAACAGACAGTGAGTAACTTTTTTCTAACAAGTAATAGTTTTTACACAAAAATATATATATAAATCAATTTCAAAAACTCTCCTGGTTAAGTATTTTTCTGCCTTACCAGTCACTCCCTACCTTTTTCTTTTTTTTTTTCGTGTGGAAACCCCCTTGGGCCGTCATCCCACCGGGGTTTTCGGTGGAACGGTGTGTCGGAATTAAACCGACTAAAACCACACGGTGTGCCATTCTGCGCTTGAAATAGGAGGAATCCGGGAACAACTTTATTAGGACATCCGGACCCCTCCTAGCGCCTGCCCGCACTATGCGGGCACCACCGGCTAATTAACCTATCAATAAGGTGGCGTCCAGACACACGTGGACGTCACCTCCTCGCGGCTGGCCACTAAAGCAGGTGGATGGGAAAACCAGTCCCGACCACCCGCGGCCACACTCAGGGCGGCATGAGGCGCTGGTAGGCGCGGCTCCTTCGCCCGGTTCGCCGGCGGCGAATTGGGTCCGAGTGGAGGTCATCCTCCCGGGCCCGCTCCGTCGCCTCCTTCTGCGAGTCACTACCTACCTAGGTTAAGTTTCTAGTTAGGTTTCTGTGATTGTGTGGTTTCTCTGAGGTCGAGCCGGTCCATTCGTGCCTAAGCATGGCTTTTGGTAATGATGTATCATATATCTCTCAATTGTTGCCTGGAAGAGATCGCTTATTGCGATAAGGCCGCCAACTGTACATGTCTACATTAGTTATTAAGTATTTACAGTGTTCATCTAACATCTAGCTATTTATTTCCCAGAATGCATAGACTATATTCATAATCTGGACTACCGATGCAAAGAGGGGTTGACTCCTTTGAATACCACGAAATTACAGTCTCCTTTTAAAAATTGTACATACGAGGTGTTTACCAACGGAATCAGTGGCACAGGTTTTGCGTCTGGCGGTCGGAATGCTGTGAGGGAAGAGTTTCCACACATGGTGAGATTTTAATACATAAATATATGTACTTCCAGGAACCCAACTTCTTCTTTTCTTCTACTGTCGTCTTCATACTAGCTTACATTTCCCAGTTTATGCGTATTATTCGATACGGAACATAGACTAATAGAGTAAGTATTGAAATATATAATTTCGTTTGAATAAAAATCTCAATTTTATCAGAGCGCTAGTTACAGTAGGAGCTTTCGATTCGATTTCGATATACATATGTGAATCCTTCCTTGTACAAAAATAACGTTGAATGAACTACTAAAGCGTGTTCACTCAAAAGTTACGTTTAGGAAGAAAGCTGCTCCTTTACATAAACGTTAAGGTTTATGTAAAGGAGCAGCTTTATAGGCATACATACATACATACTTTAGCCGATGTATAAAAAGGAAATATTAAATTAAAACTGATTACTTAAATAATTAAATACGTGTCGGCGTAGACACTTTATATTTCAATATACTTCCAAATTAATACTTAAAAAAACGTGTTTAGGGGCATGCATTTATAACAATATGCATGCCTAGTATTGTGTTGAACTAACGTGATTAGGATCACGTTAGTTCGACACAATACTAGTCATCAAAATTTGTTAACCTCTTAAGGAATACAGGAATGACGTATGTAGATACATAAACTCACGCCTCTCCTGGGTAAGCAGAGACAACAGCCCGCTGCTTGCTTCTAACCTTATATTATACAGGTCCTCGACTTCCAGGTTTATAAAGGTAGCAGTTCCAAGCAATTTCACTAGCATTTGTGCTCACTGCTGTGGTCCTCAGGTTAATAGGGTGATCTTAATACAATACAAATACCTTGAAGAAATATGCAATTGATTGCAAAAAGTATATATATAAAACTAAGACACTAAGTTAAGAGTTATCAAGCTTCTCCTGCTAATCAAGGAAACCTTAAAAGATGATGATGACACCAAAGGCAGTGTTCTATGAGAATATCCCCAACTCTTAAAATTATTACAATAAGTACAAATTTATTAAGGGTTGCTGCAATGCAAGAGAGTTTTGGCTAGTTTCTTTAATGGGTTGTGTACACGTCCAAAAAGTCTCTCGAAATAAAACACCACGCTCAGAATAGAGATCAAATTTAATTAAAATTTTACCTATATGAATACCCGTTCGTACATCTTAAAAGCGTGATTCAAAAACACAAGTTCAACGCCATCTATCGACAATTGTAAAAGTTCAAGTATCTAAAGTTATAAACGTAAGAAATAAAAACAACATAATTAGACATCCTGCCCACTATGGACAGTAATGTCCATTAAATTACTAAACATAAAAGTAGCAGTTAATTATACAAAGTTCACTATGACCCATAAAAATAACAAAGGGGTTAACAATTGCTACTTACAATAAAACATACAGGTTGGCATGCAATAAAATATAACAAAACAAATGTAATTAGCTCAATAGTATTATGCATAAATACTGCTTGTACACTGCTTTGAACATTAGTTGTAGAAAAATAGTTCATGAATACTTATGTGGTTACAGGTAAGAGAATTAGTTTCGACAAAGGTCTTTTAATTTCATTATTATTGCATTTAATGGAAACTACACGAGTGACTTTATCTAAACCTGGGTGCTTTTTATTGACTAGTCCATATAACCACCTAGCAGGAGGAAGGCCATCCTCTTTTACGAGAACGACATCTCCGACATTAGGTTCAGGGGTACGGTCAGTCCATTTATATCTATGTTGCATTTGAGTAAGATATTCAAGAGACCATCTGCGCCAAAAGTCTTGCACCATCCTCTGAGCGAGATGCCACCGTTTAAGACTACTAATATTTGCATTTTCGTAATTGAAATCCGGGACAGTTACCAACGGTTCACCCACTAGAAAATGCCCTGGTGTCAATGGACACCCATCCTCCAAATTATTAGGCAATTGTGATATTGGCCGGGAGTTTAGACATGCCTCAATTTGGCTTAGCACAGTTATCATTTCTTCAAATGTTAACGTGCTGTTGCCTATCACTCTCTTTAAGTGGTGTTTGGTGGATTTAATACCTGCCTCCCATAACCCTCCAAAATTTGGAGCGTGGGGGGGTATGAAATGCCAATTGGTTCCATTGGTGCTAAGGAAGTCCGCTATCTCTGGAGCAATTTTCGATTTTTCGGCATTGAACAAGGCATGGCATGAAGAGGCATATATACCCCTTTGTAGAATGCCAACCGCGACCCTTAGTTGCGCGTATATTTATTGGCCCTGCATAGTCTACACCACTACTCTGGAAAGGTCTCCCAGCTGTGACTCTAGATTTAGGTAATTGACCCATCAACTGCTGATTTGGTTTCGCAGAATAACGGATGCAATTTATGCACTTATGCACATAATGCCTCACGAGCGTCCTTGCATTTATAACCCAATATTTGGAGCGCAAATAATTGAGCATTAATTGTGGCCCTCCGTGCAAGGTTCTCTCGTGAGCTTCTGCAATTAACAGGTTTGTAAAGTGAGATTTGTAAGGAATAAGAATGGGATGCTTCATGTCATCATTAAAATTAGCTTGTTGTAAGCGTCCACCTGCTCTCAAAATGCCCTGTTCGTCAAGAAAAGGATTTAAAGAGGTAAGTTTGCTTGCTTTGCTTACGCTTCCTTTATATTTCAATAAATTGATGTCTTCACTAAAGCACTGATACTGGCAGAGTTTCACACAAGTAAGTATAGATTCATTTAGTTCCCTAGTAGTAAGCCAGGTAGTTTTAGGTTCTTTCTTTCCTGATTTCAATGTCCTAACGAATCTTTTGCAGTATGCTATTACTCTTGCTAATCTGTTAAATTTCGAAAATCTAGTCATTATACTGTCGTCTATTTCTTTGGTTTCAGTTGCATGACATTTTATCTTTATTTTTCTTTCTTCCAAACTAGTCTCTTGTAACTTTCTCCTTGTATAATTTATATTTTCTTTTTGAAGCCACACAGGACCTGTCTTCCAAAGTTGCAGACTATTTAACTCTGAAGGTTTGGTTCCACGTGAAGCGCAATCTGCCGGGTTTTCCTTGGACGAGACGTACGACCATTGACTTCGATCTACAATATTAAGTATTTCAGAAACTCTGTTTGCAACAAATACTTTCCAACGACTAGGGTGACTTGCTAGCCAAGCTAAGACTATTTCGGAATCTGTCCAGGCATGTAAATGTTGCTTTGGAACCTTTAGAATCGTACCTGTATCTTGAAGTAGTTTGGCCAGCAAAAGCCCACCACAAAGTTCCAACCGGGGTATTGACACTTGTTTTATAGGCGCAATTTTTGTCTTCGAAGTTACTAAATTTACATATATATTTCAATCAGCAGCTATTGCGCGTGAATATACGACCGCAGAATATGCTACATTAGAGGCATCGGAAAAGCCATGAAGTTCCAAAAGTTGACTGTTGCTACATAAATGAATCCAACGAGGTATTCGAAACTTAGTGAGCTTACTTAGATCATTTCTGTAAGCAATCCAGTCTTTGAGTAAGGTGGAAGGGAGTTCTTCGTCCCATTCAATTCCTGCTAACCATAGTCTTTGAATAAAAACCTTAGCTGTAGTAATAACGGGAGCGATCCATCCGAGAGGATCAAACAGACGTGCTATGTCCGATATGACCTTGCGTTTGGTTATAGGTGGTTCCAATTCACGAAGATGAACATTATACTCAAATTCATCAGTTTTCTTGTTCCACATAAGACCTAAAATTTTTGAAATTGTATCTGCCTTTATTTCTAAATTACATTCTGACTCTAATGTTGTATCTTTAATCGATTCTAATAATTCTTCACTACTACTAGACCACTTCTGAAGTTGGAATCCACCACGGCTTAGCATATCGGTTAACTGTTGATATATCTCTAAGCCTTCTGCCACTGATTCGCACCCGGACATGAGATCATCCATGTAGAAATCGGTCAATACCGTATCTCTTACTAATGGAAAATCTACTCCTTCATCTCTGGCTAACTGCTGTAACGATCGAACTGCTAAATAAGGAGCCAAAGATGTGCCAAATGTAACCCGTAAATGCCGAAGATGTTGAATTGGTAAATCTGGACTTTCTCGCCACAGAATTCGAAGATAGTCAATATCTTCATCCGACACTTTGACCTGCCGGTACATTTTAATAATGTCTGCCACTAGACAGATGGGATGGCAACGCCATCGCATAACGATGTGTCGCAGGTCAGGTTGCAATGACGGTCCTACCATTAATTCGCTGTTTAAAGACATTCCGTTGGTACCAACACAAGAAGCGTCGAACACAATACGCAATTTAGTCGTAACTTTATCATTACGCACGACTGCGTGGTGAGGCAAATATACTGCATCCTCCTTGTCGATATATTGCGCTACCTCCATATGGTTGAGAGACAAATACTCATTAATAACAGCTGAATACTGCTTCTTCAAATCGGGATTTTTCATCAAACGCCTTTCCAGTATAAGGAAACGTTTCAAAGCTATATCCCTTGAACTGCCATATTTACAACTAGGATCTGAAGACCTAAATGGTAATTTTACCACGTACCGACCAGTGTCACCTCGTTTAGTTGTAGCTGCAAAAAGGGTTTCACATTGCGTTTCCTCTGGACTCAATAGCTTATTTTCTAAATCATAAGTAGGCTCCGAATCTAATTCCCAAAACTTTTTTAGGAGTTCAATTTCCTCCTGTTGTATAGAATGCATACTAATACAATTATGATTTGTCTCGTTATGGTTGAATTTACCTATATGGCCAGACAAGATCCAGCCAAGTCTGGTATTTTGCGCAACTGCATAACCTGGCGGTCCTTTGACTAATCCTTCCAAAATTATCTGGCCATAAATTTCGGCACCTAAAAGCAGATCTATCCTATTAGGGGTAGCAAATGACGGATCAGCTAATTCCATAGACGAGATTGTGGTTAACACTTGAGTCTTAATTTTCTCCTGTGGTAAAACTGTGGTTAATTTTTTCAAAACATATGCCTTGACTGTAACGACAAAGCTGGGGTCAACTCGTGATTGAATCTTAATAACAACCATTGAATTAGAAGTTAGGGATTGACTTTGATCACCCCCTATTCCTGTAATTTGTCCTCTGGTAGGTATCCGTTCAAGGCCTAATAACTGGACCATGGACTCCGTCACGAACGACGCTTGAGATCCCTGATCCAACAACGATCGTAATACAATCATGGTACCATTTCTCGACTGTGCCTTTACCAAAGCAGTGGCCAATAGCACTTGACCATGACTATTGGAGTTACAATTAACAATATCAGTGGACTCGCTCTGAGGTGGGTTGATGGATAGGGCTGTAGTAACATCTTTCTCAATTGCTCGTCCAGCCGTATCCTCTTCATTAACTGATTTCGAGATATTTTTAGAGTGTAACAAAGTATGATGTTTTCGCTTACATAAACGACACCTTGTAGACTGACGACATGAATATACTGAGTGACTCACACCTAAGCAATTAAAGCACAAACCGTTCGTTTGGACAAAATTACGTCGTGTATCAACATCTAGGTGACAGAACTTCTTACAGTTTGCTATTTTATGATTATCCTGACAATAAGAACAAGACAATGCAGTAGACACCGAGTGTGCCTTCACTGACGACACATTACGCTGCATTGTTACATTACGTTGAATCTTATTATTATCTAAGAATTCCAAAGCTCTAAATCTTTGTTCCATAAAAATTTGAAATTGTTTAAATGTAGGTAACTGATTGGAGGCATCACTAATTTTCAATTCCCACTGTTTGCGAGATTCGTTGTCTAACTTTAAGCTCAAAATATATATTATCATTATGTCCCAATTAACAACACTGATCCCTAAGTTAGTTAATGCCTGTAAACATTCATTCGATGTATCCAATAATTCTTTTAACGCATGGGCAGATTCAGTTACAATATTCCTTTGGCTCATAAACCGTTTTAAGATACAATTTGCCAAATATTTTGTGTTGTTATATCTGCCTTCTAACTGTGACCAGCAAGTTAAGTAATTACTACTAGTAATAGGAATGTGACGTAAAAGACATTCAGCTTCCCCAGACAAATGAGTTTTTAAATAGTGAAGTTTTTGTACATCATCTAATTTGCTATTGCTATGTATTAAGGATATAAACATATCTCGAAAACTTATCCACTCAGAATAGTTACCAGAAAAAAGAGGTAGACTAATTTTTGGTAATTTAATATCACATGATTTATCTGAAGCCTTAGTAGTACTGTGCAATATTGACATTTGTGGTTTTAATTTAGTAAACATTTCCTTAAGTTCTATTTTATAATCGAAATATACTTCTTCTGTATTCTGATATAGGTTCATAGAATAATACTTAGATGCGACATATGCGGTTTCCTCAACTTCTTGTAGGATCTTATAATGTGCGTCATTAAATAATGTCCACTGCTTCTCTAAATTCTCTAATCGTACCTCGACATAACTTTGTGTAATTCTCTCCTTCGGAGATTTTTTAAAGTTAGACCGAGCTCGGGTAATAGCTGTACTTGTGTCCAATTGAATTTTATCAAACGCTTCCATGTTGTACAAAACTAATAGTCGAACATCAAATCACTAAGTTTAATTGCACTAAGTCAATGTAGATGTAAATCGTTTGAAAATTATACAAGTCTTTTTATTGTTATTCTAAACAAAATCGGGCATAGGTTCCCCGTCACTTCACTTTTTAAGAAATTATTCTAAGTCCATGCACTCAACTATCAAACTAACACTTTAACTTTTTAATTTACTTAATTTTTTATCTCAATAATGTATTTGTTCCACTGTTCTAAATAATTAAAAGTACTCACAGTTTATCTTCAATCACTTCATACACTGTCCATTCACGTGATAAGTAGCTCACCGTATGGGCAGGAGGTTGTGAACCGTCCCCTCACACTGCAGACCCTTCTTACTCCACTGCAACCTTACTGGGACGTCGCTGACACAAGACATCCCAATCCACTCTTCACTGTTGCTGCACTGCTGCAAAACTAGCTCCACAGGGACAATGTATTCCAGTCCTTTGTCGGCTCAAGAAGGACCAAATGTACACGTCCAAAAAGTCTCTCGAAATAAAACACCACGCTCAGAATAGAGATCAAATTTAATTAAAATTTTACCTATATGAATACCCGTTCGTACATCTTGAAAGCGTGATTCAAAAACACAAGTTCAACGCCATCTATCGACAATTGTAAAAGTTCAAGTATCTAAAGTTATAAACGTAAGAAATAAAAACAACATAATTAGACAGGTTGCCTGACTAATATCAACCTTCCCTTTGAATGTAGCCGTTTTATTACGGGCAAGAAGGACTACACTAGGAATGGAACACTTGCTAAAAGGCTCCTTAACAATATCATACCTACAATGCACTTCCAAAGTGGGAGTCGATATTTGCTTGACTCTGTACATATTTGAAATTCGCAGGCATTACTTGGGTTTGGAGATACTATTGATACAGCGGACTGGCTTTGCGGAGGAACGGTGATCAGTGAACGATTCGTTCTCACTGCGGCTCATTGCTTGTCCAGTTTGAGAGTGTAAGTAAGAAATGCCTGATATGGTATTCCATAATTTTGAGGCTCATAAAAGCTCCATGACTAGGCATGAATGTTAAAAGAGACCCGAAGCTCACTACCGCACCGAGTGTTGTGGGTTCGATCCCCACACGGGACAACACTTTGAGTAATGCTCTTGTTGTTGTTCTGAGTCTGGGTGTTCTTTGTGTCCATTGTTGAATGTTTCTAAAGTCCCCCCCCCCCCCCCCGATACAGGAATTAATCCAAGTGCAAGAGAAGTCTTCTAAAAAAAAGAAAAAGTACCCCCTATAAAATTAAAAAAAAGAAACGAATAAGATCGTCATCAGTACATGACACCGGCAGACTTGTATGATAGGTTATATTATAATAGAGGAATGAAAGAAGCAAATACGGCGACATCATACACCTACAATTTATTCCTGAATATATTCTACCTCTGCGCCAAATTGCATTCTCACCCAATCCCGTTCAACTTTTCTGACGTTAACAAACATTCATCGATCCATCCAACTATCTCATTTACAATAATAGTAAAATTAAAGAACCTCATGTATTCATTTTTGGGTAGTCATGTAATAAGATAAACTCATAAATTAGTTTTAATGAAATCTTGAACTGAAAAAACAATAATATTGTATTATAATATCTTCAGAGGTTCGGTAAAGTATATCGCCCTGGGTATACTGAAGAGGTCAGATCCACTCAGTCTATGGCAGATATACAACGTGAAGAGGGTCATTCCTCACCCAGGGTACAAACCACCCTCCAAGTACCATGATATTGCGCTACTGGAAACTGACAGAGAGTAAGTAAAAACACAACCCTAAGAACCCCTTATTAATTCCTTCATTCCTACCCTTAATAATACTAGATAATTCTTAAGTGAAATGTTATCATTGTCTTATTCTTCCAAATTTCTTGGGGTTTGGGCAATGTACCATTTATGAGTTCCGAGTTGCTTCTTTTATGGCTAACCGCCTGCCCAACGCCAAACCTTCTTTTCAATGGACTTCTTTTTAAGACGGACATGAATGAAGTAAGGGCGTATGTGGGCAGACGAACAGACGGGTCTCCTGTTGTTAAGTGACAACCGCTGCCTATCAACACGTGTAACTCATGAGTTGCAAATGGGCTGTCCACCTTTGAAGGAGGAAAGTGGAGAAGGGGACTTGGGTCTCTGTTACCCTCATTCATTCGGCAATATAATGCAAGCATTGTTTGTCCACCGGTTTTATGTCAGTCCGTGGTAATACTCTGGTGGAGCCGGCCATGCCATTCGTGGACGGGACTGAGACTCGTAGGAACCAAGGTTATGCGCCAATACATATGTCCTTTATTTCCTATGAAGAGGTGGTGGTCCTAGACGTGCTTGAATAGTAAATTATTAAAGAATTATATGTACATACATACTCGTACAGAGATACATACTGGGAAAGCATGACGCTCCTTTAACAAGAATATGAAATACAATAGATAAGTTGAATAAAATTATTTCTCCAAGTTCCAAAACCAATATTACCATCTGCAACTAGCTATTTTCCTAGTTTACTTCTGGAAACCTCAGCTATATGCCCTAGAATATGAATTATATCAAATTCTTCTGCCTCAGAATCTTATTCAGCTCTCAAGTCCTTCCAGCATGTCTTCATATGGATGATGAGGTGGATTTATACGCGTACGCCACTGGTTGGGGAGCCCTTGGCTACAAGAACAATGTAGCTGATGTCCTACAATCTGTAAGTAACATGACCGAGACAAATATAATTAGTTCATCTATAAATGCATACCCCAGGAATACGCTAGTCCCTTCACAAGAAGCTTGCAAGGAGAGGTTTGCGGGTGGTGGAGGGAGATGCTCCCACCCTTCACCTCAAAGACTGTTTGCATTTAAGTACCGTCCGTAATTAAACATACCTTCTCAACAGTCGCTAATATAACGCTTATGATATATGGGGACAGATCAACAGAAGGGTCATTTAGACTTGCATCTTAAGAGTCGTAATTCCGGCATAAGGGAGTTGAAAGAGAGGGGAACGAGCTAGCCCATTCGTGTCTAAGCATGGCTCTCCCACGGTAAACAAACAAATATAAAAAAAATATAAAAAAAAACAGACTCAGATTTAGATAGTCTATTGTTATCACGGATGTACATGGCATTACAAACAAGGTCTTAATTCTAAGGTACAGATCTCTGTAACATCTCTAACTTCAAAATACTCTCATCTTATCTCATTAAAAACATTCTCTTCCACTCGTAATTTTTGTGGCAATGTGTTGTACAGCTTAGGACCCATACAGAATGTATTTTTATTTAACATGGTTGTTCTTGAGGCTACCAAACACATAATGTCACTTGCTCTATTTATCTTACGAATAGATTTTTTTTTTAAATAGTACAGCTTCATAGAAATAGAATATCGTACAACCAGTTTATGGAAAAAATTGCCTTCAAACCTTCAAGAAAAGACCGTACTCCTACCTAAAAGGCCGGCAACGCAATTGTGACTCTTGAGTTGCGGGTGTCCATGGGCGGCGGTAGTCACTGACCATCAGGTGACCCGTCTACCTGGTTTGCCCCCTACCTACCCTACCTAACATGAAAAAAAAAATTGTACACTAAAAAAAAAGATTTTATATGGCATATGGCTCTGATACATTTCTATAGGGCTGTAAATGCCAGTTCTTTATGAGGGAAATTGCCTTCAAAAATTATTATAGATTCTACATATCCGAGTGCATATGCAGTAAGAAAGATTTTAGCATCTGCTATTGGACCGAGTGTCAACAATGCATAACAACTTTGACTAAGTTTATTACATACTTTTTTTAAATTAATTAATAATCCTAAAAACTTGGTAACGTCAGTTTGAGATATCGTTTGTTCACCATGATGAGTATTGAAATTAAGTTTACTGTTTTCTCTTTGAGTAAAATAAATATAATTGGTTTAGTCAATATTAATGTCTAAATTATTGCATGTAATCTATTTTATAATACACTTAATGGTTATTTTTAATTACTTATATGGTGAAAAATAATATCGTAATGTTACCTGCCAACAGTGCATTGTGATAATTACAAACTTGGTAAGGTCGTTTATATAGACCAAAAAAATATGGACCCAGCACACTGCCTTGTGGCACGCTGCAACATGGCGTTACATGCTCAGATAAGTATGTGGATCCTGTTGATTTGTGTATTTGAAGTATTTTTTTAAATACGTTTCTACTAGACTATGCACATTACCACTCACACTATCAGTTTCAAGTTTGTTTCTTCAAAAAAATTGTACAAATTTTGATGAACACGGCTTTCAAAAATTATTTAAAATACTGCCAATAGTGCAATTGGTCTGTAGTATTATCATGTTTTCTTGGTGTCCTTTTTTAAATAGAGGTTTAATAATGGAGTTTTGTATAACATCAGGAAAGATACACTAATTCTGTAACACTCTGTATGATATAATATATGTATATAATACACCGACAAGTTTTTTTTTTAATTATTTTATAGAGGGATAAACAAACGGGTCATCCGTTGGTAAGTAACTTCCGCCGCATATGAGCACTTGCAACTCTAGAGTCACAAAAGTGTTGTTCGCATTTTATTTTTGGTAGGGGAAAGGGAGGCGAGAAAAGAGATTGTGTAACAGCCGGTTTTCTGTCAGGCCGTGGTAATAATCCAGCATGGGCCTTCCCACGTTAAAAATTACACTAATAAAGTATCTTTTGCAGGTGTCCCTTCGAATGTTTACTGAAGAGGAATGTGCACAGCACTACCCAAAACACAGGCACCTGGTCCGCGGCTATGACAGTTCCACCCAAATGTGCTATGGAGACACAGAATTGCAGCCGGTACCTACAGACACTTGTGAGGTAATAATTTGACTATCAGACTTGACCCTTGGACAGAATCGAGTCACAAAACAAATATCAAAAGCCAACGTTAGTGTAGAATTGCCGGCATGGTTTGACCGTGCACAACAGACTCGGATGAAATAGGCGACATCATGAAAAAGAATAGATCTATATGTGAAATGACTGGCTGTTGTTTTCGCGGTTATTGACCCTGACTACTGCCAGAACTCGTGGGTTCGATTCAAAATATTACGTGAATAACGTTCGAAAAATATTACGTAGGTACACTTTCCAATCCATTATAAACAATATTCCTTTTCTCAGATTCTTGCCCACCTTTCTTTCAATAGTGGCATAATTTATAGACCAAATGAATGACGAAACCAATCCTCCCGTGGATAAGAGTGAAATGAACATGGTAAAGGATGGATCGGAGGATCGTTTATCTTACCCTTGTATTGGAGTGAAACATTTTGAAACAAATGCAACCAAATTTGACATCAACTGTGATTGCATATATACAGACACTACAGGGCAGAGCAGTTGCACATCAAACACCCGCACTACACAGCAATATGGCTGTTTATATTATATACTGTTTGATAGATAACAATCCGGTCCCGTAGATTCCTTTTATGACTCCCATGGGAAGTGATGAGAAGGCCCTATTCTTATCCGACTAGAATCCCATGGCTAACTGTGATTGTTCTGTAATATAGTTTTTATCTGCTTCGTTTAGATTTCTTTTATAGGACCTATAGAGTCGGCAATATTACTAAAGATCAGTGTTGAGAATTGAATGAATGAATGAACCACAATCTAAAATGATTTTGACTAGGTAAACAATTTTTGGAAATAGTTTTAAATCTAATCATGTACATACATGCAACTAATCATATACAAAACATACATACATGCATATAATCATGCTTGTATTGCCGAAGCGTTAGGCAGTGGCTTATTTTACGCCTTCATTTTGCCGACGGTATTTTAGCACCATTTACGTAATAGGGGCCAAGAATCTTGCAGTTATCCGAGCGCTTAGAGAATTAGATGGCAAAATTTGGAGAATATTGAACGGAAAAGAGAGGAGAGAAATTGAATGGATAATGCTTACACGGATAGATTGGGGAGTATAAGCAATAGCTCAAGCAAGTCACGATCTTAGAATAAAAACTTTCATGAATTAGATTCATATTTATTTAAATATACAGTTTTACTCACGTGTGTATTTCGAGGATGCCCGACTAGTGACTGACAGTGCATCGTCCGGTACAGTCGTGGCTGGACGACTTACTCCTTGAAAATGACCTCCTGTCGAGACCAAAACTAGTCGGGCATCAACGAAATACGGACGTGAGTAAAACCGTATATTTAAAATAAATACAAGTCAGGGTAGCATACCTATAACTCCAACTATGTGGTGCCGGTAAGTCCGAGATCTCTAACTCGAAATAATACTTTGTATGAATATGTATTGTGATATGATGATGGAGCCAAGAGGTGGATAGTTTTACTCTTCACTAGTAAACCCCTTAAGTATGGGCTCATGTGCTTTATGCTTCGGCATGAATAAGCCCTTTCGACCGGTGCCATACCGATCTGCCATTACGGGAGGCCGGATATGCCACGCTTGGGTTGCATCTCCGACATTAGTGAAGTTTTTGGAGGCCCAACTGCTCTCCCCCTTCCCCTCCCCACATGCCCCCATTCCTTATCACCCTCAAAGGCTGGCAGTGTACTTACAATTCTTGAATTGCAGGTATCCATGGGCGGCAGTTGTTACTTGGTGACCCGTCTGTCCCCCTATATAATATAAAAAAGTTTTTGAATCATGCTAAATAATTTCGCAATTTCAGGGTGATAGTGGTGGTCCCCTGCAGTCTCAATATCATAAGAAGTGTGTGTTCACGATTCTGGGAGTGACTTCGTATGGGAGGCCGTGTGGGGTTGCAGGCGGGGCTGGAATATATTCCCGCGTCAAATACTACGTACCCTGGATTGAAAGTATTGTGTGGCCTTGATTAAATAAATCTTTTATGTATTTTTGAAATATTCTTCTTCTACCCGTTATATATACAAACTCATTAATCCTTAGGTACATCATATCATAATAGACACTTGCCGTGCAAAGATTACACGTACACTAGCACCCGCTTATCTGAAGATAGTAGAGGCTGATTATCTGTCAAACAGGCCCTGTCTAGTACAGAAGCTCGTCTCTCACACTGATTATGACTATCTTGAGATGTTACATGGACTATAATTGATTTTTGTGGCAAAATTGTGTGTGAGAATAAATAAATGGTTATTATTGTTATTAATAACATAAAGAGGGCAATGCCTGTTACCATCACCTGGATACTGTATGACTGTATATTATACTGTCTAATAGATAACAGTTTGATCGGAACGGGAACTGGACGAGGGGGGGTCTATTCTACTCCATTGAGAACCACACGGCCTCTTCAGCTAACTCTAAGCTGATATACCTACTTATATATACACACAAACCTGTATTCCCCAAGGTGAAGATAATTGATAGCGACATTTAGCAGCAGAACATCCTGTGACTATTTGATGTGTCAGTTTTATTTTACTTACGTACTTAAATCATTACTCATCGGACAAGATTACAAATAACAATACTTATAGAAACCAAACGTTAATAAAAATAAACCCTACTAATATTACAAAATGAATGTAAGTTTGTTTGTTACGCTTTTCGCGCCGATTTCATGAAACTTTGTACACATATTCTCAAAGGTATTAGGATGGACATAGGATATTTTTTATTAAAAAAATTCAGAGCGTAAAGAAAAATATGTTGACAGATATGATTGTTTGTCAAAAATTTGAACATCTAGCAACTTCAACGCCATCTAGCATTCCAGTGGAGGTAAAAGCTAGTTGATAAATAAGAACAGCAACGTTACACACAAAGAGACATAATAACATGTCTTAAGAATTCATATTCTTAATTACATTTTATTATATCTCTTGTACTAATCAAGTAGGTCAAATAATAATTAAATCACTCGAATATGAAGATGACTCGAATAACTCGATTATATCAGTTAGTAGTTACTAATTTATTTTTTAGCAATAAGTCGACGCAAAGCGAGACAGGCTTGCCTACAGGAAGTGGGAAGTCAACATCGCACTGCCAACACGGAAATCGTTACATATAAGTATTTTTTTAATAACTAACACATACACAAATAATTACAAACAATATATTAATTCTGTTTATATTTATTTGGTTGAAATTTATATGAAAACATCCTACAAATGTAACTTTTTAATCACATAGTCTTGAAATGGTAAAGAACATTTTTAAAATTACATAAAACATTTTTATATTAATTTTATTTAAATTCACTATCCATCTGAGATTAAACAAATTTAACCAACCCACTGCAGAAGAAATATTATCTAAAATTAGATGAGTAAGTCGGTACCTACTTAATATTTTCAAATACATACAAGTATAACTACAACGTAAAAAAATATATAAATACAACGTAATAATAAGAAACAGAAATAATTAAATAAAAGAAAATGAATTAACTTACACATTAGACATAATTTAATAAAGAAATATTACGAACTAATAACCTCATTTACTTGAACATTTTCATAAGACAAACATCAAAATAAAACAATCACTTACACAAACAAAATGTTATCTACTTACAGAGTTAAGACTTTCAGCAATTTAAATTATAACTAAACACTCACAAATCGCGTCGACAACTACCGTTCCGTACCGATGCAAACAATGAACGAGTTCTAAAATCTTAATAGTAGAAATGAGTTCCCTAAATCGGCTTATCCAGACAAAGCGTCTTCCTCGACGCGGTTTTCATGGTGGTCGGGTGGTAATGGTCCCACCTCTGCAGCTGGAGAGTCACCACTAGGCCCAGCCATCTCAGTAGCGGGTGGAAGTGCCATTGATGATGACCGTGTGATGGGATCACATACTTCGTCTGAAATATGAACGCACCTTTAGATACTGCTATAATGGTTTTCATAGTGTAGATCACACAACATGCAATTCTATGTAAAAAGAATTAAAATTAGTGAGAGCTCTTAAGATTGTGTTCCTGTTTTCACAATCCGCGAAGCTTTTGCTGATCCAACGCTGCACCTGTGAACAAATCGGACAGAAGGCGTCCCCTCTGCCCGAGGTTGACGGAGGCATCTCTGAATCGCACGTCAACACTTCAGTTACTTAGTTCATAGACCAATACCTCTCATTATAGGTACGTCTATTTGGACGTAGGCATCTCTGAATCGCGCGTCCAAAATATACTAAGTGCGGACGGAGGCCTCTTGAATCGCACGTCCCTTATACACTAAGTAATCACATTCATGTTAATGTGGATGGAGGCATCACTGAATCGCACATCCTTTATACACTAAGTAATCACATTCATGTTAATGTGGATGGAGGCATCACTGAATCGCACATCCTTTATACACTAAGTAATCACATTCATGTTTATGTGGATGGAGGCATCACTGAATCGCACATCCAATACAAACTTCATCGTTTAGTTGAATGCATCCACCAGCGAGCTCTTAAGGAAGGGATCAATTTGGAATTAATCTACGTATAGCAGTTTTGATATAGAGGAATCGATAAAGAAAAATAAAAATTATGTGCTTCTGGAAAGTTTATGGCAAAGCAGCCCGCCGGCACGGTGCATAAAACCAATTCAATACTCTCCCTCAAAAAAGGCTGCACATGATTCTGGACACCACTCCGCTCCAGGGTATCGTGTACTCAGCAGCTGCTTGTGTAGTTTTGCCATATGAACCGATGATGAGTTTCAACTGGTAGCGACCACTAGGTAACACTGAGCACCCTATACGGTCCGCGCATGCTAGGGTCTAGTTTTCCTGTGGACTGGGAATATTTAATTACGAAGACCAGGTCGTTAATGTTGTATGCGCTTGGTGTTCGGCGCTGCCGGTTGTCATAAGAATCTTGTCTGGCTCGATTTCGTGTCAACAGTTGGTGAGCTCCTGTTCTGCACAGCTCACGCCAGCCTTCGTAGTTTTCGGACATATCGATGGCGACGTCACGTATTAGTATTCGAACGATAGGTGTCGTGGCGTCAGTGCCCACTAGGAGCTTCAGTGCTGAGGCTTGTGTGGTGTTCTGCTTGGTAATGTTAAGGGAGAGTTCTAAATTATCCCGCCAAACCCAGAAATTGCCTTATTTGTTTCACATTATGAGGTCCCGGTGCATCAACTAGGGCTTTAATTTTATTTGGGCTAGGCCTAACCTGACCCTGACTAACTACGCGCCCCAAGTACTTGACCTCCAATGACAAATAAGCATTTTCGTAAATTCATTTAAAAACCCGATTTGGTTAACGTTTCTAACGCCTTTTTAATAAAAATACCTTCATATACACAGTTACTCATACACAGGACATCATCGATATACACAAAGACGTTGCCAGTCTCAATAAGACTGCGAAGGGCGTCGTTAATAATTCGCTGATAAACTTTGGGTGAATTCGTCAGACCATAAGGCATTCAGAGATATTCAAAATGTCCTTCCGGTGTAACGAATGCCGTCTTATGGATTGAAGATTCTTCAATAGCAGTTTGGTGGAGTGGCCATATCAAGGCTGGTGAAGTATTTGAAGTTGCCTAATCTATCTATATGATAGTCTATAATTGGTTGGGGATACCTGTCTAACAGACAATTGAGTGCTCTATAGTCGATATCCTATCGCTTCAGTCCTTTTTCATTACCAGTATTATAGGACTTGTATACTCAGAATTAGACTCACGAATGATGCCTTTATCTTTAGTCCTGTATGATTTCTCGGACTTAGTTTCTCCGAATGTGACAGCTTTCAAGGTCGGTAAGCAACAGGTGTATTATCAGTTACTCTGATAGACATCTTGCCGGTGGTAACAGTAGTCGATGCAGTGCCCGGAATTAAATAACTTGAAAACTGCTTTATTAAGGTTTTAAGGCGTTCAAGTTCGTCGCCCTTAAGAGATGTATTGATCTCCGAGACCTCCGCGACGGACACCACATGGACGTCCCCCTCAACGGTTCGACTTAGGTACTGTCTATGTTTGGTCCGCACGCATGCGATACCATCACGGTTTAGGATATCAGTTCCTATAATTACGGGAGTAGTCATACAAGACTCTGGCACCACTACAAAATCAGCCTCAATAGAGATATCATCGAACTATCGTTAGCGTTACAAAAGAACCCGCATGTATGTCAGTGTCGCTAATTCCCTTCAAAACATAACTCTGGCTTACCAAGCCGTTCACATGTAAAATGTTTCAATGCTTCAGAGGAAACCAAAGAGATGTTTAAAGCACCACTGTCAATTAGTACATCCACGGAGATGCCCTGTATAATTGCAGTTTTAAGGTCATTATTTTGCGGGGAACCTGCCACTTGTGTACATAAATTATTATTTTTTTTATTACGAGAGCCTGACCTTTAAACCAAAACACGTCTTCACTATGTCCAGGTTTTTTTACAAAAATTAGACTTAATTTATTGGCATTATTAGTGGTGGGACCAATTGTTAGAAGTTTGGTCGGTTTTTGACTTCTTTTGACAATGTTGAGATTTATGACCATATTGTCGGCAGTTAAAACATCGCGAATTCGATGAACGATTAATGGTTATTGGTTTAGAAATAGAATTTCGATTCTCGGGTTTGGTGCGGGTAGGTTTCACATAAATAGATAAAAATAAAACTTGGTCATGATTCTCTAGCTTAGCGTTACAAGCCGCAGCCCTAACTTGAGGATCTGTGATGCCGCGAATAATTATTAAGTTTATCAGCTTGTCACTTAGTCCCTTAACAATTTTAAAACGCAATAATGTCCTTGCATATTCTGCGTACGTGCTGTATCGCATCATATAGGATATTCGCGTAATCGAGCTTTTGTAGACACAAAGGTTTGAATTCCTTAACGAAATTGCTCCACGTTCGGTCGCTGGTTACCCACTCGTTTAGCCAGGAACGCGCGTCGCCTTTGAGGCATATTGATACGCGTGATAGGCACTCTGAATCGCCCCAGTTATTAGAGGACTTAGCGCGTTCAACTTCCTCACACCATACGTCTATTTATGAATGGTTGGGTCAAAGTTGGACACAAAGTACTTTTGCGTCCTGACCGAGTTTACAGATCTAATTGCTTCGGCTAATATTCGTGCCGACTCCGATACTACCTGTATCGTCTTGGCCGTTCGCTTGAGCACTCGATCTCTCGGGCGTTATATTCTCAGATACGGGCATATTTAACGTGCCGCTAGAACTAGGTATCGGTGTTTCAGATGTCGGCGCTGTAACCTAAGGACACAGACTATTCTGCAATTGGCCTAGAGGAGGCATGTATGAGCTTACGGTCACACCGTTTTGAACTGGCTGGTTGTTAGTCGTGCTACGTAAAGGAGAACGTTCAGCTTCTAGTGTATTTAAACGTGACAAAATTGATTGCAATATTTGCTGCATGGTCCCGTTTTGGTCATGAGGATAACGATTTGATCGCGAGCGGATTCTACTTATTGATCGTGATCCGTACGGAGAATAAGTTGGACTCCTAGACCCGAGTTCTGTTCCGAGAACGCGATCTGTACCGAAAACTACGGTCCCTATCGAGCCGACGCGACTTGTTGCGAGAGTTATGCTGTCTATCAGCCATATTCATACACAGACAATAATTAGAAACAAGAAAATAAACGGCTAATTGGAGTTTTATTTATTTATTTATTTTGCAAACTAAGAGGCTACTATCAAAATAAAACTGGGCGTGTTTTACAAGATTATCCCACTTCTGAATTTAGGATTTAGAAACAGAAATAATTAAATATAAGAAAATTAATTAACTTACACATTAGACATAATTTAATAAAGAAATATTACGAACTAATAACCTCATTTAGTTGAACATTTTCATAAGATAAACGTCAAAATAAAACACCAATCACTTATACAAACAAAATGTTATCTACTTACAGAGTTAAGACTTTCAGCAGTTTAAATTATAACTAAACACTCACAAATCGCGTCGACAACTACCGTTCCGTACCGAAGCCAACAAGTAAAAAAGTAAAATTACTGTTTCTTGGGCGTGCCAGTGTCGCCAACTGTTTGAAAACTTTCCCCCTAAAGCAATTTCAAAAACCACTAAATTCAAAACAAAACTCCCCAACGACGGACCAAGTATTTATTAATTACAATATAAATAAAGAAATAAATAAAAACAATAAATAATCAGTTAATAACAATAGTTATTTAGTATTTTTAAGTATTTTTCTTTAATTTCATCACATTATGAAATGTAATTTCAATTATTATATAATTTATGTCATTTACTTACCAGCATTTCCTTAAAATTTTTAAAAAATACAAATAAAATTTTATCCCTAAAAATATCCCCAAAAAATTTCACCCCCTAAAAAAATCCCTGTATAGATTTTTTCCCCCTAAATTTAGGGGGAAACCCCCGGAGTTGGCATCACTGGGGCGTGCACTGCTTTTTATAGTAATTATCTTGTAGTAGAAATGAGTGCTACTAAAATCTTAATAGTAGAAATGAGTTCCCTAAATATATACTATTATTTTTTAGGCTAAGCAGAGAAACAAAAAAAATATCCCGGAGCTCTACGATATTTTGATTTGTATTAATTACATACCAATAAAGACACAAACTTTATATATGTGTATTCATAGGGACTCTAAAAGTTACTAATTTAAAAGAAAATCATCATCATCATCAGCCTATCGCAGTCCACTGCTGGACATAGGCCTCTCCCATTGCACGCCACTTCGATCTATTTTCGGCTTCTCGCATCCAGCTCGTCGTCGGTTCTGCGGCTAATATGGCCAGCCCATTGCCACTTCAGCCTGCTGATCCGGTGGGCTATGTCGATTACTCTGGTTTTCTGCCGGATCACCTCATTCCTGATGCGATCCCTTAAAGAAACACCGAGCATAGCCCTTTCCATAGCACGCTGAGCAACTTTAAGCTTGTGGACCTTCCGTACCGTAAGTGTCCACGTTTCGGCTCCGTATGTCATGACGGGTAGGACACACTCATTGAAGACTTTCGTCTTAAGGCACTGTGGGATCGACGATGAGAAGACTCGGCGTAGCTTCCCAAAGGCTGCCCAACCCAGCTGAATTCTTCTGTTCACCTCGACCTCAAAGTTGTTTCTACCTAACTGCAATGTCTGCCCGAGGTATACATATTTTTGAACAACTTCCAGAACGGCCCCGTGTACCGCAATCGGTTCCGGTAGTACATGCTTATTGAACATGATCTTGGTTTTATCCAAGTTCATCCGTAGGCCGATGCGTACAGAAGAGTCACCTAGGTCATTCAGCATCTGCTGTAGGTTCTGCAGCGTCTCTGCCATGATGACGATATCGTCTGCAAATCGCAAATGAGAAATGTATTTGCCGTTGATGTTGATGCCACGCCCTTTCCAGTGCAGCGTCTTGAACATGTCCTCCATTGCATTTGTGAACAATTTCGGGGAGATAACATCCCCTTGTCTCACTCCTCGTAAAATGGTATTGGCCTTGTTTGCTGGCTCTGTACTTGGACGGACATGGTGGCGGCTTCGTAGAGACATCTCATCACTTGGATATATCACCAATCTACTTGGCAACGCTGCAGGGACTCCATAACAGCCCAGATCTCGATCGAGTCAAAGGCCTTCTCATAGTCCACGAATGTTAGACACAGGGGCTGATTATATTCTTCGGTCTTCTGTATAATCTGCCGCACTGTGTGGATGTGGTCCATGGTGCCATATCCTCTCCGAAATCCAGCCTGCTCCGGTGGTTGGAATTCGTCGAGTGTTCGCGCAAGGCGGTTCGTGATGATTCTTGAAAACAGCTTGTAGACGTGGCTTAGAAGGGAAATTGGATAGTTTTTCAACATTGTCTTGTCACCCTTTTTGAAGAACAAGACGACCACACTCCTACTCCACGCCTCCGGAGTTTTCCCTTCAAACAGGACATCGTTGAAGAGCTTTTGGAGCTCCCTTATTAAAGGTTTACCTCCATTCTTTAGCAGCTCTGTTGTAACGCCATCCTCTCCAGGGGCTTTTCCATTTTTCAGCTGTCTAAGAGCCATCTCAATTTCGTCGGTACTGACTTCTGGCAGGTCTTCAGTGAAGTGGCGTGTTAATGCGGCTCTGGGGTCCTCATTTACGGGATCCGGTCGAGATGCATGCGAAGCGTATAACCGGCCATAGAAGCTTTCTACTTCCGAAAGGACTGCCGGCTTCGAAGCAACGACTTCTCCGGTTGCTGTCGTCAACTTCGTCAGGTGGCTTCTTCCAAGAGATTGTACGAAAACTTTTGACCCCCGATTCTGCTCGATCGCCCTTTCAATCGAGAGAGCGTTAAAGCATCGGATGTCGTGTCGTACGAGCTTACTAATCTCTCGGTTTAGAGTCCGCTTTGCCAACGAAGTGACTGGTGGGTTTAAACGTCGTTCCTTCATTAACCCTAGGGTCCCTTCCGAAAGCTTCGACTTCCTGCCCTTACGCTGCAATTCACAAAATCTCGTACCTTCTTCCCTGAGAACCCGAACCACGTTTTCGGGGTTCTGGTTTACGTCTTTTGTGGTTTCCACGGAAGCGAATCGGTTTTCCAGCTTTGCCTGGAACGTTTCAGATCCTATCATGGCTAGAAGCAGAGTTGGTCGGAGCCTGGACTTCATCAAACGAACACGTTCAGCCTTAAAATCGATATTTAGAGAGCCTCGGACAAGTCGGTGGTCACTACCGGTATTAAACCTATTGATCACTGAGACATCTCTGAATATGTGCTTCCTGTCCGACATGATGAAGTCGATCTCATTTTTGGTCATAGCGTCGGGACTTTGCTAAGTCCACTTTCTCTGGGGCTGTTTCTTGAAAAATGAATTCATCAAGAAGAGCCCCTCCCGTTCAAGGAAGTTAACGAGCATTTGCCCCCTATGATTCCTGCTTCCAAATCCATGGGATCCTACTACCGATTCGCTACAATTCTGTACTCCCACTTTAGCGTTGAAGTCACCCATAACAACGTTGTAGTGGGTCTTAGTGGTACAGTGGAGGGCCCTCGATATGTCATCAAACATATCCTCCACCTCGTCATCCGAGTGTGCCGAGGTCGGTGCGTACACTTGCACAACCTTGAGGCTATACCTCTCTGTAAGCTTGACAATGAGGTACGCTACCCTGCTCGACACACTGGATATTTCCACAACGTTGTCAGAAAGGGACTTATTTACCAGAAACCCAACGCCGCCTTGGGATTGTTGGTCCCCCTCTCGGAAGTATCGCCACGCTTGCCATTTTTTCATTGCCCATAATCGCCACGCTGGGCAGGCGGGTTGGCGATCGCAGGGCATAGCTTCTCGCACCGGTGACGCTGCTGCCCGTCACCGGCCTGTCGAATTTAGCTACGCCTATTGGAATGGATATACCGCCATCGGTCGGTCGCAGAGCCTCGTTCGTCGTTTAGCGGGATGCAACACGTGCAGGTGAGGTTGGCTTGGGGCAAAAGATGGTGGTTCACCCCCCTCACCGTTCCACCTACTCAGGAATTTGATGGAAACTTGGGAAGTTGAAGGGATAGGAATTAAATGGATATTGCTTATACGGACGGAATGGAAGGTATAAGCAATAGCTCGAGCACGTCAGGGTCCCACCCCTGTAACCTGACAGGAAGGTCAAGCCCTCTACCAATAAAAGAAAATAATTACTTCTAATGTTAAGGATTAGTATTTTATTATTTTTAGTAATATATAAAACGGCAACACAGGAATTTATGTATGTCCCACTCTGTGGTAAAAAGCGGCGGTCCTACCATTTTGTTTTTATATTTGCAAATAAATAGGAAAATACATGTTTTAAGCATAAGCTGTACTGTTTTTAAAGTTTAAAAATATATATAAACTATTTTGTCCCGAGTGATTACTAAAAGGGAGTGTAATAATCAGTGTTCTGTGGTAATATAATAAACTAACCTAACAACTATACCCAATAAGTTATCATTGTGGAAATGGTACGTGGTGCCGGTCGTGGAGGCCGTGGAATGCCTGGTAGAGGTGGAATGGGACGTCCTCCATTCAATAGACCCCGAGTAATGCTACGGCCGCCGTTTGACTTGATCTTGGCGGAACCGGCGTTCCCTAGGTGCAAACCTGCACCTGACGATTCTGCACTTACTCAAGTACGTTGTTAGACATTGTTTTAATCCATACAAATAAATGAATTATCTGTTCGCTATATCGTAATAACAGTTTATTACTAACTACATCTGATTACAAATACAACCAAAACCAATTTATCTTTGTTTTTCTCCTCCTGTTTATGTCCATCTTTTATATTGAAACTAACTTGAGTTCCACACATAGTATTATACTGTCTACAATGCCAATGATTTGGAAAAAAAATTAGATATAAACTTTATTTTACACCACTTACAATTAGATTACATATTTATCACAAAAACAATTTGTATAATGGGCAGCCTTATCGATCAGAGCAATTTTTACAGACAATCTATGCACAAACATATATAACAGTAAATAAAAGTAATAATATGTAGTTTTGGTATCAAGGTATAGCAGTATTTTTTATTTAAATGTATTTGTAAATTTTAGTAGTATTGATATAAACTTGAATGTAAGTATACATATGCATATACTAGCTGTATCCCTGAAGGGGTAGGCAGAGGCACTAACACTATTTTCAAACTATAATATTTAGTCCCAATTATGTAACAGGGGGTAACCATTGAATAAGCAGTAATTAAAAATTAAAGTATTCATCTTTGATCAACTGTTTAACAGCTGCCAGAGTATCAGCATGTCTAATCAATAATGCTTATGAGATTTATAATCAGGCAGCCTTTATTGTATAAGATTTGAATTATTATTTTTGTTAAAAAAACCTAGGGCACTAATGAATAATGAAGGTGTCCATGGACGGCGGTTGTCACTTATCATCAGGTGACCCATCTGTCCCCCTATAGAATAGAATAAAAAAAACTTACCGTTGGTTGTTTGCCACCTACCCTTTAAAAAATAGGTTCATTACAATTTTAGCTAGAATTTATGCAACTGATGCTGCACTACTAAACAAATAATGTGTGCATATTGCTCAATGGTTTTTGCATTGTTTTCTGGTTCCAGAGATTAATCAAATGAATCTCTAACACCAACCACACCAAATGTATATTTACATTAGCAAACAGACAACTTTATATTGGCAAATAATTTTTTCATGATATTTCTGTTGTGTGTTCTTTGTGTCTGTGATTTGAATTTGTTTCTGGCTTGCCAGTGTTGCTATACAGAAAAAAAAATCACACCAACATAGCTGCAACAATAACTAAACCATGTTTGAAGTCCTTTTGATTTTGTGGTTAGCTATACTGACAGCCAAGCCACAGTTCGTGAGTTCAATTTTCACCTAATAAAGATAATTGTGTAATCTATATGTAAATCAATATATCAATATGTTTTAGTGTAATTTATCTATAATATTTATGTATGAGAGAGTATTTGAAGAGTATTTGAGTTGTCCAAAGTTACTTTTATTTTTACAGGCCCTTCTCAAAAGACATGCAGAACTTTGCCCCACTCCAGCAGAGCAGTCTGCTGTTCTCAGCTTGGTCACAAAACTACAGACTGTTTTAGACAATCTTGTAGTGGCACCAGGGGACTTTGCAGCTTGTGTGAGTGTATATAATAATATTTAATTGCTCCTATAGTCTGAAAAAAGGTTACCAGTATATTTAAACTACAATATGAAAAGCTAATGACGGAAAGTGTGGATGAATATTGTTTTCTATCATTGCTATCGCAAACATTTTCCGTTGCCTTTCTCTGTGTTTGTACACGCATCACTCAAAAATTACAGCATGGAATTGAATACAGTTTAGGCAGATGTGTTGGTAGAGGTCTAACTTAAAAAAAAGGCACCGTTCTGTATGGTCTTGGCATAATAAAAAACAGATATACAATTCTAAATTCTACACAAATTATAATGCGAAAATTGTCTATGTTTGTCTGTGCTGTAGAATTTAGAATACAAGCTATAATTTGAAAGGTAGCCAGCAAATGATGATTCTCAATAGATGGGCTGTCTACAGCAAAAAAAAATATCGAATGAGTAGTTCCTGAGATTAACATGACAAACACACAAATTTTTCAGCTTTATTATTACATTGACATTAAGATTTTCAGATATAGACCTGAAAACTGGAAACCTTTAATGACTAACAGTAAATTAGTCTATACTGCAAATTCCTATAATCATGTGTGCATTGTTCGCAAAAATTTTTTTTTTAAGGCAATTTTTTTTTTATTGTTAAACTTTTTTTTTAGATTTTCATTTTTAAAATATTTATTTTAATTAGCTTTTCTTTTTTTTCTTATATTTATTGTAGTTTGTTACCATTTTGTATTTATTTTGTTAGGTGTTGGTTTTTTTTTTTTTTTTATTAATTTGATGAAGGCTTTCAGATATAGACAACTGAAATCTTAACAGTAAATTAGTATGTACAGCAATTGCTGTAATTATATTTATGTAAATGTATTGTTCAAAATCAATTTTGTTGTGTTGTTTAAATGTTTAAGTAGATATTCTTAACTAATTTTTTTAGTATTAATTTTGTTTTGTTACTTGTTTTGTTTTCTTTGCTACCTTTTGGTTTTATTTTTCTTTTTTAATAAACTTAACATTTTGGAATTATCAGCAGTTAGAAGAAGTTCGGCAGGTTGGTTCTTACAAGAAAGGCACCATGATGGCTGGAAAAAATGTAGCTGATATTGTTGTTATCATGAAGACTTTGCCGACTAAAGAAGCTGTGGAGGGACTGTCTAATAAGGTAGGTACATAGACACAACCATATACACATCCTTGTTTTCCTTAAAGGGTAGGCAGATGTTATCTTTGATATCTTTGAAAGACAGCTCCCGCACTAGGATTAATTCCTGTATAGCGGGGGACATTCAAATAACGGACACAAAGAATACCCACATTCAGAACAACAATTTGAGACTTACACAAAGTGTTGTCCCATATGGGGATAGAACCCACAAACCTCGGTGCGGCAGCGTATTGGCCGTAGTGACCACTTAAACCACTGCACCATCCGTGCAGTTAAAGGTATATTAAACCTTATATTTTATCAACTACTAGACGCTTCCCGCACCGTTTCACCTTTTTTTTATACTCTATAGGGGGACAGACGAACAGACGGGTCATCTGATGGTAAGTGACAACTGCCGTCCATTGACACCTGTAACTCAAGAGTCGTAAGTGCGCTGCCCGCCTTTCAGGTTGATGAGGGATAGGGTGATGCGGGAAGGGGAAAGAAGAGAGGGGGATGACGAGTTGGGCCTCCGGAAATCTTACTCATTTCAGGCAAATGCAACGCAAGCGTTACTTCACAACCGGTTTTCTGTGAGGCTGTGGTATCGCACCGGTCATTCGTGCCTAAGCATGGCTCTACCACTGTTTATTATTCCCCACATTTTGCTGATCATAGCTTAGTCCCTTTTACATAATGGAGGTCAAGCTTATTGTCGTCATTCGGGGCACCCTTGAGAATCAGAGAAAATTTGGAGTATTATTACAAGAGAGGAAGATTGAATACAAATGGATTAAGGAAAATAATTATACCTGTAACTCGATCTCGCTGGTGCTGGGAATTAGGGGGGGGGGGATTAGTGGGGTTTAAACAAAGGAATAAGAAACTCTTTGCTTTATTATATTAGTTAATGGTTCACGTTGGAGTAGAATTGGGTCACCCCATCTCATCCCAATGGTGTCGTAAAAGGCGACTAAGGGACCATACCATTTTTAGGGTTCCGTACCCAAAAGGTAAAACCCTATTACTAAGACTCCGTTGTCCGTCTGTAACCAGGCTGTTCTCATAAACCGTTATAGTAAGATAGTTGAAATTTTCACAGATGTTGTATTTCTGTTGCCGTATACATACAACAAGTACTAAAAAACAGAATTAAAATAAATAATTAAGTCGAAATAAAATTAGTATTTAAAGGGGCTCCCATACGATAGACATGATTTTTATTTTATAGATAATAGTACGGAACCTATCGTGCGCGAGTCCGACTCGCACTTGGCCGATTTTCTTGAATATACTGTTTACAGGTTAATGAAGAGCTCAATAAATTGACGCGTGCGGACGGTGGGGGTACTGTGGTGGCTGCATGTCATGAGCGAGGCTTCACTGTGACTGCCGCCTCCGCAGCCGTCAGGGTCCTCGTCACTACACTACATCAGAACTTGAGGAAATTGGAGCCAGAGGTCAGTTGATACAGGCTGTTACAAAATTGTATGGTAAAATTGTAGGGTCTTATAGTAGACCTTGTTTTTTTACGTAATAGGCTAGACTGGAAGAGGATGTCGACAGCGTACAAAATAATAAATTTATTATGCTATTCTACCATTTTAAATGATATTTGAATGGTTTCTTGGTCTAGTGGTTAATGATCCTTACTGGTAGCCAGAGGTGGTGGGTTCGATCCCCACTCAGAACAAATAATTGTGTAATAAGAACAATTGCTTGTTCTGTGTCTCGGAGTATATATACGTCTCTACTACTACTACTTAACTATCTGGTGGTCTGTTTACCACAGTACAAGATCTGCTTACTTGAGATCAGACGAGAGACTCTTCTCTGTATTCTCGGTGTTTACTGACCCGAGAAAATATCCAACCTAGATCTGTGAGAACGCTGCAATGAGACCCCGATGGACCAGCAGATCAAACGTCGCAAGAAAACGTTTCCCTGAAAGGGAAATGAAGCGTGAAGCCCTATCTAAGGGCACAGGAAAATAAATGTTTGATGTTATGATTATACCTACTTTGTGTAATACTATTACAGCAAGTCGGTTCTCTTTATCACCCCACTCCATTTTAATATCTCAAAAATAGTTAACACAGATTGACGCGAAAATGAGACAACAATGAATATTCATGTAAATTTGATATAAAATAATTTAATGTAATATTGTTTGTTTTTTTTTATATTTGTTACGGAAGTTAGTAAATAATTTTACTATATTTGTGAGTCCACCATCTTTATTATATTTAACTGTAAATGTTTGTTTAACAGGTCCATTTGGACTACAAAGTGATCAGCAGTCATCTGGCTGCTATCCGTCACAGCCGCTGGTTCGAAGAGAATGCTCATCATTCTTCTATCAAAGTATGTATTCTTTCATTGCTGTAATCTTCTACTCACATTATAGCAATTTTTGCACAGTTTGTCAATAATAGACTGTAATGTTTTCATAATTCTTGTTTATTACATGCGAGTTTTTTTTTTTTTTGCGATAAAACATTGGAATTCTTACATTTAAATTGCTTTATGCGTACTTACTTATGAATGCAGGGTTTTTATTTGTGTTTAGTAAGAGAGAATGTTGATGTCCGACGGGGGCCCTCTATCAATGAGTAAAGCTAATAGTTGAAAGTCACTTTGAGGAAAAAAACAAATGCATTATCTTTATTAAGTACTATGCGTACTCCTCAGTTTCATCTGCATTTGTTCTGTGCTCCGCTCCTAAGGGTCGTAGCGTGGTGATAATTTATAGCTTCTAGCCCTCCTTAAAAAGAAGCTTACTAGTTTTTCAGATTAGTGCGTTCAAATAAGTAATCTCTGTCCTTTTATAATATTACATATGTACATACAAACATACATATGCTCACGCCTGCATCCCCTAAAGGGTAGGCAGAGGGGAAATGAAACCTCTTTTCTGAAAGAAGGTCCTTTTCTGTACCAATGGCGTAACAGTTTAATATAAATTCTTACTAAGCAAACAAACTCATTACCATTTTAATCCTTAGGTACTAATCCGCTTGCTGCGTGACATGTGTTCGCGTCACTCGGGACTCGAACCTCTGACCCCATGGATGATCGACTTGCTAGCACACCACTGCATCATGAACAACCCAGCGCGACAAGCCCTTCCCATCAATGTTGCTTTCAGGTAACTTTTTTTGAAATGATTACCTGATGGTAAGTGACAACCGCCGCCACTGGTCACCTGCAACTCAAGAGTCGTAAGTGCTGAGAGCTCCAGACAGCCTCACTTACTCTGTAAATACAAAACCAACATTGTTTGACAAGTGGTTTTCTGTGAGGCAGTGGTTATTACTCCAGTCATCCAGACTGGATCCAGCTGTATGACTGTATACATGTTGTAGTCAGATCATCATAACAAAACAACAAAGACTCAAAAACTAAAATGAAACTCATTAATTAATTTGAATTGACTATTAAAATGAAATATACCAATCAAATGAAACTCGCGAGATCTCGCCCATTTTTCGGTCGAGATCAATCCCGTTAAGGAGGTGTACTAAACTTCCACATTTTGCCAATTAGAATTTGGTACCACTTACGTAACAGGGGGCAAGCCTATTGATGTCAACCGGGCACTGTAAGACTGTATACATACCGTCTGGTAGATTACAGTCCGAACTCTTAGTCGCCTTTTATTATACTATATGTTTATGTTTTATGTTGTACATAGACGTTCGCTATCGCTACTGGCGGGCGGGTTGTTCCTGCCGGGCTGTGCGGGGCTGGCTGATCCCTGCGAGGCGGCTCACGCTCGAGCGCACACCGCACTCGACCTCTCCGTGCTCGACCTGGCAGCAGCTACTGCACAAACGTATGTTATTTGTGTTACTTATAATATCGCCCACATTTTGCCCATTTACATGAAGGGTGGCAGCCGTGATCTAGGGAATTTTGGGAATCAGATTTGAAAATTTTAAGTGTTTTGACGAGAAAGGCCTTCCCTTTCCTGTCAAAATGAAACCTGAAACCCCCTGCATACTAAATTTCATGGCTGCTGCAATATGAGCGCATCAAGCTGGCTGGTGCCTATGAGCCCTTTAACCTTTATTCTCTGGTAAAATCAATATTTTTCATAAATATTATAGAAACAGACAAGTATTCATACCCTTCTGTTAAGTATCCTGTAAGATTTTTTCCCAAATGGTTAATAAATTAATAAATATTATTTTTAATATATTGCTTTTTCTAATGCTTTTCAATTGCGAGGTACACATGACTGTTTTTAGCCATATTTTATTATCCTGTATTTGCTGGGTTTGCTGGAAGATAACACAGTTTTGGGTTAAGCAAGCCTTTGTACATACTATTTCCTTATCTTTATAAAAGCTGTAATTTGTGTACAATAAAGAGGTAAAGATAGAATCAGAATAAATAAGATTAATAATTTGCTTTCTAATTATTTATAATAAATAAAAAAAATAATCTAAAATTTGCTAATTTTCTAAATTTCAAATAGCCGCACCGTCCAGTCAAATGTGTTTGATCTATTCGACCACTAGTCTTATCTGTTTATGTTCCAGATCAACATTATATGTGTGTATGTTATAATAATATTTGTTGTTCAATATACTCTTTGTGTAAATTGTACAACAAAAGTGTAGCAGTTTAAATATTCTAAGACAAATTTATTTAAAAAAAAATAAAAATGATAAACATTTTTTACTTTTAAAAACGTGCATTAACAAGAAATCCATGATCAAATCCTGTTTTGATTACAATAGGACCACAGCAAGACTATGTCTCTTCCAAATAAAAATTAAATTAAAAATCTAAATGGAACTCTTTATTTGAAGTTGGTTTAAATGAAAGTTATGCCTCTTCTCCACCAGCCTTCTCCGCGTAGTGGCTCGAGGCGGTCACCGCTACGTGTTGGGGCTGCAGGCCTTTGAGGGCGGGAAGGATATCTCCACAGAGATCACCGTCTGGGACGGAGTCGTCGTGTCACCACTCGCACCTGCTTACACAGAGACGCCGGAGCCAATGGACACTGATGATAAAGGTATTCTATCATACCAGGTTCATAGACTGGCCTGTTAGTCTAGTGATTAGCGACCCTGACTGCTAAGCCAGAGGTTCGACTCCCACCCAAGACAAATATTTGTGTGATGAGCATGATCATTTGTTCTGTGTCTTTATCTATTATATGTATGTATGTGTAGAAGTATGTAAGTATGTTTATCAGCTGTCTGGTTACCATATTACAAGCTCTGCTTAGTTTGGGGTCAGACGGCCGTGTGTGAGATGTGTAAAGTTATTATTATCATTATTACTATAGCATAATGTTTTATATGATAGAGGGACAAACGAACAGATAGGTCAAATCATGGTAAGTGATGACAGCCTCCCATGGATACCTACAACTCAAGAGTCGTAAGTGAGGGGAGGGTTGGGGGGATTCTCACTTACTACAATGTCAACCGGTTTTCTGTGAGGCAATGGTATTACTCCAGTCGAGCCAACCCATTCATGCTTTAGCAAGGGTTTTCCATAAGTCTAGGTGTACATTTATCTATAACTAGCACACCTGTTGACACCCCCGCAACACCCCTTGTGGGTGGAATTTCGTAAAATCCATTCTTAGCTGACCTCTACTCGGCGAAAGGAATATTCCTACCAAATTTCAAGTCTCTACGCCTTATGGTTCCAGAGATATCGTGATGAGTCAATATATCGGTGGAAATCTCTTATATATATTACCCGTCTGATTACTTAAAAGGGTTATGTGTTTTGAATGTATGTATGTAAATTTAATCTGCCACTAATTAATAGTCTTGTTTATGCATGTATTGTACATAAACTTGAATACATAACCCTTCTACTTGCGCAGTCCGGTAATTAATTATAATGTTTACTTAAATGGTTGTGTATTTTGAATTTTCAGAAGAAGATGTCCAAGATGGTGTCGCTGCTTAAGATAGGAAGAATTTAATATAAGTTCTATATAATAAATATCTTTTAAAATTAATATATATACAGATTTTTTAACTACTTCACCTAACGATGCTGTATCGCGCAATAGAAATTCTCTTCAAAAAATGTATACAATTTAATTCTCTTATAAGACGTTAGTGTAGAGCTTCGAGAATGTTCAAGTACCAAGATTCTTTCTTCTCTCCTTTCTTAGTGCTAAATGAAATATATTTCTCTGCTAAAGGTAACACAAGTATAATATATACTCACGCCTGTATTCCCGAAGGCAGACAAGCGTGTAAAGTACCCACACGATGCTGTCTCCAATTTTGTTCAACTCGCGTAGTAGAGGAATTTGGAATAAGAAAATTGAGAGTACATATATGCTCACGCCTTATTCCTGTCCCGGGTAGGAAGAGGCGAACGCTATTAGCAACGATCCTGATACACAAATTTCGTCTGTTCGACATTTATCAGTCCTTCCACGTCGGTTACACTGCCGATCTGGTCAGCAGACGTCTGTCTGGGCCTACCCGCACCAACTCGCCCACTCACAGAAGCCTTATAAGTGCCCAAACCAACGCAGCATTGTTTTTTCTATTCGTACCACTGCATCCTCTTTCAACCCACACCGTTTTCTAACCAGATCATTCCTCACTCTGCCAATAACACATTACCCATACTACTCAGTGAACGCATTTCAGCGGCATTCATTTTACTCTTATGTTTCTTCTGCTATACATCAAAGTGGATGCCAGCACTCCCTCATGAAAAGCTCGAGAAGGTCAGGATAGCATACCTGGATCTCAAACTATCCAAGTCCAGCCATCACATTAAGATGCTTAAAATAAAAAAAGACGTTTTGACTACATATATACAACTAACACCATCTAGCGAAATTAAGCGGAACTATTTGGGAACCACTAACCCCCGCACAAAAAAAAAACAATATTCTCAAAATAATTTATTGTTTATCGTCTAAAGTTACGGCCACACAACGCTCTCTATCCATGGTACATAGAATTCCACTTTAGTGTACATGCCTGCGTTACCCACAAACCCACATTGTCTGCCATAGGAAGTCACCCCAATGATATTATAAATACAAGTTCCATATTTGGAAGTCACTTGGAGAGGACCACCACTGTCACCCTGAAATAAAAAACGACATTTAATTTACACAATTGTTATGTAAGCTACAAAATTTATGGGGTACTGGTCTAGTGGTCAGTCACGATGATTAGAATAAAAACTCGTGAGTTACGTTCATATTTATTTAAATATACAATTGTACTTACGTGTGTATTTCTGGGATGCCCGACTAGTTGTGATCCCAGGAGACCTTTCTCAAGAAGTAAGTTCTCCAGCCGCGACGGTAGTGTGACGTCCGGTCCGTCCACCCTACACCTTGAAAAAGGTCTCCTGTTGGGACCGAAACTAGTCGGGCATCCCCGAAATACACACGTGTGTCATTGTTAGTAAAGCTCACTAATTGTTTTTACGTATAACCCCCATTAACCGGAGGGTTGGAACCTAGAGGTCCACGGATAACTGAAACCACGGTTAATCCGAAACACTTTTTATTTGGACTAGTATATAGAAAATTACAATTTAATCACATGAAGATAATGAATACTAAATACTAATATATAAAGCTTTGGTTTCTGTCAATATTCCTTTTTTTTTTAATTTATTTTTTTAATAGAAGTTACTAACAACGTGGGTTACACATTACTAGTATTTTTGTTAACCCCTCCAGTTAAGCTAAATGCTTGTGTTAGGGGTGGATTTACGACGGTAGTGTACTGGGCGAGGTTTGAACCCGTAACCACTTGATCGCAGATCCGACGCCTCAGCCATCACGCTACCGCCGCTTAAATTGGCCAATTTAGTTTGTTTTTGTCTTCTCTTTTGGTTCTCTTCTATCACATAACTCATTTTTCTTAGATGTAAGTAGTCGATTGAACTGCTGCCTGCTTGCTGTTCAAAATAGTCGAGTAAGATTATGGAATCTTCAGCTCCAGCTTCAACGTGAGTTATCTGTCTGACGGATACCGCCTTTTCTTCATACGCGGGATCATCAAGCCGCAGGGACGCACTGGTAATCCGATTAACGGATAACCCAACCCCGGTTAATCGGGGTTATACTGTATATATCTACATAAAAACGCCTTTCTCTAGGCTAGAGGTAGACATACATCACGACTACCCCTGCTGTCATCAGTACTTTCATATAAGCCCGCTGGTTTCTGGTATTTCTGACCTGCTCATTCTTACCTTAAACGTAGATTAGAGTAGTACAGTATTTAAAACTGCTAAGTTTTTTCGAAAAAAAAATAATAATTAAATAACTTCCTACAGTAAATAGACAATTATAAATAAAATGTTTACTAAGTATTTCAAGTTTGTATCACCTGATGGTAAGTAACAACCTCCGACCAATGACATCCCCCATCCCTCATCACCTTCAAAGGCGGGCAGCGCACTTGCTACTCTTGAGATGCGGCTGTTGTAACTTACCATCAGGTGACCCGTCTGTTCGTCTGTCCCCCTATATTATAAAAAAAAAAGAAAAAAACAAAAGTTATGAGTGCACTGCCCACCTTTAAGTGGGATGACAGATGGGAAAAAAGAGGGTTTGGCCCCCGGTACCCACAGTCACTCGGTAAATACAACGCAAGCATTGTTTGACAACCGATTTTCTGTGAGGTCGTTATCCGGTCGATTCAGCCCATTCGTCTTCAAATAAGGTTTTTTTTTTCTTATGCGAAAGGGGGCAAACGAGCAGACGGTTCACCTAATGGTAAGTGACTACCGCCGCCCATGGACACCCGCAACTCATGAGTCACAAGGGTTGTTGCCTGCCTTCTAGGTAGGAGTATCTCTCGGTTGTCAATTTATTTTTTATGTTTATTAACCAATAACTAGAACAATTGAACGACATGAACCGATTAAGAAAACCATTGTCCCATTTGAATTTGAAGAGAATATTAAACCTATAAGGTGGAAAAATATGGGATCGGAATAAATGTTAAGTCTTCGTCATTTTTGAACCGATTTAAATAATTTTCTCTTTAATGAATAAATTGGTTGTAAGGTTAAGCCACTTATAATTTTAGGAGAATATTCCAACCCGAAAGTAGAAAATTAAATGAAGAAAATTAAAATTCTACCATTGATAATTAAAGCCTTTTTATTACCTACTTAGTAATTTTTAACATACAATACAATCGCGGCTCTAATCGCATGTGTATATACGCTGAGAAGTAATTAACAGATATTTAAGGGGGGGGCAAGCCTATTGCTGTCGTTTGGTGTGTGTGTATAATTGGTAATTGAGGATAGAAAGGCATATTGCTTGTAGAGATGGATTTGGGAGTATAAGAAATAGCTCAAGGAAGTCAGGGTTGCAAACCTATAACTCGAGCTGGCCTTTCGCGGAAAGTTCTAAGGTATATAGTAATAGGTATGAATGTCTTGATGGTCTAGTGGTTAATTTCTGACTGCTGACCTAGAGGTCGTGAGTTCGATGCCCATACGGGACAAAAATTCGTGTGATCCATAAATAGTTTTCCCGAGTCTGAGTGTTATTTGTATAAATATATACGCTCACGCCCTCATACCCGTAGGGGTAGGCAGAGTTGTATCGAACACCCAGATTTTGCCAATTAGAAATTGGTTCCATTAACGTGAGAGGCATACTTAATTGCGGTTAACTGGACTCGTGAAGGACGTATATACATGGATTGCTATTTGGATCCATTGATGATATGTTTGTAAAGTTTTCCGCGACAGACGTAAATATAAAATATATAAGTATGACTGCACGGGCGCAGTGGTTTGAATGGTCACCTCGCCACCACAATGCCGCGCCGAGTGTTGTGGGTTCGATCCCCGCAAGGGACATCACTGTGTCATTCTCAAATTGTTGTTCTGAGTCTGGCTGTTCTTTGTGTCCGTTGTTTGAATGTTTGTAAAGTCCCACAGGAATTAATCCTAGTGCGGGAGTTGTCTTTTTAAGAGAAATTAGTAATTTATTGATAACCTACCTCACAGGTGTCGATGACTTTATTATTCTTGTCTCCATAGCAGGATTGCGACGCGTGGTTGTATCCGGTCAACAAATGCCGGTGAGGCGGGTACGCCGATGAACACTCCTCAGCTGTAAATCGTTCTAATTGTACCTGAAAATTGTCACAAATTACTCCAGCTGTTTCTTTGTATGTTACGTTTTTTTTTATGCGATAGGGGGCAAACGAGCAGACGGGTCACCTGATCGTAAGTGACTACCGCCGCTCATGGACACCCGCAACTCAAGAGTCACAAGTGCGTTGCCGGCCTTTTAGGTAAGAGTACGCTCTTTTCTTTTTGAAGAGTTTGAAGGTCGTATCGGTTCGGAAATACGGCAGGCGACAATTTGTTCCATAAGCTGTTTTAATGCCTTTACTTCCTATCTTATGATGTTGGTGTGAAGATAGACGGGACCTTGCAAAAGAATATATGGACATATAGACGCTTGTATGGGATAGTTAGGTATCTTACGGAACATCATGAAAGAATAGATTATGACGAAATTGAGCTCTGAGACAGATTATATTCTGGAATGTAATACATAGTATTATTTTAATTTAGGACAAAACAGTTTTAACTCGTAAAATTCAAAACGCGAATTTTACGTTAATTAATTTAAATTTAGAGACGGTTTGCTCACAGAGCCAACATATCACTCTCAAAAGAGCTCTGGTATAATATTATAAATATAAATTTAACCATGGTAGAGCCCTGCTTAGGCACGAATGGCCCGTTTAAACTACGAATTTAAACTAACCACTTGTAAGTTATCAGCTAGCGCTTGTCGTGGTCCCAGCGTTCCCCAACCAGTCGCTGTGGCGTAAGTCTCGTCACTGCCGCCCGTATTGAGACAAGCTGGTAAGACATCTTTGTTAAATTTGATCCTGAAATAATTATATATATATATATATTTATATATTAGCCTACCATAGTGACTCCACTTTGCCTGATGGAAAGCAATAGGTGGAGTCAAAGAGTGGTGGTCACCATCCTCATTGCATGTCTAGTCAATGCAGCATGGTGACCCACACTATGGCGGCCTGGTGAGATGCTTTTTCACGCCCCGCTTAAAAGACCCGGGATCAAAGTGGGAAGGAAACACGTGCGCTGGTAGAGAATTCCAGGCTTTTACCGATCGGAACAGGAAAGAAGAGCCAAACCGTTTATATATACCAATTATATATGTATATCTATTATATTTATATGTTACGAGACAATTCAAGATCAATTAGAATATTATCTTATTTCTGTTAAATAAAAACTCACGAGTTGGGCATGATAGTTTAGCACTGAATAAACATTGAACCAAGGGACACAAAAAACACCCAATCTCGGAACACCTGTTTATAAATGACATAACATAATAATTTACCTTTTATCAACTTCCAATAACGCGATATCATTGTATTTACTCGGAGGCTTGTACTCTGGGTGACGAATGGTCCTCCTCACATTATACCTCTGCCAAGTTTCTGGAGGGTCTGTGCGTTTTAGGATGCCCAAAGCTACGTATTTTACTGTACCCCTATAAAAATATAAAATATGTACATAAAATCAGATGTTTGACATTTAATAAAGGAACATTATATATAGTATACCTGGATGACTGGTAGTTTTTTTTTTTTTTTTTTTTTGGTAAATCGTGTAACAAAAAGGAAACATAATCATCAGGACTCGATCTCTATTTCCCACCTGACCTATTACAACCTTATAGATAGATGGTGACGAAATTTACCTTCGTATTCTAATAATATTGTAGCAGTTTTTTATTGTCTGAAAACAGGGATAAAACGACGTTTTCTAAAAATGAAACCTTACTAGATCGATTTATCGGCCCCGAAATCCCCTGCATACAAAATTTCATGAATGGAGCCGTTTCCGAGATTCAGATTATATGTATATACATATACAAGAATTTCTCGTTTAAAGATATGAGATATACATAGACTCGTAACCCACAAAACATAACTGAACTTATCTGCAGTCTCATATTAAAACAATTCTTGGTATTACAGCCGATACACTTAATAATAGCACGGATGGCGCTAATTTTCCAGCGGGTTTCTCGACTGCACCGCGTTGAGTGTTGGAAGTTCGATTGTGGCTTTTTGTTCCAATATGGGGATAGCACAATTATTTTTTAATTAATGTTACGCTAGAAATTGTGTATTGTATTACTAATATCATGAATGCGAAAGTTTCGCGATATATGTTTGTGCGATTGAACTAGCACATACTACATAATTCTACACTACAGCTACTAAATCATGACAGTACTGTCAATCCGAAGTTTGCCTGTAAGATATTGCTTGTTGTAGTATAAAGAAAGCTAGTATATATGTATATAAGTAGATAGAAGGATATATCCTTCTATCTATATAACAGCTTTATTTGTACACCCGCCTTATTTCTGAATGCAATCTCTTCCAGGCAACCTTAGGAAAGATAGAAATAATTCGGAGAGACATTGTTAGTTGGAAGTGAATTTCAAAGGACAGATAGATAGCTAACAGTGGCAGAGCCATGCTTAGGCACGAATGGGCCGGCTCGACCAGTGATATACCACGACCTCACAGAAAATCGGTTGTGAAGCAAAGTTGTGTTGCATTACCCCGTAGGTCCAACTCCTCCTCTCCTCTTTTGTTTCCCATCATCCCCCCTCTCTTCTTTCCTCTTCCCGCATATCCCCATCCCTCATCACCCTCAAAGGCAGGCTCACTTACGACTCTTGAATTGTAGGTGTCCATAGACGGTGGTTGTTACTTACTTACGTTATTCATATTATTTCCTAAATATTTACTAAATAAGTAAATAAATAATGAATGAATGACTTATGCGGCTTTAGCTTTTTAGCGTAGTGGCTAAGGCTTCGGACCTGCGATCAAGGGGTTGCGGGTTCGAAACCCACGAACCCGGGATGGGTTCGTGAGTTTCGAACCCATGCATAACATAAGCATTTAGCATATGAAAGCTTTAGAAAATGTTATTCATTCATTCATTCATCGTATATAATGCTCTTACACTGATTTACTAGACACGCAATGCCCAGCAGTCAGAATGAACCTGTCACTGATGACAGAGCCACCACACAGCCATTGAGCGGAATCCAAGCTATCTCCATAACCTAACAGGGCCTGAAATAAAATTATTGTTAGGGTTAAGAAATTAAAAACAGTCTTGGCGTGAAGATATTAAATAAAACAAGTAAAATATAATGTGCAAATTAGAATTAGCCGAACGAAAATTATAAAATTATGTTTTGCAAATGCACAATATCTAATGAACACATAATGCACAATATCTAATGAACACATAATGCACAATATCTAATAAATAATTCAAAATACATTTGTAACACAAGCTTTTTGAATCAGGTGACCCTATTCTAAACTCAAAATGGGGAGACAGACGGGAGAATAAGAGGTCAAAGAGGAAAGGTGGAATTGGGCCTCCGTACCCTCACTCACGAGGCTATACAATGAAAGCTTTCTCTTTCTACCGGTTTTCTGTGAGGCCGTGGTATTAGTCCGGTTGAGCCGGCCCACTGGTACATGAGCATACACTTTGATATCCAAATACTTATATTTGTCTAGAATTAAAATAAAAAGGATATAAATAAATAAATTTCAAAATAGTTTTGAAAATAGAACGTTAGAATCAAGGTCAGGTTATTGAATAAGAGGATTTCAAATAAATGTTTAGTAATTTTTGAATTAAACTAATTTAATTTAATTTATTTTAAAACTTATTTTAATTTAAAATATAAATTATTTTACATGAATGTTTATTTATAAGTATAATTTAATTTAATTATTCTTATTACAATCACAACATTTTCAACCCAAGCGGACACCATTAATCGGGCCTAATTTAACGTGTACTATTTGACACGAACAAACATAAATTGTTAATTAAATAGAATCTTGTAAAAAGAGACAAAATAGCCAGTTATCCAGTAAGACTTACTCCAAAGTTGGATTAAAGTTAAAGAACAACACACTTTAAATCGGGAAAATGGTTTTAAATTATCTGCAGCATGAAATCCAGTGATCTGAAAAATAACATAACACGAACTAGCTTTTACGTTCAGACAGATTAACACCAGAATAAGCAGTCAGGTTGCTTACGTTGTTAGGTCACTTAATATAGGTTTTGACGGTACATGGCGGAGTAAAAATAATATCTAAATGAGCGGGTGGAAAAAGAACCTCCTTCCTCATGGATTCAACACCACTGCACTCTTATTAGCCTGTCAGCCTATGACCACGGCCAGTGCAACTTGGTTGAAACGTCAGGCAAATTAAAAAGTATGTAACGTCTATATATCGCTTAGTTCTCGGGGTAGTAATTTTCTTATATTTTATGGTATAACAAGTTTTATAGTCGGTAAGTGAGAATAATATAATTTATTAGCATGCATTTTCATAGCTTTTTGTTTATTAGTAAAGACAAAACATGCGAAGAAAACGTCAGCAACATAATGTTATGAAATGTTAAAAATAAGCACAACTGACTCATGTATGTATTGTGTTATTTCTGATTATATGATCAGCAAATTAGAAAGAGATCACCAGCGAACCATTTTTGCCGTCCTGTTGCTATATATGTGGGTATCATGCGTCTGTAAACTGTTTATTTCCTTTCAATACTTCGTTTTAAGTCTGTTCGTTGCAATTGAATGTTTATTATACGCCTGCCCAATAAATAACGTTTATTTAAAACAGTTGATAACTAACTTCAAATGCTATTATCATAAATCGTATAAAAGTGTATTCTGCACCCTTAATTTTCAACCTTAGACCTGGAATATTTCCTTCATTAAAACTGGCCCAAACTCTGAATCAACCACCTTGATTAAAGTAATAATAATGATGATTAAATTGACTTTAGAAATGACAAAGATATCGCTTTAATTATATTTCCATGTTAGAGTTGGAATATTTTCTTCAAAAGAACCAAACGGAGCGCATATGTACTCTTTTAATTAAGAATTTTCTAAATCACTTCAAAAATTACGCTTGCAAACATGAAAAGAAATCATAGAATCGAATTAAAAACTTCTGCCTTGTCTTGAAGTCAATACACTCGTATAACAATGATACAGTGATACAGTGTTTGAACACCAGATTATTATTACGGTTTAACCACCATTTAAAAAAAAACAGTCCGGCCCAGCTTTTCTCACATTAAACATATTACAACTGTTTTAAATAAAATGATTATAATTTTCATTACGCTGTCGTAATAAATCCGATGTATTTATGGCGCTCAAATAATTATAGATTCGTGATTCGTTCGTTCTTCGTGTAGGTGTTGCGTGTTTGCCGAAACAAGAATAAATACATTCATACATACATACATACCTTCACACCGGTATCCCTGAAGGGGTAAGCAGAGTTGTTTACACCTAAATTTCGGCAATTCTTTGGGAACGAAAGTTGGGAAATTTGGGAGTAGGAATGCTAGGAATGAACATTTCTTATACAGATGGATTTGCAAGTGTATACAATAAATAGCTAGAGGGCGTCGGAGTCGAATATCCGTAACTAGAACTGACTGTAGCCGGGAGGTTCAAACCCTCTACATACAAAAATAAAAGTTCTTACCATGTGAGGAAATTCCCTTCTTTTCGCGTCATTCCCTCCCACGGCAGCGGTAACGAACGGCTTATCATAGATATAACATTTTTTATCAAAATACTCCAACTGCCTTTTCAAACCAGGCTCCTTTCTGCACGGGTAGTTTAACTGCACTACATATTCCAAACATTCTGAAAATTATTATTTATTGTGGCAATTTTTTGACAAAAACACCAGCGTTGTTTGTAAATGGCAATTGGCCCTTTTACATTAATTGGACTAATTACGCCTCTTGAGATATTACTTAATAACTTAAATTGAAAATATATAGTATTCAATACCGCACCGTGAAATTCTTTCGCATCGTTGACTACTGGTACCGTTAATAAATATAGTTAGTTAAGTTTTATGTAGTATGGCAATAATAAAACGGTCTCTTACTGCGTTGTTCCGGATTTTTTTTTTTGTATTATAGGGGGACAGACGAACAGGTCACCTGATGATAAGTGACAACCTCCGTCCATGGACACCTACAAACTCGAGAGCCGCAAGTGCGCTGTCCGCCTTTGAGAGCCATACGCAGCCCTCGCGGCTATGTCTAGAGGCATCAAGCAATATAACATCCGCATACTGTCAGATAGTATGGCGGTGCTAAGGGCCCTAATGGGCAACACCATGAACTCCGGTCTCATCTACGAATGCCACCAGTCGCTAGAACGCTTGGCCTCGGCGAATGGGGTAACTCTTCAATGGATCAGGGGGCACAGCAACTCACTCGGTAACGATGCCGCAGACGAGCTAGCAAGGAAGGGATCTACAACACCAGTGGCAGGCCCTACCACACTCCTGCCACTACCCTTCAACTTATATCGCTCCTGGGTAAGGCAAAGGACTCGAGAAGTACACAATAGCAGATGGATTGACACACCTGGCTGTAGGCAATCCAAACTGGTATTAACAGAAATATCACCACGTTTATAGCGTAGACTCATCAGTCTTCATAGAGCGGACATCCGAATAGTGGTCAGAAGCATTACAGGCCATTTGGCTCTGAACCGACACCTATTCGTCATTAACGCGACCGATAGCCCCCAGTGCAGGGGTTGTCTTAGCGCGGAAGAAACGGCCGCCCACTTTATCCTGGAATGCGAGGGCGTGGCTGCACAACGGGCAGAAATCCTTGCAGGCGCGAGGACGCTCCTAGAAGCCTGTGAACGCCCCAGGAGGCTTCTGCGCTTCTGGAAGGAGCTAGGCTGGCTCAACTAGTCAGCCTCCTGGACGCATAATGGACCGAACATGAGTCTAAATGCGGAAACAGAGCCCTTTACCATTATTACCGCCTTTGAGAGAAGGGGGCGATGAGGAGATGGTAAAAGGGTCAGGGGAGAAGAAAAAGGAGAGGGGCAGTTGGACCTCTGGAAACCTCAATAATTTCGGGGAAATGCTTCACAACCGGTTTTGTATAAGGCCGTGGTTTCGCACTGGTCGAGCCGGCCCATTCGTAAGTAAGGCTATTTCATAAAGATGTCGGTACTCGTTTATCCGCTAAATAGCAGTATATTAATTCTATAATACAATGAAGTTTAAGAAAAAATTGGTTGTCTGTGAAGTCGGTTTACGGACGATAGTTTAATGTCATAACAAAACATTGGTATAGGCCAATCGAGTGGAAGAGAGATAGATGCGGCGCAAGCGTGCAATGAGCGTAACGGGACAATGAGTCATCCTTTTTCGTGCGTGCAGCCGGCGTTCATCGATTTATTAGATGTTGTCACGTCAAACATGCTTTATCTACGATGCGTTTACTTAACTAAGTATCAATATTTGAGTAGTAATTTTGATGATTACGAATAGCTTTCTGTTACTGCCTGCGGTGGGTGAAACAATACCAATAATGAACATAATCAGATATGGATGTATACCTTTTATAATTATGCAAGGATATTTGTAAAAATAATATCGTGAAATAATGCTGTAAAAGCGCCCAAAAAAGCGATGTAAAAGAATGAATGAATGAATGAAGTATACGATATGCAGTATCTATATTAATAAAGCGGAAGAGTTGTTTTTTTTAACGTGCTAATCTCTGTAACTATCAGTTGTATTTGAATGATTCTTTTTGTATTGAATAAAGTATTTGTTCAGGAATAATTTTGCTATAAGACATCTACAAGACGTGGGTTTAGCTGCGGAAAGGCTAAGTTAAGTTGAGCCTTTCCCCGCATTTTAATTTTTACGTAATGAAGTATATCGTGTATACGAAAACTGTTGATAACTGTTCGGCTCCTAATGGGTGGCTGACACTACGAGAAATTTACGATCGCACTGTGCCATTTAAACTGCACCGATTCAAAACGTGTGTGTGAATAAAACTGTACTGTCGAACAGATTAGCATGAACATTTGAATAGATACAACGGAATCTGAGGAAGCTGTACCGATAATCGTAATCGATCCCATATCGATTACTGTGCGCTTCTCCAGAAGCTTTTTACCTCGCACAACCGGCCTCTAGAACAAATTGTCGCCTGCCGTATTTCCATACTGATATAACCTTCCAACATTCAAGAATAGAGCGCACTGTTGTGGCATACAGTAAGCTGATTATCAAATTGAAAGTACCTAATAGATCCAAACGCCGATAAAGTCATTGTTGTTAAAAGAACAACAGCAACATTCGTTCTACCTACAATAAAGTAACAGAGAAAATCGCTGATTCGATTCGAATAATGCAACATTGGCTAATGTCTGTCAAAGCTATCGCGTGCTATTCGCGCTATTCTTGACCGCGTGTAAGCTGTACGTACAATTTTATTCATCTGTACAGTGCGACTGCACAGTTTTATCGCATAGATAAAAATGAAGGTGTGTGCCTCCCATGACACTAGTACACATATGTTTTAATTACTTAAAAAGACTATCAAACATAAAACATAATAATTAAAATCTGACTTATAGTTCCAGATGTTAGCCAGCTCTTCAGCTTTACTATATTAGTATAAATATGTAATATAGATGATTATTTTATCGGCACCTCAATCCAATTCTGATAAGACCCATTTTTTTTTATGCAAGACCTTGGAACGTATCTGTATTTTTGCTTGCGTATTGGCCTTTTGGCTAGATCTTACCATATGGGGAAACTCTCTCCTGAATGCACTTGTTCCACCCACCGCAGCGAATGGTACTGTAATAATGTGCTCGAAGCATGGTTTGTCTGTGGACTGCCTTTTTCTGAGTCCATATTTTAAGAGACAGGGGTATTCTAAACTCACTATGTATTCAAGGCACTCTGAAAATGTCGAAGATTGGATAGTGAGCAGACTGATTAAAAATCTATGATTGTTTTGAAATTTACAATCGATATATAGCTATGTGTGATTCGTACTATTATATTTTTTATACTTTATTACATACGCACATACACTCAAGCCTTTATCCTGAAATGGGTAAGCAGAGGCCTAACGCCCATATTGTGCCAACTATAATTTTGCCCCATTACGTAAAAGGGGACAAGCCTATTGGCATCATCCGGGCATGTTCTATTTCCAACTACAATTATAAATGCGCAATTTTGATGAAATTTTCACATTTAAAAAGTTGTTTGTTTTTTTTTATATATTATATATACAACTCGAGAGTCTTAAGTGAGCTGACTGCCTTTGAGAATGATGAGGGATATGAGGGTATGCAGAAGGGGAAATAGAGGCTGATGAGGAGATTGGAAAAGGAGCGGGGGTCAAGGGAGAGGAAAAATGAGTCGGTGTTGGGCCTCCGGAAACCTCACTCATTTCGGAGAAATGCAACGCAAGTGTTGCTTCACAACCCGTTTTCTCCGAGGCCGTAATATCGCACCTGTCGAGCCGGCCCATTCGTGTCTAAGCATGACTCTACCATATATTTACGTATCTTCTTAGAATGTTATTCTTTTCAATAATTTTATTTTTCCCACAACATTTTTATTATCTACGAGTATATAGATAGATAGCTTACACTTTATTTTATAAAGTTAATAGTAATTAATACACACATTCACGCGCCTGTATCCCCAAAGGAGAAGGCAGAGGTGATTCAAACATCCAGCTTTTACCGAACAAAGTTCTAGCCGTCATTCGGCATCATCGTCAAGACACATGATATATACTGTCTGATAGATAACAGTGGGATCTCTTCCAGCTGTCAATTCTTTGAATCCGTTGTTGCTGTATGTTTATGAACACTGGAATAATAAGGCGGGAGTTGGCTTCAGAGTATACAGTTCGGGGAAATGCAACGCAAGCGTTACTTCACAACCGGTTTTCTATGAGGCCGTGGTATCGCACCGGTCGAGCCGGCCCATTCGTGCAAAAGCATAGCTCTACCACTGAAATATATAATAATATATATATATATATATATATATATATATATATATTTCATATATATATATATTATTATATATTTCAGTGGTAGAGCCATGCTTTTGCACGAATGGGCCGGCTATATATATATATATATATACATATATACATATTAGTTAGAATGTTTGTGTTTTTAATAAAGGGGCAAAGCAGATAGTTTACTTTCTAAATCTGTAACTAAGTAGTTTTATGTTAAGTAGTGTGATTTTCGATGAAGTAGAATTGAAAGTGGAAATGGTAGTGCCTGGTTGACTATATAGGCTTGTCTGCTGGACATAGGTCTGCTTCCAAATTAAAATATGGTTTACAGGCCTCTGCCTGATCCTTCAGGTGTACGGGCGTGAGTGTATGTATCTATCCGTTTTAATGATATTATATATTAGTATGTAAATAAAATAAACTTACTATCTGCAGCTTTTTTTCCACTTTTTAAATAAAGGGCTCCATCAGAATCGACCAGGTACTTACTGAAAAAAAAAATATGACTGAGTGTCTGATAGGGATCTCCACAACATAGAATTTCAGTGCGTTAAGATACTATTTTTTTAAATATAAGTAATTTTTTATTTAGTTCCTGAGAGCCTCTCCAGCCACCTAAGGTTCTGTGAGCTACTACAGTTTCAGCCCCGATTCATCACCTTCCCCAAGTAACTTTAAGAGGCTTTGCCCAACTACCTTTGGGTCGGCCTTCAGTCTAACCACGAACGAATGAAACGAACCAAAAATGCCAGAACTATCAAAGCATCGATCGATAAAAACCCACCAGCATGTAATGTTGTTCGCCCTTAAAGTTGCCACCATCACCATTTTAACCAAAGGACAAACATATACATACATTGGAATAAAAACTTTCGTGAGTTACATTCGTATTTATTTAATTAAACAGTGTTACTGACGTATGTATTTCGGGGATGACCTTTCTCAAGGAGTAAGTCATCCAGTCGCGACGGCCCCGGACGTCACACTCTTTAAAATGTCACCATGACGGCCGGCCACATATTTAAATATATATATATATATATGGGTAAATTATATATTAAAATAAGTAAGTAGATTATTGAATTGTCTGCAATAGGAGTCAGGCAGTCTAATTCACTCGTAATGCTAGTTGCCTGCCCCAATATGTAGCTCCTACGGTAAAGAACGTGCAAGAAACTATAGACACTCATTCTCAATCAAATTACATTGTATGTTATCCATACCTGGTATCGTTCACCAGCTCACAATCCGTGCAGCATATAATTGGATCACGTCCATTGAACGAACAAATCTGTAAAAGAAATATTAAACATAAAAAACAAAGATACTAATTATATTTAATTTAAAAATACACTCATGGCTATATCCCCTAAGGGTATGGCAGAGATGTATTAAACACACACGTTTAGCCAATTAGAATTTAATCCCATTAACCTAATAGATGGCAAGCATATTACCATCAACCAGGCACTATATGACAGTATACATATTGTCTCGCTCAATAGCTTATATAGAGCGGTCGGGAAGTGAAAGCATAGCTCGAGCAAGTCGACTTGGCTGGTGCCGAGCCCTCTAACTGACTATATGATACTCCGACAAATCAATTAAGCCGTGTAGGCTGGGATGGAATATTACTATACATGCACACTCTCGAAAAACGAATCCTCCTTTTGGTGCAGTCAGGGAATAATAAACAGTAATTCACGGAAAAACAACAAAATATGGAGGGTTTATTAGTGATTTAGAAAGAAAAAAAGAAAAAACACATATTTCTGTGCAATAAATAGGTTGGTATCTACACATTAACGATGGTAGAGCCACGCTTAGGCACGAATGGGCCGGCTCGAAAGGGTGCGATACCACAACCTCACAGAAAACCGGTTGAAGTAACGCTTGCGTTGCATTTCCCCGAAATTAATGGGGTTTCCGGAGGCCCAACTTTCCCTCTCCCAATCTTCCTCTCATCTTTCCCATCTTCTCATCCTACCTCTCTTCTTTCGCTTCCTCGCATCCCTCATCACCCTCAAAAGCGGGCACTTACGATTGAGTTGCAGGTGTCTATGGAGGGCGGTTGTCACTTACCATCAGATGACCCGTCTGTTCGCCTATCCCCCTATAGTATAAAAAAAAACATATTCTTAAATACCTAATATAGAAGGAAAACCAAAAAAAAAAAACAACAAATTACAATACAATACAATACAATACAATACAATATTCTTTATTGTACACACACAAAAATATAAACAATATGAAACAAATAATATACGAGCAACTGGTACAATCGGCGGTCGTATCGCTAGCTGCGATCTCTTCCAGACAACCTTTGTAATGGACAAGTGCAATGGATTAGTAAGTAGGGCAGTTTGCAGATGTACAAATGAAGAAGTTCAGAAGAAGGTTACTCTAATGCTATATTAAGAAATATGTTGACACGTTTATATACATACACTAAATATACATACCTCTACATACAAATTAGAACATATCAAAATCAAATTAATATTCTATGCTGAGAAAGAGTCTTGCAACGACACCGAAAGAGAATCCAAATCAGAATTGCTTACGAACGCATACGAATATTTACATAACAGAGCACTGGTTTTCAACCGGACTTCATGTGAAGTATACAGTCTATGTTCAGTACGATAAACATAATAAATAAATAAATAATGTGTAATTTGTGCCAAATAAACACAAAACATCATAATTGCTTACATATAAGTACTACATGATACAGAAGGGCACCCAAATGTCATTTATATAGCCAGCGTGTGTACATATATCAGACTACCTGATGTATAAACAAAATAAAAACTAACCTTCCTTCTAAAACAGATATCTCTATTATAATATTTTTTTATAATATAGAAGGCAAACGAACTGAACGGTCAACTGCTGGTAAATGTCAGCCGCAGTCCATGGACACCTACAAATCAGGAGTCGTAAGTGCGCTGCCTTTCTTTTAGGGTGATGAGGGGTGTGAGGATGCGGGGAGGGTAGAGAGGAGAGAGGGAGTTGGTCCACCTTACACCTCGCAAGCGTTGCTTCACAACCGGTTTTATATTTGCTTAAAAAGTGGTAAAAGGATGGCAAATGAATATGAGCATAAGATACATTTTGTTACACATAGTGGCATGCAAATATTAGGTAGGTATGATGACATTGAATAATAACACTAAAAATAGAACTAAATTGACATGCAAAATTTTACCTTATATATTATAACATATTATATTTTCTGTCAGGCCATGGTATCACACCGGTCGAGCCGGTTCAGTCATGCCTAATCATGGCTCTACCACGATAAAACTGTATGTTATAACGGTTTCTACTCGAAACAAAATAAAATAATGTATTGTAATGTATTTATCACGCTAACAAACATTTTTAAGAACAGTTATGATCGGTAACTAAGGGATCGGCCTGTTATCTAGTAGACAACAATGTCTGATAGATAACAGACCGATCCGTCTCCCTATCCTGTATGCATGCATACATAATCATACATTTCCCTGTAGACGATAGCGTGCTATACACCACGTTTGAGACTCCCGTACCTTCGAAGTGAAAGGCTTCATTTTATTTGTATATAGTAATATAAAATTGATATGGGACATACCTGTGGATATTTCTTGGTTCTAATATCGTTCACGACAGATAGGCAACGTCTCAGGTTCACACATTTACCTGTTAAGTTATCGGCTTCCGAGAAACAGTCTGTACCTGCAATGGAAAGCACGCATATGTAACGATCCGGTTTGGTATAGTGCAGTGTTTCCCAAACATTGTTTTGCCATGACCCAGTAATTTCTACATTACCCCTTATTGACCCAATTAATACTTTTAAACCCAAGCTAGTTCCATTAGGTTATAGGTTTTGTGTGTTCATGACGACAAGATAAACAAAAATCTATCAATGGTCTTGTGTCAAATATATGTGTGCGGGTGCGCGCCGCTCACGGTGTTCACCGTAAAATGCGTCAATTGATATCAGGTTTGTTTTGAACTATTATTTTATTTTGATGGCCAGGTACCGGGTCGCGACCCGGCTAATGAAAACGCTGGTTTAGTGGTTAGTGATCCTGACAGCCGAACCCAGAGCTGAAGCCAGAGGTCGTGGTAATCAGCGCGATCATTTGATCTGTGTCTTGATGTAATTTATATATATATATATAGTATATGTATAAAATTTGTAACATATATATTAGTAAGTATTAAAGACTTAAAATTAATAATATATTATAGATATAAGAATGATCTTCAGGCTTTAGTCATCATTAGCAAGTCTATTTGCTTAAAACAAGAAACGTTAAACCTCTGTAAACAAATAACAAAACATAAAGCATTCTCTCAATCACCATTGCGTGGTTTCGTGTCTATGAAATAATATCAATATATAATATAGTCCTGCACAGTTTTCAGGATTTAAAGGACGAAAACCTTTTGAAATTGGCTTGAAAAGGTTGCAATAAAACCTCATGCCAATAGCAATTATGCATATTTATACAAACCATAAATCAAAAATAATGATTTACGTCCGAAAAAATATCTTGTAGAGCTTGCCGCAGTTTTAAAAGCTCTTGCACCTAATATATAAATATATGTATCTGCCTAGTTAGGTACCTGAGAGACGTGTTTAATTTTTTTTTTTAAGAGTCCATGGACCCCTGCAACGCGAGAGTGTTAAGTGCGCTGCACGCTTTAGAGGGCGATGATGCGGTGAACTGAATGGTTCATTTCGGCACTAGTTAATTGACTTAATATTTATAACAATAAATAGCGCTATATATACTCGCATTTATAACTTTGAATCCTTCATCAATTCAAACATAACAAGTCGTCCCTTGTGTCACGTCATACAATTCACTCATAAACGCATAAACACATAAATTTAAGATTATAAAGACGTAGCTTTATAATATTTTCCCACAGTACCATTACAAGCAAAGTTGACTTGACCGCATTTAAGGAAAATCTGTTCTGTAATTGTAATGTAATGAAATTTACGACAATTGTGTATTGCAGGTAAATGATGATAAAAAATATCAAGGCTTATGTTTTACCCTACTGCGCTAGAAAGACGGTTATGTGTTTTCGAGTGTATGTGTGTAAGATATTGTGTTTGTCACACCCAAGAATCTAGGTTTGATATTGGAAAAAGATTTAATAGTTTGAGTGATGTGCGATAGACAAGCAAATTATATTATTAATATGCATAAATATTAGTTTAAGAGTTAAAACGTATGTAAAATGAATAAGAAAAACAAATAAAATTAACGCGATAAGGCCGCCAATTGTACAAGTTCAGATTTAGGAATATATTATGACAATATTTTAATATCTTTTATTTGAACAATAAAGAGTTTATCTATCTATCTAATGAGAAAACATAAAACATAAGTTTTTTTTATATAATATAGGGAGATAATATAATAAAATACACAAGAATAGACAGGTCACCTGATCGTAAGTGACAGCCGCCGTCCACAGCACCTGAACACCTGTAACTCAGTGGGGGGATGCAGAAGGGGAAAGAAGAGAGGAGCTTGAGGAGAAGAGAAAGAGGAAAGGGTTAGTTGGGCCTCCGGGACCCTCACTAATTTCGGGGAAATGCAACGCAAGCGTTACTTCACAACCGGTTTTCTGTGAGGCCGTTGTATCGCACCGGTCGAGCCGGCCCATTCGTGCCTAACCATGGCTCTACCACTGTTAAACTGCATTATAATTATTTTTTGCTGACGTTACTTATAAATATTATACCTTATATCACTCCCACAGACACACACACACACACACAACGGAAAATCATACTTACACTCAAAAAACATTCCCCTCTATCTATATAGTCGGTAAAAGCAAATACAGCTTTTTAATATTACATATTTATTTTGTGTAAATTTAGTTATTAAATTAATCTTAGGAAGACCAATAGCAGATAATAACATGCTAGCGATGTATAATATATAACAGATAGCCAATTATTATAGGTCCCCACGCTTAGCTACTGTATGGAAGACGATGCGTGAACACAGCGAGTTACACTGTTTAGCTGTATAGTAAGCGTAGAAGTAGGTATCTGTGAATAAAAATTGAGTAATTGTTGGTTTTTGCTGGTTATGTCTTTGAAAAAAATATAAGACTGAGCATCCTCTTTAAGAAATCGGGCTCAAAATCAAATACGTCAAAGTTATGTATTTTGGTTTGTTCATTTAACGTTTTACCCGCTCACCAAAGAAACGCGTTTTGACGATAATTTGTAGATGCTAATGGGAGGTGAATAGGCATATAATGTCTTACACTTTTAGTCGGTACATTGAAATTAATTTTGTTAATAAGATCAGGGCAATCAATCGAACCAGATATTATACTCACTAGGTAAGTCACGTCGGCTATTACGCGGCGATTAGTTAAGGCAAGGATATGAAATCTGTTGCAAAGATTTAAATAGTTGTCAGATTCATATTTAATGTGTAGTTTGTAACATAATTTTAGATGAGATTTATTAGAGAGATGTATACATTATATCGCGGATTCCAAACCTGACTATCATATTCTAATATACTACGCACGTGTGTACTGTACAGGATTTTACAAGTTTTGGCTTCTTTAAAACTGTCGCATAAACGCAGCACAAACCCTAGTGCTTGATATGCCTCAGTTATTATATTATTAATATGGTCTTCGAAAAGCAATTTAGCATCGTCCGTAATTCCGAGATCGCGAACGTTAGTGCATTGTTTTAGTTCGTGTCCATTTAAGTAATAGGCAGTTGGTAATATAAGGGATTTCCTCCTAAATTTCATTAGTGCAAATTTGGTGTGATTTAGACCCAGTTTGTAAAGCGTGCAATAATCAGTCAAGCGTAAAAGATCAGATTGATGTTCAATTACATCAGTAACAGTTGATATAGCTTTGAAAATTTTCATATCATCCGCCAAGCATAATAGTTGTGAGTGTTGGAAGCATTTGTAGCATGTCGTTAACGAAAATAAGGAATAACAAAGGCCCAAGAAGTAAAGTTGTCATAGGTGGGTGTGTCCTATGAGACCCAGACTTGCTTGAGCTATTGCTTGTACTCCCCGTCATAGGTGTGTGTGTCCTATGAGACCCAGACTTGCTTGAGCTATTGCTTGTACTTCCCGTCATAGGTGTGTGTGTCCTATGAGACCCAGACTTGCTTGAGCTATTGCTTGTACTCCCCGTCATAGGTGTGTGTGTCCTATGAGACCCAGACTTGCTTGAGCTATTGCTTGTACTCCCCGTCATAGGTGTGTGTGTCCTATGAGACCCAGACTTGCTTGAGCTATTGCTTGTACTCCCCGTCATAGGTGTGTGTGTCCTATGAGACCCAGACTTTGCTTGAGCTATTGCTTGTACTCCCCGTCATAGGTGTGTGTGTCCTATGAGACCCTGACTTGCTTGAGCTATTGCTTGTACTCCCCGTCATAGGTGTGTGTGTCCTATGAGACCCAGACTTTGCTTGAGCTATTGCTTGTACTCCCCGTCATAGGTGTGTGTGTCCTATGAGACCCAGACTTGCTTGAGCTATTGCTTGTACTCCCCGTCATAGGTGTGTGTGTCCTATGAGACCCTGACTTGCTTGAGCTATTGCTTGTACTCCCCGTCATAGGTGGGTGTGTCCTATGAGACCCTGACTTGCTTGAGCTATTGCTTGTACTCCCCGTCATAGGTGTGTGTGTCCTATGAGACCCAGACTTGCTTGAGCTATTGCTTGTACTCCCCGTCATAGGTGTGTGTGTCCTATGAGACCCTGACTTGCTTGAGCTATTGCTTGTACTCCCCAATCCATCTGTATATGTATAGTCCTTCCCTTTCTATCTCCTCCTCCAGTCCACATACTTCAAATTTTACCATCATATTTTTAAAAGTGCCCTGATGACGAAATGAAATATATGGCTTTAAAATTTCTCTCGCCTCTGCCAACTATGTATATATCAGCGTAACATTGTAAACTCCGTCAGTTTTCAATATAACGCGTGTATAAAATAATAGCATGTTAAGTTAGGTTAGATTGTAATCTAATGACGCTAGATTATAAAGTGACAGAGTTCAAAATTTTACGGTAACATATGTATATATGCTGTTTAATGGCAGCATAAAGTATAGCGTAACACTTGCGGAACCCAACTGAATGCCGAGATTACCAAATATGGTATTACCACATTTGATAATCTCGGCATTCAGTTGGGTTCCAACGTTAGTATGAGTTCAATGTTAGTATTGAGTTTATAATTGTAGAATATGCTTTTTGGGAAACTGTAATCTACGGATAGTAAGAGGTTTTTGAACTTAAAATGGCCGCAGTATTACAGAAACCTAGTAACAAGTCAAGGAAAACCGCTTTTGCATTCAGTCCCTTGAACCGGCCACCCAAAGCGTGCCTCTTATTATCTTATTTCTTTCTCGTGGTTATAAATCCGTGGGTTCATACGACAATTAACACAATTTTTTTCCGAATACTTCTTTAGCCACCCTTAAAGTCACTATTGACCTTTGTATATTATCTATTTACAAAATGTATAACATTAAAAAGTGGAATTACTGGGCTATTCCCAAATCTTTCTGTGTGACTAACGTTTATAAAGTTTGAGGAATGATATACGTACCTAGACTATAAAACAGATATATATATATAAACTTTGGGAACGAGTATTGAAAATGATATAACCATCTGATCCCACCCTTAGTCCCTTAGCAGAAGAGATAGATATTGAGTATGGTAGCTGTACTCTATTCGCCGAGAATCACACTGTTATTTTTGTACCACAAAGGGCAAGCGAGAAGATTGATCACCTGACGGTAAGTGACAATCGCCACCCATAGACACCTCCATATCGAGACTTGTAAGTGCGCCGCCCCATTTTGAGGGGGATTGTGATGAGGGGAGGGAAAAGAGGAGAGAAGGGTTTAGGTCCCACTCATCAGTACTCTACTTTACGTAGTCACTAGGTAAATACAACGCAAGCATTGTTTGACAGCCGGTTTTTGTGAGGCCATGATATTACTCTGGAGAGACTTGAGACGGCCTCCTCGTGCCTAAGCGTGGCCCTCCAACCGTAATAATTACTAATGGTATGGTTATAATTTAGTTACATTATAAGTGTTTAATCTATTGTATGTTATTCGTATAAATATTTAATAACATATAAAAACACTGACTTATAGAAATATTCATATTCGTATTATCAATTTTCTGGCAACTGATTTTATTTTAATAAATTTAAAAGTACTTCTAAAGTTCAAACATAACATAAAATAATAATTAACATTTAAAATCATTATAAATCCGCCTTCAATAGGCATGTCATGATAAAACTGTATTTTTCTACCTTAAAGGTACAATTATTTTCCGAGTACTTATCAGAGAGCCCGGAGCCGAAACCCGGCGCCAGCCTGTTCGAGATATAGGTGCGACCCTGACTTGCTTGAGCTATTGCTTGTACTCCCAAATCCATCTGTTTAAGCAATATCCTTTCATTCCATTTCTATCCTCCCTTTCCTGTGAAGATACTCCAAATTTTCCCACCCAATTCCCAAAAGTGCCCGGGTTAAGGATTTAAGCTTGACCCTATTACGTGGGCCCTAAAATGTGGGCGTTCATTACGCTTCTGTTTACATGGTGTTACAGAAGTAAGTTTATGAACATGTATATATTTGTGTATGTTAAATTGGACCAACATTGAGTTGACTTTAAAATCAGATCACAAACCGGGGAAATATACATATATTGGTTAAGTTTTTTAACTGACTACTTGTAAGAGAGTTATATTTGTCAAGTGTGTATGTATGTATGTATGAATGTATAAAAGATATAAAGATTCCACTTTATTTTTACATAAATAAAGTTGATCTAGCTATTTAGTAAAATCTAGGAATTTAGTAAAGTTGTCGGATTTTATTTTATTTTAACAATTTTAGTTGTTGAAAAAACTATTGCAGACAGCTTTATTTTATATCGTGTTTATAATATATAGATCACATTGACCTTAGAAAGATATAATGATTAATCGATAACAAACCTTCATCCAGCTGACATTTTGCACTAATTATACATAAGAACACACACAAACTAACACTAAATATATTTTTAGACATGTTTTTCACTAACTACGCGTCTACGCCGGTCCTCTTTTGTTGTGATACTGAATAAAGGATATATAAAATGTTAATATACCTATTTTATATATTCATTACCGGTTTGTTGGTCGTCATACTGATGACAAAGACCATATTCATACTGTTTTTATAGAAATATGTACTTTAAAAGTCCCCTGAGGATGGCATACTTGAAGACTACAATTAACAAAAATTTCTTTTGTGGTAGAGCCATGCTTAGGCACGAATGGGCCGGCTCGACCGGTGCGATACCACGGCCTCACAGAAAATCGGTTGTGAAGTAATTTCCCCGAATTGAGTGAGGTTTCCGGAGGCCCACTTCCCCCTCCCCTATTTTCTCTCCCCTCATCTCCTTTTTCCTCTTTTCCATCTCCTCATCCCTCCTCTCTTCTTTCCGCTCCCTGCATCCCCCATCCCTCATCACCCTCAAAGGCGGGCAGCGCACTTGCGACTCTTGAGTTGCAAGTGTCCATGGACGGCGGTGTCACTTACCATCAGGTGACCCGTCTGTTCGTCTGTCCCCCTATAGTATAAAAAAATAAAAAATAAAAAAATAAATAAATAATCAAAAATGTTTTGGCGAAGAGTTCATTAAAGAAGTTAGAAATTTCTACCTGCTTGTCAAGTGCTAAGTGACTGCTGAAAAACAAAAACTATAACCCCACTTCTCTAGTAGTGTTCCGTTATAAAAAACGTTTCTAAACATTGGTTCTTTATTCTTCTCCCGCATTCTGTACGTATGAATGAATGAATGAATGAATGATAAACGGCTTGAAGGGTTTTGACATGTGAGACGTCATTACATTTGTCTTAATAGTGGCAGTGACATGTCAATGCGACGAATTATTAGCAGCAGTTTGTATATTTTCATCTGACTTAAGTAATTTTTTAAATTTTATATTATAGGGGGACAGACGAGCTGACAGGTCACCCGATGGTAAGTGACAACCGCCGTCCATGGACACCTGCAACTCCAGAGTTGTAAGTGCGCTGCCCGCTTTAGAGGGTGATGAGGGATGAGGGTATGCCGGGAGGGGAAAGAGAGGGGGAGTAGGATATGGGAAAAGGGCAGGGGGTCAGGGGAGAGGAATAAGGAGAGGGGAGCTGGGCCTCCGGAAACCTTACTAATTTCGCAATGCAAATGCAATTTGCAACGCAAATGCAATTTCCCCGAAATGAGTGAGGTTTCCAAAGGCCTTACTCCCCCTCCCTCTTTCCTCTCTCCTCACCCCCTCTCCTCTTTCCCATTTCCTCATCCTTCTCTCTTCTTTCCCCTCCACGCATCCTCCTATTCCTTATCACCTTCATAGACGGGCAGCGCACTTACAATTCTGGAGATGCAGGTGTCCATGGACGGCGGTTATCACTTATTATCAGGTGATATGAGTGCGTTATTTCACAACCGGTTTTATGTGAAGCCGGTCGAGCCAACGACTTCGTGCGTAAGCATGGCTCTACCACTGTTGTTTAAATGTTTGTAAAGCGGGGGACGACAGAGTCAGGCAGTCTTGTTAAAAAACAACAAGCACAATGGTTTAGTTTTTGTTCGAAACGTTTGCTTTTTATTTATTTTTTTCGAAGTATTTTAATGTATGTATATTCGCTTAGACACATTAACCCGAGGTCTTTTGAAAACTGGTTTTTAATTTGCTATTTTGTTTTTAAATACTTATATTACGTCATCAGAGAAACATTCTTAAACGAATGAATAGAATGAAACACATTTAAGATTACAATAGAACGAAGGTTCTGATCTGCGCGCACATAAAATATGTATAACTTATCATGTATTTGTTTTTATGTTTTTATATGTGTTATGGGGGCGACATGTCATCTATATGAAGGTATGTTTTCTTGTCCCATTAATTGCCTTACAAAGATGTGATTCATTTATTTTATATTGTATTAGGTTACGTTTTTATGTGTGTGATTCTCGGTCGAGTAGAATAGTTTTACTTCATCTCGTCCCGTGGGTATCTAAAAGTCAACTAAGACAATAATTATGTCACTTGGACCTCACATTAAGGCGGTTCGTAACAGGGCCGCCTTTGTGTTAGGTCGACTTCATAGCTTAGTGAACTCTCGTTCAAAGCTGTCGCTTAGGAGTAAAGTTAGATTGTACACAGCTTGCGTTAGACCCATCATGACATATGGTAGTGTGTAGCACACGCTAGGGAACACAGGATCCATAGGCTACAAACACTACAAAATAAGTTCATGCACCAAGCTACGGGAGCACCGCGGTATGTGCGTAATGTCGATCTTCACATCGACCTAGAGCTGCCGACCATCAGGCAATTCATAAAGCAGTGCTCCCTTAGCTACTTTGACTCTGCTCCGACTCACCCCAACCCTTTAGTGGTTGCAGCTGTAAATTACACACCCAGTAATATATCACGTATACGGAGAGCTAGATGATAACATCACACTCGCTTAACGTAGAGCGCACACAGCTCGCGAAGCTGCCACAAATCGTCCGCGTTCGCCCCCGCCGCCGGGGCCGGAATACGCGTCGCGTTAATCATTTAAATGTAGGTCTTGGTCGCCTTAGTTTGCCAGCGATGCCCCAAGCCGAGGTGCGTACCCCACAGGGGGTGCCCTTGGGCAACGTCGCTTAAAAAGACCGGTTGAGAGCCCTCAGCGCTCACCGTAAGCCCGTGCAAGGTTGTCGAGGCCATCTGCGGCCAACAGCCATACATCACTAAAAAAAATGTGTATGTGTACGCTACAGGTGTATTGACAACAAAAGGTTGAAGATGATTTAACAGTGGTAGAACATTTGCTTAGTCACGAATGGGCCGGCTAGATGGGAGCGATACCACGGCCTTACAGAAAACCGATTGTGAAGCAACGTTTTCGTTGCATCAAAAAAATTGTGTGATTCATAAATAGTAGCACCGAGTCTGGTGTTCTTTATATTTTACTTGTCTGACACGTGTACTTTACTGTAATATACATATATGTATATATATATATATTTTAATCTTTATGCACCACAGGCGGACTTAATCCCTAAGGCATTCTCTGCCAGTCAACGTTGGGGTGTTGCAGAGATAAAAGTAGTAGGTGCAAAAACGTATAACTAATTGAGGGAAATGGAGATATATATATGTATATATATATATATATCTCAAAAATATATACCCATATATAATGTACCAGTAAAATAACACACACATATAAATAAACACACACACGTCAAATACAAATACAATAAAAGTATCAACATTCATTCACGAATCACGCTAACGCTGCGACAATTCTGCCAATTCATTTTGAATGTGCGTACCCTTCTTTTAAATATAAAGCGATTAGTGGACATACTGATTTCGAGTGGCACTTCAGCGGGGCACTTATAGAAATTGGATTTGAAAAATTCATAGTATATTGACAGGGAGGATAGAAAGTGAACAATAATAGACAACCCATAACCCGAATTGGCTGGTACCGTGAAGTCCGAGCCCACTAAACCAACAATGTGATCAATGTGATCAAGTTCTGGCCTAAACGATATAAAGTTGGTGATCGAAACGAGGTGACCAACACTCTTAGACTCTACTTGTTGCTTTCCATCAGGCTGAGTCCTTATGGTAGGCTAATATAAAAAAAAAATTCGTTGAATGTTTACAGGTGACAGTTGCGTATCGATTAAAGATCGTTTGAATGGGACATGCGTACCTGTATATCGATGTTTGTCTACTGTCAATGACTTAAAAAACGGTATCAAACCACAGGTACGTACATTTTTATTCATATTTACACTAGGCCTGTGTTGGACTAGTGGTCAGTGGTCGTGACTGTTAAGCCAGAGGTCTTAGGTTAGATAGAGGTTAGATTTCACAGTGGTAGAGCCATAAATAGGCACGAACGGGCTTGCTCGACCGGTGCGATAACACGGCCTCACAGAAAGCCGGTTTTGAAGTAACGCTTGCGAAACATTTCCCCGAAATTAGTGTGGTTTCCGGGGCCCAACTCCCCCTCTCCTCTTTCCCATCTCCTCATCCCAACTGTTTTCTTTCCTCTCCTCGCATCACCCTCAAAGCCGGGCAGCGCACTTACTACTCTTGAGTTGGAGATGTCCATGGACGGAAGTTGTCACTTGCCATCAGGTGACCTGTCTGTTCGTCTATCCCCCTATTGTATAAAAAAAAGATACCCACCCAAGATGAGTAATTGTATTATACACACGCGTATATCCAAGTATGAAGGTAGGCAGAAGCCCATCAAACGCGAACATTTGGCCTACTATAATATAACTTACCTCGACTTCCCCCCCGTTCGAGTTTATAGGTTAGAGTTGATATTCGACTGCACGGCGTAGCGGTTAAAGTGGTCACCTCGCCACTACCATGCCGCGCCAGTATTGTAGGTTCGATCCCCGCACGAGACAACACTTTGTATAATCCTCAAATTGTTGTTCTGAGTCTGGGTGTTCTTTGTGTCCGTTGTTTGAATGTTTGTAAAGTCCCCTGCGACACAGGAATTAATCCTAGTGCGGGAGATATCTATCAAAAAAAAAAAAAAAAAAAAGTATGCGACCCTGACTTGCTTTAGCTATTTCATATACTTATAATCTGCTTATGCAATACTGCCTTTACTGTCAATATACTGTAAATTTTCTCATCTAATTTAAAAAAAAAAGAAAAAGTGCTGCTGATAACGGCAATAAGCTTGCCCACTATGACGTGAATGGGACTGAATTATGATTGTCAAAATGAGGACTCTTGGGATAAAGTCATGTATTTATTTATTACGTAATAAATTATGTTCATTCGTTTTATAATAGAAAATTTAATGCAAGCTGTATTAAGTTTACAAGGTCGTCAAAAAGCATGACTCTTATACGGTAAAAATCCTTATTAGATAAACGACGAATTAAGATAATATGCATATTAAGAAACTATATACTTTTCAGCTTTGTTCCTTTGATGGAATAGAGCCTATTGTCTGCTGTACAGACTGTGAACTTATCAGTAACACAAGGTGAGTACCTTTTTTTTATTATACTAACCACTTTTTTTTACGTGGGGAAATCCTCATGTACTATCCTCAGCCGGGGTTGGCGGAGGGGTGTGCCGGACTTGACCGGTTAAAACCGCCACGCCACCATCCTCGCACCTGCTGTCGAGGGCCGCAGGAACACGACATTCTCTACTCCTACAACCTCGGACGCCTATGACTGGGACGGTGACTGAACCCCGGGTTCACAGCCCTCGGGTCCATTTACGGAGACCGGAATTGAGCATTGTCAGCCCTCTTTCGATGTCCGGGGCGTTGTCTGCCCCCTACAAAAAAAGTAGGATATGTGTGTCAATCGATTTTGTTTTTCTGATGGAGTGGAATTACCGGCGGCCCAAATGCTCGTCTTTTCTTTCCGTCCCCCGTCATCAGCCTCAAAGGCGGCACGCTTACAGTCGCAGGTGTACAAGGACGGCGGTTGACACTTAAGATCAGGTGACCTGTCTGTTCGCGTATCCCTGTATATTACAAAAATTGAAAAATCAAGATATCATTTTTTTAAATGCACGAATAACTTGTATAATCTTCTGTCAGTTTATGGATCGTAATGTATTAAGCAATGTTTTTAATGTTTCAGTATTGCAATCGTCAATAAGAAAGGTGATCATTTTTTCAAAACTGGATCTAAAGCTGCAGACAGTAAGGATTTTAAGTTTATTTTTAGTGCATATATATAAAAAGTACAGTGGCTGGCTGGAAATGTCGTGGCCAGATCATAAAATTGGCAACTTCATGATGTGGCCAACCATTTCATGAATAGTCACTGGTTGTTATGATAGGCTTACACCCAAGTTGGTTGTGTAAAACTAAGTACTTAAATCAATAATCAGTTTAAATTAATACCTACAGAGCCATCTCAGTAGGTATTAATTGAAATTGATTACTAATACATTGCTCTTCACACTATTTGTAGTTTGCTTTTAAATGAGCTTAGATTTTCAATTTATTAAATAAAGAAAGTAATTGATTTATTTGGTAGAAAATAAACATGAAAAAACTTAGCCCACTTCGCTAATAAAAAGTTTCGATATAAAAAATCTACACATATCTTATATATAAAATTCTCGTGTCACAATGTTAGTTGCCATACTCCTCCGAAACGGCTGGACTGATTTTTATAAGGTAAGTTTGAGAATCGGCCAACATCTGTTTTTTATCTCCAATTTTTTTTTTGACTAAATTTTTATTTCGCGGGAACATTAGTAATGCGTGCGAAGTTGCGGGCAACAGCTAGTATTGTTATATATTTTGTTTCTTTCCGACATTATAAATAAAGAATGCACAATGTACCATCTAGTAGCTCTTATTGACAACTAGCTTTATGACAGCACGTTATATGCACATTATTTGGTTGACCCGAATGTATGGTAGGTTCAAACCCACCCGCCGTCTTTATTTTTTAAATTATCCTCTCAACTGTCGAAAGTGTAATGCCTTATTAAATACTCCTCCTACCGTATTTATACGTTTAAGCACACCAATATGTAATTATTGATTAATATATTTTACCAACAAAATTAGTATAATAGTAAAAAACAATATTAATAATACACAGAGCGATTATTAAGTAGTTGATAATTTATATGTATATAAAAATGTACTCAGAAAACATACCTAGTCCTGCCATAAATAAATAAGTATTTTTTTTTATGGCATGAAACATACATTACTCTAATATGTGTTAGTTCATATATTAATATAAGCATTAAAAATGTATGAAGTTATTTCTAAATTATCTCCATTGGCTTTTATACGCTCCTTTTAATGTTGAGGCCAGCTATCAATAGAAACACGCACTCTCTATCAGCAAATTCTTCACTGCCAATCTTATAGATTATTTTAGGGACTCCAAATTATCATACGTTTAAAGCATGCCATACAGAGAGTATGGCATGCTTTAAACGACGAAGAAGACCATAAATGTAGGATATAAGCGAATTTAAATCGGGACTAGGTGACGGCTAGTCTTCAGCTCTGATGAAGGCAGAAACGTTCGTTTCCAAACACAATAAGGTGGATCAAGCTTCCACCTTTTCAAGAATCGTTTCTTGCTACAAACTATCATGCCCTTTTCACAAAAATGTCACTCACTCCTTGATAGTAACACCCCACCAAATAATCACTGAAGTCAGCTGCCCACATTGCCCTGTGCTGACCAATTGCAAATCTTCTATTGAGCTTTAAGCAAAAAAAAATTTGACAGCCAGATCTTGTTCGGTCGCAAACATTCGACTAATGCCAAGTGGATGGTGAGATTCAAATATTGCACTTGGCTCCATACCTACTTTGTGTAATGCTATTCAAGCAATTCGGTTCTCTTTATCACCCCACTACATTTTAATAGCACAAAAATATTAATTTATTTCACATCGATTGGCGCGAAAATGAGAAAACAATGGATTTTGATAGTAGAAATGACAGATTCCAAATTTAAATGTAATGTTATGTTTTTCTTTTAATTGTAACAAATAGTACCTATTGTTACGAGCTGGGTATTTAATAAATTAAAGTAGTCGATTGATTACCAAAAAAAAAACAACACAATATTTATTAATACCACTCTTTACAATTATAAATCACTATATCACTCGTTAGTCGCACTAGAAGATCGCTTCGATGTTTATTCGCTGTATCTTGAATCAATACTCCCCGTACGGCTAACTCGATCCGCTTTTATATTGCTGTCGAGATAACTAGAATGTACGATAATATTCGATCGATGGCTCTAGACTAAATAGATTATTCTAGAGCTTCTTGTAGCGCCATCTAGCGTCATAATGTCCACAGTTGCGCGCTATCCGACACTAGATGGCGTTGTCCTTCGTTCTCGCGTCTTGTAGATTGTTTCAGACTATTTTTCTCGATGGCGCAACACTATTTATGGCCAGATGAAGTATATGTATGATTGTATGTGGTGTGGTGGTGTATAAAGCGGTATTATATTATTATTATATTTTCTTATCTTTACAGAATGTTTAGAACACGTAGCAAACTTGAAGTATCCCTGCTATATACGGACGGCAGTGAAACGTTTGCTAAATTTAAACAGTGGCTACTGCTATACATACGCACCAGCATATGAGCTGACTACCATTGGAGGAGAGAAAGCAGAAAGGGGAGAATTTCCACATATGGTAAACTTTAAACTCTTTATCTTATATCTTTATATATATTTTGTTTTTTTTTATTATATTAGCCTACCATATTGACTCCACTCTGCCTGATGGAAAGCATCGAGGTGAGTCTATGTAATGTATATACATTATCTATGTTCTTTAAATATTAAATAATGTATTTTACAGGCTTTGTTAGGTTATGGTGGCAGCATAGAAACAGCGCAATGAGTATGTGGAGGGTCAGTTATCAGTGATCAATTCATTTTGACTGCAGCTCACTGTATTTCAAGCAGTTCATTGTAAGTTTAATATTTATGTAGCTATACAAAACAATCTTTAATATGTCTCTTTGCATGCATGCACGCACAAACGAACGCATGCACAACCAGTGCGCACTGGTTGTGCATGCGTTGCACAACCAGTGCGTACCTTTATTTAAATAAACTAACAATATGAAAGACTTCATGATTGTAAAGTAGATAATTGTCCATTATTTATTTTTTACCCGACTTAGCAATATGTAAAAAAGTATACATATATGTATGTATAGCAATGTGATGTTTTATATATCACTATTATAAATTAAGTTTTTTACAGAGGTGCAGTCAAATATATAGGTCTGGGTATCCTGAAAAGATCAGACCCTTCAAAAACCTGGCAACTATACAATGTTAGCAGGATCATTCCCCATCCACAGTACAAATCTCCAAGCAAGTACCACGATATCGCTTTGCTGAAGACTGAGACAGAGTAAGTGATGATTTTGATGAATGGTAATAAAAAAGAGGAGCTATAGTTTTAGTGACAATGCTCAAAACTCTCACCATTTTTTGGGTGTCATAAAAAAGATTAAACTGTTATCTATCAGATAGTTTATATACAGTGCCCGTAAGTATTATAAATCTCTATATTGTAATAAATATGCGCAGGTAAAGAAGGATATACACGACGATTTTTGTGATAGTCGAGTAGTTTTATTGAGTATTAGTAGTTAGTAGTATACAGTATTCAAATTACTTCATTTTTTTTGTATACTATAGGGGGACAGACGAACAGACGGATCACCTGATGGTAAGCGACAACCTCCGTCCATGAAAACTTGCAACTCAAGAGTCGTAAGTGCGTTGCCCGCCTTTGAGGGTGATGAGGGATAGAGGGATGTAGGGAGGGGAAAGAAGAGAGGGGGGATGAGGAGAGGGGATTGAGGTGAGAGGAAAGAGGAGAGGGGAGTTGGGCCTCCGGAAACCTCACTCATTTCTGGGAAATGCAACGCAAGCGTTACTTCACAACCGGTTTTCTATGAGGCCGTGGTATCGCACCGGTCGAGCCGGCCCATTTGTGCCTAAGCATGGCTCTACCGCTGTTTAGGCTTGCACCTTATTACATAAGTGGCACTAAAATGTGTTTGGCAAAGTGTGGGTGGTTAAGACGACCCTTTGGGATGTAAAACTGAGTGTATGTATGCATCCCAATTAAAATATCACATATTAAATAAGACATATACCTAACAGACTTACCAAACTTTGTCTTATCAGAAGTTCAGCTACAATAAAACAAATTCGAATATCTGTCCTTATTGTAGTGGCTAGGGTAGCACTGAAGCAGCAGCACTGCCTTGGATCTTATATATCTATGTATTTATAAATTTTGACTCCCTCCATGGCCAAAAGTTGGGAACACCCATTAAAATAGCCGCGTGGTTCTCTCTTGAGTAGAATAGCGACACACCATCTGTTCCTGTGTAAAAAACGCCTAAGAACATGACTGTTATTTATCAGACAATATTTGATTATTATTTGGATAACAAGTTATTGAAATTAGCTTGAAAAACGTAGATTTTGAAACAAATTAGATTTTTTTCTTTCTTCTTCTTTTTATAATATAGGGGGACAGACGAATAGATTCTCACACATGAGGTGACCCGTCAACCGGACATCCATGGACACCTACTGCGCCTTTAAGGGTGATGAGGGATGGGAAGATGTGGGGAAGGCATAGCTTGCTTTACAACCGGTTTTCTCTGAGGTAGTAATGTAGCGGTCGAGCCGGCCCTTTCGTGCATAAACATGACTCTACCACCATAAACATATGCACTCGGTGTGGGTATACATTTCTATTCTATTTCTCTTTCCTCGTACTTCAGGATAAAATTCAACATGTACGTGTTACCAGCTTGTCTTAGCACCGGTTATGGAGATGAGAGTTCCGCCTCAGCCACAGGATGGGGAGCACTCGGGTACCGTAAAGATTTGTCAGACCATTTACAAGTGGTAAGTTCTCTTTTGATTGTCCACCCATTGCTAAGGATCGAAACTCATTCTTGTGAAATTTTATGTAAGTAAGTAAGTACTCTAAAATACATTTGATATTTTACACAACAAGCGACATCTTACATGATCAGTGGTCTGGCTTCAACTGATTGAAGAGGGTGGCAATGACAGGTGACTCCAGCTTAGATCGGGTACGACCATATCTTCAGGTTTCGACCTGGGTCTTTTGCTTTCGCCCTTTACAGATACCACCACTTTTACCCACTACAAAAAAAGAAGGGGTATGTTTTTTAGTGTATGTATTTTTATTATATACGTATTTATGAGCAGTACAAAAAAAAAGTGTGACTTATCTGTTACAGAAAGAATTAAAGTGTTTACATATCTGTCATCGGAATCGCAAGATCGCTCCCAACCAATATTGTGTTGAAATTCTGTTATAGACACCGTGATAGTTTTGAAAAGATCTTTTTGTATAAATCGAAGCTACCCCCCGCATTACTCTTCATATATCTTTACAATAATCTGCAAGTTACTTGTATTGCCACGTCACGTGTTCGTGCTCTCGTACACACACCGCTTGATCCATAGAGTAAAAGAACCCCTTACAGAAAGGCACTTCTATGTATAGCCTAAGCGTACTGCGTTTCATAAGACGGTTGCGTCATCTTACATAGACACGTTCAAAATTGCACCTTTCCTGATTGTCAGAAATTCTGACTGTCCCATTGGCGAACATTTTATATTTTTTTATGATATAGGGCGACAGACGAATAGACGGGTCACCTGATGGTAAGTGATAACCCTCAACCTGACACCTGCAACTTAAGAGTCGTAACTAACTTAAGTGTACTGCCCGCCTTTGCGGGAGGGGAAAGAAGAAAGAGGGGGTGAGGAGATGGGAAAGACGAGAGTGGTAATAAAATGAGAGGAAAGAGGAGAGGGGGAGTTGTGCCTCCCCAAACCTCACAAATTTAGAGGTTATGCAACGCAAGTGTTGCTTCACAACCAGTTTTCTGTGAGGCTGTGGTATGTATGGCACCGGTCGAGCCGGCCTATTCGTGACTAAGCATGGCTCTACCACTGGCTTACGTCCAACAGTGAACTTTATGGCTGTTCTAAAATACAAGAGGCATTTTTCACCTTCTTCATTCACTACATTTTAGCAAGATCATATAACAGGATCATTGAGCTGTAAATCGTTTTAAGTTTTTTTCTTTTTACTTCTTTAAATCATCTTCTGGTCTTGGCAGCAGTCAGCTCTATCACACATAAATTAGTATTAGTGTTGTAAATAATTTACTTTAAAAAAGTAGACAACCGATTTCAATGCGTTTATCATAAAATTTAAGGCTTATATGATTGTCTCATGGATGCCGTTGTAAGAACCTAACCAAACTCTTGTCTAACTATCCTACGTACATCCTACCCAATAAAAAAATATATTTTTTATTGGGTAGGATGTACGGTTTGGTTCGAAATCGTGATATTGAGTTGTCATTAAATTTATTTGTCGCGCACATACTTAATGCATATTTAAGATTTTTTTATATTGTTTTCTCATGAAATCGTCAAAATCGGTTCACCCAGACGAAAGTTCTGAATTAAAAAACATAAAAAAAAAAAAAATAGAGTCGAATTGAGAACCTCCTCCTCTTGAAAATAACCTTGCCTGTACACTTTAGCTCCTCAAAATCCTATTAAAAAAATAAACACCGTGATCCGTTTGTGATGCAACCTTTTATATATCCAAATGTTGGCAAAGTGTAAAATATATTTAATGATTTTCAGGTGTACTTACAGCAGTTTTCAGAAGAAGAGTGTTCAAGTGCGTATCCTTCAAACCGAAACTTAAAAAAAGGCTACGATCACACAACCCAGTCCTGCTACGGTGACAAAGACCACGTCATAAATACTTGCCAGGTGTTTTAACAATCCTTTTCACATCTTTTAAAACAGGCAATTGTCCTGATGCATGTCAGTTTAAAATACAGAAATACATATTGGAGAACCGTGCTAAGGAACGTATGGGCCCTGCTCGACCAGATTAATATGATGGCCTCACAGAAAAGGGGTTGACAAACGATTGTTGTGTTATGTTGCATCGACTGAGTTAGGTTATGGAGGTATATCAAATAAATTACTCAAAATCTTGTTTGAGTATGTAGTATTACAAACTTGCTGTTAACGCCTGTTATTATAATAAGAGTAATCCGTAGAGACTTAACGCAGTGCTACGCTTATAGTTACTTTATAACTTTGGGCTTGACCTTCATCAGGCTGCTGATGACCTTTATCTCCAATGTCATCAAAGGACTTCACTTTCTAATTGTCTTTGACTCTCTACTATAAGTTACTGACGAATAACATGTCATGTCATTTTATTTATAACGCTGTTGACTAACCCGGTTTTACTTATGCTGCTTTTTCTCTGTATCAGGGGGACAGTGGAGGCCCACTTCATACAATATCAGACCACGGTTTCTGTGTCTACAATATAATAGGAGTGACTTCATTTGGCGCTGCGTGTAGCTCCCTTGGCAGTCCCGGCGTATACACCAAAGTGTCGTACTACGTACCCTGGATAGAAAACATTGTCTGGCCTTGAAAATTGATGTAAACATTCATACATCTGTATCCCCTAAGGGAAAGGCAGAAGAAACACCACATTTTGCCACTATGAATTTGGTCCCAATACTAAGGTCCACCCTAACAAGGGGCAACCCTATTACCGTCCACCGGACTTCACTACTATGACTTACTGAAATGGGGTGGTCCTATTATACGACACGGAATATTTACATTTAATTTAATTGAACTGAACGAAAAGGATTAATGTTTAAAATGTATCCTAATAAAAAAAACAGTCGTTTTATTTTAGTTTTCTCGAGTTCTTTAAATTATGTAATCTATGTTAATATTACAAATATATACTCAGAACTATATAACCAAAAGAGTAGGTACAGGCGCATTAAACGCCTACATTGTGGCAACCAAAATTTAAGTTAATCCCATTCACATATGCGCCAATGATAATATATACATGATATATATGGATAGATAACAGTTCAATCCACGGGAAAAATGGGGTGGCCCTATTTTTATCCACCGTGTACCACACGGCAAGTGAGAAAAAAAAATATGTGAGTGTGGAGATTCAATAGAGGTTTTCGGGATCAGCTGTAGGGGTAGCTGACCCGATAAGTTGTTGAGAGTACTTTCCCTACGTCAGTGCCAGCTGGCGTCGAACCAATCAGATTACGTTGCTATTTCGTTGTCTGTGTGCGTGAGTATAAGTTATACATCGTATAAAAACGCGTTGTTTGCAAACAAAGAAGACGCCCCACTGTGGGAGCACCACCGGATATGACGCCGAGTCACGTAAGTCGCCGCCTGTGTCGCTGGTCGCTCGGAGCAGGACCTCCCCAGGTGTCGCCTGGGGTCTGATCTGGCTCGGGTAGACCGCCTAGGCGGCGTGAAGAGTGAATCGGTCTCTCAAAAAAACATAACTACTACCACCGTGTAGTACACCCCACGACCCACCCCTATCTAGGGGCGGCGGATTACACCGCTGGCAGGGGGCCATTGCCCCGATCCGGCCTCTACACCCCTTCTACAGGGCGTTGTGACGACTTAGCGACGCGGTGTCGCACGAATTGCATTCATTTGGCGCTTGATATGCACTTGCAGTGCGAGTGGATGCGTGTTTCATTAATGCATGTTTAGGTCTCCACAGTACGTGGCATGTGTACGCCATATGGTTCTTTTTTGCACTTAAAGCTGTAAAATTTTGTTAAAGTGCAGTGGCTCTAGATTACCACTTACATTAATAGATTACTTCAAATAATATTGTCTTAAAAAAATATCGGTTAATTTTCATTTGTAACGTCCATTATATTTGCTAGTGTATGGTAGCTTTAGACCAACAGGTTTTTAATTTGATACTGGCAACTACCTGAAAAAGTGTCATGTTGACAAATAGTCGATAAACTGACGTGGAGCGAGGTTATGAATTTGGAAGAAAAGATGATGTTTTAACATAAATTATAGTAATATTTACATAAAAAATATCTATTAGTAAATAATATAAAACAAGATGATTGAGATAACTGATACACAAAGTGAGTATTATCAACTTTAAGTCAAGAATTGGGAGAATTAGTATCTATTAACATAACAAGAAATAAGGTTTTAAGTATATCATAAAAACAAAATATTCTGCAACATTAGTCATATTAACGTACCTTTTCATCTTTTACATTACAATATGTTAATTAATATTAGACTATACGGCATCGTAAGTACTGTAGTATCACAATTAATTTCAATTACTTTGTCATGTGTTATGATGTGTAATACCCAATAGGGCCAAATGTTTTATGAATCTGTACCTAAAAAATTTAATCAAACATTTTAAGTCATAAGTGAAAGTGCCAAAGTTTTGAACCTATTTTAAATGTTCATTTCTTTATCTAATCTGATAAGAAATATTGATCATCTTAATATTCTTTAATGGGAATTTACATGATGGTATCAATATATACATACATTAATCATGTCATATTAATCTGTAGGGTAGATATATTCTCAATCAAATGAATGAAAAAAGAATATTTGCAGATGCAAAGTTTGACATCACCATTTAATTTAATTTTATCTAATTTTAAAAAGAACACTTTACCTTTGGTACCAGCAACAACACCATGTCAATGGAAATTTTCGCAGTATTGGATATCTCACTGTGATTAAATTCCTTTTAAAAAAGCAAATAATGGCAAAACTTTTTTTTAAGAGATATCATTTGTCCTTCAGGATTCTGCACCTTCATATGCAATGTTATAAAATGGGCTTGGTTATTGCTAGTAGACTAAGAGACATGTGAAGACTACCATTGCTGGTTTGCCTGTCAAGACTGTCATAGGGTGATCCAGGCGACACAACAGTTTTATATGTATAAAAGTTTGTCATGTAGACATTGGTTTTAAACAGTAGGTTTGATTTTGAGATTTGTTCAGAGATTGGAATTTTTCATCATTTTGTTTCAGAGATTGGAGTAGGGTTAGCCGGGTTTGGTATAACCTTTCTCTTCCTCGGTGTTCTCTTGCTGTTTGATAAGGGATTACTTGCCATAGGAAATGTAAGTAGTATCATACACTGTATTATAAATTACATGGTCACAAGAATGTTGCCTGCCTTTTAGATAGGAGTACTCTCTATTGGTCCGGGAATATGGTAGTGTTGCACAGGCTGGTTGCTAAAGTACAATAATTTATATAAATAATTTTAAATCTTAAACATAAATAACAATATCACTACATTACAACAACATTAATACAGTTGATAGTGGGCCGGTTCAACCGGTGCGCAACCACCGCCTCACAGAAAACCGGTTGTGAAGTAACACTTGCGTTGCTTTTCCCCTGGAGTGAGGTTTCCGGAGGTTCAACTCCCGCTCTCCTCTTTCCCATGTCCTCATCCCCATATCTCACATCAATTTCAAAAAGCGGGCAGCGCATATGACTCTTAAGTTGCAGGTGTCCATGGACGGTGGTTGTTACTTACTATCAGGTGACCCATCTGTTCGTCTGTCCCCATATAGAATTAATATTTATTTTTTATTTATTTAATGCTTTATGCACGAAATGTACATAGGTGGACTTAATGCCAAAGGCATTTTCTGCCAGTCTACCTTAGGGTATATTAGATTTGTAGTTTATTTTTATAGTGTGTAGTAACTTATCTAGTACAAGTCTCATGTGAAGGTGCCTTTGACTATACTATGGATGTTTATAGTATGTCAAAGTCAACTTAGTACTTGTCTATGATATAAATGTCAATGACAGACATTCACACCCCATTAAATTGAGTCTGTTAATGCATGGTCTGTAGTACATACATACACTCCCGCCTTATTCGCGTTCCTGGTCAGTCAAATTTAAATTATATTATACCCATATTTAGGTTCTACTCTCATGTGAATTTCGGGGATGCCCGACTAGTTTCGGTCTCGAATGGAGACCTTTCTCAAGGAGTAAGTCTATCAGCCGCGACGGTACCAGACGTTATACTCTCAGAAGCCTTACTAATTCCTTTACATAGTCTGTCTTCGCTCATTTTCTATTCGTGGCACTACATCTTCTATCAACCCAAACAATTTTCTAACAGTATCATTAGCTACTCTGTCAATCAATTCATCGAAACAGCGACAAGGTTAAAAACTTGTCTTTTTAAAGTCTATTTAATTTTTACATACAAAAATACTCACTCGTCTGTCTCCGAAGGTCTATCTCTCACATTTTGCCCAACATACGTATTAGGGGCAAGCTTATTGCCGTCAACCTGACACACCTGAACCTGACACTGTAAGACTGTGTATGTACTCAATACCTGATACTTTTGCTCACCTTTCATGACCCCAACGAAAACAGATGGGGTATCATAATTTTATTTATTTTTTATTTTCTTATTTTTCAGATTTTATTCATAAGTGGATTAGGATGTGTCATCGGGCTGCAAAGAACATTTTTCTTCTTCTTCCAGCGACATAAGATCAAAGCTTCTGTTGCATTCTTTGGCGGCATCAGTATTGTTCTTCTCGGTTGGCCCATGGTCGGCATGATAGCTGAGATGTATGGATTCCTTTTATTGTTCAGGTATATGTTGATGATAACTACTCAGGACTAAGGTGGATATGGGAGCTGTTTATAGACCCAGTAGTGGTTTAGTTAGCAGTAGAGCCATGCTTAGGCACGAATTGGCCGGCTCGACCGGTGCAATACCACGGCCTCACAGAAAACCGGTTGTGAAGTAACGCTTGCGTTTGCATTTCCCCTAATTGAGTGAGGTTTACGGAGGCCCAATTCCCCCTCCCCCCTTTTCTCTCCCCACATCTCCTTTCTCCTCTTTCCCATCTCCTCATCCCTCCTCTCTTCTTTCCGCTCCCTGCATCCCCCATCCCTCATCACCCTCAAATGCGGGCAGCGCACTTGGGACCCTTGAGTTCCAAGTGTCCATGGACGGCGGTGTCACTTACCATCAGGTGACCCGTCTGTTCGTCTGTCCCTTTATAGTATAAAAAAAAGACCATATTTTTTTCATGATTTTATTTTATTGTGTTTTTTTAATTGACTATGTAAAATAATCTTGGACGTCAATTGGAACATATTTCTCATTGTCGTATCGAAATTAAACTTTGAATATATATGGTGTTAGGGAAACGCTTCGATAAACGAAGCGAGGTCGTAATACAAACAATATCTTAGATGATGGATTAGAATAAAAAAACCATAATTTAACAAAGAAACCAACTAACCTGTTTCAAAAAAGAAGGAGGTTCTCCTTTCGACTGTATGTATATTTTTTTATGTACGAATTCTCCACCGAATTGTCTATGGATTTTCAAATTATTTTGTTCAATATCCCCAAACTGATTATGTATTATTTTATGATATTTGATACATGACACAACATCTATTGTTACAACCACACAAGGCAGAGCCTGTGTCGTGGCAATCAAATAATAATATTTTATTTAGAAAGTGTATACACTGTGTGTATATACATACAATGAGTATACAGGTTGGTCGCATTGTCAAGAAGTCAGGATTTGATTATGTGATTTAAGCTTAAAAGAATGCAGAAGTGAAAACTTATTTTGGCGCGTTTTTTAGATAGGGACTAGGGTTATTGGGTAATGAATTGCATTTTATTTATGAATTATATTTTATTAATTATTAGAAACTTTAAAATACATTTAATATTCTTTTATGAATCATCGTTAAAAATTTCGACAATACTTGTTTCATCATCATTATCATTAAAATAATTTCAATCTAAAATAGAAACTATACGTTCATAGTTACTAAAATAGGAAATAAACGATTTTGATTCGATGATATTTAAATATCTCGTGAATACCGCATCAATTGTACTTTTATATCTCGTTGTGCTAATATTGCGTTGATTGGACATATGCGTCTCGTAACGGTGTCGCGAGACCATAGATTTTATACCATCTAAAAATATGCGTACCGCGCTAAAAGAAGTTTTCACTTCAAAAATATTGTGATTTCTTTCAGAGGGTTCCTGCCAGCGGCAGTTAATTTCTTAAGAATGGTGCCAGTTTTGGGATCTCTTCTGAATCTACCGATCATAAGAGGGGTGAGTTTTTATATACTAAGTAATTGATATATTAATGACGTCATCTTGTTTTGTTTTGGTTTTGTTATCGGTAACTTTTATTGTCTTCCAACTCACCTGATGGGAAGTGAGGATAAAGACGAAGGCACCACACGCCTTTCAAAGAGATATTCAGTCTTAAAGGATCCAGGAATGTTGTTCTCTGCATAAATAAACGCAAGCAGATTCTTCCAAACCTCTGTGACTCCAACTGAAAAGGAGCGTTTTGTTCGACTTTTAGATGTTTCGACGATGTAAGGTAGGAACTCCAGCTTCTGGTAGTCCGATGAAGGAATGGAGGGGTACAGGGAGAACAGTGGTAGAGCCATGCTTAGGCACGAATGGGCCAGCTCGCTCGGTGCGATACCACGGCCTCACAGAAAACTGTTCTGAAGCAACAATCCCCACTTTCTTCTTTCCCCTCCCGCATCCCCCATCCTTTATCACCCTCACAGGCGGGCAGCTTACTTAAGACTTTTGAGTTGCGGTTGTCACTTACCATCAGGTGACCCATACTGTGTATTAAAAACAACAAGTATGTATGTAAACTATAATAAATCGACTTTACGACGGATTATTGAGTTTGATAAAGCAATGCAAAAAGTGTCCCCGCGCCATTTTTTTTTTTTAAAAGAACTGCACTAGAATTAATTCCTGTGTCGCGGGGGACTTTACAAACATTGAAATAACGGACACAAAGAACACCCACACTCAGAACAACAATTTCAGGATTACACAAAGTGTTGTCCCGTGCGTGGATCGAACCCACAACACTCGGCGGGGCAGCGTAGTAGCGAGGTGATCACTTAAACCGCTACGCCATACGCCAGTGTTCCATTTCCATATAGTTTTTTACAGTTAGTTGCAAGTGTCATGGGCGGTGGAAGTCACTTACCATCAGGTGACCCGTCTGCTCGTTTGCCATTTACAGCATAAAAATAAATAAATAGAATACTTTTATTTATTATTTTATTTTTCCAGATCGTGGACAGGATAGCTGGTGACAACGGCCGCAACATGGTATGATAGTGCGTAACAACAAAAGACTATTATATTATATAATAATTATTAAAAATAATAATAATAATAGTGGATGTGAAGTGAATGTATGTGTACGAGTTCTATTGTAATTTATTTTTTTCTATTTATATGTGTATAGAGTTCGATTCTGTGTTTTAATATACATATAATCTTATTTTATCAGTCAGAAATTTAGTCAGAAATCTTGCTGTTTAGTGATCGCATTAGTTAGAAGTCCTGAGGTCACCGGTGGTTGCCTGTGACCGTATTCGTCATAAATCTTGTTTGCTCGTGACCACGTTAGTCAAAAGCCTATGGGCGTCCTGTGGTAGCATTCATTACTAATCTTGTGATTACCTGTAATCGTATTTGTTACAATTCTTGACATCACATGTTCATTAATTTAGCGGTCATCTGTAACCGCATTTGTCGGTAATCTTGAGGTCACTGGCGACTGCATTCTTAAGAAATCTTGCGGTCACCAGTAATCGCATTATTCAGAAATATTTCGGTCACCAGTAACCGCATTTGTCAGAAATCTTGAGGTCACTGGTGACTGCATTCTCTAGAAATCTTGCAGTCACCGGTAACCGCATTTGTCAGAAATCTTGAGGTCACTGGTGACTGCATTCTCTAGAAATCTTGCAGTCACCGGTAACCGCATTTGTCAGAAATCTTGAGGTCACTGGTGACTGCATTCTCCAAAATTCTTGCTGGTATCAGTAACCGCATTTATCAGAAAATCTAAATAAATTAGAAAAGCAATTGAGAAATCTTGAGGTAGACCAGTTACCATACTTGACAGGAATCGGTCACTGGTTTTGACAATTTGAATACCTTTCATATATTTGTATAATGTTTGTTAAAGTAACAATGTTTATAAAATATTCCTAGAATCGAACTTTATTAATTCAAGGCTGGGAATAATGTTCATGTATATTTACTCTAATAGATGAAACAGATTTTGATGCATATTATACAAACTTTAAAACTTAAATAAATTAATTCTCAAATTCCTACATAAATTTTGGTATTTATTTAAATCGGTACCTGAACATTTAATTTATATTTTTATATCTCTTTTATAAAGAAACATTAAATTTATTTATAAATGATATAAATTTAATGTATATTTTGTGGTCGTTTTGAAACAAAAAATACAGTATTAATAAGAAATAGACAATTTTCTTTGACAGATAACAGATAGATCTTTTTTAACTTTGAATTCTTTTTTTTTTCTTTTCTGTTTTAAATATCACGCATTATTTATTTATTTTTTCTCTTCGTATTATGTTATTTACGTTAGCTATATATAAGTACACATATAAATATACTAAAATATGGCCACACCTTTCTCAAACACCTGTATACAAGTAATATCTTAACTTGGTGTTTATTTTATTAATATAAGTAATAAATATTTATACAAGTCTTTAATTCTACTCATTCTTATTTTCGCTAGTACGTAACATATTATTATTACTAGTTGAAGAGTTAAATTCAATTTATTTATGTAATAAAACTGCTCAACAGTTATTTGCAATCGACCTAAAAGTATTTAAATTATAGATCAATACACAGCGGTACCGCGGTATAGATTGCTTTGTCAAATATTAAATTAATATTAATAAGGTAAGATAGCTAATTCCCTGGCTGTGTAACTCCCGTTTCCAAATAGTTGAGCCTTATTAGAAGAAATCGAGCAAACAAACTCAGACTCGTTTATAAATCACCAGAGATAAAGAATATTACAATATTCAGCGTACAACTCATAGTAAACACCGTTTTGTAGTGTGCTATTATGTTATTAAAAGTAATCTAAATTAAGCCATTATAATAAGGTAACCGAAAGTTAGGACAAGAGACAAGACGTTAAAAATGAAATAGAAATTTAATACAAAAACATGGAAAATAAGATACTTAACTCACATTAAATTGTATTCTGTGTTTGAAATAGCCTCTGACTCCTCATGAATCCACCACTGAGAAGTAACCTTAGAAAGTTACAACTTTTCGACTGTGTACTTAAGTTTATTTAGACTTAACGTTTGGATATTAACTTACGGCGTTACATTAAATTAAGCAGCGTTACATTACATTAAGCAGCGTTACATTACATTAAGGAGCATTACATTATTATAGGTTAGATACTATATTTTACTTGAAAAAGTAACTATTGATATGTTGACACAATTGGCGGCCTTATCGCAAATAGTTTGTAGCTCCCGTAGGCTTCCTTCTTAGGGTATTCCCGGGTCCCTTGCAATAGAACCATTTGTGACGGAACACCGTGTGGTTTTAGTCAGTACTATTTCGACATACCACCTCACCGTTAGCTCTGGTGAGGTGATGATCCGTGGACTCCACACAAAAAGCAACCATTGCATTGATTTATAATAAACCATTTATATATATATATATATTTATGATGGGTCACCTGATGGTAAGTCACAACTGCCGCACATAAGGAGAAGAGATAGAGAGTTAAGCCTCCGGACCATCACACAATGGCAATACAATGCAAGCATTGTTTGTTTACCGATGTATTACTCCGGTCTAACCAATAATTTTTGAGGTCCGAGCTAATTACATACGAATACAAAGGTTTATTATAATTAAAATAATATTGACTTCATTCAGTGAAAACATTTGGTTTAAAAGCTTTGACAAGAGAATAAAAGATAAAACACGGTCAAAGAAACGTAGCATGTATATGCATAGTGCCCAATATAACTGACATGTATTTTAATTGTTGTTATGTAGTTCAGATGGTGTTCGCTAGATGGCGCTTTAATACGTTTAATTAAGATGATGGAAATATACTTAGCTGTCCAACGAAAAGGTTTTTTACTGACTAATGGGGAAATTACGAAGTTATTCTGTAAGCGCTCGATATCTACGCCACTTGCGAACCGATTAAAAAGGATATTACATAGGATCTATGTATTGGAACAGGCAACTAGCTTCACGACTGACTTAGTCTGACCGACTTCCTCTCTTGACAATTTAAAAATACCTATGATTGGTTCAGTTGAAATAAACGATTTTGATTTGATTTTAGTATATCAAAGTAAAATATTTACTCAAATTATTACAATAACAACACTTTTGAAACATGGTATGTTATGAAAATTGCATCAAAATATGTTTCAGCTATTTTGTTATATGTTGTGTTATATTATATTAAGTTTAATTTATGATAAATATATTTATGTATATGCATTACATACATAACATTTACATATATAAGTATTACATTTAATATATACATATGTTACTTTCTATTCCCATCTATATTTTACAAATAATCCCTACAAATAGTCAAACGTTGGGACCCAATATTTGTATTTCTAAGGATGTAATGTAAAATAGAAAATATTAACGTAACTTAGTTCTAATAAATATGATTTATTTTGTGTACAAAGAAGAAAATGATTTAATGAATCTCAACGCTAATCTATCTGCAATTTACGTGAGCACAAACCCTGGTCAGTACATCAAATGTGGCGATGGGCACACGGATAATACTTGGCACCAAGAAAAAATATCTTTATATTTTTTTTTGAGTACCGTTATGGGACCGGCGGTAACAATAAAACAAACTCCCTCATCACTCGTCTTTAAGAATCGTTTAACAGCGCTTGTTCAGCATTTCATACGCTTAGCGAAATACACATCAAAAGTCTAGGGATCAAGTACATTTTTAACAATATCTTAAAAGATTTTAAAAATATCCAATTAATATTTACCTTTTTTTTTTTTTTTTTTCGTGTGGAAACCCCCACGGGTCATCACCTCACTGGAGCCAACAGTGAAGTGGTATGTCGGACTCGAACCGACTAAAACCACACGGTGTTCCGTCACGAGGTCTATTGCAGAGGACCCGGGTATACCCTAAGAAGGATGCTTCCGAGAACCCCTGCAGACCTTGGTCGCCTGATGCTCAGGCGACCACACCGTGGAAAGCGGGGAGCCTAGCCCCCCTCCAACTTAGAGAGGCGCGCGCAGAACACGACGCGCTCCCGTCTCAGGCCTGCTTCTGCTAGGGTAGCGGGCAGCCCGATCCGCTACCCCAAGGCCAGCGCTCATGGAGGTCGGAGGTCATTCTGCGCCCTCCGTCCGTTAGTCCTCTCTCGTTCCCGTTCCGCTGCCTCTTTGATCAGCATCACCTCTTCGCAGAAGGAGGCGGCGGATTCCCATGCACTCTCACTTTGTACCATGGACTGAACCATGGTATCTAGCGAGAGGCTTCCCACACCAATAGCCGTCACGAGGTCATGGCGCTGTTGCGTCCATGCTGAGCACTCCGCTAGAGTATGGAGTGCAGTGTCCTCGCGACAGCCTCCGCAGTGGTGGCACGCAGACGTTGGCTCCCGGCCTATGCGACATAGGAACTTACCGAAGCAGCCGTGTCCGGTGAGCACCTGCGTCAGTCGGTAGGAGAGGCTGCCATGTCGCTTCTCCAGCCAATCCTCCATGATGGGTCTTACCGCCAAAATAGTGGCGTGCCCTGCGCTTGGTCGCTCCAGTCGCTGTTTCCACTCTGCCATTAGGACCTGACGGAGCTGGGACCGTTGCGCCTCAATTTCACGAGGCGCGGGTCTCAGATCCCGCTCAAGTGCCTCCTTGCGCCATAGATATAATGACGCAAGGGTTTTCGCCTCCAGGTCCCATGGAGCAGAGCTGGCTAGGAGACTTGCCGCTTCGAAGGATATCGTGCGGTATCCTCTTGTGACTCTAACGGCCATCGCCCTTTGCGGTCGCCGCAGTATTGCAGTATTGCGGGCCGTCAGAGTCTCCGCCCATATTGGTGACCCATATAAGGCCATGGACCGCACGATTCCTACATAAAGTCTCCTGCAGGAGGCGTCGGGCTCTCCTAAGTTTGGCAGCAAACGCGATAGTGCAGCTGCCGTCCTCATGAGCTTAGGGGCAGATTCCGGAAGTGATAACCGAAATCCCATCGGCCGTCGAGTGTGAGACCAAGGTATCTCATCGAAGACTCGATGCCGATGCGAACACCTCCCACGACAAGACTGGATCCGGCTGGTGGCCTCTTTCGAGGCCCGTGGAAGAAAAGGGCCTCCGATTTATGCAGGGCCACCTCAAGACCCAGCTGCCGAATCCTTCCAACGACTTGAGCGACCCCGGCCGTGGCTTTTATGGTTGCCTCACGGTATGTTTGACCTCGCGCCGTTACGAGGGTGTCATCGGCATAGCAGGTGACAGCAACACCTCCCAGAAACACACCGCGAAGCACCCAGTCATATCCGATGTTCCACAAGAGTGGTCCTAGCACCGATCCCTGTGGAACACCGCACGACATTTCTCGCCGACCATATCCTGCCCGACTCGGGTAGGTTACGGCTCTCTCCGATAGATATGCCCCGACAATACAACGAAGGTAAAGAGGCACTCTGTGAAACACTAGCGCCTCTCTGATGCTACTCCAGGGTAAGGTGTTAAAAGCGTTAGCAATGTCCAGAGACACTGCCAACATCACCTCACCCCGGGACACTGCTCTCTCCGCCAGGGCTCTTACGCGCATGATTGCATCGACGGTAGAGCGACCCCGGCGGAAACCAAATTGATTGTCCGCCAGGTCCGGTCCCACCCCTGAAAGGTGCCCGACGAGGCGGTCTACAATAATGCGCTCAAAGAGCTTACATACCTCGTCGAGCAACACGATGGGCCGATAGGTAAGTCTGCCGGGCGCCCCTCTTTCCTGATGAGCACCAGTTTCCCCGTCTTCCATAGTTTCGGAAACTGGCCCCGCTCTAGACATGCGCTAAAGAGCCCTGTAAGTCGGGGCCCAAGAGCCTTAAGGGCAAGGACCCACGCTCGGCCAGGAATGCCGTCGGGTCCTGGGGCGGTGTTCTTGGCTTGAAGCCGTTGCACCGCTGCCCTTAGTTCTACCCGGGTTACTTCAGGGGCGTCGTCGTCTTCGGTATTGGGCACTTGAGACGGAGCTATTGGTGGAGCAGGTGTATGCTCCTTTCGCGATGGGAATAGGGTGGCGACGATTCCTCCAAGTAGCTCTGGCTGGAGACTTTGAGTCAGCGGGGGGGCCCATGGGCGTAACTTTCCCCTCACCAAAAGGTAGGGGCGCCCCCAAGGATCTCGTGCCAGTGTCTCCAGTAACTCTTCTCGGGAATTAATATTTACCTAATCTTGTCTTCTAGACACTCTTCTTACTTTAATTCCTATGTTTAAGTAAAAAAATGTATCCCTGTATAATGTAACAATGAACTTAAATTGCAATTTTTGCAAATGTGCGAAATTAAACCTAATTAATGTCGTCAATTAAATGACAAAAAGGCAAAAACATTGATATTTTATTTGTAGAGATAAAAAAAATATTATAAGCTGTTTTTCCACCATTTATACGAATCACACAATACGCTTTAGCGTGATAAAATCAGTTTATCAAAATCACTTTGAAGAATGTTGTTGTTGCTGTATGCACGGTATCCATACTCGGCACCGCTTGTCTTTGGACCATATCCCATGAGTGGCTCAATTGGGTTAAGGCCCAGCGATTGAGTAGGCGACGGCAGAAAGTTGATGCGAGCATCGGCAAGAGTTCCTGTTACGACTCTAGCCGTGTGTGGACGTGTGTTATGCAGTAGTCGAAACGAATCACCGAACCTGTTTCGCATCGGCTTTAGGGAAAGAATAAAGATAAAACTTTTGTTGAGCCAATTCGAGGTACTACAAAATAAAACAAAATATATATATAAAATAGGTATCTAAATATTAAAAAGTTACCATATATAAAAAAAAACGAAATTAAAAAGTGTAATTAACGCAGATGGCTTACATCGCCAGGCTTTAGAAGCCCAAGGTGCCAAAAAGAATAAATGCGTTTAATTAACAGTAAAGAAAACAAAATAAGAGAAGGTATATTTATTTTACGTGTGTGCCTTACAATTTTCCTCAAAAGCCTATTACTGGTATAGTGCACATTCCTGAATCCTGAGCGGCAATACGTTATCAGTCGTGTGTGCCGTTATCGGCTGTGCCATTTCCTAAAACCAGTCTGTAATGCGTTTAGTGTCGAGTTTTTCTCCAAGTAATGTGACAATTGTTGACACACAACCCTTGTCCAATACTTTGGGACAGACACGGTAAAACACTTATATGGCGTGCATATTTGGTAGGTCTGAGAATAGGTCGTAAAGTATATTTAATACCGCTAGGTGATCAGGGTGCGTTTGCCGGGTAAGCTAAAAACATATGGATTAAGTTTTTGGAATACCTAATCTCTAACCGCTGCTATTTTCCACATGTCAGGGAAAGTCTAACCGCGGTAGAGCCTTGCTTAGGCACGAATGGGCCGGCTCGATCGGTGCGATACCACGGCCTCACAAAAAACCGCTTGCGTTACATTTCCCCGTAATGACTGAGTTTCCCGGAGGCCCAACTCCCCCCTCCTCTTTCCTCTACCCTCACCCCCTCCTATTTCCCATCTCCTCACCCCCCTCTCTTCTATCTCTCCTTATCCCCCTATTCTTCATCCCCCTTAAAGCGCACTTACCACTCTTGAATTGCAGGTGTCCATGGACGGCCGTTGTCACTTACCATAAGGTGACCCATCTGTTCGTCTGTCCCCCTATTTATAGGTCTAAAAAAAAGAAAATATTGGGTTAAGGAAAATGTCAACTTACTCAACGTAATGTTGTCACATCCTCGATTTTATACAGAGATGACGCACGATGACTACCTGATCGACAGGTGACATTTGAAATATAGCTTTACTATACGTGTGATACTCGTCAGGGGTCAAGGGAGAGATCGCTGGCTTTCTCATACCGGCAACAGATAGATTATTCATGTAGTTGACGTTGATGAGGCGTGATGGCAGTTCCTGAGATGAGTGAGAATAACGTCATGATTAATGTTTTTCCAGAATAATTTAGGATCATTGATTTTACTTGTAATGTTTATATTTAGTGTGATGTTTGGCGCGATACTTGTGTAGTAGATTGTTTTTCTTATTTTATTTTTGACATTTAACAACATTTTAAATTAAATGCTAATCACTTGAAATTAACCATAACGAATAAATGTTCCTTTTTTAAATTTGCTCTTGTTGACTAAGATATCATTTAAACACATACTTACATTTAACATATTCCTTACATAATTCGACATTTTGGTTTTTACGACCTTGTAAACATCAGCAAACTGCTTTCAAACTGTATTAATGGAAGTCATTTAGGAAGGTCTTATGTCCTACAGTGGTCGTCGGTTTTTTTATGGTATAGGAGAAGAGGCAAATGAGCAGACGGGGCACCTGATGGTAAGTGATACAGACACCTGCAAGACTCAAGAAATGCGCCCTGGATTGTTCAGTGTCAGCTGGTATCGAACATGCGACCTCTAACATTGAAGTTGAATACGTGTCTCTAGGTTCTTATTAAATCAGACGAAGTTACCAAAATCTGGTAGAGATTAATAAAATAAAATATATTTTCTTCCCAGGAAGAAGGACATCTGCTGTGAAGAACGAAGCCCGGGGAGTTTGACGCCATTCCACGTTTTTTTAAAATAAAGTTTATTTTTTAATATCATATAACTTGACATTTATTTTAATTAACAAGCATATAAATATATAGCCAGCATTTAAAAAAAAAACAGTGAAAAATTAACAGTTTATTAAGTAATAAAAAATAATATGATTAGTCTCTGACATTATCTCGCTGCTGTGCCCGACAGGGTCCACGATAACACATATTTTTAAGTAAACTAGATGTAAAATCACGTTGCAAAAAACAACAAATATTCAGTATTGGTTGACGAATCTCTTCTGCTTAACAGCGAACTAGAATAATGACCCCTGTTGTACTTGCTTGTTCTATTTTTGAAGCATTTCTAGCAAAATAAAACATTTATCTATTTACACTAATGTATTTATGCTCCCAAATCTATCACGTGATAAAAAAGTACTGAAATACATTTTTTTGTCGTGATGGTGCTACAATTTTAATTGAGACAGAAATCTAAAAATGTCTAGATACTGTTCTTCTAAGAACACCGTTTTCCTTTATGATTATTTAGGACTGTAAATGTAAGAATTAGAATTTAGTCAAATGTAACAATTATTATTTGTTACATTTGACATACTACTGAAGCAAAAACAAAACGCATTTGCATCCCCGTCCTTAGCTATAATCTGTGGAACATCGATAAACGTTGATGGCGGCGCGTACCTTTATAAGAATTGCCATTGTAAGGATTTTTTCTTACTTTGTGGGAGATTCACATATCTGCTGATGAATTTTCTTGTTTATAAAATGGGCTTAAAATTCTTTCATATTTTATTTTATAGAATTTCGAAATATATTATTTATTTGATATTCCCAGCTAATTTCAGCACCGAAGGGAAAACATTGAAATAACACGCAGCTAGCTAAAATGTTAGTTAGAATCCCTGTACAAAGGATCCATTAAAGGTTAACTTTAAGATTAAAAGCTATTGCATCATTTACTCCTGTTTGCATTAGGTGTGAATATCGTTTCTAAGTAATTACGACTATTTCAGCATTATTTCTAGCACCATTAGTATTATATCCACTAACAGAACATATAACTTTAATGTAGCAAAAAGCATAAAAAGCAAGGTTCATTTTGATTGTTAAAATATTTGCAACAGTACCGGTGTAATAAATTAGGAAGTGGGCAACCCTGCTGTTAGTTACCGCCCGTTCCCGGGCTAGGTTAGACGTTTGTGAGGCTGTTTTACCATTATTTTCATGGTCATAAGCGCACAAAAAAAAAACGCGGTAAAATTGCATAGTTAAAATATAAAAGATGAATAAAATTATATTAGTTAGTAAATAAATGTGTCATGTTTAATAAAAGAACAGAAGATTTGTTATTCTGAATCTTAGAAAGACATTTGTAATTAGACAGTTATTAGACGAGCTGGATTATATTTTTTTATCGATGTGATGTGAAATCTTTGATTTTATTTTGTTTTCTGAAGTGAATTATAAATACTGTGACTAGTGTACTCGTTATTTTAATGTAAGTATTTAATATTAAAATATAAAAATATTTTTGTATAATAACTTTTAATCATAATTTATATTTTTTATAATAATTAATTATGAGTAAAGTTTTTTTTAATAGCTTTTTTTTTGGTTTATTTATTTCTTTACTTATTTTTTGTAAACTCTTGCATGTGATGTGTATGTTTTTTAAGGAATTATTGTTATATATTAAACGCTTGCTGGTTTTTTATTTGTTTGTTTTTTAATAATAAAAAGTTGTTTATAAATCTTCACCTGTTCATGAATATATGTGCTTATTAAAAACGTATCTAGGCATATATGTACTATATACGTCAAGTCTACTGTAGCTCATAGATGGACATTACAGGCATCCAATTTATCCCAGCTACCTTCTTTGATATCTGAACGAAAATGGCTGTTATTAAAATATTGTAGCTAGAAATTCGTTCTTCGAATCCTGTGTGTATACTTACATAAGTAGGTATACACACGGCTTTTGATTGATTACTTTGAAGTGGAGGTACTTAACAAAAGGTGACTATTTTGTATTACTCAACTTTATAATAATTTGATAGTCAATAAACCTATCTATACCATACTATATATGGTAATTAATGTTGAATTTTCATTAATTAGCTAAATTTATTATTTAAGTAAGTTATTGGTTTTATTACTACTACAGATAATGAAATGCTATCCTTATCTGATGTATCAGAATTTTTTATACAAATATTGAATTTCGGAATATTTTGCAGCGATTCTTCAACTCACTAGTATAAACAAAATACTACCATAAACACGAACGCTTCTAATTCTATAAACAAAACCGAACGGAGTTTTTTGTTACGAATGAGCGTAATTTTCACACTTTGTGTGATGGAATAATACTTTTCGTATTTGTGATGACCTAACTCAGATGTTTCTCCATTTCCATCTGTAGGGTCAAGAACGAAGACGGTCATATACTTCGAAAAAAGTTAAGTATTTAGTTAATATAGTTTTCAAGAAATTAAAACATAAATTCGAATTAAAAACAAAAGAGGCTACTAAGTTTAGTACGTTGTGTATTTTTTCAAACTATTTTCTACTTTAATTATATTAATCCTATGTAAATATAAATACTATTATAACTATACATACTTAAATACTTAAAACATACTTAAAAAATGTATACTGATACATAAAATTATAACGCAAGGTACACATTCACAACTAAGCTTTAAAGACAAGGAAACGAAAAAAAAGTAAAACTAAGAAAGCCTAGAAACGACTATGGTAAGAAAAATATATTATATGAAGGTGTAAAACTTTATAATGAAATACCGGATGATATTACCAAAAGTGATAGTTTGTTTAAATTTAAAAGTTAGAAGATTACATTACAAGAAAATACTAACACCGATGACATGGTCCTCATATCTTCACTTTTATATTACCGTATAGTGTATTGTGATCACAGAGTTACTTAATTTATTATATGTTATTACATTTTCTCACTTGTAAGTGAACTGTATTGTTCTTTTTTGAGAAAATAAATGTCTTTAAACCGAAACGCAAAAGTTTCGATGGACGACGACGTTTGTTACTTAATCAGGCCAGAATGTCTAAACAGATCGAATGAAATTTCGTACTGAGATACAAAAAAATGTTTTTGGCAACAGTTAGCAAGTATAATCCCTCATCACCCTCAAAGAGGGGTCGCACACGTACGACTGTAGAGTAGCAGGTGTCCATGAAAGGCGGTTGTCACTTACCGTCATGTGACCCGTCTGTTCATCTGTCGCCCTATATTATAAAAAAAAATTAGACTTAAATAACAATTAAGACTGTTTATCATTACTGTTTAGCATATATGCTAACTAAACTTAACTAAATACAAAAAATTGTCACCTGTTGTATTTTCGGACCGATAGGACCTTCAAACCTTCAAGAAAAGGTCGTACTCCTATCTGAAAAGCCTGTTTTCTAAAGTTTCTGCAATATCCTCAAGAAATGTACCCAAATGAATTTTAATTATTAGCTAAGAACCCATGGAATTATAAATGGGGTTTGCAGCCCCATGGCCCCAGTGGAGCTTTAACCCATTAGACTTCATTTAATAGCATGTCATATTTAAAGAAACTATTATGGTGTTGAGATTTGGTTTATAAAAGAGGCTTTTTTTTAATATTTTGATATTAACATTATTATAAATGTCATGCCACATTTTTTTTTATATAATAAAGACAACCCCGCATTAGGAATAAGTCCTAACAAACAATAATACAACCGACACAATTGTCATTCGATTTTTTAAATTGATGGATTTTGTTGCGTAAGTTGCTTTGTACCCGTGTGCTCCAGAAGGTGCGTTTTATTTTTCCAGAGTGTCTATACATACGTATGTACTATGTACGATGACATGTTGAAATCCATAAAGTCGTATAATATCTCTTGCGCAGTTGGTTTAGAATAAGAAATATACATACCTACTTAATTACAATATAGCGTGGCTAGGCCCCTATAAGTAGAATTTCAAAGTTAATTATGATATTAGAACGAAACATTTGCATTTGTTACATATTTTACAAAGTAAAGGATGTTTATTGTTCCTAAATTATAAGAAGCAGCCATATCTGATGCATGTTAAATTTAGTAATGCATAACAATGTTACACGAGCATAATTAGACACTGCCAGCAAAAAAGTGGACTGTTCAGATCATAAAATTATTTGTCTTTAAATTTAATTATAAACCGTCAAGTGACACTTGAGGTTAAAAATATACGTTTATATATATTTAATTCAAAACTAGAATTGAAAACGTAACTGAAATTCATAATAAAGGAGTCTATATTGACATAATAAATGTCAACACGGATTCCCGAAGGGGTGAAGAGATGCGTATTCAGGCCCATCCCAAATTTTGTCAAGTAGTAGTCCAATAATCTCTTGGGAAAATGATCAAATTGTGCCACGGCCTTACAGAAAACCGTTTTTGCTAAGCAATGCTTGCGATGTGTTTCACGGAGAGTGAGACTAAAGGAGATACAACCCCCTCCTCTTTCACGTCCATTATTTCACCTCCGCTAAATGGTGGGCAGTGCATTTGGGACTCTCGAGTTACTGGTGTCCATGGGTGTCAAAATTTGTTTACCATAAAAAAAAATTCCCCTACAAATATTCTTGCTTATAGTATAATATTTAACAAATTACAGTTAAAGTCGAAGTTACCATGTCCCGCAACAAGCCAAAGTTAAGCCAACGCTTGACACAAGAACCATTACATTTTCTTATTTCCGGCCGTACTGTGATGTGCGCGATGGCTGCCATATTGCCCGGACACATTCATGAACGTTTCAGTTTAATAAACGCTGAAAAAAGGTTTTAATTCGCTTGGTTTTGGCTCGTCTTCTTGAAGTTTGAAGATTTGAAATAACTTGAACTACATACGTCCTTACTTGTAAACCCATTTTGTTGGGTACCCATAAAAATACTTAAAAAATTCTAATCTTAACTATAAATTAATACATAGTAGGTAAGCAGAGGCGCCAGAAAGGCCTACTTTTTGCGAACCATAATTTAGTCCCCGTACGTAATAAGGGACAAATCTATTTCCGTTAACTGAGTATTGTATGACTGTATTCACTGTATACTGTATGATAGATGTAACAGTAGTAGAGCCATGCGTAGGAACGAATGGGCCGGCTGGACTAGTGCGATACCACAGCCTCACAGAAAATCTGTTGTGAAACAACGTTTGCGTTGCACTTCTCACCCTTGTCCCCCTTCACTTTCCCTACCTCCTCACCCCTTCTCTTATTTCCCCTCCCCTCATCTTTCACTACACTCAAAGGTGGGCAGCGCACTTACGACTCTTGTATGTATTCAGCTTCAGCTTAATTTAACCTACGTTACCATTTCAAAGGTCAAATGAGATCCTTTCTTTAAAATTGCCCAAAAAGGCGTGTTGTGACTTATTCAATTCTTTTTTTTTTATGAGAGACTGGATTCTGTACTAGGCAGGGCCTATATAAAAATACGATTTGACTCACGTGTGTATTTCGGGGATGCCCGACTAGTTTCGGTCTCGACAGGAGGCCTTTTTCAAGAAGTAAGTCGTCCAGCCGCGACGGTACCGGACGATGCACAGGGCCTATATGACAGATAACCAGCCTCTCCTATCTCTAGCCTGCTAGTGAACATGTAATTTGTAGTTTAATTACCGTGCAGTGTTTACAAGTGAGATGAATAAATGACTACTATGATATGTAAAGTGTCGTCTTACTATATATTTGCCTTCCACTATAATATTATGAATGTTAATGTTGTGTATGTGTGAGCATGTGTGTGTTAGCATGTGTGTGTGCGTATGCACGTATGTGTGGGTGTGTGTGCGAGTGTGCTAACCCTGCGATTAAATACATATAATAACAAATGTATTACCACGGTATGAGTTCTGAACAAGTATGTTACAATGTCTCATTGACTATGAGGGCACAAACGGCATATTTTTTATTGCTTTTTATCTACAAGTATAGTAGTGTTGTATGAATGTTGTAATTGATTCTTATATTAATTTTGTGTATTAAAATGAATTGATAAATAATAAATAAGTAGGTTTTGGTTTGACAAAATTTATTTAAAATGGCTAATATATACTTACTTAAGTAAATAAATTTAGTGTTCAATTATTAGTCATACAGAGCGGTTTTATTTAGACACTCCGACCACAACATATCTTTTTTTTATGCTATAGGGGGCAAACGAGCAGATGGGTTAGCTGATGGAAGTGACTATCGCCGTCCATGGACACGCAACTCAAGAGTCGCAAGTCAATTATTATCAATTTTATCATACATCTGTGTAGGGAACTACGGTAACCTTACAGGATTATTCAACGGGACAGTTTAGAACGTGTTAAAACACAGAAGATTCTAAATTAAAATCCTGGAGTTTAATTGTTCGCAAGTTCGTATTAATATCTTTTAAAATCGGTGTGATCTTATTTCTACTTTTATTACTCGTAAATCTATGAATAAGCCAACGTTTTCTAGATTTGTGCGGACTTCTTCTATTGCAAGTAATGGCCGACGCACGAAATTAGTATACGAAAGCGATTTCCCCAGACGAAAACTAGTATACGAAAGCATTGAGAGATAAATTTCTTGAATTACATTGTAGCTCCATAATTTAACAAGTAACTCTTATTAAATCTTCTTTGGCTACTGCAAGAATTGTGTGATAAAAAGTATAATTAAAATGGCGACAAAATTTTACTCCCTGAATTAATAAAACTCATTCAAATGAATGAGATTTTTTAACCTCATTCTGTCTACTTTTACTGTTACTTTTGTGTCACTCCCAACATTAAAACGATACAAATGATACCTAACATGTGAAATCCATTGAGCTGTCTATGGTCTAGGCCGTGACGAAGTAACACACACATACTTACACACTCTCAAAAAGAATAACTTTCCATCTTGCACAGTCTCCATTTTGAATTGTTTACACAAAATATAGTTAATAAGTTATAGTGGATGATAGATATTTGCAGACATTAATATAGCGTTGACAGTCGTCCGGATAAAGCCGGACACATTCATGCTTTTGTGCGGCTGTACGGCTGTCCGGCTTTTATTAGGCTTTTTAAATCTGTTATAACATTAAAATTTAATAAGGTTTTATGGGAAATAAGAGTTTTACTTTTAATTGTTTTCTAATGCAAGTTGCAATATTCGTTACTGATAATTGATATTGCAATTGTTGAAATTAATATTATAATAAATTATTGAATTATTAATAATAAAGAAGACTGATTCATTCAACTTTGTTGTTGTTTGTTTGATTGCTGTAATAAAATTTAGCCTTGCTATATTAAAAAAATGTTATGTCTGCCATAAATTTTAAAACTAATATGATTTTCTCATGGATGCCACTGTCACAACCTAACTAAACTCTCATCTAACTACCCTTGAAGTACATTTTTTCCAATAAAAAAAGAATCATCGAAATCGGTATACGTGATAAAGAGTTATTCGTCCATTTGTCGCGCAGACACTTAATCCAAAAAGACTATGGTTTTCTCATGGATTCCGTTGTCAGAACTGGACCTGGTCCAGCTTCCAAATAAAAAAAAAACATCAAAATCGGTTCACCCAGTCGAAAGTTATGAGGTAACAAACTTAAAAAAAAAATACCGTCGAATTGAGAACCTCCTTTTTGAAGCCTTTTTACCCAAATGTCCGGCTACTACATAGTTAGTCTATCCGTCATACATACATACATGAAAACAAAAAACGTTACATTCTTGAACTGTAGTGTAGAAAGCACTCATTTATAACCCTTTCATCTATTACTGCTGTGAGTTTGAATAAATATTTAATACTTAAGCTTGTGACCTGCCATTTGTATTTCATTAAATTGTCCTTGTGTTCTAGTGGAATATATACAGCTGTTTCCTTGCACTCACATTGTAACGCGATGTTTCTATGTGAAAATAATAAAACTGTGATCGATACGGTATTCTTTACTGTCATACACTAACACCTGTGTCCCCGAAAGGGTCAGCAGAAGCGTATTTATTCTTTATAATAATTGAGGCTTATTAGTAATTACGGCCTACATTTTGCTTATTATATTTAAGTCCCATTTACATAATAGGCTTATCGCCGTCATCCGTCCACTTTTGGCAATTAGATGGGAAATGGGAAGTTTATAGACAGTAAATGAAGAATAGAAGGGATATTGCTGATACAGATGGATTTTGGGGTTTAAGCAATAGCTCAAGCAAATTAGGGTTGCATACCTACAACACGAACTGACAGCTGCCGGTCAAGTCCGAGCCCTCTCTAGTATTGTCTAATAGTAACACTGATTGTTTACACGACTACCGATAAAGGAGTGTATATTGATGTAAGGAGCATCATTAGACAGACGTCCATAATTTCTTTTTTATACAATTTTTTTTGTCTTTTTGTCCGCCTGTGCCGACTAATCCCCGGAAAGCGTTCACCTATTTTCACTAAACTTGTAGCTGATGTAAAACGTTACCTAGACTACTATTATTTTAGAAAAAGAATTATAGTTTCGCACAAAAATGTAAATATATACACGATTTGCGAATACGCGGCGGGCATTGCTACTATGTAATAAAATTAGACATTTTATTATCTTACTGAGTATGTGTAGACGGCACGCTCTAGCATAATAGTGCAGAGATATCGCAACATATATTTTTGACTAAGAATAGGTACCGTTGTCTTTAAACAAATCTACGTACAAAGATTTTTACAGATGGCGTAGCGGTTTAAGTGGTCACCTCGCCGCCGAGTGTTGTATGTTCGATCACCGAACGGGACAAACTGTATAATCCTCAAATTTCTGTGCTGTGTCTTTGTGTTTGTTGTGTGAATATTGATAAAGTCCCCCGCGACACAGATATTAACCCCAGTGCGGAAAAAATGATTGTATTTATTGTATTGCTATACGAACGTACAACATTTTTCTTTACCAGAATACAAATGAATAGTATTTTGAACAGACAAACGTACATACTACTTTCAGATAATAGCAAAAGTTGTGAACGATATATGTATTTATATAGAGGCTGTCCCGAAGCTCAAGGTCAAGAGGGTACGGGGCGATAGGCTTGATATATAAATTACATTTTTAGCGTTATAAGTATGCTGTATGCTTTATTTATTTTTTATACTATAGGGGGACAGACGAACAGACGGGTCACCTAATGGTAAGTGACAACCGCCGTCCATGGTCCGTCCATCTCAAGAGTCGCAAGTGCGCTGCCCACCTTTGAGGGTGATGAGGGATGGGGGATGCAGGGAGCGGAAAGAAGAGAGGGGGGATGAAGAGAAAGGAGATGGGGGGAGAGGAAAGGTGAGAGGGAGGGCCTCCGGAAATCTCACTCATTTCGGGGAAATGCAACGCAAGCGTTACTTCACAACCGGTTTTCTGTGAGGCCGTGGTATCGCACCGGTCGAGCCGGCCCATTCGTGCCTAAGCATGGCTCTACCACTGTTATACAATTGGCGGCCTTATTGCTATTTGCAATCTAGGATAGGTTGTACTATGACTAATATTTTAGAAAATGTTGCAAATCACCACCGTAGGGCACATATTTAGGTACTGTAATCACAATTTTTTCTAATTTTGTAAATGATTTATTTTTAATAAAATCCTTTTATAATTGTGAATGTGAATTTATTTTTATTAAGTCATGGTTAAAAACGTTTTAAAAGATGATTTTAGACCTTATATAAAAAAAGTGTGCTCTATCCTTCGGAAATTTACAAAAATTGCCCATTTAATTAAAATTTCAAAATGGTACAACAATTGTCACTTATACTGTCTGAAAATCAAGATTATCAACCAGAGTTAGAGTATTACAAACTCGGAAAAAAACTATTAAAGTACACAAAATTTTACTACTATAATACCATATATATATATATATATACTAGCGGACCCGACAGACGTTCTCCTGCATGATATTTCAAGCGATTAGGATCAATATAGATAAATAACCTAGATACCGACTGCAGCGCCATCTGCCGAGCCTAAACCATTCCCAGATCCCCTTGAACACACACAAAAAATTTCATCAAAATCCGTCCAGTCGTTTGAGAGTAGTTCAGTGACATACACACTCACAGAAGAATTATATATATAAAGATATATATATATATAAAGACTCGATACTCAACAGTTATCGAACACAATCCAATCTTCGAATCAAATTTTAATGTTCTCTACTAGGACAAACAAAACAATTTATTTAATTTGGCGTAGACAAAATATTTGCGTTCCAAACGACAGATTATGTATACCGTGTTACCGCCAAAACTATTATACTTCTTCACAGTACGAATATTAAATTAACGTGCAAACTCTTTGGTGAACGCGTGGCATTCGGCCAGAATTTAAGAGCGTCGTATCACAAACGTAGTGAAATGTAATACAAACATTCGAACACGTACAATAATATTTTAAATTTAATATTCCTGAAGCATTAGAGAAATATGTTATTTATTTTTTATGTTTCATTCTATTTAATAGTTATAGAGTAGAAACAATAATAACGGTGGGTTGTCTATTTTATACACGAATGGACAAAAAAAGGAGTGCATTGTTTTTATTAAAGATCATATTTTATCAACAACTCAACTGCCGCATTAAGAATGATTCCTGGGTGTCGGGGTACTCGACAAAGAGAAATAACGGTAACATGAAAATGGACACGGGACATCAATGTTTTTGTGGATCGCATAAATTGTTGTCTAGTGTGGGAATCGAACCCACAACCTCTGGCTTTAAAGCCTGTTTTTTATTTGCTATTAGGAATCATTCCTACTGATCTATTTCAAACATAAACGTGGCCGTTTATTATGCTAAGACTTTTATGTGCCATTATTAATAGTCGTCTAGTAGTTTTATCACTTAATATATAAACATTTTATGATATAAACAAATATTAAATGTAATTATAACATCAAAGAATAAATAAATAAACATATCAGTTACAGCCGTTTGTGTTTTTAACTAAGAACCGTAGATATTAAACCTACCATTACTAATAATTAAATTGTAAAGTAAGAAATTAATAGCAAATAATGAAAAACAGTTTTAATAGATACTCAAACACTTTATATGTGTAAGATGTTTATTATACAAAAAAAATATATATATGAGCGTATGTATGAAGGTGTAAGCAGAGGTGTGATAAAACTTTTATTTTTCCAATTAGATTTTGGTTGCTCTTTGTTTTTTTATGCGATAGGGGTGCAAACGAGCAGACGGGTCACCTGATGGTGTCCACCGCCACCCATGAACACCAGCAACTCAAGAGTCACAAGTGCGTTGCCGGCCTTTTAGGTAGGAGTACGCTCTTTTCTTGAAGGTTTGAAGGTCGTATCAGTTCGGAAATACGGCAGGCGACAATTTGTCTAACGAAATTGGGATCAAGTCTATCTCCGTCAACGGACCATTAGAACGCGGGCAAATTGAGAGTATATGAAAAGCAAGGAAAATAGCTTTAGCGGTTGAATTTGGGAATTTAAACAATAACTCGACTACGACTTAATAAGCCGTAGGCGGCAGGTTGAAGCCTTCTGCCCAAGATATAAAGATACTAAGTGGAATAAAGAAACTCACTCACTCACTCAACTCACATACATATGTACATATATGGTATGTGTATGTTTATATGTTGTTATATGTAGGTATATGTAGTGGTATGTGTATGTTTATATGTTGTTATATGTAGGTATATGTAGAGGTATGTATATTTAGTGTATGTATATAAACGTGTCAACATATTTCTTAATATAGCATTAGAGTAACCTTCTTCTGAACTTCTTCATTTGTACATCTGCAAACTGCCCTACTTACTAATCCATTGCACTTGTCCATTACAAAGGTTGTCTGGAAGAGATCGCAGCTAGCGATAAGACCGCCGATTGTACCAGTTGCTCGTATATTATTTGTTTCATATTGTTTATATTTTTGTGTGTGTACAATAAAGAATATTGTATTGTATTGTATTGTACATAGGGACATACCTACTTACATGAAAACTGAACCTAACACTTATTTTGAAGGTAGTCGTGTGAAAATATTTTTAATATATCTATCGCACTCTTTCTTCGCTTCTTCTTCTCTATTTCTTTTTAGTAAAGGTGTGTTACAAACTCCTGGCTTGGCATATACCAGCTCCAGTACAAACAATAACTTCTGCTACGTCTTCAAGCTCCTAACCAGATTACCTAAATCAATTACGTATTGTTTATTGTACTTCTATTTTATTTCATTGGGTTTTTAAATAATTCTTGATGAAATTTTCGCACTTAACGTTCCAGTCCGTTTGTCAGCTTCATTATGACATTCATTTTAATAATAGTTATATTTTGTTTCTGTATATTTTTTTTTTATATAATATAGAGAGACAGACGAACGAACGGGTCACCTGATGGTAAGTGACAACTGCTGTCCATGGACACCTGCAAAAGAAAGTCGTAAGTGTGCTGCCCGCCTTTGCAGGTGATGAGGGATGGGGGCTTTATGCTGTGAGGGGAAAGAGGAGACGGAGAATGAAGGGAAGGGAAAAAAGGAGTGGGAGAGTTCGGCCTCCGTAAACCTCACTAATTAAGGGGAAATGCAACACAAGCGTTGCTTCACAATCGGTTTTTTGTGAGGCCGTGTTATCGAACGTCAGTGTTCGTGCCTAAGCGTGGCTCTAAAACGAATATGTAACTTACATATTTAATAATTATCCAAAACGTTATTGAGCTCAACTGTTAATAATTATTCACTATTGATAATAATTTATTCTGACAGTAAAATGTATAAGTTGTTTTTTGTAACCGTCACGATTGTAAAGTGAACTTTCACGATAAAACCATTTTTATCGTGAAAGTGTATTATTATGACAACCATCCTCTCTATCCATCGGTCATAGGTGTTATGTCCCTCTAACACGACCCTCCAATTAGGCTAGGTAACTAAATAAACGAGTACTCTCTTTGTCAATCAATCTTTTCTTTTCAACCGACTTCAAAAGAAAGAAGGAGGAGGTACTCAATTCGACTGTTTTTTTTATGTTTGTTACCTCAGAACTTTCGACTGGGTGAACCGATTGTGATGAATTTTGATTGATTTGATTTGTAAGCTGGTGCTTTCTGTGTGGTCCTATTTCAATTTGGTCAAGTGCTGACGATGGCATCCATAAGAAAACCATATAAGTCTGAAATTTTATAATAGACGCATTGAAGTCGGTTGTATACTTTTTAAAGTCAATTTTTAAACAACAGCTTTTGACATAATGAACGGATATCCTGCCTTTAATGATGTTTTACATAATATATATATACGTATGTCAATATCGCCGAAATGTATAAACACGCACAACTTTCAAACAGCTGCACTAATTTGGATAATTCTTTTTTTGTGATATTCGTTGTTGTCAGGACAAGGACTGTATAAAATAAAATTTTGTAAAAATAGCAATAGGAAAAGTTTTTAAAATCTCTGTGATAAGTGAGATAAGTAAGATAGTGGGAGAAGATCTTCTGTTATTTGACAAAACTTTGACAGACTTAGGTACAACGTCCGAGTCTGTCGGGGTTCACAGGGCTTTCCTTTCTAGGGTACACCTGAGGCCCCGGCCAGAAGACTCCATGCTGGAACACTGTGTGGTTTTAGGCGGTTCGAGGCCGACATACCATCTCACCGTAAGGCCCCGGTGAGGTTGAGGCCCGATGACCTGTGGGGATTCCACACAAAACCTTACCACCTTACCACCTTACCTTCCCACTTTAATCCCGGGTCTTTTAAGCGGGGCGTGAAAAAACATCTCACCAGGCCGCCATAGTGTGGGTCTCAATGCTGCATTGACTAGACATGCAATGAGGATGGTGACCACCACTCTTTGACTCCACCTATTGCTTTCCACCAGGCAAAGTGGAGTCACTATGGTAGGCTAATATATATAAAAAAAAAAACAAAAAAAGGTACAACGTCCTCGCGAAGCTGGGGCGGGCAGCTAGTTTAAAATAATACTTAATTTGCAACCGACTTCAAAAAAGAAGGAGGTTCTATGTTCGACTGTATGGATTTTTTTCATGTATGTTAAGTGATTTCTCCGCCAATTGCGACAAACTTTCAAAATTTTGGTTTTATTGGTACCAATGTCACCAAATCAGGATTTGATCATGCGATAACAATGAAAACAATGCGTAAGTAAAAGAATTCTAGATATGCATTGAAGACGGTTATCTATTTTTAAAAGTCAATTATTACATCTGGCCGACCATGTCAGTGAATAAGCAAGCTTTTTGAAAATCAAAATTAACAACAGCAAAACAAACTGCAAATACATTGTACATCAAACTAAGAACAGAAGCATGAGGCCGGTAAAAATAACACCGTTTTTACGTCTCAAGTGTTGAGTTAAGATTACAGCGCCGTAGATCTGAAAAATTAGGCAATATTACATTTGCAATTATTTAAACCTAGCCGTTTGCAGCTGCGTCCATGCTCATTGCTTTGCGATGTTTGTGGTGTTTTGTGATGTTTTGCCTGCATGCCTTAATAAACAGGCTGTCTAATGCAAAAAATATTTTCAAATCGGCTTAGTAGTTACTAAGATAAGCGCTTTCAATCAAACATACACTCTGCCTTATAATATAAGTATAAATTAGTTCAGTATGTTTAAAGCGAGATTTCGTTTTAATCTGCAATGGAAAGGTGGCCTATTTTAAGCTTGACGTGTCTGTCAGTGTCTAAGTGTGTCCGTCTGTGGCATCGTAGCTCCTAAACGAATGGACCGATTTTATTAAGTTTTTATTTTGTTTGAAGGCTGACGTGATCAACATTGTTATGTTCTTTAATCGTCACGATGGGTTTTCAAGTTGTTTTTTTTTTATATATAGTTAAATGCCTTTGGTTTTATTTTACCCATTATTGCGTAAGAAATAAGTGAGAACAATCTTATTTGTCTGTGCGAATAGTCCCATTTGTCGTTTCCCGTACCCCCCGGCATCCTGGCACTGTATGACTGTATACATACAATCTAACTGATATATAACAGGCTGATTTTAGTATTTCTGTTTCATTTTTCACCAACTTAATGCTTTATTAAGCCAAGAATTTTCAAATAAGTTCTTAAAAATTTCGTTGAATGTTGTTTTTGTTTGTTGTTGTTTGACTTACATATATTAAAATACAACACAAAAATTAGTGTTGTCTTTTTAAGTTTATGAAAATATGTTGTCGCTTGAAATGTCTCTGAAATTCTAGTTTTTGTGCCAAAACATTCACTATTTATTTGAATGTTATGTGCATAGTAATTACTAGCTCATAACACTAAATGAAGCGTGATAACAGTTTTGTACAAAACACGGATGTATGTTCCTAAATATACATATGTACTGTAGAGGCATGGGTATTGTGTCCCTCTAAGACAAAGGGAGGATCCTGGCGGACCGTGGCCCGCTGATTGATGTTGGGAAATTGTATATATACTAATTGGCGTGAGAACTTTATTATCGCGATTCAGGATCGTACTACGTCATTAGTGTAGTTGCTACGTAGTTCGACTTGTGTTCGCTAGATGGTGCTTATATATTTCTACTGTATGTGGAGGTCGCCACATACTTATATTGTTAATGGTAAAATAAAGTTATCTATCTATATTTCTTTTACACGTGAGGATTCAAACGTCGCGTCACCGGCAAATTCAAGATATAGGTATGCGACCCTGATATGCTTGAGCTATTGCTTTTTACATTGTAGTAATCAAAATGTCGTCGTTAATTACGCCTCTTAGGGAATACATGTTTCTCTGCATCCTCTATCGCTTGTATCATTTGGGAGTGTTCAGAGGAATTGTTCGGACTTATATCGGCTGCAGGTTTCCGCCATCGTCGACAAAATATCCATCCCCATCAAATGGACTATTGGCACTCCACCACTGTGCGCTTCTCGAGAAGCTTTTTGCCTCTCACAAACAGCCTATGGAACAAATTGTTGCCTGTCGTATATCCGGACCGATACGACCATCAAACCATCAAGGAAAGAGCGTACTTCAACTCAAAGGCCGGCAACGCACTTGTGACTCTTGAGTTGCGGGTTTCCATGGGCGGCGGTAGTCACTTGCCATCGGGGGGCCCGTCTGCTCGTGTGCCTATCGCATAAAAAAAAGCATGTGTGAGTGTATTTATTTATCTATCCTTATTTTACTTCCTAACCTATAAACGGCTGAACGATTTATATGGAAATTTTGTGACTTTGTTGGATACTGACTGCTGCTGCAATGCGAATGCTGACTGCACGGATGGCGTCGGGGTTTAAGTGGTCACCTCGTCATCACTACTACCGCACGGGACAATACTTTCTGTAATCGTCAAATCGTTGTTCTGAGTCTGAGTGTTCTTTTTGAACGTTGGTTGAATGTTTTTAAGGTCCCCCGCGACACAGGAATTAATCCTGGGGAGGGAGGGGTTTTTAAAAGAAAAACAAAAAAAAAATTCCAACTTTGGCAAAGGACAGGTTATTGTTATAAATGCGATTTGGGGAATTGTTTTCATTGTTACGTCGTCTCATCTAAAATATTCAACCGATAATTCTGAAATTTTTCACTCTCGTTGTGAGGTAACGGAAAAGAGACATACATACACATAGAGTATCTTTCATGCGGAGAAATTCACTATGAAGTATTTAAGCAGTTTTAGTTCTTAATTAGGAGATAATTTTTATTGCTAACACATATATTTGTCTCGGAACTACTTATATATCTTAAACAAACGTCAACCTAATCAAGTATGTATCTTATATCTTTAAATGAGCAATTCTTGTATATATATAATCTGAATCTCGGAAACGGCTCCACCGATATTCATGAAATTTTGTATGCAGGGGATTTCGGTTCCGATAAATCGATCTAGCTAGGTTTCATTTTTAAAAAACGTCGTTTTATCCGTGTTCTCAGGCAATGAAAAACTCCTACAATATCATTAGAATAATAAGGTAAATTTCACCACTGTCTACAAGGTTGTAATAGGTCAGGTGGGAAATAAGGCGGTCCCGTAACCAGATTACCCCGGTTCGAGTCTTAATGATTATTTTATTTTACTTTTTTTTTTTCGTTCTTTTAGACGATTTACCAAAAAATTAAATACCGAGCTAAGCTCGGTCATCCAGATACTGTCTATATAAATACACATCCAACTCGAGAATCCCTACAAAATTTTTAAAAGAGCTGATAATAGTCCTACCACGGAAGATGTATTCTTGATTATAATCTTTAAAACAAAAATATATATACATATAATTACGTCTATATCCGCGAAAGGGTAAGTAGAGGCGCATAAAAAATAACCAAATCAAACTCAATACGTTCATTAATAAACACTGATATAGGAACAGCACAGGCACACAGATGAACGATAAATATTTAAAAAATGGGATACTTTTCGAGAAAATTTTAACGATGCTGTACTCAGAATGATGATCTTAACTTGCCGACTTCAAAAAGGAGGAGGTTCTATGTTCGAATGTATGTTTTTTAATGTAATTAATCGATTTCTTCGTCAATTATCTACTTCGAAAGAAACAAATCAATATTTGATCATATCAGGAAAATTATAAATAAGTTTTAAATGCCATTTTTTACGATTGATTGTGTTGCAGAAACTAATTAAAAAAGAGATTTGAAGGCGGTTTTCTGCTTTTAAACCGACTTCAAAAAGAAGGAGGTTCTCATTTCGACTGTAATTTTTGTAACCTCATATCTTTCGGCTGCTTTATTTGAAAGCTGGTGCTTCCGTGTGGTCACATTTTAATGGCATCCATAAGAAAACCATATAAGTTTTAAATATACACTAAGCATGTGCGCGACAAATGGACGAATAACTCAATATCACGCCAACTGATTTCGATGATTCTTTTTTTATTGGAAAGGATATACTACAAGGATAGTTAGATGAGACTTTGGTTCAGTTGTGACAATGGCATTCATGAGAAAACCATATCAGTCTTAAACTTTATGATAACGCATTTTATGACGCATTAAAGTCGGTTGTCTACTTTTTTAAAGTCCGATTATTATTTAAAAGTCAAATATATTTATCTACACTAATATTACGAGTATAAACAGACAGAGTTTGTGTTTGTTTAAACGAGCTAATATCAGGAAGTACTGATCTGATTAGTAAAAATCTTTTTGCATTAGATAGCCCATTTATTTAGGAAGGCTGAATGCTATAAATGATTACGCTGCGACTCTTAGGAGTGGAGCAGTGAGCATTAACGCAAGTGAAACTGCCGTCCAGTTTACCTATATAATCAAAGTGCTTTTCCCTACACGATGTTAAAATACATCATAAATACATAAATTTCTAAAAGGTTAAGGTAAGGTCTATAACCTTCAAAATGGTTTCACAACCAGGAAGAAACAGCATAAAATAGTTTCATCAAATGTAATGTTTATTTTTGAACGAATGTTATGACTTTTATATTTGTACTACAAGGCCGTCCAATGATACATTTTGTACAATCGCATAGATTCTTATGCCCAACATTTTTCTTCAGTCAGTATACGTAATAAATATCTTGAAACATTCTGAAGCGGATATATTCAAACTTATATACATACATTTACAGTACTTACAAACACTTTTAGAATTTTAGACCTTGTTGTCACTCATTGTTCTTAGAGCCGACACGATATTTTGGGAATTAAAGATGTGGAAATTTTAAATATACTGAAAGTAAGACCACGGGAAGGTAATGCTAGTAAAGTGTTTTTTTTTTTTATTATTATAGAATCCGATAGATCTGTTGGTAAGTTTTTTTTGAAAAGCGTAAGCGGATAGGGGGAGGTGGCCTCCGGTACGTAAGCATTGTTTTTGTACCGGTTTTCTGTGACTCTGTGGTAATACTTCGGTCGAGCCGCCCCACTCGTGCCTAAGCATGGCTCGCCCAGTTTCATGGATAGTGCTTATATGGATTAGAACTATCAGCAATAACTTGAAGTAGTTGAAGTTCTATCTGTAACAAGGTCTTTACAAAAAAAATGTGTGGTGTCGTGGGACATGACACAGAAACGAAGTTTCTAGAAGAAAAATAAAAAAATCTACTTTACAAAATTATCTTAACACCGTTAGTTTATTTACAATGATTTATAAAATTATATAATAATAATACACAAAGACACAGCTATTTCCATGAATAATAATAGCAAATTGCAATAATAATAACAGTCATCCCGTAGACTATACATTATACACTGTGTAGTCATCATGGTCACGGACGAATGGCAACGGTCTTACAGCAGATGTGACGACTACGTCAAGAGTGTTTATTCCTTCTCCTGCCTTGGAGGGAGACTTTTCTTGGCCAAGCGTGCGGAAGGCCCACAGCCTCCGGTAACTCTACTACTACTAATTTATTAACAGTGTAAATACTTCTGTTATAAATTATTGGCATTTAAGAAATGTTTGATATTCCACCGCTGGTCCTGAGTGAGATGCATATCGAAATTGCTGGCCGTGAGAAATTCTTTTGTGTAATAAGAATTGTTATTTATAAGTTGTAAAATAACTAAACGTAAAGGTACTAGCTTGCGTTTGTGTAGTGTTACGTGAACCTGACTGCAAGCCAGAATTACGTACAGCAAATAGCTGTCATGCATCTGGGACTTCCATGTGTCCGTTGTTGGAATGTTTGTGATACCCGGCAGCACAGAAATCGTTAACGTTTTATTTATAATGGTGATTATTTTGCTTTGCAGGATATTTAGAACCGTGCATTTTCTGAGATGGAAAACAAGTACAGATCCTTTATGCCGTTCTTGGCTGACTGAGTAACAAGCTTCCAACTAAAGTTTCCCAGTACAGATAATATTAAAAATTCAAAGACAATGCATTTATTTCAATAGGCCCAAAAGGCACTTTCGAACGTCTACATTTACATTTAAATAGAATTGATGCTAGTCGCCCATTCCAAAATGTAGCGAAGAGAGAAGAATGGGCAAGAAACTCCACCGTTACTCTTTTAAAATGTTTTGTTTAAATACAATCATTATATATAATTATAATTATGTGTGAAAAAGATGCACCCAGAACAATATCACTATACCGAAACAGGTAAAAAGAATTAAATCGAAGCAACGACAGATAAAATAATTTTATGATAGACACATGGAGCTTACACATTAACAAACAGTAAAAGTAGTATACGATTTACATAGATATAGAGAATATTAGCAAGTAATAAGTCAGTGTTAGTTTCAGGGTTAAAATAATCGTGTAAAACAATGGTACAAAATATAATTCCTTATAAAATACAATTAGCAACCAGTTTGATTTTGTCTAGACTCAAAATTGTCCTATGGAGCAGGACCAGCATGTCTCCAAGCGTCTCAAAATACTCATCATTTTAGTCAACATTTCATCATTATGAGGCGTTTCTAACTCCTACGTTTGGATAGCCATATTATAATCACAACCACGTATGATTGGAGATATTGTACTGGAGTTAATAGTGAAGCTTAGTAAGAGGTCTTGGACTTCCCGGTACCAGCCAGTTCTACTTGAGCTATTGCTTGTACTCCCCAATCCATCTGTATAGGCGATACCCCCTTCCTTCTCTTTCTATCTTCCCCTTTCCTTGACAATATACCCAAATTTTCCCGCCTAATTCCAGAAGTGGTCGTCTAATTCCCAGTTGACGGCTATAAGCTTGCCCGCTATTACGTTAATGGAACTCAATTATAGCCGGAAAAATGTAGGCTGCGTAAACTAATATTGGCTACTCCCGCACTAGGAGTAAGGTCCTGTGTCGCATCGGGACTTCACAAACATTCAAATTACGGACACAAAGAACAACACAAACAACAGAACACACGTACACAAATGTCCCATGTGGGGATCGCAACCACAACACCAGGCGCGGTAGCGTAGTGGCGAATCACTTAAAACACTGCCCCACCCGTGCAGTATTATCTCTATCAGGTTTTAATGCGTCTCTATGAGCTTACACTTATTAATTTTACTGTATGAAATATCTCTCACAAACACATTTTCTTTAATCCAAAATCCACAGATTACGAATAAAAAAAATCCACTTTAACAAGTCTTATTAAAAAAGGGTTCGGTTTACGACGTAGTACGGTCGGACACAATCGATGTGGTGTGTAATAAAAATATTATGTATGGCAATACTGCAAGGTTGTATTACTTAGTTTATAAAAGTATCGGTGTTGTAATACCAACAATTTATTTTTTCCCTGCGTGTATTTCGGGCTAAGACAAGCAATATTACTGTTTGGGGTGTATGAACGTGTTATGGTTTGATTCCATTAATGTAATTGCCAATTTTAATAAAGATGTATTGCTACCATGAATTTTATCTGAATAAATTGGGAATATTAAAACTACGACCATTTTACATAATTCAAACAAAGAATTGCCACTTTGGTGTTATAAATGCCTTTGTTATTTTTTGATAATGGGATGTGGTAATTCTAGTGGTTATTAACTGACATAATTAAATATATTATTAAACGGTCTTTGAACATACAATTAACCCTAAATAAATAATGTAACCTTAAGCATAATAATATACTATGCGTTTCAAATTAAAAAATAACTGTCAAGCCACCATATTCGCAATTGGCGCGAACTTCACTGAACGTCGTATGGTTAAAAAAAAATAAACACGGCCAAAAGCTGGAAGCAATACGTAGGTATGCTATCAAAATTAATTATAAACTATTAATTATTGTGATTTATATTTACAGATGGCTGCCAGTTCCATAATTTTTGGGTTTTAATTGTGATAGGAGGCTCCCGGACTTTTAAAGTTACAAATTATTATCCTTCTACTCGTCTACAAAGTAAACAAATAATAAATAAATGAATTATAAACTACTCTTAATAGTTTAGTTTTAATAGTTATTCTGCTCTCCTGGGCGGAGACAAATCTACCCAAACCTCAGTTATAAATGTTGTAACTACCCGTCATTCTTTTATAAAACACAGTTAAGTATTGATAAACAGCAAAATACCAAATATAGTGTTAACTTATCGCAATTTAAATTTTAACTAATTTGAAGATTCTTTTAAATTTATAATTGTGCAGCTTAAGAAATCGTAAAGATTATTTTTTAAACTACGTAATTACGATTTTGTTGGTAATATTAATTTTTTGACAAGTGATTAGTGAAGTTTGCGCTGTCACGATTATCGCGGTCATTTGAAATCATAGTACATTATACATACAACTGTTACGTAAATTAGTAAGTAGAAATGGTAAACTTAGCTTTAGAATCTTAAACACTTAAAAACCAACACCTACCTACATGAAACCGCCAACAAAATTCATGCGATAAGAATCTCTCCATTTCATATTTAGGGCAATGTTAAACGGCATCATAAATCTTCCTCTGTTTATACTAATAACCAGCGGCAAACGACATGCATACAGTTTTAAAATGACTATAAAAAGGGTTGTAATGGCAGCAAAATGTGGAAAGCCGAACCGCCATTTTGGGTTAAATAAAAATTCAAACATGGCCGTTGTCTTTTTGGGTGAGTCTTTAGAATGTATACGATGTATTCGAATATGTTGTAAAAATTACATTTTGCGTATTAATGTGTTTATTACCAGGATTTATTTGAGTTTTTGTAAAAAAGGCTCATTCAAAGCAACGGTTATTTAAATACCAAGCAACGAAATAATTTTTACGAGACATGTCTTTATTTTGAAAGCGAACCTTTAATGGAATGGCCTATAGAGATCGTCGCAAAAGAGAAACTGTGATCACTCTTGGACTCCACTTATTGCTTTCCATCAGGCAAATTGGAGTCACTATGGTAGGCTAATATTAAAAAAAATCGTTCTCGTTCTGAAAGAAGGGCAGGTCAGACGTACCCAAAAATTAAGCGAGTGGCGGTCTGTTGTCTCTGCCTGCCGTGAAAGGAAAAGCGAGTTTATTTGAGTATACATATTTTTATGGATACAATTGTGTGACGAAAAATACGCCAAACTTTACAATTTTACAAAAAGCCAATAAAGAGAAACTATATCTGATGAGATAATAATAATAATAACTTGACACATCTCACACGCGGCCGTCTGATTCCAAACTAAGCAGAGCTTGTACTATGGTAACCAGACAGCTGATACACATACTTATATACTTCTAAATACATACATATAATTAATAAATTGAACAGATGATCATCCTACTCACTAAAATACTTGTCCTAATTCGAACTTACGACCTCTGTCTGTCAGGGTCACTAACCACTACACCAATAGGTCAGTCAAAATAAATAGGCTTATGAGATTTTCTGTTTCTATAAGGTTTTTACGGCTTGCAGGAGATGAGACTAGTATAAATAAAATAATAGATAAGAAACTCCAGAGGTTTACTTAGGGATTGAAAAACTACCCAGACTAAAACTTTATCTGTTTTTACATGTCGATTATATTATTTATATGTATCTTTTAAGGAGGCGGAGGTGGTATTAAACACCTATATTTGGCCTATTAGAATTTCTGCCATTAACGTCACAAGCCTATTGCCGTCAACCGGACACTGTATGACTGCATACATACTGTCTGATGTATAACAGTCCGATCCCTTAGTCGCCATTTACGACACCCACGGGAAGAAATGGGGTGGAAGAGATTTATTTTCTAGAATAATATAATTTATTTCTTTAAGTGACAGTGGTAGAGCCATGCTTAAGCACGAATGGGCCGGCTCGACCGGTGCGACACCCCGGCCTCACGAAAACAGGTTCTGAAGTATGCGCTTGCGTTCTATTTCTCCGAAATGAGTGAGGTTTCCGAAGGCCCAACTCCCCCTTTCCTCACCCCTATCCTCTTTCCCATCTCCTCAACTTCCCGCTCTTCTTTCCCATCCCCGCATCCCCCGTTGCAGGTTTCCATGAAAGGCAGTTGTCACTTACCACCAGGTGAAACGTCTGTTCGTCTGTCCTATCGTACCTAACCTAACTCCGGAATTTATTAACCGATTTAGAAAATCCTTATTGGTTTTGGATGAATTTGTTTCTGTTTGGTCTTAAGTACCTCCAGGATACCTTTTATACTCACGGGCAAAATGTGAAACCTTCAGACAAGGTCGGGAGTAGATGTGTTGGTGTAGAGCTCAAAGTAAAACGAATCTTAATAAACATCGATACGGTACATTGTAGACTGTTCGAGGTAAACCTTAATTATCAGTATCGATTGCCTACGAAGCCAGTTTGCATTTGATGTATATCATAACTACTCGTGTCACTATTTATTTCATGTGATTAATGAACACACATTCAAGCCCGTATCTCCGAGATGGTAGGGAGTGACGGCTCAAACGCGCATGCCAACCATAACTTAATTCTACTTAGATAATACGGGGTAAGGATATTGCAGTCATTCGGGTACTAAATAATTACTGTCTGATAGATACTGTCCAATCCCATGAAATCATACTGAATGAAGAAAAACTGGCATTTGTTAATCAAACGGTGTTCCTAGGAATCACGCTAGATGAGAAATTACAATGGGGACCTCATATAACATCTCGGCAGCTTATGCTGTTAGAAAGATCAGACAGTTAATAGATGTAGAAACCGCGCGTTTGGTCCATTTAAGCTACTTCCACAGCATTATGTAAAATGTCGTTTTACTGTGGGGTAGAGCTGCTGACATCGAATCCATCTTTATCTTGCAAAAGAGAGCTGTCAGAGCCATTTACAATCTACGTCGCCGCGAATCCCTCAGGGAACTATTTAAAAGGATTAATATTATGACGGTATGTTGCCAATTCATTTATGAAAATATTATGTATGTAATAAAAAATCTACATCTTTCTAACAAAAAAAGACAAATTAGATGACTATTTTTCAGATTAGCTAAAGTACATATATCTTTTGTGGGGTACTGTGTTAAACAAAATTTCTTATGATATATTACAATTAAATGAAAGGAAATTTAAAACCCATATCAAAAATACAAGCATAAAAGCTAATTGCAAATTAGAGGATTATATCCAAGATAAGAACGCTTGGAAACATGCTGGTCGTGCTCCATAGGACAATTTTGAGTAAAGGGGCCGTCCATTAATCTCGTGAGGCTCCATAGGGGGAGGGGGTTTGGCAAAAATCACAGAATATCACTAGGGGGAGGGAGGTGTAGTAAGATATCACTTTTATTTATTTTTTCATCAAACGCGCGATTTCTAAACGGAAAAGCAGCGTGTGACCTTGACTCGCCGTTGCTAGGCAAGGAACGTAGCCGCCCGGCTCGGCTTGCCAGTCGCCAGTGCCAACTACTCGCTTGCAAGATGCTTAATTGCTTATCCAGTTGTTAGTGTTGAAGAAAGTCTTGCTAACCCGTGGTTCGAGGACAATTTACATTAAATATGTTCGTGTAATAATATGAGTTAAGTTATGTTCATATAATTACATGCATACCTATTTCTCTTCAGGATATTCAATTGAAATCCACTTATTACTAGACAGCTCGTTATCTTTCTACACACATTACACTCTGGTTTCGAGTATTTTCATTGCCCATCGTTCAGAACAGAACACCAGTTTAATAAGGGTTGTGTGTTCTTCGCGCCGACCTCTGCCGGCGTAATATGTATACTTGTTTTGTCATTATTACCGCATTCATTAATTCAACGCGTTTGTCAAGCCACCTCAGCATATATTTTTAAATTTTCAAAACACTTATCAACCTTACACGACATTTGCCAAGCTAAGGCATTTGAAATGAAGCCAAGATGTTGAACTTTGAAAGTCAAGTCAAGTAATAGCCTTGAACTTATTAAATATCGTAAAGGGTTCAATATTGTGTGTATGCACTTTTTTTTATAGGTAGGCTAAGTTAAAAGTAAATTAAATATTGTCTATGAAAGTCATAATATAAACGCTTATTGTCAATTTTTTTTTTATTAAAACAACTTGAAGCATTTACTGTTGGGGAGCCATACTTAGGCACGAATTGGCCGACTCAACCGGAGTAATACTACGGCCTCACAGAAAACCGGTAGACAAGCAATGCTTGCATTGTTTTGTCGAGTGAGTGAGGTATTACCTACCATGAGGTACATATGAGGTAGGCCGTATGTATTATTTCTTTATGTAAGTTATATTAAGCTATTCCTCCGCCAATTGTTGACGGATTTTCGAAATATTTTTTATTATTCGCAAGAGTATATTCCTGCGTTGGTACCACTGTTACTAAGTCAGAATTTGATGATGGGATCCGAGGAAAATCGAGCAAGGTGACCACTTACCACTTAAACTGTGCAGTCAATTTTTGTTCGTCATATTGCTGAACTGGTAATGGAACGAACCTATAACGAGTTAGGGTTAAGTTCTTTAAACTATATTACAAATGAGTCTTTACTTAGCACACACATACATACATATCCATCCCCTAAGGGGAACGCAGAGGTCAATTCAAAACCCATATTTTGACAATTACAATTTGGATCCATTAACGTTATAGGGGCAAGCCTATCGCCGTCAACCGGGCACTGCGTGACTGTATACATACTGTCTGATAGATAACAGTCCGATTCTATAGTCTCTTTTTTACGACACCCCCGGGAAAAAATGGGTGGGCCCTATTTTACTCTACCGTGAACCACACGATCTCACACTCGGCCGTCTGTTCCCAAACTAAGCAGGGCTTGTATTATGGTAACCAGCCTGCTGTTAAAAATACTTATGTACTTGTAAATAAATACATATTAAGACACAGAAAATGAGCGTGCTTATCACACAAATATTTGTCTTGGGTGGGAATCGAACCCACGACCTCGGTTTAGCAGTAAGGATCACTAACCACTAGACCATCAATCAAATGATCTACACGGCACTATATACACAAAAAAAGAAGTGGTGTCATGGGACACCAGGCAGGAACGAAGTTCCTTCGGATTCGGATTCGGAAAGAGAAGGGACGAGAGAACAGAAAGAAAGAGGAGAAAGAGAAAGGTATTCTATTCGCTTGTGTATACGACTATAGCACTTTTGTTATATGTTGTTCTTACGGTTTAAGTCTCACATTTTTTTCAGTTTGGTCGCGCAGCAAAATCCCTATCTCATCCAAGCCTGTCGTAAGGAACTTCGTTCCAGTAGCATGTTTTATCAGTTATCTACCTTTTAAAAGTCAATTATTTTGTATGTTGTACCATTCCCGCGAGTCATTCTACGTCGGAGTTAAACTGACTTGTGCCCAATGTCTCTGGTGTACCCTAGAAAGGAAATCCGTACGTACGATCTATGCTAAGTATGGATTTAAATATACATGTGTTAATTACAATAGTATGTGACACATCATTTACACATCTTACTCACAAAAAACCGGGTGTTAAGAAATGCTTGCATTGTGTGACCGAGTGAGTGAGGTTACCGGAGGCCCAACTCGCTTTCTCTTTCACTCTCCCCTTTCCCCTACCCTAAAAGCCGGACGTTCACGGGCGGCGAAATCACTTAAAGTCAGGTGGCCTGTCTGCTCTTTTCTCCCTCTAAACTACAAAAGAAGAGCTAATGTAAAACTAATAAACATACGTGTAAATTTCAAATACATACACAAATAACACCCAGACACAAAACATATAATTATAATAATCACACAATACTTTTTTTTTTCTAGTTGGGAATCGAAGCCACTACCTCTGAGTTAGCAGTCAGGATTACTAACCACTACACCAACTGGCCACACCCATTATTATTCAACTTCTTATCGAAAAGGTCACATTTATTCACCTCACGCATTGTATATTGCGTGTTACCAAAAGACCTTAGCAAACACCTGCTGTTTCATTCACGGCCTGCGATATGACCTTTTGCATCTATTTTTATGTCACTTGGCATCCAATGGACACAACTGCAGTCGCCTCAAATACATGTCCCAGCCAACATTACTAATTGTATGACTAATTTGACAAATGCAATCTCTCATTTGAAATTTAGTATCCGAACTAAGGCGCAATACATTTCATTAGCGCCATCTAGCGTAAATAAGACGATCTACGTAGTCATTACCGGTTGTTAATCGCGCATGCGCGTAGCATCGCGCGTTCTTGCATACTATGATGTGTGTTAACGTGAGTAAGTCATGATCTCTTTTCTCATTTTTATTGTTACACAAACATTCAGTAAGAATATAAAAAAGGAATCAATGGCACAGACTCTAGCAAGAATTTAATCGATTAATTTAATCACAAACAGAAAAGTATGATATATTTTTCTGTGGGCAAAACCATTAAACATAAATAAGGGACATCTTAAATTTCCTTTTAGTAGCATACCGCATACCTATATATATATAAGTGCCGGTAAGTCTGAGCCCCCTAACTATTCTTCAATGCTGATGCTATAAACAGTTACAATACTCGTGAGTCTCGTGACCCACTAAAGAATCATCTACTTAAGCTAATTAGATCACCGGCAGGTGAACGTCTGGCTTCTAATATCGATTTTGTAGTTACCTGAACTATTGAATCGGCAATGCAGCTCAAATTACCATTGTTTAGAGTAGATGTTAGAAGATATTGATGTATTTTAGTTGGTATAATGGCTGACAATATGGCATCCAAAGTTTTCTTTATTTATATTATAAGGAGGTGTTATCAGTCCGGATGTAGAAGGTAATCTTCGAAACCGCTGAAACGATTTTTTTCTTAATTTTTAAAATAAACTCTTTAAATCCCATATCTACATAAACCAATTTTCAACGTATACTTTTGTATTGTTTCAGATACGGATTCCTTCCTTCTAACCCTCCATTTCAAAAAATAATCTGTCAACTATTTAAGTTCCCGCCAAAATGATATGTCAAATAGACCACAGTTAATAAATTACTATTAACGGTTATATTGATTTTAAACGATTAAACGTTAAATGGCTGCAGTATTAGTGATATAGCTTTAAAATTATATGAAATAATAATGATATCTAGAAAATTATAACTGGTTGGAGAATAATAGGTGAAATAATACAAAATGGCGACGCCGCCTGAATCCCCGGTTGAAGAACATGCGTATGAGTTGGAGCCAAGCCGAACGCCAAAACCTATCCCTGTTGCTTTGGAAGAGCTGTGCAGACAGACGAAGTTTTCGAAGCAAGAAATACGAGTTATGTACAGAGGATTTAAGACGGTGAGTTTTTCTAATTATCAAATATTTTTATAAGTATCTTTTGTACATACTTAAGTCTCCGCGAAGAATGTTATGTCCTTCCAGTAAAAAGTTTTTGTTGGCAGTTGTAGTAGTGTATACGACTCAGCGTGAGATGTCTTTGTCTTCTTACGTAGGTCAGCTTGTTGTCCCTAGATGGTACCGATGTATGTTTCTACTGGCTGATAGAAAGGAGTGTAATAAAAATCAAAGTCAAACTCATGTCATTTATCATGTAATTTAAGAATTTACTGTTTTAATATTGTAAGTATGTACTTATATTGATAGGAAAAGAAAGAGATAACAAAAGGATAGGGATAATGTTTATATAGATGTATTGTGGGGTGAGAGAAATAGCTCGAGCAGCTCAGAATCGAATACCGTAACCTGAATTGGCTGTTGCCGGTAAATCCAAGCCCTCTCTTTTGTATTAGCAATCCTTTGCCCATTTAATAATCGTGTCGGTATCCTCAGTATCATGGTAGAGCCATGTTTAGGCACCAATGCCCCCCCTCCACACCGGTGCAATACCACGGCCTCACAGAAAATCGGATGTTAAGCAACGCATTTCCCCTAAACTAGAGAGGTTTCCGGAGGCCCATCTTTCTTCTTCTTTTTCTATCTCCTCATACCCCTTTTCCTCATCACCCTTAAAGGTGGGCAGTACACTTGATTTGAGACTTGATATTTACTATCATTATCATGTTGTGTTCCCTCCATCTCAACTCGGATGTGACATTTCAGTAGAGCATGGTATGGTACACTTCTTTCAAGAGACTCTTATTCGCTCTAATCTTGAATGATCCAGAGCCATATATCTCATTTTAGACTTTTTGGGCTCAAAACACATATCTGATGTTAGTTGAATACTGCAGGAATTTGTTAAAAAGTTAGTTCAGAATATTTTAATGACCTCGTTTTTTTCATCGATCTATTATGGCGTCCAAACATTGGTCATGCATACCTGAATGTGTTGACTTGACACGGTCAGCTATTTAACCAATTGAGGTAGATTGTTATCTAAGGCTGCGTGTAATTGCTACGATACTGCTGATACGAACATTTTTTTTTTATGCGATAGGGGGCAAACGAGCAGACGGGTCACCTGATGGTAAGTGACTACCGCCGCCCATGGACACCCGCAACTCAAGGGTCACAAGTGCGTTGCCGGCCTTTAATATTTACTATGTATTGCTACCTTCACGTATGTTTTTGAACTTACGGCCACTGTTATAATAATTAGGATGCTATTTTAACCGACTTCTAAAAAAGCATAGGTGTTTGATACGGTTGTGTTTTTTGTATATTTGTTACCATAATTTTGTTTAACCGTAGTTTCTTGTGAATGAGTAAGTCTGGTCCTATTTATATTTATAGAAAATATTCCGCCTCTCATGCGGAAAATTACTGGATCCAGAATACTCGGAAGAGAGGTGTTCACCCTTTGTGAACAGATATTAATCACTAGCTGTGACCCGCGGTTTACCCGCGTAGTTCCTTGTAAGATCTTAATTGAAATTAACTGATTTGATAATTTCAAGGACAATTTTGTTCACAGTGAAAAACTCTTAATCAATCAGATAAATATTATTATGTTGATTAAACTCTTTGGCAAATAACTCATTATTAGGTACCAATTCTGTGCGTTTTTATACTCGTGATCATTTCTCAGCGAAATGTCCGATTGGAATAAAACAAAAAGTATTTTACTTCTACATAAATACCCTTGATAACATAATACTTAATTCGGATAAGGATTAATATTACGATACACATTTGACGTAGTTTCTTTCTTCAGACGATTTAATATTTTTTATGAACATAAAAGCGGTTATTGTGATTAAACTATGATAGTTAGATATGTGCTCTCGCGGACTTTTTTATAGATAAGATAAGACCTACAAACCAGTAGAACATCATTTTGTTCTATTGTCAATAGTTTTTGCAGCGCACGCATAAATAGGTTTTCGATTTTACACCTTGGGTTACAAAATCGAAATTTTCTTACGGATCCCTAATTTTTAAAATGAAATATAGCCTAATGAAAATAAAATATAGCCTATAACCTTCCTCGATAAATGGACTATCCAACACTGAAAGATTTTTTGAAATCGGATTAGTAGTTCCTGAGGATTAGCGCCTTCAAACAAACAAACTCTGCAGCTTCATAATATTAGTATAGATTATTTTTAGATAAGTTTTTCTTCACCTCTAACGTGGATAATTAAATCATCTTTAAAAGCGCATTAAGGACGCTTATCTACTTCTTTTAACGTCAGTTACTCTAAAGCCCCTTAGTTAGGAGTTTATCAATTCAACATGGTTGTATATGCTAGGTACTAACTAAATAAAAGCAGGCCCCTAATTAGTTTTTTTAAGTTGTTTTTATTTCCCCACGTTTCACTTCGACAGACGACGATTTTCATGTTGGACTCGACCCAACTAAATCACCCTCAGAGTCGCTTATTGCATTGGCCTCAGTCGTACCATCAAAAGAAAATCCTTATTGCAGTCGATATAGGCCTTCAACTAATCATCAGACATTCATTGCGCGATGCAATATCAGTAGCTATTACTGCCGCGGTTCGACTAGTTCTCGCTAGATGGCACTCAAATATGTTTTTTGGTAAAATCACACACAGAACTACTTTGATTTCAAATGACGAAGCATTAGTTCTTTGCGGTCAAGGTTACGACTGCGAGTTTTCAATAATAACAAAATATCGTGTCCAACCACCATATATTCTTAAAAGCTATAGAATCGCTTCAAATAGCCTTCTCATATGCTAAATAAAACTGATTGTTTTGATAACAAATCTTATGAAATCTTGGGACATAGTTTAAACACACCTTTATATGAGAACTCAGGTAATTCATGTGAGTTCACATCCTACACTTTCAATGTCAGGTATCAGTTTAGATCGGTCTGCCAAAACTTGAGTTATAAATGTGTGTCTATACAGAAAACAAACATATATAGCATGAACATACATATATCACACGCTCTCGTCTGTATCCCTGATGGGGTATGCAGAGGCGTATTCATCCACATTAGCCAATTAGAATTTACTACCACTAACTTAATAGGGGGAAAACCTATTGCCGGCAACCGGGCCCTATATGACTGTATTATAATATATACTGTTTGATAGATTTTTTTTTTTTTTTTATACTATAGGGGGACAGACGAACAGACGGGTCACCTGATGGTAAGTGACAACCGCCGTCCATAGACACCTGCAACTCAAGAGTCGTAAGTGCGCTGCCCACCTTTGAGGGTGATAAGGGATGGAGGATGCGGGGATTGGAAAGAGAAAGAGAGGAGGAGTTAGGAAAGAGGAGAGTGGCGACGGGGGAGAGGAAAGTGGAGAGGGGATAACAGTATAATCATTTAGTCACCTTATAGAGATAGTGTAACCCTATTTTACTCCTCCAAGAATAACACGAGGATGTTTGCATTTTGATGGCACGAAAGTCTCTGTAATAATACTATAAAAACGAATAATGAATCTTCTTAATAGCAGGGTTAACAATTGCAAATGATTTAAAAATTTTACTAATAACTTTACATATTCGACCCCCATTTTTGAGAAACGGGATTTATAATATCCTTAAATTAAAACGATGACAACAAAAGAAATGCTCTCAACCTGAAATATAGAAAGCTAACATGGCTGATGGGAAGAAAGTCCGTCCTCTCAGTTGACAACAAGCTCCTCATATACTGCAGCATCTTGAAGTCAATCTGGTCCTATGGGCTACAAATTTGGAGTACAGCCAGTAAAAGCAATATCATGCGCATGCAAAGGGCTCAGAACGGCATTTTTCGATACATTGTCAATGCACCGTGGTTTACTAGAAACGAGGAAATCCACGAATACCTTTCAATGCCAACAATCTTTGAAGAAATCGTAACGTTTAAAACTAAATATGCGTTAAGGCTCTCAGTTCACCCAAACCCTCTTGTTACAGAACTTCTTAAGAGAAGTACCTCAAGGTTTACCTGAAGAGGAAAACTATATTGTAATGGATCTGTCAGTGGTTACTGTCAGCATATCCTCATGTAAAATCGCCACTCAACAAATCCGATTAGAGTCCTAGATGACTGATTGCGGATAAAAAAAAAAACTTACGCGTATTGTTTTTTACGTGTTGTACGTGTAATTGGAACGAGAGTGCAATTGTTCTATGGCCAAAAAAAAATTAACTGAATTACCTATGGTTCGAATTCGACTACTATACGACCTCTATAGAGAGGAGAGGATTTCGGGAAAAGATCAACGATTGTCATAAAAACGTCATTTGTACTAATTTATTATTATTTACTTTGTTTAGTACCTTACGTGTACAATATATATATATATATATATACCACAGTGGTAGAGCCATGCTTAGGCACGAATGGGCCGGCTCGACCGGTGCGATACCACGGCCTCACAGAAAACCGGTTGTGAAGTAACGCTTGCGTTGCATTTCCCCGAAATGAGTGAGGTCTCCGGAGGCCCAATTCCCCCTCCCCCCTCGACCCCTTTCTTCTTTTTTCCATGTCCTCATCCCTCCTCTCTTCTTTCCGCTCCCTGCATCCCCCAAGTGCAAGTGTCCATGGACGACGGTGTCACTTACCATCAGGTGACCCGTCTGTTCGTCTGTCCCCCTATAGTATAAAAAAAAAAATATATATATATATCTATTATTTAATAGCTTTCAACAAGCAATTCTTGTATATTATATAATCTGAATCTGGGAAATGGCTCAAAGGTTTTCAAGAAATTTAGCATGCAGGGAACTTTGGGAGCGATAAATCGATCTAGCAAGAATTTATTTTTGAAAACGTCGTTTTATCTGTGTTTCCAGGCAATGAAATACTGCTACAATATCATTAGAATACGAAGGTAAATTTCACCACCATCTATAAGGTTATAATAGCTCAGGTGGAAAACAGGGAGATAACCAGAAGTTCCGATGATACCGAGTCTAAGTGTTTATTTATTCCCCATTTTTTAATTTCCTTCTTTTACACGATTTACTAAAAAAAAAACAAGTCATTCAGGTACTTAATAAGTAATTCTTTAAAATACTGGAGTTAAACAATCTATACTATAATAAAACTGAAGAGTTTTTATTGCTTGTTTGTATTTAACAGCTAACTTAAGTTCAAGTGAGATAAAAAATCTTCGTTTTTGATAGGGTATTTATTAAGGAATAATATAGAGTATAAAATATAAGTCTACAGCACTTTGGAGCAGGATCCAAAAACGCATATGTAGCTGCAATTTTGAGGCAGACGAGCATTGAACGCTGTTTTTTTTTTTTATGCCATAGTAAGTGACTACCGCCGCCCATGGACACCCGCAACTCAAGAGTCACAAGTACGTTGCCGGCCTTTTAGGTAGGAGTACGCTCTTTTCTTGTAGATTTGAAGGTCGTATCGGTTCGGAAATACGGCAGGCGACAATTTGTTCCATAAGCTGGTTGTGCGAGGCAAAAGCTTCTTTAAGCAAATCGTCCAGGTGATGGGGATGGATATTTTGTCGCGTAGGACGATGGCGGAAACCAGCAGCCGGTATAAGTCCGAACAATTCCTCTGAACACCCCCCATGATACAAGCGATAGAGGATGCAGAGTGAAGCTACATCTCTACGCAACGCCAAGGTGTCAAGTCGTTCAAAAATATCTTGGCAGTCGATGATGAATATGTTTATCGCATTGAAATCAACAACTAAGAAAGAATGGCAATAATTTTTTTTGTATTTATATAAAGGCTCAAGATTTCTTTTTTATTTATTTGACGCAGGCATTGTAGCAGACTGATAGATAAATAGATAAAAAAAACCTTTTTTGTACACCACGAAATTAAACAGTCACAAAGTTGAAAATAGTAGATACAAGGCGGCATGTACTCGTATGTACAATGGGCGGTCTTATCACTAAGAGCAATGTCTTCCAGACAACCTTTGTATGGAAACAACGAAAAGAAAAAAGCGGTAGATCGTGGCGTTCTATAGATGTTAAGGTATTGAGCCATAATACAACAAATATGGAGATACATAGAGTATTTAAATACACATACATACACAAACCAATATGTATAAATACACACGAAAATGTATACAAATATATATTCATATTGTTACGGAAGTGGGTACAGGGATTGGAAGGAAACTAATGTCACTGCCGAGAGTAACGATTTATTTGCGTTTCACAATATTCCGAACGCGTAACACTCACAGCACAGAACGAGTTGTACTGCACGAACCGCGTAGCACTGTTCCACACTGTTCCCGCGGACTACACTTAGCTTAGTCCAACGGTAGCGCTGCACTACTCACTATTCATTTTCACTGTTCACTTCACTTCACTGTACTTTTTCACTTCTTCTTCTTATTCCTCACTTGAGAGCACTTTCCACTGAACTGCCCTATAGGCGCGTCTGGAGCTTTTTATATACCCCTAATTTCGATAGTAATTTGTTGAATTTCGACCGTCATTTCGTTTTTCTTTTCGATTGTCTTCTACAACCTAATCTAGTACTTTCCATTATATTCGAATTTTGTAAAGAAATTCCATTTACTAGAATTTTCTATAAAACACCGAAATCACAAACAAAAACCCATAGAGTCCTCCGGGGCTTGAACTCACGGCATTCGGCTCGCAGCCGTAGCCACTACCGCTCAGCTACCGTGACTTATTTATTTGAAAAACTTCTATCAATTGTTTGTCTGTGCGGTGACGTAGGCATGGCGTCACAATATATACACATGTAGATACATACATTTATACATACATTATAACAAGGTACTAATAAGTCACAGTAGCGGTGCGAACTTACAGTGTTAGGTAGTGCTTTGCAGACAGTCGAGTGATCTAATAATTGACTTATGAAAAAAGTAGTTTAGAATTTTCCCGGCACAGCCAATTCGAGTTATAGGTATGAGACCCTGACTTGCTTGAGCTATTGCTAAAAACTCGAACCCATCTGTATTAGCAACATCACTTACCTTCCCTTTCCTGTCAATAAACTCCAAATTTCTTCATCTAACCCCCAAAAGTTCCGGACTAAATTATAATCAGCTGAATGTGGTCACTAATAACGCCTAAACGTTCGGAGATACAGAAGCAGGGGCGTAGCTACCGCCGTATTTGCCGTATCAATTATACGGGGCCCCCGGGCCACGGGGGCCCCCAAAGTGTGTAAGGAAAAAGAATAAAAACTTTCTAATTTATTTTATTTTACAAATGACAAAATTCTATAAAGCAATTCCTTTTTTTCCCGCCTTAAGCGTGCGTTAAAAAGTTGGCAACACTACATCGTTATGGCGGGATGCGGGACTTCCCCGTTTTACTTACTTCATCTTCAACTCAGCGGGGAATCCCCGGGAATCCTTCATCGATATCGCGATGTACGTGTACGTTGTTGTACTTTGCATTGGATGTTAAACCACGGAGTGCAGTGCACTGTTTATTTACGCGCTTTATATAAATGTGCATTACATTGTAATTCAGTACAAACAATATTGTTCTTCTGGTTTAGCAGTATTAGTAACGATTTGTAAAAGAAATGAGTGAAAGAAAAAGAGATTATCCCAGCGGCGCTGAGAAAAGAAAAATAAAACAGAAAAGGGACGAGGTTATAAAAAAAGTGCCCAAAATTTCTTCATTTTTTCAGAGACAAGATACTGTGAGTGATTTAGATTGGAAAGGTAAGTACTACACTACTACCCAACCCATTTATTAGGGGCCCGTAGTGATAAACAAGGAAATCTTTTAATTTCGGTCTGTCCATCTGTCCGTCACAAAAAGTTGTCTCCCCCCTCGATTTTCACAATTATACTGTTTTTAGGGTTCCGTGCCTTGTTTAAAAAAAACAAAATTCTAACTTATCTATAGGATCGATTTGTTTTGTTGTTTGTTTATCAGTCCGTATCGTATCGTTAATTGCGTGTTGAGAACTTCAGATGTGCAGACTCGCTTTCGGGTTCTCGTTTTGTATGGCCACTACACTACGCGCTGCGTTTAAATAGCACGCAGGTGTATAGTAATGCACGGACGGGCTGCAGGTGATTTTGTATCTACTAATAGGTACGAGCACAATCCGCGTAGAATCTGTGTGCGTCTGAACTGAACACTCTCTAACTGTGACCCTTAGTAACGTTATTTATTTATATATAACTCTTTTTAGTTTAGTATCAAAGCATTCGTATTTTTTTTTTAACAATTACTCGTTTATTTTTAGATTCTTCTGAAGCATGTTCTTCGTCACATATCCATCCGGAAATAGAAGAAAGCCAAGCACATACTTTATCGGATGTCCATCCAGAAATCGAGAAACCCCAAGTCAACGATTCTGATATATCTGCAGATAATGCAGATTGTAATATAATTTCATCAGATAGAGGAAATTTTGGTGACAATTTAACTGAATGCGAACGAAAAATAATTTTTAAATTGGGTCCATTTAAACCACAAGGACCATTTCCAAAAGTTTCAGAAAATAACCGACCTTTTTTAGCTTATTATTATTCATATTTCAATCAGGCAGGCATAAAAATGTACTGCATCGTATAATTAATGTTATAATTACTTTAGTATCTTGTAATCTACCTTTGAGGGGGCATGATTCTGATTCTGGCAATTTTATGGCAATTTCACGTCTGCTATCTAACTATGATGCAACTTTAAAAGAACTTTTTCTAAAACCGAAAGGTGAAATAAATTATTTAAGCCCTACGATTCAAAACGAAATTATTAGTTTGCTTGGTACTAACGTTAGGAACAGTATTATCTCAGAAATTAAAAAAGCTCCATTTCTGACAATAATTCTGGATACAACACAAGACTTGTCAAAAATTGACCAACTATCTGTAGTTTTTCGATATATCTCGGTTACAGAAAATGATGATAATGTGCCTAAAGAAATAAAAATCTGTGAGTCCTTTTTAGGATTCATAGCAGTAACCGATTGCAGAGCTGCAGGTCTGAAAACTGTCATTTTAAATTTGACTAAAGAATATGGAATTGATTTGACTAAATGTAGAGGACAGGGATACGATGGAGCAAATGTTATGTCGGGTGTGTATGGAGGATTACAAACCCTAATAAAAGAGCATGCTCCAAATGCCGATTATGTTCATTGTGCTGCGCACGCTTTAAACTTGGTTTTGAACGATGCTGCGAGACATGTTCGTGAAGTATCGACTTTTTTCGATAATTTAGAAAAAATATATACTTTTTTTAGCAATAGTATAAACGCTAAGTGACGATTCATCTGAAAAAAAATTGATTACCCTTAAAAAGGTATGTCCTACCAGATGGTCTTCTAGGAACGACGCTTTATTAGCAGTAAAGAAATTTTTTTTACTAATCATGAAAACTTTGTACCAACTAAATTTAATTTCAAATAAAAAAGATGAACGTGAAGAATGTAAAAGTATAATTAATATTTTAGAGAGTTTTGATTTCTTAGTGCTCGTTACATTTTTTTCTTCACTATTTGAAATTATTAATCCTGTTTCTAAAGCTCTACAGCATGAAAATAATGACTTACAGAAATCTAGTATTTTATTAAGTAATCTTTTAAATAGACTGTGCCAATTAAGAAATCAGAATTCATTTAATAGTTTGCTAAATGAATCCAAAGATTTAGCAAAAAAGTGGGGGGTAACAACTGTTTTTAAAAACAGTAGGCGAAAGATAACGAAGCGTTTTTTTGATGAGTTATCACAAGATGAGAGAATTTCCGACCCGGAATCCTATTTCAAAGTCAATGTATACTATTGCTGTTTAGATATATTAATTTCTCAAACTAAAGAAAGATTTCAGAGCCTTTGCAACCTGAGTAGTATATTCGAAATATTACAACCGGAGAAACTCCTATCTTCTTCAAGCGAAGAGATATTAAACGCTTCCGGAAAACTGTCTGCTAAATACAGTAAAGACATCTCACTTAATCTTTGTGACCAATTAAAGGCTCTAAAAACATGCTTAAATTCTGAAATTAAAAAAAATTATCCATTAAAGAACTCATTGAATTATTGCTAGTAAAATTCAATAGTCTTGCATCCAGTTTTCCCGAGGTAATCACAGCATGCTTTTTATTCTTGACCCTTCCAGTTACAACCGCAACGGCAGAAAGAAGTTTTTCAAAATTAAAACTAATAAAAAAATACTTAAGAACTTCGATGGGACAAGAACGGCTGTCAGACATCTCACTATTGTCCATAGAGGCAGAAACTTTAGAAAAACTAAAATCATCATCAGCCATAAATGATTTAATAAATCAGTTTGCCGATAAAAAGGCAAGGAGAGTGAATATTTAAAATTCGATTTTTATTTGTAAAATGGGTAAATTATGTGATAAATAAATATTACTCCTCACAATATTTTTTTTCTTTTGTGAAAAATCTTTACCTCCATATAAGGGCCTCCAAAAAAATTTTTATACGGAGCCCCGACAAGGCACGCTACGCCACTGTACAGAAGTGGATGTAATGTATGTAAAAATTGTAAGTAATATATGTATACAATTTTTTTTTTTTTTTTTTTTGATGATTTCTGCTTCATGGCAATCTGTTTTCCAACAATAAGCCACTTCTTTGTTTGATTTCTCAGTTTATGTTTTCCTCAAGAGCCATACTTGTACGAAAATTCCTTTCACACGACTCTCTTGATGTCAAGTGGTAAATCTTTTATGTAGACTCGGTATGTCACTTCTTTTTAACCGGGTATGCTGAAGAGCGCCTTCCCCACTCATAGCGTATGCCAGTTTGTTTACATGGACGGTCAGTTTCTCCTGATATTTCAGGCTGTTTTGAGCTATTTCCTGCCGAACTGTTTTTAGGCCGAGGTCGAGGTATATGTATCTATTACTTATACAATGAGGGATGCCAAACATTGTTCTCAGAGCTTTGGTCTGGAATCTCTCCAAGATATCTATATTGCTATTGCTGGCCGTTCCCCATAGTTGTATTCCGTAAGTCCAGATTGGTTTTATGGTGGTTTTGTACACTAGCATCTTGCTGTTAGGATTTAGTTGTGATTGGCGTCCCAATAACCAGTTCAGTGACCGCAGTTTCCCATCTAGTTGTTTGCGCTTTGTCCAAATATGTTTTTGCCATGTAAGTTTCCTGTCTAGGTGCATGCCCAAGTATTTTGCGTTATTATCTTGAGGGATAACTTTGCAATTTAGCGTTACCGGTGGACATGTTTCTTTTCTAAGTGTAAATGTTACATGTACCGATTTGCTCTCATTGGCTTTTATTCTCCAACGCTTCAGCCACATCTCAACTTCTGTCAGGTGGTTCTGCAGCTGTGATGATGCCAATACTGGGTTGCTATGAGCCGACAGTAGCGCCGTATCATCAGCGTATGTCGCAGTCGTGGTAAAGTCGGTTGTTGGGATATCTGCTGTAAAAATGAGATATAGTATAGGGCCCAAGATACTGCCCTGAGGGACACCTGATTTTATTTCATGTACTTCTGAGAGATCATCGCTGTACTTCACTTGGTAGCATCTTTTATCTAAGTAGGATTTAAGTATTCGGAATAGACAATGCGGGAGATGCTTCTTCAGCTTGAACAGGAGGCCGTCATGCCACACCTTATCAAACGCTTGGCTGATATCCAAAAAAACTGCAGAGCAATATAATTTGTTTTCAAGGCATCTACTAATGGTGTCGATAATACGGTGTACCTGTTCAATTGTCCCGTGTTTTTCCCGGAATCCAAATTGGTGGTTCGGTAATACTGCACTTAGATGTTCTTTCATCCTGTTAAGCAATATTCTCTCAAACAGTTTGCCAATAACTGGTAGCAGGCTGATAGGTCTGTATGAAGTAGCTTCGTGTGGCGGTTTACCGGGTTTCGGCACCATGACTACATTTGCAATTTTCCATTGCCCAGGGAAATGTTCAAGTCTTAAGCTGGCATTGAAGATGTTAACTAATTTCATTACACCTTTATGAGGCAGGTTTTTAAGTAATGTGGCATCAATAAGGTCATAGCCGGGTGCTTTACCTTCCTTGAGGTTCCTTATTTCTTTCACAATTTCTTTTGGGCTGATACTTTTTAGTGGAAGACACATTTGATTCGCAGATTCAAGGTATTTCTTGATTTCCATAGTTTGTTGGGGATTGCTGTCAGGGTGTGGTTGGAAAACTGTTTTCAGATGTTCCGCAAAGACTGTTGCCTTTTGTTTTTCTGATCTAGCCCATCCTCCTTTTTCATCATTGATAGGTGATATGTGGATTTTCGGGCGCTTTAGATTCCTGGTAGCCTTCCACAGCGAGTAGTTTGTGTCTCTCGTTGAATCCAGATTTGAAAGATAGTGTTGAATATTATCATTTTCTAGGGTGCTGATAAGGGCTTTAAGTTCATTTGAGAAGCTATTGAATGCAGTTTTATCACTTGGGTATCCCGTGGCATGCCATACTTTTCTCAAACGACGGCGCTCTTGTATTTTTTCTTTAATATCCTTTGGATATAAGTTATGTTTCAGCGGTTGCCCTTTACCTGTCCTTTTTGGAGTAGCAGAATTAGCAGCAATGTGGATAGTCATATTAAGTTGTTCCAATTGTCTTTCAAGTTCTTCTATTGTATTAATTTTGGTCTTTAGTTCTGTCTCTGTCGTGATAATATTTTTATAGGTTGTCCAGTCTGTAGTGTTCAATTTGTATATCCTTAGGGGCGGTGCTACCAGATTAACTGTTGTAGTAAGATTCAGTATAACTGGTGTGTGGTCAGATGTGAGATCTATTCGTGGTTCTATGTTTAAGTAGTTACTGTCTATGTTTCTAACAATAAAAAAGTCCAATAAGTCTGGGATTCTTTGTCTGTCGGTAGGCCAATAGGTGGGTTCTCTGCCGGAATGACATTCTAACTTCATCTCTTCTGTGGCTTTACAAAGTTGTCTTCCTCTAGTATTGGTGAGCCTAGATCCCCAATTTAAATGTTTGGAATTCCAGTCGCCAGCACTTATGAATCTGTTACCCAGTGTAGAGAAATATTTTGTGAAGTCGTTGGCAGATAGGATGTGTTTTGGAGGACAATACACAGCGGAGAATACCGTTTCTAGTTTGCTGTCTACAAGTTTAATAGATGTTGCTTGTATTTTTTCTGTTCGGTATTCCTCTATAGGGTAGTGTTTAATGTTGCTTTTTATAATTACTGCTGTTCCTCCATGGCCGTTTCCAGTTGGGTGATTGGTTGTGTACACTGTATAGTTATCAAAATTTATGTGTGTCTTCGGTGTGAATCTTGTTTCAGAGATTAGTGCAATATCAATCATTTCTGTTCTGAGGAAAATTTCTAGTTCTTGACGTCGTTCCGTCAAGCCGTTGGCGTTCCAAGTGACTACTTGGAGGTTTCGGGTCATTTTTTAACCAGGCTGCTGACTAGCTGGACCATGCGGTCCATCATTTTGTCCATGATTTTTTCCATCATCGTAAGCATTGAATGTTGTAGTTTTTCAAACATTATGTCCATTAGGTCAGTAAGGTCGGCCAAGTCGTTTTTTGTGTCCTGTTGAGTATATTGTACTTTGGTTTTCGTTGCTTCTGAATAGGTTTTAATTAAGTTTTGATTATCGGTGCGGTTAGTCTTAGAACCCGGGTGGGGATCTGGGTTTCTGATCTCTATATTCTTAGGGATTGGTTTTTCTTTTGACTTAGAGTCAAATTTAAGAATTTTTTCTCTATACTGTTTGTACACTTTGCATCCTTTGTAGCTAGCGGGGTGTTTTTCGTCACAGTTCGCGCATGTAGCTTCAGTGTCTGGTTGTTTAGTACATGTTGTTGTAGGGTGTGCGCTACCGCATTTAACGCAGCGGTAGGGCCTAAAACATTGGTTTTTGGAATGCCCAAATCTTTGACATCTCTTGCATTGAATGATTTCCTTTTTCTTATATGGGGCTTCAAAAGTAATCTTCATGTTATTCAAGTATTTCACATCGAAAATGGCTTTGTTGTTTGACTTTGGTTCTAAATCGACATAAAATACAGGCAACGGTTCCTTTGTAGCTCGATGTCTGATATTGACTATTTGTCTCACTTGATGTCCAATTTCATACAATTCTTTTGAGATTTCTGTGGTATTTTCTGATGCATGGAGTCCGCGTAGTACTACTCTGTATGCTCTCTCGCTTTTAAGCTGGTAAGTATAGTGTGAGATATTATTGGCAATGAAATTCTCTCGAATCGTTTTGTATGTCTGGATGTCTTTAGGAATAATTTTTATGACGTGTCCAGATCTAAGTGTGGTCATGAGGTAAAGATCGCTTTTTACAAATTTGTTTAGTACATCCTTAAGAGAATTTACATTAATTACCCCCGTTACAAAGATGGGTTCTGGCTTTGGTACATACACTTTATCTGTATTGTTGGTTTTATCCGTAGACTCCATATCAAGTAGCTCAAAACTGTTGCGTGTAGGGATCACAAAGTCTGGGGAATTTTTCTGTTTTTTATTTCCGTCGTTGTTAATTGGGCTTGTTTCTTTCCTTTTCTTTCTTCTGGTGGGAATTTCATCCCTTTGCCATTCTTCATGGTCTGAGGTTATGTTGTCACTGGCCGATTGGGTCTCGGTCTGTGAATTCAGATTGTCTTTCTCCTTGTTTTGTTGGTTGTTGCTATAGTCATTAAGCTTTGTTGGCAGAGACGATGTCGAGTTGCTTCTGTTCCGAGTAAACATGCTTTCATGCAAAGTTTGTTGGATCATGCTGTTAGGGTTGGTCGGTTTTTTAGAGTTTGATAGGGTTTGTTGATTATTTGTATTTAATTGGTTCATTTTATTCCCACGAGTAAGGCCGATATAACAGGTCGCTAGGAAGGTGACGCCTATTCTCCCTAGAAGGCTAATACAACGACGTTTGCCAGGTCCGTCGATGTGGATCGTTAGCGACTGGTCTCCCACCAGCCATGCAGTCCCTTGGCACGAATCTCACCGTAGACTTAGGGTGATTTTTTATAGAAGTTGTCTTCTTCATAGTCCGGGCACTTAAGCCAAGACTACCGATCCTGCAGGCAGCTTTCACAGGGTTGCGGTTTGTGGGAGTAATTTCCTACTCTCACTGTTAGACCAAGCTGGTTAGGCTGGTTTGGTCGGGTTATTTCACCGCCGCCCGAGACCCGGCGTTGTTATTCATTTAGCACCACCCAGGGGGTACGTGTAGGGTTGTTGTTTAGGTAGTTCCTACGGACGCGAATAACTCTACCCCCCTGATGTATACAATTAGCTCATATTTTATAATAATTAAACTAGTACCTCTCTCATCTATTTGCACCTACTACCATTTATTTTTGCCACACCCCAAGGTTGACTGGGAGAGAATGCCTGAGGCATTAAGTCCGCCTTTGTACAATATGTGCAAGAAGTCGAAAATTAATAAATTAAAAATCACCTTCAACGCGGCTATGCAATTTATTAACTTCACTGGTACACCATGAGTCTTATCTTGATTTGAATACAATACAACCTCAGCAATATACTCTTTCGAATAAATAAATTATTTTGATAATCGTTTAACAGATGGCGGAGAAATAGCAAAAATACACACATTATGTATTAACATCTATTCTTGTCTGTCATAATCATCTAAAACACTGGGCACTTTATTATAAAACTTACAAAATCATTGTCATTGTTTTAGGAAATAAAACAATTACATTTCAGTAAAGTACGCTTAGCTTAGTTTGCCATCTAGTTGCTGCGACCCTCGCTACGTTAAGTCTAACGTAAGACCCTAAGTTACTGCTTACGCCCGACGTAATAACCAATAGCTTGGAAATAATTGTTTTCTATTGTTATTTACTAATTAAATGAGATCAAACTAGAGTAGAAATGAGAATGGAATTTTAAAAATATAACGGAATCATGTGATCAATAACTAATAGTGAATATATTGTCCCCTAATTTAATCTGTGAGTGTACCACAGATAAAATTATGGGACCATATAAAAGAAAAAAAAATTGGAATGTTACTTTGCTTTTGAAGGATTTTTCAAAAAAAAATTGAAATTATAAGCAAAGTTGATTTATAGACGTTTTTTCAACATTGTTTATGTGATGAAATTTTTCTTTTAAGATTTTATGCACATTTGGTACAGAGTCCAGTCTACCTTTGGGTGATGCAGAGAAAGGAAATACGAGGTACAGCTAAGAATTCTGTTAAATTTTGAATTAAATATAATAGATACTAAATTTTACCGTTTAATACAAAATATATATATATATATTGTATGTATATGTATGTATATATATATATATATATATATATATATATATATATATATACATATATATATATATATATACATTTTAAACGAATATACACATTATATCGCATGCAAGGTGGTTCTCTGTTATTTCTGTGTTTATTTTAAGAAGTGCCAGTCACGTTAAGTCAAACTGTCTTCCTCAAATTCACTTCGTGAACACTCCAACTAAACAGATTTTAAAACCCAAATTGCTATTGCTATTATAACATTATTTTGGATTATATGTGTACGTATTTCTGTATATTTACCGTGGTAAAGCCATGCTTAGGTACGAATGGACCGGCTCGACCGGAGTATCACGGCAGAAAACCGGTAGACAAATAATAATAAACTGGCAACACTCTATGGCAGCTGTAATTTTTTCAGTCCGTAAATAAATAAAATTTTCCAGCTTTTATATTTCAAATTAAAATCACATATATATATCGGAAGCAATATGCATATAAAGGAAACATATAACAAGAAGAAAAACCACAAGAAAAACAATATGTAAAAACTTAAATATAAAATGTGAGGCATGACGTTTCAAATGTCATGTCATCTTTTACAAAAATGAAGAAATTCAAGCTGTTCAATGATAACAAGATCCAGGGCACGAAATGCACCAAAACCATCTCCGGACTCGTCGCTAAGCTCCGCCTCGCTGCCCCCGGAAACCGCATCAAGCATTCCGGCTGTTGTTGAGGCGTCGAGCTCGACATCAAGCGACGAGTTTTTCTCACCGCCGACGTCACCAACACCAGTACGCCGGCAGGGGAGAGGCCGGCCACCGACTTGCTTGGGACCCCGAGGCCAGCCGGCTTCGAATAGGGCCCCCGCTACCGGTGGTAATGTGCATCGCATGAGATGGACGACATCCATAAACGAGAACGTCATGCGAGCATATTTTGTGGCTACAGAGGGAGGAACCAACCTCACTGCGTATCGTAATCATACGTGTCCGATAGTCTTTGTGCCGAAACATTAACAGCTGGTTCAAGTTCCTGAAACAAAGGCGTATCGTAATCGTATGATTACGAAATTTAAAATCCGAGTAGACCGATATACTCAGAATCGTACTTTTCAAAGGGACGAGAGGTGGGTTTACAGAAGATGGGAGCAGCCTGACTTACTGAGTGACACACATCTCCCAGATGTTGAACTAACTAATACATTTTGGCGTAACATCTGGTCGATGCCTGTCGCTCATACTGAGGGTGAATGGATGCGAGATGTTAAACGTTCATGTGAGTCCATTAATACTATGGAGCCAGTAGAAATATCAAGTACAGATATAGCTCGTGCGGTCCGTTCGTTGCCGAACTGGAAATCAGCCGGACCGGACGGACTGCATAACTTTTGGTTAAAGCGGCTCCATAGCTCACATGTGTGTTTGGCATCTCAATTACAATCATGCTTGGAAGCAGGTTCATTGCCCGCTTTTATGACAACTGGCGTAACTCACCTACTCTATAAGTCTGGTAGTGCCATGGACCCCAAAAACCACAGACCCATTACCTGTCTGCCAACACTTTATAAATTATTTACGTCCATTCTGAGAGTGAAGATAACAACACATGTCTCTAAGAACAATATAATCACTTTCTCTCAGAATGGATGTAGAAGTGGGGCACGTGGCACTAAAGAGTTCCTTATTATTGACACGGCTATTAACCAACAAGTTCGACGGAACCGAAAGGATTTAGCGACATGTTGGATAGATTATAAAAAAGCTTACGACTCCGTGCCGCATACGTGGCTCCTAAGGGTGATGGAGTTGTATAAGATTGATACAACTTTATGCACTTTCTTGGAGGCATGTAGGCAGCAATGGAGAACAGTTCTTTGCTATCCAGGATGTCGACAATCTCAGGGTGACGGCGAATTTATAAATATCAAGCGGGGTATATTTCAGGGTGATAGTTTGAGCCCCTTGTGGTTCTGCTTGACTTTGAATCCTCTTAGCACTGTGTTAGAGGGTTCGGGGCTGGGCTATCGTTTGCGGAGAAATGGTCAAGTTATATCCCACCTCCTTTTCATGGATGATTTGAAACTGTTTGCCTGCAGTAATGTCCAGTTGATAAGATTACTAGAGGTAACTGAAAACTTTAGTAAATGTATCAAGATGGAATTTGGTGTAGATAAATGTGCAGTCATGCATGTAAGCAAAGGCAGGATTGTGGAATCTGAAGGAATTGAACTTTCAGATTCCACACACCTTAGACGTCTTTCTGCAAATGAAACGTACAAGTATCTCGGTATGTCACAGGCGCTGGGTATAAATGAACTGACTATGAAGCAATCGCTAAAGGAGCGTTTCTTTGGCCGTCTGAAAAAAGTACTGAAAAGTCTTTTGTCGGGCGGTAATAAGGTGCGTGCCTATAACGGTTGGGTCATACCAGTCTTAACCTACTCCTTTGGCATACTTAGATGGACTCAGAAGGAATTGGACGCCCTGGATAGAAGAGTCCGTACACTGCTAACTGCGTACCGAATGCACCATCCACGTTCATCAGTAATGAGATTGTATATTCCGCGGAAATGTGGGGGTCGTGGTTTCTTGAATGCCAGGACCCTTCATAATCGCGAAATATGCAATCTTAGAGATTACTTTCTTTCTGTTAATGTGGAGGTACACCGGGATGTAATGGCAGTTGATAACGGACTTACTCCGCTTGGTCTAGGAAAAGAGAACTGGCGCAAGCCTGCAATACTTAATGTTAAAGACCGTCAGGAGATATGGAAGAGCAACGAGCTGCATGGACGTTTTTATCGGGCCTTAAACGGGCCCGATGTAGATTTATCATATCATCTGTGTCTTGGCTACGTTTCAGTGACCTCTTTGGAGAAACTGAAGGTTTTATCTGTGCAATTACAGATGAAGTTGTTATGACGAACAATTATAGGAGACATATCCTGAAGGATGGCACAATTGACATTTGTCGGGCATGTCATCACCCTGGTGAAACCCTCAGGCATATAATTTCCGGTTGCTCTCGTCTTGCAAACGGTGAGTACTTGCACAGACATAACCAAGTGGCCAGGATAGTCCATCAGCAACTTGCTCTTAGATATAACCTTGTGGATGTCGAGTTACCGTATTATAGGTATGTGCCCGACCCAGTTCTTGAAAATAGTCGTGCAACATTATATTGGGATCGATCTATCATCACTGACAGGACTATTGTTGCCAATAAACCTGATATAGTGGTGATAGACCGACTAGATCGCCGAGCAATGATTGTTGACATTACCATTCCACATGACGACAACCTCATAAAGGCAGAAAAAGATAAACAAATAAAATATTTGGATTTAGCCCATGAGGTGGTCGACATGTGGGATGTGAGTTGTGCAATCATTGTGCCGATAGTCATATCAGCTCATGGGTTGATTGCCAAGAGCCTCGACCAACATCTGCAGAGGCTCACGTTATACAGTTGGGTGGGTTAAGGGCCTAATGCAGAAGGCAGTCCTTCTTGATACGGCACGTATTGTAAGGAGGTTCCTGTCTCTGGAGCCCTAACCACCGGTAGCTTGGTCCCTGTACCCGATACCGGTGGGGCACTATTTTTTATATTTTTAAATATATTTTGTTTTTATTTTATATTTAAAAATGTAATTTGTATGTTGAATAATGTGAATAAAGAGAATAATAATAATAACATTTATTTGCAGAAATGTGGTTACAGTAGGTGGTTTACAGTATTAAAAGCACGAGACACATTTCGCTATATTTAGGTAGCATGCAAATATTTAAGATTATACAGATAAAATTGGGAAAACATACTAAGATAAAAAACATTAAATTGATGACTTGATTTGCCACTATGTAATAAATATATGACAGTTGAAGAATTAAAAATCTTATTTTATACATTGACTACACTAATGCATTTCTGAAGTGATATGACTGAGAGGAGTTCTTTATTAAAAAATCTTTGACGGAGTAAAAGCATTCTGCAATTAGCCAATTCTTTAATGTAGCACAAAATTTATGATAAGGAAGATTTGTAATAGTCTCTGGTAACGCGTTAAAAATAAGTGGTGCCATATAAACACAACTTACCCTAAAAATGTCTAGGCGAGGTACTGGTAGTTTAAAATACGAGTGAGTATTTTTACCTCTGTTGGTATTATCTTTAAGTTCAAAAAGCTCCTTATTGCATCTAACAAATTTTGCTACTTCGTAGATGAATATACTAGGGACGGTTAACAGATTTTGAGACGCAAAAATGGGCCTGCATGAATCTGACCATATCAAGCCAAATATTGCACGAAGACATTTCTTTTGCGCTATGAATACTCGCGTAATTTCAGATGAATAACCCCAAACTACGATGCCGTAACGAATCATGGAGCAAACATATGCATGGTATATCATTAAGGCAGTTGCAAACATTATCTATGTGATACTTCCACGTCATGTGTTCGTCGACTATAACACCAACCAAAGCTTGCATTGCATCGCAGAGTGAGAGAATGGGGACCGGAGGTCCAACTTAGCACCTCTCCTCTTTCGTCTCCCTTTATCTCCCCTCTCCTCTTTCCCGTACTGTAATCCGCAAAGGCGGGCAACACACTTATGTCTCTTGAGATGCGGTTGTCCATAGGCGTGGTAGTCATTTACCTTCAGGTGACCCGTCTGCTCGTTTGTACTCCTATCCCATAAAAAACATGTAAATTACAAAGCTTTTCTGAAAGAAGTAGCTAGCGATAAAACCTTCGAGTGTATCAGCAATCTGTATATACTTATTTGCTGTTATGTTGTATCTTTTCTGTAGAGTACAGCTTATAATATTGTATTGTATAATTTCGATTATTCCTAGCGAAACTGCACACAGAAAACAAAAACCATTTATATAGCATTAAAACAGAGTTAGTGCCTACAAAGCACGCAATTTTGCGTGTCCATACATAAACACGAACGTCAATATTTTGTTATCAGATACTCCAGTAAAAGCTAAGCTACTGTGGGAGAGCCATGCTTAGGCACGAAGGAGCCGGCTCGACCTGAGTAAACCCGCGACTGCTATCTAACTAGCGACTGATATCACTTTAATTTATCAGACAGTATATATACAGTCACACAGTGCCTGGTTGACTGTAACAGACTTGTCTCCTATAACTTTAGTGGGTCCAAATTCTAATTCGCAATATGTGGGTGTTACACCTCTGCCTACCCTTTAGAGGATACAGGCGTGAGCGTATGTATGTGTGTGTGTATGTGTGTTCTTTTTAAAAACAAAGAAGTTTCATGTAGTGTCCGATTGACAGCAACAGGCTTTCCAGGTGACTAAGGTTAGTGGGTCCAAATTCTGATTAGCAAAATGTAGGTGTTCAATACATGTCTGCCTACCCCTCAGGGATACCGGCGTTAGATTATGTATATAATGTATGTATGTACAAGACTTAAAATTATAATACTCGATTAAGTATTGCTTTTAAAGATAAGGCTTCTTTTGATCGCTTAGCTTTCAAAGCAGCTGTATCCTAACAACTTCTTTGGTCTATATTCTCTAGGCCCCTCGTCTAATGGCGAGCCTCTAACCTTCTACTGCATCAGCATTGAAGTTTTCTGAGTAGTACTCAACTGTAGAAACACCTTTATATTGCGGAGTGAGAAAGGTTACTGAAGGCCAAACTCCTCATCACCTCTTTCTTCTACCCTCATCGCCCTCAAAGGGCACTTACGATTCTATAGTTGTATGTCTCCATGGGCTGCGGTTGTCACTTACCATCAGATCTTCGTCATGGGGGAGAGAAAACTTCTTCACAACTTGTTTTCTGTGAGGCCGTGGTATCACATCGGTCGAGCCGGCCCATTCGTGCCTAAGCATGGCCCCACCACTGTTGAAATTTGACTTTAATCCCACTCTCGTAATAAGAGGTAAGTCTAATGCCGCCTATATCAAAGTACTAAGTAAGCTGAGAGTAGGTACTTTGGGAAAAAAAATGGAAGAACTGGGAATAGATATATTGAAAATGCAATGTGTGGGTAGTTGTGACAATTTGGGGTCCCCAAAACAATCGATAACATTGACAGTAAAGAATTATCTCATGGAGAGAGTGCGTGTTTCTATTGGTAACTGACCTCAAAGTTTAAAGGTCTGTATTAAGCCGGGGATACACATGCCAGTAGCTTGCACACTAGCATACCAGCTCCTTGCAAGTGCCAGCTACAGCCATGTGTATTCACTAACTGACATGCCTGTAACTGGAAGCTAGCTAGTTGCAAGTAGCTAGCACAACATTTGATTTTTTTGCATGCCCGTTGGGGGAGGGGTCGCGGGGGGCTGCTAACCTGGCACGTGTGAATAGACGCGTGTAATTTTGCTACACATTCAATTGCTAGTAACAACACGATTTTGTTTTCCATGTTTGGCCCGCAAGAATAGGTAGACGTACGAAATACTCTCACGAACAGTCCTGTGTATACGCAAGGGTAATACTGGTATGCCAGGGCACAGCATGCATGCCAGTATTACTTGCAAATGTATCCGCAGTGTGCCAGTTACGCGTACATGCCAGTAACTTTCCTGCCAGCTACTTTCCCGATTTAGTGGCATGTGTATCCCCGGCTTTACAGATAATTTTGAATAATCTTCATATGTTTTCAACCGACTTCAAAAAAGGATGAGGTTCTCAATTGGACTGTATTTTTTTTTATGATTTGACAATTTTGTTTGAAATTTGAAATTGGTTCACCCAACCAATTTTATGGTATTTTATTTTTATTTGAAAGTTGGTGCTTCCCGTATGGTCCCATTTTAATTAAGTCCAGTTCTGACAATGGCATCCATGAGAAAACCATATAAGTCTTAAGTTTTATGATAGACATATTGAAGTCGAGTGTCTACTTTTATAGAAAGAATTATAATGCTATTCTATTAATGTATAAACTTTGGTTATGCCATGTGGTTCTATTCAATTCTACCGTGAACCATTATATCTGCATAATAATTAAACAGATTTGGATATGTGATGTATAGTTAGAATTATTACATCATCACGACATAGACTATCATTTAAAAAAAAAACGATTTATTTGTTTTTATTAGTAATTTTACATTTACGTATTCTACAGAAACTATCTAACGTTTTGGTGTTTAATAAAATTAAAAAAATATTTCTAGCAATAGTCAATTACCGTACTCTACTCTGATAGTTAATATTTTATGAAAGAGTCGCCCTGGTTGGTTGCCCCCTATTAGGGTAAATGTGGCTCGTCCGATCAGTTACAGGCCTAAAAGGCAGCACGCAGTGTTCCGTGCGTGCTACTTGGAGGACTGCGACCGAAGGGTGACGGGTGACGACGGGTGAAGTCAATGCCTCGGGGGTGGCTGAAGAATACAATTGTGATTCTCGCCCCCCGCCCAATTATTGGCAAGAAGAGGAACACCGGGGTGGTTTTCAGTCGGTAAGAGTCCGACAGACCCCTTCGCCCTCCCCAATAAGGCGAAGGACATCCATGAGGATCTTTCACCCCGGAAACAAAAAAAAAATGTGGGTGTTTAAAACACCTCTGCGTACCACTTACGGGCAAAAAATATACTTAAATCATATCAAAAACCTTTGGTCCTTAATTTTAAACACAAAACATACACCCACATACTCTTTAAACTCACAGTTTTAACGAGAGCTGTTAATTTTACATTTCGCAAAACAAAGTAAAACAAACATTTCCTCATACAACCGTGTTCCTGTACTAATAAGTGAGAAAGAGATAGCAATTTTATTGTTACATAAGTGAGAATGAGATAAGAGTAGGTCTTATTGTGTCGTCTTCTATTAAAAGGTCAGTAGGTAAGTGTCATCGACCGCTCCCGCCAAAAATAACGCATCCTTGATAGATCGCCATATTTAAAAACAGATTACAAAGAAACTGAGGAATGATCTTTGCTAGTGCCCTTGTTTTTAAACGACAATAATTTAAAATTAAAAAAAAATGTGACAGGCTGATTGTCTGTACATTATAGTTGATTGATAGTACAAAAGCTAATAAAAGGGTAATCTCTATATGAGCAACTGAAGTCAAAACAACCGCTTTTAGAATTTATGTCTGTCTGTCCGTCTAAATGTTTGTACACGCATCATGCAAAAACTACTACATGGAATAGAAAGCAGTTTTCGCAGATCTATTGCTAGCGGTCTAACTTAAAATATTTAACTTTTCCAGTGCAATTGAAAAAAAAACTTAAGAGAAAAAAGCATCGTAAAACTCCTCCGCATCGTGGCCCACTGCGTTCCCAGGAGGCTGGCAACATTACCACGTTAAATGGCAATGCTTTTCCGCTGTGCAAGGAAAAGGACAGCCTTCTGGTCACGAGAAGCATCGATTAGACGTTTAGCTAGTTCCTTATAACTGGAACCAGCACTCTGACCCCACGACCTTAGCGTCTCCACCCCAAAAGGCTCAAAAACATACTTACCCATTTTTTATATTATAGTGCGACAGAAGAACAGACGGTCACCTGATGTTAAGTGACAACCGCCGTCTATGGACACCTGTAACTCGAGAGTTGTAATTGCGCTGTCCGCCTTTGAGGGTGATAAGGGATGAGGGGACGGGAAAGAAGGGAGGGGGATGAGGAGATCTAAAAAGGGGAGGAACAAGGGTGAGGAAAAAGCAGAGGGGGAGTTGGACCTCCGGTCATAAGTGTATTTACGCCGCTTAAGGCCTTCTGCGGACGCAGCAGCAGCGCCAGTGCACCCAGCTGTATTTGGAAGATGTGATGCCGCAGTGGAGTCGCAAGTTGAGACCCACAGCAAAGTTCTACCCATCTTTCATATTAGTAATGTCATAGACAGGAATTGATTCTAAATGCCACGTTTACCAAGTTGCGAGCAAAGCCAATTTTTAATAAATATGCATTTACAGGAAGTAACATTTTTTTTACCGTGCCTTCATTTACTGAATAGAATCATTCATATCTGACTGAGAGTTACAGAGATTTTAAACAAACAAAGAAAAAACTATTCGCCTTCCATTAATTATCTATTTATATATCAGAATCATTAAACGTAGTTTTGCCTACAAACAATACGTCCTACTTACTTTCGTTTCAAGTTATTGTGTGTCCTTTTTTTTTACGTGGGGAAATCCTCATGGACTAGGGGTGGAGCGGTGGAGGGGTGTGCCGGACTTGACCGGCTAAAACCACGACGGTGTTCCTTCCTCGCACCTGCTGCTGAGGGCAGCGGGTACACGATATTCTTCTACAATTACTTAATAACCAATGACAGTTCAAGAGCAGCAAGGGTACTTGATATGAAATGTCATTTTACAAGTATAAAAGTATAATTAGCGAGCGTAAACAGTAGTTCTAGCGAGTCAAGTACAAATAAAATTACAAATAATATATTTGCTGGAATATGGTACATAATAAATGATTGTGTTTACACATATTTTGCCTTGGCCTAGCTTGTAAATATCTTTTAGTCAAATTACCTAAGTTTCATAGTCAGCATAACATATTTGTGCAATGCTCTATAGATTAATTAATTAAAATTGACATTTTTTTTATGTGATTCAGGCAGACGAGCAGGTCATCTGATGGTAAGTGACCGGCCTTTTAGGTAGGAGTACGCTCTTTTCTTGAATGTTTGAAGGTCGTATCGGTCTGGAAATACGGCAGGCGACAATTTGTTCAATAGAGATTTAGTCCTATAATAATTGTATATGTTTTTATAATATAAAAATGTTAATTTACCATAAATTAACATTGTTACTCGGTAGGTGATTATATATTTTTATACACGTATAATCAGCATTTCATTTTAGTAGCTGGAATCTAATTGTCGGTAGACATAGTTTTTCTTTATAGTAAAATTTCATATTCAACATGCTTTTTTACAAATATAGATATTTATAGTATGTACTTACAGGGCAACTGTAAGATTCCAAGCTTCATAAATAGGGGCTTACAACTTTCAAGAAAATCGGCTACACATAGAGCACGCACACATTTTTTTTTTCATCTTTAAAACACTTTCAATTTCCACTGAATTCAAATCCTCCAAATTACAAGACCAAAGCAAGGTTGCATTATATCGTATCGTAGGAGTACGCTCTTTACTTAAAGGTTTGAAGGTCGTATCGGTTCGGAAATACGGCAGGCGAAAATTTGTTCCATACGCTGGTTGTGCGAGGCAAAGAGCTTCTGGTGAAGCGCACTGAATAGTGTCATGGCATCTTGAATGACGTCACAGTCTGTGAAACAAAACTGTTTACACCTGTGTCAAGTGTGAGAAAATATGCTAGAAATGAAAAACAATACGGAGTAACCTGCTCTGTTGTATGAAAACGTCAACAATAACAATGATGTTTTGCGTGGCGTGACGTAACACTTTCTGATTGGTGTTCGCTGTCACGTGACTTAATGTCTATTTTTTCGAATTTATTTTTCAAAATTATTAATAATCTTTAACATTTATGAGAAATAGGATGTTATTTTCTTATCTACGGCTCTTCAGTTATAATTAGAAACTAAATCAAGCAATTTGTTATTAGTGGACACAAGCCTATTATGTAACTATTTTAACAACGCTTAAGTTATTATTTTATTCTCTAGCTATTTTAAAGAATTTTAAGGTTATTTGAAAGTACCAATAATTTTATGTTTTATTTTCAAAGTGTGGTATGTCTCTTTCTTTACAAGGTAGTAGTTTAGACAGTCACGCTTTAAATTGTATTAAAAAAAGTCACAATCACTGGTACGATACGGATCACATATACATATATTTAATGAGCTTAATTATTATAAACTGGATTATGAAGCCTTGTCAATAAGTATTAACCAAGTTATTTAAATAACTAAAGACGATTATTGAATGACGAATGGTTTGATGACCAATGTAGCACAACGGTTCACTCGTCTACAATGTTAAGAGTCCCACATTTTCTATATTATATTTAAGTCTCATTCGGGCCGTCATCCGGGTGCATTTGGAAATTGTATGGAAATACTTTGAGTATATAGGTATTGACAGGAAAGGGGGAAGAGTAAGGGCAGGAATATTGCTTGTACAAATGGATTTTGGAGTGTCAGCAATAACTCAAGCAAGTCAGGGTTAGGCTGGTGCCGTCAAGTCCGAGCCCTCGAAACTGACTATAATTTATTATTACAATTTACTATAATTTACACTATTTGTAATAACCGGAGTGTTTTACGTATAATTTATCTCATATTCTTATGCAGTTACTATTCGTTCCCTGTAAAATACCTGCTCCCAATTTTTCCATCTCTTTCCCAAAGTGCTACCCTATTATGTAAGTGGGTTTTTTTTTGGCAAATGTTGGTGCTTGAAATACCTATACCTTCCATTGCGGTAATATATTCTCTCTCTTATCAGTGTATGTACTTATTTAAGTATACTTTATTATGTATCTAGTATTTTACTACTACTGTTCTAGAATCATCATTACAAGCTATCTTTAGCTGTGGCTTAGTATCATTTCAATGCTTACATTCAGTACAGTACATTGACACAGCTATTTGATAATTAGTTGGCTCAAAATAACATAGCACGGTCTTGTTAAAACTAGCGTTGTCCTACTCTCAATCTATTTTGGTTTCATCTAGTTAGGTCAGCCTTATAGCACAGACGGAAGTGCCTTTCAACGTCCCTCGTGTGTGACATGACTTGACGGCTTTATGTCTAGTTCCTGCTGAATATAAATCTCTTTTTACCCCGCTGCGCAATAATAAGGGTTGCGTTTCTTGAGTGTGTGATGTTTCTTTGTTTGATCGATTTCGACAGAATATAATTTAATTCGTCTTACGTTGTCTAAAGTCAGTAAATGAAGGAAAATGTTCCTAATTCTGTCAGGTTTTATTTTTAACACGTTTAGATGTCTTAACGCGCTTTTATTAGGGTTTTTTTTTATACTATAGGGGGACAGACGAACAGACGGCTTACCTGATGGTAAGTGACACCGCCTTCCATGGACACTTGCAACTCAAGAGTCGCAAGTGCGCTGCGCTGCAAGTGGTGATGAGGGATGGGGGATGCAGGGAGCGGAAAGAGGAGAGGAGGGATGAGGAGATGGAAAATAGGAGAAAGGAGATGAAGGAAGAGAAAAGGGGGGAGGGGGAATTGGGCCTCCGGAAACCTCACTCAATTCGGGGAATGCAACGCAAGCGTTACTTCACAACCGGTTTTCTGTGAGGCCGTGGTATCGCACCGGTCGAGCCGGCCCATTCATGCCTAAGCATGTCTCTACCACTGAAAAAAGGGTCAGCTGTAACTGACTGTGTAAAAAAATCTAGGAAGTCAACTTTAAGCTACTTTTGATTATCGAATCGCATGCAATCATCCAACCTAGGTACATATATATATATTTTATGCGAAAGGGGGCAAACTTGCATACTGGTCACCTGATGGTAAGTGACTACTGCGCCGCCCATGGACTCCCGCAACTCAAGAGTCACAAGTACGTTGCCGGCCTTTTAGGTACGCTCTTTTCTTGAAGGTTTGAAGGGTGTGTTCGACTGGATGGTTGTGCGAGGCAAAACGCTTCTGGAGAAGCGCACAGTGGTGGAGTGCCAATCATCCAGGTGATGGGGATGGATAATTTATAGCGTAAGGCTATGGCAGACACCTGCAGCCGGTATAAGTCTGAATAATCCCTCTTAACACTCCCGTGATACAAGCGATATAGAATGCATAGTGAAGCTACATTTCGACTCAACGCCAAGGTGTCAAGCCGATCAGAAATATCTTGGCAATCGATGATACGGGTCGCGTATAGAATCAATATATGTATGTATTTAAAGTTTATATGTAGGATGAGAGTACATTAATTTAACATTTTAGAGCTGATCTAATGATGGATGATGATGATGGATGGTCAGGAGATGAATAGTTTGAATTTTCAGTTGCTACAAGTAAACCCCCAGAGGTCATTAACTTTCTTATGGGAAGTAGAGAGGATATTAAACTTTTTAACAAAGCGACTTGGAGCGACTATCGCCGCCCATGGACGCATGCAAGTCAAAAATCGTAAGTGCGTTAAGGGTCTTTTAAGTGGGAGTCCAGAAATTGATTGTGATAGAAATATACATAAATACCCAATATTTAAAAATAACATAATATATGTGTGACTTAATATAATAAACTAAATTACACCAAAAATATCTAAAATTAACATATTAATACACAAAAATAAAAAAAACGTCCAATCAATCCATCAAAAATTGGATGAAATAATATATAAAATATAATAATTTGCTATATTGGCGATAATTTGTTCCACAGGGTGGTTATGCTAAGCAAAAAGACTTCTGGGAAAGCGCTCAGAGCGCTTGAGTGGCATTATACAGTTGATAGTGTTGTTGGGGGTGGAAGATTTTTGGCTTTGGACGATGGCAGAAAACTGCAGCCGGTATAAGACCAAAAATTCCTCTGAACTCTTCGCATGAGACAAGCTGTAGAGAATAGAGTATACTCCCGATCAGCTTAATTCGTTGGCAACAATGCCAACGATTTAAGGTGATAGGGAGCATAATGACAATTTATTGTCAAATTAAGATTATTTGTTAAAATCAACTAAGTTATGGTCACCTAGTGCCCGATATTTAATAGTATATTGATAACAATATCCACTGAAGTTACTGACAACAGATAGATACTATTCTTCATTGTCATCAAATACAAATATTTACATGTGTTTATCTGTATTTCGTAGTGTGTTCTTGGCGGTTATAAGTTTTTCCCTTGCTTCTAAATAAGACCAAGCATAACATGGGAGCCTAATAAACTTTTAAATACACTTTACATGCTGCCGTTTGCTCTACGACTAAGCAGAGCTCGTATTATCGTAACCAGATGGCTGCTAAACATTACATATTACTAAATACATACATAATATGAAGATGAAATCACCTAGATACCAATCATTGTACTCATCACATAATTATTTGTCATAGATGGGAATCGAAATTACTATATACGCCTTATCAGTCAGGATTACTAACCCGTAAACTAACAGGCCAGTCACACACACACTTTAAATTGAACCCATAACTTATGATGTTACAGTCAATCACAAACCCAAGTAAAAAGTTTTGAAATAAATAGCTATATCGATGACGTTATAACCAATTAAGCGACGATATATAGTCATAAAGATTCGTTTCGTCATTCTATTTTTAGACGGAAACAACGGCTTGCCCTTTTCTGCGACAAAAATCGTCAGTGTGTCAAACGCCTTACATATAACATTAGATGTTTCTATACTTTAAGGTTTAAGTATTAACATGAAGCGATTGCTTTAAAATTTTATGTGGGAACGAAAATAGAGCCAGTTGAATACCCTGTTTCAGAGGGTAGTGGCCTTTTCAATCATAGGACGGACATACACAGTAGCAGCTTCACAACACAGCTAGTCAGCTTCCTAGAGCTACTGCAGTCTGAGAGCCGTTTCGACATTCGAGACTAGCGGTATCCATTACCACAGCTCAATGGACTTATCCATTTTCTTTACCCCAATTGACTTTCTTTCTTTGCTTTATATGGAAACAATTAAGAAGCTGAGAAAGTGTCAGTCAGGTGGCCAGCCATACCGCTTTCCAAATAAAATTGGAAAAACGCCAGTTAGATGATTATGATGTAGCTATAATATGTAGGGTATCAGAATTAATAAGTGAGTTAAGACGTAAATTAATGGTTCAATACTTTTTGCAGCCATTTGACTACTGATTTTTCCTTAACACGATGTATAATTGAGTCGAGTTTTTAGTTACGCAACGTAAAGTATTAATATTTATATTTTTGCATTATGTTAAAATTCGTGTAAAATATCTGTCATCCCTTTACTGAGAAAAAAACCATCAATGATCGCTGCTGTTTTTTTTTTATTATACTATAGGGGGACAGTCGAACAGACGGGTCACCTGATGGTAAGTGACAACCGCCGTCCATGGACACCCGCTTCTCAAGAGTCACAAGTGCACTGCCCGCCTTTGAGGGTGATGAGGGATGGGGGATGCAGGGAGCGGAAAGAACAGAGGGGGGATGAGGAGAAAGGAGATGAGGGGAGAGGAAAGGGGAGAGGGGGATTTGGGCCTCAGGAAACCTCACTCATTTCGGGGAAAAGCAACGCAAGCGTTATTTCAAAACCGATTTTCTGTGAAGCCGTGGTATCGCACCGGTCGAGCCGGCCTATTCGTGCCTAAGCATGGCTCTACCACTGAAGGAACTATTTTTATTACTTCGACTGGCCTTTTTCCCTCTTGACCCTGACTGCTAAGCCAGAGGTTTTGATTTCCACTCGGGACAAATATTTGTGTGATGAGCACGAATATTTTCTCTATGTCTGGGTGTCATTTATCCGTAATATGTATGTTTTTAGAAATATACAACTATGTTTATCAGCAGACCGGTGACCATAGTACAAGCTCTACTTATTATATTTGACGATTTGGCAAGATGGCTGGCAGGTGCTGGATGCGAGTAACCGAAAATCGATGGAAGTGGCGTGCAATGGGAGAGGCCTATATCCAGCAGTAGAGAGACTGATGATGATGATGATGATGATTATTATTATAATATTTCTCTTTATTTAATTAAAAAAATATATAGCCCTGAGATCTGTGAAGATATTATTATTAGGTTTTTTTTCCTAATTAAATCACTTATGCCTTGGACCCTACGACACAGAAGCGCTCTTTTGTTACCCTGATGTTACATAGATACGACATATGTACAATAGGCCACTGTTTTTCATTATACGCCATATCGTGAAGCCATTTGTCTGTTGAGTACTGACAGAAATGTCACAACCTTTTGTGTCTGTAAAAAATATTACACGAACATTCTCTTTGGAAAATCGTTTATTTTGTTTGCATACATACACACTCACCCCTATATCTCCGAAGGGGTATGCAGAAATGTCACAAACGCGGACTTTTTGTCAACAATATTTAAATCCCTTGCGACTCAAGATTCACAAGAATGCTGTCCGCCTTTTATAGTGGGGGGGGGGAAGAGGGGAAGGGAAACTGACGAGGGGAGAGGAAAGGGATGAGGGAAAAAGAGGAAAAGAAAGAAAGTATTGCTAAACAGCCGGTTTTCTGTCAGGCCGTGGTTATACTCCGTTCGAGCCGGCCCGCACGTGCCGAAGTATGGCTCTCCCACGTTAATTTATATTGTCTCATAGATGACAGACCGGTCTCTCAGTCCACGCGCAGAGATAGGGTGGCCCTATTCTACTCCACTGATAAACACAAGGTTTTCTACTCCACTGATAAACACAAGGTTTTGCAAAGAGTAAGATATTTAAAAAAAAATCTTTGTTTACAGGAATGTCCCGAGGGTGTTGTGCAAGAGGAATCTTTTAAAGATATTTACGCCAAATTCTTTCCTCACGGCAGTAAGTAGATTTTATAATTATTATAATGTTTCAAAAAATCTTATTTTAGTTAGTTTAGCTTTATATCTATCTAACCATTCCGAGAAATTTCACCTTATGTTCACTGCTTTGCTCTTAAGAGTCCTAGTGTGATGTTATACAGCCTAATAATTCCTTAAGCCTTCTTAATAATCGTGCTATCTAGTATAAAAATATTTTCTTTCAAACCGGATTACTAGTAGCTAGTTTAAGACATAAGCACGTTCAAGCGAACAAACTCTGGCTCTTAATAATATTGTTGTAGATTTTTTTTAAGAAAAGTGCACTGTGGCGATCTCCACCTACAGAAATAACACATGTTAACTCCATCTAGCGAAGACGAGCCGAACTACGTAGCAACGACACTGATGACGTACTACGATCTGAATCACGAAAATAAAGTTCTCGCAGTTATAAGTCGTATATATACTTATCACTGCGGCTTATTTTCTTTAGATGGAGATGTGTTTTTTTTATATGTGGAAGTCGCCACATGCACGAAGATAGAAAGACGGAACAGATAGGTCACCTGATGGTAGGTGACAACCGCCGCCCATGTTCATTTGCAACTCAAGACTCGTAAGGGTGCTGCCTACTCATTTCTTGAAGGCAGGTGAAATAGGAAAGAGGGAAGAGGGGATGGGAAAGAGGTGGAGGAGGTTGAAGAGATGGACCTCCGTTACCTTCATTTACCCCGATTCCGTATGCTCTTTCTCTCTCTATGGTTCCCTGTAAGAGATTGCTAGAGTACCATAAGGCTTCCAATTGTATAAGTCACCCAACATTGTACTGCAATTCTACTCTTGAAATGTTTTGGTGTACGCGGTGTGGTAGTTTTCTACTAATAACTTATACTAATTTTGAGATGATACCTCTATGATCCTTTGTGTCTCTCCGAATGGCTATGATCCGTGCTAGGGTAGCCTGGAAGAAGTTGCATACAGCAATAAGACACGTGTATAGCTTTTATTTTATTTTACTGTAAGAATGGTGTACAAATATCTATAGATAGATATTTGTACACCATTCTTACAGTAAAATGTAATAAGAAGACTGCACTACAACCACTTACCTAATCCATCTAATAAATATAATAATCTATAGAATTTATTTAACTTTATAACTCATATTTCTACAATTTCTTTTAGATTCGGCCCTGTACGCTCATTATGTGTTCAAAGCCTTTGATGTCAACTGCAGTGGCGCAATCAGCTTTAGAGTGAGTACTTCTCTTTCATTCATTCGTTTATTCATTCAAACGTTCATCATATTCTACCTAGATTTTCACATGGCAAAATTAAACAACAATGTTTATTTTTAAACTGCGGTGAAATGTGCTCTTTAAATTTAAACTGGACAAACCTTGTTTGAGAACCATTGAATAAAAAAATATTATTGAAATCAGTTCATAAATGACAAACATATCATGTAACATGTATTCTTCATTTCTTAAGCCTTATTTCTTCTGCTATAGAAATTCAAATCTATACATACAAATAAATAAAATTGGAGTGAATGTTTGCAATATTTAAATAACCGCTTTTTGCTAAGTGCATATGGATGTATACACGGTACATATACCAAAACAACATTTTTTTTTTCAATTTTTGTCTGGTGTGTCTGTCTGTTTGTTCCGGCCAATCTCTGAAATGGCTGGACCGATTTTGACGGGACTTTCACTGACAGATAGCTGATGTAACAAGCAGTAACTTTTATTTTAGAAAAAAAAAATAGGACCTCACGAAAAACATTAAAACCAATTTTTTTTTTAATAATATTCAATTCAAAGAATAATTTCATTAAAATTGTCATAAGTATTTCATTATGCGAAATACAGAATTAATAAGTTATCGTAAAATCTGCGAACTGAACAATAACTTTTTGGTTAAATACCACGCTAGTAACAGCTAGTTTTCTATAAATTTAAATGAGAACAAATAGGAAGCATACTTTGGCAGTAGAAAAAAATATCTTTCCAATCGGTTCATAAATACAACGAATTGTGAACTTCACTAAACGCTCGTTTAAAGAACTGAGATCATTTTAACGCTGTTACATTAATGTATGTACACCAACACGCATTACAGTAATGTTTCATCAAAATATTTTTTCTAATAGCAATATCTATGCAAGGTAACTTATGTCTATTGCGCCGCAGAATTTAAACCCGTTACTACTAAGAGATCGGACTGTAATCTATCAGACAGTATGTATACAGTCCTACGGAACCATAAAGACGCCAATAGACTTGCCCCCCATTACGTGTGTAAGACTAAACTAGTGTTGACAAAAAGTATTACTTTGTGCCTACCCTATATAACACTATTATACACATACACTTATATGGTATTTGGTATATCTCTTAAGAGAGTTGATAAATTTATATATGGTTTGCGCGTTCACCGATAAAAAGATGCCATTGGTCGTATCACCTCAATTTGAGAGCACTTCCGTAACTGCATCAGCCAGTATCGGAATCCTTGGCGTCGATATATCAAGCGAAATCCAGTTTCGCGGTCACTTAGAGAGTAAGGCCATATTAGCCTCGAAGAAGCTTGGTGTGCTAAACAGATCGAGACAGTATTTTACTCCGGCCCACCGCCTGCAACTTTATAAGGCGCAGATTCAGCCGCACATGGAGTACTGTTCTCATCTTGTAAGTGTACCCCAGTACCAGCTTCTCTCTCTTGACCGCATTCAACGGAGAGCGACTCGCATCGTCGACTGCCAAGATATTTCTGATCGACTTGACACCTTGGCGTTGCGTAGAGATGTAGCTTCACTCTGCATCCTCTATCGCTTGTATCATGGGGGGTGTTCAGAGGAGTTGTTCGGACTTATACCGGCTGCAGGTTTCCGCCATCGTCCTACGCGACAAAATATCCATCCCCATCACCTGGACGATTGGCACTCCACCACTGTGCGCTTCTCCAGAAGCTTTTTGCCTCGCACAACCAGCTTATGGAACAAATTGTCGCCTGCCGTATTTCCGAACCGATACGACCTTCAAACCTTCAAGAAGAGAGCGTACCTCTACCTAAAAGGCCGGCAACGCACTTGTGACTCTTGAGTTGCGGGTGTCCATGGGCGGCGGTAGTCACTTACCATCAGGTGACCCGTCTGCTCGTTTGCCCCCTATTGCATAAAAAAAAGTTGGTACAAAGGCTTTCGGAGGACTTAACGGAAAATTTTGAGAGGGAGCGTAGTTCGCTGGCCATCCAATTTGGCATGTTGGTATCTCATCTCATTCTCATTTTTGCTAATTTTTTTATAGACAATGCCCGCACTATGATTAAATCCTGTGTCGCGGGGGACTTTACAAACATTAAAACAACGGGCACAAAGAACACCCAAACTCACAACAACAATTTGAGGATTACACAAAGTGTTGTCCCGTGCGGGGTCGAACCCACAACACTCGGCGCGGCAGCGTGGTGGCGGGTGACCACTTAAACCGCTACACCATCCGTGCAGTATGCACTAAGGTTTAGGCACGCTTTTGAAAGCCTCTGGGAAATCTTTTTACACGTGTCGCATGTGCGTGAACTATGCGCAGAAGGCATACAGTGACCTGCGTGTTCATTAAAACAACACGTGCCGGGAGTTGAGTGCGCTGCGTATTATTACATGTGATACTCACGTGTAACGTACAGTGAATATGGCATATTTGCTGACTGTCGACAGCTTCAACAGTATTATGCGAAAGCGTTGTACTTCTCTGTTATATGCAGCCCTAATAACAAAATTATTACAGTATTAGCTGCCTGGTGGGACTCTCCGATCTCAATACGATGGATGTGTCTATATACTTCACTCCAAAATGTCGGACTGTCTCATCCAGCTTAGGTTAAGGAAACTAACAAGAGTTTGTAAGCATTTACCATACTAACAAAATGGAAGGGTATTCTGAAATTTAAAAAATATACGGGCAGTCTTTGGGGACTGCCGAAAGAAGTGAAAACTAAGTAACTCGTGAATTGTATCGTCGAGCTATTAGATTATACACAGTACACATATAGCTCATGCGAAGCGTGCGGTGACGATGACGCGAGTTTCACGCTTTTTGTTCACCCAAAAAGTACTCAATGCGCCTAAAGAAGTTTTCACTTCGAAATATTATTATTATATAAGCATTTGAGTTAAAATAGTATTTAAATGAATAATTTTAGTTTTTGTTTTTCAGAGTTCATTTCATTGCGATAATCTTTAGGCCTTCTTGTTGTTTTGTTTCAATTGGTGCATCAGGTATTTCATAGGCAGAGGATTATTAATCATCATATTTTATTAATTTTTAAAATGCTTGTTCTCATTTATAAATGGGCGAAAGGCGTATTATCGTCAATAAGGCATTTTGAGAATTAAATGTAAGAAAGGAAAAAAGGAAGGATCCTTATACGCTTAAAGGCCGACTGAAGAGTATAAGAAAAAGCTCGAACATGCCTGTAGCATACCTATAGTTCGAACTTGGCTCTTGTCGGTTAATCCGAATACTCCAACAAAAATCTTAGTCTTATTTATGGTACAAATCTGGTTTTGAGTGTTTATTTTTTGGGTTAAAAGCTATATTTTATCTTTATTTTGGAGTTGAAATATGGCTTAAATTGGCTTGAAGTTAGACAGGTTCTGAAACGAAGTACGCCGTGGCACTTACTGCACTTTTAATTGCCTAAACTTTTACTTCGGCTTGAGAATTAATGGCCTGGCTGTAACTTTTAACTAAGTCTAACTAGTTAGTCAGCGCCATCTATTGATGAAGGTACATACAGTTTCTGGGATTTTAACTATCAAATTTAATTTTTGTAGTAGGGCCTACGTCTGTCAACTGGGTACTGTATATAAAATGTCTTAAAGATAACGATCTAATCTCTTAGTCGTATTTCACGACACTAGCGGCAAGTGATGGGGTGGCCTTACTTATATAGTAGAATATTAGTTGATTTTCTTTAAAGAACGTAATAGCCCATAACAAAACATAAGCATCTGGTGACTAAAAGAGTTGTCATGAGTTCGTTTGCCCGATTTTTTTTCTGACACAGGCAAAGACCTGCTTAAAAGTGACCTTACCACCTTTTTTGATCAAAAGCCTAAAAATTTCTACTTGGAAGGCATTATGTCTCTGCCAGCACGTTGGCGACGGTGATAGAAAACGACGGTGCTTATATATTTGAGAAATTATTTGATTACTTAAAAAAATTAATAAATTAGTGTACAAAGATGGCGGGTTTATTAGTTGCCAACATAATATTTACTTAATTGCACGGATACATATTTTTGATTGTCAAAACTAAATAGAAAATGAGTTTAACAATATATGTACGTAAATATCTTAAGAATTAGTGTGGTAAGTTTAGATATAGGTAATATTTTATTAACACACACATACGTTCATGCTTATATTCCGTAAAGGGTAAGCAGAGGCCATAATTTAGTCCCACCAGGGTTAATATCTCTTAGTCACTTCATACGACACCCCATGAAAAGATGGAATGGCCCTATTCTACCAAGTGCCACACAGCATTTAATTTTAATATTACACAAAAATATCATCTCAAGCCTACCGACAGCATTACGTGTACTAAAATGAACTTGTCAGGAAAAAGTAGCAGATTTATTTCATGGTCTCTCTTGGTATTACAAAAGTCTTTGTTTTAAAAGTACGCAACCTTTTGAAGTGATACAAACAGTGTGTGTGTTTGCAAAGCGTTCGAAAGACAAAGTCATGTGAGGCTTTTAGTTAATCGAAAGGTCAACAACTTATGTGAGAGTTATTTTTTTTTATATACTATAGGGGGAGACATGAAGAGATGGATCATCTGATGGTAAGTGACAACCACCGTCCATGGACCCTGCAAGAGTCGCAAGTGCGCTGCCCACCTTTGAAGGTAATGAGGGATGAGGGTAGCGGGGAGGCGGAAAAAGAGAGGAGGGATGAGGAGATGGGAAAGAGGAAAGAGGGATGAGGGGAGAAGAAAGAGGAGAGGAGGAATTGGGCCTCCGCAAACCTCACTCATTTCAGGGTCAATTAGATGCCTCGGACTTCCCGGAATCATTCATCAACTATTAATAAGTACATATTACGTAATAGGGGGGGCAAGCCTATTGCCATTCGGGCAGGTGTGTGTATTTTGGGTAGTTTACTTATGTATGTGTACGGTGGAGTACTTTCTAATAAATTGAACTTTCTTACATTTGAATATCAATATAAGTGTGAGATATTGTCAACTATGGGCTATGAAAAACTCATTTTTTGCATAAACTGACACGTTGATTATATTTTTCACACATGAATCAGATATAATTAGGAAGATGTCTTTTAACAAAGTTAAGAAAAGAAAGAAAAAAAAACAACAATAATATTAAAAGACATTAAGGAAAGTAACAGGTAATAAAGTTTTACCAAAACATGTGTTAAAAAAAATAGGTTTCAAGTGCTGGCTTAGCCATCGTATAGGTGCTCCAGCCGGTCATCGTTGAGTGGTCAGGGTGGCAGCATGGGGCCTTTTCCTTCCGACTGACCCAGGCTCTCCACCCGCTATAATAGCACGAACGTCCTGATGTGCCTGGACGTTTCCTAATTGAGAGTTACCCGAAGGTGGTGACCGCGCTTTTGCTGGCAACATCGTTAACATCAACAGGCGTTAGGAGGGGTCCGGATGCCGTACTAAGCAGTTCCCGGATTCCTCCTATTTTAAGCATATGGCACACCGTGTGGTTTTAGTCGGTCCGATTCTGATACCGTTCCAACGAAAACCCTGGTGACGACCGGAGGGGTTTTTCACACGTTAAAAAAACGGCTGATACTTCATCATCATATATACATATATACTATTTCCATTTCATAAGAAATTAATCACTAGATACTCAGTACTAACTATTTTGATGGGTAGTTTTGGAATCAATCGTTTCGAGCATACAGTTAGCGCAGTGGCTGCCCTATCGAGTGTTGTGGGTTCAATCCCCACACACAAAAAACACTTGTAATCCACAAATTGTTGTTCTGATTATGGGTGTTCTTTGTATCCGTTATTTCAATGTTAAATCTTTGAGTGCTATGTTATACAGAAATGTATACTAGTTTGGTAGTAGCTTTCAAATAAGAGCCACTTTCCTTAGCACGCAGAAGACTATTTTCGACAGTAACTATGCTCAAAATTCTTTCCAGAAGTAATAAATACTATTTACATGAAGTATTTAAATTTCCATAACAACATTTCCTTGAAGTACACAATTTTGGAATACTTCCAAAGCCTTGAAAATCGCGGTAGCTTGGAAAATGTTTTGTTTTAATAACTTGCAAGGTTATGTAAGGTAATCATGCGTTAGAAATAGCTAGGATAGAAGCAAGCTAATAGTTATAAAATTGATAATGGCTTGATACCCTTTGACTTGACTATCGTCTAGAGGTTCCTGACAGCTAAGCCAGAGGTCGCAGGTTTCATTCCCAGGACAAATAATTTTGTCGATCATTTGTTTTGTGTCTGGGCTTAATTTATTTATAATATTGTTGTGTATTTAGAATATATAAGTATGTTTATAAGCAGTCTGGTCGCCATAGTAGAAGCTCTGGTTAGTTTAAGATCAAATGGCCGTGTGTGAGATATAAGAAAATATTATCATTAGTGATTGAACAAAATTATACTTGTTGCAGTTTCTTACAGTCCTGTTGCTAAATACTGTAGTGTAATTTTTTATAGCCTTTATTCCTTAATAAATAAATTGTACAATACAAGACGTTTTTTTTTTAATTTAAGACGTTGTTTGTAAATAAAATAATTATTATAATTATTTATAATAATAATATTTGTTCTTAATATTTATTTTATTTACCGTACCCATGATGTCATACTTTATTTATTTTGAAAAGGAAAGATTTCAAAAGTTTTTGTTACTAGATGTTTTAGTTTATATATTTTGCATGCTTTTTTTATTCGAATTCCGTATGGTTTCCTGAGTGGTGTGTCACTGAGATTAATGGATTACTGAGATTAATTTAGTTATTAGTGTTGCATACTTGTTTTTAAGGTAAATTTTGTGTATAAATTGTTTACTTACACACATTAAGTAAGTTCCAAAGATTGATGAATACATGAAGATGCTTACATGTTAGCAAACAAATAAAAAGTAAATATAACATAACTCTGTATAAATAACCCAAACAATTTCATAAACCATGTTCAACCTAGCTTCTAAATTATATCATACCGCTGCTTTTAAGTTTTTAACCGTAGTGATGCCTAAAAACTTGAAGTCAAATCATGCGATTTGTAACGATGTTATTCAGGTAGGTACACCGCGATAGTAATATACATACATACATACGTTCAGGCCTGTATCCCTTAAGGGGTGGGCAGAGGTGTATAAAACACACACATATGTGTCAAAAAAATATAATATATGTCAAAAATGTGCTTGGCAAATTTTGCTTTTACACCACAGCTATCCAAATATGGTATGGTTAAATTTTATGAGCTTTGTGTGTAACCGACAAATAATTGATTTAGCTTGAACAAAAATTTACACAAAGATTTACACAAAGTGTTGTCCCGTATGGGGTTCGAAACCACAACGCTAGGCACGGTAGCGTGGTAGCGAGGTGACCACTTACTGCGCCATCCGTGCTATCCGTGGTATTCAATCGCGTTATATAACAGAGAGATGGCGTTCAATAGAATGTATTTCAATTTCTATTCTAAGCCAAGATAATCGTTTATCTATAGCTATTGCGAAATGAACCAAAAAAGATCCAAACCATCATATTGTTTGCAATTAGTATTTTTTTTATATTTGCCTACCAAAATGACTCCACTCTGCCTGATGGAAAGCAACAAGTGGAGTCTAAGTGTGGTGGTCACCATCCTCATTGCAAGTTTAGTCAATGCAGCATGGTGACCAACACTATGGCTGCCTGGTGAGATGTTTTTTCACGCCCCGCTTAAAATATTAGTTACAGTTGTTAGAACTAGTGTTTTACCCGACTGCACAACAAGGAGGTGTAGTCCCCAATAGTAGTAGTCCTTTCTTTCTGTCCCTCTCTCACTTTCAGTGTACTCCGAATTTTCTCATCATATTCCCAAAATGGCCTGATGATGGTAATAGGCTTGCCCCTATTACGGAAATGAGACTATAGTCGGCAAAATGTATGTATGTGGTTGCAGGTGTGAATGTATGAATGTGTGAATAGTATTTTAAAACCATCCGTGCCAAGCCGAGGTGGGCAGCTAGCAAAATATGTAGGTATAAAACCCAATTACATTATAACTTGATAAAACGTTAACAATTCACTTCCAAATAAAACAATTTCCGTGATGTGTTAAAAAAAATACGGATTTATGCGGTAATAAACATAACAAATCCCATTTATTTTTATATAGGAAACAGGAAAAGGGAGATGGGGGAAAAAGGGAAGTTGGACCTCCGGAAATCTCACTAATTTCGGAGAAATGCAACGGAAATGTTGTTTCACAACCGGTTTTCTGAGAGGGCGTGGTATCGCACCGACCGAGTCGGCCCATTCCTGCTTAAGCATGGCTCTACCACGTATAAAGCCATTTCCCAAATTGTCCCAGTGTCCCTCTATTATTCACTACTTCACAGCTTACTCCCTCTCATATCCGCTTTCCCACAGTCCATCCATCTTTTCTTTGGTCGTCCTCATCACTTGCAGTCAACTACCTATGCCAGTCTCTAAAGAATACAGCGGGATTGTATGTATCTATGAATATTTAGGTATAATTTTCGAGAGTGCACTAAAACTGACAAACATACAAAGTTACAGATATGCAGTTAGTACTTATGTATGTTGATTTAACAACTTGAACAATTTCAATCCTGCGAAGTTTCGCAATAAATGCAATGCGACACTACTAAAACTATGAACTTGGGATATTTTATTTTGTATCCGAATTTCTTTTAAGGATGTATGTACTCTTAATTTGGCTCGGATCACTCGGCTACAATCAGTTCGAGTTACAGGTATGCGTCTCCGACGTTAGCGAACACACTTGTCAATCAATCAATGTAAGCAATATCTATTACTTCCCTTCAATAGTTGTGCTCCCAATTTCCATTAGTCGTCCTATCTTCCCTCTATCCCTGTCATTGCCACTTCACTGCTTATCCTGCATGCTATGTCGCTTACTTTTAGCTCTCTGTCGGATGATTTTATTTAATTTTTTATCATTCAAGGAAACTTTCAGTTCTTCTTTAGTCTACTACACCATAATGGGGGCAAACCTACTACCTATTCTATGAAATCTTGCATAAAAAGAATTCTTAATTTGGCGTCAATAATTATAACACAAGTCCCATTATATGTATCGTCAACTAATAGCTTATTTCCTTAGCTCAGAACAGTAAACCCCTTGTAGCTCCAAATACGTTTTTTTTTATGGGACGGGCAAATAAGCAGACGGGTCAACTGATGATAAGTGATTACCACCGTCCATGGACACCCGCAACTCGACGGTCATAAGTGCGTTGCCGGTTGCCAATTTTAGGTAGGAATACGCTTTTTCTTGAAGGTTTTAAGGTCGTATCGGTCAAATAGGGCAGGCTACAATTTTTTCTATAGGCTGGTTATGCGAGGAAAAATCTTCTGGAGAATCGTACAGTGGTGGAGTGCCAATCATCCAGGTGTGATGGGGATAAAAAAATTAACGCGTAGGATGAGATTAGAAAATGGGTTGCCAGTGTCAAAAACAGGATGCCCCCGATTAACTTGATACTCAGTTTCCAATTATTAAAATTAATTATTCAGTTCTCAGTTTCCTTAGTTCTACTACGAGTATATCTGTGTGGTGACCTCCACATACAGAAAAACACATTCTAACTCCATCTAGCAAAGACAAGCCGAACTACGTAGCAACGACACTGATGGCGTAGTACGATCCTGAATCACAAAAATAAAGTTCTCCCAGCGATAAATATATAGTGTATATGACTTCCCAACATCAAACGTTGGGCCGTGGTCCGCCTGGCACGATCACCTCGCCTGGTTGGAGGATCCTCCCTTTGTGTTGGAGGGACCTAACATCCGTTTCTTCAGAACTCTGTTTTAAATACTGAGCTTTCTTTACACAAAGAAAACCATTTCTCAAAGTAGAAAATAGCAATATGTGATTTTACAAGAAAAGGAGTGTTATGATCTTATTCAATTTCAGGATGCATGTATGTATACGTTTGTTAGTTTCTTTATTACACTATAACTTATGTACATATATATCATCCTTTATCCCCTAAGGGGTAGAGGCAGGAGAGGTGTACCAAACGCAGACATTTCGACAATTAGACTTGGGTCCCACTAACATACTAGAGGGAACATCTATTACCGTCAAACAGGCACTGTATGCCTGTATACATACTGTCTGATAGATAACTGCCCTACCCCTTTATCACATTTTACGACACAAATGGGTAGAGATAGGGTGACCCGATTCTACTCTATATTTTTATTGGCTATTGGGTACTTTGGTATTTATTTATTTTAATTAGTATCACATACACGTGTTCTATAGGAAGTATTTCTTATACTTTAGACATAAATCTAAAGTAATAATCTAAGCTAGGTAAGTGCGATGGATATCAGTTTTTGCGAAAAATGCTCTTAAATTTTTCTACTATATTATAAAGAGTAACGGCCTGTACCGGTGTATGCCGAAGGAGATGAACACGCTATATCTATGATCAAAACAAGAGCATTACAGTGAGTAGTATATTGAACATGAATGAGCTACTGGAACTGTGGAGTTAGGGAAAATTTATTTTTATTTTAGTGTTGGTGTTATTTTTTTTTTTTTTTTATTTAAGAGCAATAGTGGTGGTTACGCCAAATTATTTATCTAAATAAATTATTTCAATACTGATTACGTGTGTATATCCTTGATCCTTGACTGCCTTTGTTTGTTGTATGTACAGTTTTACAGTCCATTAAAAATTGATAACATTAAAACCTATTTGGCGCGACCGAATTCGGTTTATTTTTCTGAATTAGAAAATATGCTATTTGTTAACTTTTTTTTTTTTTTTTTTTATACTATAGGGGGACAGACGAACAGACGGGTCACCTGATGGTAAGTGACATCGCTGTCCATGGAGACTTGCAACTCAAGAGTCGCAAGTGCGCTGCCCGCCTTTGAGGGTGATGAGGGATGGGGGATGCAGGGAGCGGAAAGAAGAGAGGAGGGATGAGGAGATGGAAAAAAGGATGAAGGAGATGAGGGGAGAGAAAAGGGGGGAGGGGGAATTGGGCCTCCGGAAACCTCACTCAATTCGGGGAAATGCAACGCAAGCGTTACTTCACAACCGGTTTTCTGTGAGGCCGTGGTATCGCACCGGTTGAGCCGGCCCATTCGTGCCTAAGCATGGCTCTACCACTGTTAAACTTAATGTGTTATGCGAGTCTTGTGTTATAATTACGAGGGTCACACTTTTAAGAATTAAAAATAACGTAATGATATACCAGCTAGGTAATATTTTTATTGCTTTTCTTATGAGCATATTCTAAAAACTTCACTTGTTATTGAAGCCTAATAACTAATGTTTTCTATGCAAGGGGTCATGGAATAGGTTATAGGTTTGCCCCCATTATGGTGTTGCAAACTATGCTTGAATTTTTTTTGAAGGATAAAATTCTAAACCTTCTAAACCAGGAACTAAAGGAACCAACGTAGCACGCAAGATAGGCATACTGGAGTGGCAATCACATAAGGCCGTTGGAGCAAACAGGTACAAGAATGGAGACCACTTTTGAAAGCTGATTGCGAAAGGCGTCGGACCGGGTGCTCTGGTGCAAATTATGAGAAGGGCCTGTCCCATCAATGGACTCCAATAGCCTGAATGATGATGATGATGACGATGTTTTATCATATTCTAATTGGCAAAATGTGGGAGTTTAATAAACCTCTGCCTGTCCCTTCAGAGATAGAGGCGTGAACATATGTATGTTTGCCATTTACCTCGAGTTTCGGATTTAGCCTGCGTACATCACACCATACCATGTACATATCTAACTGCCAAAATGTGAGAGTTAAATGACTGTATGTGTTGTAGAAATATATTTATTTAAAAAGCATTGTGTATAAAAGATAAGAGTATATGTATAATATAAAAAAATGTATATTAAAAAAATAATTCCCATTCATTTTATAGATTTTATAAGATATATTTTTACGTATCTTTGAGATGTTGTTTCATATTTTTATAAGAACTTTTCTTACTATTGTTGACACAACACAAGTTTATTCTATTAATTCTTTTAATATCTTTAACGTAAATGAAATGTTATTTCAATACTGACTTACTTGTTTATCATTATTGCATTGTTAACAACCGTGAAACGACTAAGAATTTTAAACAACCATAATATTAATTGCCATTGTCATATAGTTAAATTCATGTGAGCCCCGTCTAGAAAACACTTACGTAGTTAGTCAATTTTCAAGTTGAATTTGCAAATTATCAACTATCAGACTCTCACGTCGGTAGAAAGGGCACGCAGGGGTGTATTAAACATTTTTCCAGTTAGATTTTAGTCCTACTAAGGGGGCAAGCCAATTGCAGTCAACCGGGCACTTCAGGAATTACGAATTAGAAATTAGGAGTGAGGAATAGTGAAATAAGGGATCAGTGTGGGGTGAAAGAGGATGTATTGACTAAAATAGAAAAAAATATGCTGTACTGGTTCGGGCACAACGAAAGGATGAATGAAAGAAGATTGACAAAAGGTATTTATATGGCAGAGGTAAGTTCAAGACAATCTAAGCACAGGCCAGCTCAAGTCAGTACCTTTAACCGACGAGCCTGTATGCGGAACGGAATGAAAGTTAAAGAAGCGAGAAAGGTATGTCAGAATCGTAGCAAATGTAAGGAAGTGGTCTCTGCCTTTTCCTATGGGAAAGAGGCGTGATATTATGTATGTATGTAAATTAGGAGTACATATATTGAAAGGGAAAGGATGGATGGATTTTCGTGTAGACCTCGGTATAGCATACTTGTTACTCAAACTGCAAGTAACCTAGCGGTTCGAGACCTCTACGCATATCACGAGTACATCCTTAAAAAATTGCCTTTACAAACTAACAGATCTCAAGTTGAAAGTTTTCGTGGTGTCTCTTTGCATTTATGGCGAAACTTCGAAAGTTATTCCTAATGCTGGAGATGTCTTCTTGTTTATTCGTTTTTGCAACAGCTAATAAACTATAAATCTTGTTCTAAAGGTTAGATTGTAACTAGCAATCGTAGTTATTTGGCGCTAATTCACTATGGTTAAAAAATTAGAAACAGCGCTATGCCATAATGCAGTGGCTAGGTTGATAATAGTTTTTAAGATTAATCGTAAAATATATATAGCATACGTATATGCATACATCATCCGCTAACGCCTGTATCCCTAAGGAGTAGGCAGGAGTGTATTAAACACCTACATTTTGACAGGAATTATGCAGGCTTTTTATGACACCCACGGAAATAATAGAGTGGCTCTAGTGTACTCACCGAGAATCACATGGCATTATGAATATTTTGTCTATGGTATGCGATTTTTTACATCGTAGATTTATCTGTTTTAAATTAATGAAGCTCAATCTCGAGTTTTTTGTTAGTTTAAGGGATAATATCTGAAACTTTCTGTCGTATTGGAAAATCGATCTTGTTTTAAATAGAGTTTGTGCGTTTTGGTATTATAGGCTCTAGAATATTACACTATATTTACATCACACTATATTAAGCAGCAGAGCACTATCAAATTGACGCGAGGTTAATTTAATTCAATCAATTATATCTTCAGACATCTCACACGCGGCCGTCTGATCCCAAAGTAATCTGAGCTTGTACTATTTTAACCAGACTGCTCATAAATACACTGATATGTTTCTAAATAAGTACACAAAATTTTAATAAATAAATTACACCCAGACACTGAACAAATAATTATGCTCATATCAAAATTATTGGTCCTCGGTGGGAAAACACACGACCTCTGGCTTAGCAGTCAGGACTAACCACTACACAAACAGCCAGGCCGAAGAGTATCAAGTATTTATAATTTTATAAACAATTATTTTGCTTCTATCATAGCTATTTCTAACCCATGAACACCTTACGTAACCTTGCAAGTTACTACAGCCAAACATTTTTCAAGCTACCGCGATTTTCAACATTTTGGAAGTATTCCAAAATTTTGTACTTCAAGGAAAATTTTGTTATGGAAATTTAAATTCATCATGAAACTATTATTTATTACTTCTGATAAGAATTTTAAGCACGTGTATTGTTTAAAATGGTGTTCTGCCATCTGAAGAAAATGGCCTTGAAATATTTGTGCAATTTTATTTTAAAAACAATTATTAATTCCTGTATTGCAAAGGACTTTACAAGCATTCAAATAATGGTTTTAGTCGGTTCGAGTCCGACATACCAATGTCGGACTCGAACCGACTGAAACCACACGTGTTCCGCCAAATAGTTTTTGCGTCGCCAGGAAGGCGTCGCCAAGGAATGGCAGGGAGGGGCAGCTGCTCCCCTCTAGAGATTCTAAAAAAGTCTTTGACTTGACTTGCTTGATCGAACTCGTGAAGCTTTACTAGTTAGACTCTTTACCGTTAACATTACAATTTTCACTTGAAAAGCTTCACTCTCTCGACTCTACCTACAATTCATACTTTTCTCATTCCCCATATCAACTTGCCCCCCCTGGGCCATCGGCTGGCGATGCCCTTGGCCTCAGGTGTACCCTAGAAAGGAAGTTCCTGTGTATTCCGGCAGTATAAATAAGTGCCTGCCTGTGACGAGCTTTGTCTTATTTAAAAAAATCTCTTAAACAGACAAACAATCCCACTCTTTCAACACACCAGATACTTATAAATAAATTTGGTATAATATATAACAGGATTGTTTTGTAAAAGACTAAAATTATGTTATAAAAATGACGTCACCACATCTTTTCCCGTGGGTGTCATAAATGGCGGCTAAGAGATTGGACTTGTGTCTTTAAGACAGTACAGTGCAATAGTGCCCGTTTGATAAGCAATAGGTTTGCCCGCTTTTACATAAGTTAGACTAAATTATTCTAGTAGACAAAATGTATGCGTTTAATGTGTACAGCGTATATATGTATGTCAGATCGCATGAAAAACGTATTAGGAACTCTTAGATTTGACAGTTAAAATCCTAGTAAATGTTTATAAGTGTTCATCAATAGATGGCGTTGACTATCTTAATTTAAGACAACTATTACTATTATTTTTTTTTTTATTAAAAAGTATACTAGCAACGTGGGTCACATATTACTAGTATTCTTGTTAACCCCCCCAGCTAAGCTATATGCTTGTGTTAGGGGTGGGCTTACGACGGTAGTGTACTAGGCGGGGTTTGAACACGCAACCACTTGATCGCAAGTCCGACGAACGAACACAAGTTCCACTGCACCTGCCTCCACACTGTAGGACTGTATACATATTGTATAATAGATAAGTCTGATCCATTAGTCGTCTAACAAAATCTTGTTTCAATACGGAACGGTCGAACATCCAAACCCTTAATCCTAAAATTGGCACTGGAATCGTTTTATTTGGATTTAAATGACAGACAATTCAAAACCAGTACAAACCTCAACCTGGCATAAAGCCAGACTCTCCGATTTAGACCATAAAGTTATCCGTTTTGTGGTTTTACTGCTGCTCTTTGGTTTATTTTCTAAAAGTAATTGTTTTTCAAACATAAATAATCATGTTTATATTCATAATATTATGGTATACTATCTGCGCCCGACAGACGTTGTCCTGAAGTTGCAGTATAGATAAATAACCTAGATACCGACTGCAGCGCCATCTGCCGGGCTGATTTGTGAATCTAAACCATTCCCAGATCCCCTTGAACACACACAAAAAATTTCATCAAAATCCGTCCAGTCGTTTGAGAGTAGTTCAGTGACATACACACTCACAGAAGAATTATATATATAAAGATATTCAGGCAAAATAGGCGTGGTAGCAAGCACCATCTACACTAACATATTAACTTTCAGATACCTTAATATATAAATATATATATATACAGTCGTGGTCAACTAATTAAGGACATTCAAGATAGTGGACAGCAATAACCGGCTATGTACATATAAATATAAAACCCTGTTGATTTCTCAGTAACTATTATTTGCATAATTTGATCCGATTATTATACTATAAATGGCTGTAAATAAAAGATTAAATAAATATAAAAAAGTGTTTAATATCAAAGGTTAACCATGTATTCAATTTAAGGTACAATTCTGTAGCTGGACATTTAATTAAGAACAGTAAAGTAAAATGAAAAATAGAGTTAAACAGAACTAATAATCTGCAGTATTTTAATTTCTTTAACAACTTCATTTTATTACGGGTAAAATCAGTACCCAGTAGCAAAACCTTTGTTAGTAATTACCGCTTGACACCGATGTGGCATAGACATTATCAGTTTCTGACATATTTCAACAGGAATGTTTGCCCATGCCTCACAAAAAGCTTCATTAAGTTCATCTAAAGTTGTGGTACGATAAATGGCAACTTTTTTCTTAATTTCGTGCCAAAGGTGCTCGATTGGGTTGAGGTCGGGGCTATTTGCTGGCCAATCTAGCACTGATACCGAATGTCTGTTAAGAAACGACTTGACGGAACGGGCTGTATGTTTTGGGTGGTTATCATGCTGAAAAGTCCATATAATAGGAAGATGTTCCTCAGCATAGGGAAGCATGGTTTCTTCTAATATTGCCTTGTATTTTTGTTGGTCTAAGTTACCCTGAACTTTCCTCACAGGTCCCACTCCACGTCCAGAAAATGATCCCCACATTTTAATGTTTCCTCCGCCATGTTTCACCTGCTTTTTTGTGAATCTTGGATTCATTTCCGCTTTTACAGGACGCCGTACGTATTGCCTTCCATCTGAAGAAATCAAATTAACCTTGGTCTCGTCAGAGAATAATACATGTTGCCATTGGTCGTAGGTCCAATGTCCATATTTACGTGCAAACGCCAAACGTGCATTTCTATGCTCTTTCTTTAACAACGGTACTTTGCGAGCCACTCTTCCGAACAACCCTGCTTCTACCAGACGTCGTCGAACTGTCCTCGCTGATACACTGACTCTTTCGTCTGCCCCAAACACTTCATGTTTAGTTAAAATAGAGCCTAGAAACGGATCTTTCTTAGCTAACCTGGTTATCATTCTATCTTCTTGCGGAGTTGTTTTTCTCGATCTTTTTTTTATGGGCACATTTAAAGTTGTGTTATTGCGCCTGAAATGTTGCACTGCATTGCATACCATAGTTTTTGAACAATTTAAATATCCTGCTATCCTTCGGTATGACCAACCACGCTCGACAAACTTCATGATAATTTTTCGTAGTGTTGCATCGCAACTTTTATTTTTGCCCATTGTTCTTCAAAATAACTCTCAAAACTTGAAATTACAAATTTAGATTGCCGATAAAACTACCACAAAGAATAGGAGAAGAAAGAAAATAATAATTGAGATTCAGATTTTGAAACTAGAACGCAATATCTCAGTGTCCCTAATTAAATGGCCAGCCAGCATTCTTTGAACAAATAGCACTGTGATCATCTATCAGCTATACTGTAAAGAGGTTTAATGTTTAAGAAGTTGTTATTGTTTGTATAATTAGGCACATAAATGACTAATTATACTTACATGTAAAAGATGTGGAATATTGTTTAGACTCGTTGGAAAATAAAAAATAAATTCACAATTTGGATTAACTAGAGAGTGTCCCTAATTAGTTGACCACGACTGTATATACAGTCGTGGTCAACTAATTAAGGACATTCAAGATAGTGGACAGCAATAACCGGCTATGTACATATAAATATAAAACCCTGTTGATTTCTCAGTAACTATTATTTGCATAATTTGATCCGATTATTATACTATAAATGGCTGTAAATAAAAGATTAAATAAATATAAAAAAGTGTTTAATATCAAAGGTTAACCATGTATTCAATTTAAGGTACAATTCTGTAGCTGGACATTTAATTAAGAACAGTAAAGTAAAATGAAAAATAGAGTTAAACAGAACTAATAATCTGCAGTATTTTAATTTCTTTAACAACTTCATTTTATTACGGGTAAAATCAGTACCCAGTAGCAAAAACTTTGTTAGTAATTACCGCTTGACACCGATGTGGCATAGACATTATCAGTTTCTGACATATTTCAACAGGAATGTTTGCCCATGCCTCACAAAAAGCTTCATTAAGTTCATCTAAAGTTGTGGTACGATAAATGGCAACTTTTTTCTTAATTTCGTGCCAAAGGTGCTCGATTGGGTTGAGGTCGGGGCTATTTGCTGGCCAATCTAGCACTGATACCGACTGTCTGTTAAGAAACGAGTTGACTGAACGGGCTGTATGTTTTGGGTCGTTATCATGCTGAAAAGTCCATATAATAGGAAGATGTTCCTCAGCATAGGGAAGCATAGTTTCTTCTAATATTGCCTTGTATTGATGTTGGTCTAAGTTACCCTGAACTTTCCTCACAGGTCCCACTCCACGTCCAGAAAATGATCCCCACATTTTAATGTTTCCTCCGCCATGTTTCACCTGCTTTTTTGTGAATCTTGGATTCATTTCCGCTTTTACAGGACGCCGTACGTATTGCCTTCCATCTGAAGAAATCAAATTAACCTTGGTCTCGTCAGAGAATAATACATGTTGCCATTGGTCGTAGGTCCAATGTCCATATTTACGTGCAAACGCCAAACGTGCATTTCTATGCTCTTTCTTTAACAACGGTACTTTGCGAGCCACTCTTCCGAACAACCCTGCTTCTACCAGACGTCGTCGAACTGTCCTCGCTGATACACTGACTCTTTCGTCTGCCCCAAAAACTTCATGTTTAATTAAAATAGAGCCTAGAAACGGATCTTTCTTAGCTAACCTGGTTATCATTCTATCTTCTTGCGGAGTTGTTTTTCTCGATCTTTTTTTTCTGGGCACATTTAAAGTTGTGTTATTGCGCCTGAAATGTTGCACTGCATTGCATACCATAGTTTTTGAACAATTTAAATATCCTGCTATCCTTCGGTATGACCAACCACGCTCGACAAACTTCATGATAATTTTTCGTAGTGTTGCATCGCAACTTTTATTTTTGCCCATTGTTCTTCAAAATAACTCTCAAAACTTGAAATTACAAATCTAGATTCCCGCCAAAACTACCACAAAGAATAGGAGAAGAAAGAAAATAATAATTGAGATTCAGATTTTGAAACTAGAACGCAATATCTCAGTGTCCCTAATTAAATGGCCAGCCAGCATTCTTTGAACAAATAGCACTGTGATCATCTATCAGCTATACTGTAAAGAGGTTTAATGTTTAAGAAGTTGTTATTGTTTGTATAATTAGGCACATAAATGACTAATTATACTTACATGTAAAAGATGTGGAATATTGTTTAGACTCGTTGGAAAATAAAAAATAAATTCACAATTTGGATTAACTAGAGAGTGTCCCTAATTAGTTGACCACGACTGTATATATGCTCAAAACCCTTAATCGTGTTAACGGGAATTAACTCGATCACTTAATAGGTATTAACTACATAACTTTAAATTTCCTGACGTTTTGATTTAATTGCACTGGCTATGGTCACAGGCTGTTTATGACTATGGCCAGTACAACCTGGTTAAACATTATGTTCACTGTTGTGTGCTAGGTAATATTGATGAAATAACACTGTCGCAAATTGCAAAATGTTACTCGATTATATTTCGTTCTGTTTTACGGGTGGAAGATATGAATGAATCTTTGCCTTTTTCAGGAACTGCTAGTGACCCTCTCCACACTCCTCCGCGGTTCTGTCTACGAACGCCTCCGCTGGGCTTTCCGTCTTTACGACGTGGATGGTGACGGTGCCATAACCAAACAAGAGTTGGCCGAGGTGGTGGTAGCAGTGCACGAGCTGCTAGGAAGGCGGGCCCCTCCAGGGTCACCAGCTGCAAGGCTAGATGATGCAAAGGCTAATGAACAGGTGGGCAATGCTAATAGGATTTAGGGTCAGTGATTCGTCGCGTTGAAGCCCGTGTCATCTAGTGAAAATACTTTTACGAACTTATTTGAATAATAAATGATTTTACATATTGTGCTCTTGACGTTGATACGCTATTAATACTTCTATAAACCATATAAGAAAGTAACCTTATAAGCCATATTAAAGCCGGTATTAATCTTTTGAAGCAATATCTCTAGTTTTTAAAAGCGTCCATTAGTTACGTGGAACATAAAATCTTAATAAAAATACAATTTACTAAATCATTTGTCACCGTTATAACCTTGTATAATTAACATATAAAATATCCTGATGATGCCTAATCTTTTATAATCTAAGGTGATCTTTTATATTTTCTGATATAATCCTTTATATTCTTATATGATATAATCTTTTAATAATGTTTTCACCGTTTATCTCTCATATGTCTTTTCTTTCTTCTATTACGTTAAGAAAAGCACCAGATCTTGAATCCTAAAAAAAAAACTTCTCAGGTTGACCGCGTATTCAGAAAGCTAGATCTGAACCAGGATGGCGTGATTACCATTGAAGAGTTCCTGGAGTCGTGTCTGAAGGATGACGTCATCACACGCTCGCTGCAGATGTTCGACACGGGGCTATGACGTCAAACAGACGCAGCGCAGCCGCGCACACCTATCCGGTAAACCATCATCAGCCATTAGACAACTTTATCAGTAAAGTAGTTAATTTGCCTAAAGCCAATGTTCAAAGAAATATCTGTCTATAAAGAGAGAGAAGAATTTACTATAGATACGGAATCTCAGGAAACTTATGTTAATCATTTCCTTGAAAAAATCTACAATATGTAAAAATTAATGTAATAATTTATTCATACTCAGTTATTTCAATAATATAAAGAGGGGCCATGACACCATGGAATACATGCTACTGGAAAGAACTCGAGATATTTATTTTAGGTTAGATACATACATTGAGAGAGGTACATACATCACTAGTAATATAAATTCTATTATTTTCTTTTTACATATAAAATATGTGTCTTATGTGTGCCCATGAAAATAATTGAATCGTCTGAATATAACACTGCTAATTCTCCATATGATTGTGTCATCTATGATAATCCGCCTGATAGTAACTAAAAGGAATTTATGGATTCGTTTACCTGCATTTTGAAGGAACAAACTTAACACTATACTATGTACATATGATAGACTGCGTGTAAAGCCTAAAGACGATAACATAATATTACAAACACCCAACATCACGCGACGCATATAGAGTTCAATCAGATTATGCAACGTGACATCGGGTTTTAATCATGTTTCCACCTTCATATAATTCTTTAGTTCTTTGACTTTACCAGTATTAGCATAAAATACATGATAAACATCGGATTCAGCAACTAAATCAGTCTTAGCTTTAAAGTTAATTTTATGGCTTCCAGGACCGTTGCCAAACGCATCCCACCCCCGCCACTCTGTCGTTGCGAGGACGGTTTACTCCGTTCAGCAGCCGCATGGTTCAGAGCCCGTCGGTACACCCAGTACCTGGCGATGGTCGACGAATTCTACTTACGCGTGGTCCGGCCCAGGTTGAGGAGCGTGCTGTTGCTGCATTTCTAGAAGGAGGATAGAGGAGAATTCAGGGTGGCCTGTGTTCTGTTTAATTTTGAGTGTTGGTGGGATAAATTTATGGGTTTTATAAGGGTTTTAGAGCTAATGGTGATATAAGAGCCAGGTTTTGAAGGATCGCGTTTGTTGTGGATGTGAAATATTTTGAACCTTAAGTGAAATTTTCCCAACACTCACAGCTGAATACAAAAGTAACTGATTATAATGATAAATTAAAGATAAATTTGATGAACACAATATATAAAATCTAACGAAAACTTACTATCGGTTTAAAAGAGTATTGAAACCTATAGATCTTAAGAAGGTTTTGTTCCATCCACTTCAAATTCTTGATCCAAAAAGTCTGGATTTTCTATAACCATAATCTCGGAGCAGCATAAAGTGTCAAACGAAAGCTGCCTACCCTATAAATTTAAATGATCTTTTACGGAATTTTAAAAGCTTCTAGATTTTTAAGAATCAGAAATCAATTTTAACGGATCCCATTTTAAGAACCCAAAATTCTAAAAAAGCTCTTAGGAACTTCGAGGTATCCGCGACTACAAGTGTCATGTTTTAGGCGAAGTTCGAAAGCCATTCTGTTATATCTTGGTAGGATAAGGATCAGGCCTTCACGGGTTTTCTAGGAAGTTAATCTGATTTTGATACTTGAAGAAACGATTTCCTTAGACCGGATTCGAAAACAAAGTATCAAATTATTATTAGATAGTTTTGTGGATATTCAAATCTCAATCTACATTGCATAAAATAATCTTGTTTTTTAATTACAACTAAAATAATTAGAAAGTTATATACTTTAGACTAGCTTGGATGCCATAGTGAAATCTTTAAACATACTTCTGGGCCATGAAGCGAAGATTAGGTGAAATAGTGATTTAATACTGCCATTTCACGCTGATATAAACTTATCAGCGTCCACCAGGTATTATTAACAAATTTACTCAAAATCCTCAAGAAGTTTTAATTAAAAGCCACCGTACAACCTTATTTATTATATAATCGCAAGTAATATGTGTTCATTATGATCACATATCATACACTATAGTTCAATACATGGGGCTCATTATTTTTGTCTATTATAGAATAATACGTTTATAACATTTTTTCATAGGTATATGCATTTTTACCAATGATAGTGTCATGATTGAGATTCGAATAGAAATGATAAAGTTACCATAGATAGCTGATGTTTGTTCCTTAGAAAACGACTCACACAAAATAAATATGGAATTAATACTATATAAAAGTTCCGTAGCGTCTTGAAAAATTAATCCCTAGATTATTAAATAGTGAAAATAAATGAATGTTTTTTTTAAATCATTTAGAATAATAATAAAGAAATTTATGATTTTTTTTTTTGCTTTTTATAAACAAGAAATTATTTGAATTAGTAGTATTATCTATGGTTGTGTATTCGAACTTAATTTTCATGTTTCATTTGACCTCTTTTTTTTTTGTAAAAAGCAACAGGGTAACAGTAAAAGTAACAGCCGAATCCGCGGTGACATCTGGATATAATTTTGACGTATGTATACAAAAAAAAAAATTTTGGATGTGCTTTCCTAAGATGATATTTTTCGAAAACAAATCTTATTTCTTTCTAAGATTCTTTTTGGCTTTTTTGGTCCAATTTTAACAATTTTTATAGCCGTCTTTGAAACGCTTTTAAATCTTTTTGGGCAATCACTTGTCAATGAGATTAATCAACTTCATTGTTATTTGACAAACAGTTTTGAAGTTTATTTTTTACATTTTATTTTTCCCGAGTCACTTTTAAATTGAGATGAAAATATTAACCTTACGCCGTTGTCAGCTGTACCTGATTGTTACGAGGAGACCTAACATAATTATGTAACAAACACCATATACTGAAATATTCTTTGTTAACGAGAAAAATTGATACAAATATACATAAAATCCGACTGCATTTTAACTTCCTGCCCTTTTTTTTAGCTGACGTCACCCCACTTAAGATAGTTAAAATGACACCTGACATGTCAAAGTCCATCAAGCCTGTCCTCTGTTCAGGATCTAGGCCTTGACAGTCGTAAAAAGTAAACCACTTTCGTTTTAAAAAAAATAATTCACACTAATAAGCATATGCTTCGTTGCTTTATCATCAAAACATCCTTTTTTTTTTTTCAATATCGCAGTATTCACAATCATGGCAATGAAAAAAAATCAACATATTAATAATTTAGAATTTAAACAAAAATAAATGGTTATAACCAAATTGTATTAAAACAACGCAATAATAAACAATAACGGAATTGAAACAACACTCAATAGAATAATAGCAACTTCTAGCATACTTATCACAAAAACTGAAAAAAAGTTCTATATTATTAAAATATACTAGATAAATGTTTTGTATGTAGTTCCAAAAAGTAGTTTTATGTTCTGAAAAAAAGATGGCGCCACCAGTAGAGGTTTTAAGATTTAAAAGTAACTTAAAATATTTGAGCAACTCACACTTCAAGCAATTACGTATCATATCAAATAAGTTTTATGCAATTTAGTAGTTTAGTTTTTAGTAAGTATTAGTTATTAAGTTTGCATTTATTTATTAAATTAAGGCATCTGTTAGTAAAATAATTTAAGATTCTAGATTATCATCGTTACCTAACTCAACAATTAATCTAAGATTATTTGTTGAGTTAGGTAACGATGCGAAGAAGTTTTATAAGCCGGCTTATAAAAAAAACTTACCATTAATTACAACTAGGATCGATATTTGGTAATGAACTTCTATATAAATAAATACCTAAATATTTCTACATCGTCCTAATTGCCAAACCAACACGAGCAAGTTTTACGGCAATGTTGCTGTTTAAGTAATAAGATTTGCCACCAAAAACGATCTAAATTTTACGCTTTAATTTAATGGTTAGAAACATATAGTACTGTTTGTGCTTAAAATTTAACTTTTATTAATCATAACTTGCATTACAGTGATTTTGACTCATGAATAAAAAATCGCTTTACAAACGTAAACCAAAACCTATCTAAATAAGACCACTATGGTTTTATATAGTTACATGACAAACATTTAGAATTCAGGTCTCATAACGACGAATCTCTTAAGAAATCATCAAGTAATAAGAAATAAACATTATTTTTGTTTAATGGTATTTAGTTTTAGTTTTTAGTTTTAGTTCATCTTCTTTTGTAGTCACTAATTAGATATTACAATAGAATGTTAAATATACTGCAGAGAGGTGATAAGGTTTTACTATGTTTAATACATTTTCTCATATATTTCATCATAAAGATTTTACTATACATTTAAAACTAAAAGTTATATACATACATGTATCACCATAACATTTACCAATTAACATAATACACACATCAACACATTTTAAACTGCTATGTACGGGAGGGTATATTATATTCTACACAAATGATTGTTACCTATATCTAAAAACGATGCTAATAAATGTAAGCAACTTTAGCATAATTTATCACACATTAAGACACTGTTAAGAAGTATTATTATTACTTTTAAACACGTACAGTAAAGTAAACATCAAAACTAGTGAAAAGCCTTTATTTATGTTCGACAGCATCTCCTAATATTTTTTTAAAGAATGGGAACGTGAATAAAGAAAATAATGATAACATACTTATTGATTTCTTCCAGTTCAGTATTCTTTCAACTACTGCCAGTGTTCCTTGAACTTTGTTATTAAAATTATGATAAATCACTTTTTTATCATAAATTCTCTAAGCTTGATTAATACTTTTGCTATTTGTTTAAACCCTTACATAGTATGTAAACTCATTGAAGAACTTGAAAGGTCATCAATCCTAGTGAAGGCGGCACAAGTAAATATAAAGGACAAACGAGCAGATGGGTCACCTGATAGTAAGTGACTACCGTCGCCCTTAGACACCCACAAATCAATAGTCACAAATGCGCTGCCGGTCTTTTCTTGAAGGTTTGAAGGTCTTATTAGTCCATACGGCAGGCGTCAGTTTGTTCCACAGGCTGGTTCTCAGTAAACTGGCAGTATATCACAACCTGTTAAATTTTATTCTCACGTGTTGTGCTGATCTATATTTTAATGTTAATCTTTTAAATTATTAAGTTATACTGCTCATACAACACACACAATTAATAATAACACACACATATTTTATGGATTGACTTGTTTGATTTTACTCGATATTCTACTTTATACTTACATTTTATCCAAATAATAAAATATTGACTAAACGATCGTTTTTTAATAAGAAAAATTATATCGTAGTTTTATTCTAGAGGAAATATCTTATGAATCTTAGCGCGTAATGTTATGTATGTATATTATGTACGGAAATTACTGGATTTGACTGATTTCTTTAAACGTTCGGATGGTTCTACGTAGCTATTTATTTTTTAGACCTTATTGATGTTTTGTGACTTCTTTGATGCAAATATTATAGATTACTTAATGATAGTTTTAAAAAAAGTCAAATCTACATACATCTATTTGAAGGGAATATTGAAAACACTTTTTTGTCTTTTATTGAATTGTTTCTTCATAAAAATAACAATTATACCTAACACTAAGAAATTAGTAGGGTAGTGACTACTAGGAACCTAAAAACAGTGACTATATTATATCAATTGATTGACTGACCTTTGCATTCTCGTCTGCGATATTCAGTGAAAGTCAAAGAAGTCATGAAAATGTCGTTAACCTTTTAGCATATAGTTTAAAAATCTAGTCTATTAGTAATAATAATTTCATTGAATTACTATCAGTTTTGGCGGTTGTTAATGTCAGTGTTAAATGAATGTTTAAGAGTAGTTTAGTATTTTAAAAATATTTTTAATTGTTATATTTTTATGAACAAGCTAATGTTGTTTATAGTATCCCTCATTTGTTAGATTTAAAATGTTAAATTGGAAATCATCATTAGACATGAATTAATACAAAATAACCCTAAAACGCAATAATATACTTTTAGCAAATACACTGCCTTCTGATTATGAAAAAAGAAATTAATAGCTTTGAATAAATACCGTTACCGTTATATACCGTACCATTATGTTCCATTACTTTAATCTTATATACGTTAATATTTCAAGCTAGCAAAAGAGAAAAATAATTGCCTATCATATAAATAATTACTTTTGCTTTGTAAGTACACACTAACACGCAAGAGGTTTTCAAAAGGTTATACACTTTTTTAGCATTTTAGTTAGATAATTTTTCAAGGGGACAAGAATTAAATTAAAATGTGTATTCTTCTAATATATAATAGGTATACTGAAACTCCTGCCCGAATTAATGCAACAAGGATTTATGAATGTTTAACTAAAAATAGAACAACACTGCTTGCTTACTCAAAATGTTTTGTATGGAATTGATATATATTTTTATTTAACTTTATATTTACAAGAAAGCGTTTTCTGCACTTATTCTGTTACACTTGTACTGTATTTTACAATATTCTTGGAATTTTCCGGTGTAAAATATATATATATATATATATATACATATATATATAAATGGGTACCTCGCTATGTTTTTCAAAATGTATTATGTATGTGCTCATTAATTTATTGATTACACTGCCATCTTTTTTTCTGAGTAGGCCATGAGAGCATCCATAGTAAATAAAAATAAAATTTATTGTAAAAAAATTAAAACACGAATTGGTGATAATTTGGTTTTATTCAAAGTATGTAATTGTTATGCAATAGTTTGTGTTTTTTGAACATCAAACTCATTACACAAGTCTCAGATTGATATCTAGTGGTAGTTTTTTTTTTTGACACTTACATAATATGTCCCTATAATTTCAACTTCATTAAAATAAACTCAAAATAATATATTTTCTTTCTAAATTCAATAATCAATTGTAGGACTTATGGGTGTACTATGCCAATACACATTGTATAAGTACTCAATACATTGAGTGTTCAAAATATCGAATATTTGTATAGAAAGTTCAATGCATAGCATATTCATAAATATCGAAATATCAGTATACTGAATACTTTTTATATTTAACAGTTGTAGAGCCATGCTTCATCGTGCCTACCACGGCACTACCGATACCACGGCCTCACAGAAACCCGGTTGTGAAGTAATGCTTGCGTTGCATTTCCCTGAAATGAGTGAGGTTTCCGGAGGCCCAAATCCCCCTCTCCTCTTTCCTCTAAACTTATCCCTCCTCACCTCTTTCCTATATACTAATCCCCCTCTCCTCTTTCCCATATCCTAATCCCCCGTCTTTTCTTTCCTCTCTTGCATCGCTCTATTCCTCATCACCCTCAAAGGCGGGCAGCGCACTTACGACTCTAGACTTGCAGGTGTCTATGGACGCGGTTGTCTCTAACCCTCAGATGACCCGTCTGTCTGTCCCTCTATAGTATAAAAAAAAATGGAATAATAAAATAATAGTAAATTGAAAAACACAAAATTTACTTGTAAATCACCATTTAATCTGTAATTATTATGTTTTATAGGTATCGCACAATCGCACGGAGAAACTCTAATAACATTCTGTTGTTTTTATTAGATTTTAAATACTTTCTTTTTCGTTAAAAAACAGTCTATTTCTAATTGCAATAATTAAAATAAGTCATATGAAGTGGTAATATTGTTTTCACCTCAATAATATCTAGGCAAATGATATCACCAATTGGTTTGGAAAATTTTATGTGTTGGGAAATATTCATTCTCGTGAGACGGGTAATAATAAATTACTTAAAGCACAGTCATCACTTGGTTCCACCTTAACCGAGGTCTGTGTTTCAAAATAATACACTGTGTTTTCCTAGAACTCAAAACAACATTGAAGGATGGTACAGAAGATTGAACACGTTGCTTGGTTAACACAAACGAGGTCTCTATGCTGTTCTAAAGGCGAACGCGGGATTGGGCAGACCTACTCCAAGGCAAAAGGGATGATGCGGTTGTAAAATAATTAAATAATAAACACAACATGGATTTATTAGAGTTTTTCCGTGCAATTGTGTCTTTCAGGTTGTTCAGTTGATCACATAATATTCGATTATTTGGCATTCGATTTGATATGGCACAGCCCAGACCTTTTAAAGCTTCATTACAGTGAAGGTAATCTTTACATTTTATTATTGATTGACCTTGCGTCATAAACTAATTTATAATAAAAGAACGAAACCCTCCTATTGCTATATTATAATTATGATTCGCATCCAAAGAATGTATATTTTTTTGTTCTTGAGAATTTCGTAACACAACATCATTATGTATATTAACGGTAATTTATGAAAAATATGTTATATAACATCATCAATCGGCATGCAGTCCACTGCTGGACAAAGGCCTACCCAATGGTGCGCTTATAGCACTGTCAAACCGGTCCACTGTCAATCGCATTACAGCTTATCCCAGCTACCTTCCTCTGTACTGGCTGGGGAAGTACTACTTTCCTTTTACTAACTCGTGGTCTCCACTTTAAAACCTTTGCTCTAGCGGCCATCGGCCTTTGTGTGACCTACTATTTGCCACTTCAGTATGCAGCTGTCGGTAATTTTAGTTCTTTGTCGGTGACAATATATATTACGGAAATTAAATACGTAATGACTTAAAATTTGTACAAGCAAAGGCTATTACAAAAACTATTTTATCACATCATTTGAGTTTAGAATAAGTAGGTATGTTTGTTTTTTTTTATTTTATTTTTTGTGTTCCCCTATACATAATTTTAAAATACCCCTGTTATCATTACGGTATGTTATTATTAAGGGAGAAATAAGTGCTGCAAGGTGTTTGGAAGTGTGTAATTATTATAAATTATTATGTAAATAATATTTTGTCGCTGTGTCAATACGTCCACGTTGAATCTGATAGTAAAAAAGTTCTTCATGTTCTCTATGCGTTTTATTTATAACTACCATACGTAAATAAGAATAAAGTATGCACGTAAGTATGTAATAAAGGAATAAAATAAAACAATACATATATATACTTATATATTTTATACCGTGGGAGAGTCATGCTTAGACCCGAATGAGCTGGCTCGACCGGAGTATAATCACGGTCTCACAGAAAACCGGTAGATATGCAGTGCTTGCATTGTACTGCCGAGTGAATCAGGGTACCGGAAGTCCAGCGCCCCCTTTCCTCTTTCCACTCCCTCATCAACGAAGCTACATTGCTTGGCATAACAATTTTTGTCAAGTTTGTTGTTATGTCAAGCAATGTAGCTTGTTAATAAATGTATTTATGAATCAATCATGAACCAAAACCATAATTTTAAAGCGTTTGATCTGGGTAGTCGCTGACTCTGATGGATGAATTGTCACGGGCTTTTCACGTGAAGATGGCGTATGTAATAAAGTTAGTTAGAGTTACTTTTACATAAAATATAAGGGTTTCTCGCAATACAATATATCTACTTACCTACATACTTAGACATTAAAAACGGAGGTTCAGATAATAGTTATTTTATTTTGTAGGGCGACTGACGAATTGACCTGGACCATGGGCCTTGAAAATTATGTAGAGGAATGACTTAGGGTAAGAGATGAGGGAGAGGAAACGAGGGGAAGGGAAAGAGGGAAAGGGGAGGTAGGCCATTTTCGTCAATATAATGCAAGCATTGTTTGTCTACTTGTTTTCTGTGTGGCAGTTTGAATACTCCAGTCACGGTAACACCAAAATCATTCAGTACATACATACATTAACTGTATATACATATATGTACTGTCTGATAGACAACAATCCGATCCCTTAGTGGACTTTTACGACAATCACGAGAAGATATAGGGTGGCGCTATTCTACTCCACAGAGAATCACACGGCAATTAGGGTGCAAATGATTAGAGTATGTAAATTGACTAAGTTTTTGAAAACAAAAGATGTGTGGAACAATGTGTAGACAAGATGTGGAGATCATTTAGATCGTTATTGTTAACACAAGCCATATACAAATTGAATTACCTAATATTCTATATCTGCCATTTATAAATACTTAAGTTGTAATTAGATATTTTTGGGCAAAAATTTCCCAATTATTTCAATAGTATCATATCAACCTAGGTTTGCTGTTTAAAATAACATATCGGCCACATCGCACTTTGGATATTATTTTATTTTCTGGTCACACCACAGACAAAAGAACGTGACACAGCTAACAACGTCAAACTACTTGTGTCTATGCTTCTGTCAGACATAGTTAATTTTGGTAGTGTTGCCAGCTCATGTTTTCTCCTTGAGCTATTTGCTAATTAGACGTTGTGAGACATTCTCCAAACTAAAAGTATTGGAGTTTTCTTTTTATATGGTTTTCTTAAAGGACAAAATTGTAATTTAGCATTAACATCACATTAATTCGTTCGATATTTAGACACTTAAATATGGTAAAACAAAATGAGTACCGTCGTTGGAGAATTTTTATAGACTACTTATGGCAATAATTAGTTTATCAGCTGGGGTCACTAATAACACATAATAATATGTCAAACTAAATTGTAAACACGAGATTGCTTAAATTTTCATTATAGACTTAACTATTTCGTAGAAAATGTCTAAAAATGCTCACGTTGTGGATGGTGAAGCTTCAGAATCGGATTCAGAAATAGAAATCGGCCGATCTCCGGTTAGTGTTATATAAAGGGAAAACTTATTTACTTTAGTGTTGCTTTATTCCAAATAAGTCACGATGAAAAGTTAAATTGAATTGAAACTGGTGAAATGTGCATGTTAGGTGTATTACACTAAAGGTCCTTACTTTAAGGATCTTTTTAAATCTTTGTCTATGTTTACTGTTAGCACTTTTAAGTTAGTAATTATCAGTAACTATGGTGAAAAAGTAAAATATATATATATATATATATATATATATACATATATATATGTTTTATATAATTTATAGTAATATTAATGTAAAATTAAATAAAAAAATCCTGTTTATTTATGACTTTTAGCTCAGTAGTTACCTACCTTATAAACTAAGTCAAATAGACAGTGGAAATGAATATTTTGCATTACAAATACCTCCAGTTGATAATAATTCTCCAAAAATAAATAATTAATATCATAATGAAGTTTGGACTTATTGAGATTTTAAGTATTTATTTTTGCATTTTCATTAATCAATTACTACTATCATCTTCCAACTGTTATTTATTTTCATATTTTTAAAAATACACCCAATTAATTCCTCTATCGCTGTGGACTTAACAAACATTCAAATCACTGCCACACAGAACACCCATACTTAGAACAACAATTTAAGGGTTACATTACATTAATTGCCAACCTCTGTCTACGGACACCTGTAACTCAAGAGTTTTAAGTGCACAGTCCTTCTTTGAAAATTGGGAAGCGGGAGGATGCGTGGAAGGGAAAGAAGAGTGAGTGTAGAGATGGGAAAGAGCAGTAGATATCAGGGAAGGGGTACGAGAAGAGGGGGATTTGGCCCGCTTGAAACCTCAATAATTTCAGTGACATACAATTTTGAAACTTTGTAACCAGTTTTCTGTGAGGCCATGGTATTGCACTGGTTGTGCCAGCCATTATGTGCCTAAGCTTTGGTATACTATGATCGAAGAGGCCACTAAAAAATAAGAAGCACCAGCTGGGCTAATCTCCATTATACTTTATTATGGTATCTTTTGATAATCACGGTATTGTTTTGTCAATATTGCAGATATTGTTATCCTAACTAATAATATAAAAGTGAATGTTAGTTTGTTTCAAATCTTAATTACAAATATAGTATAACAATTTACCTGTTTATTTTCCAGGACTTAGAAATATCAACAAACTCGGAAGCATTTGTTATAGCTGGTGAGGCTCCGGAATCTGATGATGGTAATTGGAATTGTTATTTAATCCAACCCACTTCAAATACAAATGATCCTATCTACATGTATACACTAGCGTTTTAATCGCCTAACAGGCATGCAGGCAGGTGATAGGCGATCAGACATATTACTATCAACCAGGCACACAACTGTGTATACAATCCCTTATTTGTTTTTACGACATCCACAGGATGGGTTGGCCTTATACCACTCAACGGAGAATTATACTTCTACATAGGCTGATCTTATTTATACTAATATGGTGAAGCTTAATGGTTCTTTGGTTTTTTCCTCTCTGGGATTACCTGTCGGTTATCTCTGGAATTACCTGTCGGTTTTTTTGTTTTTTTTTCGTGATGGATAGATCTATACATAGATAGCTCTTTATTTGTAGACCATTCTTACAGTAAAATATAATATATTACATACATTTGACATACATTAAAAAAATTTAAAACCTTAGGATGGGTTATATTTAATCTAGACAGGTTGACAACATAAATTATTGTTTCCTTTTCAGAAACTAAACTAAATTTGACATCAAGTCCTAAGGATCAGGATGTCCCTCTTCACAGCCTCCTGCACCCTCAAAATCCTCCTTCACAGGCCACTATTTATAACTCTCTCCTTCATCAGAAACTATGTAAGTTATATTTTGTTTCATATAATTGAGTCCAGTATAACTTGAACTGTCTTTGCATATACTTTCCATACAATACAATGCAATACTCTTTACTGTACACCATTGAGGATAGTTTACGGTATTTTAAAAATATAGTGGTACAAACAGCTGTGTTATTGTTAGTTGCGATCTCTTACTGATAACCTTTAGATGGACAGATGCAATGGATTAATATATTAGGCAGTTAATAGTTTAGCTAAGAAACAACTTATATGATTATCAGAAGTTTAGCCACAAGACTGTTTCTATTTACCAAAACTCATTTTAACTATTTAGTGCTTCTAAAAAAAAAGTACCAAAAATTCATAATAAAACATGCGCATTATCATTATTTAATTTTAAATTTAAGTTTTTAAGTTAAATTAAACTATCTTTATTGATTTATAGCAATTAAAAATGTATTATAAAAAAATTAAAACATAAATAAAATTTGGCGTCTAATAAAATAAGTAATAATTTCAACTACAAAATAATACAGGTAACAATTTTTTAAAACTTCAAAATAATAAAATTGTAAAAAGCATAAGGACGATAATTCTGTTTAAAAAGAAATAGGATATCTTTATGGGCGCTATCATAGACAAGTAACAATTTTCAAATACAATCTAATACAAGCAACAATTTTTTCAAAGCAAATGAAATAATATTGCAAAAAGTATAATAGTAGTATCTCTTAAAAAATTATGATATTTGTGTGACCTATGTCTAACTGTTAAAATTAAAAGAAGTCATATTGGTACTGGTACTGACAACATGAGTCACACATTACTAGTATTCTTGTTAACGCACCCAGCTAAGCTAAATGCTTGTGTTAGGAGTTAATTCATGACGGTAATGCACTGGGTAGGGTTTGAACCCGCACCCATTAATCGCTAGTACGACGCTTTTAGCCATTACGCTACGGCTTCAAGTGTGTGCGTCCGTATGTTGCATCATAATTACTAAACTGCTAAACCGATTTTGATCAACTATGTTTTTAGAATATTATTTATAATATATTAAAACCTTGTTCTAGGGGAATGCAATGTATCCTTGAGGGCTACTTTAGAAGGTTTAATTAAACACACAACAGATATATCAGTAGAAAAATTGACCAGAGCTGATAAAACTTTGCTCAATGTACAGGTAAGTTGTGTTGCATAAGTTTCCTTAATTCTCTAGAAAACATATACAGTAATACCCAGACTTACGCTGCCCCGTTTTACGCGAATTTGGAAACACGCGGTTTATCTTTTTGATCACCGCGCGCATCGGCGTGTTCGGTTTACGACAGGTTCGAACGTGTTCCGTGTGAAATTGTTTTATCCCCATGTTACCAGAGCTACAGAAAATTACTTAGAATACCTTTGTGCTGTTTACCGAGGGCTATAAAAAGTTGCGAATCAAAGAAATAAACTACTCGCTGGATGATCACCGATACTAATTAACCAACTTAAAAAAATAAGGAGGTTCTATGTTTGTATATATTATTTTTATTTCTTTTCTCCCAAAGGGTCCGATTTCATGACAAAAGACTTCTAATTGCCAAATGTGTCTAATACACCTCTGCTTACCCCTTCGGGGATACAGGCGTGGGCGTATGTATGTGTATATATGTTCTCTGACTCATAAATAAATTTTTGTGTGCGTGTGGAAACCCTCACGGGCTGTCATCTCACCGGGATTTTCGCTGGTACAGTGTGTGCTGCAATTAAAATAATAACAATCCGGGATTAATTTTATTAAGACATCCGGCTTACTGTACGTCTAATTATATCTCTAAGCAAAAATTAATGATAAAGCAAACAAACAGACACACTTTCATATAAAATAATATAATAAACTCTTATCCCGACTGCATAGACAAAACACCGCTTATTTTATCCAACGACATCTGTTTTTTTTTTTTTATATAGGAAAGTATGAGAGCCACAAACGCTAATTTGACGCTAGCCAGAGCACGCCTCAAGCAGCTTCACGGTGAACTAGAAAAAGCCAATTGCAGTGCTGCCTTACCTAATATTAAGATAAAATAAAATAATAAAAATATATTTTTATGTAACTTTATTTTTCACTCAAAATTACCTTTACTTTGTAGGTATAATCATTAGACTAGTAAATTTAGCGCCATCTATGAAACATATGCTGAACTACGTAGGTATAGTACACGTAAAAGGCGCTTGTTAAAGTTGTGGGTGACAGTGACATCTAGCGGAGATGAGATAAACTACATACAACAAAGAAACTTAAATCGAGTCGTAAAAGTTGAATCTCATATAAATGGTATATTTGTAGCTAAAAAAACAAGATCTACCATGTAAAGAATGATTCTTGATTCACAGGGTATTTTAAATAAATAGCACCTATACTTTGAAAAAATATTTGGAATCGAACTCACGACTTACTATAATTACTAACCACAAACCAACAGGCCAGGTTTTATAGTTTGTATTCTTTACTATTAAATTAATTTTTTAATAATTTTACGGATAAACATTATAGCGGCAGTTTGATAATTTGAGTGTCGTGTTTAAATAATATTTTAATACATACAGAGTGTCATCTAGACAAAAACTTAACGTACCTTGTAATACGGGTTTTAGTACGCAGATATTGAGTCATAGAGAGACCTCAGTCCTAGTGACGGCGCCTAAGCGGTTACGAGGCGGTTGAGTAATGGCTAAGGGATCTAATCGAACTTACGATCAAGCGGTTGCGGGTTAGAACCCTTAACACAAGCTTTTTAGCTTAGCTGATGGGTTTAACGAGAACACTAGCAATGTGTGACCCAAGTTGCTAGTATTCTTTAGTAATGCCTAGTAGACTTACAAAAAGATACATTCAAGGCTCATGCACAGAAATGTTAGCAAGCGGGATTCGAACACTTGACATTGCAGTGGTGTTAATTAAAGGTAAAAACTTTTTACGTTTACAGTTGGATCCTTAGCATAGGAAACAAGTAAAATTTAAATATATATACATATATAAAACCTAGTCGCCTGTCGTTTAAGACTAAGGTTCGAGGTCTTCTCTTCTAAAAACTGGTAGATACATGTCGTTATTAAGATTCAATCACGAGTTGACCCCAGCTTTGTCGTTACAGTCAAGGCATATGTTTTGAAAAAATTAACCACAGTTTTACCACAGGAGAAAATTAAGACTCAAGTGTTAACCACAATCTCGTCTATGGAATTAGCTGATCCGTCATTTGCTACCCCTAATAGGATAGATCTGCTTTTAGGTGTCGAAATTTATGGCCAGATAATTTTGGAAGGATTAGTCAAAGGACCGCCAGGTTATGCAGTTGCGCTCACCACGCAGTCGTGCGTAATGATAAAGTTACGACTAAATTGCGTATTGTGTTCGACGCTTCTTGTGTTGGTACCAACGGAAAGTCTTTAAACAGCGACTTAATGGTAGGACCGTCATTGCAACCTGACCTGCGACACATCATTATGCGATGGCGTTGCCATCCCATCTGTCTAGTGGCAGACATTATTAAAATGTACCGGCAGGTCAAAGTGTCGTATGAAGATATTGACTATCTTCGAATTCTGTGGCGAGAAAGTCCAGATTTACCAATTCAACATCTTCGGCATTTACGGGTTACATTTGGCACATCTTCGGCTCCTTATTTAGCAGTTCGATCGTTACAGCAGTTAGCCAGAGATGAAGGAGTAGATTTTCCATTAGTAAGAGATACGGTATTGACCGATTTCTACATGGATGATCTCATGTCCGGGTGCGAATCAGTGGCAGAAGGCTTAGAGATATATCAACAGTTAACCGATATGCTAAGCCGTGGTGGATTCCAACTTCAGAAGTGGTCTAGTAGTAGTGAAGAATTATTAGAATCGATTAAAGATACAACATTAGAGTCAGAATGTAATTTAGAAATAAAGGCAGATACAATTTCAAAAATTTTAGGTCTTATGTGGAACAAGAAAACTGATGAATTTGAGTATAATGTTCATCTTCGTGAATTGGAACCACCTATAACCAAACGCAAGGTCATATCGGACATAGCACGTCTGTTTGATCCTCTCGGATGGATCGCTCCCGTTATTACTACAGCTAAGGTTTTTATTCAAAGACTATGGTTAGCAGGAATTGAATGGGACGAAGAACTCCCTTCCACCTTACTCAAAGACTGGATTGCTTACAGAAATTATCTAAGTAAGCTCACTAAGTTTCGAATACCTCGTTGGATTCATTTATGTAGCAACAGTCAACTTTTGGAACTTCATGGCTTTTCCGATGCCTCTAATGTAGCATATTCTGCGGTCGTATATTCACGCGCAATAGCTGCTGATGGAAATATATATGTAAATTTAGTAACTTCGAAGACAAAAATTGCGCCTATAAAACAAGTGTCAATACCCCGGTTGGAACTTTGTGGTGGGCTTTTGCTGGCCAAACTACTTCAAGAAACAGGTACGATTCTAAAGGTTCCAAAGCAACATTTACATGCCTGGACAGATTCCGAAATAGTCTTAGCTTGGCTAGCAAGTCACCCTAGTCGTTGGAAAGTATTTGTTGCAAACAGAGTTTCTGAAATACTTAATATTGTAGATCGAAGTCAATGGTCGTACGTCTCGTCCAAGGAAAACCCGGCAGATTGCGCTTCACGTGGAACCAAACCTTCAGAGTTAGATAGTCTGCAACTTTGGAAGACAGGTCCTGTGTGGCTTCAAAAAGAAAATATAAATTATACAAGGAGAAAGTTACAAGAGACTAATTTGGAAGAAAGAAAAATAAAGATAAAATGTCATGCAACTGAAACCAAAGAAATAGACGACAGTATAATGACTAGATTTTCGAAATTTAACAGATTAGCAAGAGTAATAGCATACTGCAAAAGATTCGTTAGGACATTGAAATCAGGAAAGAAAGAACCTAAAACTATATGGCTTACTACTAGGGAACTAAATGAATCTATACGTACTTGTGTGAAACTCTGCCAGTATCAGTGCTTTAGTGAAGACATCAATTTATTGAAATATAAAGGAAGCGTAAGCAAAGCAAGCAAACTTACCTCTTTAAATCCTTTTCTTGACAAACAGGGCATTTTGAGAGTAGGTGGACGCTTACAACAAGCTAATTTTAATGATGACATGAAGCATCCCATTCTTATTCCTTACAAATCTCACTTTACAAACCTGTTAATTGCAGAAGCTCACGAGAGAACCTTGCACGGAGGGCCACAATTAATGCTCAATTATTTGCGCTCCAAATATTGGGTTATAAATGCAAGGACGCTCGTGAGGCATTATGTGCATAAGTGCATAAATTGCATCCGTTATTCTGCGAAACCAAATCAGCAGTTGATGGGTCAATTACCTAAATCTAGAGTCACAGCTGGGAGACCTTTCCAGAGTAGTGGTGTAGACTATGCAGGGCCAATAAATATACGCGCAACTAAGGGTCGCGGTTGGCATTCTACAAAGGGGTATATGTATATGCCTCTTCGTTTGCATGGCCACTCGGGCCGTCCACCTTGAAGTTGTTAGCGACATGACCGCTCAAGGTTTTTTAGCAGCTTTCAAGCGATTTGTGGCCAGACGCGGTAGAGTGCTCGATTTGTGGAGTGACAACGGTACAACATTCGTCGGCAGTGCGAAGGAATTGAAAACCTTGTTCAATGCCGAAAAATCGAAAATTGCTCCAGAGATAGCGGACTTCCTTAGCACCAATGGAACCAATTGGCATTTCATACCCCCCCACGCTCCAAATTTTGGAGGGTTATGGGAGGCAGGTATTAAATCCACCAAACACCACTTAAAGAGAGTGATAGGCAACAGCACGTTAACATTTGAAGAAATGATAACTGTGCTAAGCCAAATTGAGGCATGTCTAAACTCCCGGCCAATATCACAATTGCCTATTAATTTGGAGGATGGGTGTCCATTGACCGGTGTTGGGTGAACCGTTGGTAACTGTCCCGGATTTCAATTACGAAAATGCAAATATTAGTAGTCTTAAACGGTGGCATCTCGCTCAGAGGATGGTGCAAGACTTTTGGCGCAGATGGTCTCTTGAATATCTTACTCAAATGCAACATAGATATAAATGGACTGACCGTACCCCTGAACCTAATGACGGAGATGTCGTTCTCGTAAAAGAGGATGGCCTTCCACCTGCTAGGTGGTTATATGGACTAGTCATTAAAAAGCACCCAGGTTTGGATAGAGTCACTCGTGTAGTTTCCATTAAATGCAATAATAATGAAATTAAAGGACCTTTGTCGAAACTAATTCTCTTACCTGTAACCACATAAGTATTCATGAACTATTTTTCTACAACTAATGTTCAAAACAGTGTACAAGCAGTATTTATGCATAATACTATTGAGCTAATTACATTTGTTTTGTTATATTTTATTGCATGCCAACCTGTATGTTTTATTGTAAGTAGCAATTGTTAACCCCTTTGTTATTTTTATGGGTCATAGTGAACTTTGTATAATTAACTGCTACTTTTATGTTTAGTAATTTAATGGACATTACTGTCCATAGTGGGCAGGATGTCTAATTATGTTGTTTTTGTTTCTTACGTTTATAACTTTAGATACTTGAACTTTTACAATTGTCGATAGATGGCGTTGAACTTGTGTTTTTGAATCACGCTTTTAAGATGTACGAACGGGTATTCATATAGGTAAAATTTTAATTAAATTTAATCTCTATTCTGAGCGTGGTGTTTTATTTCGAGAGACTTTTTGGACGTGTACATCTCAACGATAAACTATATATATATATATATATATTAGGGTGTTTTATTTAAGTTTTTTGTTTCTGTCCAATCTTGAATTTTTGTTGGAAATACCCCAAAAAAAATCCCTGAAAGTTTGAGCCCTTAATTTTAATTTAAGTCCTCGACCAAGGCGTGTGAAGATTTCCCACGATATACACGATACACGAAAACTCTGATTTTTTATTTTTAAATTTCCATAGCTCAGCGGCATTTCATGGGATCGCTCTACCAAAGTGCCCTTTGTGGCAAAGTCGTAACTCACACCGGCGAGGCAGTACGGGCCACAATTTGACTTTTCTATAAAATTGGCTTTATTTCGCACTTATCTCGTAAATAACAAGAGCTACTGAAAAAATGTAAAGGACAAACTTGTAGGGAATACAATTTTCTACAAAAATATATGTTGGATCAAATCGCTAAGATCAATATTAAGCCTTGAAATGATTTCTCTGTGAAATTTTGGTCGACCGTTGATTTAAACTTATTCATATCTTGTTTCCATCTCTGTAATATTATATTTTTTGTTCAGTAAATTTTTTTAAGGCTAGAAAACTAAAGCAAAATTAAATAAAATATTATATATATAATTAATATATATTATATATATATGTATGTAAAGCGTATGTATGTGTATGATATTATATGTTATATCATACACATACATACGTTATATCATACACATACATACGCATATTTAACATATGTTTACGTTTGTTTATTGATATAATCATTATACCCGTATCCCATTTCTTTATTTTCTTTGCTAATACTTTTTTTAATGCACCTACTTTTGTCATTTCTACATCACCCTAAGGTGGAATGGCAGAGAATGCCTTTGGCATTAAGTCCGCCTGTGTGCATTAACTTATTAATAAATAAATAAATTAAAATTCTACTTTCTCTGTTTTCTTGTTGACGATTCTAATGACTTCGTATTAGGTAATATTATAATATTACGAATGGGAAAGTAGCTCCATCTATCTTTTTGTCTGGTACATTTTCACAGCGATACTAATGCAATTAAATTTGGGATGTGGATAATTCGAACTTTAAGGAAAAAAGAGGCTAGTATTTATTGACATCCCACGCAGGCAAAGTTGTTAGTCGAGAGCTAGGACGAGTATAAACAAATAATGAGAATAAGAGTAAGTTATTGTTTTATTTTATTTATTTTTTGTTTTTACTTAAACTTTAGTTTTTAAGTATATTTATAAAGATAAAAATGTAATTATTTTGATGTACAATGTAGAGTATATCTAAGTATCTATCTAAGTTACCGCATATTATGACTCCGTTATTTAGTAACCGATTTAAAAAAAAAAAACATAATTCATTCAATGTGTCTTAATTTTATAAAGATTTCAAATAATTGCAACAGTAAATTGTAGGGGTTACTAACGTTTATTCCTAATCCAACTTTTGCAAACGAGTTTTCGTCGAATGACGTAATGAGCTGTCCGCTTTCGAGTTTCGACTGAAGTTGATGAGATCAATCAGTCGAGGCAAAGATGCTCCTTCGAGCACTAGTTTAAAAAGTAAATAAAAAAAGTTTTTTGTCTCTTGTTACCACAGATAATAGATTTTGATTTGTGTTTTTAGGTGAGTACACAGAATAACTATCACAATAGGATTTATGATTTTAAAAAGTTAAAAGCTTTTGTTTAGTGTTTTTTTATTTAGGTATGTTTAAAAGTGTATGATTGAATTTATAAAAGCTTGCACATCAGTTTTAAAGGTTAAAACAAAGGGTTTTTAGCAAGACAGAAAATAGTGTTTGGTTTACTTCTTTTATGAACGGTAAGTTTATAATGTTTTGTATTGATATGTTGACACACTGTTTTTTTGTTTAATAAATAACTGAGTACCTATAGATGTCTTATTTTTGATTAGGTTTATACCAAAGTACGCACTTATTTTGTATGTCAATAATGACTTTATATTCACCTTTTCCAACAAACACGAATTATGGAAATCTGTGGTCATATAAAAATTGGATTTCTGATTTAATAACCATAAAATTAAATAAGCGTTTAGCGTTTCTAAATGAATCACAGAATATACAATAGTGGTAGGTACTGAAACACTTAAAGGTACGCTCTATGCTCAGTGTTGTTATATTTGTACTCGTCCTCGCAAGGAGACTTGTGATTTTGGGTGTATGAATAATGTCTATTTGTCACGTACCTCTCGACGTCAGCTTCTAGACGAAGGCCCTTGGAGATTCTAATATCGAAAAAATAAAATCGGAAAAGGCGCAGGAAATTAGAATAAGAGTGATTGGCTAATAAATATATACTTATGTGTTACGGGGTTCTTGACCCTTCACCTTTTGTTTCTTGATTAATATATATACATATGTATATATACTTACATATGTATATATACTTACATATAATATCGCAAATACAATTGACCTAAGTATGAACGATAACACAATGTTTACATTTGAATAATTGTATTGCTGCTTAAAAAAGATACATTTCTACATAGATATAAAGACTCGCGTCTATGAAGTCATATTTTGCACGATATTATTAAGTCCCATTTACATGCCTAAACACGAATGGGCCGGCTCGACCAGTGCGATACCACGGTCTCACAAAGAACCGGTTACGAAGCAACGTTTGTGTTGCATTTCCAGGAAATTAGAGAGGTTTCCAGAGGCCCAACTCATTCCCCCCACCTTTTTCCTTTCCAACATCCCCCCATCCCTTATCACCCTCAAAGCCGAGCGGTGCACTTGAGGCTCTTGGGTTTAGGGCGTCCATGTACGGAGTTTCTCGGTTGCTATCAAGTGACCCGTTTATTCATCTGTCTCCCCATAATATAAAAAAAATATACCGTATACCACCTTACCCTTAACTGCGGTGAGGTAATGATCCATCGGGAATTCCACGCCAAAAAAAGAGATGATATTTATATGAAAGAACGCCAGGACATCTGAATCAATCTGGATTATATTTGGCACAGAAAGATAACAGAAACAGAAAAGCACACACTTGGAAAAGCACATATGCTAGTTTTGTTAGTTTAGCTTTCACGCTTTATTAAAACATGGGACCCTCATTTACCAATGTAAAGAGCGTCCTGTTTAAATCTGGGTCTTAAGTGTTTGTGAAAAAATATGATCTCAAAATGAATATGTTAGCTGCTGGGTCTTAAAAGAACTATTAAGGGAAAGGAGTGTTATCTATCACCCACTATATATACAGTCCTATATGCTTGCAATATTACGCAACGTGGGGCTATAAGCGGCGGAACCGTAATGGCTAAGGTGCCTAAAACCACACGGTGTGCAATACTGCGCCTAAAATAGGAGAAATCCGGGAACAGCTTTATTAAGACATCCGGATCCCTCCTAGCGCCTGCCTGCAATCGCGGGCACCACCTTCTTGTAACTCTCAATTAGGCGGCGTCCAGGCACACCAGGACGTCGCCTCCTCGCGGCTCCCGGAGCCACACTTAGGGCGGCATGAGGCGCTGGTGCCGTAAACCTACTCCTAACACCTTAGTTAGGAGTTAACGAGAATACCGGTTGTGTGACCATCGTTGCTTGTATTCTTTAAAATAAAAATTGTTGCTGAAAAGTGAGCGTTGGAGTCACCTCTGCCTACCCTTTCATCGATATAGTCGTGAGTGTTTGTATGTATGTTTTATATAATAGCGAATATTAAGTGAATTGAGGACCATCATTGTGGTATAATCAGTATCTTGGACCTTAATTTAGCTTACCATCAGTCAAGTTGAGGTCATACTGACGATCTTTTTTTAAAAAAAGAAAGATTTAATAACAAGAGAGTAAATACATTAATCAATCCTTACAAACGTTTGCCTCTTACAATATAGTAAGATAATGTACTATTTTCTTCCAGAAACATGAAATTCTTCCTCATTGTCCTTCTTGTGGCGCTCACAAACTCTCAGACGACAATAGATCCTGCAATCCTTGATGCTATCTTCAACCCTGGGATTGACACTACTACGAAAAAACAGGTAATAAATTACATACATCATACAAACTGTTGCAGACACTTATTGATCCCCTAAAGGGTTGGAAACGGCATTATTATTTCTTCTTAGTTTTTTTTTTATTTTTTTACAAAAAAAACTCCTGTACTAGAAATTCCTGTATCGCTGAAGACTTTCAAAAATACAAAAAACTTACCTAAAGAACACTTAGACGTGGAAAAACCATTGTTTGTGGATCACACAAATCTCGGTTTTAGCAGCACTCTCACTCAAGGGTATACCCGGGTCCTCTGCAATAGACCTCGTGACGGAACACCGTGTGGTTTAAGTCAGTTCGAGTCCGACATACCACTTCACTGTTGGCTTCAGTGAGGTGATGACCCGTGGGGGTTTCCACACAAAAAAAAAGCACTCTCACTCAGGTCTAGACCAACAGGTCAATCTAGCTATTCCCTCTCTGCATCGTGATGCCTTTCACCGAGTTTGTCAATCAACTGTCTCCATAGGTTGCCTTTACGTAGCCAGGAGAAGAGCGGCCCTGACAGGCATTCCTAAATCTATCTGGTCTGAACATCCTTTGGGGTTCCAATCTCGGTCTTTTGCCTGTCTTAGCACACCTACAAATTGCCTACTATAATTTAGTGCCACTTAACATGAGCAAGGCCATTACAGTCCGGGAACCTTGTTAGGTAACAAGGAAAAGTCAATCGATTTAATAATCGATTGTAAGCAATAACTCCAGAACATCAGGCTCGTTTACCTGTAACTCCTTGACTTTTCTCGGAAATCCGAGGCCGTTAGCAGTTGATAAATGAGCAGATAAAATCACTAACCCGTTATTAAACTTAGCCTGCCAACCAGCCTTCAAGGTAATAATGATAAAAATAGATATAAAATAGTAATATAGTCTGATACATGTCTGAAAGTCTAGTGACCCTAACGACTGACCTTCGTGTGACTGGTCGTCTGTTCGAACACCACATGGTACAAAAATTTGTGTGATCATCAAATAGTTATTCCAATAGGCTGTGCCCGTTGATTGTACGTTTGTAAGGTCTCCGTGACAACAGAATAATTTCTATTGTAGAAGTTCTCGTTTTCTAAAACATAAAAGAAGGACAAAGAAGAAATCTATATTTTATAGTATAGTCTGGAATACTTAGATAATTTTCTTATCCAACCTCATGCATATACCATAGACTTTACAACAAATCTTTAACACACAAATAGACTTACTATAGCAATATACATACTAAATATTGACGTAAATATGAATATGTAACATATATTAAATCACTAGTTTTCTGAAAAAGAAAAGAGTCATCCTCACCTCTGCTTTTTTTTGCCAACGTTTTTCAGAACCTGGTAAGCGGCACAGATGGCGCCACTTCGCTGGGTGACAAAGAAGGTCAGAACTGTCAGTGTGTTCCGTACTATTTGTGCGATGATAACATGATAGGAGTGAACGTTAATAATGCAAATATCACTGGTTATGGAGAACTGGACGTGAGGTGAGGAGTTCGTACTTATAATCTACAGGTTTTCTGTGAAACAGTAATAATACTTCTGTCGTGCCACATCGCGCCTAAGCATGGCTCTACCACGCTTCACAAATGTCATCGATGTAGATCTAAATACAAACCACATTTTTGGAATTTCACGCTTCATTCCTATTCTACAGTAATACTTTCTGTTATTTAAACTTCATAGCTGTACAAAGATTGTGTATACAGAACACCGTCCGATTATTCAGTGTTCATGTCTGCGGAACAAATTATCATTTTTTTTCCACAGTAACCAAAACGGAAGTAAATCATGTCTGACTGGAAATAATATTATCAATTAAATTAATCGCAACCTTTTTAATATAAAATTATTGCACTTAATAATTGTATAAAGTTTTAATAATTATGTCGACATTGACTGTCATTTTTGTGACCTTTCGTCCGTAACTGCTTGAGTTTATTATATTCAGTATTTGATAGCTACAAGACGCAATAAACACACTCATATGTATACTGTGTGCTATATGTATACTGTGTATAATCTAATAGCTCGACGACACAATTCACATGTTACTTAGTTTTCACGTCTATCGACAGTCCCCAAAGACTACCCGTATATTTGTTTTCTGCAAACAAGCAGACGGGTCTCCTAATGGTAACTGACTACCGCCGCCCGCAGACACCCGCAACTCAATAGTCATAAGTGCCGGCCTTTTAGGTAGGAATCCTGTAACTATTACCCACAGACAATGATAATTCAATCCCACTTACGTGATAGAGGCCAAGAAGCCGTGGGCTCTTCGGACTAATTTATAGCATATTGAAAGAAAAAGGCAGTGCTTAAGGAGATCAGGGTGGTATACCATGTCATTCAAAGTGGCTGAGGCTGGGAATTTCGTGCCTTTTAACCTATTCCTATTTACTATGAAAAATAAAAATATCCGGTAGGTTTGGTGAAGACGATGAAAGACAGTGCCAGGAGTCCATAGAGTACTGTTGCACAATACCTTCGGATCCTACAAAGCCTACTCCAGAACCAGACCCTGGCCAGGTCAAGGGCTGCGGGTACCGGAACCCAAAGGGCTTGGGCGTCACTTTCAGTGTAAGTATACTTAATTTTTTTCTGTAAATTGTTGCGTGTGACGAAAGTCGAGATTGGATTAAAATTCCTTAAATTATTATTAAAGAGAAAACTTCGTCGAGGGTAGGGAAGAACTGATTATTTTTATTTTTACCTGACTGCACAATAGGAAAGTTATATTTTGGAGCATATGTATGCATGTATTTTTGAGGTTATTTATGGTCTTTGTGGCACTTTAAAGCGTTAACGAAGTGACGACGATTCATTTAATGGCGTCGGGTTCTATTTGTTTTATTTTTTGTGTTAATTTTAGTATGCAAACACTCAATTCGGAGAATTTCCATGGGTGGTCGCTATATTGGACTCAAGAAACCACACCTACATTGGTGTTGGAGTTTTGATCAGTCCTGAAGTTGTCATGACCGGCGCTCATGTAGCATTCCGGTGAGTTTCTTTTTCAAATAATTATCTTCCTACACTTGACCCCAATTTGTTTATTGTACGAAAGTTTTGTATCGTTTCTTTTACGACCGGCCAGCTGTCTGACACCAATCCACCTATGGAATGTAATAGTTTAAGAAGGAAAAAGAGAGGTTTGAAGAATATAAATAAGTCTAGATAGAAATCTAGGGTTAGGGAAACTGCAAGCATTAAATTAGGAAACAGCTCTGAAACTGCAGTAGGTAACTCACAAAAGCTAGGGTCGAGAACTTATATCATGTAGATCTAGTGATTAAAAAGGCCACTAGAACAGGCACACTTGCTTGCTGAAAGTGAGCTTCTTTTACTGCAGTCGACTCTTGATAATTTGACTCGAAGGACCAGAGAAAAAAACAAATAAAGGTTTGATTGAATGCGAAAAAACGGTTACAAGGCTCGGATTTTCCGGCATCAGAAAGTTCAAGTTACATAACTGGCCCTGACTCCTGACCTACTGCAGCTATTGCTTACTCACCTCAATCCAGTATACCCAATATCATTTTCTATCAGCTACCTTCTCTTGTTCCCTTTCAATAAGTCCGATGTTCCTATGTTTAGATTAAATTAGATTAGAATATTTTTTATTATACACTATAACTTAAACATTAACTTATTGTATAATGATCTCTTATCGCTAGAAGCGATCTCTACCAGCGAACCTTGGGTATTCCCGGCTCCCTTGCAATAGACTCTTTGTGACGGAACACCGTGTGGTTTTAGTCGGTTCGAGTCCGACATACCACCTCTCCATAAGCTCCGGTGAGGTGATGACCCGTGGGGGTTAACACACGAAAAAAAAAAGGATGGATTTAAATATAACAACATATAACATAATAATTTAATATAACAATACATATTTACCCATGAATGCAAATACACACATATAGATTCTATGATGCATATAAAAATTTAGCAAATATATACAAAAATGAAAACAGTGTGACAGCTAGTTTATTAGTCAGCAGTATGCAAGTTTTGTAAGTTATATTATTTAGACTTTCTCTACAGATATACTCCAGATTCGCTTAGGATCCGAGCTGGAGAGTGGGACACTAAAACTGAGAGGGAGATCTACAAGCACGAAGAGAGACAAGTGAAGGAAATCATTATTCATGAGAGTGAGTGATTATCTCTATGGGCTGAGGGAAAGGAGCCAAATTATGTATAGATTATAGATTAGTTCCGCAATTTTTTTGATGACAATGCCTGACTGATCTTGACTGCTAAAAACCAGAGATCATGGGTTCGATTCACGCATGGAACAAAAGTTTGTGTAATCCACAAATATGTAGTAGCCTCGTGTCTTTTTTTTATAATATCTTCTATTTCTAAGATCATATTTGTAAAGGCTGGCACTAGTAATTATTCCTGCAACACATTAATAATTACTAGTGACAGAGTTGTCTTATAAAATGGGATGTCACATTGTTTAAGATCTGACCCATACTGTGTTGCGTGAATCGTATACAAAGCCTAAAATATATTTATAACGTATAGCCTTTTTCGAAAAACCCTTATTAAACCCTTCGAAAAAAGCGCACCAGCGTTACCTGTTTATACGAACCGGTTTCTCGTATCATGTTTTTATACTTTGAGCTGTGTCAGCACCTTACTTCGTGCATTGCTTAAATCATAATTCAAATCAGTTCGCGATCATATTCGACTATCAAGTGACATGTCACGGCTCACCTAATATGATTATCATTAATATCATTTTTAAAGATCATATAGGCGGTTAAGGAGACCGTACACAGTGCCTGTGGCAACAGCAACAGCAGTGGTTTTAAATTGTTTCATTTTTCAAATAAAAAAAAATCTTTGAAATACTCTTTACGGCTAACATTGAATCTTAACAAAGAGATTTTTTTTATTGTATTGATTAAAAGTTATGCTTTTACAACGTTGTTAATTATCTCTGGTCTGTACACATATTCACGACTTTTCATTTCTCTCATAACACCAACTGGTAACCGTCTCGATACAGATATGGTACAAACATATTTACAGAAATTACTAATTCTGTGCGATTTGGATACCCAATCTTCAGGAGACTTCACCGTGGGAGAGCCATGCTTAGGAACGGAGTAATACCACGGCCTCCTAAAAATTCCCTCATCCCACCTTTCAACTCTACATGCACGTAACATAATAAATTCCTCCAGGCTGGCAGCATTACCATGTTAAATAGCAATGCTTATCCGCTGTTTAAGGAAAATGCCAGCCTTCTGGTCACGAGGAGTGTCGATCAGTTGCTTATCTATTTCCTTATATATGGATTGAGCACTCGGATCCCATAACACGTCTCCATCTCAATAATCTTAAAACAGCTTCACCTATTAAATAACTGTATTTAAGACCCTACCCTTTGAGGCTCTCTGCAGATGCAACAGCAGCGCCACCATATCAAATTCATTATTATTGACGAATACGTGTCTGATGTGGATGCAACAAGTCTAATCATTTTAGAATTATTCCATCATGACTTAAAATAAAACACGTTTCTTGCAGACTTCAATAAGAAAAACCTACAAAACGATATTGCACTCTTACGCTTAGAGCGCCCTCTAGTACTGACGGAACACATCAACGTGATCTGCATGCCGGAGCAGGACGAAGTCTTCGACAACCACAAGAACTGCGTCGCTAATGGATGGGGGAAAGATGTCTTCGGTAAGTCTTCTATCTATCTTCTTATAAAATTGAAAGATTGGAACACAAGAGGTTTTAGATCAACACAGGCAGGTACTTAATGATATAATATTCAATATTAATTTTACATTTGACAAAGTAACCTCTAGTTGCGTTGACACCGTATGTATTGATCTATAATTTTAATTGTTTTTTTTAACTAAAAGAAATTGAGTTATTGCTGAACCCTTTTATGAAATGAAGAATTTGAATTTACCATTGAGTCTTGAAGAAATTTCTTGACCCACAGAATTGTCTTTTGAGGTAAACAATTAGCTTGTTTTTTAATAAATATATATACATTTATATCTTTTTTTTATGCGATAGGGGGCAAACGAACAGACGGGTCACCTCATGGTAAGTGACTACCGCCGCCCATGAACATCCTCAACTCAAGAGTCACAAGTAATTTACAAAATGTAGGCGTTAATTACGTATGTATGTATGTGTATAATATATTTAGACAATCAGGGACCACTATCTACAAGTTGTTTTTACATGACATTAAATCCAAGTTAATAATAAGCTAAGCCACGCGGGGTCAGTTTGTATTATATATAGTATACAAGCTTGAGCCCGTGGCTTCACCTGAGTCGTATATCGATAAGAAGTAGTATATATGACTGGCCTGTTGGTCTAGTGGTTAGTGACCCTAACTGCTAAGCCAGAGGTCGTTGGTTCGATTCCCACCTAGGACAAATATTTGTGTGATAAGCATGATCATTGGGTACAGGGACCAAGACACCAGTGGTTAGGGCTCCAAAGATAGGAACCTCCTCACAATGCCGGCCGTGTCAAGGATGTCTGCCTTCTGTATCAGTCCCTTGATCCAACCATCTAACGAGAGCCTCTTAAGGTGTTGATCGAGGCTCTTAGCTATTAATCCGTGAGCAGATATGACTATTATTATTATGTATTCTGCTCCATGTATCTTCGAAGTATCTAATACCAAATTTCATCAAAATATGTTCAGCCGTAGCAGTGACGACATGTGGCGGAATGTTGTCTCTGTCCACCCCGCAGCCAGAAGAGAGTTTATGTATATTTGTATAGCATGTTCTACCCCAGGATCTAAAGGCTACTTCTCCGTGATTCTCAAGAAAGTGGAAGTGAACATGGTGCCGTATATCCGCTGCAGTACTTTGCTGAAGAGGACCAGGCTTGGGTCCAACTTCAAGCTCCATAGTAGCTTCGTGTGTGCAGGTGGGGAAGAAGGCAAAGACACCTGCCAGGTAAGGCCGTCCCATCGTGGGCAGGAAAATGTCCAATTTTTACTTGGAATATTTATTATAGAATAGTGAAGTAGAAATGATTCAAACTATTTTCGTATTTAACGAACCTTTTTTTTTTTCTTAATTTTTTAAGTGTAAAACCAATCAAGTATACACACAAACGCATTTATTAGGAATAATTCCGACATTTAGAGTTATGAATAAAGAAACATACGTAGATGAAAAGTAACACAACACAACAAACAAGAGTGTAATCTCTCTCTCTGTTTTTCGCAGTCATGTAATGATTAATATATAAATCATAATATTCCTATATATTTTACAAACTTCATTTAAATATATAGCACTAGCGTTATCAGCAGTTTCAATTACGTTTATGCTCACTGCTTCGCTCTTAAATGTCATAGCGTGAATTTTTATAGCCTAAAACCTTCCTTAATAAACGGGCTTTCTAATTCAAAAATACTTTTTCAAATCGGGTAAGTAGTTCCCAATCACGTTCAACAAAACAAACAAACTTTCTGTAACATCAGTAAATATTTAAATTATTTTTTTTTTTTCACAGGGCGACGGTGGAGCGCCCTTAGTTTGTCCAATAGGTAATGACCGCTACAAGTTGACAGGCCTAGTGGCCTGGGGTATCGGGTGTGGTCAAAAAGATGTTCCAGCAGTATACACCAATGTACCAAAGTTTAGACAGTGGGTGGACACGAAAATGGAGGACTGGGGTTTATTGACCACATCATACATGATTAATGATAGTTAATAAATATTATGTATTATTGTGTTGTATTTTATTGTTAGTAGCCTTGTAGTTTACTGCGGTGTGGTGGGATTAGAATAGGAACCCCTTGTCCATTTGGTGAGTGTCGAAATAGGCGACTAACGGATCGGATTGTTATCTACCAGACAGTATGTATACCATCACACAATGACGATAAGACGGCTATAGGTTTGCCCCCTATTAAGTGGGTAATACACCTATGTCTGCCCCTTCAAAGGTACAAACGTTAGTATGTATGATATATATTATAATATATTAATTACTTCAAAAGGACAAATGAACTGAAAGACCACTTAATAATTATTATTCCCTCATCACCCTCAAAGGCGGGCACCGCACTTGCGACTCTTGAGTTGCGGGTGTCCAGGGACGGCGGTTGTCACTTACCAGCAGGCCCTTCTGTTCGTCTGTCCCCCTATAGTATAAAAAAAAAAACAGATTCCAAATTCAAATGCAATATTATGGCTTTTTAATTATAACAGTATTTATGGCCAGACCAAGTATACATATGTACACATCTACGTTATGCTTCATCATTAAATAGGCAGATATAGTTACTTTACTAAAATAATGAAGATTAGCTAAAGAATTGAGATACAGAACTGATGTATTGCTGAATGCCATACAACAGCAATAAAACTAAAACTATACAACGCCGTCTATCGGCCAAGTGGCTGAACCTATTTAGGTTAAACAAAGAACTTTTGTTTTTATCCATGAGTATAAACGTGATAATGTATGCAAATGAATCATATACAAAACGTATCTCTTTTCTTATATTGATTACTAAAAACTAAAAACTTAATATCATAAACTACATTTTAAATCAAAAGCAATTCGTTTTAGGGATAACCTTTTCATAACAATTATCTTTTTACACGTTAGTTTTCCTTAAAATGACGTAATCAAATTGAGTCCGGTTTTCTTGAAGAGGTTTTAGTACGTCTTATATTTTTATGTCCACAGTAGCTTTTGATATGTCATTCGTGCAGGCACGGCACTGTGGTTAGTTTAAAAAGTTAAAATAACTTTTTTATTGTCTGTGTTTTATGCCAATATTATTTAGTTAAGTTGACAAAGAAGTGAAATAAGCTTTTGGACAATTTATTTACTATTAAACGTAAGTATATAGATGTTCAGATACACTATTATTATATTCTTAAAGATGACTTTTAGAGAAATAAGATGTAAAATTAAGTTTTAATGTATTCGTCATCCGTAACATGGTATTTTTTATAGACGTATTTTAAACTAAAATCAATGCTAAGTAATGGATTATATTATGCTGTTAACAACAACTACTGTCAAGAATTTACAACGCTTGCTGATGCGATATTGTAGTGTAGTGTATGTAATGTGTCGAAGTGTGTGTGTGTGTGTGTTAGACTATTGACTTTATAATATGTTTTAGAGATTTCTAAAACATATTATAAAGTCAATAGTTAATACCTACTGTTGACTGAGCTAATTTATTTAAATATATTTTAACTAATCTGACCATAGGTAATATTTCAATTCAAAAGTTATTGTTTCCTTTTTTAAATATTCAAATATGGAAAGCCACTATATCTTATTTCGCAATTTCCCGTTTTTTACCAACAGCGTTATTAAGGGATATTACACTATGTAGTGTTTAATTAAATATTATTGCAGTGTTACTTGCACTACGAATAATCTTCGAAAAGCCTCGTACTATAAAGAACACACTATTAATTTTGTAACATTCTACCTTGGTCCCCCTCCCCTCTAAGTTTTAAATCAATCAGTAAATTGTAGTGTTATGTCCCGAGAGTGTGTCCCCAGCAGTGGCTGACCTAGGAAACTATAAATATAGCGTGACTACAGCACCCAGTCCTCCATAAGGACAGTGTGTGAACTCCTCAGGAATGATCCTCCTTTGATGATTGAGATGTTTGAGCTAGTTTAGTTACCTACACATTACTCATTTGATAGTTTTCAGGGAGTATTGAAAATTGGTGATTTTATATATTTTGGTAGCCTCTTCCTTAACTTCTACTTTGCAATATACAATATAGACTGGCATGTTGGTCTAGCGGTTAGCGCTCCTGACCGCTAAGCCGGTCGTAGGTTCGATTCCCACCTAGGATAAATATTTGTGTTATGAGCACGATCGTTTGTTCTGTGTCTGGGTGTAATTTATCTATAATATGTATGTATTTAGAAATATATAATTATGTTTATCAGCAGTCTGGTTATCGGAGTACAAGCTCTGTTTACTTTGGGATCAGACGGCCGTGTGTGAGATGTGTGGAGTATTTATTGTATTAAAGCCGCCGTAATGAAAAAATGGAGGCTAACAACAATTTAAGCTATATCTACTCTCCTAGGGATTTTATATTGAACCTAATGAAAATCAATTATGATAGAGAACATTTTTTATACCTCAAAGACCGTTTTTGGCGGCAAAAAAAAAAGACCTAACACGCGTTTTTGGCACAATACACAATAATCTCATTTTTTTGTCATGTTATCTTTAGTACGTGGGCTTGTCTAGACGCACACCAGTGCTCGGGTAATATCTCGAATAAAAAAGTGCTGTATTTACATGAACCATTTCGAGCTACGGAGACCCTCTACTCAACTGAGGATTGGATAACCTTATTAAACTTTTTTGTATACGAGTTAAAGGTCGATTATCAAAACGATTTCAAATGTGATTGACTGACAAATCAGCTTATAATCAGCACCTAGAGAATGAGGTACGGTGCAAGAATTTGACAACATGTCGACTCACCCTTTGCTGCATCCTGATTCGAGCCGCAAATTTGGCCCAAGAGGATGGAACTCAGAGGAAATATTGAAATGATTTTAATAACTTGTAGCTTGTCAACATTTTTAGTTTCAGGTAATGTTGGTACCTTGTCTCTTCTGTGGAAAAGATGAGTAAGAAACTTATGTGATAGCTTTAAGTCCACAACTAACAAATTAAAAAAAAAGATTGCCCGACAAGGCACCACCTAGTAGAATAAATACCTGTGATTGTTATTTTTCATTTTATAATTATTTGTAAAACTTTTCAGGTTTTTAATTATCATACCTTATAATATTATTGTATTATACTAGCTATATTTACGATAGGATCTATTGATATACCTATTTTTGTTATATATATCTGTATATATATAATTCTACTGTACATGGTGCCCTGGATGGTTTAGGTTAACAAATCAGCCCGGCAGATGGCGCTGCAGTCGTTATCAAGGTTAGTTAGAGTCATAAAAGGATACCGCACAATATCCTTCGAAGCAGCGAGTCTCCTAGCCTGTTCTGCCCCCTGTGGCCCAAGGAGGCGCTGGAGTGGAACCTGAGACCTGCGCCTCGGGAAATCGAAGTGCAATGGTCCCAGCTGTACCAGGTCCTAGTGAGTGAGTGGAAGGAATAGCTTGAGTGAACATGCACAGGGCATGCTACAATTGTGGCCATAAGACCCATTCTGGAGGAGCGGCTAGAGAGGCAACATGGAGGCCTCTCCTACCGGCTGACACAGGTGCTCACCGGTCACGGCTGTTCGGCCACACGAAAAAAAAAGCTAATCAACAACTAAGAAGACGTAGAGGAATATTTTATTCGAAAATAACTAGATGACAGGATTGCGATATCAAATAAGAAAAGTAGCAATTTTAAAGGCGAATCAAGAATGTTCGATCATCCTCTGAAGCTAAAGTGTCAGCACTTATGAAGAACGTCAAAGTTCCGAGAACACACTGGCAAACCAACTCCGTTTTAGGGTACAATGAATGTAATATCATGTAAGATTTCGATATAAAAAAGACGAAAATTCAAGAATTTGGAAATTTAAAGCTAAAGTGATATTATTTTACAACAAATTATAAAACATACCTTTACCTACATCTATTAGCTCAATTATTTCAAAAGACAACGAACAAAAACAACAAATTCGAACATAAACCAAACATTAAGATCTTCGATAATAAAAATATGCTATTAGCCCAATGACTATATTCAGAGTGACCGTGCTACAAAAGGAGACGCAGAGCATGTTCTGTGCTTCTTCGACGTGGCTCACTAGTTACTAGGGCTTATAAAAAAACACGTTTTTAGACGATCCCCAACAGTTCAATAAGTCTAATTTTGACCGACATTTTAACCTCTGTGCCGTCAAAAGCATTCTTTACTTTCTAATTCTACGCACACTCCCTCTACTCAGACGCTCCACCAACAAAATGAACACCTGTAACCAAAGCGAGTGGGGACCTGGTGACGTGCACGTAATACCCACGCCACCTACCTCTGCCATTAATCTACAGCCAGGTTATTATGGATGTACATATCAGGCTCAGTATCCGACAGTATTTAAATATACAGTCATCCAGTACCCGGATGTGCCGCCATCCACCACATCAACAGGCTTGCTACCAGTAAATGGGGGGCTTAATTATGATTGGCAAAAACTGGTCTTTTTAGACGAACGGATAGGCGTGTGTGTATGTTTGTATATAGGTAATTTGGTTTAGGTTACGCTGAGAAACGATAATTATCAATACTTACATGATTTAAACATGGAATGTTATGAATTCATAATTTGTATATCTAGCATGTTTTTTGAATATATCGCTAGAGAAATACCTACTCAATTAATGAAAAAGGTTAATAAAATTAGATCGTTTAACGATTTTGACTTCACCGTCCGGAACTTGAGGTCGAAAAAAAAAAACAAAAAACCGTCTTAGCAATTTTGATCAGAGCGTCCGAATGTTTGCTACCTCCGTTGGTGGTGGGAAGAAAAAATTCATATAAATATATTAACAAATTGATTGGCTGTACGTTGACCTTCATTTGTATACAAATGTCTTAAAAATTTTTGAAGCATTCCAAAACATGTTTTCATGAATCATACTTATTTACTTTGGAATATATCAAAATACTTCCAATGCCATGGCTTAACATATTATTACATATATAATAATAATAATATGCTTTCGTGAAATAAAAAGGAAAATGAAGACTCATTAAAAATTACATCAATACTGACAGTCGGTGTCATTAACATGACATCATCTTGATTGATCATGACATCTATTATAGATCTTTAGATAATAAATGCATAAAGAAAAGGAACGACACTAGTGCAGTGAGTTTCTTTACATCTCCCACTTTGACTTAAAGGTCTCAGTTACCAGGTCATTAAATGCCAAAAAAAAATGTCTCCCACCCTCGCAGAGAACAAATCAAAATGATTGTTCGATTGAGAGTCAACCATTACTGGAGATAATCCGCCGCTCCCATAATCGTTAGATAGGCATAATGATCCTTCTTGTCATAACTACATCACCTGGACGATTGGCACTCCACCACTGTGCCCTTCTCCTGAGACTTTTTGCCTCGCACAACCAGCCTATGGAACAAATTGTCGCCTATAGTATTTCCGAACCGATACGACCTGCACCTTCAAGAATAAAGCGTACTCCTACCTAAAAGGCCGGCAACGCACTGTGACTCTTGAGTTGCGGGTGTCCATGGGAGGTGGTAGTCACTTACCATCAGGTGGACCCGTCTGCTCGTTTGCCCCCTATCACTTAAAAAAAGTCTTACTCCATTTTCGTATCTTCTTTCAGAATCATGAAGTTCTTCTTCTTCGGCCTTATTTTGTCACTTGCCAGCTCTGAGGCGGAGATAGACCTTGCTCTACTCAACAAAATATTTGACGTACCGTCTACCCCTGACACAGATCTTACGACAAAAGAAGCAGTAAGTTTCCATTTACTACACCAAAGTAATAATACTCTATATCAATTCACTCAAGAATATCAAGCTGAAGTGGACATGGGCTCACCACGGGTCAGTTTCTGTAAAAAGCTTCAGTAAGTTGGTCTTATAGCTAAGACAGCGAATCGGTAGCTAAGAAGCCCTTAAGCTGGTTGCTATATCTACCGAGGACCAGGTGCTACAGCATATTGGAATTCCTGTCTCTAGCAGTAGACTGCTGGAGATTGATTTAATGTCGTTACTCGTGCAACTAAGAATTTATTGATACTTCGTGTACGTAAATAATTAAATAAAGAAATATATCATGAGAAATATGAACACACTATCGCTAGTAAATCCCAATATTCTTTTGTTAGTTGAGGTTACCTGAAATTGAATAAACACAATCTATATATTATACATGTGTTTAGTATATAGATAGAACATTACATCTCGTCCTCTGCGTTGGTTTACTTCCGTGGTTCTAAAACAACGCACCAAGGATTCGGACACTCTTCGGAGTTTTTATGACTTGCCACATATTACTCAGTTCAGTGGTAGAGCCATGCTTAGGCACGAATGGGCCGGCTCGACCGGTGCGAGACCACGGCCTCACAGAAAACCGGTTGTGAAGTAACGCTTGCGTTGCATTTCCCCGAATTGAGTGAGGTTTCCGGAGGCCCAATTCCCCCTTCCCCCTTTTCTCTCCCCTCATCTCCTTTCTCCTCATCCCTCCTCTCTTCTTTCCGCTCCCTGCATCCCCCATCCCTCGTCACCCTCAAAGGCGGGCAGCGCACTTGCGACTCTTGAGTTGCAAGTGTCCATGGACGGCGGTGTCATTTACCATCAGGTGACCCGTCTGTTCGTCTGTCTCGCCTATAGTATAAAAAAAAAAAACTCAAAGGGGACCTAGTTTAACAATTTTACCAGACCAGAAGCCTACTAGACCCCTCGACCAGAAGCTAACTTATAAATGAATCTTTCAGATCATCGTAGCATCCACAGGGAGCCCCCCGATTTTAGTGGACGAGAATGGTCGAAAATGCCAATGCGTTCCGTACTACTTGTGCGGTGACAACAATATAGGAACTGGTGACAACATTGATGATGAAGAGGAATACAAAGAAGTGGATGTCAGGTAAGGGTTCAGGTCTTATGTCTATACAATGTGTCCCAAAATTCAACGATAAGCGGGCGCCAAAAGGTAGACCTGCTCATGAGTACATAAGGAAAAATAAATAAAAAAAATATACCTAGTTTTTTTTTAGTTACAAGAAAAATTTAGAATTTCTTTGAAAATTTATACCTTTCATGATATTTTGAACGACCACGATGACAATTTCTCAAATATGCTTAAGATTTTTTTTTATCTTATACCTAAATAGTGCTACTATTCACCACAACTCTTAAAAACACCAAATTGCCCGCAGTTTTTACACAAAAAACGTTCAAAATCATTTTTTTCCCTACAATTTTGAAATATTTTTACTCTTAGTGTACTTTGACTCATGGTCTTGTAAAAGAAAAATATGGACACCACTACGGCAAGTTGTTTTTAAAATTGGCGCAACTAATCAAGATTCTAAAATGGTAATACTCTAAAATAACTAGCCACAAAAAAAAAAATTCTACCATTTGTAAACAAGACCCAAATTTCTTAATTGTTCTTGTTCGTTTGTCGTTGTTTTTTGTGTAAAAACTGGGGGGAATTTGGTGTTTTTAAGAGTTGTGGTGAATAGTAGCACTATTTAGGTACAAGATAAAAAAAAATCTTAAGCATATTTGAGAAATTGTCATCGTGGTCGTTCAAAATATCATGAAGGGTGTAAATTTTCAAAGAAATTCTAAATTTTTCTTGTAACTAAAAAAAAACTAGTTATATTTTTTTTATTATTTTTCCTTATGTACTCATTAGCAGGTCTACTTTTAGGCGCCCGCTTATCGTTGAATTTTGGGACACCGTGTATATATAGAGTTTGGTCCCACTTGATTAAACTTATTGTTGTCAATCCGGCTCGTCAGTAGAAAAGAGAAAGAATATATTGAAAGGTATGAAAGGGAATGAAAGGGATATATGAATAGCATAACCAGATCAGGGTCGCATACTTATAGCTAAAACTGTCTGTTGCCAGGAAGGCCAAATCCTCTAACACGAAATAACACAAGTGGGTGTTGGTAGTGGCACCATTAGATATGTAAATTTATATTGATGATTTAATTACAGATTTGGCGAAGAAGATGAGCGGCTATGTAAATATTCCATTGAGGTATGCTGCTCAGTATCCACGGAGCCACAAAAGCCTATTCCACCAAAAGAACCGTTTAAAAAACCTATGGCAAAGGGATGTGGCTACAGGAACCGAAATGGAGTTGGAATTACTTTTACGGTAGATACATACATTGATAACATAGGTCAACGTGACAAATCTTCCGTCCCCCTCACTTAAATATTTAACACTCCATCACTGTGCGTTTCTCTCCTTGCTTTTTACTTCGCAGAACCAAGCTTTGAGACAAAACTTCACCTCCGTATTTCCGTAACGATATGGCCTTGATAACATCAAGAAAAGAGCGCACACATTTCAAAGGCCGGCAACGCAGGTCAGGTGACACGTCTGCTTGGTTGCCGTCCCGTCGTAAAAATCACAGTGCTATTTAGATCTAATCTAAGCATATCCACATAATACATATGTACATACATACAATTACGCCCATATCCCCGAAAGACAGACGCCCACTTTTTGACTACCATAATTTATCCCAGCTCACGTAATAGGCTATTGCCTTCATCCAGGTACGCGTGACTGTATATATACTGTCTGTATAGATAACAATCCAATCTCTCTCTGGATGTAGAGTTTATGATATTTTCTGTCTCTGTACGTTATGTATTCTGTATCTACATCTAAATAAAAAAATCACATTTGAACGCTGATCATCAATTACTTATCTCACAATTTTACAGGTCCTAAACTCAAAAGATTTTCTATATTTTATTCCTAAAGTGGCCGGTGGACCGCAATAGCTTGCACCCTGTTTAATTCTAAGGAGGTAGATACAGAAGACTCACTTCACAAAATCGTTTTAATAAATAGCAGCTCTATTATATTCGCATGGCAATTGACCTCTTTCTAACGCGTAACTCTAATCTGACCTGAAGACGTTGGGGTTGGATTAATTTAAATTCTGATGCCCTTTAAAAAGCCGAATACGTCACCATATGCTTCCATCCATTTCCTTCGCTTTACTTAAAATATATCCAGCTTACCAATGTATTTTATTATAATTTGAACAATTCCAGCATGCTGAAACTCAATTCGGAGAGTTCCCCTGGGTCGTGGCTGTGTTGGACTCAAAAAATTTTAGTTATATGGGTGTTGGAGTGTTAATCCATCCAGAAGTTGTGATGACTGCCGCTCATATAATTTCTGAGTGAGTGGCATTTTAAATATTTTAATACCACGTCGGTGTCCAACAAGCATCCGCTCATCGTGATGTGAATGTGGTTGACGTAGTCACATGCGCTTTACCAACCTTTAAAAACCTGTACATTTGCGTTTTATGGTTAATGGTTCCACGCTTAAATGTCGCAGCATGGTGTTTTGTAGCTGACCTTATTTTTTAGTAAATACTCTAGGCAATATAGAAAGAATAATTCAAATATGACTTTCAGCTTAGTTTTATACCCGTATTAGCAGTTATCTGTAATATTTACGCACATAATAAATAAATAACTTGACACATCTCACACACGGCCGATCCCGAACTAAGCTGATCCCAAACTAAGCAGAGCTTGTACTATGGTAACCAGACAGCTGATAAATATACTTATATACTTCTCAATATGTACATATTATATATAAATTACACCCAAACACAAAACAAATGATCATGCTCATCACACAAATATTTATCCTGGGTGGGAATCGAACCCACAACCTCGTGTTTAGCAGTCACGGTCACTAACCACTAGACCGACAGGCCAATATATATAATTGAAGAATATTTGTTGATGAACAGATGCCATGTTCACCTTAACACGAGGCAAAGATCCTCCGACCATTGATGTAGATGATAGAAATTTGCATGTATACTAATGAGTGCGAGAACTCTTATATCGCGAGCCAGGATCAGTAGGTACTAAGTACGTAGTTCAACCCATCTTCGCTAGATGACGTTGATGTATGTAGATATCGGCTCAGAGTACTAGTGACTCAGTGCTTCGTTAGGGGTTTTATGACTTACCGTCCATCAAATATTATCTAGAATTTTCATTGTTCAATCTTACTACCACGTTATTAGAAGCCCAACTGTTGTTTTTTTACTTGGACATTTGATTTGAAACTAATCAGTGCTGTACTATTGTGAGCAGACGTTATTTGCTCTGGCTGGAAATCTATACCAAGAGCTCTGCTTTAGAAGGATCACTAACCATTCGACCAAAAAGCTGGTCAATTGGATATAAGATTTAGTTTTTTTTTTAAGTTCTTTATCATGCGTGTTATATTATTGTTTTTGTTCTACAGTTACAAGCCGTTTGCACTAAAAATAAGAGCTGGAGAATGGGACACTCAGACTGAACTGGAGATGTTTGAGTTTCAAGAACGACTAGTAAATGAGATACACACACATGAGAGTAAGTAACCTTTACATACATTGACTAAAAATTTACGGTTAGAATCAAGATAAACCTGGCCTGTTGGTCTGGTAGTTGGTCAGAGGTCGTGGGTTCGATGCCCATACAGGACAAATAATTGAGTAAGCACGTCAATTTGTTTCTGTGTGGGTGTAATTTATATATGGAATACATGCAATTAGAAATATATATATTGACCGGAGTATTACATCACAGAAAACCGTCTGTTAAACAATGCTTGCATTGTGTGACCGAGTGAGTGAAGTTACCTGAGGCCCAGCCCCCTTTCTCCTACCCTCTTTCCCCTCCTCCCTTTTTCTCCCCCCTTAAACGCGCACAGCATTCTTGTGAATCTTGTTCTTCAAGCTTCAAGTTTTCATGAGCGGCGGCAGTCACTTACCATCAGGTGACCCGCCTGTTCATTTGTCCTGTTAATATACATATTTTTTATGGTATAGGACCTAATATATATATATATATGTATATATATATATACGTGGATCTGGTTACCATTGTACAAGTACTGCTTAGTATGGGATCAGACCCTGCGATGTGTGAAGATATTATATCCATAAAAGCAATATCCCCATTCTCTTCTTTTATCCTCTCTTTCTCTTTCAATATACTTCCTAGTGTCCCATTAAATTCCCAAAGTGCCCGTTGACAACAATGACAGCCCGCTATTACGTCATGTAGTATAGTCGTCAACATGACAGCGTTCGGTCCGCCTCTGCCTACCCTTTTACACAGGTGTGAGTGTGCGTATATAAAAATTACAAATTCCAGTTCATTTCGTATATGATATAGTATATTCCAATACATATAAACATGATGAGTTATGCGATAATTCTGTCGATTAAAGTTGCCGCGAGAAATTGTGATACACGAGGTATTAGCAAGATACAAGGTGTACTTATCAAAGAAATAGTTTAAGGCATAAAACTAAGAATAACTTGGTTCGTGGTAACTAATATTTCAACCTAGATATAGCCGTTGGGTTCTGGGTGAAATGGAATAGGGTCAGCCTATCTGATCACGATGGTGTCGTAAACAGCGACTGAGGGATCTGACTGTTATCTATCAGACAGTATGTATACAATCATACAGTTTTTTTATGAGAGACAAACGAGAAGATGGTTTACGTGATCGTAAACGACAACTCAACCCATGAGCATCTGCAAATTCAAGAGTCGCAAGTGAATTGCCGATCTTTGAGGTGAGAGTACGCTCTGTCCTTGAAGATAAAGGTCGTATTGGTCTGGAAATACAGCATTACGAAATAGGCACATTTTGCATATTAGAATGTCGTTCTATTAACGTAATGGGAGGCAAGACTATTGCTGTACTCGTATTTTATATAACCGGGCTCATCTATGTTCCGCCCGTTACAGAATTCAATAGACGGTTTCTTCTAAACGACATTGCTCTAATGCGTCTTGAGAAGCCTCTAGAACTGTCAAAACACATCAACGTTATCTGCATGCCGAACCAAAATGAGGTGTTTGACAATTATAAGAATTGCATCGCCAATGGATGGGGCAAAGATATATTTGGTAAGTCTTAATTTTAGATGCAATAACATGTTAATAAGCCCGGTGTCTGTATATTATAGATGTTGAAGATACACTATCTTAGAGCAACAGAAGGGAAAACAATTTTTTTTCTTTGTCTGTTTATCTTTATATTTGTTTACGCATTACACATAAGATACAGCATGGAAATGCAGTTTTCACAGATGTATTGCTGTAGGTTTAACTTAAAATATACATTACATACATACAACTCCATTTACCTCTGCCATATAAATACCTTTTGTCAATCTTCTTTCATTCATCCTTTCGATGTGATCGAACCAGTACATCATGCTTTTTTCTATTTTAGTCAGTACATCCTCTTTCACACCACACTGATCCCTTATCACACTATTCCTCACTCTGTCACTCAATTTCACATCAGCTATACTCCGCAATGCTCTCATTTCTACCGTATTACCCTACTTTCGTACTTCTTCTGCCATACCCAACTTTCGCTACCATAAGAAGTGTTGGCACCTACAACTCTATGCACAGCCATGCGAGCCTTCATTGAGACTCTGTGGCTGGTCATAAAAGTATGCAATACGCCATTGATCACATTACTCAATCAATACGCGTCAATTCTTAAATGAAAATACCTTGCCATAAATAATATTACAAGATTTTTTTTTTGCTATTGCTTGTAACAATTATTACTGTTACTTAATAATTTATTAGCATTAGAAATTTTATAAATATAAATTAAGAACAGTGTAAATATGAAAAGAACTATCAATTTAGTGTCAAATTTCCGACATAGTTATTTTCATTTTTGTTTGTTTGTTTGTCAGTTTGTAAAGTCGCACACACACGATACAGGAATAAATATTTATTAGTTCAGTTGTTTAAAAAAATACTTTCATTTCCTAGTGAGTATAATAACATTCTTTGCTTATATTTGTGAACAACTCTGAGTCAATCTTGATCAACTTCAGTGGTCGTATCGAAATTAAACTTAACTGATATAATGAACGAATGAACCAAAAATAAACGACATCTGTTTATACTTGACGCGCCTGTTGGTCTAGTGGTTAATGACCCTGACTGCTGAACCGGAGGTCGTGGATTCGATTCCCACACGGTACAAAAATTTGTGTGATCCACAAATAATTGTCCCGAGTCTGTTCTGTGAGTCTGTTAATTGAATGTTTGTAAAGCCCCTGCGACACAGGTATTGTTCCTAATGCGGGAGTTGTCTTAAAAAAAAAACTCTATACACCTTTAAGTACCGCTGTCGCTCCACATAATTTTGGTCCATCTAAAAAGATTACTTTTAGCAATAAGGCCGCCCTTTACACATTATCTTACAAACACATGTATCTATGTATGCCTCTGTAAAGTTGTTGTAGAAATGTGGTATTAAATATCTATATATCTATATATATTTACGTCCAGGTGTAAAAGGGCGGTTCGCCGTGATCCTTAAGAAAGTCGAAGTCGACATAGTTTCCTATAGCCGGTGCAGAATCCTGCTCAGGAGGACCAGGCTCGGCTCCAACTTCAAGCTGCCTATCAGCATGTTGTGTGCTGGTGGGGAAGAAGGCAAGGACGCCTGCCAGGTGAGAGATCACTTTAAGGAATTTATTGATGATGAGAGAAATATTACACCAAATAAAGAGGTTTAGGTTCTGTTAGATTAAGTCCAGAGACTATATATTACCTAAAATACTCTTTATACTCTATGTCCATTTCTGCAATCTTGTCTATGTGTAATTAACATTTCATGATAATCGGATGAGTAATTTAGGCGAGAAAATTAACATATACACACAACCGTGGGAGAGTAATGTAGCAAGCAGCGCAACGTTGTATCTCGCTTAAATAAGGAAGGTTTTCGAAGGCTTTATTTACGGAGGCGTCATTCACGAGAAAAATGGTGGTCAACACTTCGATTTGATTATTATTAATTTTGTAAATATGTAATATATAATTTGTATTATGTGGTAAAAACCCTGTAATTGAATTTTTTAATTGAATTTTGATTGATAAAACACCCCTAATAAGCCGCGGGTCTAGAGAACACATATTTATTAAATACAATACTAGTAGATTATCAAACCTATACAATCATTTAAAAATATATAAAAAAAAATATAAGCCCGTACTTACTTCTATACGCAATCTCATTTTTAAATACGTCATGAGCATGACGTGTTTTAGATGCCACAATCTCTGTTATGTGCTTCTTTGTAAGTGTTTATCAATAACTATATTTTTAGGATACAATAAATAAAAACATTTTTATAATTTCTAACTCCATTAATATTTATTTCCTTGTTAAATTCACTTAATACTAATCTTTTCTTTTAATATTATACGAGGAAAGATGAACAGACGGGTCACCTGATGATAAGTGACAACCGCCGTCCATGGACACCTGCAACTCGAGAGTCGTAAGTGCGCTGTCCGCCTTTGAGGGTGATGAGGTATGAGGGGGAGGGGAAAGAAGAGAGGGGGAAGAGGAGATGGGAAAAGCGGCGGGGGTCAGGGGAGAGGAAAAAGGAGAGGGGGAGTTGGGCCTCCGTAAACCTCACTCATTTCTTCGGTTGAGCTGGCCCATTCGTGCGTGCATGGCCATACCACTATATATAGACTTAATCAATTTATTTTTAGACGTGTGGTTCTCGTGGGTCGTAAAACGCAGTACCAAATACAGCACCTGCTTGATAAATTCTAATTACACTTTATGATTCTTTTTATTGACAGGGCGATGGTGGTGCCCCATTGGTGTGTCCCATAGGCAACAACCAGTACAAGCTGACGGGTCTTGTCGCTGGTGGGATTGGCTGTGGGGAGAAAGATGTTCCAGCGCTGTACGTCAACGTGTCCATGTTTAGAGAATGGGTTGATAAGAAGATGGAAGAGTGGGGATTGTCTGTCTCAACGAGTACATAGACAATATAGACTATGCGAATGAATGTGTAAACGAAAGAATGAATGAATGAATGATATAATAAAGAAATAATGAATTAAATAATTTACGAAAAATAAAATAAGTATTATTTGTTACGAATTGTTTTTTTTTTTTTTTTCAACCAACATTATAAAATGAGGATGTATTTTTTTTATATGGGTGAACTGATTTTGATGATTTTTTATTTATTTGAATTTGGTCCAGTTCTGACAACGGCATCGATGAGAAAACCATATAAGTTTTAAATAACTCAATATCATGCCAACCGATTAGATTATTCTTTTTTTATTGGAAATGATGTACATGAGAGTTTGGTTAGGTTCTCACAATGGCATCCATGAGAAAACCATATAAGTGTTAAATTTTATGATAGACAGTTTGAAGTCGGTTGTCTACTTTTTAAAGTTAATTATAGATTAGACAGATTTGTAAAAGGAATTGAAAATAGGAGTGATACACATTAACATGTTAGTAATAAAACCCAGAACAATTTCTAATTAGCAAGATGGGGTACTTAATACACCTCTGACTTCAGGGATGAAGGCGTATTATAAGAGTTATTTATAAGAAGGCTTATTTATTAATACAGTACAGTTTTTTTTTATGCGATAGGGGGCAAACGAGCAGACGGGTCACCTGATGGTAAGTGACTACCGCCGCCCATGGACACCCGCAACTTAAGGGTCACAAGTGCGTTGCCGGCCTTTTAGGTAGGAGTACGCTCTTTTCTTGAAGGTTTGAAGGTCGTATCGGTTCGGAAATACGGCAGGCGACAATTTGTTCCATAAGCTGGTTGTGCGAGACAATAAGCTTCTGGAGAAGCGCACAGTGGGGGAGTGCCAATCGTCCAGGTGATGGGGATGGATATTTTGTTGCGTAGGACGATGGCGGAAACCAGCAGCCGGTATAATTCCGAACAATTCCTCTGAACACTCCCCATAATACAAGCGATAGAGGATGCAGAGTGAAGCTACATTTCTACGCAACGCCAAAGTGTCAAGTCGATCAGAAATATCTTGGCAGTCGATGATGCGAGTCGCTCTCCGTTGAATGCCGTCAAGAGGGAGAAGTTGGTACTGCGGTGCACCTGCATAGAGTTGAGAACAGTATTCCATGTGCGGCCGAACCTGCGCCTTATAAAGTTGTTATGCCTTATGTTGTTATGCCCTAAGTTGTTGTGACTGTAAACCTGTGTCTTCGTGGGGTTAAACTGGACTAGGTTAAGTCGACCCCAATCTGAAACTTTTGATAAAGAAGTTTCGATTTCAGACACAAGTTTGGATCGGCTTTCGATGACGTTTACCCGAGAAATGTTAGCGCGGCCGGTGTAAAGGGCATCACTCGTGCTATCGTCTGCATAGCAATGGATGCTGCTAATCTGCAGCATGTCATTGATATGCAGAAGAAACAGCGTGGGTGATAGCACACAGCCTTGTGGGACACCAGAATTAACAGACTTGGAGTCGGAGCATGCACCGTCAACAACGACCTTGATGCTTCTGTCTGTAATAAAACTGGTGAGCCAATTGCACAGTTTCTCGGGAAGCCCATAGAAAGGAAGCTACAGTACATATGTATGTATGTACTGTATTTATAAATAACCAGTTGTTCACCGCAATTTGACGTCACCTCAAAGAAGCTGATGGTGAAATGGTATGTCGGACTCGAACCGACTAAATAGAAACGGAGTTTCGTCACAATTGGGTCTATTGCAAAGGGACCTGGGTATACCCTAGGAGGGATGCTTCCAGGAACCCTTCAGACCTTGGCCGCCTCTTTTGCAAGAGGCACCATCACGATTAAATACGGGGGGCCTCCAGTTTGAGAGTGGAACACGTCGCACTACCATCTCAGGCGTGCTTCTGCTAGGGTAAGGGCAGCTCTGCCCGTTACCCCCAGGCCAGCGCTTATTGAGGCCGGAGACTTCGCGGTTTGACCTGCTTTTATGTTGCATTGCTCCACGCCCTAGAGTCGCAGCGTTTATAGCTAATAGGTTTTTCTAGAATTAGTTTCATCTGATTTTAAGACAGGGTTGGACTAACTTGGAAATAGACTGAGAACTCGTGTGGTATCTTTTTAAAAATAATACACAAATAAAATAACCCAGATTATATTTTCTTTATTGTTGTTTGATTTTGGTGGCAAGATTGACAAAATATATAAAAAAAAACCTTACTATCGGTTAGAGGGCTCAGAGACCTCCATGCTCGAGCTATAGCTTAGACCCCCTATAAATCCATAGAAGCCAATATCCCCTTTTCTATCTACAATTTATCTTTCAATATATTCCAAATTTTCCCATTTATTTCCCAAAATGAATGGCGGCAATAGCCTTCGAAAATACAGACGTGAGTGTGATGTATCATGTACAGGTCACTAAAAAGTAAACGAACAAGAATTTAGTATCACATTCAACCATGTTTGAACGCGAATGTTATGTACACTCGCGCTTATTGTATAGTCTATTTCTCTATTTTTTTTGTCTATTATATAAAGACAACTCCCGCACTAGGATTAGTTCCTGTGTCGCGGGGGACTTTACAAACATTTAAACAACGGACACAAATGACACCCAGACTCAGAACAACAATTTGGAATTACACAAAGTGAAGTGTACGGATCGAACCCTCAAAACTGGCGCATAAGCGTAGTGGTGTGGTGACCACTTAAACAGCTACGCCAACCATGCAGTCATACATGTACATTGTCTGATAGATAACTGTAGAATCTCTTAGTTGAATTTTATGACACTCACGTGAAGAAATGGGATGGCCACTCCATCGTGTGACCGTCTGATCAGTTTAATCTGAACTTAGAGGGCGTCGAAAATAGCTCAAAATGCTTTGTGTATATATAGAACACTCATAGCCTTATGATAAAAATTAGAAGAAAGAAAAAAAAATATTTATGACAGCACGAATAATTTTGAAACGTTTAAAAAAAATATATACTTCATATTTTTAAATTGGCAACACTTACACAAAACCAATTATGTCATACGTTTAATTTTATATAAAAAAAAAAAAAAACACTGGCCTGAGCGTCAATGACAAATAATCTGAATACGGTTTTCTTCATTCAAAAGCCAACACACACAACAATTATATCTCTTACTGTTTATTATTATTGTCTGTCAATGTTGTTTTAAATCATAGAAATAGACAAATCCAGATACAACAACCACTTTAATGTACTGTTGGCTTAATTAATATGGCTGTTTTTGTTGTTTACTATTAAGAGGCTGTGGTGCTGGCAAACAGCAGGAACACAAAGACAACAAACACAAACTAAGCACGCGTAGATTGCGATGTGTTTGAGCTCTAACATTTACATTTGATTTTGTGTATGGTAAATGCTTTTCTAGGTAGATTCGATTGTATTGCAAGTGTTGTACCAACGTGAATTATACCAACAGAGCTTTTTTTGAGTTCGTAAACAGTGTTGTCAGATGTCAAAAGAATAAGCAGAGAACCATAAGGAAATATACTAAAACTTACATGCACGTACGTGATGTGTACAGCCATTATTCTTATGTCACGTCGGTTGAAGCTTAGAAGTCTACAGGTCAGACGTGGTGAAACACCCGTCAGTACCAGTTTAGACTGTCTACAGCCGGAAATATTGGTCCGTCGACGATCGCGCGCTGCTCGCGTCTTTTGCCGTACCCAATAGCGAAATTGATTGACGAGTATTCCAGCCCAATCGACGGGTCAACAGCACACTAAGGAATGACCAACTGATGGCACAAATAACAGTGCTTTTAACAGTAGATTATGGAAACATCGGGAGTAAAGCGCATGTGGTCGCGCGTAACTGTTACAGGTTTTATATTCTTCAATTGCAGTTTTGCCTCCCGTGTAGTGTCCTGACGGATGATCCCAGTTATTACGAAGCCCGCTGGAAGCCTGCGGGGTTAGGTGCTAAATGGCTATCGCTGGGTCTAGCTTTATATAACGTTACAGTACCGACGGTTCGCTCACATGTCACGACAACGGCTTTAGGCAAGCCGTTTGGTTACTTGAAGTCAGTAATCAGTTTCAGTTAACAATTATAACAATATTTATGTTGATCTGCTCTTGGTCTTTATAAGCGTAATTGGTAAAAAAACTAGAAATGAATATTCGTTTCTAATTTTGTTTATAATCAACAAGTAGCGTGACATGACTTTTGCATACCTACTCTGTGTATATGCTTGAGCTCAGTACAGACAGAAAAAAGAAGAAGTTCTTTAGAATTTAATATTTTTTTCGTTACATATAAATAACTCCGTAAGTGATAACCGCCGGCCATGGACAGCTGAAACTCGAGGGTCGTAAGTGCGCTTCCCACCTTTGAGGGTGACTTATGGGATGGGATGTTATATTATTGCATAAGAAACAAAAAAATCAATCATATTGACAATATCTGCTCTTTAGAAATCTTTTAATAATAAAGTTTTTATCATTTATATGCCCAAACCATCTTTGTTTGTTATTGGATATCTTGTTGGGATAAACCATGTTTTCCTTGGGGTAATACAAACTGCATTCTTGCATTAATGGTTACAAGTTTTCCTGCTTATGACGTATTAAATACCTACATACATACCAGTGGTTTTGTTGGCCCGCAGAGCTGGTTTCACGACAGTCTATTCAAATATATCAGTACGCTCACAAGACAACAGATCATTAATATATTAGTGATTAAAATAAAAATAGAATCGGTTATGATAATTTTAATTTAAATCAGGTGAGTTTATTTGCTTTTAGAACTTAAATTCGTCTTAAACAAATATTAACCTATGTAATTAGGACATATATATACATATAATCACGCCTGTATTTCTGGAGGAGTAGGTAGAGAACCGGGCACTTTGGGAATAAGATACGAAAATTGGGAGTAAATTGAAGGGCAAGGGAAGGGGTGTATTGGGAAGTGTAAACAACTTAAGAAAGTCAGGGTCGCAAACCTATAACTCGACCTGGGTGGTGTCGGGAGTTCGTAGCCCTCTAACTATAGTTATTTACTAAATCTAATAAAAAGTGTTAGAAACCATTTAATAAAAATAAGTTGATATATAGATTTGTGGGTGTTGTAAATTTATATTGAAAATGTGTTGCTCTGCACGTAGATGTCAGCATAAAAGTATAACTATCGAATTGTACGTACATATGTGTTCGTACAAAGCTACTTCTGGATTGGGAATGTTGTCTATCAGATAATATATATATAGTAGGACTAAATTTTGGTTGCATTTGCTACACTTTTATCTACCATATCGGGGATATCGTCAAGAGTGTATACGTATATTGTAGGTTCAGATTGAGTCGGTTCAATAATCAAGAAGTAAAAGCAAACACAACACACACATCACAAACAAACTCACTTCCGCAGTGCAGACACTTTCAAGAAGCGTGAGAGTAGTTAGCATTTAATAGAGATGCTGTTAATATTGTTTATTTTCAACAGACTTCAAAAAGGAGGAGGTTCTCAATTCGACTGTATTTTTTTTTATGTTTGTTACCTCAGAACTTTCCACTGCGTGAACCGATTTCAACGATTTTTTTTTTTGAAAGCTGGTGCTTGCCGTGTGGTCCCATTTTAATTTGGTACAGTTCTGACAATGAAATCTATGAGAAAACCGTATAAGTCTTAAATTTTGCATTAAGCATATGCGCGATAAATCGACAAATAACTCAATATCACGCCTACCGATTTCGATGATTCTTTTCTTATTGGAAAGGATGTACTTCAAGGGTAGTTAGATGAGACTTTGGTCCAGTTGTGACAATGGCATCCATGACAACACCATATCAGTCTTAAATTTTATGACAGAAGCATTGAAGTCGATTGTATACTTTTTTAAAGTTCTATTATTTGTTATTTTAAAACAGACACTGTGTGGACTTAAATAAAAATATGTTTTTTATCAGTGCTTTAGTTGTCCGAAAGTACTATAAAGTACTTGGAACTAGCTTCAGTAGACTAGGTCCATCCCATCTCTTCCCGTGGGTGTTGTAAACGGCTATTAGGGGATTAGACTGTTATCATATCAGACACTGGTTATATCAGTAAGTGTCCAGTAGACGGCAAAAGCCTGTCTCGCTATTAGTAGGACAAGCAAACACCTTTCTTCCTTTGCCGTATGCAGGCATATCAAGTAATTCGACTGATTTTCAATAACTTTAGCCGTTTGAAAATCAGTATACTTTAGTATATTGTCAGTTGGAATAAATCTCTACTATCCCTACTAATAATATTATAAATGTGAACGTAAGTTTGTTTGTTAGCTTTCACTCCGAAACTACGAAACCGATTATCATGAAAGTTTGTACACATATTCTCAAGGGTATTAGGAAGGACATAGGGTATTTTTTTTTTTTTTTAAATTGGGTCACGAAAGATAGTTTAACGTGACAACGTCATATCAAAACATTGTTGAAATGTTCGCACGCATAGGCCAATCGAGTGGAAGGGAGATAGATGCGGCGCAAGCGTACAATAAACGTAACGGGACAATGAGTCATCCTTCTTCGTGCGTGCAGCCGGCGTTCATCGATTTATGAGACGTTGTCACGTCAAAGAAAATATTTAAGGGTACAAAAAAAATATTTTGGCAGATATGACTGTTTGTCTAACAATTTAAAAATCTAGCAACTTCAACGCCATCTATATTTAAGGGATTCAGTGCCAGCGAAGCCGTGGGCAAAAGATAGTGTTTTATAAGTTCTTGAGTATACTTCAGTATGTTGTCAGTTGGAACAAATGTTGAGTATTTTTTTTTATTTTACAGAATCATGCATATCTTTCTTTTATTACTTCTGGTTGCTCTCGCGAGCTCGAATACCGTTGTAAGAGATCTGAATGACGCCATAGTCTTTGATACGTTTACTTCTGCAAATGCACCTTCAATGGTGAGTAATAAACCTACATGAAAATACATATGTTTTAACAACAAGTTCAAAAATGTGTTATCCTTAACAATTTAAATGTTACATACCTATCTGTGTCTATGATTTTAGTTCGAGATCCGGATCCGTATATTTGAACAATCAAAAATGAATATACCTAAAAATGAAGTTAACAAAAATACATAAAAAAAGAAAAAAGCGGTTTTAATATACAAAAATTTAATAAATATTAATGGCAGTAGAAGAATATGTATCGATATAAATGTCAAAATAGTCATAAGTACCTTTGCATGTTGTAGTTTTGATTCCTTAATATTTTCTTTCTTTTTTTTTAACTTGTAGAAACCCCCCCGGGTACCACCTCATCGAGTTAAACTCGGCGAAGTGGCTATATCGGAATCGAATCGACTAAAACCACACGGTGTAACGACAAGGCCGGGGTTTAAGTTTACTACCTGTTAATAAAACAGATGTTCTCGAAAACTGAAAACAGTGTTAGAGTGCTTAGTCTAGCTCCATGCTTAGTCTAGCTCCATGCTTAGTCTAGCTCCATGCTTAGTCACGAATGGGCCGGCTCGACCGGTGCGATACCACGGCCTCACAGAAAACCGGTTGTTCGTTGCGTCGGTTGCGTTGCATTACCCCGAAATTAGTAAAGTTTCCGGGGGCCCAACTCCTCCCCTCCTCTTTCCTCTTCCCTCATCCCTCCTCTCTTCTTCCCCTACCCGCATCCCCCATCCCTCATCACCCTTAAAGGCGGGCAGCGCACTTACGACTCTCGAGTGGCAAGTGTCTGTGGACGGCGGTAGTCATTTACCAGACGGGTGTCTGCTCGTTTGTCCCCCTATACTAAGAAATACAAAACATCGTTTACGTTTACTTTGTTTGTACGTTTGTACGTTTACCGCCGCCACTGAACACTTGCAACTCAGGAGTCACAAGAGAGCTGTCCGCCTTTTAGGGTAGGGGGAAAGAAGAAAAAAGAATTGGAAAGTTTGGAAAGGAACGGGGTTGGGCCTCCACTCACTAGGTCTAACAATGCTAGCACTGTTTAACAACCGGTATCCTGTAAGGCCGTGGCCATGTGACTATGTTTATTAAATTAATCATATATTTTTATAATGAGTAGTGTCATTCGGGATGAAATAAGTCTGAAACAAATCTGAAACTTTTCAAATTGTTTTCGAAATAGAACTAAGATCGAGAAGTAAGTCCGATGCCGAAGCGTGAATATGTGTAAGACATCGAACCTACGATCATATGCTTGCGGGTTGGAACCCCACCCAGTACCATACCGTCATGAACTCACCCCTAAACACAAGCATTTTAGATTAGCTGGGGGGGGTTAAGAAGTGAATTAGTAATGTGTGACACACGTTGCAATTATTACTTATTAAAAAAAATCAATGTCAAAACATTTTAGTCCCTTTATTCCTTAATATTTGTACATATAACCTACCTACCATCTTCAGTGGTAGAGCCATGCTTAGGCACGACTGGGCCGACTCGACCGGTGCGATACCACGGCCTCGCAGAAAACCGGTTGTGAAGTAACGCTTGCGTTGCATTTCCCCGAATAGAGTGAGGTTTCCGGAGGCCCAATTCCCCCTCCCCCCTTTTCTCTCCCCTCATCTCCTTTCTCCTCTCTTCTTTCCGCTCCCTGCATCCCCCATCCTTCATCACCCTCAAAGGCGGGCAGCTCGTTTGCGACTCTTGAGTTGCAAGTGTCCATGGACGGCGGTGTCACTTACCATCAGGTGACCCGTCTGTTCGTCTGTCCCCCTATAGTATAAAAATATATATATATATAAATGTTTACATTTATCTATAAGTAAAATAAATACAAAAGAAAACTAAAAATTAAAGTAGTTATTTTACCTGACCGTAAACTACATCGTTTAAGCACCTAGGGGTATTTTCCAGGATATGTCTACATCTACCGAAGAACCCACGACTCTTCTCGACAAGAACGGTGAACCATGCCAGTGTGTTCCATACTACATGTGCGCCAAGGATTATGACAAAGCATTTGACAGCTTACGTGAACTTGGATATAGGTACGTAAAATAACAGTGGTCAACATAAAGTAATCGGACTTTAAAAAAGTAGACAACCGACTTCAATGCATCTATCATAAAATTAAGACTAATATGGTTTTCTCATGGATGCCATTGACACAACTGGAACAAACTCTCATCTAACTACCCTTGAAGTACATCCTTTCCAATAAAAAAAGAATTATCGAAATCGGTTCACGTGATTTTGAATTATTCGTCAATTTGTCGCGCATATGCTAATTTAAGACTTATATGGTTTTCTCATGAATTCCATTGTCAGAACTGGACCAAGGACCTAGCTTTCAAATAAAAAAATCGTCGAAATCGGTTCACGCAGTCGAAAGTTCTGAGGTAACAAACATAAAAAAATACAGTCACACAGTCGTCAGCGCACTTGCGACTCTTGACCATTACGTGACCCGTCTGTTCGTGTATCCACCTATATCATAAAAAAGAAGGTGAAGTTTTGGCATAATATACTTTTTTACCCATTTTTGCCTTAAGCAGGCATATTAGTGGTTATTTGAATGTTACGAGTATTAACAATAAATCATTAATGGTAATAAAATAAAAACGATTGCTGTAAAATACATATATGTATGTTACAAACCTATAATTTTGACTCAACAAAATCAGAGAAAAAACATCCCATCTATCTATCCAAGATTTTGCTAATCGTTATTTGGCCCCTCTTTTTACGGATTATTGGCGATCCTGTTGACAGACAGACCTATCTCCTTTGTCTAGAATGTGGTTCTCGATAAAGAAGATGGCTCTAGGATCGAAAATATAGGCTTCGGCAAAGAGAAAACAGTATCGTATTACATATATATGGTCCAAACTGACATTACACATACACCATGCTTAGTTTGGATCTCAATAGCGCTCAGTAATATCGTTATACCATTACAGAGGCCCTCAAAATCCTTGTTCCGATTACTTTGAAACCTGCTGTGAGAAGGACTACATACTTCAGACGCAAAAGCCACAACCAGACAAGACCAAGGTAAAGGAATGTGGCTACAGGAATATTCAAGGCTTTGGGCGAACTTTCCCAGTGAGTATAAAAGTTTTTTTGAATACGTTTTCAGGGCAATGATTTTGTAATTGGTTAAGGTGTCGGACTTGCGATCATGTGATAGTGGGTTCGAACACCAATCAATGAGCTACCGACCTGAATCCACATTGAATTCCTGCATCTTACCTGGGAAGACCAGAATCAGTGAGACCACTTTGGAAGTATAACCCATTAAATAAAAAGGAATTTTCTAAATCGGTCCAGCCGTATTCCAGTAGCCAGGCAACATCTTCAATCACATATGTTATATACCATGGTATGTTTTGACCTTGATGGCAGATCTCACCTTTTCGAAATTCAGTTAAAAACTTCAAGTGTGTTTTCCAGGGACAAAATTTGGCGTCAGAGACAAAATTTGGCGAGTTCCCGTGGGTAGTTGCTCTACTGGACTCCAAAAACTCCTCTTATGCTGGTGCTGGAGTTATTATCAGCCCTGATGTTGTGATAACCGTAGCTCATATAGCTAAAAAGTAAGAATTATTCTAATTTAATTCTAGATATTTTTACCCAACTGTACAAGAAGGACTTTAATGTTCTATTACAGTAATTTGAAAGTAAATGTTTGATGTTACATTATCACGGTATAGAAAAATGACGTGTGGACAATTTAAAAACGCTCACATAGATATGTATATATCCCTGAAGGGGTAAACAGAGATTTATTAACCACGTACATGTTTCCAATTATGTTTTGTTCCCACAAACCCAGGCAGGTATTGGCTTCAACCTGGCACTTTAGGAATTAAAGATGGGAAGATTGGGGTGCATATTGAAAGGGAAATGTAAAAATATACAAATGCAATGTAATGAAAGGTACAATACTGCCTATACCTTAATAGATAGAGTGACAGAGTATAAACATTTAAAGATGACCTCCGAAAGAAAACCCTTTAAGTAAAAATAAATTAGCTGGTAGCTTCATAGGGAAGGTCCATGTTTGTCAAAACAAAGTTATCCAAAACATAGCTCCCACTTATTCGCTCCAAATATTGAATATATTTTAACAAAATCCCCTCAACATCACGTTAACCATACACACACATACACCACAATTGAGTACAGCGCTATCACAAGGAGACATAGATAAACTAAAATCTCTGTGTTGTAATATTTAAACACATGATTTTGATGAAGTAAAAGGATTTTTATGTGGATGTGTAAATAAATACGTATATGCGTAGTAAATATCAAAAACTGTTTAAAATTCTATACAAAATAAAAGTGTTGTCAATAAAAATGCAGAGTTGCCTGTCTATATAATACTCGTATATACTACTGTATTCTTTGGTCCGTTACCTGAAGGTCGATTACTATACTGATAAAATACCTAGATACATATTTAATAATTTGACGATTTTTCCTTCAACAGGTTTATTTCTGGTACCCTTAAGATTAGAGCTGGAGAATGGGACACACAAACCCTGAATGAGATCTATGAGCACCAGGAGAGAGAAGTAAAAGAGATATACATTCATGAGGGTGAGTATTCTCCATCTTCTCCATCTTTTAAGTAGAAAAAAAAATATAATTTAATTTTAATTAATTAATTAATTTTAACTTTTTAATTTCGTGATAACTTCTAAGTAATTCTTTTGAAAATTATAATTAATAGTAGTAAGTAATTCGTTTTTTTTTTTGTGCATATAAGATATTTTTTATTAATACCTACCGTGTTAATTAACTTTAGCACAGTCACAAAATATTCAAATATTATTTTCTATCTACAGAATATCTAGAAAAATCATTAAAAAACGACATCGCTCTTCTGCGTCTAGAGCAACCCTTACAACTGACAGAACACATTAACGCCATCTGTTTGCCAGATCACGAAGAAGTTTTTGACAGTTACAAAAAGTGTATCACAAATGGATGGGGCAAAGATATCTTCGGTATGTCCATGATAACGTGTTGAATCTTGTTTATGTATATGTAGACGACATTTAACAGTATCTTTTTACATAACTAGATAACTGTTAAGCATTGTCTATTTTCCAGATATAATATGAGAATAAAAAATTGTAAAACACCTTTCATATCTTGATATTGAGAGCTGAAATTTGGGTATCAGACATTTTTTTGAAATATCGCTTAGTCATATCGATTACTATTTTGTCGGTTATAGTTATAGTTGGACCAAATTGTAGATGGCAAAATGTAGGTGTTTAATACACTCTGCCTACCCTTGAGGGATGCATGCGAACTTAATATTTTCATTCATCATCAAAACCTGGCATCGGGGGAAAATATAAACTTTATAAAGAAATAAGTCAATATATTCACACATACAATCGACTGGTCTTGAGTTCCAGTATTCCAACTCGTAATCTACACTCGCACTTCATCATCATCAGCCTGTCACAGTCCACTGCTGGACATATGCCTCTCCCATTGCACGCCACTTCGATCGATTTTCGGCTTCTCGCATCCAACTCCTGCCAGCCATCTTGCGCAAATCGTCACTCCACCTGGCCTGTGGGCGTCCTACGTCGCTACGTTTGCGTCTCAACATTGCCGCATAACCCTTGAATACTACTAACCACATGTTATTAGTTTTTAAAAATACAAACAGCAACAATAATTTATAAAACCACATTGTTTTCTTCTCCAGGTCGAGAAGGCAAGTACGCCGTGCCCCTGAGGAAAATAGAACAGGACATCGTACCTCATAAGGAATGCGAGGATTTGCTGAAGAAGACCAGACTTGGTTCCAGGTTCAGCCTCCATGAAAACTTCGTTTGTGCTAGTGAAAATGGCATAGACAACTGCATTGTGAGTCCATTTAATTTCAGAAGAATAGGGCCAATCTTTCAGTATCCCCACCACCTGGACGATTGGCACTCCACCACTGTGCGCTTCTCCAGACGCTTTTTGCCTCGCACAATCAGCCTATGGAACAAATTGTCACCTGCCGTATTTCCGAACCGATACGACCTTCAAACCTTCAAGAAAAGAGCGTACTCCTACCTAAAAGGCTGACAACGCACTTGTGACTCTTGAGAATCAGGTGACCCCTCTGCCCGTTTGCCCCCATCGCATAAAAAAAAAAATATGCCTATGCCTCTCTTTGATGAGAAAGGCGTTCTAATAAGTATAAAACGTAATAAAGGTTAATAATAGCAATGAAAGGAAACGCATATCAAAAGACTAATAAATAATATGTGTGTTTGATTCCGGGAACACTATGTTGAAACGATGGGCCTGTTGGTCTAATGGTGAGTGACCCTGACTGCTGAACCGGAGGTCGTGGGTTCGATTCCCACACGGGATAAAAATTTGTGTTATCCACAATAAGTTGTCCCGAGTCTGGATGTTCTTTGTGTACGTTGCGACAGGTATGGGTGCTGGAACTATACTGCTGTATAGACTGGTCAGTTGGTCTAGTAGTTAGAGACCGTAACTGCTGAGCCCGAGGACGTTGTTCGTCCTTCGACTGTTCCTGAGTCTGGCTGTTCTAGGTTTGTTATGTTGTTGTTGTGTGTTCCGTCGCCACACTGTAATCATTCCTAGTTGAGAAGTTGTCTTTTTAAAAGAAGAAACAAGAAAATATATGTCTTGTCTCAGGTAACATTTTGTAATTCATTTTCCACAGGGTGATGGTGGAGCAGCCCTGGCATGTCCGACTGACAACAACCGTTACAAGCTGAGCGGACTCGTCGCTTGGGGTATCGGATGCGGACAAAAAGACGTGCCAGCAGTGTATGTTAATGTGCCCAAGCTGAGGAGCTGGGTAGATGAGAAAATGAGAGCCTGGGGATTGCAGACTGTCAATCAATAAATATATACTAATATTATATTATTGAAGAGATTTTTTTCTGTAACTATTTGTCAGATTCGATTGATGGTGTGAATAAGATAGCAGTATTGATTGACGAATAATATAATATTTAAAACATAACGCTGCGAAAATTAGGAGCGGATCAATGATCATAAACGCAAATTAAAGTTCAGAGAACTATTAGTATTTGCATATAGGTAAACTTTGAACTTTTATTTCGTACAATGATTGCCGAATCCACATTCCATATGTCGATAACCTTATGAGCTTGCCGTCAAAGGGGGCTTAATGTCAACAATCATTACTCGCCGCTCTAATCGGTCTATCACCACTACATCAATACAATAGTCTCTTCGGTAATAATATATCGATACCAGTATAATATAGCACGACTATTTTCACGAACAGAGTCGAGAACATACCACACAATTATTATTATTAATCAGTTCTAGTTATGCGACCCTGACTTGCTTGATAAATTGCTGATACTCCTCAATCCATATGTATAAGCAATCTCCCTTCCTATCAATATGTTCAAAGCTTCCCAGCTAAATCCAAAAAAGCCCCGGATAGGCTTGCCCCTTGAACCGTAAATGGGACTATTTTATAATATTCAGAATTTGGGTCTTTGAGACGAGTCTGGGTACTTCTTCAGGGATACAGACGTTGTTTCTATAGTAATACATATATATATATATATGTGATTATTGAAGCCGATAATTGCCCATGACAGCTCTTATTAGATACTATTGAAGTCATCAAGATAAAAATGATATAATACTAGCTTTTGTCCGCAGTTTCGCTCACGTCAAAGTAGTTTTTATCGCTTGCTAAACCAGAACTGTAGAAAAGCGTTCAAATCGTTGTAAGTTTTATTGAGATTAACGACCAGCATTTCATTTTTATATATAAGCAGATTTATGATAAGTAGCTCCATATAATATCTATATATATACAGGATACGCTCCCCTAAGGGGATACAGGCGTATCCCGTAGGCAGAGATGCAAAAGACACGGACATTTGGCAATTATAGTTTGGTCCCACTAACGTAATAGGGAGAAGCCTATATCATCGGGCACTGTCTGATAGATAACAGTCCGAGTTAAGACGTGACCACCGACGTGGTGACGTGACACACGACACCACCAGGATGAGATGGGGGGCTAAGGTCGCCAACTGCACGGTACTTAATATTTAGATTTTATGTACAAAAATAATAAAAATAACTAGACACAAAATAGCAGCACTATGGTAACCAGACTGCTGATAAACACACTTATATATTTCTAAATACATATCATTACACCCAGATAGAACAATGATCATGTTTATCACACAATTATTTGTCCTGGGTGGGAAACGAACCCACGACCTCTGACACAACAGTCAGGGCCATTAACCATTGGACCAATAGGCCCACTACTAAACCAGAGGTGGTGGGTGTTCTTTCTGTTTGGATGTTTCTCACGTCCCGCAATATACGTAACATTCCAAACGCTCGTTTGCCCCCTGTAGCGTAAAAAAAAATAGTTAAATTAATAAATAAAACAAAATATAAATGTTCATATCATCATTCACTTATATAAAAATGTCTTACAAAATAATTATTTATTTTCTACAATTCTGTATGATGTCACAACCAGTCCCCAATCTTGCAGCTTCCTCTCCACCCATTCTCTAAACATGGGAACGTTGGTGTAGGCTGCTGGTACATCCTTCTCCCCACACCCGACGCCCCAGGCCACCAGACCCGTCAGCTTGTAGCGGTCGTTGCCTATGGGACATACCAAGGGGGCGCCACCGTCACCCTGTGAAAAGATAAAACTCTATTAGAATATGTGAATTGTTTTTACATTATATCTCGGACCGCAATCGGTGCAATTCGGTCGAAAATTCAAGTGAAGAAAAACGTAAAAAAATAGATTTAAAAAAAATACATATACATTTAACAGGGGTAGAACCATGCTTAGACACGAATGGGCCTGCCAAAATGAGTGAGATTTCAGGAGGCCCAACTCCCCCTCTCCCCTCATCCCCTCTCTCCTCTTTCCCAACTCCTCATACCTCCTCTCCAGTTCCAATCTCCACGTCCTCCCATCCCTCACCACCCTCAAAGGTGGGCAGCGCATTATCGACTCATGAGTGCCTGGTGTCCCTGGACGGCGGTTGTCACTTGTTGTTGGTAGTTAATTGGTAGGCAGAAAGGTTAAACGTTTTTTATCCATTAATACCGTGTACATACTACTGTGATAGATAACAGTTCAATCCCTTCAACCCTAAGTAGAACTCTTCTAAAAACACCATCAGTTCATCACATAACCACTAAGTTATACCACGGCCTCACAGGAAACCGGTAGACAAACAATGCTTGTATTGTGTGGGTGAGTGATTGACCAAATCCCTCGTTCCTTCCCCCCTCTCATCACTCTCAAAGGCGGGCCAGTGCATTACGACTCCAGGCAGTGAACTAGTGACTTGAGTAGCTGGTGTCCATGGACGGCGGTAGTCATTTACCCTAACCCACATTTCACAAGCACGCACGTTCGTTTTTAGGTTGCTATGGTAGGTATTTCTTCTATTTTAATCCCATTTCAGGCTTACTTACCTGACAAGTGTCTTTGCCTTGTTCCCCACCAGCACACACGAAGCTGTCATGTAGTTTGAAGTTAGCTCCGAGCCTGGTCCTCTTCAGCAGCGTGGAACAACGGTTGTAGGGCACCATGTCTACCTCCACTTTCTTAAGGATCACGGCAAAGCGGCCTTTTAAACCTAGATTTACACAGAAGACAACATAACCAAATTGCAGACGTACATAAACAGGATTTGTAAGGTATTGGCTGTGGGGTGATTGTGGCATAGTTATTGCTGCTGCTGAGCACTTCTGGTGTATTATGTCTGATATATATCAGAAGTCAGCTCATATATAGGACACCCACTGGAAGAAAATGGGTGGCCCTATTCTACTTCACCGTGAACGACACGACTAGACTACATTGCTGCGATAATAACCATAGCAGCTGTTTCTTCCATTTTTGTGATTCTGTGATTTTGGAAAATAGTTACAATCAAACCTAATTGGAATAAACCACACTAACCAAGACTTACCAGAAACATCCTTGCCACATCCATTGGCGAAGCAGTTCTTTTAGCTAGTAGACATGCAAGACGACCTAGGGAAGGTATCTGGGATAGCTTGGATGCGGATGGCGGAGAACGAGATGCTATGGCACACATCGGGAGAGGTGACATAGACCTCTCCCATTTTAGTCGTGTCAATAGTAGACTGAATTGGGTCATTATCATCTCATCCATATGAAATGTGTTTGTCGAAACATTGCTGGATTCTTTTATGACAAGCCTTCTAAGTTTCCGGGGAATATAATTGTTTCAACATGGGAGAAAGGGAGAAAGTACATTTAGGCAAGAATTAAAACGGATAAGGCGAAGAAGTTTTGTAAGGAACCACAAGGTTTCGATGGGGAAACCGGGTTGATCTGAACTGTCCTGTGTTATAAGTAGCTTTTACTATATGGACATGAACTGATGGACCCTGAAAATGCTGAAGATATTGTGATTGGCTGCAGTAGACAACAACATAGATAAATTATATTTAATAGCATACCAAAAGATACAGATACAGGATACAGAAGAAATTTAAAACATAATTACTGTGCTAATAAAAAGTCTTATCGCAGTCTGAGATCTCTTACAGACAACCTTTGATGGTCTAAACCGTATAGTGACTTAGGCATGTGGTAGCTAGTGGATTTGGACTGAAAGCAGGCCGTGAAACCATGCTGCATTGACTAGACACGCAATGAAGATGGTGACCACCACTCTTGGACTCCACTTATTGCTTTACATCAGTAAAGTGGAGTCACTGTGGTAAGCCTATATTAAAAAAAAAACGAGACTTACCAAAGACATCTTTTCCCCATCCATTGGCGACGCAGTTCTTGTGGCTGTCAAAGACTTCACCCTGCTCCGGCATGCAGATCACGTTGATGTGTTCCGTCAGTTCTAGGGGCTGATCAAAACGTAGGAGAGCTATATCGTTTTGTAAATTTTTGTGATTGAAATCTGTAAAGGGAATAATTAGTGGAATAAGTATATATGTGCAGACACGTCGTCAGGGATACAGAATCTTCCAGAGCTTAAGAAAAATAACCAGATAAGTTGTACTCACTACTATGAATGTAGATTTCTCTCACTGCTCTCTCTTGATAAGGAAAGATCTCTTTCTCTGTCTGTGTGTCCCACTCCCCGGCTCTTATTTTGAGTGTACCTGGTGCGTATCTATAGAAGAAAAAGCTCAAACATTAATCTAGTATAGTAAGATTATTCTATCGTTATGTTTAGTCGGTCATAAGCCAGAGGTCGTGGGTTCGATTCTCACCCAAGACAAATATTTGTGTGATGAGCATGATCATTTGTTCTGTGTCTGGGTGTAATTTATCTATAATATTTATGTATTTAGAAGTATATAAGTATGTTCATCAGCAATCTGGTTACCATAGTACAAGCTCTGCTTAGTTTGTGATCAGACGGCCGCGTGTGAGATGTGTAAAGTTATTATTATTATTATAATTTAGACGCGAGAGAGAGAGCGCGCTCAATATTGCGATTCGATTATTTATGACCGAGTCTACAGCAAGTGCACATTTCTTTAATGGCCTAAAAATCAGTATGCATATTACGCGATATCTTGATTTGTGAACGATTTTAATATATTTTTTTTTTGATTTGTTTACACTTAAGTCTCAATTAGTCAAGTCTCATTTACCTTCAAAGAAAACAAATTGAAAGAAAGAAACACAGAAAACATTTTATTTCCAATAACACGACAGCTTTCACATACAAGAAAAATACGCACATAAATACATATATATAAATAATTCTTTTAGAGCACTACAAAACAATAAATACTCTCAATGGTGGGATATAAAGAGATGAAGAATGCTTCTTAACAAAAATTTTTAATAATTTATGTGAGTTTAAGTGGGTAGATACTGATGCGCAGGGCATAGGTCCAGCAGCTTGACTATGTTTAGCGCTTCCACATGGGCCGTGTGTGCAATCAGTATTATTATTTCTATAGTTCTTCACTTTATGCTGTGGTTCCCGGTGGTGTAGACTAGGGTCACCCCATCTCATACCGGTGGTGTCCTAAGAGGCGACTAAGGGATCGAACTTGTCTTACCCGGTTGACAGCCCGTCTATAACGTTAGTGGGACCAAATTCTAATTATCAAAATGTGGGTGTTAATACACCTCTGCTTACAATTGCGGATTCTGGCGTGAGCATATCTATGTATGTATGTGTGATCTTCGTTTATGGTTTTGTCCTCTTTCTATTTCTTTTATTTTCTTTTATTAACAATAGTTCTTAAGTTTGTAAAGGACGACAAGGGGATCTGTTATCTATCAAACAGTAAACTACTTGTCTCCTTGTTCGTAAGTGAGACTGAAGTATTGGTGGCAATAAGTGGGTCTTAATGCTTCTGTCTACCCCTTCAGAGATAGAGGCGTGAGTGTATGTATGTATGTACTTATATATGTGGTTATTAAGTCTGCTAATGTAATTTAACGTTAGTAATAATTACCTAAATAAATAATAAATAAAATATATATTTTTATTATTTATATACGTATGCATATTATTTAAAATTTATCAAAGTTAGAGGTCACGGCACCAGCCAAGTTATAGGTATGCGACCATGACTTGCTGGCACTATTGTTTATACTCCCCAATCAAACACACAGATAAGCAATATCCTTTCTGAAATAACTTTCCTGTCAATATACAGGTTACAGCCATCCCCATCACCTGATGGCACTTCAGGACTGTGCGCTTCTCCAAAAGCTTTATGCCTCACACAACCAGCCTGTGGAACAAATTGTCACCTGCCGTATTTCCGGACCGATACGACCTTCAAACCTTCAAAATAAGACCTTCCTACTCCTACCTAATAGGCTGACAAAGCACTTGTGTCTTGAGTAGCGGGTGTCCATGGGCGGCGGTAGTCACTTACCATCAGGTGATTACCACATAAAAAAATACAAAAAAAAAAATATTTCTTACTCCCAAGAGTGTCTGGTCAGTGTCCTTCAGCCGCCTTACCTTCGGGAATACTACCAAACACGTAATATTTTCATTTTACGTGTTTGTGTAGCATTTGTGTGTCTATGTGTTCATTAACTGTTACTTAATATATAATTCTTTCTTCTTAATATTAATTTCAGCTACCAACTGTACATCTTATCTTACATATCTTTAGTTACTAATTATTTATAATCAAAATATTGTATATGACTGTAAACTAAAGAATCAATCAATCAATCAATCAGTTTAATAGAATAAAAATATGCGCTACTCACTTGTAAATAAAATGTTGACAAAAGAGAGATAAAAAAAGTCCAGTTACCATACTTAGTAAAGCAGTTGCTATTAAATCAGAAATAGAAAATCCAGTGACCCTGCTAAACTAGAAAGGTATGACTGACTGTCTGTAGAAAAAAATATATGCTACTTACTTGTAAATAACGTGGGCTGCGGTCATTACCACTTCTGGATTGATCAACACTCCCACACCGACGTAGGAGAGAGGGTCTATTAAAGCTACGACCCATGGAAATTCACCAAATTGGGTGTTGGCACCCTAGAATGAATGATATAATCATGTAATCGTTAATGTAGATTCTCTTATTCAATTCTCTATCCTGGGACAACAGTAAACTTCTTTTCATCACAAAATTTTCCAATTTAATGATGATCAGTTGAGTAGGTAAGGGCGTAACAGATAAACAAACAAATAAACTAGTCATTCGTCTTTAGAATCTGTATAGGTCAATACAGCGTAAGATTTTTTTTTCCTACGTTTGTTTAAGCGTATTAATCTTTGGAACTGGCTTTTTGTATTTGATAGATTATTTTGCTAGAGAGCTAGTTATTGTCTAGAAATAACAATAAATGTGAAAGTAATGAAACAAAGGTGCAGAACTTATTTATTTTAAATGAAAGCGCCAATTTGAAAACAACTTATGTTACCTACTTAAAAATTAAAAAACAACAACCCTAAAAGTCGTATAAAAAATGTATTTGGTTCTCGGTGGAGTAAAAAAGGGCCACCCCATCTCTTACCCTAGGATTGATATCTATAGGACAGAATATACCAGACTGTGCCCGGTTGTGTGCGCTAAATTATATTATGGTTGGAGAAACGTGTGTTTGAAGCCCCTCTGCCTATTCCTTAAGGGACTTACGTTGAAAGTAACGCCCAATCCTTTCGGGTTTCTGTAACCACATCCCTTGGGACTTTTTGGAGGTTCAGGCTTGGGCTTGGCAGGATCTGAGGGTATTGTGCAGCAGATCTCAACGGATTCCTGGCATATTATTTCATTGTCTTCTCCGAACCTGAAATTAAAAAAAAAATTATTACTTTGTGTAAAAGATCTAGACGATAACTTTTAAAAACCGCCAACTTCAATCACATCATTAAAACTCGATAAAATCTGTATACTTCCTATTTTAGTTAAACAGCTCAAGATTCGAGGAACTAAAGAACGTTAGTCTTGCCTTTCCAGCAATTAGTTCGGTTCCCGGAGGCCCACCTAATCCTCTCCTCTCCTCTCTACCCCTCTTTTCTTTACCCCTATGCCTCATCACCCTCAAAGGCTGGCAGCGCACTTACGACTCTTGAGGTTGCAGGTGCAGGTGACCCGTCTGTTTGTCTTTCCCTCTATACTAAAAAAATTTTTTAGGAATATTATTTATTCTACTCCATCGAGAAAAACACGGCTCTTTATCTACTACGGCTTGACAAAAAAATTAACATAGTAACTGTACTAACTAAAGGTAATTTCTCGCTTTCACTCTTTGATTACTTACCTAGCCTGTCCAGTAATGAGTTCCAGTCACTTCCTAACTTATTTTTGAGCTTAATAATAAAAATACATCTCTGTAACCCTCACCTCACATCCAGCTCTCCAAATCCAGTGACATTGGGATTATTGACATCGACTCCAACATTGTTGGAATCACAAAGGTAGTAAGGTACACACTGACAGCTTCGACCTTCCTTATCAACAAGCGTCGAAGTGCTTTCTGTAGAGCTCACGATGATCTGAAAGAAATAAAAAATACAGTGAACCTAAGAAGTAAAGTAGCTGACTGTAAAAACAGAGATAAAAAATCCAGTGACCATGCTAAGTAAAGCAGTTGCTGTCAAATCAGAAATGGAGAATCCAGTGACCCCGCTAAGCTAGAAAGGTATGACTGTCGAGTCAAATAAGTTTCTCTTAAATGTCTGTTGAAAAATAGTGTTTAATACATACATGTGACGTCATATGGCGCTACTAATAAACCGTTTATTTCATATTCTAATAAACAACTTCAAAGTACTGACTAACAAAAATGACCATAAATAATCCCATCAAAACTATTTTCAAAATTATATAAATCATTAAATGAAACAAAAAGTCGTCATTTTCATTATTAATTAAATCTAAACATATTCACCAACTCTCGATAAAACAAAACCATCAAACCTGTTCAATCAGTAGTTACGAGCTGACAAAGGATCATAGACATAAACAATATATCAGATATAAACTCACTATAATTTAGTGCCGTCATTTGGGCACTTTGTGAACTAAAAATTGTGAGAATATTTATGTGGATGGGGGAGTAAAGCCTTCACATAAGAAGGTTAATAAGGGTCACGTGCTATGTGACTCCAACAGGCTGATACCGGGCAGTACAAGCCCCGTCACCTACATTCACACATTAAGATTTACTTTTCAAACGACTTCAAAAAAGGAGGAGGTTCTCAATTCGACTGTTTTTTTTATGTTTGTTACCTCAGAACTTTCGAATGAGTGAACCAATTTTGATGTTTTTTTTTTAATTTGAAATCTGGTGCTTCCCTTGTGGTCCCATTTAATTTCGTCCAGTTCTGATAATGATATCTATGAGAAAACGCTAGACGCATTGAAGTCGGTTGTCTACTTTTTTAAAGTGAATTATATTGATACATTTATGATAAGATTTATAATTGTGAAAGAAATACTTACATCTTCAAGCCCTTTGGTCGAGGATCCGTACCCAGAAGTAGGCGTTGGAGGCGTTCCGAAGATATTATTGAGAAGTAAAGGGTCTATGGTGGAACTCTGCGAATTGGTGAACGCCACCAAAACACTCCCAACTGCCAGGAGGAGTATGAGCTTCATGGTTCTGGAAGACATAAGGACTTACTATAAAACACACAATATGCTTAGTTTGGGAGCAGGCCGCTGTGTGTCAGATGTGTCAAATCATTATCATTTATTATGTAAGAATTAATTTCTGTAATTAATGTTTTATGATATATTTGCTTTTAATTAAATTATCTTTATAGAACGGTTGCGTGTGACCATATGGGTGTGAGTGCTGTACACGCCTAACGGTGCCTAATTCATCTAAGATATGTGTTACATGTTGAGTATTAATATTATATAATGTATAACTAAATAAGTCATTGGATTGCCATAATAAAAATAAAATAAAATCAAAAAATATGAAGAATGAACAAGTTACTGGTTTAATAAAACTATACACACGACTGACAAACAAGTAAAATTAATAAAAATATATTAATCCGGAATGCATTAATTTAATATCTTTTTTTTGCTGACCTTACTTCGAAATCTTACTTCACGTGTCGTAATAAAGCCATCTAGGCACTACTAGAAACATCAAACATACACACGCATATTCATACATACAAACACTCACGCTTATGTCCCTAAGAGGGCAGGCAGAGGCGTATCCAGCGGCCACATTTTGCCAAACATTCTAAAAGTTAGGCTCGCTTAAGAAGTAGGTAGTATAGCCGTGAACCGGGCCCAGCATTAACTATACACACACTATCGAATAGATAACAGTCCCACACATACAAGTATATACATATATATATATATATATATATATATAGTAGGAGTGACATAGCGTATACATAAACAGTGGACTGCAGAGGGCTAATTGATAGCCCTCTGCAGTCCACTGTTGGACATAAGCCTACATAGAAAAAAAAGAGAGTCTACCCGTGACCACGGTCGGTGCAATTCGATCGAATCGTCGCGGCGCTGCTGCGGGAATAAAGATAAGTACTGCAGCTACCTTATCTATATAAATAAATAAAATTTGAGTGTCTGTTTATAATATTAAAATAACCGTTTCTTACTAATTGCATGTGGATGTATACACGATACATATACCAATCAACATTTTTTTTTATATTTGTCTGTCTGTCTGTTTGTTCCGGCTAATCTCTGAAATGGCTGGACCGATTTTGGCGGGACTTTCACTGGCAGATAGCTGATGTAACAAGGAGTAACTTAGGCTATTTTTAATTTAGAAAAAAAATAGGACCTCACGAAAAAAAAATTAAAACCAATTAAAATTTTATAATATTTGAATAAAAGAAGAATTTCATTAAAATTAGTATAGGTATTTCTTAAATACAGAATTAATAAGTTATCGTAAACTCTGCGAACTGAACAATAACTTTTTTGTTAAAAACCACGCGGACGAAGTCGCAGGTAACAGCTAGTAAAATATATTATCGACATTAATTCCTGAGTAACACATCGAAACGCCGAGAATATTACTAATAATAATAAGTGCATGCTATTTTAAATAGTATGGCTTTGATATTCTGTTTTATACGTATTTCAGATTTGGTTGAGTAATTCATAATTATTTTTTTATAGATTGCTTTAAGCGATAAGGCCGCCGATTTTACATACATACATATTTGTTTTGTGTACAATAAAGTCTATTTCTATTCAAAGTTAATTGATTTCTGATATCATCCTCGCTCAATGCAAAATATGTTTGTATCCATTAAAACTTAATCTATTGTTTCCATAAAGCTTCTTCTGACCGCCATTACGCTATTTATTAAACGTATTACACCGCCTAAGGAATTAATAGGATTATAATATTTTTTATTTGTTATATTCTTCCTAAAGATCATTTTTATATGTATATTTAAAATAACTTATTTTAAGCGGGGCGTGGAAAAGCATCTCACCAGGCCGAAACAGTGTGGGTCACCATGCTACATTGACTATACTTGCAATAAGGGTGGTGACAACCACTCTTGGACTCCACTTGATGCATCAGGCAGAGTGGAGTATTATGGTAGACTTATATATAAAAAAAAAATCAAAGAAATCCCAACTAGAGCCGACCGCCGATTCTACCAGCAATCTGTATATAATTATTTTTATGTTGTTTCTTATCTGTGGTGTACAATAAACAATATTTTGTGTATATTATATTTCTCTAATAAATACTCTATCAAATACAATAATAGCAGTTTAAATAACTAAACAACACGCTTTTATAACTAGCCGAACAAAAAAGTAGAAAATATTTTAGTTTAAGTTCGAAAAAAAGAATATATTGAACCTAACTCAACAGTGTGCAAGACTTCAAGACCCTCAAGCGAATAAACATAAAATGCCCTAGTGTGAAAAAACTAGAGCGTAGTATCTAAAAAAAAGGTCTTAAAATTGAATAGAATCAAAAAGTCAAAATAAATATAAGATCATGGCTGCTGCATCATACCATATTGTGACGCCATGCCTACGTCACCGCACAGACAAACAATGCATAGAAGTTTTTCAAATGAAGATTGACAAGTCACGGTGACCGAGCGGTAGTGGCTACGGCTGCGAGTCGAATGCCGTGAGTTCAAGCCCCGGCGGACTCTATGGGTTTTTGTTTGTGATTTCAGTGTTTTATAGAAAATTCTAGTAAATGGAGATGATTCTTTACAAAATTCGAATATAATGGAAAGTACTAGATCAAGCAAAATGAATAAATAAATTAAGTTGTAGAAGACAATCGAAAAGAATAACGAAATGACGGTCGAAATTCAACAAACTACGATCGAAATTAGGGGTATATAAAGAGCTCCAGACGCGCCGACAGGGCAGTTCAGTGGAAAGTGCTCTCAAGTGAAGAATAAGAAGAAGAAGTGAAAAAGTAGTACAGTGAAGTACAGTGAAGTGAAGTGAAAGTGATTAGTATTAGTGAGTGGTGCAGTGCTACCGTTGGACTGAGTTAAGTGTAGTCCGCGGGGACAGTGTGGAACAGTGCTACGCGGTTCGTGCAGTACAACTCGTTCTGTGCTGTGAGTGTTACGCGTTCGGAATATTGTGAAACGCAAATAAATCGTTACTCTCGGCAGTGATATATTAGTTTCCTTCCAATCCCTGTACCCACTTCCGTAACATTTGGTGTCAGAAGTGGGATTGGAAGGTAAAATGCCTATTACGCCGAGGGAAGGCGTGAGTACTCGCGCTAAAACAGCCGCACAGCAACCACGTGGCTCTGGAGCCGAAGCTTCTGAGGAAGAGATTCCTGGACGTCAAGACAACTCCGGGGTGGCAACTTCCGACGTAGCGTCGTCGTCGAAATCCCAGGGGCCGGATCTCGGCGCCTTACTCGAACAGCTGCGCGCTATGCAGGAAGAGCAAGCCCGCCGACAGGAAGAGCAAGCTCGCCGACAAGAGGAACAGCTGCGCGCTGTTCAGGAAGAGCAAGCCCGTCGACAGGAAGAACAAGCTCGCCGACAAGAGGAACAGCTGCGCGCTGTTCAGGAAGAGCAAGCCCGTCGACAGGAAGAACAAGCTCGCCGACAAGAGGAACAGCTGCGCGCTGTTCAAGATGAGCAAACAGCCATGCACGAGGACCAAGCCCGCCGACAGGAGGAACTGCTGTGCGCTATGCAGAAAAATCTTCTGACGGCTATCACCGAAAGCATGCGGAGGGTTGAGGCTATGGAGACAACCGTGCAAAAACATGAAGACCGCCTCTCCTTCATCGAAGAAGACGTCAAGAAAATTGAGGAAGACGTCAAGAGGATAAAAATAAATGGAGTTCCGGCTTCAGCGACCATAGTAAGTGCATCCTCTTCAGGCGGAAATTTTAAAGTGCCACCCTTTGATGGGACCTCTTCCTGGGCGGCCTATAAATTACAATTTGAAGCTGTGAGAGACTTAAATAGGTGGACCAACAGCCAAGCCAAAACCGCTCTTACTTTGGGACTACGAGACAAAGCTCTGACTGTACTGGAGGCTTTAGGAAGTGAAGCTACCTATGAGCAGTTGCTAGAAGCCTTGGAATCGCGCTATGGGGACTCGCATCTGGAGCATGTCTTCCGCGCTCAACTCCGTGATCGATGCCAACGAGCCAATGAATCCTTACAACAGTGGGCTCTAGAAGTGGAAAAGTTGGTCCGGAAGGCGTACCAATCATCACCACCATCAGTCATTGACAGCATACTTTTGCAGTCGTTTGTCGATGGTATTTTCGACGCGGAAGTGAGGGCTGCCGTGCGCCTGGGTCATCACGGTCAGATCAAGGAAGCCGTCGCGCATGCGCTTGAGGTAGAAGCTGTCCGACGAGACCCGAGGAGTGGACGCCTGAGGGAGATTAATTCAACGGAACTGGAGCGGCGAAACCAACGTAGAGCTTTCGTCCCTAGATGCTACAACTGCGGGGAGCGGGGACATCTAAGAAACGGCTGCCCGAATCGGATTGCAGAGAAACGAGGGCTGAGGGGTGGGCACTGGCCGGTAGACATGAAGCCCCGAAAATTAAGATTCATCAGAGTACGGATGGAAACAGCTTAACCGTTAATGGATCAGTAAATGGAATTCCATGCCCATTGACTTTGGATACTGGTGCGTCACGTACGGTAATTGGGACACAGCTGATAAGAAGAAACGGGAAGATAAACGTTCGGAAGGGAGCTTACCAGCTGACAACGGCTACCGGCCAGCGAATACCAGTAACAGGCAACCAGAAAGTGGCCATTAAGATTGGTGATAAACTTTACTGGCAACAAGCAATCATTGCTGACATTGTGGATGATTGTATTATTGGCCTTGACTTCTTGAAGGACCATCGGTGCAAACTTGACATTAACTGCGGTATCCTGAAGTGTGGAGATGATGAAATACCAATAAGAGGCGGTGGTAAAGGCAAGGTGTATTGCATTAAGAACACAAAATTACTGCCGAGATCACAAACGCTAGTTCCAGTAAATTTCAACAAACAAAGTAAGTTGCAACAACGACGGTGGACATTATTGGAAAAAGTGAATAACGAAACTTCGTGGTTGCCAGCACGTACAGTTGTCAACACATCTACAGAAACAGTGGTACCTGTATTAAATTTAAGTAATGAAGAACAGGTATTGAGGAAAGGTACGCTAATAGGACGGAGCGAAGAAATCGTCTGGTTGCGAAATTGTCAAGAAGTCAAAAAGATGGACAGAAGTACAATCGACGTTAACAGTATACTAGAGGGATGTAAGGAAGATTTGACAACTATTGAATTATTGAAGGCGAAGAATTTGCTACGTCGGTTCTCCGATATCTTTTCAAAGAACGATGGTGATATCGGCAGAACAAGTATGGTACAACACAAAATTAATACTGGTAATGAACAACCTATTCGTCAACGACCTCGTCGAATTCCTTTTGCCAGAGAAAAAGAGGTGGACGACATGATTCAAGACATGAAGAATAATGAAGTAATTGAACCATCGTCTAGTCCGTGGTGTTCACCAGTGGTCCTGGTAAAGAAGAAGGATGGCTCAACGAGATTTTGTATTGATTATCGCCGACTGAACGACGTGACCAAAAAGGACAGTTATCCATTACCAAGGATAGATGACACTTTGAATACTCTCAATGGCATGAAATGGTTTTCTACGCTTGACCTAAAAACTGGCTATTGGCAAGTAGAGCTGGACCCTAAAGATAAGGAGAAGACCGCGTTTTCCACAGGAAAAGGTCTTTGGCAGTTCAAGGTGATGCCGTTTGGACTTTGCAATGCCCCAGCTACTTTTGAGAGATTAATGGAACGTGTTCTGACTGGGCTACTGGGAGAAACTTGCTTGGTATATCTTGATGACATTATAATAGTGGGGCGAGACTTTGATGACCATTTAAAGAAGCTGGAATCCGTATTTAACAAGTTGAGAAGTGCAAATCTTAAACTAAGTCATAAGAAATGTTCATTCTTCAAACGACAGGTGAATTATTTGGGACATGTAATTTCGGAAAAAGGCGTCGAAACAGATCCAACAAAGATTTCAGCTGTTAAAGATTGGCCTGTGCCCACCGACAAAACACAAGTCCGGGCGTTTATGGGACTTTGCTCTTATTATCGTCGTTTTGTCAGGAATTTTTCGGATATAGCGAAGCCTTTACATCGACTTACAGAAGAAAAACGACCCTTCATTTGGGATCAACAATGCAAGACAGCTTTCGAAGATCTCAAGAGTCGGTTATGTGAAACGCCCGTTCTCGGATATCCGGATCAGAGCAATGAGTTTATAGTAGACACAGATGCAAGTAACACAGGGATTGGAGGAACACTCTCACAAAAGAAAGAGGATCAAGAAGTTGTGATAGCCTATTACAGTAAGTCATTGTCGAAACCAGAACGTAATTATTGTGTCACCCGAAGAGAGCTCCTGGCAGTGGTCAAAACGCTTCAGCATTTTAAAAAGTACTTGTTGGGCCGGAAATTTCTAGTCAGAACAGATCATGCAGCGTTGAAGTGGCTATTGCAGTTCAAGAATCCTGAAGGACAAGTCGCAAGATGGATAGAACAATTACAAGAGTACGACTTTGAGGTTGAACATCGCAGTGGGAAGTCTCATGGGAATGCCGATGCTTTGTCAAGACGCCCATGTGTTGAAGACTGCAAGCACTGTTCGAAACAAGAAGATAAAGAAAAAGCTACGGTCCGAGTTATAAGAACTGATACAATTGATGAAGAATGGAACAATGATGCCTTACGTAAATTACAAGAAGAAGATGAAGACTTGAAACCAATACTCAGTTGGATGAAAGACTTATCTGCACGGCCAGGATGGAGTGAAGTTGCTGGAATGAGTGCAACAACTAAGAGCTATTGGGCGCAATGGAATAGTCTGCTCTTACATAATGGGCTTTTATGTCGAAAATGGGAGAGTGCATCTGGGCAAGACAGTCATCTTCAGACAGTTGTACCAAAGTCAAAGATTTCTGATATACTACGAGCGTATCACGACGGAACATCAGGCGGTCATCTTGGTGTAAAGCGGACTTTAGTGAAGATTCGTCAACGTTTTTACTGGTTGCACTGCAAGGAAGATGTTGAAGACTGGTGCAGGAAATGTACGAGCTGTTCTTCTGTCAAGGGACCACAAACAAGAAGTCGTGGAGCATTGAAGCTATACAACGTGGGTGCTCCTTGGGAACGAATAGCTTTGGATGTGGCCGGGCCGTTTCCAATGACAAATAGTGGAAATCGTTACATTCTAGTAGTAATGGACTACTTTACGAAGTGGCCAGAAGCGTTCGCACTACCAAATCAAGAAGCTATCACTGTGGCTAATAAACTTGTGAATGAAGTTTTCTGCCGATTTGGATTACCTCTTGAAATCCATAGTGACCAAGGCAGGAATTTCGAGTCTCAAGTCTTCCAGGAAACCTGCAAAATTATGGGGATACACAAAACTCGGACTACGCCGTATCATCCGCAATCTGATGGAATGGTGGAAAGATTTAATCAAACTTTGGAACGGCATTTGGCGAAAGTTGTGGATAGCCATCAGGACAATTGGGACGAGTACATTCCTCTATTTCTTCTGTCATATAGGACGGCAGTTCACGAAAGTACCTCTACCACTCCGGCTCGAGCGAACTTTGGTAGAGAACTTCGACTTCCAGCCGATCTACTCGCAGGTTGTCCTCCGGATACGCCCAGCTGTATTTCGGAATACGCAGAAGAATTAAGAAGAAAGATGGAGGAGGTTCACGGGCACATGAGAGAAGAGAATCTGCAAGCTAGTGAGCGAATGAAAACGCGATACGACAGAAGCATTAACTCCAAGTCCTTTGAAGAAGGTTCTGCGGTTTGGCTTCACAACCCTGTTCGACGAAAAGGGAAATCTCCAAAACTACAACCAAGTTGGGAAGGCCCTTATGAAGTAATTACGAAGATCAATGATGTCACTTACAGAATTCGGAAAACGCCAAGAAGTACAGCTAAAGTCGTTCATGTGGATAGGTTGGCACGGTACCACGGCTCTAACGATGCTCGGGACGAGCACGTCTAAGGAGGGGATAATGTGACGCCATGCCTACGTCACCGCACAGACAAACAATGCATAGAAGTTTTTCAAATGAAGATTGACAAGTCACGGTGACCGAGCGGTAGTGGCTACGGCTGCGAGTCGAATGCCGTGAGTTCAAGCCCCGGCGGACTCTATGGGTTTTTGTTTGTGATTTCAGTGTTTTATAGAAAATTCTAGTAAATGGAGATGATTCTTTACAAAATTCGAATATAATGGAAAGTACTAGATCAAGCAAAATGAATAAATAAATTAAGTTGTAGAAGACAATCGAAAAGAATAACGAAATGACGGTCGAAATTCAACAAACTACGATCGAAATTAGGGGTATATAAAGAGCTCCAGACGCGCCGACAGGGCAGTTCAGTGGAAAGTGCTCTCAAGTGAAGAATAAGAAGAAGAAGTGAAAAAGTAGTACAGTGAAGTACAGTGAAGTGAAGTGAAAGTGATTAGTATTAGTGAGTGGTGCAGTGCTACCGTTGGACTGAGTTAAGTGTAGTCCGCGGGGACAGTGTGGAACAGTGCTACGCGGTTCGTGCAGTACAACTCGTTCTGTGCTGTGAGTGTTACGCGTTCGGAATATTGTGAAACGCAAATAAATCGTTACTCTCGGCAGTGATATATTAGTTTCCTTCCAATCCCTGTACCCACTTCCGTAACAATATTTACATAGCTCATTCTGTTCGACTCGTGAAAACGGGAAAGGTTTTCACATGTAGATAGTTAGGAGGACCACAGTACAACTCCTGCCACTACCCTTCAACCTATATCGCTCCTGGCTAAGGCAAAGGACTCGAGAAGCACACAATAGCCGATGGATTAACACACCTGGCTGCAGGCAATCCAAACTGGTATTAACAGAAATATCACCACGTTTATCGCTTAGACTCATCAGTCGTCACAGAACGGACATCCGAATAGTGGTCGGTAGCATTACAGGCCATTTGGCTCTGAACCGACACCTATTCGTCATTAACGCGACCGATAGCCCCCAATGCAGGGGTTGTCTGAGCGCGGAGGAAACGGCCGCCCACGTTATCCTGGAATGCGCGCGCGTGGCTGCACAACGGGCAGAAATCCTCGCAGGCGCAAGGAAGCTCCTAGAAGCCTGTGAACGCCCCAGGAGGCTTTTGCGCTTCTGGAAGGAGCTAGGCTGGCTCAACTAGTCAGCCTCCTGGACGCATAATGGACCGAACATGAGTCTAAATGCGGAAACTGAGCCCTTTACCATTACCATTACCATTACTCCTGCCTTCATTAAATCAGCTCCAATTGCCCAAATTATAGCATTGTCATCAAAACTACCTACATCTAAATTAAAGCACTAGAGTTGTTTCAACGCTAAAATAATAATAATAAACACACGGACGTCTGATCCCAAATATATACCAGACCTATAATAACCAGACAGCTGATAAACATATTTATATACTATTATAGATAAATTAGACACAACAAATGATCATACTCATCACACAAATATTTGTCCTGGGTGGGAATCGAACCCACGACCTCTGGCTTAGCAGTAAGGGTCACTAACCACTAGACCAAGAGGCCAGTCAATCTATGCAACTATCAGTTGGATTTGAATAATTCTTTGTATTGGTCAGCTGATATATTTTTTATTAGAAGGATTTGAGGCTATAAAACATCACACTGCATCCTTTAAGATCGGGACAGTGATCGTAAACGCAGGTAAAACTGCAGAACGGCTAGTTACATATCTTATTGCATATACATTTATAATAAATACAAATAATAGATACCACAATTAATAGTAACACAAAATACTTGACTTACAAGATTTGTTTACACTGTCAGTTACAAGGCATAAGCGTGTTTCAAATTAGTCAATGTGTATGTAAAAATTACATAGGTGAGTCGTATCATGCCGGGGGAATACCATAGTACCCTAAAACGTAATTATAATCAAGCAAAAATACTAGTTTTTCGAGTCATTATGTACATATCATATAATTGGAATGAACAATTTTATATTTCTGACGTCAGCCGATGCGCCGAATAGGTTTCATCTGCGTGACTTAATTGCTTGTTACGTTAATATCATCAATACAAGGTTGGGACATAATAGCTTTTTCGAGATGCTATCCCGGCAAAATGATGCAACCGTAACATCAGTCGCCTGATCGTGGAGCTTATCGTTATTCAACTTAGCTCAGTCAATAGCTCGAGATAGGCGTGCAACGAACCCCCCCAACTGTATCCTTACGTTGCCGTCGTGGGGGGGCTTGCGTGGGTCAATGATCCCTGGGGCTGTGCCGGTAGAGCCACTCATGCCGGATTGGCCTAGGGGGAGACTCCAGACTAAGCAGGATACACTGTGGGACCCTTTCAAGGGTCACATAGAGTTGCTCCGCTGTTCTCAGCGGAATAACGAGGGCGGGCTCGGCGTGCACTCACACTGCCACCGAGCAGGCATTTGGAGATTTTATCTAGATGCCACCGTCGGCATATCGTAATCCCGAAAGGAGTCTCGTTGCTTCGATCGGGGGCGAGAGTCTTGGCTTAGCCGCCTGGACTGCGAGGAAGAAAACCTCTATAAAAAATTACCCCGAATCCCGTGTTCAGGTGCGTGACCATGGGATGCATGGCTGATGGGTAGTTCAGTCGCAAGCGCACTCCCAGCCGGGGCACCTGCGGACCCCTCGGTTGGGCATAAATCTACGCTTGCCCGGGTATTGGGGATCTCTGCCCGGGTGGACCATTAGTTCTCCCCTACTCGTGGGATTAGTTATGGAGTATATAAATACATTAAATATTATAAAAAATGAGGAAAAGAAGGAGAAAATAAAAAGAAAGGAAAAAAATAAGAAGGCGGAGGAGACCTCGTCTCACGACGAGGAGGTTCTTACCGAGACGCCTATCGTGAACGTGCTCCCAGAAGTCAATCTGTCTTCTGGGAGCAGAAGAATGTCGGAGCGAGTCCGTTCTAGGGCTGCCAGTTCCGCGGCTGACTCGGCCGAGGAGATGGAACTGGAACCTCGCGACCCAGAAAGTCGCAAACGCGGACGGGATGAGGACGGCGATACGTCGCAACACATGTTGCCGCCAAAAGTGCCGAGCAGCAGGCGTGGTAGATCACGCACACCGGCCCCGACTGGTTCCGTCTTTTCTGGAGCAGCAGGATACAAAAGAGGGCGAAAAGAGGGTGAAATCGTTGCCGAGGAGGAGATCACAGATCTCCTTCTTAAAATCCGTCCACCGGGAGAAAGGGGCTCTGACCCTCTTACTCCGGTGGATTTGAAGGAGAGGACGAATGCTGCGGTGGCCATTATCCAGAAAGTGGCCACCAAGTCCACCAATCTAAAGGGCTCCTTTGTCAGGGCCCTAAAGGACTCCTCCTCGGCCGTGTCGGAGGCCATGGAAGGCCTCATTCAAGACGTCTCGAAATTACAAGAGGCAAACGATGGCCTTACGGCGGCTAACAGACGCTTGACGCAACAGGTTGCTGAGCTTAGTGCTCAGTTTGCCCAGTTTCGCGCTGGGACGAGCGCTGCTAGCCCACAGAAAGCAAATCCTGTTGCAGAGCACCCTGCCACCTCACCCTCCCCCTCCCCAGTCTCTGATGCCCACTTGCGTCAAATTACAGACGTAGTGTGGCGAATGATGGACGGGCGCCTGGCGGGACTGGAAGCAAGGCTGCCTCCAGCGCCCATTGTTCGGCCACCGCTTGCTGCCGGGAAACACACAAACAAAAAGGTCACATCAGCTCCGACCCCGCTCCCAGTCTCGGGTGGCCGCGTCGCGATCTCATACGCTACAGTCGCGTCTGCGTTAGCGCCTGCAACCGCACCGAGGACAAGGCGAACAAGGCAAGCTGGTGCGGAGGCAACTTCGAAGTTCCCTCCTCTCACCTCTCCAGCACCTAGAGGTAAGAGCGCCCCTAGCGCTCCCTCTGGTGCTGCAATTGTTTCTGTTCCCTCCACGTCTGCCCCCTCTAATGATGGGTGGCAGAAAGCTGAGAGCAAGAAGAAGAGGACCCGAAACCACAACAAGAAGGTCTCCAAAAGTGCAGCCTCTGCTCCTCTTGCATCGCTGGTGGCAGTCAAAGCCAAAAAGACTAGAAAACTGCAGGCGCCTAAAACGGCAGCTGTGGTTGTCACCGTGTTGCCAGAGGCGGCTAAGAATGGGCTATCTTACGCGGCTGTGTTCAAGAAAGCCCGGGATAGCCTAGGTGGTGATTTCGGGGCCTCAGGTGTGAGGCTGCGCCTTGCCCAGACGGGGGCTCGAGTTTTGGAGTTCCCCGGTGCTGAAGGTGCAAAGACGGCGGACGTCGTTGCGGAGAAGCTGCGGGGAGTTTTTGCCGCGTCAGATGGTGTCAAGGTCGTTAGGCCCACCAAGTGTGCGGAGGTGCGCATTTCGGGCATGGACGACTCTGTGACGGTGGAGGATGTGCGTGTTGCCATTCACGAAAAGACAGGGTGCAACGCGGACATCATCAGAGTCGGCACCATCCGCCCCGGTCCAGGTGGTCTTGGCGCGGTGTGGGCCAGTTTTCCCGTGGCGTCAGCCAAAATCTTGGGTGATGCCGGTAAGATCCTCATCGGTTTCGTGAACGCCAGAGTCACAGTCCTGGCGGCGAGACCGATGAGGTGTTTCAAATGCCTAGGATCGGGACATACCCGCGTCAAGTGTGGTAGTTGCTTCGACTGCAGCGGACTCTGCTTCCGCTGTGGTCGACCGGGGCACAAAGCGGCGGAATGTTCCGCCGCCCCTCACTGCCCAGCGTGTGCGGCGGGTAATTTGCCCGCCAATCACCAGATGGGACAAGGGGGCTGCAAGCCTCCCCGCACTTCTCCGCAAACATCGGTGGTTAGCCAATCGGCCCAGGCTGCCTCCGATGCCAATCGAACATCATCGCCGTCGCCCATGGAGGAGGCTGTAGAGACGATCCAGTAATGGACCACGTCTCCAACCTCCTTGTCCAGACGAACCTAAACCACTGCGCCGCAGCGCAGGATCTCTTCCTGCAAACCATGGCGCAGTGGTCGATCGGTGTTGCCGTAGTCGCGGAGCCCTACTTCGTTCCTCCCCGTCCAAACTGGATGGGTGACTGGGACGGCTCCGTGGCAGTCGTCGGTTCCACGGCGGCTCATTCCCCGCCCTTGTCGCTTAGAGACAAGGGCTCTGGATATGTTGCCGCCGAGTGGGGGGGGATCACCGTTTACGGTGTATACTTCTCCCCCAACCGGAGTTTGAGCGACTTCGAGGTCTTCCTTAACAGCTTGGAGACCTCGATGCGGCGATTAGCGTCTGGGCACGTCCTCGTGCTGGGGGACTTCAACGCAAAATCCATTGCATGGGGGTCCCCCGGGACGGACGCCAAGGGCGAGGCCGTCGAGGAGTGGGCGGCTTCGGTGGGCCTCTGTTTACTAAACAGAGGCTCCACCAACACGTGCGTGCGACAGCAGGGGGGGTCGATAGTGGACCTTTCGTTCGCTACCCCTGCTGTTGCCGCACGAGTAGGGAACTGGCGTGTCCTGGAAGAGGTTGAGACGCTCTCGGATCACCTGTATATCCGATTTGAGCTCTCCCGGTCCCAGGGCCCCAGTAGGGGTCACGCGGCGAGGCGTAATTCCCGTTTTCCGCGGTGGGCTGTTGCCAAGCTGGACAGGGACCTACTAGAGGAGGCGGCCATTATTCACTCTTGGCTGTCTCCGCAGGCCCCGACCGAGGAGGTCGATGCGGGGGCTGGCCGCTTTCGCGATGCGATTACGCAGATTTGCGATGCGGCCATGCCCCGTATCCAGGGTCGTCGGCCTCCAAGGAAGGAGGTCTACTGGTGGTCCCAGGAGTTGGCGGACCTCCGTGCGGCTTGTACTCGTGCCCGGAGGTCCTACACTCACAGCCGGCGGCGTCACCGCGGAGACGGTGAGGAGGACCAGCTTCACGAGGAGTACCGCGAAGCGCGGAAAACTCTGAAGCTGGCCATTTGCCGCGCCAAGGACGCAAAGAGAAAGGAGATGCTGGAGAGTCTCGACCGTGACCCCTGGGGTCGCCCATACCGTGCGGTGCGTCAGAAGCTCCGCACGTCGGCCCCCCCCCTTACCGAGACTCTCCAGACCAGCTTCCTGCAGGAAGTGGTCGAGGGCCTTTTCCCGCAGCGGGCGGAGCACACACCCCCGTCGATGGCCTACGCGGTCGGAGACGACGGGGGTAGAGAGGACGATGTGCCGCCCGTTAGGGAATCGGAGGTTGGGGCGGCTGTTCTACGGATCCGTTCCAAGAACACCGCCCCCGGGCCGGACGGGGTACCAGCCCGAGTGATGGCCCGAGCCCTCGACCATATGTCGGACCGCCTCAGGGAAGTGTTGGACGCTAGCCTGGCGTCCGGACGCTTCCCAGAGTGCTGGAAATGCGGGAAGCTGGTCCTGTTGAGGAAGCCGGGACGGCCTGCCGATTCGGTCGCGGCCTATAGGCCCATCGTGTTGCTGGACGAGGCGGGTAAACTTTTTGAGAGGATACTCTCTGCCCGCATCGTCCGGCACCTCAGCGAGGTGGGCCCCGACTTGTCGGACGCCCAATTCGGGTTCCGGGAGGGGCGTTCGACGGTCGATGCCGTGATGCGCCTTAGGGCCGTGACCGGAGAGGCAGTGAGCTGTGGCGGCGTGCTGTTGGCGGTGTCTCTGGACATCGCCAACGCATTCAATAGTCTGCCATTCAGCTGCATCAGGGAAGCACTCCAATACCACGGGGTGCCAGAGTACCTGAGGCGGCTGGTGGCAGACTATTTAGAGGAGCGTACCGTCGTGTACGAGGACCGAGAGGGCGTCTTGAGACGGCGACCCATGTCGTGCGGCGTTCCGCAGGGGTCTGTCCTTGGACCACTCCTGTGGAACGTGGGGTACGACTGGGTTCTACGAGGTCGCCTCCCCCCCGGGCTGGGCGTAATTTGCTACGCTGATGACACATTGGTCACAGCCCGGGGGGCGAACTTCCAAGAGGCGGCGCGCCTGGCCACCAGGGGTGTTTCTTTGGTGGTCGGGCGCATCGAGGCACTGGGCTTACGGGTGGCCCTGGACAAGACGGAGGCCCTTTTGTTCCATGGGCCCCGTCGTGGTCCACCCGCCGGTGCCTCCATCGATGTCAACTCGGTCCTCGTCCCGGTTCGGGCCCAGATGAGGTATCTGGGCCTGATACTCGACGGTAGGTGGCTCTTCGACGAGCACTTCCGACAGCTTGGTCCGAAGCTGGTCGACGCTGCCTCTGCCCTTGGGCGACTTTTGCCCAACTTGGGTGGAGCCAGCGTCGCAACGCGACACCTCTACACGGGGGTGGTCCGGTCGATGGCGCTGTATGGGGCACCGGTGTGGGTGGCGGCTCTGACCGCCCAGAATAAGGCGCGCCTCTGGCGGCCTCAAAGGGTATTGGCGGTCAGAGCCATACGCGGATACCGCACGGTGTCCACCGAGGCGGCGTGCGCCTTGGCTGGAACACCCCCGTGGGATTTGGAGGCGGAAGTGCCCGCCGAAGTTTATCGACGGGTGGCTGAATATCGGGCGGAGTATGGCTTTCGCCCTCCGCCCGAAGAGGTACGCGAGTGGCGTGAAGCCGCCCGTCGAGCCACGATGGCTAGTTGGTCGTTCCGGCTGGAGACTCCGCGCGCTGGCTTTGCCGCCGTGGAAGCTCTCCAGCCGGTCATCCTCGAGTGGGCAGGGCGGCAGCACGGGACCCTTTCCTTCCGACTGACGCAGGTGCTTTCCGGGCATGGTTGCTTCGGGAAGTACCTGCACTCGGTCGCCAGGAGGGAACTGAGTCCCGCCTGCCACCACTGCGACTGCAGTGAAGACTCGGCCCAGCACACGCTGGCGATCTGCCCCGCTTGGGAGTCGCAGCGCCGGGCCCTCACTTCAGTCATCGGAGGAGATCTCTCGCTACCGGCCGTCATACGCTCCATGGCCGGTAGCGATAGCAGTTTTACCGCGGTCGCAACCTTCTGTGAAGATGTCATCTCGCAGAAGGAGGCGGCGGAGAAGGCCCGGGAGGACGATATCCACTCGGACCCAATCCGCCGCCGGCGAACTGGGCGGCGTAGGCGCGCCTATCAGCGCCTCATGCCGCCCTGAGTGTGGCTGCGGATGGTCGGGACGGGTTTTCCCCTCCATCCGCTCTAGTGGCCACCCGCGAGGGGGTGACGTACGCGTGTGCCGTACGTCGCCTAATTAGAGACTTTAACAGCAGACGGTGCCCGCTTCAGTGCGGGCAAGCGCTGGGAGGGGTCCGGATGTCTTAATATCAGCAGTTCCCGGATCCCTTCCGTCTCAGGCGCAGAGTGGCACACCGTGTGGTTTTAGTCGGTTCGATTCCGACACACCGCCCCGCCGCAAACCCCGGCGGGGTGACGGTCCGAGGGGATTTCCACACGTTAAAAAAAAAAAAAAAAAAGGCGTGCAACGAAACACCTAGAACGATGCCGTGAGAATCCAGTCAATCCCAGCTACCTGCCTCAGGTCGTAACTGCATCTGATCATAGAGATAGCCGGCCATTTTAACTCATACCGCTTAAAATGGTATGCCAAGGCTGAGTTGTAGACACGCTCGGTTTTAGCAGTAAGTATCGCTAACCGCTAGACGCATCGCTTCATTTGCAAATGTTTTTTTTTTACAAATAAGCCACAATGGCAATGGTAAACTTGTAGGATTTTCGATAAATCCGTATTTAATATTATTATCGACACAATACTGTTACCTTATCTTATTTGCTTCCGACATGGTTTGCATTTTACAGATGCGTGATTAATAGATCAACTTCTAAAGCTCTGTTCTCAATTGCGCGTAATAATGCTAATAAATATACATTTATAACGTAACGACAGGAGTAAGACAAACCTGCAGTGGCTCATTTATTACACCCGGCGCAGAAGGTAAGGGCGGCCGAAGACACTGACGATCGAAGAAATAATAAAATTTAATCTATTTCATTTTGAAATAATAAAACCATTTGGAATAAGTAATTTAATTGAAGTAAATGTAACATTTTAAAGTGGGAGTTGAACGCGGCCCCACACCGTATCGCTTGCCAGTTTTCATATAATACAAAAAACATCAATTAATAATTATTAATAGATTTTACTCCAAAAAGGTTGGATTGCCAGTTTTGATTATAAACATACACAAAGCACCGAATAATAATTATTAATCGATGTTTGATGTGTGTTTATTTTATTATAATTTCAACAAATATTAAGTACTAGCTGACCCGACAGAGGTTGTCCTGTCTTAACTATGAATATTGAATTCGAAAAAAAAAAAGAAAAAAAAAGTGTTTATTATTCTAATGCCTTATGATATACAACATTCGTAGTTCTTTTTTCTTACGCGTATATAAATAGTGTTATTGGTATTCCGACACGGAAACAAGTGACATGTAACTGGCCATGGGAAAAACATAGATTTTCAAGATTGATGCCACGAACACTTATCGACTGCCCTTGAGATTTATTCATTGACATTGCAATCGAAAGTCGAATGGCGTGTCGTTCAGAATCAAAGGAATCCGTGGAATCAAAACATCTTCCCCGTTGTGGCTTCGATGAAGTTGTTCAATAATTTCTTCACCGCAAGTCGGCTTATATTCCGCAACGTAATGATCACCGATCCGATTTTTAATTGCAGAATATGTGATATTAAACCAGGCAATTCCAGCGAATTTAAAAACTCCGTTGGATAGTTGACAATATCGTCTTAGTTAGTAACGGAATCAATCGATTTGTTTGTCATTAATTCGTCAGCTATCTTATTTTGAATGTGAAAATTCATGTCGTTGACATCAACGTTTTTTGCAGCCAATATAACTCTTACGCTCAACCATACATGATCTTTGTAATTTTGAGCAATGTTTTGGGAAAACCTCGATGGTTGGTCATGGTTTCAGTAAAGTGACATAAATTAATAGGAAATATAATGTATCCAGACGATGAGTTAACAGGTATTTTGCCATTACTAATATCCAGCAATTGTTTGGAAAAAAACTTCTCCAGATTGGTCGTTCTGCATTCGAAAAGTTCATTAATTATTCTACATGTATTTTATTTTATCAATGAAATAACTCCGACTGAAGCATCTGTTTTAAACTTTATTAAGTATTTTTACATCCTCTTTCACGATATTTGCAGCACGCATTCTGTCAATTCTATGTCAAACGTCATAAGGTTACATTAAAAATGTTTATATTGTCCAAAGCTCTTTTTTTTCCCGAGTAATTTTCTTAATCTTTCTTTTATAAAAACCTTCTGATAATAGTAAACACAACAAAAAAGAATTAGTGAAACGGTAAAGCCGATCACGCGTGATGGCGTGACCTAGCGAAATAGGGATTCATTTGTATATATACAGATGTCGTGGAAATTAAAATTTATATAATCTTAATCTGTATATACTTCTGTTTTTTTTTTAGACTATATTTTATTTTATTTTTTAATCTGCCAAAATGAGGGCACTGAGACGTCGCAAAGGAGGCGTCCCTCGCGTCCTCCGAAACTCTCAAACGCTTATATTTTATACTTCTATCCTATATATGATTGAAATATTCAATTCAAGTACTCAAAAAAAAAAAATTATCTTTTAAAAACTCTTTAGATTAAACTGGATGACACTTTAGATCCACGTGTCCATCGATGGTGGCAATGATTTACCATCTAGTGACTCGTCTGATCGTTTGCAACCAACAATATAAACTAAAACTACTATAACAGGCCCAAATCTTGATAATTCTACATAATTAGCTATATCATCTCCTTGTCATTCACCCGAAAGGTGGAATTTATATATATATATATATATATAAATATTTAAAGACGAGTTGTTTACCGCACTAGAATTTATTTTCTGTGTCGCGGGGACTTTACAGACATTCAAACAACGAACACAAAGTAGTGGCGAAGTGACCACTTAAACCGCTACGCCATCTGTGCAGTTAATATAAGTAACAATACCTTGTTCTCTGAATCTCTTTCTCTATTTGAAGTCCGTAAAGTGATATGAAAATTGTAAATTTAAAAAAGATAATCAATCAGCTAGATATATCAGATCGCACTATCCCTTTGCCATGAGTGAGCCATGCATTGGCAGGAATGGGCCGCTTCGACCGGAGTAATACCACGACCTCTCAGAAAACCGGTAGTCAATAATGCTTGCTCAAAGGAGGATTGTATTGCCGAGAGAGCGATGCCCTCTTCCCCCTCTATCAACTCCTTTCGACTCACCTGCCCCCCCCGTTATCATACTCAAAGGCGAAATGCCCTCTGGAGTCACAGGTGTCCATGGGTCGTTGTTGTCACTTACAATCAGGTGACTGGTCTGCTGGTTTGTTCCCTACACAATAAAAAACATTGCTATCTCGAAATCTAGAAGGATGTAGTGACTTTCTAAGTTTTATTTAATTGCTTTTGATAGAATTTGTATCTTTTGAAAGCGGTGTGGAGCTAAACTGTTTAATGCGCACGAGCAGAACAACCGCTATGTTAAATGCGTCAGCCAGATTACTTGCACAACAGATACATTTTGAAGATATTAATTATATTATAAACGCTTATTGCTCATATGAGCACCACATACAAATTTTGTCCGGATTCATATTGCAATCGCATTGATTACAGGTGAGAGCACTCACAGAGATCTGATTATATGAAATTTGATTCAAAGAATTGAATGTAGTTAACATAGCAGCCCTGTTTGGAAAGCTCCATGAGTTAAGAATCTCCAGTAGCCTCCATGTCCACTCGACAATGGAGCTAGTAACGAGTCACCGTGCCTCAGCAGGCAGCTTTACGCTTCCTCCGATTTCCACCATATATGAAAATCTATCCTTCGTCGATTACTTTCGGAGAATACTTACACCTTCAAATCGCATAAGGAGATTTGGGCTATCAATCGCGATGCCTTCAATTTCTAAAGGGGTCGGCACATACATAGTTTTCTCGTACGCTAAGGCCACCAAAGTTGGGCAAAATAAACCTTGTCAAGCCCCTATAGACAAGTTATCGGAATTACTAGTCGAAGCGTCATTTTCTATCGTATATAATTCCCAGGTAATTGGACCGGATTGGTTGGAGTGCCGTCCTCGCCGTGTTTAGTAGCAGTAACTTCCTCACATCGGCTATTTTTCCTCTCCGCTTCATTCAATTTTCTCATGTTTTCATTTATGATTAGGTGAGAACGATTCAGACAGTCAGAAGTCATTTAAACAGTCAGATTTTTGTATAATTTGGAGTTCAACGACTCAGGAGGCACATAACGCACTTAAATTAGCAGCATTAGTATAGATTTTGTAAAATCTCATAAAAGCAACGGAAACCGGTTAAGACGCTTTATTTGTGCATAATTGTATGTATATTAAAAATGTAATCTCAGCGTCTATCAAAACAATAAAATAAATACAAAGTGAATATTTTAACTACAAAAATCATTAACATTATAAGTGCCTTTGCAAAAAACAGTCGCATTCACACACAAATACACATAGACACACGCAAACATACACAAACATAAGTTTCGTGGAGTATACAAACAATTTCGACATTAATAAAAAGATGACGGCGTAAATTATTATTATTATGGTTTTATTTTTATATGAATATATAATTTTATATCTACACGGAAACTTACCTTAATTGTATACAAACTAAAACAAAACTTATTTCACTAAATCAAAAAGTATACGAAACAACCTTTGGTAACAAAACACAGATAATTATAAAAAAAAAACTATTAACTTTTTAGACTAGTGCCCGCACTGGCATCTTTTAAACGACTGACATGTCAAACCCACTTCAGTCAATAAAACCGGACACACTTAGCTTACGTCATTACGAGGAAAACACGTTACTAACAAGGTTGAGTTAAGAAGTTTTAATTGCTGTTAAATATTGATATTTTGAAAGAAAAATACACATGACTTTGATCGGGCACGAGTACAAGCCGCACGGAGGTCCGCCAACTCCTGGGACCACCAGTAGACCTCCTTCCTTGGAGGCCGACGACCCTGGATACGGGGCATGGCCGCATCGCAAATCTGCGTAATCGCATCGCGTAAGCGGCCAGCCCCCGCATCGACCTCCTCGGTCGTCTCCTCTAGTAGGTCCCTGTCCAGCTTGGCAACAGCCCACCGCGGAAAACGGGAATTACGCCGCGCCGCGTGACCCCTACTGGGGCCTTGGGACCGGGAGAGCTCAAATCGGATATACAGGTGATCCGAGAGCGTCTCAACCTCTTCCAGGACACGCCAGTTCCTTACTCGTGAGGCAACAGCAGGGGTAGCGAACGAAAGGTCCACTATCGACCCACCCTGCTGTCGCACGCACGTGTTGGTGGAGTCTCTGTTTAGTAAACAGAAGCCCACCGAAGCCGCCCACTCCTCGACGGCCTCGCCCTTGGCGTCCGTCCCGGGGGACCCCCATGCAATGGATTTTGCGTTGAAGTCTCGAAGACCTCGAAGTCGCTCAAACTCCGGTTGGGGGAGAAGTATACACCGTAAACGGTGATCCCCCCCCCACTCGGCGGCAACATATCCAGAGCCCTTGTCTCTAAGCGACAAGGGCGGGGAATGAGCCGCCGCGGAACCGACGACTGCCACGGAGCCGTCCCAGTCACCCATCCAGTTTGGACGGGGAGGAACGAAGTAGGGCTCCGCGACTACGGCAACACCGATCGACCACTGCGCCATGGTTTGCAGGAAGAGATCCTGCGCCGCGGCGCAGTGGTTTAGGTTCGTCTGGACAAGGAGGTTGGAGACGTGGTCCATTACTGGATCGTCTCTACAACCTCCATGGACGTCGACGTGGACAGACGGACAACGTCGGAGGCAGCCTGGGCCGTTAGGCTAGTCCCCGACGTCTGCCGAGAAGCGCGGGAAGGCTTGTAGCCCCCCTGCCCATCTGCTGATTGGCGGGCTTATTGCCCGCCGCACACATAGGGCAGTGAGGGCCGGCAGAGCACTCTGCCGCCTTGTGCCCCGGTCGACCGCAGCGGAAACATAATCCGCTGCAGTCGAAGCAGCTGTCACATTTGATGCGGGTGTGTCCCGCAACCAGGCATTTGTAACACCTCATCGGTCTCGCCGCCAGAACTGTAACTCTGGCGCTAACGAAACCGATGAGGATCCTGCCGGCGTCGCCCAAAATTTTGGCCGACGCTACGGTACAGCTGATCCACACCGCACCAAGGCCTCCCGGACCGGGGCGGATGGTGCCGACTTTGATGTTTTCCGCGTTGCACTGCGTCCCTTCCTGGACTGCAACGCGGACATCATCAGTAGTGACGGAGTCGTCCAGGCCCGAAATGCGCAGCTCCTCGCACTTCGTGGGCCTGGAGATCTTCACACCATCCGTGGCTGCGAAGACTCCCCTCAGCTTTTCGGCGAAGGTGTCCTCCGCTGTGGACAGCGGAGCAACACTGAGTGACCCTTGGAAGGGTCCCACAGTGTATCCTGTTTTGTCTGGAGTCTCCCCCTGGGCCAATTCGGCATGAGTGGCTCTACCGGCACAGCCCCAGAGATCATTGACCCGCGCAAGCCCCCCCACGGCGACAACGTAAGGATACAGTTGGGGGGGAGCAGTCTGGTTACCATAGTACAAGCTCTGCTTAGTGTGGGATCAGACGGCCTTGTGTAAGATGTGTCAAGCTTATTATTATTATAAATGTATATGTATTATTACAACATACGTATTTGCCAATCTGTTTTATTACCTACTTGATATTTAGAAGATATAATTTCGTAACATTATATTATCTCATCATAAATAGTCGTCGCCACATCAAAAACTCGTATTTATAGTAATCAAATCAGCTGTGAACTACAACGGTCGATATACTACTATTTTAATGAAATAAAGACAATAAATACATAAGACTAGAAAAACGAACAGTTCACTATTTAATAAGATTAATTATTACATATTATAATAACAAGTTACGCCAATAATTTGCTGTAAATGTAGCAGGCAATGTAATATGACAGATGACAGCAAATATTTGACGAGTAACGACAGGCATCGTAACGTAACCTAACTATGTCCGATAATTGCAACATAGACAAACAAGAGGTTAAAGATAACTCGTTTTCCTTATACACGTTATGACATTCAGATGTTTTATTGAATGAGCAAGATGAATATCTCGAAAACCCTCCCTAATATTCGTTTTTATACATATCAATTTATTTTTTAATAGTATGGCTGAAATTTAATAGGCATGGTTTTTTTATTATTTTATGACTTTGATTTATTTGTCTAACACCTTTAGAGCTATTGGTGCATAAGGCGGATATTAAGTCACTATCGCCGATTATAAATCACCTAATATAAACATACAGCTTCGTATTCGTATACCGAAACGATGAAACTATAGGCAGATTAAAAATCACCAGGGCTTCGGGGCCCTTCCTAATGCCACAAGTGACTTATACCGGCCGCTGGTTTCCACCATCGTTCTACTCGACCAAATATCGATCCCCATCACCTGGATGATTGGCACTCCACCACTGTGCGCTTCTCCTGAAGCTTTTTGCCGTGCACCACCCGCCTGAGGAACAAATTGTCACCTACACACATATCTCCGGACCGATAAGACCTTCAAACCTTCAAAAAAGCGTACTCCTACCTAACAGGCCAGCAACGCCCTTGTGACTCTTGAGTTGCATGTGATCCATCTGCTCGTTTGCCCTCATATAGCAAAAAAAAAATATTGAGACCACTGCTTGCTGCGACTATTAAAAATAAGAAATACACAATTATCAGGAACGCTAAGAAAACAAAAGCGGTGCTGTTTTATTCCAACTGCGGAAGAAGGGTCATGTTTTTGATTTTATATATGTACCTACATATATTATGTATGTATAATGTTACTTTGGATGGATCTCGATCTACTTAACAATGGCAGTGAGACAGAGAATAACTTTTCGACGTAGCGTCATGAAAAAATAAGTAATTTATGAGTTGACTGACAGGAGTGCTAAGACGTGGTCGTAGGTTCAATTCCCACACAGTACAAATATTTGTATGATGAGCACGACCATTTGTTCTGTGTCTGTGTGTAATTTATCAATAATATTTATGTATTTAGAAATATATAAGAATGTTTATCATCACTCATCATTTTTAACAGTGGTAGAGCCATGCTTAGGCACAAATGGGCCGGCTCGACCGGTGCGATACCAGGGCCTCACAGAAAACCGGTTGTGAAGTAACGCTTGCGTTGCATTTCCCCGAAATGAGTGAGGTTTCCGGAGGCCCAATTCCCCTTCTCCCCTTTCCTCTCGCCTCATCTCCTTTCTCCTCACCCCCTCTCTCTTCTTTCCACTTCCTGCATCCCCCATCACCCTCAAAGGTGCGCAGCGCACTTGCGACTCTTGAGATGCGGGTGTCCATGGACGGCGGTTGTCACTTACCATCAGGTGACCCGTCTGTCTGTCTGTCTGTCTGGAAAAAAACAGTCGGGTTACCATAATACAAATGATTAGTTTGTTATTAGAGTTGTTTCTATTATTAATAATTTTAATTTATTTATTAAAAATACTTGTTACTGCAGGTAAAGGCAAAGGCCTTAACAAGCTTATAATTCACCAACAGGTATATAATAAACCAGTTTTGCATTGACCTCAGATTGACCGTGTTGCCATAGTTTTCATCAGCAGACATTTTTTCATATTTTTTTAGTAAGATCAACTAAATAGTAAGAGGACACGGATCGGACTTCACCAGCCAGTTCGAGTCGATATTTAATAATATGTATGCGACTCTGACATGCTTGAGAGTATAAGAAACATCTCTTTAAACTCCAAATTTTCTCATCATTCCCTAAAGTGACCGAGTACGTGTATACAGTTTTGAGTTTATGTATTTATGTATAAAACTACATTACATTGATAAATGAGATTTAGACCCTGGCGCTGTCTACAAACACTATAAAAATACCTACAGATACCTACTCACTCCTTTCACTATGTACACTATATGTATACACAGTCACAATTGTGACTCTTAAGTTGCAGGAGTCCATGGGCAACGGTAGTCACTTACCATCAGGTGACCTATCTGCTCGTTAGCCGCCTATACCAAAAAAAAAGTACATGGTATAAACTTACGTCAAAATAAAATCAGACTGCACAGATGGCGTAGCGGTTTAAGTGGTCACCTCGCCACCACGCTGCCGCGCTGAGTGTTGTGGGTTCGATCCCCGCACGGGACAACACTTTGTGTAATTCTCAAATTGTTGTTCTGTACAGTTAATTTGTATTTAAAAATAAAATAAAATAAAAAGTCCAACAACTTTATTAAATAGAAAGATAATAATGACCTAGATCATTAAAAAAAAAAAAAAAAAAAAACCAGGGCATTGATCAAACCTAATATAACTATTGCCAATATATGAGAATATATATATAATCAAACAACATAAGCGCGTTATAAATATCAGATCAATCTGTTAACAGGAAGAGGGTACAACAAAGCCACTAAGCTACTGCTGTGTAAATCCATAAAAAATATTCTCAGTCTGGGTGTTCTTTGCTTATTTATTTATAAATTAGTGATTAGCAAACAGTAATGCATTGTGAACATTTACAAAGTTTGATTTAAAATATGTTTGTATGTGTACTCACTACGTTAATACCGAATATAACAATATTGTAGACAATTCCAATTATTTAAAGATACATAATTATATTATCTACTAAAACTAATCATGCTATAAGTATACTATCAAATAATAATATTTTTTAGATAAGTTAAGTTCTAAATTTATTTGCATATGCGCATATGTCTAAGTGAGTGAAGGTATCATTATAATATATACAAATGCGTCATTTCAATGTACACGGGATGCATATGCAATATAGGGATAAATCCTAGTTTTTTTTTTTTTTATAACATAGGGGTACAGAGGCACAGATGGATCACCTGATGGTAAGTGATAACCTCCGGATGGACACCCGCAGCTCAAGAGTGGCATGCGCTGCCCAACTTTGAGAGTCATGAGGGGGAGATTCATTGAGTGGAAAGAGGAAAGGGGGAGTGGTGTTCCACAACCATTTTTCTGTGAGGCCGTGGTATCGCACCGGTTGAGCCGGCCCATTCGTGCCTAAGCATGGCTTATTTTGCTAAGAGAAAGGATTAGAACCACACAGTGCCCGCTTGTGCGGCTTAGTTTCCAATTGGCAAAATGTAGGTGAACTACACAGATCTGACTTTAGAGATACAGGCGTGAATAAAAACACATAATTTTAAATTCACTTTCAGCTAATCAAACAGGTACAGAAGACTTTTAATTAGTTTTAACACGTGCACAATATATTTCATAAACATATTTAATAATAAACAACACCTAAACACAACTGAGGTTATAAATTATCAGAAGCATTGACCTCTTGCACCAAGATTACTCTTACTCGCCAAGGAAATAGATAACAGAACATACTGAATTTATAATTCATGTGGTGTCTGAAGAATATAATGTACCTATCATGATAAATCGTAAAAATATTAATTCTTTATTTTCTACCTCAGAAGTAGAATATATTCTTTACATTTTAACCGGCTCATCATCTAAGATAATTATTTTTTATAAAAGAATTACTAAAATCGGTTCACAAATGACGACGATTCACTAAACGTATTCTATTTCATAAAATTTTAAATATCACCAAACAAGAAGATACCCTTCCAAATAGTAGTATTAGTAGCAGTAAATAGTAATACTTCGGTCGGGCTGGCCCATACGTGCCAGAGCATGGTTCTTCCATATTTAAAATAAATCATGCAAAATCGCTACATTTTATTATATTCTATACGTGAATACATACAGTCTCGCTTATATAACCGAAAGGGTGTTCCCGAAGGCTTCCTTGGTAGGGTATTCCGAATCACGGGTAATGACATTAGCAATAGACAATAGACCCAATTGATAAAGGTGACAACCCGCGTGGAATTACACACAAAAAAAAAATAAAGACTACTAGCCATCTATCATTTAGTCTCTGGGGCAAGCTTACGAGCTTGTCTGATAAATAACAGCCCGATCCTTTAGTGTGGCACTATCTACTTCACAATTTCCATACAACTGAGATTTTTTTTTACTATTTATTTCAAAACTGTATAATGAAAAAACATGTTCTTATCATTTTTAACCTTATATGTTTGGAATAACCTATAAAATGAAAAAAATACCTCGAAAATCTTGAGCCAAGGTGCTATAATGAATACATATTTTTTCAAGTAATTGATACACAAAAGTTTGGTTTGTAAGTTAATAATAAGAAAAATACAACAGACTGTGTGTTTCTCCTCCAATTCTAAAGGTAATTAAAAACTTGCTGAACCATGTCAGAGGTCGTCTGCCTCATAATATGGCGAGGTCATACTGCGAGCGGATATAACATTTTATTATTTATTGCACGCTACTTCGTACGCGCGACTTTAATAAATTATATTTTACGTTAAACCATATCTATAAAGTCGTTTTTGTGTGATGCATGAACAAACGTTCAGACAGGCAGACAAATAAAAATTCTAAAAGCTGTTGTTTTGACATCTTTTGCTGTAATAAAGACCCACTGATATTACTTTTCTTCAATATCTATAATGTACAGACGTCAGCCTGTAAACAATTTTAAAAATAAATAATGTTCATTTGTTTTTATATGCGTCCATATCATACAACATATCACAGAAAAAAATATAAAATAAATATATAAAAAAATAATACATTTAATGAGAGCAAACATTAAAAATGTTCATAATATTCGTTATTTATAATTAAAATAAACACAAAGTCTATTCAGCGAAACTAATTTTCATATTATAACACGACTGCGCAAGAAGGATGATTATGTTTTTCGAGTATGTGTATATATCTTATAAGTGCATATTTGCTGCCCTATGTACTAATCCAGGTTGTGTGGAAGAAGAAGAAGAAGACCAATTGTACCAGTTGCCTGTACATTATTATTGTAGTAGTATGTCTGAACACTTTAATGGACGACATCTAAGATCGACATACAAGGTGTTGTTTGAATGGCTTTAATAGTGGATGTTCACAATGTTTTAATAATTTTATTTCTGACGTCAACTTGGCTAATCTCTAGCGACTAGCAAAGTGGCGAATACTGTACAGTAACTGCGAGATGCACTATGTACAGTAATTGCGTGCAACTGCAAGATCTGGATCCATTATTAAAATATTTACCTAATATATTTTAAGTTTTCATATAATTAAACCCTGTGGTTCACGATGGAGTAGAATAGAGTGATCCCATCTCTTCCCGGGGGTATCGTTAAAGGCGACTTAGGGATCGGACTGTTATTAAACACAGCCGACACAGAATATTTACAGCCCACTATGTTGTAAGTGATGGATGTGACATTTAACACTATTTGACTAGCCTGATGGTCGAGTGTTGGTCCAGAGGTCATGGTTTCGATTCGCACACGACAGATAAAAATGTGTGATTCAGAAATAGTTCTTTGTGTCCGTGGTTTGTTTGTTTGACAAGTCCCAGCGACACAGGCATCATTCCTAGTGGAAGTTGTTTTGATAACAAATCGCCATCTAATTGGTCTTCGAACCGAAGCCGTACCTAAGAATCTTATACCTTTGAGGTGCATGCTATGACATCACCAGGGACGAATTTGAACTGAAGTTCTCTCAAAGGTTAAAACTCTACCGAAATTAATAAAGGAATTCACAATGACACAATTCACAGATTTAATAATATCATAAACTTAACAAAAATAGTTAATTATAGCCATTAAATTATTTATTAATAATTATAATATTAAGTAAATATTTTTATCTCAAAGAACGGTTCAAGTTCCTTCAATGACAAATATCTAAGGTCATCGGAAAATTTGAGGCTGTCAAATTTGAGGCTGGAGATGCCATTGCATTCCACAAGGTTTTATGACAAATCTTTCACTGTTGAAGCTGTACGCTTGTGGAATGCGTTGCCAAAGAACATTAAGCTAGCGGAATCATTAAAAATTTAATTAATTATTTATCAATTTAGTTCTGTTATCTAGTATCTATTATTTCCATATTAATGGGATGTATGTATGTATTGTTGTATATATTTATATGCGTATGTATGTATTTTTATCTGTATGTGTGTTAGTATGTATGTATGTTTATCTGTATTTGTATTAGTATGTATTTTATATGTTGTACATAAATATTCTTAGTTTTTTTATACAAGTTTTATATTTAAACATAAGTTAGTATAGTTTTCATTAAAATATTGAAGTGATCCTCCAACTACGTCTGTCTCTCCGATTGATTATAATCCGTTCTAAGGGTGGAAGAGATTGCATATAGCAATAAGGCCGCCATTTGTACATTATATAGTTGACACTTGTACTGTATCTATTGTATTTAACTGTAAGAATGGTGTACAAATAAAGAGTATTCTATCTATTCTATCTATCTATCTAAATATTTTATAAATTATTTATATTATTATTTGCTTATTAATTAGTTTACTTATTTAGCTTAATTTTTATTATTATATTTAATATATATTATTAAATATATTGCTATGTATATAATATATATATGTATACATAGCAACAGAACATACGGCCGTAACTTCGTTTATAATATATGCAGATGAATTTATAAAAACCGTTTGTCAACGTCGGATGCAGGCCACATCCAACCAGTCATCTTGGCAGTCGGTATCATTGAAGAAGGCCTACGACTAGCAGTTAATGTTTAACACCTGCATATCAAGAGTCGTAAGTGCGAGGTGATGAGGGGAGGGGAAAGAAGAGAAGGGTTGCTAGGCCTCCTACCTCACTCAGTAAAACATAAGCTTCACAACCCGGTTGACTATGAAGCCGTGGTATTACTTTGGTCGAGCCAATATATTGAAATGAAAAGGAAAAATAGCCGCCATATTCAAATTATTACAATATATACATCCTAAATCTGATCAGGAATAAAGAAGTTATGGTATATAAAAGAAACATACCTATAGTATGCATAGATGACCCTGAAAATATTTTACTCCTTTTTGGCAGTCATGTGGTGAGGGCTTTGGAGGTTTCTGCCATATATGGTAAATATATATAAACATACATATATATATATTGTATAGCTATGGCTGTGGTTATGGAAAATAGTTCGCTTTTATCCCGGGCTGATGTCATCCTTAGGCTATATTAACCCGATGGTAAGTTATGGGTTTTCCCTCCCAAATTATAACCTCGAAATTTCAGGTTGAAACAAGTAGGTTATATTATAAAATATACCTACTTTTGCATTAAAGCATTAAAAATATTATTATATCATTAAAAATACATGAAGCTCATTCAAAATGTTCTCCATTGGCTTTGACAATCGTTGAGGCCAGTTATCGATAGAAACGCGCACTCTCCCGATGGGAAAATTCGCGCGATAGCCACTCTTCAGCTCTGATGAAGACAGAAACATTCACCTCCAACCACACAGGGGTGGATCGACCTTTATGACCCGGTGCTAAGTCTTGCTGAAAGGATTTAATTAGCTTAGTTATGAAACATGGTGTTGTAAAGGTGCTTAACCACCTTCTCAAGAATAGTATCTTGAGACCCTTGTGCCGATGTTTTGACACCTTTGTCATAAAAAATATGCCGCAGTCACAGGATAATGGCCACGTTGTACTGCGCTGACTATTTGCGAAGCTTCTATAGAGCTATAAGCATAAACTCGGTCATTCTGCTTGTTGAAATATAGCTCAATAGTAAAAATCTTCTCTCTAGTAAATGTTTTTTTATTCTGTGACCTAATTTTGCGTACCGCTTAAGAAGTTATTTTGATTTTACCAACTTATTTCTTTCTAAATTATCTGTTAAATAATGACTAGTGCGTCTCTTATAGACTGCATATGCTCATCTTTTAAAATACGTGACAATAGTTCTAGGTGTTATATTCATTTCCCGACACAAAATCTTTTGCTATCGGACAGGAGTTCTCTGAATTCTTTTCTTCACTGCTATGGCCATTTTTTCGTAAAAATAGAACGTAAGCAGTCTGATTTTATTTGGTGACAATCAAAGGAGGTTTTATCTTGCATATTAATAGCCCGGTATACAAACATTAAACTAATACCAAGAGTTTCACAAACTGGATTTATCTCCATACTTACTCAGTGTAATGCTTTCACAGCAATTCTGTTCTCTTTATCACCCCCCTCCATTTTAATATCACAAAAATATTTAACACCGATTGTCGCGAAAAACACACTGTATATTCATATGACTGACTGATAAAAGTTTAAATGCAATATTATGTTTTTTTTTATTGTAACAGTATTTAAGTAACAAGACTAAGTATGACCGACTTCAATGCATTTATCATGATTGATTTTTCTGCCTTCATTATGAGGTGGGATATATTCTTTAAATTTAAACTGTATTTACTGCACGGATAGCGCAGCGGTGTAAGTGGTGTGGGAGAGTGTTGTGGGTTGTCGTTCAGGACAAAACTTAATCTTCACATTGTTGTTCTGAGTCTGGGTGTTTTTTGTTTGAATGTTTGTGACGTCCCCCGCGACACAGGAATTAATGCTAGTGCGGAAGTTGTCTTTTATAAGAAAAAAAAAATTAAAACAAAAATCTCTAAATTTCTTTGCAGTTCATAATAGAAACACTAGATGGCAGTATTATCAATAAATAAACAATCTTAAGCTTCGGTACCCCTTCGCAACGCCCCATAAGGAACTTCTTTCCAAAAAAAAATTATGGCCCGCCTAATCATATATTGCAAAAATACTTCATTTTTGATCTTGTTTTCTTAAATTACTGCCGCTAGTATGACGATTCGAATGCAAGATTTAATCTATTATCCACGATTCAACAAAAACGTATCCCGACCTTCTAATCGTGAATGAAACAGCTAGCTAGTAGGTATGTTACAATTATGTATACTCTTCGAAAATCGCATTTAATGTGGGACTTTAATTTGAAATCTTAACCTTGACTAATATGGCATTACGTCAGCTACAACCGTCCGGTTTTATTTTAAGAAATATGTTTTAATAAGTTAGTATTTTCTAGGATGCCTCGCCGAAAACAAGTTTAGAAAGCTTAAAACCTTTTTTGTGCTTTATCTTTCAGTGCCATATTTTTTAATAAGTATTTGAGTGTGTTATCTTATATTTTATTTTTATTACACATGAGTTTATTACGTTAATACGTACATACAATACGTTGTTATAAGACTTGGATTTCTCGGCGCCAGATAGTTCAAGTTAAAGGTATGCAACCCTGACTTGCTTCAGCTTATTTAATTGCTTGTACTCCCCACCTATCTGTATAAGCAACATCCATTCCCTCCCATTTCTTTTTTAGCCTTCATTCCCATTTTAATATACTCCCAATTTTCCTATCTCATTCACAAAGTGCCCAGATTACGGCAATAAGCTTGCATCCTATTACGTCAATTTAACTAAATTGCGGTCTGCAATATGTGGGCGTTAATACGCCTCTGCCAAATACAGTTTCATATATTATCATTATCCTAACAAATACTGTAAATGCGCAAGTCACTTTGTTCGCTTGGCACGCCTTTTCGTCTTAACTACTGAAACGTCATAAACTTTTACACACATGTTGACAAGCGTACAAAAAAGGACTTGGGTCTCTCTCATTTTTCACTCATTCACTCGTTCAATCTCTAACAGTTCAATCACAAGTCTATCTTCCATGTAATCCACCCTCAAGTTATTACTCTTTCAAGTTATCAACTTTTGGTTTACAGTGGACTTAAATTTATTTAGACTTAAAGCTTGCATATTATTAGGATTTTAGTATAAAATCGCACGCAAAACTAACTAGGTCAGTTACTTTTTGGAGCTTTGAGACAGGTACAACAAATTTATTTACGCGTGTAAGAGTGTATATCACTTTTTTAATAAACTGACCTTCATTTTTATAAAAGTAAATTAAGTTTTCATAGACACAAAAATGAATGATGGGCACGAATATTGGTTATGTGATTGTTTAATATATGTATATTTGTATGTATTTATATGTACGACGAGTATGTACTTAGAAATTTATAATTATGTTTATCAGAAGTCAGGTTACCTTTTTTTTTTCATTCGGTGTTTCGTCATGTGTAGGTCTATTTTAAAGGACTCGGGTATATTCTAGGTGGGAAGTTTTCGAGAAGCACTCTAGTTGCCATAATACAAGCTCTGCTTAGTTTGCGATCAGAAGGGCGTGTGTAAATTTTAAGGCTTAAAAGTTGGGGAACTTTTTATTTGTTATTAAGCTTTTAAGACGGTATATAACTTTATTCACTATCAGTGAGCCTCATATTTATGAATTGAGTGTAGCAACCCTGAAAGCATTATCCGCTAATGTGTCAGACAATCACATCAATCATACCTTTGCCGGAATAAAATAATGGCAAGTTGTGTTTGGTTTGCCTTTCACAATTTCTGTATTAATGCTTTAAATATGGAGTTTCAATTATAGAAGTCTGTCTGTAGGGTAACCTACGAAATAAATACACGTGTTTGAATAAAACTACGGTCTGTCGTTCCAACTACTTACTATGTGTTTTAATAAGAAAATACACTGTCTGTCAGAACACCATATTGCTTCACAAGTGTCATGTAACTTCACATACAAACGTACGGTCATACTTTTATACTGAAACTGATACATGACTGACTGTAAAACTACAAAAAATATATTATTAATTTTAAATCAGAAAGAAAATCTTATAAGATTTTTGTTTTAAGGTTTAGTAATGGGTATTTTTTGGACCTAAACAGAAGTCGGCGATTGTTTGCTCATTTGAAATGCATAGTACCACTAAACCATCTCTAAGTTTTTTGTATTCATAGTATAAAACATCTAGATACGTTTGACATCATACTTTGTTATAGTCAAATTATTTTAATACAAATTAGTCATAACACAAAAACATTATAGTCTGACAATTAAAAAAAAAAATACAACACAACTAGCTACTCAGCCAACAAAACTTTTCTGCGTTACACAGCTTTATTTTAAAATATAATCTGTGTCACTCGGTTTAAGTAATGTGAGTATTCTTGCTGTTTCTACTTACTGTAGCCTTGTAAGCAATGCAAGTTACATAATGAATGAATTTTGTATATTCTTGCGTTGCAAAGTGAAGGTTTGCCTTTTACGGCCTAGAACCGGCACCAAGACGACGTGTGCTCGTACTTTATTTAATAATACCTTAACACAACGTATTTAGAAAGAACCGTTTGGTGGTCCCTGAAATATAGGAAGAAAGAGACAGGTATAATGTTTTTTTAAGACTTTAGACTAAGGTAAATCAGTTACTCCATATTAGATGCACATTCTAATATGGAGTTGTGGACAATCAATAATATAACTATACCGTCAGTTTACGGGTTAATGACTAATTACTTGACTGCGAAAGAATGATTATGTTTTTCGAAATATGTAGGTATGAATTTTTGATGATTCTTTGTCAAGCCCCAGAGCCTCAACGGCTTGATGGATTTCGGCATATGAAGTGTCATTTAAATCAACTAAATGGTCGGAGTGAGTAAGAGGGACGTAATTCAGCATACATACATACATACGCCTGTCCCCTTTAATGGGTTGTAAGAGGTGTATTAAACAAACGCATTACAATTTGGTCCCACTAACGTATTAGGAGCAAGCCTTTTGCGATCAACCGGGCACTGTATGATTGTATATGTACATACTAACTAACAGATAACAATCAGAACCCTTCGTCGACTACACCACCGGAAAGAAATGGCTGACCTTATCCTATTCCGCCGTAAACCGCACAGCATGATATATACAAGGCAATAATGCAGTATATTTAATTATCTTTTCCTGCAATTTTGCTTGTGTTAGTAGTAGCTTTGTCAACTAATTCAGAGATATCTTATGACTTGTAAAATAAATAGTTATTCAATTCAATTCAATTCCTCATTGTGGCCTTTGAGGAGTAGCCACCACAATTTTACCAATGTCGAGTTGAGTCGGGGACAGACGAACAGACGGGTCACCTGATATTAAGTGACAACCGCCGTCCATGGACGAGGTGATGGTGATGAGGGATGGGGGATGCGGGGAGGGGAAAGAGGAGAGGGTGAGTTGGGTCCGAACCTCACTCATTTCGGGGAAATGCAACACAAGCGCTACTTCACAACCGGTTTTCTGTGAGACCGTGGTATCGCACCGGTCGAGCCGGCCCATTCGTGCCTTAGCATGGCTCTACCACTAAAATAAGTCGTTTATGGACTCTCTCCCGAGTGTAGATTCAACGTAGAGATTCCAATGTCTAATATTTCGAGAAGAAAAAAAAATTAAAGACAGCAACTACATCTCTTGCCGTGGATATCGTAAAAAGCGATAAAGGGGCTGTTATCTATTAGGCAGTATGTATGTTGTTTCATGTCATACTTACATGTTATAGTATTGTATCTTAGAAATTTACTTTAACATCGATTAATTGGTTGAGAAAGCAAATAAAAAAGAATTTAAAAAAACACGGGCTGGCTTTGGGGACTGTCGATAGTGAAGTGTGTACGTGACAGTGTGACTAGTAACTAAGTAACTTATGAATTGTATTCTCGAGCTATTAGATTACAAACAGTATATATATAGCTCATGGAAAGCGTTCGGTGACGATGACGCGAGTTTGACGCTTTTTGTTCACCCAAAAAGTGCTCAATGCGTCTTAAGAAGAATTCACTTCAACTGAACTGAAGACAAAGCTAACCAATAACAGCCAATAAAGAACTTCCTCAGATATAAGTATTGAGCAAAGGAAGTTTCTAGATGCAAATATGGAAGAGACTAAAGAAAAATAGGGTCTTGCCAGCAGAGAACTAAGAAGCGGAAAGTAGAGAACTTACAATAATTCGTATTCGAAATTATAGAAAAATGAGCAAATGTATAATACTTAATACTACTTACTTTACTTACCGATTATATGCAAGTTTTGACATTTATTTAAGAATGCAGAAGTTGGTGACAGAAGTAAGCAAAGATCCTTTTATCTTGGGTTTGTAAATATGAGGTTTCTTATTGCACGATAACATCTAAATGCCTGACTGTATAGGTATTTTTTTTTTTTTTTACATGAGATATGTTTACACACGTACACTCGCAAGTATATCGCTGAAAATATATCAATCAATTGGCCTACTGCAGTCCACTGCTGGACATAGCCAAAATGTTTGTATGTAGAATATACATATATACAGAGTGTCCGGAAATTCAACGTCCAACGGCAAGTGAAAAAGACAATTTTAATTGTTTTTTTAAATACGAGTATTTTGCTTAAAATGGTGAAAAATACCGAACTTGACATTTTTATGCACCACAAAGACAAATCTGCAAGTTTCGGCGACGGGTTTTTTTTATTCATAGCGTACTTAACCAAAAGTATAATAACCACCAGAAACAAAAAAAAAAATCGTTCGTATCTAAAAAAAAAATTAATGTATTTTTTTTATATATTTTATTTAAAGGTGTCATACAGTCACCTACCGCCCAATTGATGTTGGACGTTGAATTTCGGGACACCCTATATACATACGTAGATATTATTTCTCTAATCTCCAACTGATGCTTTCAAATATCAGTCCTCCAAAATATTCAATTTAACTCATCCTTTTCATCAGTGTAGATATCAAACTATAATTAAACTAGAACTTCATCTCTGTCTCCTACAGAATAATGCAGCTATTCATCCTTGCTGTTCTCGTGGTTGCCACCGAATCACAGTACACAGTAGAGCCTGGAATTCTGGACAAAATCTTCAATAGACCTTTTGGATACCCTAAAGTCGTGAGTCGTGAGTTATTACGATATATCTTCACCTTCACTCTACGTTTTTATAGTAGGCAAACATGTAGGAAATAGGCCACTTGACTTAAATCAAATTGTATACAATAAATTGTAAATACTTGGTGAGTTTATTGTAGGGGTGAAGAAACATAAAGGTGTAGAGAACTCAGACCCTCCGGCTACAGCCACTTCGAGCACGGAGGGCGCAGTGGTTGATGGTCGTTCACCACACTGTACAACAATTTCTGTAATCCTCCAATTGTTGTTCTGAGTCTGAGTGTTCTTTATGTTCGTTATTTGAATGTTTGTAAAGTCCCCTGCGATACATAAATTAATCCTTATGTGGGAGTTACCATTAAAAAAAAATGGAAGCAGAAAATATGTGCTTGACTGTTGTTGATGACTGATGTTACTCCAAGTTCTCCCATCTTAAACTCCTAAAGTGCCCAGATGTTGACAATAGGCTTGCCTCATATTACGTTAGCGGTCCCACTCTAATGAGCAAATTTTAACTGCACGAATGGCGTAGCGATTTAAATGGTCACACTAACAATTTGTTTATTACTTGTGTCCGTTGTTTTAATGTTTGTAAAATCCCCCGCTACAAGGAATTAATCCTAGTGCGGGAGTTGTTTTCTTCTACCTACCCTATCAGGAATACAGCTGTAAGCGATTCACTGAGTCTATATAAAAAAAAAGATCTTTTTATTGCATCGTCAGGTACCTGCACCAAGAGATCCATAGCGCTTTTTCTATACCATCGTTATCACTATGTTTCTACCCTTGTTCAAAATTTATTTGGTCTTGATTGACTTTTGGTGCATTGTGTACTGTGTGTATAATTTCTACAATGTTGACCAGGCCGCCTTTTGACGCCAGACCACCTTTGAAACGTCGTCCTCTTAAGAGGGATTTGTAGACTGAAATGTAATTAAAATTCTAATGAATTCTATCCTAAATTCGTTTGTCGTTTCCAGATTAACATCAAATTAAAGGAAGGCGTCACCTCGTATGTGGACAACGAGGGTCGTAAGTACGTATGTATACCACAATATCCGTATGACGCTAATATAAGCGCAGATGAAATGAACAATTCTAGCGTCACTGGCTGTGGAGTCCTGCAGATCAGGTGAGTTCATTAACAAAGGAATCTTATTGAGGAGACATTTGTTAAACAAAAGTAACTTTAAAAAAATATTAACCAACTGCAATGCGCCGATCATGATTCGTCATCTGTAAATTACGTCATAAGTTAAAGAGGGCCAACAAAATGTGACATTGTGTGACAAGGGCCAGGATTAAAAGCTTTGGGACGTCACGTTAAAATCTAAAACACTAAAACGCGACATTGATACGTAAAGCAAAATCTTAAATATATGAAAATAAATATACTTTTATATTTATTGACTTACTCGATCTACAGTCTGTCCTAAAACTCACCGCAGTAAATGACGATGTCCGATGATGATGACCGATGTCATTTTATGCTATGTACAATTGAAAAATAAGTGACATCACATCAGAGGGAGGGGGTTTAACAAGTGTGACCAACCGTGATAAGCATGGCGGGAGAGGGGATCAAAAACCATAACATTTGTGTGACGTAATTAATGGATGGATCAATCGTAAATCATCCTTTTATTTTGCAAAATAGGATGAAATGGTAACGAGAACTTAAAGAACAGTTTTGAGCTGTGTTTTGTGGTACATAACTATGTATCTGCGTGATATTAAACCATCTCTGATCTGTTCGCCTGTCTCAGAATATTAGTAGTAGTTATTGGTGTCTAGACATCTTCATCATACACTAAATAAAGTAGCCACTGGCCTTTACCAGGTGTCCAAGTACCCACTAAGCAAATTCGATCAAAATCGGTTCAGCCGTTTAGCCGTGACAAGTAACAGACTGATGGTTAGAAGACATTACTTTCGCTTTATAATATATATAATATTTTGGTAATCATTTCAAAAACTGTTATAATTTAAGCTTTAGAACACTTACATACATATAAACCAGTTTTTTTTTTATACTATAGGGGGACAGACGAACAGACGGGTCACCTGATGGTAAGTGACACCGCCGTCCATGGACACTTGCAACTCAAGAGTCGCAAGTGCGCTGCCCGCCTTTGAGGGTGATGAGCGATGGTGGATGCAGGGAGCGGAAAGAAGAGAGGAAGGATGAGGAGATGGGAAAGAGGAAAAAGGAGATGAGGGGAGAGAAAAGGGGGGAGGGGGAAGTGGGCCTCCGGAAACCTCACTCAATTCGGGGAAATGCAACGCAAGCGTTAGTTCACAACCGGTTTTCTGTGAGGCCGTGGTATCGCACCGGTCGAGCCGGCCCATTCGTGCCTAAGCATGGCTCTACCACTACTTGATTAAAATATATTATGAATAGAATTCTGATAGGTCAGTAAATGTTGCTCGCCTTTGGACGGTCTGCGAGTGCGGCTCTTTATGAACCGATATCGGTTTTATATTTAAGTGAGAAAGAAAGAAGGTTCTATGTTCGACTGTATGTATCTTTGTTGATCGATTTCTTGATTTATCTTGACTGGCCTATTGGTCTAGTTGTTAGTGACCCGGATTCGATTCCCACCCAGGACATATATTTGTGTGATGAGCATGATCATTTGTTGTGTGTCTGGGTGTCATTTATCTATAAAATTAATGTATTTAGAAGTATATAAGTATATTTATCAGCTGTCTGGTTATCATAGTACAAGCTCTGCTTAGTTTGAGATCAGACGGTCGTGTGTTAGATGTGTCAAGTTGTTATTATTATTATTATATTATTTTTATGTATGTTAAGCGATTTCTTAAGTAATGATGTTAGACGTTTTTATAATCTAATGCCTTTAAACGAGCAATTCTTGTATATATGTATATAATCTGAATCTCGGAAACGGCTCCAACGATTTTCAATTAAATTCAGTATACAAAGAGTTTCGGGGGCGATAAATCGATCTAGCCTGGTTTCATTTTAAGAAAAAGCAACGAAAAACTGCTACGAGATCATTAGAAAACTAAGCAAATTTCGGTCATCCAGGTTATTTGCGTATTACAACATCAGAAGGGCGCATCGCTTAACTTTAGAATAAATCAACATAAAAAAATGCACTGCGGGAGTGCCGACATAAGTGAAAACTTATTTTGTCACGTTAGGCATTTTTTAGATGGGTACTAGGGTTATTGGGTTATTAAGTAATGAATTGTATTTTATTATTTTTAAAAACTTTAAAATACATTTAATATTCTTTTATGAATCATCGTTAACAATTTCGACAACTCTTGTATTATCATCATTATCATAAAAATGATTACAATCTAAAATACAAACTATAGGTTCATGGTAACTAAAACTAAATAGGAAATAAACAATTTTGATTCGAAGTTATTTAAATATCTCGTGAATACCGCATCAATTGTACTTTTATATCTCGTTGTGCTAATATTGCGTTGATTGGACAAATGCGTCTCGTAACGGTGTCGCGAGTAAATAGATTTTATCTCATTTAAAAATATGCGTACCGCGCTAAAACAAGTTTTCACTTTAAAAATTTTGAACAAATTCGAATAATTGTTCGTCTACACTCTACTATATAATAAATAATACACACACGACCGTCTGATCCCAAACTAAGCAGAGCTTGTACTATGGTAATCTGACTGTTGATAAATGTACTTATATATTTCAAAATGCATACATAAGTATTATAAATAAATTACACCCAGACCTGGAACATAACAAATTTTAATGATCGTGCACATAATCCTGCCCCTTCTATCCCCCCACTCCTGTCAAGATACGCCAAATATTCCCATCTAATTCCCAAAAGTGCCAGGATGATGGCAATAGACTTGGCCCCTTACGTGGCTGGAACTGATTTACGGTCGTCAAACTGTAGGTGTTAATTGTAATTAACACAAACAGTTTAAACTGAGAGGGAGCGAGGTGTACCTCTGTCTACACCTTCTGAGTTACAGGCTTGAGTGTAGGTGTATATGTATGTATGAGAATCCTATTGCCATAATCCAAAAACTTTGTATGTATAAAATTTATTTACACGTGCTAAAGTCATGCTTAGGCACGAATGGGTCGGCTCGACCGGTGCAATACCACGGCCTCACCCAGTCGTGTTCGGCCTCCCCGAATTGAGTGAGGTTTTTTTTTTTTTTTTATACTATACTTTTATAATATACTCCGTGCGATTGTGCGATACCTATAAAACATAATAATTACAGATTAAATGGTGATTTACAAGTAAATTTTGTGTTTTTCAATTTACTATTATTTTATTATTCCATTTTTTTATACTATAGGGGGACAGACGAACAGACGGGTCACCTGATGGTAAGTGACACCGCCGTCCATGGACACTTGCAACTCAAGAGTCGCAAGTGCGCTGCCCGCCTTTGAGGGTGATGAGAGATGGGGGATACAGGGAGTGGAAAGAAGAGAGGAGGGATGAGCAGATGGAAAAAAGGAGAAAGGAGATGAGGGGAGAAAAAAGGGGGAAGGGGGAATTGGGCCTCCGGAAACCTCACTCAATTCGGGGAAATGCAACGCAAGCGTTACTTCACAACCGGTTTTATGTGAGGCCGTGGTATCGCACCGGTCGAGCCGGCCCATTCGTGCCTAAGCATGGCTCTACCACTGAAGCATGGCTCTACCACTGAAGGTTTTCAAAGGCCCTCATCCCCCCTCTCTTCTTTCCCTTCTCCGTATACCCATCAGTTGACCCATCTATTCTTCTGTCCCCCTATATAATAAAAAAATAATAATAACCGATTTGACCTACACATCAGGAGCGGCGAAGATGGTGAGAACCCATGTGAGCAATTGGTGGAGTCAGTGTGTACAATGCTAATGGAGTCAATGAACTTAAAACCACCACCGAACAAGAATAGGGGGTGTGGCTACAGAAACCTGAATGGCTTGGGAGTTCCATCCAATGTGAGTAGATTTTTTAAACATTATAAAGTGCGCTCATACATACATTCACTGCTGTATCCTAAAAGGTAGACAAGGGAAGATTGTAACTTAGTCTTGTGTACGTAAGACGGGCATGCCTATTGTCCTATCGCCGTTATATGGCCATTAAAAAAAAAGTATATTCATAACTAAACAAACTATGGTATGAAAAGTGTAGTTCATGAGGTGCAGCTATATTGGGTGTTCTAAAAAGTTGCGGTGAAGTTTGAGGAGTGTATGTGTAGACGGTAATATTGATTAATTTTGATTTAATTTCCTTTTTTTTTTATTTCTTCGGAAAATACGTTTTCTGGTGTGGATATATGTACATATCTTTACAACATACTATAAATTTTTACTTACAAGTTATAAATTTTATAGATTTTTTTTAAGGATGTATTTTACAAGTTGGATTTCTGTATTAAAAATCACGATTTTTTACTAAAATTGTTAGCGAATCACGTTATTCATCATATTCACGACCACACTTTTCTGAAACATGCTGTATAACATGTGAGAAGCAACTACATGACTTTAACTATAAAATATCAAATCCACTAAATAACAGTAACCACGACGTTGCTCGTATACCAATATATCTGGCGTAGTCCAGTTTCATAGTGACTTAGAGGGTAAACAGATCGAGACAGTATTTCACTCCAGCCGTCCGCCTGCAACTTTATAAGTGACAGGTTCGGCCGCACATGGAATGCTGTTCTCATCTCTATACAAGGACACCTCAGTCCCGGCTTATCCCTCTTGATCTCATTGTATCTTGTATTGTATTGTATCATGGGGAGTGTTCAGAGGAATTGTTCGGACTTATACCGGCTGCTGGTTTCCGCCATCGTCCTACGCGACAAAATATCCATCCGTGATTGGCACTTCACCACTGTGCGCTTTATGTTATAGGGGGACAGACGAACAGACGGGTCACTCGATGGTAAGTGACAACCACTGTTCATGGATACCTGCAACTCGAGAGTTGTAAGTAGGCAGCCCTGCCCTTTAATGAAAGTATAAACTTTCTAGTTTGTCTATTGTTAAGTGTTAACTTAATTAGTGTAAAAAAAAGAACAGTAAATATATAACACATCAGTGCAGTCGATCTATATCATATCTAGTAATTATATTAAATATCTTTGTATAGCTACCGGCCCGTAGTTATCTGATGTAATATTTCAACTCTTTTTTTTTAAGCAATGAGAACAACGGACAGACGAACGGCCGGCTCATCTAATTGTAAATTGTCATTTACAATTAGATGAGCCATCCGGCCACCTGCAATCTCAAGAGGCAATGCTTTTCTCACGTAAGTGAATAATTTGTACAAATTCATAGCAATCTTAAACCTCTTTCTGGACACACTGCATCAGATTTCTGCATACGTGAAAAAAGAATTTGCGCCCTACGGCAGACGTCATCTTCATAAAAAATGTAGTTACGTGGGACATTTTGACAATTTCAGACAACTGGAACACAATTTGGTGAGTTCCCCTGGGTGATTGCTTTGCTCAACTCTACTGAACGAAGATACGTGGGTGTCGGAGCTCTTATTAGCCCCGAGGTTGTGATCACGACGGCTCATATTGCATACCGGTGAGGAAGTGTCTTTAAATTTCATCACAAAACTGTATATAAGTAAACCACAAAACCGTCTGGGATATTATACATATTTATTTGTACATCATTTTAAATAATCGGATTTTAAAAAAGTAGATAACTGATTTCAATGCGTCTGTCATAAAATTTAAGACTAATATGGCTTTCTCATGGATGTCATCGTCGCAACTGGACCAAACTCTTATCTAACTACCCTTGAAGTACATTCTTTCCAATAAAAAAAGAATCATCAAAATCGGTTGACGTGATATTGAGTTATTCATCGACGTGCTTAATGCAAATTTTAGACTTATGTGGTTTTTTTACGGATGCCATTGTCAGAACTGGACCAACCTCCTTTTTGAAGTCGGTTGAAAAGGAGAAAGCCATAAGTATATTTGTATTATATATGTACATATACGATGACGTCTGTATCTCTGAAGGTGTAGCAGAGCAGTAGAGATTATGAACACTCACAATTTGCCGATTGGAACTTAGTCCTACTAACATAATAGGGGGCTATGCCTATTACCGTCAGCCGGGAACTTTAGTAATTAAATATAGATATATTGGGAGTAGTATATAGTAATACTTTAAACAAAAGATACATACCTAATTAAAAAGAAGAAACCTATGTTAAAAAGAGGATGAGTACAATACGATAGCATTTTTCACTAGAGATCTGTTAAGTCTGTATTTTTTACACATTTAGAAAAAAATGCAATATTTTAACAGTATTAAACATTTGCAATAGTTTTTATATAAGTCAAATGTTATCAAATTCATAATAAAAAACATTTGAAGTCCATTGGCCGCTATTTCAATCGTCTCTATTCTCACATAACCCACGTAGTAGTGTGTCCTTCCAGTTTTCTGATCGATATATTTTATTCTGATAGAGACTAGCGCGTTTCAGCATACAGTGGTAATGAAGAGAGATAGGTCGTAATACCTTTGCCAACTATTCTAAAATGAAGTTGGCTGTTAACTTCTCATTTGAAACGCAAAGGCAAAGGCATGTTAGCAATTAAAGATGAAAAACTCCCAATTTTTTCATCTTTAATTGCTAACGAATCCGGTTGACGGCAAAACACTAGTTCTGTATTACGTGAATAGGGCCAAAGTATTGTTACAATATATTGTACATTGTACGTATCTCCTTTATACAGGTTTTCTACACTTTGAGGATAGAGGGGTGAATGTATGTTTTTCTAATTTTTTTACAAAAACACAGGTCTTGACAACTCATAATTTGTTTATCCCCAATCAGGTTTTCACCAAACTCTCTCAAGATCCGAGCTGGTGAATGGGATATGAATAATTCAACGGAGATCTATGATCACCAGGAGCGGAATGTGAATGAGATCTATATCCTTAATGGTAAATATTTTAGATATTGACTAATTACATACGTTTGTCATAAGTAATACAGAATAACGTCTTACATTATCCTCGCATTTTATTTTGTTTGCGATAATGATCTATGTAACAAGATATCTTACTCAGAATGACTTCTTTTGACAATTCGAAAATTCCTATGATTGGTTTAATTTGATATAAATGATTGCGATTCAAATTTTGATTTTGAATGATTTTTTTTTTTTCTTTTTTTTATGCGATAGGGGGCAAACGAGCAGACGGGTCACCTGATGGTAAGTGACTACCGCCGCCCATGGACACCCGCAACTCAAGAGTCACAAGTGCGTTGCCGGCCTTTTAGGTAGAGGTACGCTCTCTTCTGGAAGGTTTGAAGGTCGTATCGGTTCGGAAATACGGCAGGCGACAATTTGTTCCATAGGCTGGTTGTGCGAGGCAAAAAGCTTCTGGAGAAGCGCACAGTGGTGGAGTGCCAATCGTCCAGGTGATGGGGATGGATATTTTGTCGCGTAGGACGATGGCGGAAACCAGCAGCCGGTATAAGTCCGAACAATTCCTCTGAACACTCCCCATGATACAAGCGATAGAGGATGCAGAGTGAAGCTACATCTCTACACAACGCCAAGGTGTCAAGTCGATCAGAAATATCTTGGCAGTCGATGATGCGAGTCGCTCTCCGTTGAATGCGGTCAAGAGGCAGAAGTTGGTACTGGGGTGCACCTGCATAGAGATGAGAACAGTATTCCATGTGCGGCCGAACCTGCGCCTTATAAAGTTGCAGGCGGTGGGCCGGAGTAAAATACTGTCTCGATCTGTTTAGCACACCAAGCTTCTTCGAGGCTAATATGGCCTTACTCTCTAAGTGACCGCGGAACTGGACTTCGCTTGATATATCGACGCCAAGGATTCCGATACTGGCTGATGCAGTTAGGGAAGTGCTCTCAAATTGAGGTGATACGACCAATGGCATCTTTTTAGCGGTGAACGCGCAAACCTGTGTCTTTGTGGGGTTAAATTGGACTAGGTTAAGTCGACCCCAATCTGAAACTTTTGATAAAGAAGTTTCGATTTCAGACACAAGTTTGGATCGGCTTTCGATGACGTTTACCCGAGAAATGTTAGCGCGGCCGGTGTAAAGGGCATCACTCGTGCTATCGTCTGCATAGCAATGGATGCTGCTAATATGCAGCATGTCGTTGATATGCAGAAGAAACAGCGTGGGTGATAGCACACAGCCTTGTGGGACACCAGAATTAACAGACTTGGAGTCGGAGCATGCACCGTCAACAACGACCTTGATGCTTCTGTCTGTAAGAAAACTGGTGAGCCAATTGCACAGTTTCTCGGGAAGCCCATAGGAAGGAAGCTTCGCAAGGAGCGCTTTGTGCCAGACCCAATCGAAGGCCTTCGCCACGTCCAAACTAACGGCCAACGCCTGTGCCCACCGGTGAGTCAAGTATACGAGAAGATCACCAGCTGAACGACCCTGACGGAAGCCGTATTGTCGATCATTGAGGAGCTGGTGGTCTTCTAAGTACCGGAGGAGCTGGCAGTTAACAATGGATTCCATTATCTTGGAGAACAAGGAGGTGATGGCTATTGGTCTGTAGTTGGACGGATCCGAGCGATCTCCTTTTTTAGGGATTGGGTGCACTAGAGCTGTCTTCCATGAGTTCGGGACTACGCCAAGAGAGTAGGAAAGCCGATAAAGGCGCGTTAAAACCGGTGCTAACTCTGGAGCACACGTCTTCAGCACGATAGGAGAGATTCTATCGGGCCCACTCGACTTATGAACGTCGAGGGAAAGAAGCGCTTTACGCACTGCCCTTTGTGTAAACCGGACTTCCGGCATGCGGGTCTCGCACTGCGGTATGGTCGGCGGTGCGTTTCCCCCGTCGTCCAGGGTCGAGTTGGACGCAAAGAGTTTGCCCAGAAGATCGGCTTTTTCTTTAGCGTCGTGGGCCAACGAATTATCTCCTATGCGCAGAGGTGGAAGGGATGGCTTACAAAAGTTCCCCTGGACAGCTTTGGCAAGAGACCAGAATGCACGAGTTCCGGAGGGGAGACTAACTAGTCTCTCGCCAATTCTGCCGATGTGAGCCGACTTCGCCCCAGCAATTACTCTTTTGAGGGACCTGGAGGCAAAGTTAAATTGCTTCTTTAATGTGCTGGTCTTTACATCCCGTGCTGTCGCTGCATTAGCCCATGCTTGGTAACATTGCTGCTTTCGGCGGGACGCCGCTTTGCAGGTTCGACCAAACCAAGGCTGGGACTTGCCACCTGTGGGAATCAGGGAGAATGGAATGAAAAGTTCCATACCCTGAAGCACAACATCCGCGACAGAGTCAGCAACGACATTGGGATCATCCGGCGAGAAGCAAACCTGCCTCCATGGGTAGGATGCAAAGAATGTTCTCATTCCATCCCAGTCTGCTGACCTATAGTGCCATACGCGGCGACTGCTTGTAACACGCGGCCGCAGCGAGTGAACGAGTGGCACCATACTCCTAATCAGGCAATGGTCCGAAGAGCCAAGAGGGGCCTCAACGGATACTTTGTAGCCGTCAGGATGTGAGGTCAGCAGAAAATCCAACAGTGAAGGCACGTGGCTTTCTGCATCTGGGATTCGCGTAGGCGTTGCTACCAGCTGCGTCAAGCCATATGCCAAGGCGAAATCGTGAACAGATCTTCCCGCATGATCGGTTTTGCGCGAACCAAGCCATTCGGCGTGATGGGCGTTAAAGTCGCCAAGAATCACGATCTCTGCGGATGGGACCTGCTGGAGCACTGAGCCTGTAGCCATTTGGACGTGGTCGATGAGTCGGTCCGTTTCGGCATCACCGCTATGGGACCTGTAGAGGCATAGGTAGATGCGGGGATGGTCGTCGCAGTCTACACGTAGCCATAAGATGGAGAAGTCCCTACCTTCAAGATTGCCGAGGCGGCGAGAAGTGATATCATCTCTAACGTACACGCATACACCAGCCTTAGGAACAAAGGAGTGTTCCAGTCCGTACCCAGGGTAGCAGAGGTAGGATGTGTCCGCTGGAGATGATATCTGCGTCTCGGTTAAAAAGAGCAAGGCCGGCTTTGCTGTCTCAAGGTGGTGGTGGACAGTGTCGAGGTTCGAATGTAAGCCCCTAATGTTGCAAAAATCCACGGTAAACGTGACAGGGGGTGCCATGGTATGCCTTCTCTTGCCCCGAGTAGATTTTGAGAGCGCAGTTGAGCCCCCCCCCAGAGTACGAGGGGCAGCCTGGGCGTCCACGCTCAGGCATAATCCGTACTGAGGGTGGACGTCCAGGGGGGGATTCTCCAACGCTAGCGCTGGTACCCCCCTGGGGTATCCTTTTCGTTAACAGCGCTATCATTAGGGGGGTGGGGGATTTTGGGCCTCCGGAGACCTCACTCATTTCGGGGAAATGCAACGCAAGCGTTACTTTCTGTGAGGCCGTGGTATCGCACCGGTCGAGCCGGCCCATTCGTGCTTAAGCAAGCATGGCTCTACCACTACAAACTCTACATCTCTATCTCAACATTGCACCGTAACGATAAGACTGAAGTTCACTCCATGGCTTTTATTAATTGCTGTTATTATTATATAAGCTTCTGGATTTATTTAGTTAAATATGTTTTAAACTTTCAAGACATGCATGCATATATTTGAAATTAGTCCAGTCACATTAGGGATCAACCTCGAGGTCAATCGGATCACCACCATCATTTAGGCTTTCTAAATGTTGTGTTTCCAGCTTAGCAACATTGAACCTTGCTTTATGCTTAAGTGACTGGACATACAGTTTTTAAGAGAGTATAGTAAATTATATTATAGTACAACAAAAAATATTTATATATTTATTTAAAATATATATAAAAGTTTTAGCCAAATCAAATAACATTTCTAGAGACTTCAAGTTAATAAGCATAGAAATATAAATACCATAGAAAAACAAAAGTAGAGATTCAGAGTCAGATCCTTCCGAATTTGTTAATTTAGTTGACTATAATTCCAATTTGAATGACTTTAATGGTAACACAGCTATAAAAATCCTTAAAGAAAACACAGTTAGAATAGAAAAGCAGATGATCGTTGATTTAGTTACTCCGCAAGATGTTTTTGATGTAGTAAGAAAGATAAAAACTAAACTCTAATGTGGATATAATGATGTGCCTTTCACTATTATAAAAGAAAACATAGATATATTAGCTGAACCACTAAGGCACTTCTAAAATCAATTTAACAAGACTTTATTATTCCAGATCAGTTAAAAATAGTTAAACTCATACCTATACACAAAAAAGGTCACCCAGTCTCTTGAGCCCCTGCAGTTGCGAAGAGATGTCGCCTCTATGGCAGTTCTCTATCGCCTACATCACGGGGAGTGTTCTGCCGAGCTCTTCCTATTGGTCCCACCTTCGCCCTTCCTCTACAGGACTACACGTGCTGGCCTGAGGAGTCACCGTTTGCAAGTCGAAGATATGCGATCCCGAACAAAACGGTTTGGCTCTTCTTTCCTGTGCCGATCAGTGAAAGCCTGGAAATCCCTACCAGCGCACGTGTTTCCTTCCCAATTTGATAGGCCGAAATGAAGAGGCCGCCATAGTGTGGGTCACCAGGCTGCATTGACTAGACATGCAATGAGGATGGTGACCACCACTCTTGGACTACATTTATTGCTTACCATCAGGCAAAGTGGAGTCATTATGGTAGGCTTACTAATAAAAAAAAAAAGGCTCAAAACGGGATTCTAACATGTATAGACCGATTTCCTTGTGAAAATGAAAATAAAAAGAACGATTGCTGACATACTTGAGTTTAATGTGATTAATCCAAGACAGTTTGCTTACCAAGAAAAGGTGGGAACTGTTAATGCTACTAACACTTATTAATGACGTAGTCACTAATTTAAATGACAGGCAAAAGGTTGCGGGGACTTTTCTTGATTTGAGCTCCGCTTTTGATGCAGTCAGGCATGACATATTAATTGAAAAACTGGATCATTATGATGTGAGGGTAAAGTGAAACAACAGCTTACTCCCTATCCAAGTAATAGGCATATGTTCGTCGAGATTAAAACAAATAGCTATGATCAGACTGGGATGATTTGAACCAAAAGACGTTTAAATCCAAACTAGTTAAAATTAAAAGTGGGGTGCCCCAGGGTTCTACACTCGGCCCTATATTCTTTATCATCTTTATCAATGACCAGATACGTAGTGTAATTAACAAGTCACCCAAACACATAAAGCTGACTGTTTTCGCAGATGACACAAACGCTATTATATCAGCTGATAACTTACAGAACCTAAACAAAAGAGTTAATGAAGCCTTGGGATATCTCAACAAATGGTTTGCGCTAAAGTGTCTAAAAATTAATACAAATAAATCAGCCATAATCTTATTTAAATCTACAAATAAAAATTCGGACTCATTCGCTTGTAAAGGCGATAGGTTAGAGACAGTAAATGTAGCTAAATTCTTAGGGGTACATGTGGACAATTTCCTGAACTGGAAATGTGAATTGGCCAATAAAGAGGCTAGTATCCACTCTACCTGTAACGTTTTGAGAAGTCTAAGAGATGTTGTACACTTGGAGCAGCTTCGAACTGTATAGTTTGCCTTGGTCGAATCAAAATTGAGATACAGCTTTCTTTTCTGGGGTAGTAGCTATGACTATAACATTCATCATCACATGCTTATCAGAAAAGAGCTGTAAGAACTATGGTGAGGATAGACCAGCGGGATTTATGTGAACAGTTTTTAGGGAACTTAAAATCCTTACAGTGCCTAGTCTGTATATAATACTTTTTTGCGAAAAATATCCAACATTACTAAAATGAAGAGGAAAGACAGCTACGTGAAAACACAAGAGGAAAAGATATGCCACCTAAGATTGCACCCACTCTCAACGTAGTAAAACATAGCTCGTGTTATAATTCAGTCAGCCTATTTAATAGACTTTCTCCAGATATAAAATGTTTGATTGATTTATGGAATGGAATTTAAGTCCAAACTTAAGGCATTTCTTGTTTATAGATACTTCTATTCAATTGATTATTTTATGAAATGACATGATAATATAACCTGCATTGACATTTACTTATTTTGTTATTATAATGTGTTATTTCATGGATGTTCTTTTAGTTTTTAAGGATTTAATTTAGACTAATATAATTGTATTTTCAACACAACGCAATATTGTTATGAAATAAATGAATTTAATTATTTTTTTGTGAGATTTTGGACAACCCAAAGCTTTAATTCAAAAATCTAGTTTTGACAATTGTACTAACCGCCATGTAAGTGTATGTATCTTTTATAAGCTGTCAAGCGATATGTAAACAATCATTCGTATTAGTACTTACGACTAATATCTCAATGTTTATGGTCATAATAAAAAGATAAAATTATAATAATAATAAATGCAAAATATTGTAATTATCATTATTACATCATTCGCGAATGCAAAAATATACCGGTAAAGACTCCAGAAAGTTTTGGATAACATCTTAGGCTTAAACTTCTAATGTATCTTCTTCATCATAGTTTTGATACGCGTTAGCAGGGATTTGTAATGTAGAGTAAGATTTTAAGAAATGAAAACAAATGACGTTTATTTGTTTAAGAACTGTGCAACGCCACATCATGGCTGAAAGCTATTTTAACGTTTCAAGTTAAAAATAGGAAACAGAACTTTTAAATTGTTTTTATAAAGAAATTAAATTGATATATTACTGTTTCCGAGACATAATACCGTAATCCTTTGTTGCATAATATTTGATATAAGTTAAGTATTCTATTTAAGATTAACGTAGCGGTAGGGTAGAATATCAACCTATCTGTGTTCAGGATCAGTGCAATCCGGTTCACACATCTTTATAAGCTGTAGCGGAGCTGACACCTTCTACTACCTGTAGGATTGTGTGGCTATACCCGATTGTCAGAAATATAAGAATGCTCGCAAGGAGCATTGCAATATAGGCGTTCTATTTTAAGCACCAACTTTAAAGCAATAAAATTGACTTACAGAGTTTAACAGAACGAATCCAAGACACAACATAGCTCTTCTGCTTCTGGACCAACCGCTGGAGCTGACGGAACATGTCAACGTGATCTGTCTACCGGAGCAGGACGAGGTTTTCGATAGATGCAAGAACTGCATCGCTAACGGATGGGACAAGGATATTTTTGGTAAGAATCTAATTTCTCAATCGTTAAGCATTGTTGATGACTTATGAAACACAGTACTAGCTTGCAGTTTGTTACACAACAAGTTAGAAAAGTTTATTGAAATATACGGTTACTCATGTGAGTATTTCGGGGAAGCCCAACTAGTTATGGACCGACGGGAGCACACTCTGTGGTGTGCAATGCCGTGTCACACAAGTGGGACGCCCTGTACCGTCGCGTTAGGCCGTTTTACTTCTTGACAAAGGTTCCCCGTCAGGATCGTAAATTCGTATTTTTTAATAAATATGAATAAAAATCACGACAGTTTTAATCCTAAAATTAGGAAGGTGAGTATTTTCTTTAATACCTTATTCAATCAATCGATCAATTAGCATTTTATATGAATTACGTAATTCTCTAATTTATAAAAAATGTTAAGTAATATGTAATATGCATTATTCATCTAATGAAAAATTACAGTCAATGTTGTGTTATTTAAAATGTTCATTACAGATGTTTCTCCGCTCATAGGACAAAAAGCCAAGTACTCCTCTGTCCTCAAGAATGTCCAGTTAGACATAATTCCTTACACTCGTTGTTCCACCTTGCTGAAGAAGACCAGACTCGGATCCAATTTCAGGTTGCATTCCAGCTTCATCTGTGGTGGTGGTGAAGAAAGCAAGAACACCTGTCAGGTGAGACATATGTCTGTATAATTGGGACGTTTATTTAGCTGATAGAGGACTCAGACTTCTTAGAGAGAAAATTGGAATTACAGGTACGTGACCCTGACGCTTACGCTTGCTTACACTAAGTCATATAAGCAGCATCTCATTCTAATTAAGCTCCCCTTTCAATCTGCATTTTAATATACCTACTTTTAACTTTCTTTTATATCCCAGAGACTAGACTACGTGATTGCAAATTATAGTACAGAATCACTGTTCTGTAGTAACACCATTGTTTGATACACTCCTGCCTATCCCTTAAGAGGATACGGCATTCATACATTATGCAAAACAAACTTCATTTAAACAACTGAAATAGTTTGACACATGACTAAGATATCGCGTCGCGTGTACTTTTAACCCCTATTTTTCTACCTTAAGGTTTCAGTTGGGACTATTTTCTTCAAATTTAAGTGGGACCAGCATTGAGTAGAACCAATTTACCTAATATCAGTGAACAATTGTGTGTTAAGTGTGTACAACGTGTTTATAAAAATAAATACTATGTTATCTAATTAGATTTACGGGAGAGGACGAGTACTCTCTCGTCTCGTAGAGGGCGCCGGAGAGCGCCGAACGATCTCCGGCCTCCATGAGCGCTGGCCCGGGGGTAACGGGAGAGCTGTCCGTTAGCCTAGCAGAAGCGGGCCTGAGACGGTGGCGCGATGTGTTCCGCGCAAGCCTCTCAAAACGGAAAGGGGGCCAGGCCCCTACACAGTGTGTCCAAGTGTTGAGGTGGCTAAGGTCTGCAGGGGTTCCCGGAGGCTTCCTTGTCAGGATATTCCCGGGTCCCTTGCAATAGAACCATTTGTGACGGACGGTTTTAGTCGGTTTGATTCCGTTAGCTCCGGTGAGGTGATGACCCATGGGGGTATCCACACGGAAAAAAAAAGTAAAACAGTGATAAAACTGTCTTATTGTACCCGACTGCGCAGGAAAGGGAGTCAGATTTTTTCAGTGTATGTATTATTAAAAAGACAACTTCCGCATTAGGAATGATTCTTGTGTCACGGGTGAAATTATAAACATACAAAAAGGTCACTAAGAACACCTAGACTCGTGACTACTATTAACTGTGGAAATTGAACCTACGACCTCCGGCTCAGTAGTCAGGTTCCTTAACCTAGACCAAGAGGTCAGTCAATGTTTTTTGAGTTTTGGTATGTATGTTTCTTTATCAGGCATAGAGTCTAGACGGCTTAATGGACTTTGACATGTGAAATGTCATTTAGATCGTCTGAATAGTAGGAGTGAACATGCACGACATAAGAGTGACAGATACCATTTCGAGGTAAAAGAAGAGAGGAAGAAACATGCAGTCGGGGCTTATATTTTTTTTCTTGTTTTCAGGGAGACGGTGGCGCCCCCTTAGTCTGTCCTATAGGCCAGGAAAGATACAAACTGACGGGTCTCGTATCTTGGGGTATCGGTTGTGGGCAAAAGGATATTCCGGCGTTATACACCAACGTGCCAAAGTACAGGCAATGGGTGGACAGGAAAATGGAGCTTTGGGGCTTAGAAACATCTTGGTACAGGATTGAAGAAGATAAATAAAAATATTGTTACAAAGAGTTTTTATTGTGCATCCCTGACTTGCTACGATAACCTTATATACCTTTTCGTTTATTCCGATCGTTTTCTAGCTATATCTACCCTGTTTATAATACAGGGGAACAGACGAACAAACCGGGCATTTGATGATCAGTGACAACCACCGTCCATCGTGACCTGCAATCAACAGTCGCAAGTGCACTGCCCGACTTTAAGGGTGATAAGGGATGATGGATGTAGGAAGGGGAAAAAGGAATGGGGGATGAGGAGATGGGAAAGAAGAGAGTGAGTATGAGGGAAGAGAAGGAATTTGGCCTCCGGAAACCACACTAATTTCGGAGAACTGCAACGCAATCGTTGGTTCACAACCGGTTTTCTGTGAAGCCGTGGTATCGCACAGGTCGAACTCTTCCATTCGTGCCTAAACATAGCTCTACAACTGTTCGACATACTATGCGTTTTAATGCAATACTTACAAATATATATTCACTAGACCCCACACTAGGATTCCCGTGTGGGGTCTAGTGAAGTCGTGGGGACTAGTATCTTCCTTACAACCAAGTAACAAAAGAAACAAAGCGGGTACGTGTGCATGTGCGTGTGTCATGTGTGTTTTAGTAATTATTCCAAGACTTGTATTATACTCCCAGTGTCGCTGTAGTTTTTGCCCTGTAAACACTGGTATACTACTCTTTTACAGTAACTCCTATTCATGTCAACCACTTTTTTATTAAGGGTGTAAATTTTTGTGTATAGAGTGTGAAATACTTTGGGTATATCACATTTTAGTAATCTTAATGATACGCGAGCGCTTTCTATCGCATGATTGTGGAATCTTAAAACAGTCGAGGCAAGCTACAGCTGTATTACTCTGAACTCGTTTTTGTATGCTACTTTTAATAAAGCTCGTTGAGCCCGTTTTTATTTAATTAAGTTAGATTTATGCGTTGCTCCCCATGCCACTATGTTGTTATATATGGTTAGAGAACTCGGACTTCCGAGCGGACTTTCGGCGCCAGCCAGTATCACAGGTGAGTCATAGGTGTGCGAACCTGACTTGCTTCACCTATTGCTTACACTCCCATCCCCCATACCATCCCAATTCATCCCCATATCATTCCGAAAAGTGCTCGGATGATAGCAATGGGCTTGCCCCCTATTACGTAAATGGGACTAAATGATTATCTGCAATGTTTCGGCGTTAATGACGCCTCTACCTACTGTTTGGGGCCACAGGCGTGAGTGTATATATGATATGTGTAAGTCTGAACGTAGTTACACAACTTCAAGTTTATGTATTCAAATGTTGAATTCTTTTAATATTTTGCACCAAATTTGCACACGGAAATCATTACATTGCTGTCCATCGAAAGATTGTCTGGAAGAAATTGCTAATTTGTAATAAGGTCATAACATTGTGCGTTCTATGAAAACATTATCTTTGTATTTTTGTTTTGAGGGTGTACAATAAAGATTACTAAACTAATTACATTTAGGTGTATGTCTATGCTAAAACAAAGTTTACAATTGTCGTTCTGTTAGAGTAACGTTTTTAGTATTTTTTTATTAATTAAATTAACATTAAAGCGGAATGATTTGAGAATACATAGCTGTGAAGTCACGACAAAATGTACCAAAACCTGCCGTTTTGACGTTTACTAAAAAGATGCTGATTTGACTTAACAGTCATCTAGTCTATGGGCATGCATACTTACCCATAGACTATACTTACCGTACGTCAAAATGTAGTTCCACAGAGTATATTTTTAGACTGATGCGTACGGTAATAATAGTAATTGATAATGTATGTACCCTAAATTATAATACAAATTTAAAATATCCTGAAGTACGTTTATTTATTTTAAATGTTTGGTTCAGTAATTTGTACTTTCTTGACAATGCTAAAATGAAATTATCGCTCACCTTCTCATTTGGAATGCATAGTATTCCCATTTATCATTTATTCCTAGCGAAGCCAGTTAACGGCAACCAAATTTAGTTTGCCGGCTCTGCTTACCACTTCGAGGGTAGAGGGGAGAGTGTATGAATACTCTCCTTCTCGGATATTCTAGACAACCGTCACAATGTTGGCTTTTTAGGTCGTCCTAATTGGACCAAGGAGCTTATAAACTCTCGTCTGCCCGATGTCTTCTTGTCTACCCAGGTCACAGAAATCGTATGATAGGTATTTATTGTTTAATTTATTCATAATATATGTTTGTCATCACTCTGGTAACTATAGTACAAGCCCTGTTTAGTTTGATCTAGATAGCGGTATGATATATGGCACAAAACATTTCAACTAAATAACAAAAATAAAAAGCAGAAAGATTTTAAAAACATATATTTTTTTTATTAATTTTAAAAAATATTTACATTTCGTAATAATGTGTAATGGGCTGATATAATTATTACTAAAGATTTTATTAATAAAGGCTCAACTAAACGGCGACAAGCCCTGACGTGGTCTCTTGCTATCTATTTCTTTTTTGGGGAGATAGAAAGAAATAGCACGACTGACGTCAAGACACTGCTCTCATGAGAGCAGGCCTCGTCCCATCTTTGCCCACGCGTGGATATATAAATTTATCGTATTAAGCAAAACTCCTTATACTCCTTCAGGGTGAGTTTTCTCCCCTGGTGGTATATCTAGCAGAATACCATCGCATTGTCTTCCTAAATACCATGAAGTAAATAATTTTCTCTTATATTCACATCCCAACCAACAAAACAAGGTGAATCCCATGAATTTTAAAAATTAATCAGTGTACCGATTACATCTTAAGTCCCTCAAGTCCCTGTGACGTAAGGCCATAGTCCATCGAAAGTAAAAGCATAGTCCAAGCCATAGTTTTTGTCTTTATTGTAATTATTGAAACATCCTCTTCTTGAATAGCATTAAATGTTTTGGACAGTAATTAAAGTCACAAGTAAACTTTTAATCCTGTTACATTAAGACAAGATTAAGATAATTCTACAATGTATATGTATATGTTATAAGTTAATTTCATTGCTTATGTTAGAGGCTTCTGTTTTTTACGAACCCTCACTCCCTTTGTCTTGTTACAAACACTTGGACTTGGCATATTTGTCAACTACAGAAAAGACTCCGGTATAAGCTTCAAATTTATTTATTAAAATCCATGCGACCACAATTTTAAATCTAACATCATCATGCCGTTTATTGCGTATGTACAAAAACAAAAATAATTATTGTTATAAGCTATCGTTATTTTACATTGAACACAATGCATGTTTGATGTAGAAAGTTCTAGAGCGACAAACTTCTTTTTACAACGCTCTGCTAGTAAAGGTGTGTGTATGTGGTTCTCGATGAAGTAGAATGAGGCCAAACCATTTCTTAGGGATTACACTGTTATCTATCAGACAGTATATAGTGCCCAGTTGACGGCAATAGGCTTGCCCCCTATTACGTTAATGGGACCAAATTCAAATTTGCAAAATGTGGGTGTTTAATACACCCCTGCCTACCTCTTCAGGGATATAGGCGTGAGACTATGTATGTGCTGGTAAGTTAAGAGAGAAGAGACTTATATAAAAGCAAGTGTGACATATATTGGAAGTTAAAAGATCAAGTGAGAAAAGAGGGTAGCGACAGGAGATAAGTCCTAGCATTATATATCTTTATATAAAGAACTCTGAAGACACACGTATACGAACATAGTCCCGACAAAGTAAAAATTTTAGTCCTTTGCAAGTAAAAATGTAATATGATTTTGACTGACGTGACTTGAACAATACCAACTCGGTGTCGATATGAAACTAAAAAAATAAAAGACATGTGAATTTTTCTCCAATAATTTGTAACATAACCTTTAGTCTAATTATTGTTAGTCCCACAGTGATCCGAGACTAACAAAACGTGGACTAAAAGCATAGGCGACTTTTTCAAAAATAAGTTTGTCGTTCTAAAACATCCCTTAATTTAAATGAAACATGTCGCTATGTAATGAAGGGTAGTCGTTCCCATGGTTACTTCACACCCTTCCATGGGGTTATATATTATACCAAATGACATTTTGAGATCACGTCTGGCAGTCAAAGAGTAATACTTGAATAATAATTTAATGTCATTGATATAAACGTATTTAAAAACAATGATACTGTTGAAAAATTTAATGTGACTAAAGTGGCAAACAAGTACTTTGTCCGCATATGGACATTTATTATTTTCTGTTATTACTAGTAAAATAAAATACCACTCACTATCTAAACTTTCTGCTGTGATGGGGGGGGGGGGGGGGTGTTAAGAATAGAAACTGGGAAGTTCTTCACAGCTGAGCTCCTTGGACCTTCGAAATAACTAAATAAAACCCAGATTATCAACGTGCCTAACGTTGCATTGTTGGCTCCTACTTTTCGACCCCACCCTCATTCGGCCCTTTTATACAAAGGGGGTTAACTTTTATGTATAAGTAAGCAGCCCCCCCTATAAAATACCTAGCCGTGATTTTGTTCTTTTCTGCTGAGTAAGGTTACTAAATCATTATCTGACATGTGCCATCACTACAGCGATCATAAGTACAGATAACCGCTTACCACCAAGGCAATTACTATATGAAAATAAACATGGAACGACCCTAACGTATATTCCATTTTTTCACCCGTGTTGTGAATCGATCTTATACTGTACAGTATTTTCTGTGATAGGCGGCAAACGAGCAGGCGGGTCACCTGAAGGTAAGCGACTACCGCAGCCCATTTCATTCCGTGTGTATATACATATATTTATTTTTTTACACTTCTACAAGTTTTCATGTAGGAAATGTAATAATGTCGCCTCGTAGTGTTTGGCTGCGTGCATCGCCCGGAGGGAATGTCTTTCTCCAGGATAAACCTAAGCAGAAAATAAATATTAGTATTTTTATGATATAGTGGGCAAACAAGCATACGGTTCACCTCGTAGTAAGTGACTACCGCCACCTATGGACGTCTGCCAACTCAAGACTCGCAAATGCCAGTTTTGAGGTGAATGGTAAGAGGGGGAGGGGGGTTTTGAGGTGAATGGTAAGGAAAGAGAGGGGATTGCCCTCCGAAAACCTCACTCACTCGGTGAAAGTATACAAGTATACTTTATAAACCGGTTTTTAAAAGGCCAACTCCCATCGAGACTGCCCGAGCGTGCCTAGCAACGCTCGGGCAGTCTCGACGGGACGATATATTATAAATCACATAATGTCAAATATATGGATCATACCTGTACTCTATGTGGTTTCCCGAGCCTGACCAGCTCAGCGGTGAGCGCGGCTGTGTGGCAGAAGTGGACGTTCTCGTCAGCCAGGCCGTGGATGATCAGCAATCTGCCTTCCCTGTAGATAACATATTATTTACAGGACGCCACCAAAAAAAAGGAGTACATAGATAAACTCTATATGGTCCAAATAAAAGACATTACAATATTGTAATTACATATTCTTAAAAACTGCATAATTTGTACAATTGGCGGCCTTATCGCGTTTTAGGCAAACTTTGGATGGCGATTTTATATTTTGGATAAAAATACATATCCATATTAGTAATATTATTTATTATATATCTAACACACATTTAAGAAATGCTTGTAATCAAGCTAGCAAGTAATGAACCTTTATTATTTTTTGATATTGTTTGCGTTTAGTGTTTGCGCGTTTTGGGAAAAACATATACTTAAGGACTTGTCTATGAAATTTGTATGTGATGACATTTTCAATGTCAAGTTCTCCGAACACCTAAGGACTCTCGGATGTGTGCTATGCAAGAATTCAATAATTACGATAAAGAAGAGTGTTAGGATGAAAAAATATACAATACTACACTAAAAGGATGTGAATATTCAGGCGAAGGGGCATTCGCCAACGTGTTCAAATTTGCGCAATCCAAAAATGAACCTTATACAAACGTTTTGAAGGCACTCAAGCCTTGTTAGTTGGTCTTCGGTGAGATCAGGATAACTGGCATCTGCGTAATCAAGACAGGGAAGAAGGGATCTGCGCAATGTTGTATCTTTTTTTTATATTATTAGGGGGCAGACGAACAGACGGGTCACCTGATGGTAAGTGACAACCACCATCCATAGACACCTGCAACTCAAGAGTCGTAAGTGTGCTGCCCGCCTTTGAAGATAATGAGGGATGGTCGTTGCGTTGAGGGGAAAAAGAGAGGTAGGATGAGGAGATGGGTACGGGGAGGGGGGAGGAATGGAGAGGAAAGAGGAGGGGAGGGGTTTGGAACATGGAAACCTCACTCATTTCGGGTAAATGCAACACAAGCGTTGCTTCACAACCGATTTTTTGTGAGGCTGCGGTATAGCACCGGTCGAGCCGGCTCATTCGTGCCTAAGCATAGCACTACCACTGTTATAACGGAGCAAAACGTGTTCAGATATCATGTATGTGTGTGAGTTTCTTTCTTTCACCGTAACTTCTTACGTTAGGTTATAATCCTTACATCATATCAATTAATCAAAAATATAATAAAAGAAAATTCAACACTGTTATTTTATATTTATTTGGCTGGTTTGTTGGTCTGGTACTTTTTTTTGTGACTACGGGTCATCACCTCACTGGAGCTGAGGGTGAGATGATATGTCGAACTTGTACCTACTAAAACCACACGGTGTTCCGTCACAGTGGCTATATCGCAGGGGACCCGGAATACCCTAAGAAGGCAGCCTTTGGGAACGGTGGTATGGTACTTAGTGACCCTGAGTGCTAAGATACGAGGTTAGATTCCCACTCAGAACATTTAACTAAATAATCGTGTTATGAGCATGACTGTTCTTTCAAATGTCGGTATGTAATTCATCTAAAATATGTATGTATGTATTTAGAAAAAAGAAAGAGAATATTTTTATCAGCAGTTTGGTTACCATAGTACAAGCTCCGCTCAATTTGCGATCAGGTGGCAAGGTGTGGGATGTTTTTGAAGTGGAAACTTCTTTTAGCGCGATTCGCATATTTTTAGATGAGATAAAATCTATGGACTCGCGACACCGTTACGAGACGCATTTGTCCAATCAACGCAATATTAGCACAACGAGATATAAAAGTACAATTGATGCGGTATTCACGAGATATTTAAATAACTTAAAATCAAAATTGTTTATGTTCTATTTTAGTTACCATGATCCTATAGTTTCTATTTTATATATTTTTTTAAAGGCAACTTCCGTACTAGGATGTTTACCTGTTTCACGAGGGACAACACCCAGACTAAGACACAGACCAGTGTACTGTTTTTTTTTAATTTTTCAAATAAGTATAAAAAAAGAACAGGGTTCTGTTGAAAGCCTCCTGAAAAGTTAAATGTGGTAGGTGTATGTAACTCACTGGTCGGGGAAGAAAGGCGCGTGCGCCAGGACACTGGCGCGGGTGTAGGCGTGCGGGGCCCGCGCAGGGGCCCCCATGTACCGCTCGGTGTAGGCGGTGTCGTAGAGCCGCCAGCACGTCACCGGGGCCCCCGCCACGCACACGCGGAAGATGTTAGGCCGCGTCGCCAGCCCCAGCAGCGACAGGTACCCGCCTGAACACAAACATTTATATTTCAGCGCCATCTAGACATAAATAGATATTCATGCCAAAAAATAAATAAAAATCCATATCATACGGTAATAAAATAAATTTCCGTTTACCTTTAGAAGTATAATGTTTAAACCACGTTCCTAATGTTTAATGAAAAAAAAAATTGATTGTGGCTAAAATATTCAATAAAAATTTAAGTAATTGTATAATTTAAAATGTAGCCACCACCACATACAACTAAATAAATTTCTGTGCCATCTAGTGAGGAATAGCTAAACTATGTTAACATAATACTGATCCTGAATCGTGCAATGAACATTTTTGCTCTTTTTTATATTGGAGGGAAATAAAATCCCTTCCCTACAATATATTATTTAATTTTTCAAATTATTTATAACGCAAGATTTTAAGATCGGTCAGGTCATGTTTAGCATAAAGAGATATATTATCGGACACTGGAACTAAGAACTAAAGGTATAAGCAGAATTTCAGCTCAATCAGACACCGGGCAGTTAGTCCAAGTTAACGGCAAGATTTGACCAGACTATACATAAATTGCAAATTAAACATAAGCTTGTAATACAATATGTAAACGCACCGTAACTCCACCCGTGTATCGCCACTCTCTCCATGTCTATGCAGCCAGTCTCTTTCGCCAACCATTGTAACACTTCCACCTATAAAAATAAATTGCATATTAACTAACCATACTACATTATAAACACGACAGTTTGATGAATGTGAATGAATGTGAATGAATACTTGTTACTCAATCACGCCAGAACAGCTGGAAGGATCTCCATGAAATTATGCACTGAGATATATTATAGACCTCAGCCCCTCTCCTCTTTCCCTCCACTCGTTAGGAATCATCCCTCAAAGGAAGACAGCGACCTTTTTTATAGTATAGGCGGATAAACGAACAGGCGGGTCACCTGTTGGTAAGTGGCTTTCGCCGCCCATAAACATTTACCACTCAAGTCACAAGAGTGCTGTCTGGCTTTTAAGGTAAGGGAAAAGGAGCAAGGGAAAGGGGGTTGGGCCTCCGGTAACCCCCGTCACTAGATGACAAAATGCAAGCCTTGTTTTTTTTTTATGCGATAGGGGGCAAACGAGCAGACGGGTCACCTGATGGTAAGTGACTACCGCCGCCCATGGACACCCGCAGCTCAAGAGTCACAAGTGCGTTGCCGGCCTTTTAGGTAGGAGTACGCTCTTTTCTTGAAGGTTTGAAGGTCGTATCGGTCCGGAAATACGGCAGGCGACAATTTTTTCTATAGGCTGGTTGTGCGAGGCAATAGGCTTCTGGAGAAGCGCACAGTGGTGGAGCCGGTATAAGTCCGAACAATTCCTCTGAACACTCCCCATGATACAAGCGATAGAGGATGCAGTGTGAAGCTACATCTCTACGCAACGCCAAGGTGTCAATCCGATCAGAAATATCTTGGCAGTCGTTTAACAGCCAGTTTTCTGTCAGGCCGTGGTAAAACTCCGATTGAGCCGGCCCATTCGTGCCGAAAGATGGCTCTCCCATGTTAATTCCCTTCCAACGCATTTACGATTCACTTTGCAATATCCATGAGCGGCGATAGTCACTTCCCTGTTTGTCTGTCCCCATATCGCTTAAAAAAAAATCATTGAACATATGAACTGCTATATTTTTTTTTATTACAATAAATGTATTTCCAGACGAACGGACAACAAATAAAGTTATATAACATTAGCAAGATAAAGTGTATATCTATACTAATCCTATAAACTTGAAAGTCATCGAGTTTCAATTTAAACAAGACAATCCCTGAATCATTCAGATTCGAACAAAGAATTGGATAGAGAAGTTATTGAAGAAGGCTACAGGTTATGTAATATCACGCTACGACCATTGGAGGCAGAGTAGTGAGGTGAACTGCAGAGAACGACTGTTCCTATTACTTATGATGGATGGCTGCTACCGTGTGCGAGCCATGCTTAGGCACGAATAAGCCAGCTTGACTGAAGTAATAACCATAGCCTCACAGAAAACTAGGAAACAAGGGTCTTACAAATTCGTAATATGTGTCTCTAGCATCATAGCTCCTGACCAAATGAACAGAAGATATATTTTAAGAAAATCTGCTTAGCCATTAAAAGATAATCAACGTTTTTCTAACCGTTGGAGGGATTTTCAAGGACTCGATCGGTACGATACCACGGTCTCACAGAATACCGGTTGTGAAGTAACGCTTGCGTTGCATTTCCTCGAATTGAGTGAGGTTTCCGGAGGCCCAATTCCCCCGCCCCCCTTTTCTCTCCCCTCATCTCCTTTCTCCTTTTTTCCATCTCCTCATCCCTCCTCTCTTCTTTCCGCTCCCTGCATCCCCTCATCACCCTCAAAGGCGGGCAGCGCACTTGCGACTCTCGAGTTGCAAGTGTCCATGGACGGCGATGTCACTTACCATCAGGTGACCCGTCTGTTCGTCTGTCCCCCTATAGTATAAAAAAAAATATATAGTTGTTTCGTCATATCGGCGTTGGAAAATCAACTCACCTGATCATCCAACTCTATTTGTCCGAGTTTCCCTTTGATGGCCGCCTCCCAAGCCCTGCCCCTGTGCTTGGACCCTCTAGAGTCTACTGCCACTACGTTAAACCCTCGAGCCGCCAGCATATGCATGCGGAGTTGGCGTATTCCCTGAAGAGTAGAAGGTTCCGTAAGTAACAAATCCTAGAAGCTGAGAATTTAAATAACTCACATTTTACACAGCTAGATCCACCATTACACTGACAGATGGCCCTCATTTCTATTATATCAGTTATCAACGTTGCATCCTGAACGTAAGGGACATGAACTTTCTCAGGTCCGAGCCCTCTAAACATAGATCATGTTAATTTATTATTCTGCTGAACATAGAGGTCGCCACGTGACTTTTAAATTTCTTTTGAAGTGTAATAATAATAACTTCAGACATCTTACACACGACAGCCTAATCATAAACTGAGCTTGTAATATGGTAATTAGACTGCTAATAAACATACTTATATATTTCTAAATATGTGTATACATATTATACAGGGTAACCTTGAAAATGGTACACCCAAATCCATAAAAAAAAATCTATCGTGGATATCTTCAACTTTAAACATTCCATATGCATTATAAGAAACGCTTTTTCGCATTTATTCGACCTATGTGCGAATGGAATCCATGACCTCTAACTTAAGTCAGGATCAGTAAGCACTAGACCCAGTCAGTATAATTGCGATGTCCAAATAATTGTGAAATAAAAAATATACTAGATTTATCTTTAACCTTACAAATTTCACTTGCATTTATCCATGAAGTGAGTAATGTTACCTTGTAGCTGTTGGTGACCGTCTGCACCTCAGGTCCGCCGTACACGTGTAGGACAGTGGGGCTGCGGCCGGCACGCGCGCTGCGCCACAGCGAGCAGTACGCCGTGGCGCCACACGACAGCCGCGTCGAGTAGATCTGAGGCGGCGGGATCGCTGATATGCTCACTGATCTTTCTGCTACAACAATTTATTGCTGCTATACAGTGATACCAACTTGGGGGTTTTCTCCCTAAATTTAGGGGTAAAAGATCTATACAGGGTCTTTTTTAGGGGGAAGAATTTTTCATTATATATTGAAATTATATACTTGTGTCAGTTGGGGAGGTTTAATTTGAATTAAGTCAGTTTTGAAAATGCTTTAGGGGGAAGTTTTCAAACAGTTGGCGACACTGCTTCTGTATCTTTGACTGTGTGTAAGCAAAGGAGATCCACCAAAATGGCACCAGATTCTTTCACGACTCAATTTGATTTGTATACAGATAATGAAACACTTATTTTCACCGCTTAATTTTTCTGCTACTACAATTTATTGCTTCTATATGTCTGACGACGTGTAACCAAAGGAGATCCACCCAAATGGTACCAGAGTGTATCACGAATAAATTTAATATATATACAGCGTGTCCCAGAATTACTACACTTATTTCAACCTCTCAATACATCTTTAAAATTAGTTGCAAAAAAAAGTTTTTATAGTTTAAAAAGTAATAAAAAGTAATTTCTATTAACTTTTCTCAATAGCGGATTGAATAGTTGCAAAATACTTTTATTTTATTTTTTTACGTAAATAATAATGTATATATAATAATGTGTATAAAAATTTTGTTTTCTTGTATATTTACTATTTTTTTTTATATTATAGGGGGCAGACGAACAGACGGGTCACCTGATGGTAAGTGATAACCGCCGTACATGGAAACCTGCAACTGGAGAGTCGTAAGTGCGCTGGCCGCCTTTGAGGGTGAAGAGAGATGAAGGTAAACGGGGAGGGGAAAGAGACGGGAATGAGAAGATGGGAAAAGGGGCGGGAGGTCAGGGGAGAGGAATAAGGAGAGGGAAGTTTGGCCACCAGAAATGTCACTAATTTCGGGGAAATGCAACGCAAGTGCTGCTTCACAACCGGTTTTCTGCGAGGCCGTGGTATCACACAAGTCGAACCGGCCCATTCGTGCTTAAACATGGCTCTACATCGTAAAAAATTAAATTAGTATTTTTTTCTTTTAGTATTAGTAACATCTTCTCTCCCTTATTATGTCTGTGCACCTACCACTTTTATTTCTGCAACACCCCAAGGTTGACTGGCAGAGAATGGCTAAGGCATTAAGTCCACCTAGTACAATATGTGCATAAATTTTAATAAAAAAAAAAGTTTCATAACAAGTGTTCCTCTTTTTGGGTCACACTGTATATAATGTCAGTAGATCTGTATCTATTCTAATATTATAAATGCCAAAGTAACGCATTCTATTTATGTGTCTGTTCCCTTTTCAAGGCTAAACGGTTGAACAAAGGAGATGACCCCTTTATATCAATATACCAATATAAATTACCATTAGCATAAACTAACTAGAAAATATTATTATACTAATTGTTGTATCAATTCAGTTCAATAATAACATAAAACTCATTGTATTATAAAGAATGTGTTTACTACTATTTTTTTTTTCACGTTACAATCATTCGTTAGGAACCATTGTACCATACATACCTATTTGTATCTTAATTCCCTTCACATACTAATGGTCATGAGAACAATAATCGGAGTACATTATGGACAGCACCGGTCGAAAACGAAAACTTAACACAAAATCATAGAAAAATCAACGTACGTACGAGCGAATGCGCGCAAATCGAATGACAGAATTTGGAGTGTTACTAGGATATGAAAATAATTTTCCCAACTTTAAACATTACTTTAATGCAATAAAGCAAAAATTAAAGTATTTTTGTCGTATTTGTAAATATTTTGATAATGTAATTATTTTTATTTTGGAACAATTTCATACAATGTTTTATTTTTTTATTTAGTTGGCAACACATACAGGTCATTTGAGTTGAAAATTAAAAAAAAACCTTTTTTTTTAATTTGTCACTTTGTTATTACAAGATAGGGACAAATATTTACTGTGTATTAAAAGAAAATTTATTATAGTTGACTTTGATTACAAAACGATTGTTCACGTTCTGGCCGAAATTGGACGGTCTCCTTTTGATGAGTAAGGCGACATTTTTGGATATATATGTATATATATATCTTGGTTTAGGAGTTATTTGAAAACGAGTTAAAGAAGTGATATTTCTTGTCTAAATTTAAAGCTAGGGAAATCAAAGTAATTTCAGTGATTATAGTACATATATCTAACAGTTTATTTACAGCAATTCGTTATGGGTTCTTTCGTTTGAGTCAATAAAATGCAAAAAAGTATATATATTTCTTAAATTGATTTCTATCACCTTTCAGGGTACAGACGAGTGTATGTAATTTTCTTTGATTACACAATAAACAATATTTTAGTTGTTTTAAAGTTTAGTTTAGTTTTTTTCAGTTTTAAATATTCCCTAAAAGTATAATACCATTTTTTAATACCCGACGTTTCGAATTACACCGACAGATGTCACAGGTTGTCTCATAAAGACTTCCTATTAGCAGAATAAAGATAACTTCATATACAAAAACATACCTCTGACTAACGCTCCAGTTTCACTATCTGTATCATCACTGTCATCACACCTGCTGTCCCACGAGCCGTTGTACCTCGTCTCTAGCGAATCCACTGTAAAGAAATGATTGTATAAATGAGTGATTGATTGAATGAACATATTGATAATTGTTAGAGAGCCACTGAAAGCCAGGTACATATTTCAACAAATCTCAAATTTGGTGTATTTCTTTTGATATACCTGGTGTATATGAGAGTGCGACTAAGACCAGTCGCGACAGTATCCAGGCATTACAGGTATAGCGGTTTAATTTTGTGCGGTAATTTTAAGTCGAAATATTTTATTTCAAGAATACTGTATTCTCCTTAATACAGCTCTTATGAATTTATTATAATAATGTACAGGTAAATTAGCTTGGAGAAATTTTTGCGTTTGTAGTAGTGTATGGTCAGCAAATAAAAAAAAAACAACATTTTATTTTTATTTTTTTAAAGGTACGTTTGTGGCTGGAGCGCACCAAATGCGTACACGTCTACGCATACGCACTACGTACTAATACGGACGTGAAAATGTGTATCCACTGCATTGTAATCTATGGAACTGTATGAGGCAGACAAGCCAGTTCCAAACATTACAAGCAGTGAATGCCGGTTTTCACTTCAGTGAAGACGTGTATGAATTAGGTGTTCTCCGGCCATAAATGTTTTATTCTAATAATTCATCAACCCCAGGCATATCACAATCATCCCCATCCTCGCTTTCATCAGATGAATTATTTAAATTAATTATGATTCGTTCTGATATTGTGTCTAAAGCTGCGTCTCTACCCTGATATTTGTTTTCCTCCTCAATAGCATGCAGACAAACTTTTCTCCATTCCTCTACAGTTATGGCGTTCATTTTTTCTTCAGCTAATGACATTATAACCTTCATATTCATTGCGACATTCTTTTTTGCGACATATGTTTTCACTATCCCCCATATATTTTCTATAGGATTCGTCGTATATTTCGTCTATCTTGTACTCTACAAATCTCGCCTTGTTTTGCAGAATCAGTTCATATAATTGAGGCTTAAGCAATGTGGATGAATGCCAATGTTTCGCAATGTCAGCCAGTCAATCATTTGCTGTTTTCTAGAATTACTATTCGGTGCAGGATTTTGTATTGAGTTATGATATGGTGCGTTGTCAACAACAACAACACTATTTGGTTGTAAGTTGGGTATTAATTGAGTTTGAATCCACCTTGAATAGTTGTCATAGTTCATATTGTCGTGGTAATCGCCACTTTTTTGGTTGGCTTTAAACATAAGCAATGCATTTGGTATAAAGCCATCCATACCAGCGGCATGAACAATGATTAAGCGGTTGCCTTTCGATATATGTTGCTTCAAACCTGAAGTGCTTCCATCTGATCAAGATTTCGAGAGGGTATGTGATGTATGTATATATGTTTCGTCGGTGTAAACAATTGGTCGGCGTTGTTCGCGATATTCAGCAATTTTCATCAAATAATTAATTCGCAAGTATCTAATTTCGTGTTTTTCCATAAGAAGTTTCCGGTTATCTTCTGTTTGCTTCCAATTAAAACCTAATGACATGACGTGTTTTCGTAACGTGCTGACACAACCTTTATAATCGATATCTACTTTCAATTTTGCGTGCAAAGTTTTCAAAGTGGGAACTTCTTTATTTGTGATGTGGAAGTCATGAATTGTTCTTCTGATAACTTGCTGATCAAAGTTGTCGATTACTATTGTAGGTTTACGATTCGGTTTCTTTTTAGGAGATTTAAATGTTACTTCCTGATCTGAAGGACGACATTTGCTTTCTGATACTACCTTTCTGACGGATGCTATTGAAATTCCTGTTGATTTAGCAACTAATTGAGTGGGGGTCAAAATACTGCTCGGGTTGTTATTACACTCATTTTCGAAATATTTGTACAAACAGTACAAAACTTCTTTAGTTTGAGAAGTCAAAGGCTTGCCTCGACCATGTTTTAACACTGGAGCCATTTTGAATTAACAATATAAAGTTACAACACTTACACACAAATTAAACACTTCAACAAATATTACAGCAATAATAACAAACAATAACAACAATCAACAAATACAAAATTTAACAATTAACGTAATAATTATAATTTTTGAATGAAATGTGTGCTTTATGTTCTAACAGTACCAAGCGACTGACGCCGGACTGCACGTGGCACCTGCGGACAGCGTAAACTAGTTTATTCTGGTTTTGTGCGTGTTTCCACTTTCCACTATCAAGTGACTATTTTTTGCTTTAGATTGAAATATCTCGGAAACGGTGCGTCCTAGGCCAAAAATAACAAAAATTTTGACCCCCCGTAAACCTTTTTTACGTAAAAGGAGTTTTAAAAATCTAGATGAAAGGAAAAAAAAAATTATATATCGGTCTCTCCTCTTTGAAGTTTCACTTCTATCGTGTGTGAATCGCACACACACCTTTTTTTTTGTAAAGTAAAACCTTTTTCTTTAAAATAAAAACTTGTTTTTATTGAAAACAAAAATCAGAGTGTTGCTAGGGATAAGTATAAAATTAAATAGTAATGTTAGGATATCGAAACATTTTTGTATAGGCCAGAACGATATAGTGGAAACGCGCTCTAAGATCTGAGTAATATACACACCACTACATATGCAAAAATTTCTCGAGACTAATTTCACTGTACCTCTTTATTGTACACTAAACCATTTCAGGGTAAAGGTACAGTAACATGTTGGGTGGCTTATACAATAGGGGGCTTCCTCTATCAAAATTAAATGAAAAAGGTGTATTACTTATATAGCTTTTAGCATAAGAAAAATTAATTGTATACATTCTTTTTATTATCTGTATCACGGGACCGTAAACGCCGACCACCATTTTTATCTCGTGAGTGACGTCACTATAGCAGAAACAAGTTTACACAAACAGCAAATGGTTTACATAATAATATGTCTATATTGTGAATTTGTGGCTTTGAATTATAGTTATTCGTAATGTCACTTTTTAGATAGATAGAAGTTTCATACAAATACATTTTTCAATTCGATAATGTACAAAGGGCGGCTTTATTAAGACAGTGGTAGTTGGAAGTGTATATCAAATATAAACCATATTTAAGTAGTAAATAGACATATTCTATACATTTAACTAAACTAACTACTTTACATTTTAGTAATAAAGGTCAATCAGTATGCACTGCACATTTGAAGTTTCTTTGTTTATGCTATTATGACGTCACGATAATAACGGCTACCTTTTTGGAGCGACCATTTATAGTTAAAATTTTAAACATTTTTTTATTTTTATTGAGATATTACTTGGAAAAAACAAAAATACTAGTTGACTATCTAATCTATACGTTCATTTACAAAATATAGTGGCCTACTGATGGGTTTATAGCATTGTAGCACTTACTTACACACCACAATGACATGAGAGAAAATTGGCTATCGATATAAAGCAGTATGGTGTGCTCTCTACACTATTTGAGGACATAAATACATTTAAATTTTATAGTGTACAACTATATTCATATGTATAAAAACAAAACAAAGTAATAATTAGATTTCCATGAACAATGGACAAGCGAACAGACGGGTATCCTGGTGGTGACAACCCCCGCCCATCGAGAACTCAACTAAAGAGTCGTAAGTGCGATGTCCTCCTTAAAGGATGAAGTGGGGGGAGCAGATGAGGGAGGAAGAAAGAGAGGGGGTGTTGTCCCTCAGTACCTTCTCACTCTATAATACAATTCAAGCATTGTTTGTCTACCGGTTTTCTGCGTGCGATCAATAGCTTACGGGTTTGATATACACTCAAGTGCTCTACCGTAAACCCATTTTTAATATCTTAGCTGAGCTGAAGGCGTTAAATGTAATACTAGAAATATTATACAATAAGATTTTTAATACATACATGAGTGTATGACTCACGTCTATCCGTAAAGAGAAAGGCAGAAGTGTCTCAAAAACCCAACTTCATACCAATAATTTTTAAGTGGTAGAGCCATGCTTAGACACGGATGGCTCGACCGGTGCAATACCACAGCCTCACAGAAAACCAGTTATGAAGCAACGCTTGCTTTGCATTTCCCCAAAATTAGTGAGGTTTCCGGAGGTTCAACTCCCCCTCGCCTTTTTCTTCTCCCCTGAGCCCTCGCCCCTTTTTCCCATCTCCTCATCCCCCTCTCTTTCATCTACCAGTATCCCCTCATCCCTCATCACCCTCAAAAGCGGGCAGCGCACTTAAGACTCTCGAGTTGCAGGTGTCCATGGACTGCGTTTGTCACTTACCATCCGGGGACCCGTCTGTTCATCTGCCCCCTATAATTAAACAAAAATACTTTAGTCCTGCGTACGTAACAGGGGGCAGCCTTTTGTCATTACACGTTCACTGTAGGACTGTATATATACTATCTGATAGATAATACTCTAATCACAATATCTGCAGACATCTCACACACGGCCGTCTGATCCCATACTAAGCAGAGCTTGTACTATGGTAACCAGACTGCTGACAAACATACTCGTATACTTCTAAATATATACATATTATAGATGAATTACACAGAGACACAGAACAAATTATTGTCAGACAATCACTTGGCCTGGGCGGGAATCGAAATCACTACCCCTGGCTTAGCAGTGAAGGTCACTAACGACTAGACCAAAAAGCTAGTAGATAACAGTCGGGTTTTTAAGACAGTTTAAAGATGAGCTTACCAGACGGAGGTCGGTCGGTTATGGTCCCCAGAGGATACAATCTTGGTGATGGTGACGTGGTGATCTTGTACACCCTCGTGACGGGAACGCTGCTTATATTTGATGATGTGATCACCGCCATTGTGCACTCCTGTTAACAATATAATTATTACTAGCTTCTACACGCGACTTCGTCCGCGTGGTATTTAACAAAAAAAGTTTTTATTCAGTTCGCAGGGTTTACGATAACCTATTAATTCTGTATTTCGTGTAAAGATATAAATACGCTAATTTTAATGAAATTCTTCTGTGAATCGAATAATTCTTTTCGTGAGGTCCTATTTTTTTTTCTAAAATAAAAGTAGCCTAAGTCACCCCTTGTTACATCAGCTATCTGCTAGTGAAAGTCCCGTCAAAATCGGTCCAGCCATTTCAGAGATTAGTCGGAAACATACAGGACAGACAAACAAAAATTTAAAAAATGTTGTTTCTGGTATATGTACACTCCACTCCAATTTTATTTATTTGTATAGATGTATAGATTATTACTCTACACATCTCACACACGGCCGTCTGATCCCAAACTAAGCAGAGCTTGTACTATGATAACCAGAAAGCTGATAAACATACTCATATACTTCTAAATCCATACATATTATAGATAAATAATACCCAGACATAGAACTAATTATAGTGCTCATCACAAAAATATTTGTCGTGGGTGGGAATCGAACCGACGACCTCGGCTTAGCAGTCAGTATCGGGCGGTTAATTATCTTCTTGTAACATATGAACATATGCTTACGCATTACTCCATCCAGGGTAGGCAAAGACGGTAGAACGCCAAAAGTTAGTTTTTTTTGTATAAGTAACTTTTGCAGACTATAATAGGAATTATTTCTGTGTAACAGGGGACTTGACAAACATACAAACAACGGACACAAAGAACACCTAGACTCGAGACACCTATTTGTGGATCACACAAATTTTTGTCCCCTGTAGGAATCAAACCCACGACCTCTGGTTCAGTAGTCAAGTTCACTAACCACTAGACACACAGGCTAGCAATCTCTAGCATGCGGTTGCTTAAAAAATTTTTGAAAACAACCAGTTAATAGATTTAAGACAATTGGGTAAATGACTATGCTTAATTTAAATGCTTAAGTTTACAATTGTCGTTCTGTTTTAACGTTTTTAAATTATTTTTAATTAATCAAATTAACGTTAATAGGAAATGATTTGACAATACATTCTAGTGACGTCACTACTATATATTTCATACAAAAATGTAATAAACCTACCATTTTGACGTTTACTTAAAAGGTGCTGATTTGACTTAAGAGTCAACTAGTCTATTCAACACTTGAGTTTCTATATCAAAAAAACACCTCGTTTTGCTTACGGAAAACTGAATTTTTAGAATGAATTTTTGACATCAAATGTACTGGACATGTCAAAATTTAACCATTCATAAGAAACACAAGGCGTTCTTTTTCTATAGAAACCGGGGAATCAACAGGGAGTTTGAGATACAATTAACATTTTTATATATTTTTTTCTCTAATCGTGAAAATCATTAGTACTATAGCCTGTTTCGTTTTCGGAATCGATAACCTAAATAATGATTACAATAGGCTTGCCCCTTATTACGTGAGTGAGACTTTTTTTTTTTAACAGACTTTCAATTCGACGTTTTTTTATGTTTGTTACCTCATAACTTTCTGGGTGAACCGATTTTGTTTTTCTTTTTTATTCGAAGGCTGTTGCTTCCCGTGTGGTCCCATTACAATTTGGTCCAGTTGTGACAATGGCATAAATGAAAAAATCATATTAGTCTTAAATTTTATGATAGACGCATTGAAGTCGGTTGTCTACTTTTTAAAGTGAATTATTATAGTTGGCAAAAAAGTGGAGTTTGATACGCCTATGGCTGACCCCTTCGAGGATATAGTATGCATGTATGTATGCATATATGTATTATACGCTCACGACTGCATACCCTAAGTAGTAAGCAGAGGTGCATAAAACACCTACATTTTGCAATTAGAATTTGGTCTCACTAACGTCAGCAAGTAAGCCTATTGTAATCAACAATGACTGTATATATACTGTCTTGTAGATAACAGTTCGATCCCTTTGTTGCGACACCACCGGGAAGAGCTGGGGTGACCCTATTCTACTCCATCGTGAACCACACGGCAATAGTATATATACATATTGTAGATAAAATATATACTTCTCACTTCGTCAATGTCGACCGTCCGTGAATGCCCAACAGTGGTCAAGAGTTGCACGGTGTGAGGTCGCGGCGGGTTCAGCAGCGCCACGTACAGGTGTCGCTCCAGGGGCGTCTCGCGAAGCCCCACGAAGTACACCAACTGGTTTTTTGTGTCTACCTGGAATCAAACCCTCATTTATTACAACCTAAAAAATAATTTTGACAAATTTTTCATTTAAAACAGACCTCTTTGTATGACACAAGCCATGTTTTTATTAAAAACGAAACTTTAAAAGACAAAATCGTATTATATTCTCTTCTTAATCGATCATTCGTCAAGATTCCATATTCAAACGTGTGTGTATTTCTATCATTATTTAATTGACCCGTCAATGTAACGACATAGCAATTGTCAAAAACAAATTCCTTGACCTATTTGATCACAATATAAACAAATTTATGACAAGTGTAAGCCATCCTCCATAACAGTTGGGGCCTGGGCATTTGGACACTCTAGGGAATGACCGAGGCATCCAAATGTGATCTTATATCTGTATGCATAATACTAAGATTAAAAATATGTATGTGTGTATTTGTTTCTCATTTTCTGTATTCTTTTAACTTCTTCATTAGCCTAATTTTAATATAAATATAGTGTTTTATTGAATAGTGCATGTTGTACACGAAATATTGTAATATCGATCTAATAATTTAATAGAGTGGCTATGAGTTTTTTTGCCCAATTTCTTCTCATAAGGCTCAACGACCACGGTTTCCACTTGAAAACGGTTATAGATGAACACAGGCAGGTATTTAATTATTTTATCTTTTTTAATATTAATGTCACATGTGACAAGGCAACCTATAGTTGCGGTGACGCTGTGTGTATTGATCTATAACTTTAAATATTTTTTAAATAAGACTATTTGAAATAATTGTTAAGCAATTTTATGAAAAAAAGATGTTTGATTTGAAATATAAGTCATTATTACATATTTCTTTCAATTTAAGCAATTTTCTATAAAATTAACTTGTTGCATAAACATTTTATTTACGTTATGATCCAGTTCAAAACAATAGCTTTTAAAGATTTTTATTGTATTTAGATTGTAATGTGTTTTGTGCACCTAAATTAATAACAAAAAAAAAAGGTTTCTAGTATCCAAATTACATAACAAACAAGTTAAGATAAAGGTCGACACGCAAAGTTCACGCAATTACCCGAATTAATTTAATATGTAGTTATGTTATGATAATATATTATGAGGAATAAACTGTATACTAGTGTATTTTATGGTAAGATCCGCTTAAGAGAACTGTTTTAATTGAGTTTTTATAACTATTAATAACTCAATATAATTATAATAGAGTGCATTTTTGAACAATCAACAAATGTGTAAAAAAAAATAAACAGAACACAGGTTTAAAACAAAAAAAAATACTATAAACAATTGGAAACAACATAACCAACGTGGGAAATCAAGAGTGAATATTTTTTTTTTTTTCAATATCATAGGGGGGCAGACGAACAGACGGGTCAATTGATGGTAAGTAACAACCGCCATGGACACTGGATTAGTAAGCTGCCCGCCTTTTAGGATAAAGAGGGATGAGGGTATGCGGGGAGGGGAAAGAGGTGGGGATGAGGAGATGGGAAAAGGGGCGGGAGGTCAGGGGAGAGGAATGAGGAGAGGGGAGTTGGGCCTCCAGAAACCTCACTAATTTCTGTAGCTGTTTGTGTAGTTTTTTTTTCAATTGTACGCTATGATGGTAAGGGACCACCTCCGTCAAAGGATACGTGCAACGCAAAAGTGTTGAGAGAAGAAAGACGCGAGGGGGGATTAGGGGAGGGGATAGAGGAAAGGGGAGTTGGGCCTCCAGTACACTCACTCCCTCGGCAATACAATGCAAGTATTGTTTGTCTACCGGTTTTCTGTGAGGCCGTGGTATCGCACCGGTCGAGCCGGCCCATTCGTGCCTAAGCATGACTCTACTACGTAATTTTTTTAATTACTTTGAAGAAGCATTTAAATTATTGCATCATTATCAACACCATCACCATCAATCTGTCGCTGTACACTGCTGTTATTACGCATGGATATTAATAAATCGATAACAGTATAATATGTACTCAATTAATTTGAAATCTTAAAAAAACGGTCTCAAAAAAAAACCGGTAGACAAACTGCAAAGACACTGCACATTTAAAATTTCAATGTTTATGCTATTATGACGTCACGATAATGGCGTCTAACGTTTTGGCGCGCCAATATATATGTATTAAATTTTAAAGAGTATTTGTTTTCCCTAAAGCGATATTATTACGATCATATAAAAATATATTTTAAAAAGTGGTAGAACATTTCCTTATTAACTCTCAAGTGATGTTGGAGCGGCCGCAATGATCTTCCTATTTAATATTTTAGCATATATCTATTTTTATTGCACGTACACTGTAGTAATTATCAAGTGATAAACTCACCCATATCTTCCTGGCCATCACCTCCCACTCACCGGCGGTGATAGCCTCTTTGCTTATCACGTTAGGTCCTACGGCGTTGCTTTCGTCCTCAGTTATCATTTCTATCACAGCTGTTGATAAAACAAAAGGAAAATTAAAAAAAATAAACAAATGACATACACACGAAGCGGTACATGTACTCACGACAATACCTCCGAAGGGGTAGGCAGAAGCATATGGCAAAAGCGAACTATATTAATCGCACTTACCGCATTAGGGTGTCAAGTCTATTGCCGGTAACAGGGCACCAAAATATACTGTCTGATAGATAACAGTTCAATCCGTTAGTTACGTTTTACGACACCCACGGGAACAGATGGGGTGGCCCTATTTTACCCCACCGACAGCCACACGACATATGGTCCGAACGTCAGACAATTTACAGGCATGACATAACTAGACATCGCGTTAATTTTCAAGTTACAATGTAAAAGTTAATAAAGAAATTACACTTATAGATGCGAAAGGAACTCGAATCTTTCTATCTGAATGTCTTTCTGATATACTGATCTATACTATTATTATAAATAATAATAATACATTTCACACAAGGCCGTCTGATCCCAAACTAAGCAGATCTTGTACTATGGTAACCAGACTGCTGATAAATATACTTATATATTTTAAAATACATAAATATTGTAGATAAATCACATCCAAACACAGAACAAATGATCGTGGTCATCACACAAATATGTAATATGTGTGTAAGGAGATGTCTGTTTCTGAACGAATGCGAGAAAGTACCAGGAAACAAATGAGTGACAGCGAAGCCTGTTACTGAATGAATGCGATAATGTAATTGGGAACGAATGAATGAAAGAGCCACTTGCACGAGGACGAGTGTTAAGCCTTTGTCACCACATTAATGTGTTGAATATTAATGGCGAAGGTTAAACCGCCACCAACCCCCAACATAACAATAGTAGAGGATAAACCTTTTAAATTGCCATAGACAAGGAATGCAAACCAAACAGCCTGCGCACTGAGATATACTCACAAAGCGTAGCAGACACTGATTAGAGTGTTATCTATTCCATATTACTCTTTTTTATTTAACAGTTGCAATAACAATAATGTTACAATGCTTGAAGTTTAATTGTGCACCTCAAATTGGGTAACTTGACGTGCACAATTACTATACAGTACAGTCCATCAACGGTTGTCTATAAGAGATCGCAGATTGCGATAAGGCCGCCCATTGTACTACTAATTAATATGCATTTTTTATGTGTCCTATATTTTGAAGTATGTATTTATACGTGGTAGAGCTACGATAAGGCAAAAATGGTCTGGTTCGACCCATACCACAGCCTCACAGAAAACCGGTTGTGAAGCAACACTTGCGTTGCATGTCCTCGACATTAGTGAGGTTTCAAGGCCCAACTCCCGCTCTTCTTATTCCTCTCCCCTGACCTCCCGCCCGTGCCCGGGTGATTGCAATAGACTTGTCCCCTAGAACTGAACTATGGTTGGCAAACTGTAGGCGTCTGATACGCTTTTGCCTAGCCCTTAGGGGATATGAGTGTATATATAAACGTCCTATAGCTTTTTTATCACGTCGCTGCCAAAACAAACATGTGGCCCGCCTCATGATCTATTAGAAACTTATTCATTTCTCATCTGGCCTGTTGGTGTAGTGGTTAGTGACCCTGACTACTAAGCCAGAGGTTGTGGGTTCGATTCCCACCCAGAATAAATATTTGTGTGATGAGCATGATCATTTGTTCTGTGTCTGGATCTTATTTATCTATTATATGTATAGCCATGTGTGGGATGTGAAGTTATATTTTATTTTATCTTGAAAAACCTCAGTAATATATATTATATTTCTTCTCAAGAGTACTCACATCTGATTCTCTCGCTGGCGGCAGGCAGTAGAGCGCAAGTGACTAGATAGAGATGAAGATGGCCTGTCTCTTCGCTGGCCCAGATGAACGAAACCTGGTTCTGAGGAGCCGGCAGGAAGTGAAGTATGTCGTGCACATTGATCCACGCGTCTGGAGCTGACTCCGATATTAGGACTTGAATCTCTTGGATTGGCTGGAAAGAAATTTTAAGAATTAAGTAAATATATTTTTTTAAGTATTACTTTTGTTAAAAGAATACGATTATTTCAGAAATAGTATTTATTACAAAGGGAGAGCTAAGCTTAGATACAAATGTGCCGGTTCGACCAGATTAATATCACGGCTTCTCACACAACCAATAGTAACTCATATCCCTTCTCGTATTCCCTATTCTTGAGTAATTGCATTTACGCAAGAGTCGTTGCTAGTGTCCTTGGGAGACGTTTGTCACTTACCATCAGGTGACCCGTCTGTTCTTTTGTCTCCCTGTCATAAAGAAAACACTGCCCGTTGCCTACAACGAACCAACTAGTTGTTTGGGCCAACGGTACCCTAACTTAAGGATTGTTAGGCGACCGTTTTTATGAGATGCAATGGAAAGAAGAGATGGGGGTTGAGGGTTGAGGAGATGGGAAAAAGGAGAGAGGGAGTTGGGCCTCCGGAAACCGCACAAATTTTAGGGAAATGCAACGCAAGCGTTGCTTTACAACCGGTTTTCTGTGAGGCCGTGGTGTCGCACCGGCTCTCCGACGGTAAATCGTGTTAATCCTGTTTTGCGCGGTTGATCCATAACCACCCGTTTAAATATAGTTGAGCCATGTGAAAAGAATGCGGGTAAACAAACTCAAGGTTCAAAAACAAAACCCTTCTTTTGAGGGTCACTATATTTAGCTCATCAACATCAGGTTATAATTTCCTCACCTGGTCGCAGGCTCCGTGATGAAGATGAGAATTCCTAGCTATGAGGATATCAGGAGCATTTTCATAACTGGTCGGAGATGAGAACTGCTCCAATGGAATCAAGGCGAGCTCCAGCTTCTGCTGTTTACGATCCAAGAGTTGGACCCATACACTTGGAGAAAAGAAAGCGCAGAGAATTAAAAGAAGAAGTTATGTTGCAGTCAAATCTCTCAATCAGTCAAAGTAAATGTGTGTCAGAAAATAGTATAGTCTGTGGTCGATTGACGGCAATTGGCTTGTCTACTAATTTTTGCGTTTTTAGATAAAGAAATAGCATGTACAAAGGCGTGCTTAACTAAAAACTGAGTTGTCTTCCAGCAAACCTAGTAAAAGAGTATAATATAAAAAATAGCTAAAGGCCGTCAAATGTACCTCGTAAGTGAAAAGAATAAGAAGAAAAAAAGAAAAAACTAGGTAACCTTCACATTCTGTATACCTTCTTGTACACTAATCATATACCTACTTGTACATCAATCAATCAGTACAGCACACAGTATATATATATAAAACATACATATAATCTGTCTGATTATTATTGCTGTGAGAGAAAATGGTCCTTCATTCTCCTCCTTAACACGTTTAGAGAAGAGCTATTACGTATTGAGTGTGGTAGGGCATTTCAAAGTCTGCAGTAACATTATATAGATGAGACTAAATAATGGTTGGCAAACCAATATCTACCGCTCAATACAAGCGCTTGGGGAACAGGTGTATTAAACATCCACATTTTCAATCATCCACATTTTCAACCATCCACATTTACAACTATCCACATTTTCAACCATCCACATTTTCAACCATCCACATTTAGAACCATCCATATTTTCAACCGGGCACTATAGGACTGTATACATACTGTTAACACTTACCCTTTCGGAAATATAGGCATGAATGGCATGTAGATTTTGTTTTTCATTTAAATATACGGTTTTACTCACGTGTGTTATCCGGTACAGTGGCGGCTGGACGACTTACTCCTTGAGAAAGGTCTCCTGTCGGGACCGAAACTAGTCGGGCATCCCCGAAATACACGCGTGAGTAAAACTGTATACTTAAATAAATATGAATGTAACTCACGATACATATTTTTTTGCAAAGCATTGTCGCTTTGACACACCGTACCGATATATCTGTATCTGTATTTAAATATCTGGTTGCATACTTATGACACGAACAGCCATGAAGTCCACGCACTAAGATGGTCCAGTAGTTAGGGACGCTGACAGTTAAAAAGGAGGTCATGGACTCCATTCTACATGGGACGAACATTGGTGTGATCCAAATAGTTAGCAGGCAGTAGGGCGCAAATGACTAGACTGAGATGGAGATTTCCTGTCTAAAATAGACAGAAATTGTGGTCCCAAGCCTGCGAGTTAACTTTTTACACACACTCCCTAAAAAAAAGCTTATGAAAGGTTGAAACTTACTAACGTCCGTCTGGCGTCCACCCCACCCTGGCTAAGTACTCGAACCAAGGGAAAGTGTCTTTTAATGGTTGCCTTAACTCGTACCATCGGATATCAGTCACTTCCATTGCTCCATTTGTTACTTCAGCAGCTAAAAAATAAAAATAACATTCAGGGCAATTGCAACACAACTGTTACTTCACATATAAACTCAAGATGTTGTTACTCACAATGCTCTGCAGCCTCCTGATAATAGTCCAGTACAGTGGTCGGTGACGCCTTCTGTAGCCTGAATGTCACCATCTTTAGAGAAGACTTGGCGTTGGGTGTGCCGGCGCGAGGAAATCTGAATGACATATATAAATAAATAAGTTACAATAATGTTTACTTAAAAAAAAGAAAGGCTTTTTAAATTTTAATCATATCTCGTTGATAATAGAAAACAATTATTCATTTATATAGGTACTTACTTATTCCAATTTAATACCGTACAAAATAAATGGAGGTGTAAATTTCTATAGCGCGATTCAAGATTAGAATATTATATATAAAGAGTTGTTTTTACCTGAATTCTTCAACCTCCCCACTACTGCTTTGTGAAGATGGGAAGCTGAAGATCTTTACTTCGCTCTCGTCCACTTCTTCATATACTATCCTGTACACGTCATCTGAAATAACATACGTCACACTTATAACGTACCGAAAACATTATCAAAATATAGATTATAACACAATGGAAAAACTAAGATAATCCTTGGCAAAAAACTGATCAGGTCACTTCATCTCTTGACAAATGGCCCTTCAGGTACTAATAAACCAGCATCCCTGGCTGAGGTTAAGACTGACTTGTTAATCAAATTGGTAATGGATTCGATTCCAAAAAAAATTAATCGACAAAGCGTTGTCCTAGCTCTGGGAATTCTTTGTGTCCGTCATATGACTGTTCGTAAAGAGCGGGGGTCTTTACGAAGGAATAATTCAAGCAGTTTACCATAATGTAAAGTTCATTTTTTAACATACTATCATATATCATAGTGATAATGGTACGCTATTTTTTTTATTGTTTCGTGATACAATACTGGTACCGATTCTCGACTCATGAATTTATAACTTAACATTATGGAATGCATTCTACAACGCTTCAGCAACAATTGAGTTTTTTTTAAAGACAACTTCAGCACTTTACAAACATTCAAATGACGGGCACAAAGAAGACACAGAACAGCAATTTGAGGATTACACAAGGTGCTGTCCCGTATGGGTATCGAACCCAGTTCGCCATCCGTACAGCAATGATGATGACGATGAGTCAGGTATGTTTATACCACCATAGCCGTAATGTTATTAGTAGAGTACAATAGAGCCGTCGCATCTTATTCGGTATTGCAACTAAGAGACCGGACTGTTCTCTATTAGACAGTTTATACAGTCATTCAGACCCTACGTAAGTGGGACTTAGTTATGTTCATCAAAAGGTAGGGTTCGCTACGGCGGCCAGTCACCTGATGGTCGTGTTCCCGCGGCCTTCGGCAGCAGGTGCGAGAAAGGAACATGGTGGCGGTTTTAGCCAGTCAAGCGTGACACACCCCCTGACGATGACCCCGGCGTATGATAGTCCATGAGCATTACCCCACATAGTACCTCAAAACTAAGCCAGTAATGTACAGCAATATTGACCGTAATACTTATAGCAAGTAATATACAGTAAAATACGCACCATCAGCTTGAGGTTGCCACCAGAATCCTGTGTACCTAGAGAACTCCTCCTGCGTGACGTAACATGGAACACCAGCTTGACGAGGATCGTCTGCTAACCTGCAACGTAATACATCCCCGGGTTAACCATATTTCAGGCAAATAAAGACTCATTCATTTGCTAGTCAGAGGGCTTGGACTTCCGGCACCAGCCAGTTCGAGATATAGGTATGCGACCCTGCCTTTCTTGAGCTATTGCTGTTACTCCCCAACCCATCTGTGTAAGCAATATCCCTTCCCTTCGATTTCTATCCTCACCTGTCAACATATTCCAAATTATTAACTAAACCCTGCCGTTTATTACGTGAATGATACTAAAATTTAATCAGCAACATGTTGGAGTAACTTAAGCCTCTGCTTACACCTTCGAGTATAATGGAGTGAGTGTATGTATGTATGTCACTCATTTTTCTATATAAAAAATAATACGTGGGTCACACATTACTAATATTCTTGTTAAAACCCCAGCCACTCAATTAAATTCAAAGGTAAACAGAATCATGATTCCCGCAGTTTCAAATGTTTTTTGCTCCCTGCTCCGCGCTTAAGAGTCGCAGCGTAGAATTTTATGGCCTATAGCCTTACTCAGCAAACAGGCTATCTAAAGCAATAAGATTTTTTTCAAATCGAATCAGTGGTTGCCATTAGAGCGTTAACCCTGAGGCTCTGATGTAGCGGGCCCTTACTTAATTAAAAAAAATCTAAGATAATCGGTTTTACATTTAACCCGGCGATGTGTACAGTACGTATCATAGTTTTGGTGGAATTTTGACTACAATTTTGAATGTTTTGTTATTGATCATTATAATTTGAACCGCGATTATACTGGATATCCGTACCCTGGCAGGTAGTATGTTTGTTTAAAGAGTATAATAAAAATAATATTTAGTCTTACATAAAATAATGTATGAGTACATCATATTCTGTCTTATCCGGCGTGCAAATTTTGTAAATATATCAATTTAAAAATTTAAACAAATTTATTATAATACAAAATAAACTTATAATAAATTACAATGTCAATTAGGGTTCAGAAAATAAATTAAGATAGATGTAAAATTTAATTATGTTCAAGGAGTAATTTTACAATGGGTCATTTAGAAAGTCATTGATATTATAATAACATTTAGAATATCTTTTAATGATTTTCTTAGAAAGTTAGTGGTCATTATACATTATGATAATATATATTATGATACTGATACTTTAGTGGTAGAGCCATGCTTAGGCACGAATGGGCCGGCTCGACCGGTGCGATACCACGGCCTCACAGAAAAACGGTTGTGAAGTAACGCTTGCGTTACATTTCCCCGAAATGAGTGAGGTTTCCGGAGGCCCAATTCCCCCTTCCCCTCTTTTCTCTACCCTCATCTCCTTTCTCCTCTTACCCATCTCCTCATCCCTCCTCTCTTCTTTCCGCTCTATGCATCCCCCATCCCTCATCACCCTCAAAGGCGGGCAGCGCACTTGCGACTCTTGAGTTGCAAGTGTCCATGGATAGCGGTGTCAGTTACCATCAGGTGACCCGTCTGTTTGTCTGTCCCCCTATAGTATAAAAAAAATATATATATAATATATACTGGATTACAAAGAAAATTTAAAATTAAAAAAAAACAAAAGATACTAACCTCTCTGGCTCATGTCCTTTACAGGCGTAAGTCAATCTCGTAGGCCTCCGAAGGTGTCCCCCGGCGAGCCAGATATCCCCTCTAGCGGCGTGAGCTATCAGCTCCGGAGATCGAGGGCACATAGCCGGCGTTAGGGGCGCTCCGCCACCCGTGTTTAATGAACGGGGGACTAGGGGCGGAGACTGTAACAAGACAAAACTGTTATGAACCCAAACATAAATATGCTGCTACGGCTTCTCCCCATTCAGGGTAAGCAGAGACGGTAGAACGCAATTTGCCACGATCTTGACACCCAACTGCCATCTAGTCTCCTAGTGGTAGAGGCATGCTTAGGCACGAATGGGCCGGCTCGACCGGTGCGATACCACGGCCTCACAGAAAACCGGTTGTGAAGTAACGCTTACGTTGCATTTCCCCGAAATGAGTGAGGTTTCCGGAGGCCCAACTCCCCCTCTTCCCATTCCACTCCCCTTATCTCCCTCTCCTCTTTCCCATCTCCTCAACCTCTCTTCTTTACCCTCCCCGCATCCCTCATCACCCTCAAAGGTGGACAGTGCGTCTCGACTCTTAAGAGTTGCAGGTGTCCATGGACGGCGGATGTCCCGTCCGTTCGTCTGTCCCCCTATAGTATAAAAAAAAACTTTTACATTCATCAATTCTTTAATACACGCTTGTTGGGTACAGGTGTTTCTAATCTGGCCCTTTTTCTTTTCAGTAAACAAACAAGTAAAAATATATTTATATTATACAAATATATAAATTGCATTCTAATTGTTTGCAGTATTTACAACTTAATTATAATTTAATACTACTTTAATATATCTATAATCGTACCTTTTCCTTAATTTTGCTCACTCAACTCAGTAACGAACTATTCTTAATACAGGTTATGTAAGTAGTCTAGCTAGATACTATGGTAGGCTAAAATAAAAAAAAAAAAAAAAAAAGAACATCTATGACTGTATTGTAAAGGTTATAAATTATTACTATTATTAAAAGAAAAAAAACACACACTATGCCACTTCAACTGAGAAGGCGATACAAATAAATGAACGACAGAATTACCTGACTGATGCCTTCATCAGCTACAAATAACGAAGAGGCACATGGAAACATGATCCTGCCCGTTGATGGGTGGAGCTCGTAGGAGGCTATACCCCATGCTGCTACCCTTTGCCGTTCCCAAAGGAGCTGTTCCTCCCTGGACCATTTACCTGAAGTCACTCCGAGGGCTACATTAGATTCAATTAGCGGTTTCCAGTCTAATCTGCAAAGAAATAATAAAATACATATATTAAGTTGTAAATGTTTAAAAGAAAATCCCATAGAAGTCCTCAGTCCCGAAATAGAGACGTGACTACCTTTATATTTAAACCGACTTCAAAAAACAAGGTTCTAAATTTTGTTGTTCTTTATTTTATTTTTGTTACCATATAACTAGTTTAGGCCTCTTGAACCTCACTTACTCGGTTAACACAACGCAAGAATGAGGCCGTTGTATTAATCCTTCGTGCCACAGCATGCCTCTCCATGCATCTCTCCAGCATTGTTCATAAAAATAACAAAAATGAATTGTGCCCCTCTGTGTTAGGGTTATATAATAGTGTAACACATCAATGTCAGCCCTTATAAATACTAAACAGCTGAAGTATTACTGATAAGTTACGTGTTGTCAGATTCTTCTTATTGAGCAAGTCATTGAGTATTCAGTCAATAATAAGAATTACTCTCTCTACTCGTCTCTGGATGGTAAGTGACACCGTGAGATGTACAGTGAGTAGGACACTGGCAACTCAAGAGTTGTAAGTTCGCTGCCCACCTTTGAGACTGATGAGGGGTGGGGTGATGTGGGGAGGGGAAAGAGGAGATAAGAAAGAGGGAGGGGGTGAGGTGCTAGGAAAGGGGAGAGGAAGCTTTGGGCCTCTGGAAAGTTCATTAATTTCGAAATGACGAAATGCCACACAAGAATTGCTTCGCATCCGGTTTTCTGTGGAACCGCTATTGCACTTGTCGAGCCGGCCCATTCGTGAAAAAGCATGGCTCTCCCACGTTCAAAAATACATACATATAATTCGTACATTGCACCCAGACACAGAACAAATGATCATGTTTTTGTTGTATTTTTTTTTTTTTTTGGGTGGGAATTTAAACTAGAACGGCGGGCTTAGCTAGTCATGGTTACTTACCAATCTTTTAATCAATAAGATATATTAATTAAATACATTTAAGATTCCACAGATCAAAACGTCGAAATTTTTGCTCGAATTTATGTTTTTGAGTATTTTTTTCTTCCCAAGTTGGTTAAGGAATATGAAGGATTTTAAAAATGTGAAGCCAAGAAGTTGACCGGCCGCCGTAGTTTCTCGTTTATATTCACTTTTTTTTTTTACGTGGGGAAATCCTCCGACGTCCGGTGCGTCGTCTGCGGATGGAGAGGGTACTCGTGTTTTCCCTCTCCCTTTCCGCAGCCTCCTTCTGTGTCATAACAGTTTCACAGGAGGTGACCACTGCATCCCATGACCTCTCGCTCTCGACCATGGCGCGCACAAGCGCTGTGAGCGAGAGGTCAGTTCCTATCTCTGTTACTAAGGCACGGCGCGGCTCAACCAAGCAGTACACTCTTTTACCGTATGCCACGCCGTTTCTACCTCGCAGTTGACGCAGTGGTGGCACCGGGGGTCCGGCTCCCTGCGAACATCCCGCAGGTACTTCCCAAAACATCCGTGACCGGTAAGCACCTGCGTCACCCTATATGACAGGGAGCCGTGCCTCCGTTCGACCCAGTCGCTGAATACTGGCCGGATAGCCTAGATGGTGTTGAAGCCATATGACGGACGCAGTAGTCGCACCCGCCATTCCGCCACTAGGACCCCCCTCACTTCGTACCGACGCCTCTCGTACTCTCTAGGCGTCGGTTGATGTCCTCTATCACGCGCCTCTTCACGCCACTGATGTAGCGACGCGCGAGCCTTCGCCTCCAGGTCCCAGGGTAGTGATCCGGCCAGTAAGCACGCCGCTTCATAATAGATCGTGCGGTATCCTCTCACGACTCTGACGGCCATCGCCCGCTGCGGCATGCGCAGTATGGCTACGGTGGCTGCCGTCAGATGGTCGGCCCATACTGGGGCCCCGTAAAGGGCCATGGACCACCCCCGCCGGACCGACCACGACCGACCCCAACGTATAAGTGCCGACACGCCACACTCGGCCCCCTAAGATTGGGAAGCAGCGAAGACAGTGCGGCTGCAGTACTCATTAGCTTCGTCGACAGCTGGTTGAAATGTGGGCAGAAGTCCCATCGACTGTCAAGGACCAAACCCAAGTATTTGATAGTGTCCTTGACAGCCATCCACACCCCGCTGACGACGATGTGGAAGTCCAGCGGCCGCGGGTTTCGAGGACCGTGAAAAGCTATCGCCTCGGACTTTTCAAGGGCCACCTGTAGGCCGAGCCGCCGGATTCGATCTACAATTTGGGAGACTGCAGCCGCAGCAAGCAACGCTGCCTCACCATTTGTCGCCCCCCAGGCCGCGACCAAAGTGTCGTCTGCGTAACAGGTGATGTTCACGCCTGGGAGCAGCCCTCAACACCCAGTCATATCCGATGTTCCACAGGTGTGGTCCTAGCACCGACCCCTGTGGAACACCGCAAGATATCTCTCGACGGCCAATACCGTCCTTCCCCGCGTAGGTGACGCAACGCCCTGACAAGTAAGCCCCGACTATACGGCGGAGGTAAGAAGGCACCTGATGGTATCTTAGGGCCTCCATTATACATGACCAGGGTAGAGTGTTGAACGCGTTGGAGATATCCAACGAAACTGCAAGCAACACCCCGCCCCGGCAGACCGCTTCCTCCGGGAGAGTTCTCACGCGTTTAATCGCGCCAATAGTAGAGCGCCCACGCCGAAACCCGAACTGATGTTCATCCAGGTCCGGCCCAAACGTGGATAAGTGGCCGACAAGGCGGTTGGCAATGATCCTCTCAAAGAGTTCGGCCACCTCGTCGAGCAACACTATGGGCCGGTAGGCAGATGGTGAGTCCGTTGGGCGTCCCCCCTTTCGGAGCAGTACCAGCTTGCCGGTTTTCCAAATAGAAGGAAACCGGCCCTGCTCCATCGTTTATATTCACTGCTTCGCCCCTGAGGGTCCTGGCGTGATGAAAGCATTATAATATATATATATATATATGTATATATATCTAAAACATTTTCTTTTTTTATTTGATTAGTACTTCCTGAAATTGCAATGTAAAATAGCTCTGCCTATTTATAATTTTAGTATAGATAGTATTGGCCGATCACACAGAACATACACTGATCAATAGGGCAGGTCAGAAGTAGCAGACTCTGTCTGAATTTTATGAACAGTTAATGATACTAGAGGAAGCTCATGGTGTATGTAGGAATAGAAACAAATTTGACTGTTGACTGACACTGTTGTCTCTGTCTACCCCAAGAGTAGAAAGGTGTGAGCTTATATATATGTATATATGTAAAATTTCATTTTCATATTTTTTTTGTTTTATTTAAAAACCGACTGGACTTCGCGGTTTTTCTTATTCTTATTTTTAATTTTCAACCGACTTCAAAAAAGGACGAGGTTCTTAATTCGACTTTATATTTTTTTATGTTCGTTACCTCAGAACTTTCGACTGGGTAAACCAATTATGTAAATTTTTTTTTATTTGAAAGGCGGTGCTTCCCGTTTGGTCCAATTTCAATTTGGTCCAGTCTGACAATAGCATCCATGAGAAAACCATATAAGTATTAAATTTTATGATGGGAAGCATCAGCTTTTAAATAATAAAAAGAAAACATCAAAATCGGTTCACCCAGTCGAAAGATATGAGGTAACAAACATAAAAACAAATACCGTCGAATTGAACCTCCTCCTTTTTGAAGTCGGTTGAAAAGACAACAATAATAATCCCGCATGAATAATAATTCCTGTATCGCGTGGGACATTACAAACATTTATAAAACGAACAACGGCTCAAAGGCCGGCAACGCACTTGTGACTCTTGAGTTGCGGGTGTCCATGGGCGGCGGTAGTCACTTACCATCAGGTGACCCGTCTGCTCGTTTGCCCCCTATCGCATAAAAAAAAAAAAAAAAAAGAACACAAATAACATGAGACAACTAATTGTACATCACAAAAATTTCAAATATGTATGCCTCTTAAAAATAAGAGTGTAAATAATTAGTAAATCTAATTTACAATGCAAATCTGTCAATGACAATGACAAAGCATTCAGTAAATTTCACAAAATATGAAGCGTGAATGTGAAAGTAACACTTTCTTTTATGACAACTGACACTCTGGAATCATTCATAATGCCAATGTTATCATGAAAAACGTTTTATATTTTATTTTATTGGTGTTACGGTGGAGTTGAACAGGGTCATCCCTCTTTATACAGTATATATACAGTTATAGTGTATCTGGTTGATGGCAACAGGCTTGCCCTCTATACATTAGTGGGACATAATTCTAATTGGCAAAATCTAGGTGTTGCCATGAATGTACATATACAAACATACATGTAGGAATGAAGTTGAGTGGTATGGAATGCATGTAAACAATTGAAGAATGTGAGTGTATGAGACAGCTATGAGAGTGGAGAAAAGAGTAACTAATATAAGAAGAGAAATAAGAAAGAAAATAAAATCAAGTGTTTTAAGGAAACCAGTATCATATTATTTTCATAAAACAAGCTCACACTCCACTTATATAATAAAAATTGAAAAGTTCATTTAAATGTGGTAACCTCAGGAACTACTGATAGGATTTGAAAAATTATTTTCGCATTACTGAGGAATAAAATCATCACACTGTGACACATCACACTGTGACTTTTAGGAGTGGAGCAGTGAGTAAAAACAGAGGTGAAGATATGGGGAATGGCTAATAAGAACATAAATTGTTTCATAGAAAGATGAATTTACGAAAAGGTCTTATTTTAAAATATTTGAACACCAACTAAATAATATATGCATGTGATATAACTTGAAAAAAAAATTAAAATGTTCAAATTTTTTTTAGCATACATAATATCTCTTTAGATATTTCATAGTTGCATGTGTGTTATTGCTCTACTACTACTATGCTCCTTATGATTACATCATGATGTTTGAAAGCCTTTATTATTTCTTATTAGTTAGAGGACTTGGACTTCCGGCACTGGCCAGTTCGACTTATTGGTATGCGATTCTGACTTGCTGAAGCTATTGCTTACAGTCCCCAATCCATTTATATATGCAATATACCTTTCCTTCCTCTTCTGTCAAAAGTGCCCAAATGACAGCTACAGGCTTGCCCCCTATTATCCGAATGGGACTAAATCATTATCAGCAGAATGTATTATGTATTCCTCAATAATATATCTAGTAATACTATTTTTTTTATAAGATTTGAATGATACATTCAATTTTCAATGATTATTATTATTTTTTAATAAAAAAAAACTGCTAGATTAATATAAATACATAATGGTCATACTGTGCAAACCCCACTTTTAGATGGTTAAAAAATTATTAAATTATAAACAAACACTTCAAACTACTGCCAAAGAAAATAACTGTAATCATTAAAAGAAATCTGAGATCATCTAAAACAATTAATTTAATTAATCTGTATATTCTTAATTAAATACATATATAACAACATGTTCTCATGTCCTCTCTCATGTCTCTGTCTCTCTCATGTGCTGAGTAGACATGAAGATTTATAATATATCTTATATATCTATAATAATCTTCATATCTACTGAGCTTTAATTAATAACTCATTAATTAATGTATACATGTGTGTGTTTATGTAGTGAGATTATTTTAAGCAGTGTGGCTCTTGCTGGAGTAGAAATAGGACCACATAATTTCTTTTAAAATGATTACGGATTTGACAGACAGTATATATACAGTCAGTTGACAGGCCTGTTGGTCTAGTGGATAAGAACCCTGACTGCTGAACCAGAAATTGTTTATTTGTTTCAAATATGGGACATACATTGTGTTATCAACAAATAGTTGTCTAGGTGTTCTTTGTGTCCATTAGATGTTAGTAACAACAGTTTACAACTACACAGGAATGATTACTATACTAAACTTAACCAATATTAGATAAGTAAGCCTAAATTGATTTTTTTTTCATGCGATAGGGGGGCAAACGAGCAGACGGGTCACCTGGTGGTAAGTGATTACCGCCGCCCATGGACACCCGCAACTCAAGGGTCACAAGTGCGTTGCCGATGGTGGTGGTGTGGTGGTCAAGATGCCTCTGCTTACATAGGATGTTTGGTAACCGGCAAACTCAAGTAAATTCGCAAAAAGCTTCTAGAAGCAAACTTCATCCAGACCAGTCCATGGATACCTGCAACTTATGAGTCGCAAGTGCGATGCCCACCTTGATTGAGGGTGGGATTTTTGCGAGAAGTGAAAGAAAAGAGGGGGGATGAGGCGTTGCAAAAGAGAAGGGCAGGAGAATGCAACATCCCCGTTAATTCACAACAGGTTTTCAGTGAGGCTGTGTCGCACACTTCGAGCCAAACCATTTGTGCCTAAGCATGGCTCTACCAATATTAGTGGAATAGAATAAGGCCAAACTATCTCTTCCACAATGTGTCGTAAAAGATAACTGAGGGATCGGACTGTTATCGATCTGACAGTATGTATACAGTCATATAGTGCCCAGTTGACAGCAATAGGCTTGCCCCCATTATGTTAACTGTGTGAACTTAATTCTATTCAATGCGTGGGTATTTAATACACTTCTGCCTTCCCTGTATGGGATAGAGGCATGCCTGTATATATGTATGTATGTACTTAAAACAGTTGCAGAATATATTATGATTGTTATATGACAGCTTCTTCCCCAGAAAATGCTATAAGAGATGGAATCACTTTGTTTAATTGTAATATAACGAATATATATTTATTGTGTAAGACAATATGTATAATTTCTCTAGTGATATTGCCTTATATATTGCTATGTTGCTAGCCTTATAGAAAAACAAATCCAGGGCCTCATGAAGGTGCACCAAGAAATTACTGACATATAATACCAAAGCAACACAACTTTATAAAAGTAATAAAACAAGTGTCACTAAAAAGTTAGAACATTATAATAGCAGCTGGAAAAATATGGTTTATAGCATTTATTATTTAAGTAATCAACAATATTATAATTTATATACAAAATTTACTATGATTGTTACAAAACACAGTATAATTTGCATCCTAGATACACAATTACATGTCAGCATTGCAAACAGTAAACTTCTTTTTGTTCTTGTAGAGGGTATCATAGAAAATATAGTTGCTATGAGAATAGCTTGTTTGTATACATATTTTTAAAGTGTACGTTATGCCCTTAACCCCACAAGTTTATACAATAATCTGTAATAAACAAAGTTATCTAACAGCAAAAATTAATAACAATGAGATAAACCAAAACATTTTCAAATAAAAACAGAAATAATTTTATGAACATGAATCTTACTATAATTAAAACTATGCAGATTCTTGGCCACATTCCAACCTCTTGGCTGAATATGAACAACCTTTGCATAAAATGAAAAAAAGTTACCTGCAGGTGTTTGGCTGTGTTGAGGGTGTCACATCAGTATATAAAAGTGTTATCTCGTATCCAATTTGTGGGTTCCTTAAGAAATATATTCTCGTCTTCCCGTTGCTAAGTTTTCGAAAGCTTATAGCTAGGGGCACCATTGTAGAAAGACATGATAATTCTTTTCGTAAATCGTGAACTGCTTGTCTAACTTCCGCCCAGGAATACCGTTTCGAAGGAGGTCGGATGTATTCCCCGGACGCAGCTCCATCTCCCGCCCCTCTAATCTCCATAATATCGGTTTCCATTAATTTTTCCTTAACGAAAATCAATTTTTTTCCTTTCGTAAATTTTTATTCATGATGTAACAAAGAAAGGTATCTGTGTAGACACTGAAACGTTATTCGACTAATTTATTTATTATCCAAATAAAGATCTCATTATAATAAAGAAACGATATTGATTTAATTTTTGCTTCACTAAAAATAGGGCCAACGCACTCGTTTTTGACTTAGTTGTCTTTCCAAATGGTCGCTGACCGATTACTGTTTTACTACGGGTACAAAAATCCAATTCGTTTGCCTTGTGTACCGGAGTAAAACAGGAATATCATGTTCTAACACACTAAAATATCATTTACAAGAAAGAGAAGGCACACTTTATTGACATCACCTGTTTATGATTGACACCTATCAATTGGTTGGTAAAAGCGAGAAACTAGTGAGTTTTCGTGTGGCAGCATTTGTTCGGATACTACAACGACGAGAGCACAGAGGTTTTTGATATATGTATATATATAGACGAGAAGGAGTTACTGACTGGAGGATGTACATTACTAAAATCTTTAAAACTTAAATCAATTCACATTTAAAAACAAACCTTATAATTATTTTAGTTAAAAAAATTATCATCATATAATTTGACTTAATCATGAAATACATCCGAAATTAAAAATCTGTTTCTAGCCAACTTTCAGAGAGAAATGCAGGTGCCTTCGGAACATAATAGTTTATAAAATAATTATAAAGAGAACTAGAGTATAAATATTATAGGCAGTTAAAAAATGTTATAGTTGTCAATGTAATTTAAGTATTCCTCTCAGAACATAAAATTTCGTATTAAATTGGTAGGATTTTGAATTTTCTGTTCTTATTTCTATTACAGTCATAGTCATAACACAAAATTTTTCTTTTACATATTTAGCTTAACCTGCTATATACCTACATCAATTTTAAATGAAATGTTTATGTATAAAATAATATTGCGATATTAATCTATATCAAGAGAGAACAGGATATGACAACTAATTTTTTTAACTACTGCAGTTCCGGCAACGATTGCCGCCGAACTGTCAATTGCCAAAACATGTCGCATTAGTCGTCTCGTCGGCCTCTTGTTTTCTTTTCTAGTTTGCGGTCCGTGAAAATGGCTCTAGTGGTTAATATGATACGGACTTGTGGTGTATTAGTATATATTATATTTTATGTGTACGCTGTGGATAATGATAAGTCCAAACCTAGGATAATATCGTTAAAAACGGAGAGCAAAATATGCGATAAAAACAGTTGTAAATATTTACTAAATATGAATGGGGGTGAATTTCTCGGACATTATTCATGGAGATTAACCCATGTAGAAGCCCTAGAGGGTAGTAATTGTGACGTCATTTATCCTAATTACGTGTTGAAGGAGATATTTAATACGAAATGGGTAACACAACTTGAAATATTAGTGCCTGTTACAGATGCGAAATTATATTTTTGTTTGTATGTAAATGATGTGAAAAATAGTCCGTTCGGTGGAAAGTGGGTGCATCAAGGTCTTGAACACTTCTTAGATACAAAACGCGAAAATGCCGACGAATTGTAAGTATTTTTCAATATAACAAATTCCGCTTTACTATTAATTAAGCACGTACCGTAACTCTTTAATTCTTATAATTATTCAATCGTCCGTTTTATGTAGTATTACCTTTATCTTTTGTCTACAAAGATGTTTATTGTTCACAAGAAATTAAAAATAATACACAAGGAATATAAATAATAAAGAAAGAAAACTTATTACGTCTTTTAAACTACTGCCTTCATTGAAGATCACATGTCAGTCATAGAATCCCTTAGATTTTTAAATAAAAGCATAATTGGATTAAGGGCCCTATCTTCTGGGATCTTATAAAAATCTGTCTGAAAATCTTTTTCTATTAAAAGTAAAATAGCTTATTAACATTAATGAAAACTAAATTAAATAAATAAAGTGTCCAAGTTGCAGCACACATTTGTTTAAAGATATGTGTGCTACATAAAAAGGAATTAGGAAATATAATATAACGAATTTATATTTGTACCTATAAATTTCTAGTATTCTGCTTCCCTATCCAATTTTGACTTTTTACAAGCTTATTATTTAGCTTCATCTGTCCCGATGTTTATCACCAAATCTTGCAAATTAATTTGATTAGCTTCCCGGTTACCAATTCAGCTAAAATTTGGCATATATGTATAAATCGGGTGACAATACAACATTATCATGACATGGTGCTGATCTGATGGTGCTGAACTTTGCATTGAAACAACACAACCTCTTTGAGTTCTATATCTAATATTTATTTTGGTTCCCTTTTCCTCATGTGAATTACTGTTTGTCCCTGATATATTTTTAACTTTACATGCATACCCTCGGTGCAAGCAAATGCTGGGGTAAAGATTCTAGTAGGGGTACACAGAGGTGACAGCTCCCACAGCACGCATAGCACTCCACTAATGTGGTGGACACATTAGTTGAGTGCTATGCGTGGGTGCAGCAGCGTGCCGACCTCGTGTCAGCTATTGGTGTGGGTAGCCTCTGGCTGGAGACCATGGTTATTGCTATGGTCCAGTCCGGTCGAGAGTGCATGTGATTCTTCCGCTTCATACTGCGATGTGATGTTTGCAAAAGAAGCGGCGGAAAGAGAACGGGAGAGAGTTCTTATTTATCCGTCCCCGTCCCGCAGGGAAGCACAAGGCGCCGGAGAGTGCAAAATTACTTCCGGCCTCCATGAGCGCTGGCCTGAGGGCGACAGACTGGGCTATCTATCGCCCCAGGCCCGAGACGGTGGCAACCACTGATGATGACAACCAATGACAACAGTTCCCCACACCATATTGGGGTCGCCTTGCTCAAAAGGCGGCCAGGTTGGCTGGGGTACACAGGGACTTCCTTTCTAGGGTACACCTGAGGCCCCGGCCATAAGACACGTTGACGGAACACTGTGTGGTTTTAGTCGATTCGAGTCTGAAATACCACCTTACCTATTAGCCCTGATAAGGTACACACACTTGGGGCTCTCCACACAAAAAAAAAAAGGGTACACAGAGGTGTCTCAAGAAATCTGCATCACTCAATCACTAAATACAACTCAAAGAATCATATATCTATATTTTCTCCTCTAAATAGTAATATACCTATTTCTGTTATTACTAAGGGTTAAATGAGATCCTTGAGGATAAGATCGAGTAAACCCACGCCTGTCTCACGCCTATTCCCAACGACGGACTTATCTAACAATTCGATCGATTGTTTCACAAAAATGGCGAATTGTTGAGTTTTTTTTTTGTATAATAAATAAGCAAAAACAAGCGTATATTAGGAAAATATTTCTTTTGACCTTTTTCCATTTCTAGTAGTTCAAAATGAATGTTTTGAATCTGCTGAACTGAAAACAGCTGAAGGTATCCTTTCAAACTGAATTTCATTGAATCGAAGCGAGGACCCAACCGCGACAGCAATCAATTTAATTACTTAACAATAATATTTATTGAAATCGGTTCACGAATGATGAAAATATAGCTCAATATGTATTTTTCAGTTTAACAACTTTTTTTTAATGTGTAATATTTTCATTAATTTTAAAATGGATCAAACTGGAAGTATACCTACTTTCCTAAAGAAAAAAATAAATATAGATTATAATCGATATATAATAATCGATTTATAAATAATGAAGAAAACAACTGATTTGAGAAGCTCTTCCTTTTAAACACGGCTGGAAACTCACGGGAAAGCGACACAAGTCCTACGCGACAAAATATCCATTCCCATCACCTGGAAGATTGGCACTCCACCACTGTGCGCTTCTCCAGAAGCCTTTTGCCTCGCACAACCAGCTTATGGAACAAATTGTCGCCTGTCGTATTTCCGAACCGATACGACCTTCAAACCTTCAAGAAAAGAGCGTACTCCTACCTAAAAGGCCGGCAACGCACTTGTGACCCTTGAGTTGCGGGTGTCCATCGGCGGTGGTAGTCACTTACGATCAGGTGACCCGTCTGCTCGTTTGCCCCCTATCGCATAAAAAAAAAGAAAGCAAAATACGCAATATACTTTACTTGGGTGACATATTTAATAAATATACATATTTATTAAAAACTACTGAACGGATTTTGATGAAATTTCTATAGGTCCAATCGGAAAGTATATTCTTTCGCTATAAATATTTTTTTTTTTCAAATCGGTTGCTAAATTACTAGTAAAAAAACATTTCAAAAACAGTTACAAACACACCATCCGTAACTGTAGAGGTTTTATAATTTCCGTGCTCAATAGTTATAAGAATATTTTTGTGTAATCGTCGCCACACAGTCGCCGATATACACATTGACCTATATAGGGTGACTGAACTATTCTACCACCCCATCCCTGTACCACCTACCCCTACCACCGTGACCTTTTTATGGGGGGAACGACTTCGCATAGAATACGTGTCTGCGTAAAATTGACTGAAAATATTTGTTTGTTTTTTATAGTAGGTACTGACTAGTTTTTTAGTTAGCGTTCACTTATTTGTTGAACATAATAAAATGATTAGAGTAAAAGTGTCGGGAGTTATTAAATATTATTCATATTTACTTTATTATTATTCTCTTTATTCACATTATTCAACATACAAATTACATTTTTAAATATAAAATAAAAACAAAATATATTTAAAAATATAAAAAATAGTGCCCCACCGGTATCGGGTACAGGGACCGAGCTACCGGTGGTTAGGGCTCCAGAGACAGGAACCTCCTCACAATACGTGCCGTATCAAGAAGGACTGCCTTTTGCATTAGGCCCTTAACCCAGCTGTGTAACGTGAGCCTCTGCAGATGTTGGTCGAGGCTCTTGGCAATCAACCCATGAGCTGATATGACTATCGGCACAATGATTGCAGAACTCACATCCCAAATGTCGACCACCTCATGGGCTAAATCCAAATATTTTATTTGTTTATCTTTTTCTGCCTTTATTATTATTATTATTATATAGGCAGATGAACAGACGGGTCACCGGGGACGGGTAAGTGACATCCGCCGTCCATGGACACCTGCAAAAAAACCCATGTTTCTGGAATGTTTGTATGATGGATTGTATGGATGTGTGATGTATTTACTTATTTGTAATACATAATTAATATGAAAAGTAAATAACATATATAAAAATATATCCTGCATGCCTTCTGCTCATTCAATACCACATACATACATACTGTTACCCCTAATGGGTAGGCAGAATATACCTTTGCCACATTTTGCCAATAATTAGAATTTGCTTCCACAAACGTAATAGCAGTCAACGGGGCACTGCTTGACTGTATACATACTTTCTGATAGATTACAGTCCGATCGCTTGATCGCCTTTTACGACACCACCGGGAAGAGGTAGGATGGCCCTATTGTACTCCACCGTGAACCACACGGCATTATAGATTTAGTGCCTGAAAAGTAATTTTCCTTAGAAGCCGTTTATCCATAAATAGAGTCACAGTAGCCGGCAGTGCACATGTACTTTTCACGTGCGGTGCGCTCGAACCTCGTTATATGAAAAGTACTGGCTAAGTGCCAGTCTGTCGTACTTCATGTGCCATTAATAAATTATTTTGTGTAATAATATAAGGTATTGGAATAAAAAGTTTCGTGAGTTATATTCTAGATGTATATCCCCGAAATACACACATGAGTAAAACCGTATATTTAAATAAATAATATATAAGGTACTCAATTTTTCTTGCATATTTATATTAGTTCACTACTGCCTTTTTTATGGCATAGATGATCGCCCATGGACACCTCTAACTCAAGAGTTGTAAATGAGCCATTGATGCGGGAAGGAATAAGGAACCTCACTCCTGTCCCCTCACTCACTCGGTAAAACAATGCTAGCGATATTTGCCAACCGATTTTCTGTGACGAGGTGGTATTTAGTAAATTTCGTGCCTAACCATGGCTCTCCAAAGCACGGTCAAAATATCCCCGGAGAGTTGGACAGAAGCGTATTAAAGACCTTTCAATTATATGACTTAGTACTCAACCGATCACCATGAAATCTTACTTTTCACTAATATTATAAATGCGAAAGTTTTTTTTTTAAACTATAGGGGGATAGACGAACAGACGGAAAGTGATGGTAAGTGACAACCGCCATCCATGGACACCTGCAACTCAAGAGTCATAAGTGCGCTGCCTGCCTTGAGGGTGATAAGGGATGGGGAGATGCCTTGAGGGGAAAGAAGAGAGGGAGGATGAGGAGACCGGAAAGAAGATAGGGGGGGATGAGGAGAGGAAAGGGTATAGGGGGTGTTGGGCCTCAGGAAAACTCACTCATTTCGGGGAAATGCAACGCAAGCGTTACTTCACAACAGCTTTTCTGTGAAGCCGTGGTATCGCACAGGTCGAGCCGGCCCATTCGTGCCTAAGCATGGCTCTACCACTGTAAACAGTTGGGACACACACTGTTATAAGGGATGTTTTTAACCCATCACTTCCCAGTCATCAAAAACTTTCGATTTTTTTTATCAAATCTTTAAACTAAGTTCATAATACGCTAAGAAAAAATAATACGAACTACAAAAATAGTACTTTTAATGCTGAGTCAGCCTGTCCTATAAATATGACAGTGGGGACATGTGATCAGAAATAATAAAAGTAAACAATTATAAGAATATTAGCTGTATTTGAAAATTTGACCATTAACAGTTTTAAACATTTTTTTTTTTTTTTTATATTAGCCTACCATAGTGACACCACTTTGCCTGATGGAAAGCAATAGGTGGAGTCAAAGAGTGGTGGTCACCATCCTCATTGCATGTCTAGTCAATGCAGCGTGGTGACCCACACTATGGCGGCCTGGTGAGATGCTTTTTCACGCCCCGCTTAAAAGACCCGGGATGATAGTGGGAAGGAAACACGTGCGCTGGTAGAGAATTCCAGGCTTTTACCGATCGGCACAAGAAAGAAGAGCCAAACCGTTTAGTTCGGGTACGTATATTTTCGACGCACAAACGGTGACTCCTCAGGCCAGCACGTGTAGTCCTGTAGAGGAAGGGAGAAGGTGGGAAAGTTCTATTAACTTATTTTGTATGGTAAGGTATAAAACAATCACTGCAGAGTTTTTTCACATTTAGCGCAAAGAGTAAGAGGTTGTTTTTACAACCTTGTCCCTGGCAACGCCTCTATTTGTCCCTCTTCGTCATATAGTGACCAATATTGTCAAACCTGACAGGTTGTAAAATGCGTTCTGATGTACCTGGTGTAGGTTTGCTTGCCTTGCCTTCCGATTACTTCATCCAAGAATAACAACCAAGAATAATATTTTGAAAGATTACCACAAGTTTTTAAATTATGTTTTGTTTATGTTTTCATTTTTTATATATTTGGTAAAGGTCTAAGAATCAGTTTTATATAAATTGGAGTTGGCAAGTTTTTTACATTATGGTATATAAAATCAGAATATGATGCTTCTCTTTGAGGCAACAAAAATTATATTTTGATAAAATTACATTAAACTTACGGATACACTTTTTGCAGAAGAAAAAAAATATTTTATCAGAAAAACAGTGCAAGAATACGAACTTTGTAAGAAACAATAAAAATAAACGACCTAACATGTAAAATAAAAATGTTGAATATGGTGTCCTAAAAATAGGACAGTGGGGAGGAATGGGAAGTCAATCACTCCAGAAAAATTAAGTGATCTAGATAAAAACCGCATAGTCTAGAATAATTCTACATGGAATAAGTACTTTTCTCGGAAAATGTACAGTATTTTATTTTCGTTATGATATAGGGGGACAGATGAACAGACATGTTACCTGGTGGTAAGTGACAACCGCCGTTCATGGACACCTGCAACTCAAGAATCGCCTTTAATGCGGGGTAAGGGAGGGGGAGTTCTGTTAGGGGAAAAGCGAGGAAAGACTTTGACCTCCGAAAACGGTCGAGCCGGCCACGGCAAATATTAACTTATTATTTTAATTATTAGGGACTTCTACAAAGCACAAGAGAGCATTTTACGTTTTAACAGCCGTTTAAGGTCGTTTGCAGGTCGGTAGCATCCGTCAGTTACTTCAAGTCTCTAATGAGGTCTAAGTGGAATTACTCGGATGAGTATGAACACATTCGCTCGCCTTCACTACGTTCCGGGCAGGTCTTGCTAAAATATATTACGGTACGTCGAAACGAAAACCGGCCAAGTGCGACGCACGAAGGGTTCATCTATAAAAACGGCAAAAAAATATGAATTTTATTTGTATTTAATTATTTAATTTCAAAGAGAATATATAACTTACTATTCTGTGAATATTTCATGCGCGTACGTGTTGCCGTTATTAATATATTATTAAAGTTGAGATGCTTTTTGATTTAATATTTTACAGCAGTTTAAAAACACTCGTAAATTCCTTTGAGATGTTAAAAAATCTGTTCATATATACATATATATGCATATATTAAAACGGTGTGCTTCAATATACATTGCGTTTATGAGTATTGCTGTCCAAGGTTCGTCTGAACGTTAGATGCGAATAAAGAAATCTATAAAAATTTTACGACCTTCGCGTTAGTGTAGTCGCAGACGAATGCTCTGAAAATGTTTTCAGTTTCGAAACACTCAAGATAGTCATGCACAATCAAGGGCTTGACTCCACGGATTGCGAAATGATTTGAGACGTCACCTCGCCGCCACGCTGCCGCTTCGAGTGTTGTGGTTTCGATCCCCGCACTGGACAACACTTTGTATAACCCTCAAAGTTATTCTGACTGGGTGTTATTTGTGTCCGTTGTTGGATTTAATACTATTGCAGGAGTTGTATTTAATAAAAAAAATAGATCCGTTATCTATGAGAGAATATATTTATGAGTATATTGCACCTATTACGTTAGATGTACTAAATTATTGTTGATAGAAAATGGGCGTTTCAAACGCCTCTGCATTCCCCTTTCAGGATATAGGCGTGAGTGTACTTATGTATGTATGTATCTAGTAACTCCCAATGACTAGAAGTATAAAACACATATCTACTGATTTAAATATTAGTTGATAATGCCTTGAACCTTCACAATGGAAATTACTGATGCAATTAATTGCAACGTCTTGACAGGTTTAAACACAATACTCCATAAAATAGATGAGGAAAACTAGCCAATGATCCTTGAATTAAATGGTAGTGGAATTAAATGGTGGTGGTGGTATGGTCTGTTCATATTTATCCAGATTTATTGAAGTCCATAGCTATGTTTATGGTGTATCGAAAGTGCAAAGACTATGCCATCTTATGTAAGACAATCCAAAGAAGCGTCAGGATGGCCGGCGTGTACGATTATACAAATTTCTACGTGAACTTTTAAATATACCACCAATTCTTCAGACATCTCACACTCTCTTTGATCTCTAATTGAGCAGAGTTTGTACTAATGAAACCGGACTGCTGATATCAATTCCCGTTTCAGCCAGACCAGACCCAGAGTCGTTAGTTTTAAGTAGCGTGATGTTGATGTTTTATAGCCTATAGACTTCTACAATGAAGGGATTATGTCAAGAAATAAGTTTTTTTCATAACTACACTTTCAAACAAACAACTCTTAAGCTTTATAATATTATTATTATAGATACATTGTAGCGGCTAGCGGTTAACGCATCGGACTTGCGATCTAGTGGTTTCGGGTTCGTACCCCACCCAATTTACTATCGTCGTGAACCCACCCCTTAAACAAGCATTTAGCTTAGCTGGGGGGGGTTAACAAGAGTACTAGTAATGTGTGACCCATGTTGCTAGTATTATTGTTATGGATAAATTACAGCCAGACACAAGAAATTATCATCCTCATCACACAACCATTGGTTCTTGGTGTGAAGCGAACCCACGACTACGACAAGACTGACAAGGACTACTGACTATTAGACCAACATGCTAATATGTGTCTCTCTCCTTGGTTGCGTAGCGTTGCTTCACAACCTAATTCGAACTGTCTGGTGTCAAAGTCCGAACTCTATCTCTTTCTAGAATATTTCTCGTCAAGAGGTGCCGATCAGGATAAGTCCGTTTTATTTTGCTAGTATTTCTTTTTTTCCTGTTTCGGGGTGGGGGGGGGTTTACAAACATTCAATCAACGGAACTAAGTACACCCAGACTCGGGAGAACTATCCGTTCCGCAGTCAGGGTCACTAACTGCTATACACTGGCAATAAAAGCACATACTTTTAATTAAAAATATCTCTGTTATTACAAAACTTCATTCGCTGCAATCGCGTGCTGAAATGTAGCGTCATAACGTGTTTTCATTTCAGTTTTAACTACCCACTTCAAACATACTATAATTGGAGTACTAGTACTCAGTGCTATGTATATCTAGTAAACAAACAAGCGTTGTGAGTATTTTAATTTTATACTTTCATACACTACTCTTATTTCACCGACTCCGTTAGCAGAGGTGTCTGAAAAACCCATTTTTCCTAACCGGCATTTAGTCCCGCCTACGGCAAATAGTGGGCAAGCCTTCATCCATATCCACATATACTGTCTGATAGATAACAATCCGATCTCTTGTCACCTGATTTTTGCCTCGCACAACCAGCCTGTGGAACAAATTGTCGCTTGCCGTATTTCCGGACCGATACGAGCTTCAAACCTTCAAGAAAAGGTCGTACTGTTATATCCATACTATGCTAGCGTTACTGTTGTCCACACAGCTTTTATGCTGACTCCTCTTTATCAATCCCTTGCTCTGAGCAGTGACTGGGAGACGAGTCAGTCTGTTTTCATCCTCCGGTTTGCGCGGTTGCTAAAGGGTCCCAATCTTAATCGATCCCAAGGTTTTGAATTAAAGGTTTAGTGCCTCAAGGTCAGTGTTTCTTTTTTAAAAAGTGAACCTCGAAACCCCGTATAACATTTTGGTGGCAGCGGTGGGATCCGGAAATTTCCAGTGCCGGCAACCGTTAAATAGACTAGCACCGTATCCCTTCTTAAATCCAAATCTAGTGTTTAAATCCTTTATAACCAAATAAATAAAAGTGGTCCAGTGTACCTAGTGCTATCAGTGTAATCCTATAATACATAACTCCATACTCGCAGTAAAACTCTCACACGTCGTGTTCTATATGTGAACTTTACAATCGTTCTAGAAGAAGAGTACTGCATTTTATACAGAAGATATCCTACATCCCGAAATTGAAGTTACCCGAAGTCATCAAGTTTTTACAACGTGCAATTATTTCGTCTCTTCCCAGCGCGCATTAGCACCATCTTATCAATCGGAATGCTTGTGTTCGTCGTACTTGTTTCCGTCGCCCACACACTATCGTGAGTCTTTGGTCATTGTTTAGTCTAGAGCTAAGATACTAGTGATTCTCAAACTTTTATTTTCTTAGTAAACTCAATTGAAATATTGTAATTTTATTGAGTTTGAATTTTATATTATATTATGCCAAAAGTGTTAAAAGTAGAAGATAATAAATTACAATTAACCAAACCAGAACCTGAAAAAGTCACAACTGTAAACGAATCAGTGAAGTCACCCCTCTGTTCTCCCCGTGTTACTAGAAAAACCACTTCAACCCTAGCAATGACTGAAATCGAATTAAATACCTTATTTAAATTTATTAAATCATACGACGGTAAACGAGAAACACTTAATTCATTCTTAGTGAATTGCGACAATGCTTATGACCTCGCGTCAGAGACCCAAAGGCCTATCCTGTTGAAATTCATACTTAGCCAAGTAAACGGAAGGGCGGAAATTGCTTGCTCCATCAAGTAATTTATATCTTGGGAACAGCTTAAGGAGTTTTTAAAGACTCAATTCAGTGAACGAAATAATTATTCACATCTTACCGATCTCCAGGAGAGCAAGCAGAGTCCGCAAGAAATCGTTAGCCAGTAGTCATTACGCGTGGAGACCTACCTCTCACAACTCCTAACGGAGATATCCTTGTCTGACACTAAAGTAAAAGAATAACCCGGTCGTACCGCGGCCATGGAAGACCTTGCCCTTCATCATTTCCTCATGGGGTTACAACCCCGAATTTCGAATATTGTGAGATGTAGATCCCCAAAACTCTAAATGAAGCCATTAACTTAGCCGTCTCAGAAGAGCGCATTCAACAGACACTGTATAAGCGTCCACAAGTGGACCAAAAACAAAATAAACCTAAACCTTTTACGTCCAAATTTGATTCAACTTCGTATCCGTTCCAAAAATCACAAAACACTGTTTCCCAAAATTCTTCCAACGTCATCTGTCGTTATTGCAAAACACCTGGACATGACATATCTGTGTGCAAGGAAAGAGAATACAACAATAACCGCTACAAAATCCAACAAAACCCGGTAACTAACCGAGACCTAATGCCATTTAAGCGAGTGAATTTCCTCGAACAACCTGATGAACCCGTCGACGCAGATACCTCTGAACTAGCCGTTGATAATTTAAACAAATAAAAGTCTCGACTCGGTGTCGCGCGAGACCAGTCCTTAAAGTCGACTAGGGACCACACGAGTAACCAGCCCCAAATAAGCGCCCATTCCAATTCCATTTTCTTTAGGGACTACACGGGTAACCAGCCCCAAATAAGCGCCCATCCTAATACCGATTCCATTAGGGACCACATGGGTAACCAACCCCAAATAAGCGCCCATTCCATTACCAATCCTATTAGGGACCACACGGGTAATCTGCTCCAAATAAGCGCCCATTCCTGTAACAACTCCTATTCCAATTCAAAATCCAATTCCATTTCACAATCCAATTCCAATTCCATTTCAAAATCTAACTCTAATTGCACTTCCAAATACAATTCCCTTGAAACAAAAAAGTTATACGAAATAAACCTCGACACAACAAAAAGGTTGTTACCACACGTAATGTTGGGATCGCAAGTATCAGATGTCCCTCTATCCCTATTAGTAGACTCCGGTTCTGCCATTTGCCTTTTAAAAGAATCAAGTATCCGTAAATATCCAATCTTAGTTAAAGAACCAATCAAGCTGAAAGGCATAGAACCTGTGGACGAACCGACTTCGACAGAAGGCCATTTCCAGCTTAAGTTAAACCTAGCTAGAAATAAATCCACTTCATTCAAATTTCATGTTGTCAAAAATATTAGCTTACCTTACGACGCTATATTAGGTACCGATTTCTTAACTGCATTCGGCTGCAAAATCGACTACACCCACGACTCTTTGAAGATAGAGAATCTAGAAATTAAGCTGCATTTCTCTGAACCTTTTTATATTATCCCACCTCGCACGGAATCTGTCATTGAATGCTCAGTCCAAAAAACTAATCTTACAGAAGGTGTCATCACAGATCAATGCCTTTCAGACAACTTACTAATATCCAATTGTATTGTAATTAAAGTCAAAGATAACAATCGCGTTAATCTTACTGTTGCCAATATCTCTGAATATCCTGTGAATATTTAATCTAATTTGAAATAATACACTAATACACCCTTATATTCCAATGCATATCAACTAGTTAACGAACCCAAAACCACATGGACACGAACCAATGAGGTGATAGATCTGTTGAGATTCGGTTACCTGAATCGGGAAGAATCCGATGCCCTTATGGAACTCTGTAGCCAGATATCAGAAATCCTTGACCAATTAGGAAACAGCAAATATTTTTCAACATTAGATTTCACTTCCGGGTTTCATCAAATCTTAATATCCTCAGAGGACGCCCCTAAAACAGCTTTCTCTGTACCTCAAGGCCATTTCCAATTTAATAGAATGCCGTTTGGACTTAAGAATGCGCCCAGCACATTCCAAAAGCTAATGAATAACTGTCTCTCTGGCCTCCAAGGAACTAGATGTTTTGTTTATTTAGATGACATTGTCATATATTCCCATGACCTTACTTCCCAAATCAGGAATCTAAAAGCTGTCTTCGACCGTCTTCGCCAGTTTAATTTAAAATTACAACCAGAAAAATGTCAATTTCTCCGTAAGGAAGTTGTCTACTTAGGACACATCATTAGCGAAAATGGGGTTCAACCAAATCCAGAAAAAACAAAGGCTGTAACCGAATTTCCTATTCCAGAATCACCCAGAGACGTCAAATCGTTCTTGGGCCTAGTTTCCTACTATAGGAGGTTCATCTCTGACTTTGCCAAATTGGCCAAACCTCTTACATCCCTACTGAAAAAAGACCCGCTTTAAATGGCAGAATGAACAACAGCTTGCCTTCGAATCCCTGAAAACAAAACTTGTCTCTGCCCCAATCCTTGCATATCCAGATTTTACTCAACCGTTCCTTCTAACGTGCGATGCGTCTAACTACGCAATATCAGCAATTTTGTCCCAAGGTTCTGTTGGACAGGATCGCCCTATTGCATACGCATCAAGGACACTAAACAAGGCAGAATGCAACTACAGTGTCACTGAAAAGGAATGTCTTGCCATAGTTTTTGGCACAAAAACATTTAGTCCTTACGGTCACCGCTTTAAAATCCTCACTGATCACAAACCATTACAATGATTGTTCAATTGTAAGGATCCGGGATCCCGCCTAATTCGTTGGCGTTTGAAATTAGAAGAATTTGAATACGATATCCAATACAAGAAAGGTAAAATCAACTCTAACGCCGACGCTCTATCCAGATTCCCTGTTAACCCGGTTCAACTTGAAAACCATACAGAATCCACTCAAGAGTTAGACAGTGACTTAATAGATCCACTAATTTCTCCATCCTCCTTAACCTTAGATGACTTACCTTTACCTCATCCAGACCCGGAAAATATCGACATCAACCCAGAAAACGTGTTGCCACTACCCGAACTAGACTTACCATTTGGCGTCTCAGATTCCCAAAGATGCGAAACACCCCACGTACATGAAGAACCTCAAATTCTCGACACCCAACCTGACTACTCTCCTCAACCATCGACAAGCTCACACTCAAACTTAACAAGTGATGATTATAGTTCATTCCTGAAAGTAATAGCGGATAAAAACCGATCTTTTAATACTTACATAGAAGAACATAATGGAAGCCTAATTAAATGCCCACTAAAAGGCATCTTAGTGCCTACTTCTATTGACTTAGACGAATCTAACCCCTATATCCAAGATATTCTAAGTGATCCTAAAATTAATACTCTGGTATCTAATTCTGAAAAAGAACTCTTTTACTTCCTAAGGATAGAACGTAACAATAAAATAATCTACTTATTATTCACTAAGGTGCATCATTTCGACGAAGCCTCTTATCCTGAAATTTTTGTCACTTTAAGGTCGGTTAGAAACCAATTGATTATCCTTGAAGACACTACTGTAGTAGGTATATCAGACCTAAGAAACCCTTTCGAAAAACACTCATTTATTAGAATTTACAACATCCTTTCATACCTCTTTCACAACACCAATATTAAAATTGGACTTTATCATAATAACATTCTATACCCAACTCCATCCGAAATTAAGAAAATACTATCCGACAATCACGACATCCCCATCGCAGGTCATCTTGGTTCCAATCGAATGTATAATAGGATCAAGGAACTATATTACTGGAAAGGAATGCGGGGTGATATAGAATCCTACGTAAAACAATGTAAGTCCTGCCAAGAAAATAAAACACTCAGGAAAATAAATCGTGCCCCAATGACAATAACCAGCACATCAACAGAAGCTTTTCAAAGGATATCCCTTGATGTTGTCGGTCCCCTCCCAGAAGCTGGCCCTGCCAAACTAAAGTATATTTTAACCGTACAGGATGACCTCACTAAATTCTCTTCGGCATATCCTATCCGCAGCACCACAGCAGAAGAAACATCCGAATGCCTTTTTCATTATTTCTATCTTTGGCATCCCGAAAACAATCTTTACAGATAAGGCACCAATTTTACGGCAGACCTCTTCAAAAAGACTTGTGAGTTCCTGAAGATAAAAAACCTGTGGTCTTCCCCGTATCACCCACAAACACAAGGTTCCTTAGAACGTAGTCATTCTACTCTCAAGGAATACCTTAAATCCTATATCAACGAAGAACAGACTAATTGGCCCCGATACGTCTAAACAGCGATGCTTGTCTACAACTCAACCGTTCATTCCACTACTCATTACACACCTTATGAACTAACATTTGGAATCAAACCATTCATCCCTAACTCCATTTACAATGAAGCCTCAGGCGCAACTTATCCTGACTATGTCCGTATGTTACAAAATAGACTTAAATATTCAAAGTAAAAGGCCCTTGAATTTATAAGAAAGTCCAAAGAATCCTCCAAAAATTATTTTGACGCCCGTACTCGTCCAACTAGCTACAAGGTGGGCGATTACGTTTACGTAAAAAACCATTTAAGACTGCGTAAGGCACTCTCTCCTGTCTGGAAAGGGCCGTACAAAGTAGTAAAAATAAATGGTAACAATACACTTACCTTACTTATCAATCGACGCCACATCACGCATCATTACGACCAATTAAAACCCGGTGATGTCACTGCGGACATGTAAATGTAATATTAGTAGTAAGACCTAAACTAAAAATAACTAAAAGTAAAAGTACTTTAACTTAATAAAATATAATTAAAAATACGTATATATATAAATATATAAATAATTTAAGTTAATAATTACCTTAAAGTTAACATTAATTATTAATTACAGTCCAGTTCGAGGTCAACCCTCTCAAGATATCATCCAGCCGATCACAACAAGTTCTGGCATCTATTTTGACTACCTAGGTAAACTTAAAATTAATAATGTAAAACTAAAAATCTTGGTACCAATCGACATCACATTTCGGACCGCACATACAAAACATAGAATTTTCCCTAAATACCACAAGACACCTATGTAATCAAACTCGAATTATACAAGTTCACGTAGAATGCTACAACGTGTTACAACCACTGACAGCTCGATTCGAGGATATGAACAATGAATTCATGTCCATTTCACATCTAGTAGACCAGGGGTGCTCAAACTTGAACTGCTGGCGATCTACCTCAATATTTTTAGACTACTTACGATCGACTTGAGAGGCTACAAGTATGTGTGATGCAGGGTTGTCGTACATACACGATACACCCTACCTACCTAGGTAGGGTGTACCGTAGCATATATAGATATTAGCTTTCCGCACAATTTACATTATCTTAGTCAAGGTTTGGGTTAGGTTTACTTAAGTTCTTCTCTACAATATCAATGAAAAAACTCCTAGTTATTCAAAATTGCGAGTTTATTCGTTGTTACAAAACAAAAGAGTTACATATGGTGTTAAACTCAACTAAGGAGTGACTTTGGATCTTGAAGCGTGGCACTGCATGTCCTCAGCATACTTTTCATAAGATGGTGCGTAACCACTGAGTGCCAATCGCAAGCATGATGACATATGATCGTCAGTTAGTCGATTGCGATATTTTGACTTAATTATCTTCATTTCAGAAAATGCAGACTCGCACAAGTAAGTTGACCCAAACATTGCCGTCAGTTGAAGGGCGATTTGCCTTAGATTCGGATATTTATCTTCAGATATAAAACACCAGAAATTTGTATCAGATGCTGTAGCTTTGAAATGTATATCTGATATAATCTGCACCAACTCATTTTCAACAGAACATGAGTTCATATTAAACTGACTTGCTACTTCAGTGGTTAATTCCTCAATGTTTTTACATGAAAAAGGATAACTCATAAATGATGCTATATTTGCCAATTTACTGCAATCATAAAAACGCATTTCGAATTGTCCCAAAATATTTGATAATTCAGCCTCATACGTATCATAATTCAACTGAGGAATCCTTGCTTTCAAAGACGGAAAATGTTTCAGATCCTTTCTTTTCAGTTGATCTATCATAAGTTGCAATTTACTTTTGAATGCGTTTACTGCGCTAATCATCTCAATAATAGTTTTTCCTTTACCTTGAAGCTCCAAGTTAATGGTGTTTAAGTGCATTGTGATGTCAGTCAAAAATGCCAAATCAGTCAGCCATTATTCGTTTTTCAACATCTCAGTGTCATCACCTCTTTCGTCTAGAAAAGCTGTTATTTCGGGCAATAATTCTTGAAACCTTTCTAGGAATTTTCCGCGACTCAACCACCTGACGTCCGTGTGAAAAACTAAATCAGTGTGTTCAGCTGACTCCCTATCTTCCAACTGCAACTTAAAGAGCCGCCGTTGCAAGCTACGTGCACGGATGGAATTCACAATTTTTGTTGCAATGCCCATAATTTCCTCCATGTTTAAAACTTTTGAACACAAAACTTGTTGATGTATAATGCAATGGAATGAAAAAAATGAAGGGAATTCTTCATTAGCTCGACACAATGCCACAAAACCGTTCTTGTTTCCAGTCATTGCTAGTGCTCCATCGGTTGTAATGCACACTAATTTATATATTGGTAGCTTGTAGTTTTTTACAAAATTGATGAAAACGTCATATATATCTTCGCCACGGGTCTTCCCCTTCAGATGAATGATTGTCAAAAATTCTTCCTTAGCCAGCATGTCATTGAATACCATCCGAATAAAAATACACAGCTGGGCAGTGTCTGTCATATCGGTGGATTCGTCGAACTGTAAAGAAAAGTATGTACATTCCATGATATCATGTTTTAGTTTATCTGCGATGTCCTGACTCATGACTTCAATACGCCTTGTGACAGTCGGACGAGATAACTGAAGTTCTCTAATAGCAGACATGATTTCTGTTTTATTTTTAAAATCTCCAAATAAAGTCTCACCCGCTTCAATAAATGCTTCCTTCACAACCGATCCATCTTCGAATGGTTTCTTGTGTTTCGCCAATATATGAGATATTTTAAATGACGCGATCGTAGCAGCTTTTGATTGTTTGGCTGGTCTTGTGAACATGGTTTGTTCTTTTTTCAAACAAGATATCAAATTACTTACTTTTCGTTTTCTTAATTCACTCTGTGGCGGAAAATCCTTTTCATAGTTTTTATGAACCGTTTTATGATGCCTCTCTAAGTTACCACGCTTAGGTATTGCAACTGACGCACGACAAATAACACAAATGCACTTATCCTTCACCATACAAAAGAAAAATTCTTCCTCCCAATCGTTATTAAAATAATACGTTTTAGATTTCTTCACTGCACTCATTTCGCACTATTTAATAATAAACTTTGTATCGACGTAGTATCGCCTTCAAGTTACAATTCAGAATGACTCCAATTCCTGCAGGCGCAACATTTATATCGGCGTGAACGAAAGTCTCGAATGTTCCCGTCAAACGCGCCGCCCGAAATGGTCTAGTACAGTCTAGTCTAGAAACAACGCGGCTTTTCTTTGACAAGTACCGCGCGTTCCTTTGATAAAGCCGCCTTTTGCCGCAAGCAGTGTTATTACGTAATAAATTTTTGTAGTTTAGTTACCTACTTATTAAAAATTTTTTTCTTCTCAAGATCTACTCAAAAAGCACTCGCGATCGACTGGTCGCACAAGCTCTGTGATAACATGTTTCAATAACACCCTGAACAAAATAATAGACAATGAAATTAATTTAAACGGAGCTATTGATAAACTCTCTGTCAGAGTAAGAAACATCTCAGAAATTACGAATGGATTTCTAATATTTTCAAACGTTAACGAAATCTTAAATGCTCTAGAGACTTCCATACTTTACCTTATCCTTCCAACTAGAGGATATAGTTAACGCTATTCTATTTAGCGGTCAAAATTTATTGCATCCCTCAATTATTACCCCAACACAAATTTACAGAGAGCTTGCCAATAACTACCGGCAATTATCAAGTGACCTCGAGCTTCCTGTAACACTAGATATTAATTCTGTTCATTTTATTTTAAGTATTTCTAAGCTAGCGTGTTACTATATTAGTAATAAGTTAATGTTTGTTCTACAAGTGCCATTGGTAAATACCAGGGAATATGTACTGTTTCATAATATTGCTTTACCAATACCACATAACACCAAAGAACCAAATTCATTCAGTTTGATCATTCCGAATTCCAGATACATAGCAATGACCAAAGACAAATCTCATTATTGTGTTTTAGACGATTTAGAACATTGCAAAATTATAAGACCCGGAAATTATTATTTATTTATTTATTTATTTATATCTTTATTGTATACATACAAAATTACAAAGAGAAAAACAACTTATCGCTCACGGCGATCTCTTCCAGACAACCATGACACGGATTTTCGGCATTCAAAAATTTTTGGGTTGCTTACATACAAGTAACACACCTAATCCTCTACGTAAATGGTTAAAATATCATTTAGACAATTATAAACAAAAATAGCACCTACTCACTTTCACATTACACACATACATACATACATTCATACCCTACATATACATACATATATACAATTTATATTTATATACATACAATACATATACAATCTAAATATTATAATATGCTAAAAAGAGGATATAATATTTCTATATATCCATTTAATATATCATAATGACAAATAATGGTCCTTCACTAGCTTTTTAAAAACGGGCAAATTTTTTGCTTGTCGAATTGTCTCAGGCAAGTTGTTCCAAAGTCTTACAGCTTGCACAGTGAAAGACTTGTCTGCAAACTGAGTTGAGTGTTTCGGCATTTTCAGTATTAAATTCTCCGATGACCTCAGATTCCTGCAATGTGTGTTTTTTAAGAACTGAAAACGTTCTTTGAGATAAAGAGGTGTGTGAGGATGAAACAGAACACTGTATAGAAGAGAAACAATATGTAGATTCCGGCGAAAGCGTATTGGTAGCCACCTGAGCTTGGAACGAAAATCAGAAATATGATCATACTTGCGTAATCCAAATATGAATCTAATGCAGAGATTTTGAAGTCGCTCAAGTTTATTTAGTTGGTCTTCGGTGAGATCTAGATAGCTGACATCAGCATAGTCAAGGATAGGAAGTAGAAGAGATTGTGCAAGCGCAATTTTAGTGTTAATAGGAAGAAAATTCCTTAGCCTTCGCATAGATCCTGCTGCTGCAAACAATTTACGGCTAACTTCCCCAATCTGTGGGCCCCAGGATAGATAGCTATCCATATAGATCCCTAAGTTTTTAACTTTATCGCTATATGGAATGACCGAGCCGTTGCAACAAACATCTGGTATCTGCTCTAAGTCTATTGTACGTAGTAACCTGGAGCTACCCACGATCATTACTTGTGTTTTGTTTGGGTTTACATTTATTCCATATTCCGTGCTCCAGTTGCATATCTGCTGTAAATCTCTATTAATGACATCCACTGCCTGCGTTATACTGTCCGGGGTGGCTTGTGTGTAAATTTGGAGATCATCTGCATAAAGATGGTAGGAAGAAAGTAATTGTTTAGTGATTGAGTTAATAAAAATTGCAAAAAGTAACGGTGATAGCACGCCGCCCTGAGGTACACCTGCAGATGTTGTACGCCAAGAGGAGTAAACATAATCGATACAAGCACGCTGCTGGCGACCGTACAGGTAACTACGAAACCAGTCAATTGCCGATGGAGATATGTATGTTAAGTGAACACAATATACCTAGTAAGACATCAAAGTCAACGGTGTTAAAGGCATTGCTGAAGTCCAGCAAAGTGAAAACCGTTAACTTACCTTCGTCCATACGCTGGTAACTAAAGCTGTGGTGGTGCTATGACCTGGACGAAAACCAGATTGGAAAGGATTAAGGAAACAATTTCTCCTAAGAAATGAGCTTAGCTGAGAGTAAATGAGACGCTCGAGGACTTTGGAGAAGAAAGGAAGGATTGATATGGGGCGATAATCAGAGATCGAGGACGGATTGCGTTTTTTTGGGAGAGGAATAATTTGGGCCATTTTCCATGCAGATGGAAATGTATGGCTGGATATGGAATAATTAAAAATATGACAAATTATGGGAAGGATTACATCCAGGATAGGAAGTACCATGTTACGGCTGATGCCATCGCTTCCTACGGCATTAGAGGTTATTGATACTATGCTCTTCCTAACATCACATGCAGTAAATTGACTTAAAATAAATTGGGAACAGTCAGGAGTCGGCAGAGAAGAAAGATTATTCAGAGTTGTAGTCTTGATAGCTCCTCCATAGTTGGAGGAAGCAGAAAAATATGAAATTAGGGATTCGATATCAACATCTTTTGAAGCACAGGCAGGACGTGACTTGCCGATCCCCAGTGACTTGAGAAATTTCCAGACCTTAACTGGGTCACCATCTTCAACAGATTTGTGGATATGTCGGCGCTGAGCATTCCTACACATCTTGTTGCAGTGATTTCTAACAAATGTAAATTTTTCCCAGTTTGATGCTGTCGGTTTTTTTTTATATTTCGATTGAGCCCTTGCTTTCCTTTTCTGAACCTCCCTTATTTCCTCAGTAAGCCAGGGTGCAGGCAGATGTTTCACTTTAATTTGTCGCATCGGCGCATGTTTGTCGTACAAGCTTATCAGATTTTTGGTTAACAAATCAAGTTTTTCATCGACACATTGAGAATTAAAAACAGGAGTCCAGTCGATGTTTTCGATATCTCTGCAAAGATTTTTGACATTCATATCACGAAAATTCCGCTGCGAAATTATTTTAGATCTAGGTTTAGGAGTGCGAGTTAGATAGGAAAGAAAGAGAAGGTCGTGGTAGGAAAATGAATCTGCAGGGCATTGACCATGTTTGGCAACATGCTCCACAGAGGACACAAGGATTAGGTCTAAGAGAGATGGATTGCGGTGTGGGAGATTATGTGTAGGATTTAATGGAAGAATGGAGAGATTACTGGATTCAGTAACAGATCGAAGGTTGACAGAACGGGAATCATTTTTCAGTAAACAAGTGTTAAAGTCACATGGGTGACTTTAACACTTGTTATGGGACATAGTCATGGGACTATAATATGACTGTACGAAGGAGTTAGATTTTCTAACAGTATTTCGAATGAGGAAAAGTAGTCTACTCGTAAGGAGGGACTGTAAAATACACCGAGAAGTAGTTTTGTATTGTGAAGAACGATTTCAATCAATAAATGCTCGCCAGCATTTGTGAGTGGGGGCTGAGAAGACATATTCACTATGGAGAAGGGAATGTGAGATCGGATATATATGGCAACTCCACCGTCACGTCCACAGGTTCTATCATTCCTTACCAGCTGAAAGCCTGGCAACGAGTACGATACCGTGGACAGGCATGGCTTGAGCCACGATTCCGATACAAGAATTGCGTGGACATTCGTACAGTCGAAGGTTGTCAGCATATCAGAGAAATGTGCCGGAATGCTTTGGGCGTTCAAATGAACGACATTGAAATTCCTTGGAACATCAGAGAATTGATTCGAGATGGTATCTGCCAGTGAAGGTAGACTAGAGAAGCTGGCATCATCGCTGGATGCCGAAAAATATTCATCAGTGTCACTATGAAGCATGGTTGACATTATCAATATAATATATAAAAATATGGTTAAATTTAAACAATATGTTAATAAATACAATATAACTATTAATAAATGCTAAATGGCTCTTTTTGTGTATAATACCTTGCATATAATACCAGAATGTTCCAATTCATATAATCCGTCTGCCGGTTGTATGTTATTTACTTATATTATATTTTAGTGATTGAAAAGTTTTGCTGAACTGAAACATAATTAAAATATATATTTGTGATATTGAAAATGTGTATTCCACCGATGCAAAACTTACGTGGGAGAGTGAATTATTAGCGAAAGTGATCAATAAAAAACCGCCCCAGTGTGAAACTAAAACCTTTTTTGGGAAGTAGACATTTGGAATCACTTGATAAATAATAAGTGGATTTACATACAATCAGAAATCAACAAGATTTCTATTGATTGTCTAAATTTTAACCTGTACGAGACTACTATATTAAGTACTGGTATATCACACATCCCCAATGACTGTATTGGATATTGTAAAAGCACTACATTAATACCAAAATATGATGTTCTAAATGTTACTTCACCTATTAATTATATACCAGACTTTAATTTAATCAACGACTCTTGTTGTAACACTGTAGGATTAAGTAATGTAATGGAAGATGTGCCTCCTATTCACCTAAACGACATAGACTTAGATGATTTTAATAAAGAAAATAAAATCAAACTACATTTCTCGGGTAAACGTCAAAGAAAGCCGATCCAAACTTGTGTCTGAAATCGAAACTTCTTTATCAAAAGTTTCAGATTGGGGTCGACTTAACCTAGTCCAATTTAACCCCACGAAGACACAGGTTTGCGCGTTCACCGCTAAAAAGATGCCATTGGTCGTATCACCTCAATTTGAGAGCACTTCACTAACTGCATCAGCCAGTATCGGAATCCTTGGCGTCGATATATCAAGTGAAGTCCAGTTTCGCGGTCACTTAGAGAGTAAGGCCATATTAGCCTCGAAGAAGCTTGGTGTGCTAAACAGATCGAGACAGTATTTTACTCCGGCCCACCGCCTGCAACTTTATAAGGCGCAGGTTCGGCCGCACATGGAATACTGTTCTCATCTCTATGCAGGTGCACCCCAGTACCAACTTCTGCCTCTTGACCGCATTCAACGGAGAGCGACTCGCATCATCGACTGCCAAGATATTTCTGATCGACTTGACACCTTAGCGTTGCGTAGAGATGTAGCTTCACTCTGCATCCTCTATCGCTTGCATCATGGGGAGTGTTCAGAGGAATTGTTCGGACTTATACCGGCTGCTGGTTTCCGCCATCGTCCTACGCGACAAAATATCCATCCCCATCACCTGGACGATTGGCACTCCACCACTGTGCGCTTCTCGAGAAGCTTTTTGCCTCGCACAACCAGCTTATGGAACAAATTGTCGCCTGCCGTATTTCCGAACCGATACGACCTTCAAACCTTCAAGAAGAGAGCGTACCTCTACCTAAAAGGCCGGCAACGCACTTGTGACTCTTGAGTTGCGGGTGTCCAAGGGCGGCGGTAGTCACTTACCATCAGGTGACCCGTCTGCTCGTTTGCCCCCTATCGCATAAAAAAAAAATGATATTAAAAATCTACAATCCCCACACATTGTTAAATATGGGACACATTATTCTGTTACAGTAATTATTATTGTAATCCTTATGTTATTAGTTATAAGCTACTTGATCTTGAAAAAACATGCAAACCCGGCAGCAACCTACAATGTCAGTTTAAACCAGACTTTAGTAGATCACCTCAACCTATCCCAGCGACAATAACCATGACTGACAGACACGACTCCATGGAACACGTAGCCACGTCAGTTGCTCCCATTAGAACGAGAATCTAACAGAGACTTTGTCTAATCCAACCCCAAAGTCTCCTCTTAAAGGGGGAGGTGTTATATCCATACTATGCTAGCGTTACTGCTGTCCACACAGCTTTTATGCTGACTCTTCTTTATCAGTCCCTTGCTCTGAGCAGTGACTGGGAGGCGAGTCAGTCTGTTTTCATTATGCGCGGTTGCTAAAGGGTCCCAATCTTAATCGATCCCAAGGTTTTGAATTAAAGGTTTAGTGCCTCAAGGTCAGTGTTTCTTTTTGACAAAGTGAACCTCGAAACCCCGTATAACAGTACTCCTACCTGAAAGGCCGGCAACGCACTTGTCACTCTAGAGTTGCGGGGGTCGATGGGCGCCAGTAGACACTAACCATCAGGTGACCCGTCTGCTCGTTTGCCCCCTATCGCATAAAAAGAAACAACGCACTTGGTAAGAGACGGGGTTTCCAAATTCTATCGTACTCCATCGAGACCCACACAATTTTCTATTTGTTCCTATTTATTCCTCTTATCAATCGCTATCGAACGAAATTTACAACAGTGGTAGAGCCATGCTTAGGCATGAATGGGCCGGCTCGAGCGGTGCAATACCACGGCCTCACAGAAAAGCGGTTGTGAAGTAACGCGTGCATTTCCCCGAAATGAGTGAGGTTTCCGGAGGCCCACCTCCCCCTCTCCTCTTTCCTCACCCCTCATCCTCCTTCTCTTTCCTCTCCCCTCATCCTCATTTGCTTATAACCTAATCCTGTATTGAAGCGGAGACGAATAAAAAGTGTTATTTAAATTAGTGATGCTATTATTTAGTTGTAGTGAGACTATAGAATTGCATTTCTTTGTTATTTATAAGAAGAAGAAAATTATTATTATTATTTATACTATAGGGGGACAGACGAACATACGGGTCACCTGATGGTAAGTGACACCGCCGTTCATGGACACTTGCAACTCAAGAGTCGCAAGTGCGCTGCCCGCCTTTGAGGGTGATGAGGGATGGGGGATGCAGGGAGCGGAATGAAGAGAGGAGGGATGAGGAGATGGAAAAAAGGAGAAAGGAGATGAGGGGAGAGAAAAGGGGGAGGGGGAATTGGGCCTCCGGAAACCTCACTCAATTCGTAGAAATGCAATGCAAGCGTTACTTCACAACCGGTTTTCTGTGAGGCCGTGGTATCGCACCGGTCGAGCCGGCCCATTCGTGCCTAAGCATGGCTCTACCACTAGTAAAGTAGTAGTGTATGTTTAATACGCTTCTGCTTACCCCAAAAGTTAATAGCTCACGCTAATCTCCAGTGTATCTGTCACACGTCTTGACATTGTTTAGAGTTAATTATCACACTACGCGACTTCGACCTACATCTTACTACATTACATACATATTACACGGCTTTGTCTATTTACTAAGAATTCACGGAATAACATAAGGACAATGCGCGAGTTTTGCAAAACAGCAAAATATCATGGGTAAAAAATGCTTAGGCACGAATGTGCCGGCTCGACCGGTGCGATACCACGGCCTCACAGAAAACTATTTGTGAAGCAACGCTTGCGTTGAAGAAACTAGTGAGGTTTCTAAAAACAAAACCTCCCTCTTTCTAATCCCCTCATTATCCCGTACCCTCTGCTCTTTAACCTCCCTTCATTGCCCAATACCTCATCACCCTCAAAGGCGGGTAGAGCACTTGCGGCTCTTCAATTGCAAGAGACTATGGACGGGGGTTGTCACTTACCATCAGGTAACCCGTCTGTTTGGCGGTCCTCCTATATTATAAAAAAAAAAACAAGATTATTATAATTGACTTTTAAGAAGTAGATAACTGATAAATGGGAAAAATCTGTTTTCTTTATCCCTTATTTTTTCACCTAATAACTAACTATCTAACAGAGTTATAGTAAAGCAAACATTAAAAACAAAAAAAAAGAAACAACCATACCTAGTAGGTTACAAAAAGATATTTTCATTTGCCAATACTCAATATAGTATCGATTAGAATCAAATCAAATTAAAATATGAATAAGAATGTACTGTGGTCTACTCAATCAATTCGCTCGTCAATTGAGGTCAAAAGTGCTCGCAAACCACTCTAGACCCTCGTCTAAATTGATTCGTTTGCGACCTTTTCATGACATATTCCTACTACAAACTACATATGTGTGCTATAAATAATATCTATGAATGGGTTTGTTTGTTTACGTGGACAAAGTTGTGTTCATAATCTTGATTTGATTTCACATAGACATATATGTATTTGTGAAATTAAAGTATTTATGTATATTTATTATATACATATACATATGTTCACGCTTTAATAACTCAACAGATCATCAAGAAATTCTGCATAAACTCTGTGCGCTTACTTTGTGTACCTTTCTCCAGGAGCCCTTATCTAGAAAAGGTTATGCTTGGTTATTATCATCTCAGCCCATAGTAGGGAAGCTTCGCAAGGAGCGCTTTGTGCCAGACCCGATCGAAGGCCTTCGCCACGTCCAAACTAACGGCCAACGCTTCCCCCTTGGTCTCGATCGCCTGTGCCCACCGGTGAGTCAAGTATACGAGAAGATCACCAGCTGAACGACCCTGACGGAAGCCGTATTGTCGATCATTGAGGAGCTGGTGGTCTTCTAAGTACCGGAGGAGCTGGCAGTTAACAATGGATTCCATTATCTTGGAGAACAAGGAGGTGATGGCTATGGGTCTGTAGTTGGACGGATCCGAGCGATCTCCTTTTTTAGGGATTGGGTGCACTAGAGCTGTCTTCCATGAGTTCGGGACTTTCCGCATGTTTCTCAACACATCCCTTTATGTGTCAATTTTCCTATTCACTTATTAATCATGAAATTTATAGAACCGATAACACTCCTTCATACCTATTTTTGCTTGCCCACAGAACTCAAGAGCCTCTCACAGCCAGAAAATCCTCAGAATGGGATTTGTCCCATGATATAGACGTAAACTACCTCCAGAACACCCCAAGACTTACTAGAGAAGAAAAAAATGATATTGAAGTACTTTATAACGATAATTACGTACCCTTAAATAAAATTAAAAATTTAAACACCACTCTGATGTTTGGTGACGAAAAAATTGTTTCACAAAACTCTATTGAAAGATTCAAGAGAAATATTCCAGATAGTGTGTCGATTAAACTAGAAACTTCCACAGACTCTTATAGAAATACTACTAAAACGTTAGAAAGTGACTCCTTAGAGTTCGAACACCAGATAAGTAGAAGAACTCGGCAAGTCACACATGAAATGGAATTCACTAGTGTGAGAGCTGATCCCATAATTGTAAGCATAGAAGGGCTCAGGGTAGACGAGTCAGAAAAGGATCCCAAGATTACAGAAAATGGTATACCGAGCATCTTGGCTGACACCAGAGTAACTTTAAGGTATGTTAAAAATAGAAAATATTTTGTTTCAGGCGCATATTGGCCACAAAGGTAGATAGCTATTGTAAACATCTATAATTAATTAATGGAAACAGTTCCCTAAACCTTTGGACAAAAATCAAGTGCTTTTATGTAAGAGTTCACACTGTTATCACAAATGATGGTCGTTTTGATTTTTTTTTTCAATCATCTAACTTTCTATAAAATAATTTTCTTCGAGGTCTAAGGCTTCTATTGGTGACCTCGATGAACATAATTTTATAGAAAGCTAGAGCTTAGAGGCCTCGGTCCTCCCAGCACTTAGGCAAGAGGGCTCGGACCTCTCAGAAACAGCCTGTTCCATCAGTATAAGCAATATCTTTTTTACTTCCATTGCCTTTACAATACTCCCTATTTTCCCCTCTTCTATTCCTCTCTGTAATACGCTGGGCTCTAATTAAAAAAAAATACAAAAAACTGGGTGTTTTATACACCCCTTAGAGGACACATGCGCCTGTGTCTGTATGTATTATAAAAAATAGAATATGTCGGCACAGCAGGATAACTGATGGCTGTCGTTCTGACGGTATTAACTAAAACTGCAATTTTTATTTAAGTTTACAAAATTAAGGATTGATCGTGTGAGTCTTTGTCAACTGTATAAAGTAAAATATAATGCTGTAAAATACGGTGTTCTAGGTTATTCGGTAGCGGTCTGACATCGAGAACTGTGATAGCGTTCACACATGAGCTTCAGAATGTTGGACAACCGTGCAAGTTTCTTGTCAAAGGAGAGTATATGGTAAGACATATTAGTTAAGTATATGGTATATATATATATGTATTCATATTTATTTAAATAAACGGTTTTACTCACTTGTGTATTTCGGGGATGCCCGACTAGTTTCGGTCTCGACAGGAGACCTTTCTCATGGAGTAAGTCGTCCAGCCGCGACGGTACCGGACATCCACATGAGTTATGAATAAATGATTTCTTTTATCTTGGAAGTAAGTTTACAAAGGATGGCAAGCAAGGGAAACTCAGAGAACCCTTTAACGTGGGAGAGCCATGCTTCGGCACGTATGGGCTGGCTCGACCGGAGTATTACCACGACCTTGCAAAAAACCGGCTGTTAAACAATGTTTGCCTTGTGTGATCGAGGTGAGTGAGGTTACCGGAGGTCTACCTTTCCCTTCCCCTCTTTCCCCTCCTCCCTTTCCCCTACTCTAGAAGGCGGAAAACATTCATGTGACTCTTGATTTGCAAGTGTTCAGACGGTTCACCTGATGGTAATCAGGTGAACCGTCTGCTCGTTTGTCCCCCTATCCTATAAAAAAAAATGCACATCAGTCCTTCGTGAAGTCAGCACGTGTCGTTAAAAAGCCCGTCTGGCAGTTCATGATTGAGTACTGGCACCAACTTTGATGTAGGACAGCGAGAGTTGGGCAAATAAAACATCGTGGAAATCAGTTCACTCGGTATAAATTATGGGTAATATTAAATTGATTGACACTGTGTGAATGATGTAATTAAATATGGTGGGGGTTGAAATATTTTTTAAGGCTTCTGTGAGTAGGCGAGTTGGTGCGGGTACGCCCAGACAGACGTCTGCTGACCAGATCGGCAGTGTAACCAACGTGAAAGGACTGATGAATGTCGAAGAGACCAAAGTTGTATGTGAGGATCGTGGCTAATAGCGTTCTACCGTCACTTTCAATCCTGGACGGGAAAACTCGATGTTTTTACCCGACTGCGCTAAAAGGAGGATTTTATTTTTCGAATGTATGTATAGTTGTATGATGTTTCTTTGTCACGTCCTAGAGTCTAGATGGGTTTCATCATGTGAGGTCTCATTTGAATCGTCCTGACAGTGGGAATGATGACAGAAGATGTCCTTGTAAAACAGAACAGACAGAAAGTTAATTTATAAACTATTTAATGCAGTTTCAAAAAAGAAGGTTCTTTTTTCGACTCAATGTATTTTTGTATGTTAAGAGGTTTCTCCGCCAATGGAAGATATTTCAAAGTTTTAGTTTAAAAGTGGTAGAGCCATGCTTTGGCACGAATGGACTTCTCAACCGGTGCGATACCACGGTCTCACAGAAAACCGATTGTGAAGTAACGCTTGCGTTGCATTTCCCCGAAAGGAGTGAGGTTTCCGGAGGCCCAACTCCCCCTATCCGTTTCCTCTCCTCATCCCTCCTCTTTCCCATCTCTTTAGCCCCTCTCTTCTTTCCCCTCCCAGCATCCCCCATCCCTCAGCACCCTCAAAAGCCAGGCAGCGTACTTACGACTCTCGAGTTGCTGGAGTCTATGGACGGCGGTTGTCACTTACCATCAGGTGACCCGTCTGATCGTCTGTTCCCGTATAGTATAAAAAAAAATAAGATACGATGCAGATGATTTTAACAGTCACATTTTACGGTTTTACGTCTCTGTACATACATATTATTAGGTATGATTTGATCTCATATTGTGTCGTGGGACACCAGATAGGAACGAAGTTGCAATAATAATAACATTTTGGTAGGATTACAAATAAAAAAAAAAAAAGTCACCCGTAGACTATACATTAGACACTGTATAGCCATCATACACAGACTATACAAAAAAATATCATCCTTTTTTTTAACGTTACGGACGTTTTTTGCCGGCTAGGGTACTCCTCCGCAACGCCCCCATAAGGAATTTCGTTCCAAAAAAAAAAGTTTAAAAGGGTATACTAGGGTATGTATTTAAAGGCCGGCAACGCACTTGTGACTCTTGAGTTGCGGGTGTCCATGGGCTGCGGTAGTCACTTACCATCAGGTGACCCGTCTGCTCGTTTGCCCACTATCGCATAAAAAAAAACAATACGTACTCCTGCGGTGGTCCCATTGTAGCAAAATTAATATCTGTTCATGGGTTACCAAGAAAATTACGAATAAGTTTTATAGTTGCACGTTTTACAATTGAAAAGCAACTTACAACTGTTTTATAAGTCAATTATTAATAATTTTTATGTATCTATAGTAATGTGGACGAATCCAAAATTAAGTATTTTACATACATGTAACTCTTATTTACAAGGCATGACAGGGTATACTAAACTTATGGCGACGTGTTTTATTAATGGAATTGTAGCGTAGCTGCCAGCCTACCAGTAGCTACGAAAAGTTTGACTTATCTTTTACAGAAACAGTGATAGTGTTGACTTATCTGTCACTACTTTTCACTAACTAAAATTGTGTTGAAATTCTTTTATAAAAACCTATAGCTCTGCAGAGAACTGTTTTTATAAATCGAAGCTACACGCCGCATTACTCTTCATATATCATCACAATAATCTTCAAGTAACTTGTATTGCCACGCCGCGTGCTCGTGTCGAGACGCAAGCGCTCTAGTCCATTCACCGCTTATTCTGCAGAGTAAAAGAACGAGTTACGGAAGGGCACTTCTATATATAGCCTAAGCGTACCTCGTTTCTTGGAATTGCGACGATTGCGCCACCTTACAGAGGCATACGAAAAATGTACTGTTTCATGATTGGCAGAAATTCCGACTCTTCCATTGGCGAACATAATTAATGACAGTTTTTATTGTGTATATGCCTACCATAGTGACTCCACTTTGCCTGATGGAAAGCAATAAGTGGAGTCCAAGAGTGGTGGTCACTATCCTCATTGCATGTCTAGTAGATTCCTAATCAGCCTGCAGAAGAGACGTTCTTGTTCCATTTCGTGACTATGTCCCAAAATGGTTCAGTTAATCTTTTACGTAGACTACCACTACCATAAGTCAAACTCACGTGATACTCGTCAAAGCTGAGAAACTTGTTCGAGACAGACCCGTTGATTAAATGGTTAGTGATCGTGACTGCTGTGCCCGAGGTTTTGGATTCAATTACTAATCTAGACAAGTAACTGTGTGACAAGCTCGATTATTTATTTTTAATCTATGTGGCTATGTCTCTATAGTCACAGTTACGTAGTTGTGGTCAAGTATATTCCCGTTTACAGACACTGTAGGTCTGTATATATACTGAGCAATATATGACAGTCCGATCCGTTAGTCACCTTTACGACGCACACAGGAGAAGATTGGTGAGGTTGGAGGAGACTTCTATGTCGTAGTCATTTAAGCCTCGACAATCTATGTAAAGTTTTATAATTGTATAATTTGTGACACGTATAAATACTACTTATAGTTGCTTATTTACAGGTGAAGCAAGGATCTCTAGAAAGGAGAACAGCTTTATTCGATATCATCGCACCAGCCCCGGGTGTTGATGGAAAACTGTATGTATGTGCCAAGAACTTAAAAGCCGGTGTCGATGACCCATTTAAAGACGAAGAAAAATACCTCCATCAAGGCACAGAAAACTATAAAATGTTAGAATCCCATAAAAAAATGCTACCTCTATGGGCGACAATAATTTTAATATTGACATGTCTAACATTTTCCGCCTTATTTTCCGGACTAAATTTGGGTCTCATGTCGCTAGATCGCACTGAGCTAAAAATTATATCTAATACAGGAACAGAGAAGGAAAGAAAGTATGCCAGAGCAATCATGCCAGTAAGAGATCACGGGAATTACTTGTTATGTAGTATTCTTCTGGGTAATGTAGCTGTGAACTCAACTTTTACTATTCTTCTTGATGAGTTAACCTCTGGCCTGTTCGCGGTTATATTTTCGACTTTGGCGATCGTGTTGCTGGGTGAGATTACTCCGCAAGCGATATGTTCGCGACATGGTCTCATGGTAGGGGCCAAAAGCATTATGGTGACGAAGGTGAGTTTATGTATATAACTTGTATATTACTGTAATCAGAGTAATTTTGTTGAGTGAATGAGTTTTGTTTGAATTTTATTGCGTAAAGTGTAAGTGGGTGTGTCTTTAGCAGACAAAGCTTTCTATTGGCCTACTGGTCTAGTAGTGAGTGACGCTGACTGCTGAGCCCGAGGTCGTGAGTTTAATTCTCACACGGGACAATTATTTTTGTGAACCACAATTATTTGTTCCCAGTACACAAACACGATATTCTTTGGAGACAAAAAACATGTGGTAGTCTGACGGGGGATAGTACTCCATTTCCTATATGCGGAAAACGGTCATTAAAATTATTAAGGTTATTGAAACTTTTACTTGTTACCTTTTTTACAGACACCGCTCGTAAGAGTCGCAGAATTATGTTTTGTAGCATATAATATTTCCAACTAAATACTTTAATCAATACGAGAAGCAGCATATTTTTTTTATTTTTTTTTTATTTGGTGACAACTCCCGCACTAGGAATAATTCCTATGTCGCGGGGGACTTTACAAACATTCAAACAACGGACACAAAGAACACCCAGACTCAGAACAACAGTTTGAGGATTATACAAAGTGTTCTCCCGTGCGGGGATCGAACCCACAACACTCGGCGCGGCAGCGTATTTGCGAGGTGACCACTTTAACCGCTACGCCATGTCTGACAGTTTAAGAGATAAGTGCTTTTAAACAAAGAAACAAAGCTATTCATTTTTCTCTTAGGGTATAGTAGTAAATGCAGAGAGATGTAAGAGAGTGAGAGAAAAGAAACACATTTATCAAATTTAGCATAAGTACAGTTCATATGCTTGTTTTGATAGGCCGTGATGGCGCTGACGGCTCCTCTAGCGTTTCCAGTGAGTAAACTCCTGGACTATTTCCTGGGAGAAGAGATCGGAAGCGTTTACAACAGAGAAAGACTTAAAGAACTTGTCAAGGTTAGATCTTGTATACTAACAATATAAATTGAACTTTCACTGCAGGGACTTAGAGTACGATGACAGATCAACGTTAAACTGGCCGTGTGTACATTTTTATAGCCATTTTCATATAATTTTGGCCCGTACTCGAAGCTTGCTTCAATACAAATAATTCTCTTCACGTATTAATATATGTATATTTTACTAGCTGATGCTCGCGACTTCGTTTGAGTGTTAATTTGAATCATATATTTTTAACGGCCTCCAGTTTATACTCTATCTCTGTGCCAAATTACATCCTGATTCATTCAGCCGTTCTGACGTTCTGTAATATGATAGCAAGATTTCTGCTCCAGGTAACAACAGAAATGAATGATCTGGACAAAGATGAGGTGAACATCATATCTGGTGCTCTAGAGCTTCGTAAGAAGACGGTGTCAGACGTGATGACAAAGTTGGAAGATGTGTTCATGTTGCCCATCAGCTCGGTACTGGACTTTGAGACAATGTCTGAAATCATCAAGTCTGGTAAGCGCTTTGGAAAAGTTAAATTGTTAAAACAGATTTAGGAAAAGCCCAATTTTTAAGTACATCAACAAAATCATTTTATATAACATACGTAAACTCACGCCCGTATCCCCTATAAGGGGTGGGCGGCGGCGTAATTAACACCCAAATTTTGCCGAAAATAATTTAGTCCCATTAACGTAATAGAGGGCTTGGACCTCCCGGTACCACGGTGTACATAACATTAGTTGTAATTACATCATAAACCAGTACCAATACCAGAAACATCAGGAGTAAACTGTAATTCTCCATATCTTTATTGATCTCCCTCCATCCAGTAGCTCCCAGGAAGAGATCGAAAATCGCCATGAGGTCACAGAAACCCGGTTGTGAAGTAACGTGTGTTGCATTTCCCCGAAATCAGTGAGGTTTCCGGAAGCCCAAATCCCCCTCTCCTCTTTCCCATATCCTAATCCCCCGTCTCTTCTTTCCCCTACCCGCAATCCCCTATTCCTCATCATCCTCAAAGGCGGGCAGCGCACTTACGACTCTACAGTTGCAGGTGTCTATAGACAGTGGTTGTCACTTCCCATCAGGTGACCCGTCTGTTCCCCTATAGAATAAAAAAAAATCTAACCTTAAATAACGCGTTTCTCCCTTCGGGATAAGCAAACCGCCACTTGAACCTTCCCATCTTAACCATTTCATACAAGCCTGACGGTTTCGGCTACTTCTGACCTGTCCTTTCTTCATAACATGGCGATGTTCAAACTGAACTTCATCAGTGTAATATCATACACTGATGAAGTGGTCGTGGTCGAACCCTACTTTTGGAGTTACTGTCGAAGATAACAGTTGATTGGATTCCGATTGCAGGGCGCATCATCAGGGTGTTTGAGAAACACCAAACGAAAACAATTATGCAAAAAGATAAATTTTAGAAGGTCTTTTTAACTGATTTTAGAACAAAACTTATTGTTTTATTGATATGTTTCATAATCTTTATTTTTTTTATTAAAAATAATTTTACAAATTAGCCGTGTGGTTCTTGGTGGAGTAAAATAGGGACTGTCTGAGGGATCTGACAGAATATATAGTCATACAGTACCCGGATGACGGCTATAGGCTTGGCCAAACCCTCTCATCAAAACTACAGAACTAGACTGGTAGGTTATCCAAACCAGCAAGCTTACTCTCCAGCTACAGAACTGATGCAGTGATGACCACTTTTTCAGTAGTGGAGATGCCTTTTAACGAGAAACATCCCCACCCGACGACCCCATAGACCAAATCTGATCATAGTCGAATAGATTGTTTGCATGATAATTAAGAGTCGTTAAGAGGCTCAGTTGGATACAATATACATAGGTTAGGTAATGTGATATTATATTTATTTTTTCTTTTACGGGCCTAACCTAAAAATGAACATGGTCGTTACCACTTGGCCATTATATACTCTTTGGTCACAACGTCAATGACACGTCATATGGTTCCAGTATTTGTGTGTAATCTATGGCATTGCGTTTTTATTGCATAGTTTGCAACGAGTTAATAATTAGTTATAAATGTTATCATTGTTTTTGTTTTTTTTTTTATAATTAATATAAAAAAGCTCTGGTCTCTGTTACTTAAGTAGGACCAATTAGAGTTGACAAAAGGTGGGCGTTTAGCGGATCCGAGGTTGCGGGCAGGAGTTCTCTGCGCGCCTCCCTCAGGGAGTGATGGAGGGGAAAGGCATCATCCTTTTCCCTCTTCAAAACGAGACGGCTTCTGCTCCGGCGGATGGTCACGGCAGCAGATGCGAGAAACGAACACCGTGGTGGTTCCCACCTGAAAATCCCAGCGGAGAACAGTCCATGAGAATTTCCCACGATAAAAAGAAACACGCGTTTAAGATACCTATGTTTCCCCGTTTGGGGATATAAACATATCAGAGTTCTCGTTAAGCTGGTTGGTCTATTATGTTCTCTTATTCCATCAGGATACTCCAGGATCCCAGTCTACGAAGGAGGTCGTACCAATATCGTGACGGTGCTGTTCATCAAGGACCTGGCGTTCGTGGACCCTGACGACAACACTCCACTCCGCACCCTCTGCCAGTACTATCAAAACCCTTGCAACTTCGTCTTCGAAGATGTCACCCTGGATGTCATGTTTAGGCAGTTCAAAGATGGTAAATTTGATATTTGTTTTTCGATAAGTACCTATGTATAAACAACAACATTTTTGTTTGCACTTATTACTAGTATTCTCGTTAAACCCCAAGCTAAGCTAAAATCCTTAAACCCACGGTAGGTGGGTTCATGACGATAGTGCACTGGATCGCGTGTGAACCCGCAATCACTAGATCGCAAGTAGCCATACGTTGCGGCGGCTCATTGCTTAGATTGATTTAGCGGATCACCCATGAAAGCGCAAGAGACAGACAGGATTTCTTTGGCGTTTATTACTTGCTTCAGCCATCGGATTTGCCCACGTAGCATGTCGAGAAACGCAGCACATGTCCTTTCCCAGGGGGCGAAGTATCACATGCCAAATTTTAAAAAATCTGTTGTGCCATGATTCAGTAGAAAGGTCACAGACAAGTATATAAACATTTATTCTTTAAATATTTAACACTATGCACAAAAAGTTACAAATCCTGAACGATTCTTCCAGTCACCTTAGGGTGTTGCAGAATAGATGAATTCTGAATAGATGGATAAATGAATAAATAGAAAAGATGCACTATAGATAGAATCATGTTATAGGCAACTTATAAAACCTTCATCACCTAATGTACTTCATCCTCAGGCCACAAAGGACACATGGCGTTCGTTCACCGAATAAACAATGAAGGTGAAGGAGATCCCTTCTACGAGACCATTGGCCTAGTTACTCTAGAAGACGTCATAGAAGAACTGATACAAGCTGAAATTGTGGACGAAACCGACGTATTTTGTAAGTATTAGGGTGTTCTGCAGTAGCGACATACTAAGGTATACGAGCAGACGGGTCACCTGATGGGTTTGGAGGTCCCCCCTCCGGCCCATATATGATTGAAGCAAGCTCTCCAACGTTAAACATAAAAAAAGCTTTACATCACAACCGGTTCTATGTGAGGCCGTGGTGTCGCATCGGTCGAGCCAGCCCATTCGTTCAAAAATTTGAGGGTACTTTCAAGTAAAAAAATTATAATGTATAAATATTCTCCATTATACAAATTTCGCCTGTACTATATTATACCTACTGTTACTATACAATACAATAGTATTCCTAATATTATTGGCTTTCTATCTTTTCTCCTTATAAATTCCAGATGTATACTAAAGTGTTTGTAATGTCCAACAGTGGACAACCGGTCGAAGCGTCGCCGCAATAAGCCGCAGAACAAACTCCAAGATTTCGCGGCTTTCGCTGAACGTCACGAGAACCAAAGAATACATATATCTCCGCAACTCACATTTGCCACTTTCCAATTTTTAAGCACCAGTAAGTATTTCTTTAGGCAATAGAAAGTATTTCTATAAGCACTAGTAAGTATTGCATTACCCAAATTGATTGATTGAAGTAAGCAATTCTCTAAGGGAATATGATATATATATACAGTCGTGGTCAACTAATTAAGGACATTCAAGATAGTGGACAGCAATAACCGGCTATGTACATATAAATATAAAACCCTGTTGATTTCTCAGTAACTATTATTTGCATAATTTGATCCGATTATTATACTATAAATGGCTGTAAATAAAAGATTAAATAAATATAAAAAAGTGTTTAATATCAAAGGTTAACCATGTATTCAATTTAAGGTACAATTCTGTAGCTGGACATTTAATTAAGAACAGTAAAGTAAAATGAAAAATAGAGTTAAACAGAACTAATAATCTGCAGTATTTTAATTTCTTTAACAACTTCATTTTATTACGGGTAAAATCAGTACCCAGTAGCAAAACCTTTGTTAGTAATTACCGCTTGACACCGATGTGGCATAGACATTATCAGTTTCTGACATATTTCAACAGGAATGTTTGCCCATGCCTCACAAAAAGCTTCATTAAGTTCATCTAAAGTTGTGGTACGATAAATGGCAACTTTTTTCTTAATTTCGTGCCAAAGGTGCTCGATTGGGTTGAGGTCGGGGCTATTTGCTGGCCAATCTAGCACTGATACCGACTGTCTGTTAAGAAACGACTTGACTGAACGGGCTGTATGTTTTGGGTCGTTATCATGCTGAAAAGTCCATATAATAGGAAGATCTTCCTCAGCATAGGGAGCATAGTTTCTTCTAATATTGCCTTGTATTGATGTTGGTCTAAGTTACCCTGAACTTTCCTCACAGGTCCCACTCCACGTCCAGAAAGTGATCCCCACATTTTAATGTTTCCTCCGCCATGTTTCACCTGCTTTTTTGTGAATCTTGGATTCATTTCCGCTTTTACAGGACGCCGTACGTATTGCCTTCCATCTGAAGAAATCAAATTAACCTTGGTCTCGTCAGAGAATAATACATGTTGCCATTGGTCGTAGGTCCAATGTCCATACTTACGTGCAAACGCCAAACGTGCATTTCTATGCTCTTTCTTTAACAACGGTACTTTGCGAGCCACTCTTCCGAACAACCCTGCTTCTACCAGACGTCGTCGAACTGTCCTCGCTGATACACTGACTCTTTCGTCTGCCCCAAACACTTCATGTTTAATTAAAATAGAGCCTAGAAACGGATCTTTCTTAGCTAACCTGGTTATCATTCTATCGTCTTGCGGAGTTGTTTTTCTCGATCTTTTTTTTCTGGGCACATTTAAAGTTGTGTTATTGCGCCTGAAATGTTGCACTGCATTGCATACCATAGTTTTTGAACAATTTAAATATCCTGCTATCCTTCGGCATGACCAACCACGCTCGACAAACTTCATGATAATTTTTCGTAGTGTTGCATCGCAACTTTTATTTTTGCCCATTGTTCTTCAAAATAACTCTCAAAACTTGAAATTACAAATCTAGATTGCCGCCAAAACTACCACAAAGAATAGGAGAAGAAAGAAAATAATAATTGAGATTCAGACTTTGAAACTAGAACGCAATATCTCAGTGTCCCTAATTAAATGGCCAGCCAGCATTTATTGAACAAATAGCACTGTGATCATCTATCAGCTATACTGTAAAGAGGTTTAATGTTTAAGAAGTTGTTATTGTTTGTATAATTAGGCACATAAATGACTAATTATACTTACATGTAAAAGATGTGGAATATTGTTTAGACTCGTTGGAAAATAAAAAATAAATTCACAATTTGGATTAACTAGAGAGTGTCCCTAATTAGTTGACCACGACTGTATATATATATTTAGATTCAGAATTAGAATTTTATTAAAAATAAAATACAAAATTTAACAGGAAAACAGTCAATTACTTATTTTATAATTTTAATCAAAATAAAAATCGACACAAAGATTTACGTAACCAAACACTGCGAACTTCAATAATTACATTTAATTAAATGCCGTGCCGTGGCCTTAATAACGACCAACGCTGATTATCCCAAGACGTCCGTACACTTCGAGAACCAGCGAGCAAGTGAATTGTTCGTTTCCAAGCGCTTTCCTTATATAGCCCACCGCACTGTGTTAATGACGGTATCTGGAGATTCCTTACAATATATATATAAGTTTGATATATGGTGATGACTTGGGGGATGATGAGTATGGTGAGAGTATATATGTTCTTTTTTTTATGTAAAATCTTTTTTTGTATGTTAGGCACGAGTGGGCCAGTTCGACTCGAGTCTCGACCCGACTCGGCCTCTCTAAAAAGCGATAGATAACCAAGGTTTGCATTGTAGTGCCGAATGAGTGAGGGTACCGGAGGCCTAACTCCCCCTCTCCTGTTTCCCCTCCCCTCACTTTTGTGACACTATCGTGAACATAATTATATGGATTTATAATTAATTCCTTAATTTTTTATAGGTGTTGATGCTTTCAAACCAGATACAGTCTCAGAAACTGTACTCCGACGCCTTCTGAAGCAAGATGTCATTCATCACATAAAATTGAAAGGGAAGACGAAAAAGGACCCAACCACTTACGTGTTTCAGCAGGGGAAGCCAGTAAGATAGTGTATTAAGTGACTAGTTGTTGTCCGCGACCTTGTTAACATTTTTAACCGTCTTCATAAAAGGAGGAAGTTCTATGTTCAACTTCATCTATTTTTTTTATTTGTAATACTCGATTTCTCCGCCAACTATTTATAGTGGTCCCATTGTAACTGAGTTAGCATAAGAAGATGGGATTTCAGGGATATATTAACTAGTGGTAGAGCCATGCTTAGGCACGAATGGGCCGGCTCGACCGGTGCGATACTACGGCCTCATAGAAAACCGGTTGTGTAGAAATGCTTGCGTTGCATTTTCCCGAAATTAGTGAAGTTTCCTGAGGCCACTACCACTCTCCTCTTATCCCTCCTTTTCTTCCTCTTTCCCATCCCTCCTCTCTTCTTTCTCCTCCCCGCACCCCCCTTCCCTCATTGCCTTCAAAGGCGGAAAGCGCACTTACGACTCTTGAGTTGCAGGTGTCCATGGACGGCGATTGTCACTTACCATCAGGTGACCCGTCTGTTCGTATGTCCCCTTATAATATAAAAAATAAAATTGCGGGTGCTCTGTAGACTATGTTTACCCTATAATATCTGTGTCCATAATAGTATATTATGTGAGAGCGTATCCTTGATCCCCGATTCCTTTGCTTGTTGTATGAACCGTTTTACAGTCATCGAAAAATGTCATAACGTATTTGGCGCAATAACCTACTGTTACTATGTTTGAAACACAATGGAAATTGTTTATCAAATAAATTAATACGACTATGGTGACAGATAATACTTATGTAGCATTGTTTTGTACACAATTGTTCTATTTCCAGGTGGACTATTTCGTGTTGATCCTGGAAGGGCGTGTGGAGGTGACGGTGGGGCGGGAGAACCTGGTGTTCGAGGCTGGACCCTTTACCTACTTCGGGGTGCAGGCGCTTACGCAGAACGTTGGTGTCGGTGAGTTTGTCTAAATAGTCCATGTAATTCCCCAGGATTTTATGTATCCATATACCAAATTTAACCAAAATCGGTGTAGCTATAGTCTTTCTGAAAGAGAGACTGCACGAATACAGTTACATGGTATGCTTACAGTGGTAGAGCCATGCTTGCTTAAGCACGAATGGGCCGGCTCGACCGGTGCGATACCACGGCCTCACAGAAAACCGGTTGTGAAGTAACGCTTGCGTTGCATTTCCCCGAAATGAGTGAGGTCTCCGGAGGCCCAAAACCCCCCACCCCCCTAATGATAGCGCTGTTAACGAAAAGGATACCCCAGGGGGGTACCAGCGCTAACGTTGGAGAATCCCCCCCTGGACGTCCACCCTCAGTACGGATTATGCCTGAGCGTGGACGCCCAGGCTGCCCCTCGTACTCTGGGGGGGGCTCAACTGCGCTCTCAAAATCTGCTCGGGGCAAGAGAAGGCACACCATGGCACCCCCTGTCACGTTTACCGTGGATTTTTGTAACATCAGGGGCTTACATTCGAACCTCGACACTGTCCACCACCACCTTGAGACAGCAAAGCCGGCCTTGCTCTTTTTAACCGAGACGCAGATATCATCTCCAGCGGACACATCCTACCTCTGCTACCCTGGGTACGGACTGGAACACTCCTTTGTTCCTAAGGCTGGTGTATGCGTGTACGTTAGAGATGATATCACTTCTCGCCGCCTCGGCAATCTTGAAGGTAGGGACCTCTCCATCTTATGGCTACGTGTAGACTGCGACGACCATCCCCGCATCTACCTATGCCTCTACAGGTCCCATAGCGGTGATGCCGAAACGGACCGACTCATCGACCACGTCCAAATGGCTACAGACTCAGTGCTCCAGCAGGTCCCATCCGCAGAGATCGTGATTCTTGGCGACTTTAACGCCCATCACGCCGAATGGCTTGGTTCGCGCAAAACCGATCATGCGGGAAGATCTGTTCTCGATTTCGCCTTGGCATATGGCTTGACGCAGCTGGTAGCAACGCCTACGCGAATCCCAGATGCAGAAAGCCACGTGCCTTCACTGTTGGATCTTCTGCTGACCTCACATCCTGACGGCTACAAAGTATCCGTTGAGGCCCCTCTTGGCTCTTCGGACCATTGCCTGATTAGGAGTATAGTGCCACTCGTTCACTCGCTGCGGCCGCGAGTTACAGGCAGTCGCCGCGTATGGCACTATAGGTCAGCAGACTGGGATGGAATGCGAACATTCTTTGCATCCTACCCATGGAGGCAGGTTTGCTTCTCGCCGGATGATCCCAATGTCGTTGCTGACTCTGTCGCGGATGTTGTGCTTCAGGGTATGGAACTTTTCATTCCATTCTCCCTGATTCCCACAGGTGGCAAGTCCCAGCCTTGGTTTGGTCGAACCTGCAAAGCGGCGTCCCGCCGAAAGCAGGAATGTTACCAAGCATGGGCTAATGCAGCGACAGCACGGGATGAAAAGACCAGCACATTAAAGAAGCAATTTAACTTTGCCTCCAGGTCCCTCAAAAGAGTAATTGCTGGGGCGAAGTCGGCTCACATCGGCAGAATTGGCGAGAGACTAGTTAGTCTCCCCTCCGGAACTCGTGCATTCTGGTCTCTTGCCAAAGCTGTCCAGGGGAACTTTTGTAAGCCATCCCTTCCACCTCTGCGCATAGGAGATAATTCGTTGGCCCACGACGCTAAAGAAAAAGCCGATCTTCTGGGCAAACTCTTTGCGTCCAACTCGACCCTGGACGAAGGGGGAAACGCACCGCCGACCATACCGCAGTGCGAGACCCGCATGCCGGAAGTCCGGTTTACACAAAGGGCAGTGCGTAAAGCGCTTCTTTCCCTCGACGTTCATAAGTCGAGTGGGCCCGATAGAATCTCTCCTATCGTGCTGAAGACGTGTGCTCCAGAGTTAGCACCGGTTTTAACGCGCCTTTATCGGCTTTCTTACTCTCTTGGCGTAGTCCCGAACTCATGGAAGACAGCTCTAGTGCACCCAATCCCTAAAAAAGGAGATCGCTCGGATCCGTCCAACTACAGACCCATAGCCATCACCTCCTTGTTCTCAAAGATAATGGAATCCATTGTTAACTGCCAGCTCCTCCGGTACTTAGAAGACCACCAGCTCCTCAATGATCGACAATACGGCTTCCGTCAGGGTCGTTCAGCTGGTGATCTTCTCGTATACTTGACTCACCGGTGGGCACAGGCGATCGAGACCAAGGGGGAAGCGTTGGCCGTTAGTTTGGACGTGGCGAAGGCCTTCGATCGGGTCTGGCACAAAGCGCTCCTTGCGAAGCTTCCTTCCTATGGGCTTCCCGAGAAACTGTGCAATTGGCTCACCAGTTTTCTTACAGACAGAAGCATCAAGGTCGTTGTTGACGGTGCATGCTCCGACTCCAAGTCTGTTAATTCTGGTGTCCCACAAGGCTGTGTGCTATCACCCACGCTGTTTCTTCTGCATATCAACGACATGCTGCAGATTAGCAGCATCCATTGCTATGCAGACGATAGCACGAGTGATGCCCTTTACACCGGCCGCGCTAACATTTCTCGGGTAAACGTCATCGAAAGCCGATCCAAACTTGTGTCTGAAATCGAAACTTCTTTATCAAAAGTTTCAGATTGGGGTCGACTTAACCTAGTCCAATTTAACCCCACGAAGACACAGGTTTGCGCGTTCACCGCTAAAAAGATGCCATTGGTCGTATCACCTCAATTTGAGAGCACTTCCCTAACTGCATCAGCCAGTATCGGAATCCTTGGCGTCGATATATCAAGCGAAGTCCAGTTTCGCGGTCACTTAGAGAGTAAGGCCATATTAGCCTCGAAGAAGCTTGGTGTGCTAAACAGATCGAGACAGTATTTTACTCCGGCCCACCGCCTGCAACTTTATAAGGCGCAGGTTCGGCCGCACATGGAATACTGTTCTCATCTCTATGCAGGTGCACCCCAGTACCAACTTCTGCCTCTTGACCGCATTCAACGGAGAGCGACTCGCATCATCGACTGCCAAGATATTTCTGATCGACTTGACACCTTGGCGTTGCGTAGAGATGTATCTTCACTCTGCATCCTCTATCGCTTGTATCATGGGGAGTGTTCAGAGGAATTGTTCGGACTTATACCGGCTGCTGGTTTCCGCCATCGTCCTACGCAACAAAATATCCATCCCCATCACCTGGACGATTGGCACTCCACCACTGTGCGCTTCTCGAGAAGCTTTTTGCCTCGCACAACCAGCTTATGGAACAAATTGTCGCCTGCCGTATTTCCGAACCGATACGACCTTCAAACCTTCAAGAAGAGAGCGTACCTCTACCTAAAAGGCCGGCAACGCACTTGTGACTCTTGAGTTGCGGGTGTCCATGGGCGGCGGTAGTCACTTACCATCAGGTGACCCGTCTGCTCGTTTGCCCCCTATCGCATAAAAAAAAAAAAAAAAAAAAAAAAAAAATAGCGGTTTAAAGGGTTGTGGGTTCGATCCCCGTACGAGACAACACTTTGTATAATCCTTAAATTGTTGTTCTGATTCTGGGTGTTCTTTGTGTCCGTTGTTTGAATGTTTGTAGAGACAGGAATTAATCCTAGTGCGGGAGTTGTCTTGTTAAAATAAAAACGAAAAAAAAGGCACTATCGGACGCAAATACGTTGTTTCTGTCTGTGACACCGTAGCTGTTAACTGGTGAACAGATTTTGATTCTTGTTTTTTTAACGTAAAGGCAGGTTTTCTTCCGATAGTTCTAAAATTTATCAAATTCGATTCGGCCATTTTAAGGTCATCAGTTGTTTTTCCAATCTTGGGACGGCTTTTCAAGTCGAGGGAGGGATAAAATTTTTAATTGATAGTTATAACATTATAATTTATAATACATATATGCGCACGTGTTTTCTTTCCACTTTGATCCTGGGTCTTTCAAGCGGGGCGTGAAAAGAATCTCACCAAGCCGCATTAGTGAGGGTCACCATGCTGTATTGACTAGACATGCATTGAGGATGGTGACCACCACTCTTGGACTCCACTTATTGCCTTGCATAAAAAAGGTGTTTTTTTTAAAGGGTATATAATGAGGATGGTGACCACCACCACCAGTCCAAGAGTGGTGGTCACCACATTGCATGTCTAGTCAATGTAGCATGGTGACCCACCCTATGGCGGTCTGGTGAGATGCTTTTTCACGCCCCGCAAGATCAAAGTGGGAAGGAAACACGTGTGCTTTTAGTGAATTCCAGGCTTTCACCGATTGGCACAGGAAAGAAGAGCCAAACCGTTTAGTTTCACCCCCTAAGGGGTAGGCAGAGGTGTACCAAACACCCACGCTTTGCCAACCACCAAAGTAACAAGACTATTGACGTCAACCGGGCACTGTATGACTGTATACATACTGTCTGATATATAACAGTCCAATCCCTTAGTCACCTTTAAGATACCCACGGGACGAGGGTTACCCTATTCTACTCCACTTTGGCTTTGCATTTATCCACATGCACAAATCTGGACGTCGAACGATGTCCCACTATTAAGACGATTGCAGTGATACCTCGCATGTCAAAACTCATAACCACCTGGACGATTGGCACTCCACCACTGTGCGCTTCTCCAAAAGCTTTTTGCCTCGCACAACCAGCTTACGGAACAAATTGTCGCCTGCCGTATTTCCGAACCGATACGACCTTCAAACCTTCAAGAAGAGAGCGTACCTCTACCTAAAAGGCCGGCAACGCACTTGTGACTCTTGAGTTGCGGGTGTCCATGGGCGGTGGTTGTCACTTACCATCAGGTGACCCGTCTGCTCGTTTGCCCCTATCGCATAAAAAAAAGAAAAGCCATCTAGATTTTAGTGCGGGACAAAGAATTATACCTACATACATAAACACAAAAAAATCATGAATTGTGCTAAAACTGTTGGAACTTAACTTTTTTTTTATGGTATAGGGGCTAACGGGCAGAGTAGTAACCTGATGGTGATTGATGGACCCATGGAGACCTGCAACCAAAAAGTCAGATCTGCGTTGCCCGTTGGGACTATGTAACCTCCCTCATTCGATGAAACACAACGCAGGCATTGCTTGATAATCGGTTTTTTGTAAAACCGTGGTAGTACTCTAGTCGTGCCGACCGCTGCTTGCCTTGCTTTATTTATGATATCAATTATATGACCCTAAAATATAACAGAAATATAATAAGTACATACACAATATAATAATTATAATAAGTCTGTTTGTTCACAGTTGAGTCTCCAACACCATCAGCAATGGGCTCCCTTCAGAACATCAACATGGACTCGATGCTGCGACACACGTTCGTACCCGACTATTCCGTCAGAGCCATCGCGGAACTTTTCTACTTGACTGTTAAAAGGTATGTCCGATTTTAGGATTTAATTTTTATTTTTATTGTATATCGGTTTATTGTAGAGGAACGGGTGTCCCTCTAACACAGAGGGAAGATATTCCAACCATGCGAAGTGATCATGACTAGCAGACCGCGGCTCAACAGTTAGTGTTGGGTTTTGAAGTGGTATATATTAATCGGTGTGAGAACTTTATGATCGTGATTCAACATTGTACGTATGCCACGTAGTTCAGCTTCTCTTCGCTAGATGGCGCTGACATCGCGCTGACGGAAAAAACCAATGGGCCCTGAAGTGAAACCACTTTATATCCATTAAATTGATTATTTTATTTAAAGGATACATTCATTTACTTTTTTAAATACTTTTTAAAAACTGCGTTAACAAATTTCTCAAAAAGGTAAGTTTACCTGAACCAGGAAAAATTAAAAAAAAGGTCCGATAATCGATATAGTGAATGTTAAATATAAAAATTCTCTAAGAAACATGGGGACGCACACTCGTCTGTCATACAAGATATCCATTGAATCTAATACTTACTACACAAGGGTTTTAATTTTTTTTTTTCATTAACCTTCCATAATGACTCCACTCTGCCTGACGGAAAGTAACAAAATCTTTAATCAAACATAGCCTAGTTTATTTTTATTATTGATAACTTTCAACTAGTAATCCTTATAATTGTAACATCCAAAGACATTCTATGAACTACAAGCTTCTTTATTTATCTCCAAGTACCTTGTTAAAGTCTTCAATAAGGAAATTGTTTAATTACTAATAATAACTCAATGTATCATTTCCTCCTTTGAAGAGGCGGTCTGACGAAGAGTTTAAAAATAGAAAGTTGAGCTATGTTTGCGGTGTGGGACTGCAATTTTGAAATTCGAACGTACATTTTGGACATTTATTACTACCATTTCGTAATTAAGTAATATTGGTGTAAATTACCGGTACTTAGAAGACCACCAGCTCCTCAATGATCGACAATACGGCTTCCGTCGGGGTCGTTCCGCTGGTGATCTTCTTGTTTACTTGACTCACCGGTGGGCACAGGCGATCGAGACCAAGCACTTCCCTAACTGCATCAGCCAGTATCGGAATCCTTGGCGTCGATATATCAAGCGAAGTCCAGTTTCGCGGTCACTTAGAGAGTAAGGCCATATTAGCCTCGAAGAAGCTTGGTGTGCTAAACAGATCGAGACAGTATTTTACTCCGGCCCACCGCCTGCAATTTTATAAGGCGCAGGTTCGGCCGCACATGGAATACTGTTCTCATCTCTATGCAGGTGCACCCCAGTACCAACTTCTCCCTCTTGACCGCATTCAACGGAGAGCGACTCGCATCATCGACTGCCAAGATATTTCTGATCGACTTGACTTTGGCGTTACGTAGAGATGTAGCTTCACTCTGCATCCTCTATCGCTTGTATCATGGGGAGTGTTCAGAGGAATTGTTCGGACTTATACCGGCTGCTGGTTTCCGTCATCGTCCTACGCGACAAAATATCCATCCCCATCACCTACACGATTGACACTCCAGAAGCTTTTTGCCTCGCACAACCAGCATATGGAAGTAATTGTCGCCTGCCGTATTTCCGAACCGAACTCCTACCTAAAAGGCCGGCAACGCACTTGTGACTCTTCAGTTGCGGGTGTCCATGGGCGGCGGTAGTCACTTACCATCAGGTGACCCGTTTGCTCGTTTGCCCCCTATCAAATAAAAAAAAATCTTGGTAGCTGCCGGAAGACTTGAATAGAAACCGAAGTTATTTTAAAATAATAATTTAATAAAAGAAACAAGTTACAGAATTCATTAATTTTATGTCGCAGTTTGGACGATGATAGTACCGAAGTGTCTCTTTTAGAATTAGATTATAATACAATATTCTATACGGCTAACTCGTATGCGGCGTCAGCACATCAAAAGTAGGTGAACGTTGAGATGAGGCGGCGACCCGACGCGCCGACTAAGCAATTTAATTGTTGCAATAATACATAAAACTTTCTATTGTAGGTAATTAGCTAGTAATAGTAACATGTATTATAATAAATCATATTATTGGTGGAATTTTGCCCTGCAAGAAGTCCAAACCTGATGACTCTGGACTATTTTTAATGGACTGGTATGTAATGTAGTATTTGTATGTCAATCACCTTCATAGGCTAATAGTCATCGTCTGAGAAATGGGCTGGTGGGGAAACATTTTCATAATATGCCCAGCCAAAATATCATATCACGGACGTAATGCGAGCAACCTACAGTTCTTTTGCCGTGTAATATACATATATACAGTCGTGGTCAACTAATTAAGGACATTCAAGATAGTGGACAGCAATAACCGGCTATGTACATATAAATATAAAACCCTGTTGATTTCTCAGTAACTATTATTTGCATAATTTGATCCGATTATTATACTATAAATGGCTGTAAATAAAAGATTAAATAAATATAAAAAAGTGTTTAATATCAAAGGTTAACCATGTATTCAATTTAAGGTACAATTCTGTAGCTGGACATTTAATTAAGAACAGTAAAGTAAAATGAAAAATAGAGTTAAACAGAACTAATAATCTGCAGTATTTTAATTTCTTTAACAACTTCATTTTATTACGGGTAAAATCAGTACCCAGTAGCAAAACCTTTGCTAGTAATTACCGCTTGACACCGATGTGGCATAGACATTATCAGTTTCTGACATATTTCAACAGGAATGTTTGCCCATGCCTCACAAAAAGCTTCATTAAGTTCATCTAAAGTTGTGGTACGATAAATGGCAACTTTTTTTCTTAATTTCGTGCCAAAGGTGCTCGATTGGGTTGAGGTCGGGGCTATTTGCTGGCCAATCTGGCACTGATACCGACTGTCTGTTAAGAAACGACTTGACTGAACGGGCTGTATGTTTTGGGTCGTTATCATGCTGAAAAGTCCATATAATAGGAAGATGTTCCTCAGCATAGGGAAGCATAGTTTCTTCTAATATTGCCTTGTATTGATGTTGGTCTAAGTTACCCTGAACTTTCCTCACAGGTCCCACTCCACGTCCAGAAAATGATCCCCACATTTTAATGTTTCCTCCGCTATGTTTCACCTGCTTTTTTGTGAATCTTGGATTCATTTCCGCTTTTACAGGACGCCGTACGTATTGCCTTCCATCTGAAGAAATCAAATTAACCTTGGTCTCGTCAGAGAATAATACATGTTGCCATTGGTCGTAGGTCCAATGTCCATATTTACGTGCAAACGCCAAACGTGCATTTCTATGCTCTTTCTTTAACAACGGTACTTTGCGAGCCACTCTTCCGAACAACCCTGCTTCTACCAGATGTCGTCGAACTGTCCTCGCTGATACACTGACTCTTTCGTCTGCCCCAAACACTTCATGTTTAATTAAAATAGAGCCTAGAAACGGATCTTTCTTAGCTAACCTGGTTATCATTCTATCTTCTTGCGGAGTTGTTTTTCTCGATCTTTTTTTTCTGGGCACATTTAAAGTTGTGTTATTGCGCCTGAAATGTTGCACTGCATTGCATACCATAGTTTTTGAACAATTTAAATATCCTGCTATCCTTCGGTATAACCAACCACGCTCAACAAACTTCATGATAATTTTTCGTAGTGTTGCATCGCAACTTTTATTTTTGCCCATTGTTCTTCAAAATAACTCTCAAAACTTGAAATTACAAATCTAGATTGCCGCCAAAACTACCACAAAGAATAGGAGATGAAAGAAAATAATAATTGAGATTCAGATTTTGAAACTAGAACGCAATATCTCAGTGTCCCTAATTAAATGGCCAGCCAGCATTCTTTGAACAAATAGCACTGTGATCATCTATCAGCTATACTGTAAAGAGGTTTAATGTTTAAGAAGTTGTTATTGTTTGTATAATTAGGCACATAAATGACTAATTATACTTACATGTAAAAGATGTGGAATATTGTTTAGACTCGTTGGAAAATAAAAAATAAATTCACAATTTGGATTAACTAGAGAGTGTCCCTAATTAGTTGACCACGACTGTATATACAGTCGTGGTCAACTAATTAAGGACATTCAAGATAGTGGACAGCAATAACCGGCTATGTACATATAAATATAAAACCCTGTTGATTTCTCAGTAACTATTATTTGCATAATTTGATCCGATTATTATACTATAAATGGCTGTAAATAAAAGATTAAATAAATATAAAAAAGTGTTTAATATCAAAGGTTAACCATGTATTCAATTTAAGGTACAATTCTGTAGCTGGACATTTAATTAAGAACAGTAAAGTAAAATGAAAAATAGAGTTAAACAGAACTAATAATCTGCAGTATTTTAATTTCTTTAACAACTTCATTTTATTACGGGTAAAATCAGTCCCCAGTAGCAAAACCTTTGTTAGTAATTACCGCTTGACACCGATGTGGCATAGACATTATCAGTTTCTGACATATTTCAACAGGAATGTTTGCTCATGCCTCACAAAAAGCTTCATTAAGTTCATCTAAAGTTGTGGTACGATAAATGGCAACTTTTTTCTTAATTTCGTGCCAAAGGTGCTCGATTGGGTTGAGGTCGGGGCTATTTGCTGGCCAATCTAGCACTGATACCGACTGTCTGTTAAGAAACGACTTGACTGAACGGGCTGTATGTTTTGGGTCGTTATCATGCTGAAAAGTCCATATAATAGGAAGATGTTCCTCAGCATAGGGAAGCATAGTTTCTTCTAATATTGCCTTGTATTGATGTTGGTCTAAGTTACCCTGAACTTTCCTCACAGGTCCCACTCCACGTCCAGAAAATGATCCCCACATTTTAATGTTTCCTCCGCCATGTTTCACCTGCTTTTTTGTGAATCTTGGATTCGTTTCCGCTTTTACAGGACGCCGTACGTATTGCCTTCCATCTGAAGAAATCAAATTAACCTTGGTCTCGTCAGAGAATAATACATGTTGCCATTGGTCGTAGGTCCAATGTCCATATTTACGTGCAAACGCCAAACGTGCATTTCTATGCTCTTTCTTTAACAACGGTACTTTGCGAGCCACTCTTCCGTACAACCCTGCTTCTACCAGACGTCGTCGAACTGTCCTCGCTGATACACTGACTCTTTTGTCTGCCCCAAACACTTCATGTTTAATTAAAATAGAGCCTAGAAACGGATCTTTCTTAGCTAACCTGGTTATCATTCTATCTTCTTGCGGAGTTGTTTTTCTCGATTTTTTTTTTCTGGGCACATTTAAAGTTGTGTTATTGCGCCTGAAACGTTGCACTGCATTGCATACCATAGTTTTTGAACAATTTAAATATCCTGCTATCCTTCGGTATGACCAACCACGCTCGACAAACTTCATGATAATTTTTCGTAGTGTTGCATCGCAACTTTTATTTTTGCCCATTGTTCTTCAAAATAACTCTCAAAACTTGAAATTACAAATCTAGATTGCCGCCAAAACTACCACAAAGAATAGGAGAAGAAAGAAAATAATAATTGAGATTCAGATTTTGAAACTAGAACGCAATATCTCAGTGTCCCTAATTAAATGGCCAGCCAGCATTCTTTGAACAAATAGCACTGTGATCTCTATCAGCTATACTGTAAAGAGGTTTAATGTTTAAGAAGTTGTTATTGTTTGTATAATTAGGCACATAAATGACTAATTATACTTACATGTAAAAGATGTGGAATATTGTTTAGACTCGTTGGAAAATAAAAAATAAATTCACAATTTGGATTAACTAGAGAGTGTCCCTAATTAGTTGGCCACGACTGTATATATATATATATATATATATATATATATAAAATATATTTTTCGGCTTGTATGCCTGCTTTGTATTTTAATTCTTAACAATGTTTAATTATCAAATGAAGGAATGCCTTGTAAAAGGTAGCAAACGCGAGCGCAGGTCGTCTTGTAGTATGTGTAGTATAGCGGGTTCAATATCCACGGAAATGATAGAGTCAATATTTGAAGCGGGTAATGAGCCCAAATGCGAGGCTAGAATAATGGGAGTTCATTTCGGATAGCAAATGTCGATATATATAATTAAACACAAAATCATAGAAAAATACACATTAAAAACGAATGCCGGCAAATCGATTGACAGATGTAGTCATGTGTTACTAGAAAGTGAAAATTTACCCAAAACGGTTTACTTTCTTTTATATTTTAACAATAACTTTACATGGTTTTATACTAATCAGCTTAAAAGCATGAGTTGAATGAAATAAAGCAATAATTAAAGTCGTTTTGTAGTATTTGTAAAAATTTTGATATTGTGATTATTTTCATTTAGCACCACGTTTAATTTCTTTATTTAGTTGGCAATACTATTCATTCATTCATTTTATTTTTCGAATGAGTTGAAAATTAAAAATCAATTTAAAAACGCCTTTTATTATAATTTACTTTGTTTACAAAATGCTCAATGGAAACGAGATGTCAGGAAAATGTTACAAAATTGTAATTTTAAATAGTTCAGGTATCAATGTCCTGATAGATCATAATTTACTTTCATGATTACTTGTCCTTCTTATTATAATTGATGATAAAATAAAGAAAATGTAATATTTCATGAACTCTCTATTTCTAAGACACAAAAACTTTTTTAGAGAGATTTTAACCTGAACATTGATCCTATCAATTGGTAGAATAAAATAGCGAAGTTATTTTTTTTATTTTCCTGGGTAAGGCAAGCCAATTTAATCCTATCTCAGAATGCAGTTTTGGTTGCGATACCACGACCTAACAAAAACCGGTTGTGAAGCAACTCTTGCGTTGCATTTCGCCGAAATTAATGAGGTTTCCGAAGACCCATCTCCCCCTCTCCTATTTCCCCTCCCATCATCCCCCTCTCTTCTTTCCTTTCGCTTGCAAATCTTGAGTTGCGGGTATCTATGGACGGCTATTGTCACCTACCCATCAGCTAACCTGTCTGTTCGTCTCTCCCCTATGTTATATAAAATAATACAACCTCCTGCTCATTTGAAGTCTGTTAAAAAGAAATTATATCGCCTTTTTTCAGATCCTTGTACTTAGCAGCAAAACGAGCCACACTCATGGAGAAAGGAGCTCTATCAAAAGGCGCTACCAATGAACAGTTTGATACTGAAGTTGATAAGGTAATTAATCTTTTTGTATTCTGGCAACACCACGCAAGAAATTTTAGTCTGGCAACACCAGAAACGGAAAACAGTCATTCTGAGAGCTTCGGCTTACGTAGTCATGTTTGTAGCGGTATATCTCGGAAAGTATTAGATTAATTGACTTAATGTTTTAACTTACAATGTTGTACTTTTATAGAAAAGTATTTTCGTGCACTTTTTATTAATTATGATTCTTGTTGTACGTAAAGAAGACGCACACTCGGAACAACAATTCAAGGATTACACAAAGGGTTGTCTCGTGTGGGGTTCAAACCCACAACACTCAGAACGGCCACAACACAAGAGATTGACCGAATATTCGGTATTCTAAAAAATCACTATTGTTTCAATTGTCATCCCTTTTTTAATGCTACCATTTTCAGAATTTATGTAATTCTTCGAATAGCATGCCAATATCAATGATATCGAAAAAACTGCTCGGCAAGTCGGCTAGTACGGTCTCCACTAGGATCACAGAGGACTTTGGATCTACATCCATAATAAATAAGGTTCAATTTATACTATACGACATCAGACCTTTTAGACGTTGGTTTAGTAAATTAGTTTAGTAGATAGATATACCACTTTATTTGTACACCATCTTTACAGTAGAGGACAATAAAGTTCTGTTCTCGGTGGAAAGTTAGAATAGGGCCACCCCATGTAATAGGGCCACCCCATGTCTTCCCGTGGGTATCGTAAGAGGCGACTAAGTGATCTGAGTGTTATCTTTGTATATATACAGCTTATACTGTAGTGACACAGTTTATAGTAGTCCCACTCACTTTTTTTTTATTTTTTATTCGTAAGCCTACCATAATGACTCCACTTTGCCTGATGGTGAGCAATAAATGGAGTCCAAGAGTGGTGGTCACCATCCTCATTGCATGTCTAGTCAATGCAGCATGGTGACCCACACTATGGCGGCCTGGTGAGATGCTTTTTCACGCCCCGCTTAAAAGACCCGGGATCAAATTGGGAAGGAAACACGTGCGCTGGTAGGGAATTCCAGGCTTTCACTGATCGGCACAGGAAAGAAGAGCCAAACCGTTTCGTTCGGGATCGCATATCTTCGACTCGCAAACGGTGACTCCTCAGGCCAGCACGTGTAGTCCTGTAGAGGAAGGGAGAAGGTGGGACCAATTGGAAGAGCTCGTCAGAACACTCCCCGTGATGTAGGCGATAGAGAACTGCCATAGAGGCGACATCTCTTCGCAACTGCAGGGGCTCAAGAGACTGGGTGACCTCAGGACAGTCTATAATACGGACTGCGCGTCGCTGCAACCGTTCGAGAGCGTCAAGCAGATACTGCGCATAGCTATCCCAAAGATGAGACCAGTACTCCACACAGGAGCGAACCTGGGTCTTATATAAAAGACACAGATGCTCGGGCGAGAAGAACCGTCTCACCTTGTTCAATACACCGAGCTTCCGCGAGGCCGCCTTAGTGACGCTCTCGATGTAATCACGCGGATTGAGATCCCGACAGATGTCCATACCCAGTATACTAAGCCTATCCTGTAGTGGCAGTTGAGTGTTCTGAAGAGTAGGAAGGGGAAGGAATGGAGACTTTTTGTTTGAAAACGCGCACGCCTGTGTTTTCTTGGCGCTGAATTCGACCAGATTCTCACAACCCCATTGAGAGATGCGGCTCAGGACCCGGTCGAACTCAGCAACAAGCTCCTGCATTTTCCCTCAACGTCTGCTAGCTTGGCAGCAGGATATCCAAAGTAGTCCAAGTCACTTAGACTAACTAAATTATTATGGTTGGCAAAAGTGGTTGGATGCACTTCTGTCCAGGCCGGCCTGTACCCGAAGGGGTACAGGTGTAAGTGTATGTATGTATTCAGGGATATTATGGAGCTCCGTAAACGTAACCGAAATAAAAAAGTATTCGTAACCGAAACCGATATAAATGTTTCGGATAGTTTCAGATAATGGTGGAGTCTAAATTACAGGTTACTAAAGGTTTTTATTTGGGGAGTCACAGTCTAGCCATCACTTGTCACACAAGCCGCGTGTGTATCTCGCAATTTACTATTTGCACGTACTTATTTTTAAAAAGTGCTAAGTGTTGTATGAGTAAATTTTTATAGTGTTGGCAAAATGCGTCCTAAGTCTAGTTTGATTTGAACATTTTTTGATTAAAAATAATGCAGATTGTACGAAATGTTAACAGTGCAGTAAGAACTTTTCACGGAAACGAGGTTAAGGTACAATTTTATATTTTACTCTTTATCTTTAATACTCAAGCAATGCTTACGATGGCTGATTGTTGTGTTGTAATAATTCCTATAAAATATTAATTAATATAAATAGAAGTTACGTACATATCCTCATAGGTACATAGCACTTAAAGTGGTAATATAATATAACAATTACTTATATGACTGATTGTAAAAAGAAATAATAATCTAGACTAGAAATAAAAGTCAAACTTTGCTTATATCCGTAACCGAAACTATCCGACACTAGTGGATAATCTGAAATAATTTGATATCCGTTATCGTATCCGAAACCGGTATAATATTATTTATATAACCGTATCCGAAATTTCATATCCATAACATCCCTAGTATGTATGTATGTTACTAAAGTTTTAGTCATACTGTAATTTGTTATTTTATTCATTTATTAAATTTTGAATAATATCAGTTGGCTTGGTAAAACATCATTTCTGTCACTTAGATTAATAAATAAATTAGTACTTACTAATGCTTTTCCCATTTGGAAAAAAGGGTCCAGTTTATGGCAACAAGCTTGGCACCTATTAGGTAACTTATACCATATTATAGTTGTCAAAATGTGGGTTTTTAATACGTCTCTGCCAACACCTTCGGTGATAGAAACTTGAGTGTATGTTTTCCAAGACTTCAGCTAGACACAAAAAGGAATATAATTACAATAAAATCATCCGAGGGTGGTACTCATAGTTAAAAAATATATATGTTTGCACTGACCATTTACCAAGGTGTTAAACGGCCTGGCGGATGGCTGGTTATTTATAAAGCTGTGTTTCTTGCGATTTTGCTGAGATGAGATCTCTTTAGATTCGGAAGAAGTGTGACTTAAAAGAAGGCATTTTTTTACTGTAGGTGAGCCATACTTAGGCCTGAATGGACCGGCTTGACTAGAGTAATAACACGGCCTCCCAAAAAACCTGTCTCTTGAGTTGCATGTTCACGGGCGGCGAATGTCTCTTACCATCAGGTGACCTGGCTGCTTGTCTGTTCTTCAATATTATAAATAAAAACATAGTGACATAAAATTTAAAAGGGTATTCTCAGGTGGTTTGGCATATGAAAAGAATGAGTGAGGAACGAATGACAAATCAAGTATATAAGGTAAACTTGAATGGGAATACCGGTTGGAGTCGACCACGCAGAACATACACCGATCAAATTGGTGATGTTCTGAAGAGAAGACAGGTCAGGTGTATCCGAAACCGGTGAACTTGTATAAAAAAAATGCGTTTTGACATAAGTATTCTTTGACTCGCTCTATCAAACAAAACATCTAAACTACAGAAAGGGATATCTATATACGACAATCTATTGCAGCGTCCTTCAAGGCCGAATATAATAGAATTAATGCAAATATCACAAAACTATGAGTCGTCAGAGAGACTGGACGTGTTGTCAGACAAGCATTCCTCAAAACCGTCCAACTGTGACCATATTTGGTCACGTCAGGACAATGCTAGAGCTAAATTAGGTAATTATAAATCTCTCTACTACTAATTATATACTACGTAAATAGGCCCAGACTATATAGTTCAGTGTATTTTTCTCTCTCTGTTTGTCAACGGGTTTACGTTAAGCAGCTTTCGTTAATCAATTTAAAAAAATTAAAATAAACAAAACAATAACATCAATGGGAATCACTATTGTCCCATTTCTTGATATAATTTCCTATGCCACACGGAGATATGGAATTAGACTGCAACGCGGGTAATGTGTCTATTGCGTTTGCAATAAAAATCTATTTACGCAAACAAGCTATGCTTGATTGGGGTCCGCGTGAATATATATATATGTATATATTTATGTGTCCCTATTATTGATATGTAACTATTGTGGTTTTGTGGCTTTTAGTTCATCGACCATTCTTTGACATAGGTATGACTACAAAATCTTATAACGACATGACAAGAACTGGCCCATCGAAATCTTACGCTAACGCATGCGATTCGGCCAAATACTGGGTCAACTACGAGCTCAAAGGAAAATACAATAGTGATGCGACGAAACACGTACAGGATATCGATGCGAATGATTGCGCTGAATGTATTAGAAATAACTTTTGGATTAATAGCTCTTTGTTGACTAAAAGTGGTGATGATTCAAAGCTAAATGGTTAGTTGGTTTTATAATATATTTTAGTTTTGGAAGGCGTTTAAAGTAGCCTGACTTTAGGCGGGACATGTTCCAATCTCGCCTTGCATATTGAAGGAGGAAATCCCCCGTACTCCACGGTGTCGCGGCCTCTAAAAGAGGCGACCAAAGTCTGCTCAGGTTTCTGAGTTTGTAAGGTAAACCCACAAAAAAAAAACCTTGGATATTGCATCATTTTAGCGAGGTATCCCCTCATAGCTGCTTGGTTATTGCGTTAATAATGCAGTTTTAAAGGATCTCCTATTCGGATCCCCATAGCTTGTGACATAGGGCTCGCTATTTACACCATAGGAGAGCTTTTCCGAATAAATACCACAGCCTCACAGAAAACTGCGGATAACGGCTAGTATACGTATATAACACGTTATTTAACGAGAACCATTCAATAAATATATAACACTAATAATAATACATTTCTATTACGACTAAAACTCCTACTCCTTCTTCTCTAACCGCTTTCTTTTTTGTAGAACCTGATCACAGCAAACGCAAGAAAACCACCTTCCACACTGACTCCTCCTTACTCACTTTCCATAACCTAACTCCTCACGACCAGGACCAAGAGCTAGACATATCAAACATAGAGGATGAATATAAATCCATAGATTCTGAACGCTATAAATATGAGAGATTCCTTGCTTTTGAAAAAGATGAGGACAGAGAGATAGAGAAGTTAGATTTAGAGAAAAGAAGAATTGAAACTGAAGAACTCATGCTGGTCCAGCTCTCTAAGATCATTGCCATGTTGGAGAGAAAGATGGAAACTTGAACATTTGGTCACTAAAATATCTTGTATATTCTGCTTAGTTTCGGATCAGACGGCCATGTATGAGATGTGTCAAATTATTATTATTGTATACAGTGGGAGAGCCATGCTTAGGTTAAAATGGGCCATTTCGACCGGAGTAATACCAAGGCCTCCCAGAAAACCGCATTGTATTGCCGGGTGAGTGAGGGTACCGGAGGCCTAACTCTTCTGAGATTAGGGGTAATCTCCCCCGCTCCTCTTTCAAAGTCATTAACCGTTAGGTGATTCGTATGTTCGTTTGCCCCTCTATATCATAAACTATGACAATAATACACCTTTATAATAAGCTTGACCTGACTGATTGTAGTTGCTTCTTTTAAAAAAATATAAAATTGGGTTATTCGAAGTCCTTTGATATTTCCTATACACTTTCTTATTTATATATGATGTCTTTTTGGTCTTATTCTTGACACCTTGGCTTTGCGTAGAGATGTAGCTTTACTCTGCATTCTCTATCAATGGTATCACGGCGAGTGTTCAGAGGAATTGTTCGGATTTATACCAGCCACAGGTTTCCGCCATCCCGACGCGACAAAATTTCCATCCCCATCACCTGGAATACTCCACCACTGAGCTCTTCTTCAGAAGCTTTTTGCCTCGCACGTGTTTAGGCCCGAATGGGCGGGCTTGACCTGAGTTATACCACGGCCTCGTTGAAAACCGGTAGACGTAACATGTTTGTATTGTAATGCAGGCTGACTTAGGTTACCGGATGCCTACCTCTCTCAGCCAGTCTGTTCATGTATATCTCTCACTCTCTATATATAATAATTAAAATAATGTAACATTTAGTAATGCTTATCATTTATTCTTTCAGTTATTGCAGTCTGTAGACGAAGACACGAGTATCAGCGGTGAACACAAAACTCCTTCCAGACAGGTAAATAAATATACATTCATATAAAATATAATATTGCATCATAACTCAGTCGGAATTCGTATTTTTTTTATCGTGTGAAGACCCCCACCGGAAAATAAAGAATGAGCCCCCACCCCACAATCAATTTGACTTCCTTATAGTCTTGGTGGGGTGAACTCCCTTGGGGGTGGGTTTTCACATATCAGAAAATAATCTTTGGAAAAAGTAAGAAATAAACTTTACTTGCATAGTACATAGCTAGGAAACACTCTTATCATGTCGTCTTTCAAACAAAAATAAAATCGCATCAAAATCGGTCAAATCGTTTAGGAGCTGTGACGGCACAGAGATTTCGACCTTATGCTCATGACCCTTCTGCTCGTTTGCACGGGCTCACAGAAATCTCGTTGGGAAGCTTGCGTTACATTTTCCTGAAATTAGTGAGGTCTCTGGAGGCCCACTTCCCTAAACCCTCTTTCCCCTCCCCTCATCCCCCTCTCCACTTTCCCATCTCTTCTTTCCCCGCACTTACGACTCTTGAGTTGCAGGTGTCCATGGACGGCGGTTCTTACTTACCATTATGTGACCCGTCTGTTGGTCTGTCCCCCTTTATTACATAAAAAAATCTGTTATTTTTATTATGTGTCTTATGTGTAAACGAATAAACTTTCTATCACGTTGTTTCCTCTTATTAAAATAAATAAATCACTATTCTTTGTTATATCAGGATTCATCTGAGGAAATTGAGAAAATTTAATCATGAACAGTCACCCAAATTAGATGCAGAACTGCCAAAGCTTAAATATTTTATTTATGATGATAACCTATGTATGTATATTTTGTTTGTTTTTTTTTTTTATTTATTTATTAATATCAAAAGGCACAAATAATCACACAAACAAGTTCCTAAAATTGCTCTCGCCAGCTCACCAACCGGCTTTACTGAATCGAAATACTGAACCGTAACTTCTAAGTGCCAATAAATAATTAAGTTCCAAAAGAACTTTAAGGACAATTTATCCGATTTCAATGCTAATGCATGATAACAAAATTTACTTAAGTTTATTTCTTTTTGTAGGTGTCCCCTCATCCCCCAGTCTCAGCATCACCCCACACCCGCTCCTCCTTCTCAAGAACAGAGCGGAATGGAGAACTTTACAGAGCTGACGAACAAGAGAAGCTGTTGAAATAACAGAGAGCCTCTCTCACTGTGCCAGTCACGCCCTACATGTGATGCAAGTACAGTATGTGATACCATGACGTTTATTACGGCGGCCATTTTAATATTTACAAAATAAAACTACACCAAAAATATTTCATGCCATCTAGCGGGTATCAGCTGAACTATGTAGGAACTACGCTGGTTTTACATTGCGCATTCAAGTTTTTCGCGCTATTTATTATATGTGTTTACAAGTTTCTAACATCGATTGTTAGGTTGCGATACTCAAGGCATGTTCGGAGGATTTCTCCCTTTTGTGTTAGGAATACAAAACCTGGTCCTTACTGGTAATATATTTTTATATGTATGTTGATGTCGGTATAGTTGTATTAATTGTTACAGTATTTCGTCCTCCGAACAACAACTCAATATACCTATTTTATATGCAATAGGTAATGTGTTTTAAATAAGTCAATATTTTTTTTATTACTTCAGATTTCTCCCTCCATCAATATTTTCTAAGCATTAAATTGTTTTTTTTTTTAATTTTGAATGAAATGCGTATAAATACTTGTAAAGCGACCTCATTTGAGACGAATGTGACTTAAAAGTTCATAACGATAAGTGTTAATGTCACCGAGTGTTGAGATATTTGCTTTAGGAGTGTTTATAAACTGTGTCGTCATACGAAGTACTTGAAAATGGCGGGGATTTAAGGTGCCTTCATCGTTTGACTAGTTTTAACTTTTATTAATACTTGAAATCAGGTTTTTGGCATTGATTATTGTAAATTAATGCATTATCCCATGTTGTTGAGCAGAGAGGTCTTTTAAATTATTATCTCACTAACTCCCAAAGCTTTGAGTGTCATGAAACCTATTTCACGTATATTTTTTTTTAAGATAAATATTCTATGTCTGTATTTACCTGTCCGTTTGTGAGTTTGTTAGGGTTCTATAAAAATTGATTTGCAAAAGTTACTTATTGTGATTATTTTTAAAATTTGTACTTAGTGCAACGCTTGACAGATAACAGATCCATGATAGAGGACCCCTGTTGGTTTTGAAACTATTAGTTTTCTAGTGTACACATATTTATAAGAGTATAATTTTCTGATGAATGAACTTCTTGATGAATTGCTTATTGTAATTTCTTATTATAAAAATAGAAAATATGGTAATTATTATTGTGCATCTGTGTCAGTAACCCTATCTTTGTGTTTGTTGTTGTAGGAAAATTATTTTATTGCGTTGTAGAACCTAACCTTCAAAAAAAAATGATGATAAAAAATATTATGTACCGCATATAAAATGTTTGAATTTATATTGTTAAATAATGCATTAAAATTTTAATGTAGGTATGATACGAATCTGTATGCACCTATGTAACCTCCTTACTCCTTCCAAAACAAGCTATAAAGAAAATGGCTGAGATAGAAAGATATAATAAAAACTATTAATTAAATTATTAGAATAATAATGTCATTAAATTATTGATGTAATAATTATTATCACAATCATTTCTAACCAACGACTTAAACTATGTGGAGTGAGACATTTAATTAAAAAAGGAATATTAATCTCTACATAGTATATAACAAAGTCGCTTCCCGCCGTCTGTACGTTTAGTTATTTTAAACTACCTAACGGATTTTAATGCCGTTTTCAGGCCAGAAACGCACTCTTGACTCTTGAGGTGCGGGTGTCCATTGGCGGCGGTAGTCACTTACCATCAGGTGACCCCCGTTTGCCCCCTATCGCATAAAAGGAGAATGAAGAGGGACGCGGAGCATTAAAACATTTGTAATGTGATGTCGTAATGTCATCAATCATCAGTCGTAATATCAATCGGCATCATATTTTTGTGCGCTCACGTTGCAAACGCTACATGCTAAACCTTACGAGATACATCAAAATAATGTACTGCGGATTGTATATCGTAAAAAAATCTACAAAATGTCCGCGATGGCATATGTCTATCACCTGTAATATTATTATTAATCACTCCACATGGACACCATAGTTTTTACATTGCACCCGTGCGAAGCCGGGGCGGGTCATGACAATTAAATTCGTTTTTTTTATCTGACTTAACCGAAATTCGTTTTTTTTTTATGCGATAGGGGACAAACGAGCTGACGGGTCACCTGACGGTAAGTGACTACCGTCGCCCTTGGACACCCACAACTCAAGAGTCACAAGTGCTTTGCCGGCCTTTTAGGTAGGAGTACGCTCTTCTCTTGAAGGTTTGAAGGTCGTATCGGTTTTATTTTTGCACATGTGTGTGTAGGTGTTTAATACATCTTTGCCCTGGTATTTCGGGGAACTGGGTAGGAGCGTGTGTGTAAAGGCCTATAGTACTTAATAGTGACAATAAGTGTGTTTTCTTAAATATGTAAAGAAATTAGTGTAGGTTTGTGTAATATTGACATGAAATAGTTTCTAGAAGATAACTCTTACAATGGTGCCTGTTAATATTCAGTTCTTGATAAATTATAGATATGAATGTAGTTTATACAGGGGAGCTTGAAATTAACAAATGTATCGCTTTAAAAGTTCACCTGTATTCATAAATTGATAGTGATTTTTTGTAGGTTTTTTGTTTACTGGTTCGCTGTTTTATACTACTACTGTGGCAAATAGCGACACTTAAAATTTAAGAGTTCAATCGATGTGCTAATCTGGAATATAAATGCAATAGTTTGCAATCCCTTGCAACTTTTTTTTTAATTCATAAAAATAGAACTCACGGATTAGACCAGTACGTATTAGTAACCTAGCACCTGTTTAGTAAAATAAGACGTATGCACATCAACGATTAAGTCGCGCGACTAAAAATCGTACCTTTTATTTAGTTGTACTAATTACACGTAACTATGCAATAATTGACGTTGAGAAAGAGAATATTAATAATATTACTCTTATATTATTAGTTCAAAAGACAATTCATCATTTTGTTTAACTGTTTGAGATGAAAGATGAGCTGAGTATAAAGTCAGACTAGATCTGACGCGACACAATCGCGCGGCAAAAAATAGTTTTTTTTTTTTATTTGTGTTGTCTGGAATGCAATTAGACGACCAGCTTGAATCCTCTTAGTTAATAGTGTAAATGTTTTTTTTTTTATATATATTGTATTGTAATATTAAGAACAAAGAAGAACAGTATCTTGTTTTTCAAATATAAATGCGCGTAGCATCAAAACTGTGTTTTTTTTAATTAATATACCTACTTTTAAGCGGTAATAGTGTAATGGATACGGCGTTGGACTTGCAACTTGTTGTCAACACAATCCCGGGTAGTACACTACCGGTATGCTACAAGATTATTTTTTATTACTATACAGGGGACTAATGAACAGAGGTTACGCCTGATGGTAAGTGACTACACCACACCTGCAACTCAAGAGTCGCCGGTGCGCTGCCCGCCCTTTGAGGGGGGGGGGGGTTGGATTACTCACTGTAACGACTGTGCTTAAACCCGTATTTCCAACTAAAGGCCGGCTACGCACTTGCAACTTTTCTGCCATGGAGGCGACATCTCTTCGCATCTGCAAAGGCTCGAGGGACTCGGTGATCTCAGTAAATATAATGATAAATGCGAAATGCGCGCCTCTGCAACCGATCGAGAGCGACAAGCAAATAATAATAACCATTGTTTGAAAAACTATATAAACAAACATATACGTACACATATATACCATGGGTTTATTAGTTCGATAAATGCAGCAGTTAAACAAAAGGGGATAAATGAGATATAATAAAAATATACTAGGAAGTCAAGTAATATTCTTTCACCATTTTCTTAAATGTTGCCAGCGATTGGGAACGTATAATGGATGAATGTAAATTATTCCATAGACGTACAGCCTGTTCGCTAAAAGGTTAGTCATAGTACCTGGTTGAATGAGGAGGTACTACCATTTCTAATGATTCCTATGATCTTAATGTTTTAGTATGTGTGTCACTGAGGAACGTAAACGTTTCTTAAGATAAGTAGGATTTAAAAGAATATTTAAAAAGCATAGTGAGAATATGAGTATTCATTCGTTACAAAGGCCTACAATTGCATTCAAACTTGTGATTGGTCGGGAAATTTCAGCTCAATGCTGGTAATGGGAATGTTATAAAGACAGAAATAGGCGTTTTTAACGAGATGGCCAGAAGTTTTGCCCATGTGGGACAGAAGAGGAGGTATCCGAGACTATTACTCGAGAGTGGATTCCTCCTTTAGGCGTACCACCAGTTATCACAACGGATCAAGGAACTCAGTTTTACTGCAAGCTGTTCGGTCGTCTTATGTACAACTTCGGCATCTAACGCATTCGCACCACCTCTTAACATCCCCGAACGAATGTGATGATCGAACGTGTTCATCGGCAGCTCAAGGCGTCATTGATGTGCTATGATGATTCGTGGTTGGGTGCTCTTCCCTTAGTTTCACTAGGAATCGGCTCGTCTTATAAAGAGGATTTGAAAGCTAAAACTGCCGAATTAGTATACGAAAAAATCTTCTAAAAAAAAGATATATATAGAGTGAGGTTTCCGTAGGCCCAACTCTACTCCTATTTCCTCTCCCCTCATCCCCCTCCTCTTTCCTCTCCCCTCATCTCCTCCCTCTCTCCAATCATAAATTTAGATTAGCTAACATCTTAGAAAGAAAGAAAATATATTTATTTTGTACTCATACAAGGTAAGGATCTCACTGTATTCGTTTTTTAGTTTATTCGTTGTTTTGTGTTGTTGTTTTCAATTATGATTACTGAGTTATATACTACACTCGGGTGCAATGAAATCGCGCATGTGATATTTGCAAAATATTCATTTTTTTTTACTTCCGATGCTTTTCGGATTCGTTTCGGATCCACAGATAACCGATGTAGTGAAGGGTAATGAATGTAATGTTTAGGTTCTTTTATGGTGACCATGCAAAAATCGATAAATATAGCGAAAACGTCAAAATAAAATGATTTACTTATAGCAAATTGTTAATTAAATTATTAATTTGCTTATAGGTACTAATCTACTAATATATGTTTCTAACAAAGTCTCGGCGCAAGCTTCTCTTCGGTAATGTTTTAATACCGCGAACCAGTTTACATGTTTCGTAAACTAGAATGGGTTTCCAATAAACGTGATTGTACCGTGAGACAGTGCTCGCAGCAACTCTCTATATTACCTTATAAAACAGCCTCTTTTAAAGGTAGTTTCCGCTATGGGGCTTATAAGATATAGAACGATTTACCCCCGGCGGTGCTGTTATTTAACAAATAAGAGTGTAACTTCACACAAACAAGCATACGCCCACTGGCCATAAGCTCAAGTATATACACACAGACTCATACACATTTATCTACACATACACTCATGTATCTAAATACACAATCAATAGAGCCCAATTTTTTATACACGTGTGGCGTACGCATGCTACGTACTGTGATGCCCTGAACATGCATCAAGGGAGTACGTATGCGCTCACACTGCATACCAAGCGGCGAATGAACGCGATCATCGCGTTTTTATACGTGACATAATTTATACTCACGCACACAGACAACGAAAACAGCAACGTAATCTGATTGGTTGCCTACCCACCGATTATTGTAAATAATCGATATCGATCGATAAGATTTGTAATTCCCGCCTACCCACCGATTATTTACAATAATCGGTGGGTAGGCGGGAATTACAAATCTCAAAGTAAATACATAAATAAACTGACGCCTGTATCCCAGAAGTTGTCAGAGGCATAATTCATGACCACATTTTGTGGATTATAATGTAGTTTGTCGTATGTTAGCTAAGAACAAAACATTTATGTAAAATTTTACATCACCTGTCCTTTTTTTTTTTTTTTTTTTTTTTTTTATGCGATAGGGGGCAAACGAGCAGACGGGTCACCTGATGGTAAGTGACTACCGCCGCCCATGGACACCCGCAACTCAAGAGTCACAAGTGCGTTGCCGGCCTTTTAGGTAGAGGTACGCTCTCTTCTTGAAGGTTTGAAGGTCGTATCGGTTCGGAAATACGGCAGGCGACAATTTGTTCCATAAGCTGGTTGTGCGAGGCAAAAAGCTTCTGGAGAAGCGCACAGTGGTGGAGTGCCAATCGTCCAGGTGATGGGGATGGATATTTTGTCGCGTAGGACGATGGCGGAAACCAGCAGCCGGTATAAGTCCGAACAATTCCTCTGAACACTCCCCATGATACAAGCGATAGAGGATGCAGAGTGAAGCTACATCTCTACGCAACGCCAAAGTGTCAAGTCGATCAGAAATATCTTGGCAGTCGATGATGCGAGTCGCTCTCCGTTGAATGCGGTCAAGAGGCAGAAGTTGGTACTGGGGTGCACCTGCATAGAGATGAGAACAGTATTCCATGTGCGGCCGAACCTGCGCCTTATAAAGTTGCAGGCGGTGGGCCGGAGTAAAATACTGTCTCGATCTGTTTAGCACACCAAGCTTCTTCGAGGCTAATATGGCCTTACTCTCTAAGTGACCGCGAAACTGGACTTCGCTTGATATATCGACGCCAAGGATTCCGATACTGGCTGATGCAGTTAGGGAAGTGCTCTCAAATTGAGGTGATACGACCAATGGCATCTTTTTAGCGGTGAACGCGCAAACCTGTGTCTTCGTGGGGTTAAATTGGACTAGGTTAAGTCGACCCCAATCTGAAACTTTTGATAAAGAAGTTTCGATTTCAGACACAAGTTTGGATCGGCTTTCGATGACGTTTACCCGAGAAATGTTAGCGCGGCCGGTGTAAAGGGCATCACTCGTGCTATCGTCTGCATAGCAATGGATGCTGCTAATCTGCAGCATGTCGTTGATATGCAGAAGAAACAGCGTGGGTGATAGCACACAGCCTTGTGGGACACCAGAATTAACAGACTTCGAGTCGGAGCATGCACCGTCAACAACGACCTTGATGCTTCTGTCTGTAAGAAAACTGGTGAGCCAATTGCACAGTTTCTCGGGAAGCCCATAGAAAGGAAGCTTCGCAAGGAGCGCTTTGTGCCAGACCCGATCGAAGGCCTTCGCCACGTCCAAACTAAAAATATATATTATGTATATATTATGTATTATGGTACCATAATCTGTCAAAAGATGGCGTGGTATAATATTGATTATTCGTAGAACTCGCTATTAAGGTCTACGGAGAGTAGTACATAAGCATTATATTGTATTATTTATTTTGTCCATTAAACAGACTTTGAGCGTTCCTCCAAGTGGAGCCTGTTCATTTTTGATTTTATTATCCACATAACCCCCTTAGTTTCCCGGCGGTTAAACAAGTTCCATTTACGTAATATATGGCAAGCCTATAGCCGTCATCCGGGCACTTTTGGGATGATTTAAGGTATATTGACAGGAAAGGAAGTGAAAGCAATATTGCTTTAACAGATATTAGGGTGTATAAGCAATAGCTCATGCAAGTCAGGGTCGCATACCTATAACTCGTACCGTCTGGTGCTGGGAAGTCCGAGTCCTCTAATTTAACAATGATTATACGAAAATGGAAAAAAAACAACCATATTGGTTTACTGTAGAGGGGCAAACGTGTAGACGTTTCACTTGATGGTGAGTGACTACCGCCGCCCATGGACACCTGCAACTCAAAGTCACAGGAGCGATCTACCCTCCTTTGAGGAAAGGAGGAGAAAGAGATTTTAATTAAATATTACAGTCTTATTTAAACACTATATACGATGTTTTAATAAAGCTGTTCCTGGATTCTTCCTATTTTAGTCGATTCGATTCCGACACCGTTCTACCGAAAACCTCGGTGTGATGATGGATCAAAGGAGTTTCTACACCCAAACTTGAAATAGTAACTATTTATATAAGTACTATTTTTATTAATTTGTACACTTCTGTAATCTATAGTAGATTACTGCACTTCACTTCATCATAAAAATTCAAGAGTTATTATAGTGACTTGTTTTCTTTTGAACTACGCAATGTACAGCTATGAGGCTGCTGTTTTTTGTTGTATTTGTATATATTTTGTTTAAAATAACAATTCCGGCAATAGGATTAATTCCTGTATCGCGGGGGACTTGACGATAATTTAAATGACGGTCACGAAGAACACCCAGGCTCAGAACAACAATTTTAGTGATTACACAAAGTGTTGTCCCGTGTGGGGATCGAATCCATAACACTTGATGGTTGCAGCGTTGTGGCGATGCGACCAGTTAAACCACTGCACCATCCTTGCAGTCAAATGCGTGCGTGTTTTAATAACATTGCAGTTTTTTTTGTGATAATTATTACTTTTAGAGTATTTTTTTTTTGTTTTCTCATTATGACATCATATATGTTCAACTTAGCATGAAGATCTGAATCTGATCTCTATTTCAGTTTCTAGTACGCCATCAATTCCACGTTATATATCTCTCAGATTAAAACATCAGACAGACATATCACATAAATAAAACAATATATTATATTGAACTAAATATGTTTATTAAATGTTAATATATTTTATTTAAATTATAACTAAAAGTTTTGCACTATGTCTTCCTTAAACTAATATTTATTCAATTTAAGCTACAATATTTTAGTAAATATGAGGTTTACATTTGGTAAATATAAAGAACATTAAAGAAAAAACATATCTCGTTCTGTGTTGGGTGTAATTTATCCATAATATGTATGTTTTTAGAAATAAATAAGTATGTTTATCAGAAGTCTGATTACCATAGCTCTCTCTCTCTCTTAGTTAGGGAGCACACGGCCGTGTGTGAGATGTGTCAAGTTATATTATATTATTATTATTATAAAGAATTCGCAAAAGACACCTGGCTCACTTAGAGAATCGGCACTCTGTTAGTATACCTATAGTTAGATTCTATTTGCAGTCGGAATTGATCTATTCAAGTCAACGGGATAAACAAACAGATCTCCCAAACAAAAACTATTTGCACGCCATAGCGGACAGAATACGTGTAAGAACTATAGGTTTTATTTTATTTAATTTTTTTATAAAATGTTAACAATGAAAGTACAAATTAATATTAAGCCTTTTAAATTTTAATATCGATATTGCGTCAAAATTTAAATTTTAATATTGTAAATTTAAATATTTTTGATATAGTATTTTACAAATGTTTTGGAACGGTTCTTACAATAACTTTGATGTTAACTTAACTTTCTAGAAATAGCAAGATGACGTGGCATTGGTGTTCGAAACGTAGAACAGTGTAGATCGTTGGTATTGAAATATATTATTCTTCAAGTATTTATGACTTTAACATCATATTCCTGAGTTTTAGAACTTAATGTAAGACCCATTTTACACCACATTCTAACACATTAATCATTTGAATTTGGGTCGTACATTCTGTTTTTCTTCCACCTGAAATAGAAACCGACTAACATGTGACGGTACATGCTAAAACAAAAATATCGGCAATTTGCGGGTAGATGAAAATAAAAACAATTTATATATTCTATTACGCTTTTTAGTTTGTGACCACGACCAGTGCAACCTGGTCGAACCGTCACTATAACCGCGCTCTGTAATTAGTTATAAAGTTTTGAGTAAAGATTAGAAGATAAACAATTAAATATGAAAAAAATCGTGATAAGGGTGAATACAGAAGTATGTGTATGTGTTAAGGTGAATACGGAGTATAAGGTGAGTACAAGTAAGTTATTAAAACTGATCTTTAATTAATATTACATAAACAAATAAGTTGGAATAAATACCTATTTGAAGTCCCCTAAAGTTTGACATTCTTATTACATACTGGTACAATTATAAAAATATGTTATCAACACAATCCAAAAGTTAAATTACCAACTGTTTAATTTGTTAGGAAAAAATATGTATTCTTGCGAACGTAATTTTTATAGAAACATTTTTCTGTATTCTCGTAAATACACGTCTTATACAAGTATACAATAAACAGCGCGTGTAGAGGGACACATCATTATCTAAATAGCTAATATCCCTATTAAAAAAAAATGGTATTCTAAAAATATTAAAGATTCCACAATCCACCATTCCACAAATTTAGTGTCGTTACTAAAATTAATTAGTACAACACTAACTACCCTCATTCATTATGACAATATTTATAAAAAGGTGCTCTGTTAGAAATCGCTCCATGATCAGACCGAAGATTATCATAATTATTTTGTATAATGTTTTTACTGTACTACATATAAGTTATAAATAAATATAAAAAACGTTACGAAATTTTCATAGATATTATTTACATATGAAACTGAGATTTTCGCATAAAGAAAACTATTTTAAATTACAAAATGGCATATCGCCCTGTTAACTAATGCTTATATAATAATATCTTTGTATTGCGTATTAATTTTATTTCCTATTTTTATTAATTGCTTTTTCATTTCTTAACACACCAATAAGCCTATGAGTGTTGCCCACAGCACCAACTCGAGAGATCACTTCACATCCTGAACTTTTATACCTGAAATACACTCGAATAAAACCGTAATCCTTTAATAAATCCTACTCAAGCCTATTAAGTCCTATAACTTTCTATTACTACATATCCTCGACATTTTAGTTCACAAATGGCGGCGCCACTGTACATTTACTTCGGCTTGTTAATCGTATATCAATAACTTAAGAGCTAAACCTTTTAATTTGTATACCATCTTTTGAATAGTTTCAGCATATACTGCAATTATACATACATATAGTATGTGTGACGGTTATTGGTAGATATTAATATAATACAAAACTCTTGTATGAGAATACACAATTTCCATTAATTTTGGTTACAATGACCATTGTTATGCAAGACCATTGTTAATACAGTTACCTATATTTAGATCTGGCAACATCAGGTACTGTCGCTCATATTTCGAGACGTCAACGCTAAATCAATAATACACATTATTCAAATTTTCATTAAATCTTCATTCTTCTTTCTTGCTTCATGTGTCGTGTGTGTCTATGTGTCGGTCTATGGCATCATAGCTCTAACAGAACCCGATTGTTTTTTTTTTTTTTTATTTGAAATGTCCTAATCGAGTGTCTTGGCTTTTTAGTATATATTATATTATTTTTACTTTATACTTTAATGCTATTGTGCTTTGTAATAATGTATGTAGATGATGCTACAGTATATAATATAAATATGTTATTAAATCAACATAATTTAATTTTCTACATATTCTTATTATTCTTTAGCATGACTATAACGGTTCATTTTGTTTGAAGCCGGCCTCAATAGTTATTCCCTTTTGCAATATCATATTCCTTAAAATCTTTAGTTTTATACATATAAACATATTTCTAACATAAAAGCGATTACAGTTTACAGATATTTAAATACAATCATGTTTTTTTATTTATACAACTTTACTTAATACTGTTGAAATAGATCAGCTTACATAGATTTATTTGTCAACAATTTGATTTTTAATATATCTTTACGTGGCCGACATTCGGAGAGGCCTAATTCCAACACTGGACTTTAGTGAGCTAATTTATTGAGTGATTTATAAGTCTGCATTAGCTCTGGGCTCATTCTATTTATTTCAGCTGCTTGTTAAATATTTTATGATCTATATAAATGCATGGGCGCATTCAGCGTTTTGAGGAATGTTTTGTTATTATTATATAAAAAAACTTCAGCAAGTTACACATTACAAATGAGAAGATACTGACCAACCTCATTTCATAAACAATAAATGTTATACTTACTAAAAAAGTGTTTTATGTTTGAAGTTTCAAATGAATACTATATTATTTAATATTAATACTACATATATATATTTTTTTTATGCGACAGGGGGCAAACGAGCAGACGGGTCACCTGATGGTAAGTGACTACCGCCGCCCATGGACACCCGCAACTCAAGAGTCACAAGTGCGTTGTCGGCCTTTAAGGTAGGAGTACGCTCTTTTCTTGAAGGTTGTATCGGTTCAGAAATACGGCAAAAAAGCTTTTGGAGAAGCGCACAGTGGTGGAGTGCCAATCGTCCAGGTGATGAGGATGGATATTTTGTCGCGTAGGACGATGGCGGAAACCAGCAGCCGGTATAAGTCCGAACAATTCCTCTGAACACTCCCCATGATACAAGCGATAGACGATGCAGAGTGAAGCTACATCTCTACTCAACCCCAAGGTGTCAAGCCGATCAGAAATATCTTAGCAGTCGATGATGCGAGTCGCTCTCCGTTGAATGCGGTCAAGAGGGAGAAGTTGGTACTGGGGTGCACCTGCATAGAGATGAGAACAGTATTCCATGTGCGGCCGAACCTGCGCCTTATAAAGTTGCAGGCGGTGGTCCGGAGTAAAATACTGTCTCGATCTGTTTAGCACACCGAGCTTCTTCGAGGCTAATATTACCTTACTCTCTAAGTGACCGCGAAACTGGACTTCGCTTGATATATCGACGCCAAGCATTCCGATACTGGCTGATGGAGTTAATAAAGAAGTGCTCTCAAATTGAGGTGATACGACCAATGGCATCTTTTTAGCGGTGAACGCGCAAACCTGTGTCTTCGTGGGGTTAAACTGACTCAAGTTTGGATCGGCTTCCGATGACGTTTACCCGAGAAATGTTATTGCGGCCGGTGTAAAGGTGTATTTACTGTATTTAATCCATTATTATTTTTTGAGTGCAAGCATAAAGATAAAATAGCATACTCTGTGACTGTACGTTTAGAAGTGAAGTTGCACGCCAATAGCAAAGCAATATGGCGGTAAGGGGGCTCCTTCTGTCTTTCTCTGCCCTTTGTTACGCCCATATATTTATTAATATTAATATACAAATAATAATTTGGCGTAATTAAAACCTTTACTTGTTATAGTACCTTTTTAATTTTTTTTTAATATTGTTTTACTATCCCTTGTAGATACAGCACTGGTACTTTTTATTTTTTCTTTAATATATATTTTTTTACAATAGATTAGCATATTATTTCTGAAACTGTGTCCATTACTCAAACACTTTGACGTTGTATTTGTATGAGTATGTATGTGTTGTATGACTAGAGTGTATGGTATGTGTGTAACGCCGGCACCGCCAGGAGGGGCTCGCGCTATGGGGGCGTCATGCTGCCTCCATATTCAGGGGATGCTCCACGACCTGCAGGGTCACGGGAACCAGATCAACATATTAGTGAAAACATACAATATATAAAATGTTTATAAAACCTTTAGATTATCGTGAAATGAACTAGTAGCATTACTAGATTATGTGACTTGGTTTTCGGTTCGATTTCTTCAAAGGTCAGCCTTATCTAAGATGCTTTAAAATTCAAATTAGCTTGCCGGTTTTATCGTTTATTATTATTTGTTTTAAACTATAAATGTTCTTAAGCGTAACATTTGGATCCATTCTGTCATTAATTGCTTAAAAGTTTATGTTTTAATTAAATATAAATACAAATGCAACTCTGTCTAAATATAAAAACAAACATTTGACGGGCCTATTGGTCTAGTGGTTAGTGATCCTAACTGCAGAGCCCAGATGTAGAGGGTTCGATTCCTATATGAGATAAAAAAAAATGTGTGATTCACAAATAGTCGTCCTGAGTCTGAGTGTTCTTTGTGACCGTTGCTTGCATGTGTGTGTGACGCTGCACACACACACACATTCCCTAGCGACACAGGAATTATTCGTAATGCGGGAGATGTCTTATTGTTTTAAGTAATGTAATGAGAGGCTAACCTCGACCTCTGCCGCGGCCTCTGCCCCTGCCCCTCCCGCGGCCGCGTCACCTCCGTCCATCACCCATACCCACCATATCTAGAATTAAAGATATTACTTATAAATAGTGTTAATCAAGTTCATCAAATTAACATAGAAACGTTTATATGGGTTATATATAAATATATATATATATACGCTCACGTCTATAACTCAAACGTTTCTATTTGCCAACCATAAGTTAGTTGGACTAATTTTTATAATATTAATTAAACTTTGTTATTTAGGGTAACCTTATATATAAAATTCTCGTGTCACAATGTTAGTTGCCATACTCCTCCGAAACGGCTGGATCGATTTTTATGAAATTTTGTGTGCATATCGGGTAAGTCTCAGAATCGGCCAACTCCTATTTTTATCTCCAATTTCTTTTTTTTTGGACAAAATTTTTGTTTCGCGGGAACATTACTAGTATGACTATATATAGGAATGCTACTTGATACAAAAAATCTAGTCTCTGTTGTATTTTTTTTTTATGCGATAGGGGAAACCAGCAGACGGGTCACCTAATGGTAAGTGACTATCACCGCCCATGGACCCCCCCGCAACTCAAGAGTCACAAGTGCGTTGCCGGCCTTTTAGGTAGGAGTACGCTCTTGTCCAACGAAACTTGACCTATAATAATTTAACTAATAACCTTCCATAAAAATATAAATTGAGAATCCATATAAACTGTTGGGTTGCTCTACTACAGGCAGGAGCATCCTCCAGGACTTGGTTTAGCTTTGACCTACCTATATTAGTGGCGGTCTTCTCCAAATAAGCCAGGGGGCCTTGTAGAGTGGTAGCAGCGTATGCCCCCCTCCCTCCCGCCAAGAACATACCCTGAGCGAGGCTGTTCTGCATCTGTCAGTTATTTTATTAATAATAAAAAAATAATCAAAATATCCGTAATAAATAAATGAGAAATTAAAATAATTCACATTTAATAAGTAAATCAAAAATGAGATATTGTTTACGAAAATATATAGCGCACGTTGGAAGGGGCTTATGTCCAGCAGTGGATTGCGATAGGCAGAATTATGGTGATAAAGTGCATTAATTATACAGTCATTCAGAAAGGTGTTCTCAAAGTTAAGGCGCGTTCTAGCCGATATATAGTTGATGAATAGCTTTGAAAAAATGCATTTCTTTAAATTTTTTTGCTTTGGCTAATACTGTTTATTTTGGTGGTGGGTACACATTTCTTTACAACATTCTGATTTTCTTGATATTTTCAAGTTATATTTTTTTTTAATTAAATTTTGGAAAAAACAGTGAATGCCACGAAAATACCGATAGTTTGATTCATGTTAGCTCTCTTTCAAGTTATAACTTTTATAGTTTTATTAAGTATTAGTGATGAATTTTCCAAGTAAGCTTTCTGTATGAAAATTGTTAGCGATGCACGTTATTCACGGGTTTAACTAAATTACATTTCATCAAACCACACCTTTCTGAAACACACTGTATATTAAATATTAAATTGTAAAAACAATCACACCAATACACAAACACTAACTGTTAGAATACATGCATAAAATAAAATGAAAACATACCTTGAGTGCTGCCAAGTCAAAAAACAAATTTGAAGCTGTGAGGGTAAAACATAAATAAAACAAAAAAATAATAATTAAATCAAAATTTAATTTCAAATTAAACATAAAATAAGTGCTTGAATAGGTATTAAAAAGAAATTTCAAGGGCAAAATAATAACTTTAACAAAAACTACAGAAAAGTTTTTTACCACTAACATAGCAAAATATTATCCTTAATTTTATTCTTGTAGGAATTTGGTAAACTCCTTTAAGATAATGTACTTATAAATACATACTTAACTCTGTAGTACAAACGAATTTCTCCAACATAAGTTAACTTTAACCTCGAATTACAAGTTCCATACCAACGTGGTAGGTTTCTTCACTCCTTGACAAGGGACCCCTGTCGAGCCAGAAAGGCATGGTCGGGGTTACCAGAAACACACACGTGTAAAGTATTTCTGTAACTGTATGTCACTTTCTTCATTATAATATCTACCTAAGCTTGCTTTGAAGAACTAAATTTATTACTACCGTCTTGCGACGTTAGCGGGGTAAGCAGGCGGGTGCGGGGGACGGGGTACCTGTTGTTGCTGTAACGCAGCCTGTTGCTGTAATGCAGCTTGTTGCGCAGCAGCTGCGGCAGCCATTTGTTGAGCCTAGTAATGTAAAACGTATTAATTTGAATTACACTCGGACCCGGCATAGATGATAATGCTCCTCATCACATATTTTTTGTCTTGAGTATATAAAAAAGCGAACGTTATGGCCGGTAGGGATTGGCCCTACCGGGTACTATTCTCCTCTAAACAAATCGCTGATGTTCTGAAGAAAAAGCATTTCAGAAATACCTAAAACCGGGTTGTATGAATGGTTCAATTACAGTATAAGAAACTCGTGATAAATGTAAAACTCCAGTTTAATTATATGTTTTTAATATAATAATAATAACTCCACACATCTCTATCATATCATATCACATCTCACGCGGCCGTCTGATCCCAAACTAAGCAGAGCTTGTACTCTGGTAACCAGACTGCTGATAAATATACTTATATATTTCTAAATACAGTGTAAACTCTTTATAACGAAACTCAAGGGACTGAGCAGTTTTTGTCGTTAAAGAGAGTTATCGTTATATGTAGTGAACAAAAAAACACTTTTTAAAATGTATGTCCAGAATTGTTTTTTGGTTTTACCAAATGGTTGCAACAGTGGATTGACTTAATTCAAAACGCTTTCCAACGTCACTTTTCTTTTCTCCCTTTTCAATCGCACGTATCACACAAACTTTTTCTTCAACACTAATCGCTTTCCGTTTACTGGCCATGTTAACAGTTTCAAAGTAGGTTTACGACTGATAATACGATAGGTACCCAGTATCACTTCCGAGAAAACAATGCGTCATACTGCACGTGTTCAAGGCAATTAAGGATAACAAAAGCTAGACCGACCTCGGATGTCTTTTGTTACCTGATAACATAACATAAACAATAATACCGATAATAAATATTTCCTGTGTACAAATATGAACACATTTCTTCGTAATAGAGAATGGCGTATCGCTATAAAGAGTGTTTCAATATGTGGCTTTTAACGCAGACCAACCAAGTTGGGCTCACTTCAACGTTACAGGCAGTTTATTGTTATAAAGGATAACGTTATAAAGAGTTTACACTGTACATACTTAATCTCTTGACATGAAAACTTAATTTTTACTTTTGTATTTTATATTTTGTTATTATACTTATTTTGTTATTTTTATGTGTTAATTCATATACGTTCTTTTAGTTTTTATGTGTTATTTCATGTACGTTCTTTTAGTTTTTATGTGTTATTTCATGTACGTTCTTTTAGTTTTTATGTGTTATTTCATGTACGTTCTATTAGTTTTTATGTATTATTTCATGTACGTTCTTTTAGTTTTTATGTGTTATTTCATGTACGTTCTTTTAGTTTTATGTGTTATTTCATGTACGTTCTTTTAGTTTTTATGTGTTATTTCATGTACGTTCTTTTAGTTTTTGTGTGTTATTTCATGTACGTTCTTTTAGTTTTTATGTGTTATTTCATGTACGTTCTTTTAGTTTTTATGTGTTATTTCATGTACGTTCTTTTAGTTTTTATGTGTTATTTCATGTACGTTCTTTTAGTTTTTAAGGATTAAATTTAGATTAAGATAATTGTATTTTCAACACAATGCAATATTGTTATGAAATAAATAAAAAACAAGTGATGGCGCTCATCATGTACATACATCAGTTTGCAGTTTAGAATCCAGACGTTTGCTAATTGATGTCATGACGTTGCATGGTTTTAGCAATGATAGATTTGATTGTAGCTCAATCACTAACTAGTTATGTCTCATAGAACTGTAACATACATGCATTTGTGGGACTAACGCTGGAATCCCGCACCCCTTCCGTCCCATAGCGGATAGTTACAACACACGTGTTACTACTATCGATATATTTGCTCTATCTAACTGCCAATTTCAAAACAGGCCATTGAAGGCGTTCAGTGAATCCTTAATACTTTATGCATATACTACTTGAATTTCTATTTTTATTGTTTTTATTATTTTAAATTCTTCTGCACAATAACGTGATGTATTTTTATTTTTGTTCATCTGTGAAAAATCATGTGTGTTACATGTTTATGAATTTGATGTATGAATTGTGTTTAGTCATAATCTCTCATGTAACTATTTTTTGTTTCAATACATACAATAAATAAAGCAATCACATTCGTGTGGTTACCGATGAAGTAGAATAGGGCCACCCTATATCTTCCCGAGGGTATTTGAGTCTTAGTAAAATGGCGATTAAGGGATGGGATTGTTATCTATCAGACAGTATACATAAAACACACATTAACAGGTTTGGCACCTATTATTTAAATAAGCACAAAGTCAGCGATTCAGACGGTATAGGCGTGATGTATGTCTACCTAATGCGTTTACTTAATAGTGAGTATAACAATGTTATCAAAAGTACCTGCACACTCTGTTGTACGACATGTTGCTGTTGCTGTGTTGCTGCAACTTGTTGCACGGCTTGTTGCTGTTGAGTATTCTGTTGCTGCTGTTGGCATTTATTGTACACGGTGTGGCCCTTGAATACATTACGTTTTGCATATAATAAATAAGAAATACACCATGCACATACATCAGAACATATATTTCACACGCCATCTAGCAAAGATAAACCGAACTATGTAGATCCTGCATCGCGTTATTAAAGTTGTCACGTTTCTTCAATGTAAACAAAAGAATCACTATCATATTCATGCGTAAAATACACTAACTCTTAATTTTTTTTAAATAAATTATTGCAATTGTTTAAATTCTGATAAAAATGAGATTGGGTTGAACGCCAGACATTAAAAAAACTTTCAATAATTAACATTCTAATAGTAAAAAAGTTTAACTAGCAAAATTGGGTGTTTAATTGTTTATACCGCTTCCTACCCCTTCAAGGGTAAAAAAAAAGTTTTATATACAAATTTTTGCCATTACTTTGCTAACCTGGAGATCGGCCAGCAAGTTCTGCCACTGGATAATCTTGTCATAGTGCCGCCTCAGCAGTTCTTCTTTCCTCTGCAGCTCACACTTCAGCTCGTTGTTGTCCTCTTTCACGAGCAGTTCTGGACGCATCGCTGAGAGAAGGAACCTGTGAAATATTTATTTAATAAAAGTATCGGATTTGATTTGATTATTATTATTTACCATACGGTACTTATACAGTTATGCAGTACCCGTATGACGGCCAATAGGCTTTTTAATTTACAGTTTGATATCTTAAGTACAGATTATTTAAATTACAGCTTGCATAACGTGGGCGTTTCAGACGCCTGTACTTACCGTTTCGTGAATAGGTTGAAATGTATATGGATATACAAATATCTTACTGAGAGTCTGTACGTTTAGAGGTTTTTTTATACTTTTTTAAAATCAGTGTTGGACTCCCATATTGTCGTTAATGATATAAAAAAAAACCCTAAAATATTACGTTTAAGCATTGCCACCCCATCTTTTAATCAGGGTGTCGTAATAGGCGACTATGGGATTAGACTGTCATCAATAAGTCAATATACACATAAGCACATACATACGCTCTCGCCTGTACCCTAAGGGGTATAAAGAGGTATTTTAAACACCCACAATTTGTCAAATAGAATTTGGTCTCACTAACTTATCAGGGGGCAAAGCTATTGCCGCCAACGGGGCACTATATGACTGTATAAATACTGTCTAATACACACCAATTTAAGACACAACGGGGAGAGATGAGCTGGTCTTGTTGTACTCCACCGTGAACCATAGTATAATATATACAGGATACGTTTAACCCTGTATTAAGTAATTAGGACAAAGTATGGTCTGCAAAATGCCGTTCTAGCTACCCCTTAACCCCTTTGATATAGGCGTGAGTATGTATTGTACACAGGTCTCCTATATTTTTATTATTTAAATACACATTGTACACATTTTTTATCATATACGGGACAGACGAACAGACAGGTCATCTGATGGGCATCTGCAACCCAAGATTCGTAAGTGCGCTGCTCGCCTTTAAAGGTGATGGTAATCCGGTACTCACTCGGTAATACAACTCGAGCATTGTTTGTCAGTTGATTTTCAGCATAGCTGTTTTTTACATGATAACCCCGATGACAACCGGAAAGCGGACTCCTAATAATAGACCTCTGTAGACATTCTTTGCGTACGCTAGTTTCAAATACGGGCAGTTTAAAATGTGTTTATCCTACTACTATCATAAATCGAAAGCTCTTATCACCCTCAAAGGCGGGCAGCGCACTTAAGACTCTTGAGTTGCAGGTGTCCATGGACGGCGGTTGTCACTTACCGTCAGATGACCCGTCTGTTAGTGTCCCTCTATATCATTGAAAAAAAGAAGGGAATCACAGAGGCATAGAGATAAATTAATTAAAGTCTAGAATAGCATGTAAGTTAGATGGAACAAAATACGATAAAAAAAAGCTACATTTCTAACCTCTTTTGCAGAAAGAAGGCTTCCATTTGTCGCGCTAAATCGATGAAACGCTCCACTTCCACCTTCACTTCTTCTTTCTCCACGCAAGGAGATGCCTCCTGCTTCGTCAACACGTTCAGACATGCCTACAATATTCAAAACTATTAATATATGGGCATGGGCAATTTTGCACTCCTGCTTTTCTTACAGTTTTTCGGATTGAGAATGGTGGAAACTTGATGCAAATCAAATATGATAGATACCGAGAGTACGCGACGTGTATAGGCATGTTGACTGCGCAGTTGGTCTAGTGGTTATTAATCGTGACTGCTAAGCCAGAGGTCGTGGATTCGACTCCCACCAGAGACAAATAATACTGTGATTACGATGCTCTATAATTTGATCTGTGGCTGGGTGTAATTTATCTATAAGTAATATGTATGTGTTTAAAAATATATGCCAGCGGTCTTGTTTGTATGCTTGTAAGCAGGGTTTGTACTGTGGTAGGGCACGCCACAATCGTGGCGATAAGACTTATTTTGGAGGATTGGCTGGAGAGACGACATGGTAGCCTCTATGTGTAACAACTGCGGGGGCAGCCCCGAGGATACTGCACTACACTCCAGTGAAGTGCCCTGCGTGGATACAGAATCGTGAAGTGTGTGTAGTTTCTCATTAGAGATTATTATTATGTCCACGATCTCTAGCGAGAGCGCTTGGGGTTCTGCCGCCTTGGAAAGGGAACGGCAGAAGGGTGATAACCCGTTGGGGTTTTGACAAGTTAAAAAAAGGGTTTGTACTATGATAACCATATAACAGACTCTGCTTAGTTTGGGATCAAAAGGGCGTGAGTGAGATGTTTATATATGTTACATACTTTTCGTGTATAAGCTTCGTACAAGGATTTCCATTACCACCTGTTAGCAACTGTACCTACTAAGATAAGTAGGTAGATATGCTGAATACTTAAATATTTACAATTACTCGTAACAGAATGGACGACACACCGTGCGACTTAGTTCCGTAAGAGACAAAATTATGTCAACAATATCGTTTCAAATCAATAGCTAGCAAAGACACGTTTAGTGTGCAATTCATTTATTTAAACAGCGACTTAAACTTTGCAAACATTAAGTTTAATATTGATTTCGAACGCAAACACTAGCAGTGATAAATAAATATACGTAGAGGCCGCATTCTAATGCTTGTATAAATCTTACTATTATAAAAGACGTGTGGTTGATGGTGAAGGCATCCCCTGCCTTCCCGGTGGTATCTTAATAGGCAAAAAATGGGTCGAACTCTTATCTACACATCAGACAGTCATAATTGCCCCCTATTACGTTAATAGGACTGAATTCGAATTGGCAAAATGTAGGTGAATAATAAAACCTCTGCCCCCCTTAGGAGGACATGCAAAAGATTGTATTTAGGGTTGTTACTCAATCACCTGGCTCTGGTTGAAATTTGGCACAGGCAGATTGTATTCTGGAATGGAATGGAACATAGCCTTTCATCCCGGACATGTAAGGTTCAAATGTTTGACGCAAACGAAGTCGCAGCTAGCTAGTATTTAATATGTTGTCTTTTCTGCATTATCACCTAAGATAAGAATACCTATTAATCATATATATTATACATATATAGTGTCTTCGACACTGCAGAGATAGTGGTATATATATATTTTTTTCATATTTATATTCCTACCCACGTTAATTTTATTATTTTCAGTGCAATGTGTATTTTGCAATAGTTTTGTCTGGTGTATTTGTTCCCGTGTGGGAATCCCGCACTAGCATTAAATCATGTGTCGCGGGGGACTTTACAAACATTCAAACAATGGACACAAAGAACATCCAGACTCAGAACAACAATTTGAGGATTACACGTGTTTTCCCATGCGGGGATTGAACCCACAACACTCGGCGCGGTTTTGTCGTCGCGAGGTGACCACATAAACCACTACGCCATCCGTGCAGTCAAAATATATTATATATAAAATATATACATATGTTCATTAATTGAATATTATACATTTAGAATAGTATTTTTTTTTCGTTTTAGTGCATTAATATCGTCTACAAAGTTGTTATATTTTGGTACTAATCATTTATTATATTCACTAGTTGTATGCTGATTTAGAAATAAAAAAATTAGAAATTAAAACCTACGACTTTTTTCATCTTTTCTTTTTCTAAAATATTAATGCGCAATATTTTACAAATTTTCCTGCACATTTTAGCCATTAAGAATAATTGCTACATAGTTTAGCTTGTCTTTGATAGATGGCACTGATATTTTACTGGGGGTCGAACAAATAAAAAACAAAAAAATACTCTTCAATAATTTTATTTAGAGAACTCCATTTTTAAAACAGCATTTAAATTATTGCCTATCAAATAAATCTATGTACAATTACAAGTACAATTCGTATTTTTTGTGACTTCACACAAAAACAATAGACGGGCAAATATTTGTTGCGATTCCGTAAAATTAAAATCAATCTACACTAAAATTGAATTACTTATATGTTATGGTCATAGACTACAATATATAAACAACATATATGTTTTAATAAATTACCGCCTTCGTGAAACAAACATTCATACTGACATTATATATATATATATATCACAATAAACACACACGACACACTACAATAGCAATTATTTACCAATCAACATTTTATAATAAATTACAAACAGCTCAGAAAGTTACACTGTCCTAATAAGTCCTATTTCTCTACATTATACAAATTATTATTCTGTACATAAAAGTGGCGCGAAATTTATCTTTCAGTTTATCTGTACAAAATTGTTATCAAACATTGATTATATATAAGAGACGTAGGTTCTTCTATATACAATTATTTCACTCATGGATCATTGACACTGTACTTATGTAATAAATATCACCAAAATTAGAATTTCTGGTGACGATATTTTTTAATTTAAAGTGCTGTATCATTGCAAATGCAAATACTGTTCTCCTAGCGTTCAGAAGAAAACGTGGAATACATAAATAATTCAAAAGTCTAATTTTATGTTTCATATTTTTATAATTGCAATGAATTTTGCACCACTCTGAATGATATACTAGTACTAGTTTAGTTTAGTGTTAAGAATCCGAAACGTTTGAATCTATAATAAAGGTATTCGAAGCCACATTACATTTTTAACTACAACAATTATATATACAAAACCTTTTATAGAAACTAAAATACTTACATATTCATGGCAAGGTTCAATGCTTGATTACAGAATAGAAAAAGAAAAACGATTGCGTTAACATTAATAGACCAAACTTTATTGGACTTGTGATAAACATAACATCAATCAGCGCAAGAGAGTACAATTAATATTTTATACAGAAAGCGTATCGCTCGTCCATCTCACTTTACAATTATTTTATTACAATTTCTTAAAATATTGTGATTTACATTCATTTCACTGCAGGTCACTTAAGAACTGTGACCAATCTATATTACGATTATAATACTATTCTGGATTTCGGATACCGAAAAATCCCACAGAGCATAATATAGTTTCAGATGACTTTACTTTCAAATTATGTATATATATATAGTGATCCATAAATATTTGACCCGAGTCTGGGTGATCTTTGTGTCTGTCGATTGAATGCTTGTAAAGTCCCCCGCGACACAGGAATTAAATACTAGCGCAGGAGTTGCCTTTTTTAAATGAAAAAAATAATAATAATAAGTGAACATTGGGAATATTTGGTGAAATGTCGCGTATAGAGTTTATTGTTACACTTATCCATTGAGTAACCTATCGAAAATTAATAACTTCTCTATTGGTCAGCTAATACTTACATATTATAACATCATAAAGTTATGTTGTCACCTTGAGTTGCATCATTATTTATACGATTAAACTCTACTAGTCGTTGGGTGCAGTTTCACTTGGGTTTATAATCACTTCTGCCCGCTCCTGTCGGCTAATAACTATCAGTGGCCAACAGTTGCAATGCTACATTATATATTATTAGCATTTAACATCGACTTCGTACGACATGGAATTTAGAATCAAGTATCTATCCTATATTTTAAGTTAAACCTCTAACAATAAATCTGTGAAAACTGCAATCAATTCTATGCGTCAAGTATTTTTTGCGTGATGCGTGGTCAAACAACATATGTATAGACAGACAAAAATTATAGAAACTGTCGTTTTGATAATTATTTTGACTCGCCCTATCACCCGTTATCAATCTGTATAATCTGTATTATGTCGAATACAATTTCTCATCTTAAAGAGAATAATAAAACAATTAATAATTTCGATATTTTTATTAACAACTCCTGCACAAACACACAAATATACAGTTAAAGGTAAAAATATTAATAATTTATAATCTAATTTGTAATTATTTTTACGATAAAAGATTTACACTCTCGCTACTAAATAAAGAACTATATGAAATACACAAATACATATTTATTATAACTTTTCAATCATTTGAATTGCTTTTAAGAATCTACCAATAGTGCTTCAGTGCCAATATATAATATGATAAATACACGTAGGTAAAACAAATAATTAATGTTTTAAAATGCAATATTATGTCACTACGGTTGCTAAAAATAACAGAAATATCTAAGCACTGAGCACGACATAGCTTTGTGAACAGAATTTCTAGAATCAGACAAGTAGTTCAGTAAGGTAGAGTTTCTATGTTCTACTGTAATCTTTATTATCTATGTTAAGCGATTTTTCCGCCAACTGTCGACCGATATTTGTTTTTTTTTTTTATTCGAAAGATTATAGCCGAATGTGAGGGTCCGGATGACTTACTTAAGGCGTTCCCGGTCCTCTCTTACTTCAGGCGTAGTATGGCACACAGTTCGATTCCGACACACCGTTCCACTGAAAACCGCGGTGGGATTAAATGCAAAAGTACTTTTAAAACGAAATAAAAAAATAAGACAACTTTGATCAATTCTTTGGGTTCTTCAAAATAACTATGTAATGGAGTGCTTATGATTTGAAGGCTACACTTTATTAAAGTCATTGTTATATTAACTAATATTGCTTCCGCAGCTCCGGTAGCTTTTAAAACTATTCTTTCACTTATAAACGAAGCCTGTATTAAAGCGGATACGATAAACAAAAGAAATATTCAAATCGGTCCTGCCGTTATTGAGTGAGACTAACGACCGACATTATATATTTATTTATCAGATATGAGAAGGAAAATAATATAGCTACGCTCACTGCTAATAGACAATTAAGAAAGTATCTCAGACTAAGAGATATGCACGCACAGAACTTTCGTTCATCGGAAGGGGTCTTGGGCGTTGATTTCTTAGATGTGGCATCTTTTTTGAATATCTGAATTGACAGAGTAATAATAAAGGAACCACAAAGCAGATAATCTATATAACTATCGAGTGCTTCTGGCCTGCTCTTTTTTCATAACATACCTTATTTGACAATAGTATTTTATTTTACATCTTTCACGACTTTTATAATATTAGTATGTGTAAATCGGGACTCAATCGCGATAATATTGATTAGGTACAATCGTTATTGGTTCACCCGACGTTTTGATCAAATTGTGTACTCCGACGGGGAGAAATGATGATCATGGTATGTTCTGCGTGGCCGACGTCTAACTTCCATTAGATATGTTTATCAGGATAAAGTTTATGTATATATTTAGTTAAGTGAATAATTAAGTATGACACTAAGGGGAGATTCTTGGATTAGTAGTTCACGATAAATTTATACTTTTTCTCTTTCTTTCGAATATTAAAATGTAAGTTTTGTTAATGTCGAATTAACAGTTACACAGTAAGCTTTATTTATACAACAATAACGACTTGATGTGTTTTTTGTGTAAGTAATTTCCACCGCACATATTATTAGTTAGAGAGCATCTGAAAGGCAGAAATTACATTTGAATTTCGAGTCACTATACCTAATGTAGACCTTAGACTGTGACTAAATAAGGTCGGTCGCAGTAGGTTAAACGCTAATCAGGTGTCCGGTTGCACCTGCCGTCTGGTTACAACCAAAGACAACGTGATAAATTGAAACTTTTTAGCTTTCGTACATTAAATTTCAGGTTTAATAAAATACTTTTTAAATTTAATAATAAATGAAATCTCGAAAGAGTCTACCGTTATTTGACAACCGCCACAATCATTTACTATTGTTATTTAGCAATAGTACTTTATAATAAATCTGTCTGTACATTATAGATAATGAAGAAGTACTAATATAGCAACAAGCCAAAAAAACAGTTTTAGAATTTTTGGCTGTCTGTCTGTATGTTGTACACGCATCACGCCAAAACTACTGAGTGGAATTGAATGCAGTTTTTACAGATGTATTGCTAGAGGTTTAAATTAAAATATAGGTTTCATTTTACCGAGTCTGTGTATAAATTAAATATATACTCGATTCTGAATTCCAGAACTACGAAGTAGTGGGACTGAATAAATTAGAAATTTATTAAATTATGTACTATCCATCTTTCACTGCCTCTTAAGCCATAATTGAAGAAAACCGATGAAAATGTCCAAGTGTTTAATTCAGACTGTAGTTACCTATTTGCAGTAAGTATAAATAAATAAATAAAAAAGTCTTTGAAAATCTTAATTATCATATCGTATTCGAGATTTACTTAGCACAGTCGAATTAGATGAAAAACGCGGTCGACATCGAAAAAACAAAATTGTAGGAAATTCAATTCCATACAACTTTGGTGATGACCATTTTTCGTGTAAGATTGAAAATAAATGACTTATTGAATAAACAAAAATATCACCCTCAAAGTTAAGATGGCGGGTGACGCAACGGGGTGCGAATGCCGAAAACCAAAATGTAGACTCCCTGTGACCCCCTCCAATGATTTCCAAAGGAGAATTGCTACTTATAATTTTTTCGTTGTCAAATCCTAATTCGACTGTGCTATAGCACTTTTATTGCATTGTAAGCATTGAAGAAATATGAAACGACTAGCTTTAGTGCTTAGCTTACTTCTAGTTAGTTTAAATTATCTGAAGCCAGATAATTGTCGAACTGTTTATTTTTAACCCCCGTGGAGTGTTGTAATTTTGACGTATCTTTGTTAGCATCGTAGTTCCTAAATGAACAGACACTTTTTACGAGGTTTTCTGTTGTTGAAAGCTGACATGATCGAGAGTGCTCAAAGCTACGTTTTAAGAAAATGAACTCAACCGTTTGCATCAGCTTTTGAAGGACTTCGGTTAAGTCCAGGGTATTTTTAATATATAGTTATCTAAATCTCGGAAACAGTACTTGTTTTCAAAGAACAAAGTATATTTTTCCTTTTATTTATTTCTGATAAAATTTGACATGTTCAACAATTAGCACATTCTTCTCATAAGGGGCTCTCCGTAAATGCACGTAACAAACATTTGACATTGACATTTTGAGCGAAAATACGAGCACATGCTAGTTTATCGATGAAATCTATAGTTTTCTATAAATCGTTTTTTTTTATATTAGCCTACCATAGTGACTCCACTTTGCCTGATGGAAAGCAATAAGTGGAGAGTGGTGGTCACCATCCTCATTCCACGTCTAGTCAATGCAGCATGGTGACCCACACTATGGCGGCCTGGTGAGATGCTTTTGTTGCATTAGGCATGATCAAATTATCAATCTATGAAAAGTTTTTTTTTTTTATAATAATTATGATTTTGATTACCATATAATTTATGTCCTATTAACGAGTTAGCACATACAATACATACTTTCGTTAATTTTGTTTTCACTGTCTGTAATCAGTGGATAATAGATTTTTCTTTTACCCGACTTACAAGGAGGGGTATGTTGTTAATAGCTCCTTGACTGATGGACTGATTTTAATTTAGTTACTTCCTTTAAAGGTAGCTTGATCGAGCTAAGAACTAGCTATAAATCTAAAAAAAATCTGAACGGATTTGCGAGGTATATATAAGTTTTCGATTTTATTTTTCATAAAAACTACACTAGGAATACTCCTTGGTAGCTGGGATTTCACACACAGAAACAATGAACACAGAAACAATGAACACAGGACAACCATAAGTGGATGACAAAAATTTTAGCCCCGCATGGGTCAGTCAGAGTCAATAGACCAACATGGCAGTCAAACATAACTGCTGCTTATTTATGTGAACTAGTTGATTCAGTTAGAGAGTTAGAGGACTCGAACTTGGCGTCATCAGCCAGTTCCGAGTTATAGGTATTGACCTTCACTTGCTTGTTTATATGTTTATATGTTTTTTTCCTTTTTAATATACTCCCAATTTTCCCATCAATCCTCAAGTACGCGGATAACGGGTATGACCTTGCCCTTATAAGACATGGGACTAAATTACAGTTGGCACAACGTGGGTGTTGGAGATCCAGCTATCGGCTAGATACAGCCGTAAGTAGTAATAGATTTTAGTTTTAAAGGTTATAAATCCTAGAAGAGATTTATAACCATCTCTTTTAGGATTTGTAACTTTTAAAACTAAAATCTATTTTGCAATTCTTGTGATTAATTATATGTTGTATTACTGATGTTCAATTGTAGTGTATTTAAGTAAAAAAAAATATAATGTTTGAACAATTTAATGATACTTAAATAATAATAATTTCTTATGCATTCTTAATTTAAATGTTTCATTAGTAGAATATTAATCGCACAATGAATTGAATACTTGATATTGAGATACAACTTTTTTGCAGTGGAATAACGGTGGACTGCATTTGTGCTTTTGAGTAATCAATCACAAGCAGTTTTCTTCAGTCATAGCTATGTAGTGATTACTTGTAAACTGGCCTTAGGAATCCAATAACATACAACTGAATTTAGAACCTCCTACTTTTTGAAGTTTGTTAAAAATGTCTGCTCATAAGAATCAGTGTCTTTTTGTGTACTAAAGTTATACACACATTTTCTAAAATAAATTATTTGATTATAATATGAAGATGAACAAGATTGTGTTTGAATTTATAATTAATAATTTCACAATACTAATTAGATATACTTTTTATAAGTATGTTTACCATACCTGATCTTATAAGTTTTTAAAAGCACTGGTAAACCCTTGCTATTACACAGTCGGAAAGTTCAACTACTATATAGAAAAGTATATTTTTGAACTATGTATTAGTATTAGCGACTGGACATCACAGAATTGGTGTATTGCTATTTGAATTGATGTTTTGTGATTATTTACATATCTATAGATATCAGTATTTATAAAAACCTACAAGAAATAACTATATGTAACAGTACAGTAGCAGTATACAGTAGCTTCATGGTGACTCAATTCTACTCCTTTAATTCCAACAATCCACCCAGCTATTTTAAATAAGTTAAATAAATATTTATTTTTTAAATTCTGACTATTTTGCCAGCATACCCAACTGCGAAAAAGCCACACTCTCAGTATAAGTGCGTGCACTAATTTGATATTCTAAATATTGCTAGACGAAAACGGACTTTCCCTAATACTAAATTTAAAAATACTGTTTATTTTTGATATCCATACCATGGTGACTGATATGGACTTCTGTAGTAATCGTTTGTGTTCATTTGCCCATACATATGGGGTACATTATGTACCGGTGTAACATTAGTCTGGTAAGACTCAGGTCTCCACTGACTCCTCTCCATAGGAGCTTGCATTCGTTCTTGATTATTAGTATATCTTCTATAGTCTATAGGTACATTTAGGAAAATAGAGTCATTATATTGTCCTACAGGCATTGGAAAGTCTTCTTTTGGAGCAGATGCTGACTCTATGGTTTCAACAATTACTTTGTCAGTTTTCGGAGACATTTTTCTTGGTTGCGGTGGTGGTCTTGTGACTGGTAAAACCTTTGATTCCTCACTTTGTTTGCTTGACATGAATTTGTGGAATTCTCCTTCAAATGCACTTGGGTTTTTGTTCAGAGGTGGTATTACTTTTGGTACCCTTAAGTTAGGGTCTAACAATATGCTTGAGTATGTTTTTTCGGTTTTGGGAAATATGGGGGACGGTATTGCTGATGTAGGAATCATCTTTGGAGGAGAAACATGGGTAGAACCGGTTGAAGTTGAAGCCTGAGGGGAAAGGAGTGAAGGTCTTGACATTGGCATTTGATGATACATATGTATCGGTCTGGTCATTACTGGATCTACTGGTGAGTTGTATTCATAGGATGTAGCTGCCATTATCGCCTTTTTCGGTGTCCTTGATTTTCTGGGTTTCTTCTCTTTTTGAGGAGTATCTGATTTTGGTGGTTTTGGTGGTTTAGGTGCTTTAGGTTCCTTTTTAACTCTCTCCTTCTTTGGTTTATCTACTTTTTCTCCATCTGCCTTAGTTGAAGATTTGCGTTTTTTCGGCTCCTTTTTGATCATGAGACTACTTTCTATTTGAGCTGCAGGTAGCGTAGGCTCTACTTTGGTTGCAAGATTAGTGTTCAAAGGGTCATCTGAGGGTGGGACTGGTTTGAAGATAGGGATTTCCTCTTCAATATGAGGTGGGGATTCCCAGTTTGAGACTACTGCAGCCATGACTTCAAGCTGTTCCTCTGAAAGTTTCTTGGACTTAACTTTCTTGCCTCTTCTAGGACCTGTAGGTATTTTTTTCTTCTCTTTGACTATAGCATCCTTATCTTTCTCAATTTCCTTTTCTTGCTCTTTTTCTTCTTTAACTTCTTTAGGTTTATTTTCTTCATCTTTGGAATCTTTATCTTTCTTTGCCTTGCTTTCCTTTTTAAAAATATCTTTCCTCTTTTTTCTTGTTTTTGAACTCTTTTTATTCTTTGGTGCTCCATAATCAGAGTCTTTATCAGAATCAATATATCCCACATCAGGTAGTTGGGCTTCTGATGGATCCATTTCATCACCTTTCAACCAGATGTCTTCCAACGCATCGAGCTGTGTCTCATCAGGCTGCAATGGTAGGTTAGGTCTTTTCATAGAAGTCATCATGTCTAGATCACCCTCTGCCATTGTCATTTCATCATCATCCATAACATCATGACCTAGAATGGAGACTGCAATGGCCCCTTCTGATATACTCTTGCTAGCCATTGCTCTCTTCAAATGTAAAGGATGGCGTTTCTTTTTCTTTAAGCCTTCTACTTCAGCTTCAATGAAAGATTCTGGTAACTCAGTATTATTCTTATTGCAAAGAATATCTTGTCCTGATGGATGAGGTGCAGGCACCATCTTTTCAGGCTGTTCAGGGTGACAACCAATATCTTGGCCTTTCAACCACAGTTCATAGCGATCAGGTTGGAATCGTTTCACAAATGTGTCCATTGAAATTTTGACCATATCATTGCTGCAGGTGCATTGCAAAGCACGCTTACCATATTCAACCCATCGGGGTGCTGCAAAGTTCGTAGACTCAGCACAATTAAAACCATGATTAAAACCTGCATGGTAGCCATAGGGAAATGTGATCATAATCTCACCGGCTTCTTGGGTAATTTTATTTACAGGTACAGAGTATTGCTTCAAGATTTGAGGGGAAATTAGTGTCATTTTGTGTCTTAAGAATGCTTGGCAAGTTTTGGCAGAAGTTGGAAAGAAGCCAGATGCTATGCGCTCGAATCTTTTACCATGTTCAGGAGGTATAGCATACCATGTTTTTGGATCACCAAAATGGAGGTAATTAATAGAATATAAATCCATATCTTCAGTATGCCATGCAAATGTAGTCTTCCACATACCAAAATACAGGTAAGCCGTGTTAACTCCATCAATTTCAATTCCATAGTCAGAGTTGACAAAATCAAGGATAGTTCCTAAATGATTGATGTTCCATTCTTTGACATCAGGGTCTGTGATACTACCATTGACATCAGCTCCATAAATAGGAGCCACATAAGTGACATTTTTCCAGTATTTTCGTTCTAAATCATCAAAGCTTGTGTGACGAGGAGTGCAGTATTTTGCAGAGTTAGCCATTACGGCAAATTGTTTTACAGTCATTGATTTTTTTTGGATATTAATTTGTTGAAACAAACCTTGCTTGCCAGTCACTACCTGGCATATAGGCGAGGGTATAGTCACGTTCAGCTGATCAAGATCATAACCACCTTTACGAGGCACCCATTCAGGCGGAGGAATCACTTTAGCGAGTCCTGCCTTGTGAGCACCCTTCGACTCCATAAACTGGATGTATTTGTTGAAATCTTTAAATTCCTCCCACGTCGGGCGGAATACCTGTATAGATACTCCACCCGCACAGCTTACAGAGTCATCCACGGGCACCGACATTGTCTTTTCACGATCACAAACACGAAAAATCAATCAACAAAGTTTCATCACACTTTTGTCACTATTACACCATCCTTCATTGATGTTCACGTTTTATTGATAAATTATGTGACGCGACATTATCTACTATAGTTCTCAGTTCGCTAATTAAGTTAACAAAACCGCGATAAACCTTTAGTAACGATGTGAAAACATTATCAGTAAAATGGCCGACTTGATCGAGATGCGCTTGCAACAAAATCCCTTCACGACAAACGAGTGATAGTCGAAGCTGCTTAAGCAAATGTGGGTCACGTACACACTACATTTCTTCTCGTTTTTCAGTCTCGAGTATTTATTAAGCATACGAAGCTTCTACTAAATAGCAACACCGGCCACGATTAGTTTAGATTCGTTAGGTTGGTAAGAATGTTGTAGTTTGACATTTGTATTATAAACTTACCTATTTCGTAGAGGTTATAAATTAAATAAAATTCAATGGAAAGAATAATATGAAAATAGTAATTTAATTACAGCTGAAGCTCACCTGAAAGGATTCTTCAAATTCCTCGACAAGGTTACCACTACCGTTTGACGGCGCCGCCATTTCAGCGTCACATTTAGGTATACACTGTTTGTTTATATCACTCCGTGACAGAAATGAGCCTTTATTACTGTGACTCGCTGCGTAACTCACTTACGTCACTACCACATTGAAAAATGTTGCTGTCCTACTTGCTCTTAGGACATATGATATCTCTCGCATACAAGGACTATGAATCAATAAATTAGGGCCGGTGTGACTTTCTAGGAAATTACTATTGAACCAACTCAAAAATTCATATTAATTCAGTTTTAAAACTAGATTTTTGTTATTTTAAGGATTTTCATTACAGTGAAAACTTAAAAACTTCATTAGAGTACGTAAAAATATTTACTTATCAATTAATTACTATGTACCTATGTTTGTACTAGTTTAGGTAGGTACGTTGTTTTGTTTTTTACTTTTTAAAGTCGGCAATATACAAAGTAAAGAACCTAGGAATGAAATAGCTCAATTATTTTACAAGAAATGCACCAATTACTTTAAGTAAGAACTAGGCTTGGGTAATTGAGGCGAAAGAACCAACAGCTCTTATGCTTTTATTTTAACTAACGAAGTAGATGACGTCAAGTAAACAGCATAAATACATTTATCAAATAAAAAATCTTACTACGAATGCAGTAATGGCAACCTCAAGAAAAATTATAAATGTGTAGCACTCGTCAGATAGGAATAGGACTGTGCGAGCGCATGCCAATGTTTACATCACGTGGTATTGTTTATAAACTTTATAGCACGTGTACCTCTTGCACGAGATTTCGCGGTGCCCGCCGTACACTTACAGTATTTCAAAAGACTACCTCCACATGAGTTCTATGCTTCATAACTATAGAAGAAAGACATTTTTTTTTCCTGACGTCGATCTGCTTCCCAGTTTTGCTTTTTTTTATTTTTGAATGTGCGTTATACATAAGAAGTCATTAGTATCAATAGATGTATAGCAAAATTTGCCGTTTAGTATTGCACGGTCTAGAAAGTTACAAATCTAAATAAGAGATACTGGTATTATGGTCTTACAGTCTAATGAAAAGAGTTGACCTAATGAAGCCGTGATTTTTGCGGATTTGTAAATAATACTATAATTTTTATTTAACTGTAGTCGGGGATTTGACTGATCGGTTGAGTGGTTAACGTGGAAAAGCGAAGAAATGCACATTTACATCAATATCAAGATATTATTTTTTTTATGCGATAGTAAACGAGCAGACGGGTCACCTGATGGTAAGTGACTACCGCCGCCCATGAACACCCGCAACTCAAGAGTCAGAAGTGCGTTGCCAGCCTTTAAGGTAGGAGTACGCTCGTTTCTTGAAGGTTTGAAGGTCATATCGGTTTGGAAATATGGCAGGCGACAATTTGTTCCATAGGCTGGTTGTGTGAAGCAAAAAGCTTCTGGAGAAGCGCACAGTGGTCGATGGATATTTTGTCGCTTAGGACTATGGCGGAAACCTGCAGCCGGTTAAAGTCCGAACAATTCCTCTGAACACTCCCATGATACAAGCGATAGAGGATGCAGAGTGAAGCTACATCTCTACGCAACGCCAAGGTGTCAAGCCGATCAAAAATATCTTGGCAGTCGATGATGCGAGTCACTCTCCGTTGAATGCGGTCAAAAGGGAGAAGCTGGTACTGGGGTGCACCTGCATAGAGATGAGAACATATGTTGTATTATATGTGCGGCCTAACCTGCGCGATATAATATAAATTCTTTCACTACAGACGAACTTTGAATGAACGAGCTTTGAATGATGAATATAGTTTAAATTTGGAAGGCCATACATGAATCATTAAAACAAGAGTCAGTTACCTCAATATATGACCTTGAAAGGTTATTGACTTTTCATGACGTATCCACGTCACTCGTTCGCTTGGCATATAGTAATGTATTGCAATGTCTAAATGTCGTTCACGCCTTTACGGGTACAAAATAATTATTATCTATCATATCACTGTTTAAATGCGTTGAATAAGGTGATTACATTGTGCTGTAAAAATAAAAAAATGTACTAAAATTTGCATTGAATTTCAACCGTATACAGTCACATGTAGATCGTCCATACTTGTTAGTATCACCTACGATTGTATTTGTAAAAAGAAATGGCTTCGTGAAATTTATTATCTGTGAATAAGATAATTAAATATACTGTGCTTTTCAAAATAAAAGACTAATATATTTATATATATTTTATAAGTAACAGTCCTAATACTTTTACCAGAATTTATTATTTTCAATTAAGTTTCTAAAATATTATTAATAATTACCAACATTATAACAAAAAACGTTTTAATTACCATTGATTATCTTCTTCTACTATAGAAACTCACTCTATTATCATTACCTTTGCAATAAAAGTATAAAGCCGTATATTCAAAACTATTTATTATTATAGTGTTTTTTTTTTACATATGTGTAGTCTATGTCAAACATGGCTACGGCGGTATAACCTAGCAAACGTTGTTTTTAGTCGCAGTTTGTTTTAACTTATAACTTATTGTAGTGCTCGAAAGTGATATTTTATAGGGAATTATTAGTAAAATTATTGTAAATCGCTATGGCTGACGCGGCAGCCAGGCAGTTGCAATATGAATACAAAGCTGTGAGTAAATTTATGATAGTATACATTTTTTTTATATTATTGCTAGTTATTGTGTAATTTTATATTAAATTGCATTCAGATTTAACTCTTAACTCATCTCTAAGTAGGCTTGCTACCTTATTTTGCGATATAATTTCAAGGAAAGTAGCTTACTGTATGATGTTTCATATAGTATTATTCTGACTATTACAGAATTCTAACCTTGTGTTGCAAGCCGATGTAAGACTTATTGAGCGTCGTGGTAGAGATGAGGCGACAGGGGAGGTACTCTCCTTGTCAGGAAAGCTCATTGGAACCCGTATGGGTGATAGGGCTCAGCGCACTAAACCTGAAAAAACTGAAGAACGGAAAGTCAAGTAAGTTTTGATATCTTTTTAATAGCACAGAGTATTACCACAGATGTACCCTGTCATAATCTTCTGTACAATATTACTTACCTACCACCAATATTGATGAAGCTGTGGAATATTATATTTGACCAGATCTTTCATTCTAATTTTTTAAAAAATATCATAATGGTATTTTAAATTTTTGAATATGGTTGTGTTTCGCTTCAATCAAATTATATTCTATGTACAATAAATTTAATTAAACTAACTTCTGAACAATAATCTTTATTTTACTTTTGTTTAGACGGCAAAAACGTGATGAAGCATCATATGAGCTATCTAAATCTAAAACTGCTCGGGTGGCATGGGCAGATGACACGCCAGGCGTCTTATATAGACCTAGAGCCCAACATACAAGGCATGCTTATGAGATGCTGCTGACTTTTATGCAGAGTGCTTTAGGAGATCAACCTAGGGATATTCTTTGTGGAGCTTGTGATGAGGTGAGCTTCTATGTATTCATTAAAATATTATGTTTTATAGCCCATTTGTAATAAATATCAACTTGTGGTGTCATTTTTTGTTGTAACTGCAAAAAAGAAGCATAAAATGAAATGCACCAAATTTTTAAGAATATACCTTAATTTTTATGATTTACTTAAATAATTAACATACATTTGATAGTTTAGAGACTATATAATGGATGCATGGACACTTCTTGATACCCTAATCATGAGCTATGTAGCATAACATGGTATATTTTTATAGGCACTAACAGTCTAGCAGACCCCCTAAATGTGGTGGACATCTATGAGGATTGTTCATTGCTGAGGATTGCAAACTGTAAAAAAGAATACCAGAGATAATATTCCAAGCTCACTCTTTGAAAACCTTTTCTGCTACAAATCTGCCTGATGTATTATATCTTGTCCCTGTTTCTCCCTGGACCATATTAAGATCTTCATGAGAAATGTACACTTCTGTCAACTGAACTAAACTAGGCCAATTGCTCCCCAGGTGCTGGTGGTGTTAAAGAATGATAAACTGAAAGACCCAGAGAAGAAGAAAGAGATTGAGCTGTTGCTAGGACCAGTGGCTGATGAGAGGTTTGCCCTCTTGGTTAATTTAGGTAAGTTTAGGATTTTTTTTCATGTTACTGCTGAGCTTCAAACTTCGCATGTAACTAACACAAAACATACATACTCTGAAAAATATTTGAATAGATAGATGGGATTGATCTCCAGAGAGTACCTGGGCTCTAAAACTTTAGTATTGTCCATTTGACTGACGACATGACAATGGAGGCTGGTGGAGGATCTCAATGTCTCACAGCATTGGGTTATTAGAAGAGACCAAGAGGGCCTTATGTTAATATCCAGATGTCATTATGCTTATTTGTATTAGAATGAATAACATATGTATATATTTTATTTCATAGCTTTAGCTTTAATTCTCTTATTTAGTATTGCACTATTTTCATATATTATTGCCCTGTCTCTATAATATATTTTAATACTTGCTTTTATAGTATAGTTTAGAGAATTAAAGATTATGATGTGTCGTAAGTTGAGTCATAAATGTAATATTCCCGAGGTTGTTTCCACAATACACAAAAAAATATTGCATATATGTATGTGATATCAAGAAAGTTTCCTCATTGTTATTTTTTATTATATGTTATCATTACCGCCTATTGTAACATTTGCATATTTTGTAACTCATCCTTTGTTTTTCTCTTTGTAATTTTGTATGTATACAATAAAGATAAAAAAAAAAAAAAAAAAAATCATTGATGGCAGTTTTAGTTATTCATCCATAGGTTCTTTTATAGTGTAATAATTTTTCTTTCTTCATTTTGTATTGATTTTGTTAGCTTGTTGTATATTTTTAGATACTAAGGGGCTTGTGGAGTACATGTTTAATTGGGAAGTAGGTAGGTCCAACCTATTCTTGTGTCTTAAGTGTGAATTTGGTGTGGATATTTCTTTCTCTCTTTGTGTTATATTTGAGGTATTTTCGAACCAATTTACAGATTTCAAGAACGTATATATAAGATTCTTGATGAAAAGTGTGGCCTCCCCACAGGATGATGCCTAGCTTAGCCAAGATAAATATAAATACGATGTAAATAAGATGTATCAGGACACTGATCAGGTTTATCGGTTCTGCTCGCCATCCGATTTAAAAGAGGCCTAAAAGAGGTTTTTAAGGCCTTCTATCGGATGATGTGTGATGTGAAAAAGCCAATCTTTTGGGCAAACTCTTTGCGTCCAACTCGACCCTGGACGACGGGGGAAACGCACCGCCGACTATACCGCAGTGCGAGACCCGCATGCCGGAAGTCCGGTTTACAAAAAGGGCAAAGCGTAAAGCGCTTCTTTCCCTCGACGTTCTTAAGTCGAGTGGGCCCGATAGAATCTCTCCTATCGTGCTGAAGAAGTGTGCTCCAGAGTTGGCACCGGTTTTAACGCGCCTTTATCGGCTTTCCTATTCTCTTGGCGTAGTCCCGAACTCATGGAAGACAGCTCTAGTGCACCCAATCCCTAAAAAAGGAGATCGTTCGGATCAGTCCAACTACAGACCCATAGCCATCACCTCCTTGTTCTCCAAGATAATGGAATCCATTATTAACTGCCAGCTCCTCCGGTACTTAGAAGACCACCAGCTCCTCAATGATCGATACGGCTTCCGTCGGGGTCGTTCAGCTGGTTATCTTCTTGTTTACTTGACTCACCGGTGGGCACAGGCGATCGAGACCAAGGGGGAAGCGTTGGCCGTTAGTTTGGACGTGGCGAAGGCCTTCGATCGGGTCTGGCACAAAGCGCTCCTTGCGAAGCTTCCTTCCTATGAAACTGTGCAATTGGCTCACCAGTTTTCTTACAGACAGAAGCATCAAGGTCGTTGTTGACGGTGCATGCTCCGACTTCAAGTCTGTTAATTCTGGTGTCCCACAAGGCTGTGTGCTATCACCCACGCTGTTTCTTCTGCATATCAATGACATGCTGCAGATTAGCAGCATCCATTGCTATGCAGACAATAGCACGAGTGATGCCCTTTACACCGGCCGCGCTAACATTTCTCGGGTAAACGTCATTGAAACGTTTCGTGTGGAGCGTGCGGAGCTTCGGTCACTCGATGTCCGGAAAGCCAGTGGACCCGATGGTATTCCGGCGGTGGTTCTTAAGAACTGTGCATAATCCGCCACCTAGAGGATCACTCCTTGTTAAATGATCGGCAATATGGTTTTCGGCCGAACCGATCCACGGGTGATCTTCTAGCGTACGTCACACACCTTTGGGGTGAGGCTATGGATAGGCATGGGGAGTCCTTGGCCATCAGCCTCGACATTGCCAAGGCCTTCGATAGGGTGTGGCACCGCTCGCTTCTCTCCAAACTTCCTGCATTTGGTCTGCCACCTAAACTCTGCAACTGGGTTGCTGCCTTCCTCGAAAAGCGCCGCATTAGGGTTCTCTGCGACGGCGCGGCCTCAGACTTCCACGAGGTAAGCGCTGGTGTACCTCAGGGCTCCGTCCTATCGCCTACGCTGTTTCTTCTGCATATCAATGACATGTTGGCCCTTGGCAATATACATTGTTATGCAGACGAAAGTACAGTGCACGGGCGATATTTCGGGCATCCTACTGCCAAGCTGGCAGACGTTGAGGAAAAACGAAAGGAGCTTGTCGCTGAGCTCGACCGGGTCTTGAGCCGCATTTCCCGATGGGGCTGTGAGAATCTGGTCGAGTTCAGCGCCAAGAAAACACAAGCGTGTGTGTTCTCTAACAAAAAGTCTCCATTCCTTCCCCTTCCTACTCTTCAGAGCACTCAACTGCCACTGCAGGATATGCTTAGTATTCTGGGTATGGATATTTGCCGGGATCTCAATCCGCGCGATTACATCGAGAGTGTCACTAAGGCGGCCTCGCGTAGGCTCGGCGTTTTGAACAAGGTGAGACGGTTCTTCTCGCCCGAGCAACTGTGTCTTTTGTACAAGACCCAGGTTCGCTCCTGCGTGGAGTACTGCTCTCATCTCTGGGACGGCTATGCGCAGTATTTGCTTGACGCTCTCGATCGGTTGCAGCGGCGCGCAGTCCGCATTATCGACTGTCCTGAGATCACCCAGGAGTGTTCTGATGAGCTCTTCCAATTGGTCCCACCTTCTCCCTTCCTCTACAGGACTACACGTGCTGGCCTGAGGAGTCACCGTTTGTGCGTCGAAAATATACGTACCCGAACTAAATGGTTTGGCTCTTCTTTCTTGTGCCGATCAGTAAAAGCCTGGAATTCTCTACCAGCGCACGTGTTTCCTTCCCACTATGATCCCGGGTCTTTTAAGCGGGGCGTGAAAAAGCATCTCACCAGGCCGCCATAGTGTGGGTCACCATGCTGCATTGACTAGACATGCAATGAGGATGGTGACCACCACTCTTTGACTCCACCTGTTGCTTTCCATCAGGCAAAGTGGAGTCACTATGGTAGGCTAATATAAAAAAAAAATTGAAAGCCGATCCAAACTTGTGTCTGAAATCGAAACTTCTTTATCAAAAGTTTCAGATTGGGGTCGACTTAACCTAGTCCAGTTTAACCCCACGAAGACACAGGTTGTTCACCGCTAAAAAGATGCCATTGGTCGTATCACCTCTGTTTGAGAGCACTTCCCTAACTGCATCAGCTAGTATCGGAATCCTTGGCGTCGATATATCAAGCGAAGTCCAGTTTCGCGGTCACTTAGAGAGTAAGGCCATATTAACCTCGAAGAAGCTTGGTGTGCTAAACAGATCGAGACAGTATTTTACTCCGGCCCACCGCCTGCAATTTTATAAGGCGCAGGTTCGGCCGCACATGGAATACTGTTCTCATCTCTATGCAGGTGCACCCCAGTACCAACTTCTCCCTCTTGACCGCATTCAACGGAGAGCGACTCGCATCATCGACTGCCAAGATATTTCTGATCGACTGACACCTTGGCGTTGCGTAGAGATGTAGCTTCACTCTGCATCCTCTATCGCTTCTATCATGGGGAGTGTTCAGAGGAATTGTTCGGACTTATACCGGCTGCTGGTTTCCGTCATCGTCCTACGCAACAAAATATCCATCCCCATCGCCTGGACGATTGGCACTCCACCACTGTGCGCTTCTCCAAAAGCTTTTTGCCTCGCACAACCAGCTTATGGAACAAATTGTCGCCTGCCGTATTTCCGAACCCATACGACCTTCAAACCTTCAAGAGCGTACTCCTACCTAAAAGGCCGGCAACGCACTTGTGACTCTTGAGTTGCGGGTGTCCATGGGCGGCGGTAGTCATTTACCATCAGGTGACCCGTCTGCTCGTTTGCCCCCTATCGAATAAAAAAAAAATTGTGTGTGTGACTATTTGTTATAAAAAAAATCTATTAATTTTGACAGGAAACACAAGGAAATCAACTAATGAATTTATTATATACATATATACAGAGACACTTTGCGGTACTTTAAGCTTCTAATTCTTTGTGGCTGTTATTTGAATGTTTGCAATGACCTCCGCGGTATCGAAATATATAATCCTAGTGCGGGAGTTATCTTATATAAAAAAAAAACTCTTTGATTGAAATTGGTTATTAATCAATTTATATTAACTGAGTAGGGCATCTGGGCTTTCTTTGCTCTACTGACGATATTTACTGTTTATCGCAAGTCCACAAATTCCATTCTTAAATAGAGAAACTCCGTTTGTCCTGCAGGAAAGAAAATAACAGACTTCAATATCGGCAGCGCTACCGAAGGCAACACGGAGATAGATGAGACATATGGCATTAATGTCCAATTTGAAGAGTCCTCGGAGGAAGATGATGAAGATGCTTATGGGGAGGTAAGATTTAAATTTTACATGTTACCAAAGTGGTTAGAATTGGGTAGATGACTGTTAAATTAAATTATTTAATTAAGTTGGGCAATAAGATTACTAATATTAGTTTAAAGAAGGACCCCTTCTGTTAAACAGTAACATTTTAAATTTATTATTTATTTATCTCATGAAACTTGACAGCTTACTTACACTTCAAATAACCAAACAAACATTTTCTTTAGTTTTAATAAAACTAAACAAAATGTATGTTTTTGTTATTAGTACAAATGTATTTGCCTAATTATAGGTGCGGGAAGAAGATAAAGAAGATGGAGAAGAGGGTTCAGAGAATGAAAAAGAGAAAGACAGCAGTGCTGATGAGGACAGTGATGGTGAAGGGAAGAAGAATGCCATACAAACTAATGTGAGTTTTCTCTATTATTTGTAAATGTGACCAGATACAGTAATCAAGTCAACATCAAGTGTATAATTGACTAGATGACTACTATTAAATTAAATTATTTAAGTCTTTCAATAAGATTACTGAAAATAGTTTACAACTGTCGTTCAATTTTACTGTGATGTTTTTTAAATTATTTTTTATTCATAATGATTGGATAACATTATTTTATTTTATTTGGGAGGCTTACATTATACACAGTATTACACTGAAATACGTAGTAGCAGATGCCAAAATCAAAACCATTTTATCTCAATTAAACCAATCATAGGTATTTCTGAATTGTCAATAGATTAAGTGGGTCAACTAAGTTCAAAATCCAAGGACACAATTTTTCAAATATTTTATATATAGGCGTGACGTCACAACTACGCATTTCATACTAAAATGTACCAAACCCTTGGTTTTAACGTTGAAAATTTGCTGATTTGACGTGACTAGAAGATAGCGGCTAGAAGATAGTCTAGCCTATTGAGGGACTGTGGATCTTTTAATCTTTCTTACATTATGCAATACGATATCCATTATTTAACATGATATAACACTTTACAATATTAAAAGTAAAACACAATAACAGTACAATAAAAGTCTTATTGCAAGTTCAGATCAGATTCTTGCAGACAACCTATATGGTCAGATGTGACGGATTAGTGTGTTATAGGAGGAATCCCTCTTAAGAGTGCTAGAGCCATGCTGCACATTGCATTTCCCCGAAATTAGTAAAGTTTCCGGAAGCCCAACTCCTACTCTTTCCGCTTCCGTCCCGCCCTTCCTCGTTCCATCAGGTAACCCGTCTCTTTGTCTGCCCCCCTTCTAATTAAAAAAAAAATAATAATATATATTTTAATGGTATATTTGGACAGAATCTTTCTTTGGACCTTTATTTTTTGACTACGTTGATGGTGTGGCTGTCTTTCTGACAAAACTTAAATCCAGATCTCAATTTTTGATAATTTAGTTTTAGTCATGGAGTTAGAAATAGAGGCTAAAAAATGGCAATATTTGGCCCTGCTCTGGAAATTAATATATACTTGTAAGTACCTTAAGATGATGCCTATACATTGTTTGATGCCTATATATTTTTCCCACCAGCTGACTGAAGAACAGTCCCAAAAACGTCATGCAACAACTCTCCATCCAATGGACATAGATGCATACTGGCTTCAACGTCGCCTGTCGAGACACTTCCCAGACGCCATGGTCTCTCAAGCCAAGTCCAGTGAGGTACTCCTGGCTCTAGGTGATGCTGCTGATGACAGAGACTTGGAGAACAGGCTGGTACTGCTCCTTGGATATGATTGCTTCGAATTTGTGAAGCTTTTGAACAAGTACCGATATACAGGTAAGCATTGTGTATATTTTTGGGGGTTCCCTATCTGATAGTCATTTGGTTCTGTTAAAATAGGGCCATCACATTTCATCCCGTGGGTATCGTAAAAGGAGGTTAAGAAATGCTATCTATCTATCAGACAGTATGCAATGTATGTACAGTAGTAATACATTGCATTGCTGACGTCAATAGGCCCGCACTCTATTATATTGAAATCATATTAATATCTGCACGCTACACACAGTAACTGTGCTTGTACTATGATAACGAAACTGTGATGAACATACTTGTATATTACTAAAGACATACATAATATAGATAAATTACACCCAGGCTCAGAACCAATGCTGGTTAGAATCGAAGGGTGCAGTGGGTTGGAATGGAATCCGCGACAACTCGCTTAGCAGTCAGGGTGATTAACCACTAGACCAACAAGCCAGTCAAATTATGTAACCTGAAATAAATTATGTTCTGTAAAAGGTTGACGTTTGGTATGTTCTCTACCTCCCCGCCCGAAGACGTACGCGAGTGGCGTGAGGCCGTTGCCGAGCTACTACGGCTCGTTGGTCGTCCCGGCTGGAGGCTCCACGTGCTGGCTTAGCCACCGTGGTGGCGCTCCAGCCGGTCATCGTCGAGTGGGCAGGGCGGCAGCACGGGACCCTTTCCTTTCGGCTGACGCAGGTTCTTTCAGGGCACGGCTGCTTCGGAAAGTACCTGCATTCAGTCGCTAGGAGGGAATTGAGTCCCGTCTGCCACCACTGCGACTGCAGTGAGGACTCGGCCCAACATACGCTGATTGCCCGGCTTGGGCGGCGCAGCGTCGGGTCCTCACTGCAGTCATCGGAGAGGATCTCTCGCTACCGGCCGTCATACGCTCCATGGCCGGTAGCGACAGGAATTTTACCGCGGTCGCAACCTTCTGCGAGGAGGTCATCTCGCAGAAGGAGGCGGCGGAACGGGCCCGGGAAGACGATCTCCACTCGGACCTAATTCGCCGCCGGCGTACCGGGCAACGGAGGCGCGCTTACTTGCGCCTCATGCCGCCCTGAGTGTAGCTGTGGGTCGTTGGGACGGGTTTTCCCCCCCACTCGCTATAAAGGCCAGCCGCGAGGAGGCGACGTCCTGGTGTGCCTGGACGTTGCCTAATTGAGAGTTACCAGTTGGCTGCGGCTCAGCATTAATATAGATTTTAAAATAACAGTAAAAACAGTTTTCTTTTAGGAGAAACTGTATGTCTTTTATCTATACTGTGGAGTTAGGGTGTTAAAGCAAAACAGAATAGCTCTTCCATGTTAATATATATTAACGTATATATTAACGTGGGAGAGCCATTCTTTCAGAGACTCGACTCGAATATTACCCTAAAACCCTCTGTTAAACAATGCTGGCATTGCTTGACCGAGTGAGTGAGGTTACCAAAGGCCCAATCCACTTTCCCTTCCTCTCTTTCCCCTACCCTAAAATGAGGACAGCACCTATTGTGACTCCTGAGGTGCAAGTGATCATGGGCTCTGGATTTTAAATTTTATTTTTTCAATTTTATTGTTACATTGAACTTAATCCAATACACCTTACAAAACCACCACCCACTCCTAACTTTTTAATAAGAATACTATTAATATAGTTTTGATATTTTAATGTCATGGTATTTATTTAAGTATACGGTTATAACCACGCTTGCTATTTCGGGAATGCTCAACTAGTTTCGGTACCGACGGGAGACCTTTGTCAAGGAGTAAGTCATCCAGCCGTGACGTTACCGTCCGAAAGAAACTAGTCGGGCATCCCCGAAATACACACGTCACGTCACGTCGTAAACCCGTCTATATAAACAAATATGAATGTAACTCACGAAAGTTTTTAGTCATGGTATTTGTTTCTTCCTAGTGTTGTATTGTACAAAATTGGCGTCTTCCCAATCGGAGAGTGAACGAGCATCTATAAGAGAAGAGATGTCTAAACAGCCACATCTGCAGAAGATCTTGGCTCAACTGGAGACTGGGAAGGGGGACGACGAGGCAAGTGAAAGAGTAACATTGATTGATTTATTGTTTGATTGATTGACTCTTTATTGTACAGTCAGATACAATATTAACTAATAAATACTTAACTAACAATATTTACAATGGGCGGCCTTATCGCAATTAGCAATCCAAACCGCTGGCCTATTACGTGAGCGATTTGGATTTTGATATGACTTGACATAATAATGTTAAAAAATTACGGTTATTTCCACCCAAATTCAATGTATAATTGTAGCGTTAAGAACTACCCTTATTGTTATAAAAGTACCCTTCATAAATATTCACTCCATAGAAAAATAACGAATTACTTGTTCTTTAGGCCGCCCAACAATCAGAAGCTCCCCGCAAACGCCACAAGACGGAAGGCCAAGGTTCAGCTCAAGCACAGGTGTCAGGTTCCAGGAAGGTTCTTCAGCTCGAGGAGTTGATGTTTGCGGCGGGAGCACACTTCATGGCCAATAAACGCTGTCAGCTACCACCTGGCTCCTTCAGGAAGCAGAGGAAAGGTGAGTTCTTTCTAGTTAACTGACAAGTCAGTGAACTTGTTAAAATATATTAAACTTGACTGCATTTTTAAATTCTACTCATTTTTTGCTGATGGTTTCTCGTTTCTCGCTAAGACACTGCTTGCAATGCTTGCTTACCTAGTTACCAGGCTCTGGAGTAGGTGTTCATGCCTGACGGTAGACACTTAACATCAGCACGAACGTTGACCCCCCATACCATAAAAAAACACCTTTTTGCTCACAACACCATAAATGTTACACTCACGCCGATATATAGTTGTAGAGCCATGCTTAGGCAGTAATGGGCCGGCTCGATCTGTGCAATAATACGGCCTCACAGAAAACCGGTTGTGAAGTAGCGCTAACGTTGCATTTCCCCGAAATGAGTGAGGTTTCCGGAGGTCCAACTCCTCTCATCCCCCTCTCCTCTTTCCCAGCTCCTCATTCACCTCTCTTCTTTCGCCTGCCCGCATCCCCCTATCCCTCACCCCACCCTCGCAGGCGGACAGCGCACTTACGACTCTTGAGTTGCAGGCGTCCATGGGCGGCAGTTGTCACGTACCATCAAGTGACCCGTCTGTTCGTCTGTCCCCCTATAGTATAAAATAAATAAAATACATATATCCCCAAAGGGGGGGGTAAGCAGAGGTTACTCATACTCCCACTTTTTACCAACCATAATTTATTCCAACTGTCTTAATAATATAAGCCTTTCGCTGATATCGGGGCACTGCATGACTGCATATTTACTGTCTGATAAATAATAATCCGATCCTCTTAGTCTCATTCATCACCGAGAATCACTCGGCTAATTATCTCCTATTCGATGTGAAATCTACAGATTCCTGAATGCTCAACATCTAGAAATTACTATCTTGTCCATTCCCAGGTTATGAAGAGGTTCACGTCCCAGCGTTGAAGCCGAAGCCTTTCGATGAAGGAGAGACCCTGGTGCCTGTGGAGAAACTTCCTAAATACGTGCAGCCAGCCTTCGAAGGGTTCAAGACTTTGAATAGAATACAAGTAAGTAACAAAAAACGGATTATCAGATTTATTAAAAAGGGAACCCCATTCCAATTTTTAATACTTTTAGTAAGGATATGTAGTGCATTGGAAGTTTTTCTTAAATTCAGTATAATTTTCGAGGGATTGGTCTTTGCGGCACAAGCCCGATGGTAAGTGACAACTGCCGCCCATGGACACCTGCAACTCGAGAGTGGTAAGTGCACTGCCTGACTTTAAGGGTAATGAGGGATGGTTGACGGGAAGGGAAAGAGGAGAGGGGAGTTGGGCCTCCGATAATCTCACTTAATCGGCAATACAATGCAAGCATTGTTTGTCTACCATTTTTATATTATATATAATAGATGATGGTCTAATATGTGATAAGTCAAATTACAATTTCCTCACAGGACAGCTAACTGTTGTTGACTCACTCATTAGTAGCACACGCTTCTGTTGTGACCAACTACATAAAAAACATATATTTTAATTTTACAACGTTTTTGAAAGTAGAAGTTTGTCTATCTGATTTATTTTTTAAGAATTTTTAACCGACTTCAAAAATAAGGAGGTTCTCAATTAGACTATATATATTTGTTTAATGTTTGTTACCTCAGAACTTTCGCCTGGGTGAACCGATTTTGATGATTTTGATTTGAAAGCTTTTGTCCAGTTCTGACAATGCCATCCATGAGAAAATAAGTCTTAAATTTGAATTACGAATATACAAATAAAAAAAATATATCTGCACTGTTGCATTGAATCTAAATCAGAATTTGATCATAGGAAATGGGATATATCATTAAAATAACGAATAAGTTTTTAAATTGAATGTTTTTATGATTGAAAGTATTGATCCAATTGCAAAGGAGCTTCGAAGGCGGTTATCTACTTTTTTAAATGACAATTATTTTGTTTTACTAGAGTCGTATATCAAAAGCAGCGCTTGAAACGGACGAAAACCTCCTGGTGTGCGCTCCAACTGGTGCCGGCAAGACTAACGTGGCGCTACTGTGTATATTGAGGGAGGTGGGCAAACATGTCAATGACGATGGCACTGTCAACGTGAACGACTTCAAGATGATCTATGTCGCGCCTATGAGGTCACTCGTACAGGAGATGGTGAGTTTTATTTAAATACATATATTTTTGTTTTTATGGGATAGGGGACAAACGAGCAGACAGATCACCTGATGGTAAGTGACACCTGCAGCTCAAGAGTCTTTGCTCGCCTTGTCTCTGCCCGTCTTCGAGGACGATGAGAAGGGAGCCTCTGAGGGGAGGTCAAAAAGAAAGGGAATTAAACCTCCGGCAATACAATGAAACCTCTTTTAGAAAACCAGTTTTCTGTGATATTACCCCGGTCGAGCCAACTCACCCATAATACGAACAAAATTTGGTGAAGAATTTTTTATACCAACATCCAATGAGAAGATGAGGAATGAGGATGACTAAAGATAGAATGGAATGACTTCAAATAAAATTGGGAAAAAGCTAAGAAGATGATTATGTAAATTATATCATCGTAATAATGATTATTCAGTTCGTCTCAGTGCACAGCTGGACATAGGCCTCTCCCAACGTTCGCCATGATACCCGGCCTACCACCTTCGCATCCCAGCTACCTTTCTTTAAGCCATTCGCGGTCTCTAAAGTTATAATTATAATTAATGTTGTGAGGCCGAATATTTGGTGATTCAGCTTTCGCTGTAGAAAGTATATTCGGCGGTTTTGTTGATGGCCGAATATTAAATTAAAGTAAATTCTATATTTGTCCTTACTTCACTTATTATTGTGTTGTGTTAACAGATAAATATTTTTTATTATCATAGAGATAGTGTTGTGTCATGTCCTGTCATTTAATGTTTTTACTTCTAATAAATATAACTATTTGTTCGCCTAAATATTTATTGGTCCAATTAAATAATCAGTTGTCTATTTTGGTTTTATTCGTGATGTGTTGTTAAGATAACAGACTGGCTGTCAATATAATTTCTCATGTTTGTGTATTCGTAATACCGAATAAAACAATTTGACTAGTTGGCCAAATTTTCAAAACCATCTGCATTTATGTCTGGTCCCTCCATCCGTCTGGTTTATATAGGTTTATTATATAGATTAGATTTATATTTCGTAATAAGCTCAATATGCACAATATTGTAAAGTAGGGAGAGAATATCTCTCCCTACTTTACAATATTGTGTTTACTTATCCAATTATTTGTAAGTATTTGTTTTCTTCATACAGTAATAGAAAACCTCCTTAGCTTAATTTGTGCGTCTGTAAACTGCCCTATGTACTAATTAACCATTCCACTTCCCATTACAAAGGTTGTTTGGAAGAAATCGCAACTGGTGGATCTGTATATTATGTTTTTATGGTGTATCTTTTCGGTGGTGTACAATGAAGAATACGAAATAGCTGAGTAATAGTTTCTTGGCAAGTCTGCACAATAATTAGCCTAGTTTGCCGAGTATCTGATAGTTTTAGGCCCAATACGGATAGCGGAATATTAATTACATGGCAAATCGGCCATATAAATGTTTTATTTTTTCCTATTTAAAAATATTATTGGAGGACAGACGAACAGACAGGTCACCTGATGGTAAGTGACAGTCGCCGTCCATGGACACCTGCAACTGGAGTCGTAAGTTAGCTGCCCGCCTTTGAGGGTGAAGAGGGATGAGGGTGTGCGGGGAGGGGAAAGAGACGGGGATGAGGAGATGGGAAAAGGGGTGGGAAGTCCTCCAGAAACATCACTAATTTCGGGAAAATGCAACGCAAGTGTTCACAGTTCACAACCGCTTTTCTGTGGCTATTGGCCGTAATATTGCACCGGACGAGCCGGCCCATTCGTGCCTAAGCGTGGCTCTACCACGTAGCCGAATATTAATTGCATAGCAAGTCTGCCAAATAATTAGCCTTGTTGGTCGAGAATCGGATATTTTTAGGCCGAATACGGATAGCCGAATATTAATTAGATGGCAGACTATTTAGTATTGTTTTTCTATAAACAGGTGGGCAACTTCAGCAAGCGTTTGGCTGCGTACAACATGAAGGTGTCAGAGTTGACTGGTGACCATCAGTTGACCAGGGAGCAAATTGAGGCCACACAACTCATTGTATGCACTCCAGAGAAGTGGGATATTATCACTAGGAAAGGTGTGTTATAAAAAAAAATATAATTGAGTGAGAGAAATAGCTACTTTTTTTGAATTAGTTGAGTTTTTTAACTCTGTGCATATTGTATATAAATTTTTGTGTTTTAGGCGGAGAACGTTCCTTCACAAATCTTGTTCGTCTAATCATAATCGACGAAGTCCACTTACTTCATGATGAGCGAGGACCTGTTCTGGAAGCGCTCGTAGCCAGGACTTTGAGGACTGTGGAGCAGACTCAAGAGAAGGTTAGTCAACATTTATCATTAATAAACAGACAAGATCATAATTTGTATACATATTAGGTTTCTGTCTGCTTGTCAACTTTTTTTTTTGTTAACATGCTGGACTGGTTTTGATGAAATTTATTATGGTGATAATTCCAAATCTGAGGAGGAGGCTACTTTTTTCGATATTGCGGAAGCTACTGTTTTATATATTATTCAAAATATGGCATACAGCTATCTCTATCAGTTCAGCAATCCAAACATGCTTTATATACAATGTTTTTTTACAATTTTAATTAAAGGCCTTATCTTATATCTTAACACAGTAAATCATAATAGAGGTTAGGAATGTTTTCTGTAGATGTTTAAAATGATCCTGACTGTTATAGTCAGGATCACTGACCACTAGACCAACAGGCCTTTCTTGTTAGATGTATAGTGTAGTGTGAAAAATAAAATTTATGTTTTAACAGGTTCGTCTAGTTGGTCTGTCGGCCACACTCCCCAACTACACAGACGTGGCCGCATTCCTCAGAGTCAAGCCTGAACATGGACTGTTTTATTTCGATAACTCGTTTAGGTAAGCCTTGTGGTGTTGACTATTAGTCCAACCAGTTTTTTGCCTGAATATCAGTTGTTGTTCCACGGAGAAAATGGCATCTGACCTCCCCAACCCTGAGGGCTCACTGAATTCGATAGTTGTACTAATTGTCAGGATATTTGATGTCACTGACTTTCTTTCCTTTCTATTACGTAATTATATTATTATTATTTTTTTTTGCTACAGGCCTGTGGCTCTTGAGCAGCAATACATCGGTGTCACAGAGAAAAAAGCCCTGAAAAGGTTTCAAGTGATGAACGACATTGTGTACGAGAAGACTATGGAACATGCCGGAAGGAATCAGGTATAATAGGCTGATAATGATAATTTAGTTGGAGATGTATCGATCACACAACACATAAATAATACAGGGTAGTTTAGCAAGGTTCGGTTATGCTGTTACCCCGTGAATAACATAGAGAAAAAAACATGTTACGATGATTTTTAACAACCAATGTAAAAGGGCGGGTGTTGTAAGTTTGACCGCTGTGTGTGTCTGTTTGTTTGTTTCTTTGAGACACTGTAGCTCGGGTGAACCGATTAGGATGCGGTATTTTTTATTTTAAAGCAGTTTTTCTGGTAATGGTTCTTAGACATGCTTTATCAAAATCGGTTCAGTCGTTTCAAGGTCATTAGATGTTTTCCGATTTTTGGGAGTGTTTTCAAGTGTATTAAATGTTTAGTTTATAGTTATTAATATTGAAATCCTATTTTGAATTGATATTTCAACTTGAAACAGGCCATTGAAGCAAATATTGGTGAAGAGATTAAGCTGACATGAATGTAACTATTAGTAAATGGTCCCTTAATAGTGGCGTGAGGCGTGAAGTGTTTGTGTCAGCACAACATTTTAACATTAGACATCTATAATATTTGTTCATCTACAAACTGCTCTACGTACTAATCTATTGCACTTGTCTATTACAAAGGTTGTCTGGAAGAGATCGCAGCTAACAATAAGACCGCCGATTGTGCCAGTAGCTCGTATATTATTTGTTTTTTTTTCTGGTGTACAATAAAGAATATTGTATTGTACATGTGTATTATTTGTTCCCAGATTTTAGTGTTCGTACACTCCCGTAAAGAAACAGGCAAGACAGCGCGCGCCATAAGGGACATGTGCTTAGAGAAAGACACACTTGGACAATTTTTGAGGTAAGCATAATAGACATATTCAATCAATCAATCAATTAGCCCTCTGAAGTCCACTGCTGGACGTAGGCCTCCCTCCATGAGTGCTAAGACACCCGGTCCTCCGCCACCTTCATCAAGTCAATTCCGGCTATCTTCGTTCGGTCGTCGGTCTATCTGGCTTTGGGGCGTCCTGCCTTGACCGATTCGAGGTCTCTATTTTAGGACCCATTCCCAGCTTCCATCAGTACTACATGAGATTTATCAGCCCACTACCATTAAATTTATAATGTTTTTAATTGCAATCATTATATTAATTAATGTGTGAACACAAACCAATAACAATAATGAAATATTTATGTGGTCGAAAAAAATCTAAATATTTGACAAATTGGTTGAGGCTTTCGGGGCCGATTGATGACTCCGATACTGTATCGGTACTGTACGGGTCTGCATCCAGTATCGGAGATGGAAGGACCTCTGAAGGAGCTCGCCACTCGTGCTAGCGAAACGTTAGGAAGCATTTCCAACGGACGACGGCCTTTAGACCCGAATAAAGCCAGCGAGTCATCTAAATATTTGTTTGATTAATTTAATTATAATAATATATAAATTTTAAATGTATCATAGACTGACATGTACGTCTAGTACAGACAGTTTGTTTACTTCTACCCTCAGCAGCTGCATAACAAATTGATAAACAGAAACGTGTGGTTTGGGTGTACTTGGTGTCTGTTGTTTGAACATTTATGAAACCGTTTATGGGCGTGATTGTTGTGGAATAAAAATGTGTGCTGGTCCGGTTTGAAGATACAGTGGCGTTGCTCTATATTACGCAATAAAATTCTTTTAAAGCTTTGAAAAAATGTATTTGAGACACATAACATTTATTTTTAATCGGTGGTAATTCGTACAGTACGGAACAAGAAAAAAATGATGGCACGTTTTTTCTTCCCACTTTGATCCCGGGTCTTTTAAGCGGGGCGTGAAGAAGCATCTCACCAGGCCGCCATAGTGTGGGTCACCATACTACATTGACTAGACATGCAATGAGGATGGTGACCACCACTCTTGGACTCCATTTATTGCTTACCATCAGGCAAAGTGGAGTCATTATGGTAGGCTTACAAATAAAAAAAATAAAAAATGAATATATTCAATAGCCTAAGAACTATTTTACATCTCTCAAGTTGTTAGTGCAAAAAGCCGCATGAGCAATACCCTACTTATTAGGAGCTACTTATATTGTTGCTTACGCTAGTGGTAACTTATATTCTATCTTATCTTCGAATAATTTTGTTAGGTGACAAAGCGTAAAACCCCCCATGACATACTAATTCTTAGTGTTAGAGTTGCCTGTTTGAAAAATAAATTAGTCAACGATTTTGAAAAATTAGGTTCATTATGTATTGCATTTAATTATAATTACTACATTTGTCAAGATCGGAACTCCCATTGTTCGATAACGTATCTGTCATTCAATACATTACCAATTCATAATTCATTACTACTACCAACAGAGAAGGCTCAGCAAGCATGGAAGTCCTCCGCACGGAAGCTGAACAGGTGAAGAACCCTGAACTTCGAGAGCTTCTGCCATATGGCTTTGCCATCCATCACGCCGGAATGTCAAGAGTTGACAGGACCTTAGTGGAAGATCTGTTTGCTGATAGACATATACAGGTACCTATACAGATAAATTATAGTAATTATTGCCACAAGTAAAGAGGTCCTTATAGTTTACACTACATATACATATCTACGGCATTCAAATTTACATTGCAGGGGCAAGATCTGAGCACTTTTGGGAATTAGATGGAATGTTTGGAGTATATTGGCAGGAAATGGAGGATAGAAAGGGCAGAAAAGGGATATGCCGTTGCAGATAGATTGGGTAGTATAAGTAATAGCTCAAGCAAGTTCGTTAAAGGGGTCCGACTTCCCGGCACCAGCTATGCGACCCTGGCTTTCTTGAGCTTTACTTATACTTCTCAATCCATCTGTATAATCAATATCTCTGTCTTTTTTTTTTTCTTATCCAAGAAACATTCTAAATTTGGCCATCTAATTTTCAAAAGTGCCCGGATGATGGAAAGGTTTGCAGCTTATTATAATCGGCAAAATGAGGGAGGTAATTACGCTTCTGTCTAAGTTCGAGCATGAAGGCTTGAGTGTAATGTACGTAATAAATAAAAAATCTATATTAATCTTCATGAAATGTTCTTCCGCACTATCTCGTTCTTACTTATTTACTTCTCTATCTTGATTTGAATTTCTATAAATTAGAATCTATAAAGAGTTTAGCCTCCTCTCACATACCAAAAAGCAAGTATTATGCATTTAGCAAGCCCTGTTGTGTCCAGGTGCTGGTGTCGACGGCGACCCTGGCTTGGGGAGTGAACCTGCCGGCGCACACCGTGATAGTGAAGGGCACGCAGGTGTACTCGCCCGAGCGCGGGCGCTGGAGTGAGCTCGGCGCTCTCGACGTGCTGCAGATGCTGGGCCGGGCCGGCCGACCGCAGTACGATACCAAGGGAGAAGGTATATATACATAGGCGGCAGCAGTCGCTTACCATCAGGTGTAATCGCCCGCTGGAGCGAGCTCGACGTGCTGCAGAGAAAAAAAAAACATATTTATATTGCTTACAAGAATCCAATTATACAAATTGTTTTTTTCTTTCATCACAGGATGAGTTTTACAATAATGTATGGAACTCTACACGATATCTTGACCTTTGTGATAACTGCTTCTCTCCATTGGGCAGCAGTACAAGGGTATATCTATAGCCTTTATAACCTTGCTCAATAAATCAGCTATCTAATTAAAAAAGATTTTTTCAAATCTAATCAGTAGTTTCTAAGATTAGCGCGTTCAACAAAACTAAAACTATTGTTTTATATAATATAGTATACATATGACTTCTTCACAGTCGCTTGTTAGATTCAAATGGAATCTTTAATCTCTATCTTTTCGACACCCAGGTATCCTGATAACCAACCACTCTGAGCTGCAGTACTACCTGTCTCTGCTGAATCAGCAGTTGCCCATAGAATCTCAGTTGGTCAGCAAGCTGCCGGACATGCTCAACGCTGAGATAGTCCTCGGATCTGTACAGTCGGTCAGAGATGCTGTCACTTGGCTCGGTGAGGATACATGAACATTTATAGTAACTAGGGGTGCTAAACAGATTGAAATTTGAGACCAAAAAAATATTTTTTTTTTTCTCTGGATATACTAGTTTTTTAATACATAGACTCACGCCTATATCTGCGAAGAAAATAAAGAAATGAATACTACGCAAAAGACAAAAATATGGAACTGTTTTCTCTTTCATATTTATACAATAGATGGGACATAATATGCAGTCTGTCATATATTATAACACATTAAATTCATTCCGCCGACTCAGGAAACTTATTTTTTGTAAACAGGATTATTGTTCTTATGATTTTAGAAATATGATTGACTTTGCTTTGAAGGAATAGTTAGTTTTGATATTTTGTATTTGAAAATTTTACTTCGTTAATTTTGTATTTTTATTTGATTTTTCGTAAGAGCGGCAACGTTACGACCCGCTGCCGCTACCTACCCTTCTACTCTAAATGGGGACCATCCCATAGTTTATTAAATTATTGAATCCTCACGTATACGTTGCGCTTATAAATAATATTACCAAAAATTTGGAATACAAAAACATTGAAAAAGTGTCGATCATCCATAGAGTTTCTCACCTCTTCCTCTCCAAAGGAAAGACTTAGTGTGACTGACTCATAATCCTGCTAATTTAAAATAACCTGTAATTGGTTTAATTGAAATAAACCATTTTGATTTCATTTGATTTCAATATCTGTCGGTCGAAATATGACAATAATTATTATTGCATATTTAAGAAAAACATTTTATTTATTTATTTGATTTTTTATTTAAAACTTTTTGCATTACAAAATTGTACAACGGCGGACTTAATGCCACAGGCATTCTCTACCAGTCTACCTTTGGGTTGTGTAAAGATAAGTGACTAGGTGCACTAGAAATAATAAAACATAATAGAAAAAAAGAAGATTAACAGTGAGTGATTGTTCACATAATACACATTAATATATAATATAAGTATAATATATGTATATAAAAATAATATAAACATGATTGATGATGAACACACATACAAACATACATTTTACAATACACACATACATATAAAAATAACATACATATAATTAATCATTGTGGTGATGGTTCTGCAGACTTATGCACTATGTGAGCTCGTACTTTCGCCTTGAAAGAGACGCGACTAAAACATGTGTCACCTCTGACCACTATTATTGTCCTCCAGGCTACACATACCTTTACATCCGGATGCTGCGTCAGCCTCAGCTGTACGGTGTCTCCGCAGAGAAGCTGCAAGAAGATAATCTCTTGGAACTGCACCGAGCTGACCTCATACACACTGCCGCCAGCCTGCTAGACAAGTAAATATAGCTGACGCATTCTACAACTTTCTATCACTTTACATTTATGTTTATGTCTGTTCGTTTTTGGGATTAATTACCGGATAAATTAACGTTTAAAGATATGGTCAAGCAACGTCACTAATGTTTTTTTTCATACGTATTTTTCTTTAACATTTAAATGAGATCCATTTAGACTATCCTTTCAGTTAAAAAACAAAATATTAAAATCATATGGCATGGCATTGCGTAAGCTTCAAAAATGTGCTTTTTTTGTTTTTATTTTGCATAGCTTGTATAGAGAAATATAGGTTGTATGCTGTGATTGTATAAAATAAAGTTTATTTGTTTAAATCAATAAACAGTAAAGGTTAACAACAATAAACAATCGAATTAAGAAGCACCACCTTTGAATTCGGTTAAAAAAAACGGGCATACTACATATTGTTTGCTATACAGGTTGGTCAAACATAATATTGGTAGATTTTTTTTAAGTTTTGACTCTACTGAGTAGAATAGGGTCACCGCCCCTTCAAAATACTTCTTCTAAAAAGCGACTAAGTCGGACTCAACGGATCAAAAGTCTTGCCATAAATATTGTTACAAGGAAAAATCTTTTTATAATGTGTGTTAATATACATTAATATAATAGCATTAACAATATATAAAGCTCTCAATCACAATAATCTCCATCCATCCAAACTCTCTAAAACTAACCATAAATCATAATCCAGTAGGTTAAGATATGGACTAAATGACGGCCAGTCTTTAGCTCTGATGAAGTCAGAAACATTCGTTTCCAACTACGCGTGAGGTGGATCGAGCTTTATGACCCGGGGGTGCTGAGTCTTGCTGACAGGACGATTCTTGGTTATGGAACATGCTGTTGTTGAGAAGCTTAACCACCTTCTCAAGAATAATAATAATTATATATATGTGTGTGTGTGTGTGTGTGTGTGTGTGTTTAGTCAAAGCACTATTGCTAGACCCTGCAGTCAAAGTTCTTTAATTAGGTTTCATAAAGTTATTATATTATTTATTCTTTTAGGGCTGGTCTGATTAAATACGAGCGTAAATCGGGCCACTTCCAGCCGACGGAGTTAGGTCGCATCGCTTCCCACTTCTACTGCACTTACGAGACGATGCAGTGCTACAATCAACTTCTGAAACCGAGCTTAGGCGAGATTGAGATTTTCAGGGTATTCTCACTTTCTGCTGAGTTCAAGCATATCGCTGTCAGAGAGGAGGAGAAATTGGAACTGTCTAAGCTTATGGAGAGGGTACGTGCTTTGATATACATATTTGCAATGAGTTTGTATGCTCAATTTCTTCTCATAACTCAGGCGGGTACTTCCACTTCGTCCAATATTTTTAGTAAAAAAATATATATTTGACATAGCAACCCATAGTATTTTTTCGACGGGCCTGTTGGTCTGAACCGGACCTTCCGCCCCTTTTCCCATCTCTTTCCCCTCTCCGCATACCCTCATCCCTCTTCACCCTCAAAGGCGGGCAGCGCACTTACGACTCTCCAGTTGCAGGTGTCGATAGACGGTGGTTGTAACTTACAATCAAGTAACCCGTGTGTTTGTCTGTCCCCCCTATACAGTAAAAAAAATGTAATTGTAGTTTAAAAATAATTTAAAATTCTGTCCCTCAGGTTCCAATCCCAATTAAAGAAAGCATAGAGGAGCCATCAGCGAAGATCAACGTACTTCTCCAGGCGTACATTTCGCAGCTAAAGCTGGAGGGATTCGCACTTATGGCCGACATGGTCTATGTCACGCAATCCGCTTGCAGGCTGCTCAGAGCTATCTTCGAGATTGTACTGCATAGAGGTGAGGTGCACTGAACCAATACACAAAGGCTGTTTATAGGAGTGTGTTTATCTAGAGACTAAGTATGAAAGGGTGAATTGGTGTGTGTGTGTGTGTGTATGTATCTTGCTGTGTGTATTTCAGTGATGTAAGTAAGAATTCAGTATCAACATTTATAAATAGTGGTAGGTGACTGAATAATAAATTATTACTTATTTATAAAGCCGAAAAGTGCTTTTGCTTAAATAGACTAATTTCTAAAACCTTCAGTCTGCTTCAAAAAAATCTTGTATTGTATAGAGTATTTATATCCTCTAAAGGACCATCAAATATTACATATAACATCTAGTCTAGTCAGTGACCATAAAACTTGGTGAAAGTGCTAGCTAATAAAAAAAATCGCCTTTGAGACTAAATGTCTTATCGCGGCAGAGCTATGCTTAGGCACGAATGGGCCAGCTCGACCAGTGCGATACCACGGCTTCACAGAAAAAGGAGAGGGGGAGTTAGGCCTTAATTTACTTAAGGTCCAACTCCCCCTCTCCTTTTTCCTCTCCCCTCATCATTACCGTCAAAGGCAAGCAGTGCACTTAAGATTTTTGAGTTGCAGGTCCATGCATCTATGGGCGGCGGTAGTCACTTACCATCCAGTGACTCATCTGTTTGTCTGACCTCCTAAATTATATTTAAAAATAAAAGTTGTAATTTTTTATAGGTTGGGCGCAACTGGTGGATAAAACATTGGCTCTATGCAAGATGGTGGACAGAAGAATGTGGCAATCTATGTCGCCGCTCAGACAATTTAGAAAAATGCCTGAAGAGGTAAGCAGCGTTCTCTTATTTCTTATTAAATAAAAGTAAATAGATATAAAAATCAATCAAAAAAGTTTTATAACACTAAAGTTTTATTTTTTTTAATAATAATAATAATTGAACTAAAACAATAAGTAGGTACTCGTATTTTATTTAATCATCTTGTGTTGCGTACAGAGTGAGCTTTGCAGTGATACAAGATGGCGTCACGCGTATTACAATTAGCGTTGTATGTATTAAAAAGGGCGTGAAAGTCGTGTCGCCCTCTTGTGGTTTCATACTAGACGGAGCGCTACAACTTCCATTATGCTTATATATTTTTATATTGATGACTGTCAATCAGTATTTGTTACGTCACAACCACCCTATCACTGATAATAAGAAATACTCTATTTTTACTAATTGAAATTTCTTACAGGTAATAAAAAAACTCGAAAAGAAAAACTTCCCATGGGAGAAGTTGTATGAACTTGGACCGAACGAAATAGGCGAGCTCGTGCGAGCTCCCAAACTTGGCAAAATGATACACAAATATGTTCACCAGTTCCCTAAGCTGGAGTTGAGCACGCACATCCAACCCATCACCCGGTCGACCTTGAGGGTCGAGCTTACTATCACACCAGACTTCCATTGGGACGAGAAGGTAACTGAAAGATTGATTACGCTGGGAGTTTGATCCCCACACGCTACAACACTTGGTGTAATCCTCCTGGTTTTTGGGTGTTCTTTGTGCCCGTTATTTGAATGTCTGTAAAGTCCCCCTCGACACAAGAGTTAATTGCGGGTTGTTATTTAAAAAAATATTCAATACAAATGTTCAATTTCAGATTCACGGTCAATCGGAAGCCTTCTGGATCTTAGTGGAGGATGTGGACTCGGAAGTGGTACTCCACCACGAGTACTTCCTCCTCAAACAGAAGTACTGTCGGGATGAACACCACGTGAAACTCTTCGTGCCTGTCTTCGAACCACTACCTCCTCAGTACTTCCTCAGACTTGTGTCTGATAGGTAAGTAGAGATTATCACCAGTACCTTGTTGTGGTGCTTTTCTAATGGTGTAGCAAGTAGAAAAGTAGCTATCATATGCCCAGTGGACACCTGCAACTCACGAGTCACTAGCTCGTGGTCGGCCTTTAAGGGTTGGGTGAGGGCGGAGTGTTTTGCTTCCTATGTATATTTAAGGTTTCGTTGCAGAAACATTAACATGTACACTAAAGAACTTACTTAAATATTTTGGATTTAAATAGCTACATATAGCGACACAGTTTTTTTATTTCATCCTAGTACTTTTTCACAATAAATAGTTGTGACTTTTAATAAAAATAAACTGATATTAAACAAATATGTACACATTCAAGACTGTATCCGCGAATTGGTAGGCAGAGATGTCTCAAGCGGTTATTTATTATAACCATTATTTAGTATCAATTAAGTGATACTAACTTAATTTACAATACAGATGGATAGCTGCAGAGACTCAACTGCCAGTATCTTTCCGCCATCTTATCCTGCCCGAGAAGAACCTCCCCCCCACTGAACTGCTGGACCTGCAGCCGCTGCCCATATCAGCTCTCCGGAACCCCAAGTACGAGGAGCTGTACAACGAGACTTTCCCGCAGTTCAACCCTGTGCAGACTCAGGTAATAATTGATATACAGGGTGTTTCACATAGGTGTTATTATATTTTAGGGTCGTATAAACCCCTTTACGTTAAGCTCTATTACTTTTTGGAAAAATTAGTCATGTTTAGTACAGAAATATAATTTTGTAACTTGCGGCAGTTTTGTTTTTTAATCAAAGAATAATAAAGTTGTTAATTTTTAACGTGCTAATCTCTGAAATTTGGCGTCTCATTCGATAAGCTGCTGAGCGGACTTATATTAATGTAACTATGGGAATTTTATACAGAGAAAACGAATCTTCGAATGACGTTCTGAGAAAATTTAATAGTAGTAGTAATATTCCTTTTATTTTTCAAACTAAATAAAGGATTTTACTTTTCTGGCAAACCTAACTTTCCTGTAAAATAAAAACATATAATTTGATTACTGTAATGACTGCGTAGTACCTCTTATAAATATGTTATCTTGCCGTTAGGTGTTCAACGCGGTGTACAACAGTGACGACAACGTGTTCGTGGGCGCTCCTTCGGGCTCCGGCAAATCTGTGATCGCCGAGCTGGCGCTCCTCCGCCTGCTGTCTCATTCGCCCACCGCTCGCGCCGTCTACCTGCTGCCCAAGGACGCGCTCGCCGACATCGTCTTTGCCGACTGGTACCACAAGTTCACCAACAACTTCCATCTTAAGGTAAGGTCACCTCGCAACCGCGGTGGCGCGCCGAGTGTTGTGGGTTCGATCCCCGCACGGGACAACACTGCGTAATCCACAAATTGTTATTCTGAGTCTGGGTGTTCTTTGTGTCCGTTGTATGAATGTGTGTAAAGTCCCCCGCGACACAGGAATTAAGCGTAGTGCGGAAGTTGTCTTTTTTACAAAAAAAAAAAAAACTACTTAATCACAGAGTATTAAAAATAAATATTTATCTATGTTTGTCTCACAGGTAGTCCAATTAACCGGTGAAACAGCCACCGACCATAAACTTCTGAACAAAGGTCAGATTATCATCACGACAGCTGACAAGTGGGACATACTATCCAGAAGGTTCGTATATAATATTTTAATAAGAAGTACATATATTTAAAGTCACCATATTATTATATTAGAACATATTTTATTGCCGATATATGATAAAAGTTTTATTCTGTTACATGTGAAGTACAATATATGTTTTAGGAAATAAGTATTCAGTCAAAGTGCTAGGACTTTCTGACATCAGCCAGTTCGAGTTAGATAGTATGCGACACTGTCTTTTACCAAATTATAGTTTTGTCATTTAAACTTAGATTCAATTTCGATACAACAATTCAAAGTGAAGCTTATAAAAGCGTGTTAATAAATGTAACGAATATTATAAAGAAACTAGCTGTCGTAAAAGGTGATTAAGGGATCGGATTGTTATCTATCAGACAGTATATATAGTTACACGGTATATATAGTCACACAGTATACAATACAATACAATACAATATTCTTTATTATACACACACAAAAAATATAAACAATATAAAACAAATAATATACGAGCAACTGGTACAATCGGCGGTCGTATCGCTAGCTGCGATCTCTTCCAGACATACACACACAGATACACAGAGTATATATAGTCACACAGTATATATAGTCACACAGTATATATACTCACACAGTATATATAGTCACACAGTATATATAGTCACACAGTATATATAGTCACACAGTATATAAAGTCACACAGTATATATAGTCACACAGTATATAAAGTCACACAGTATATATAGTCACACAGTATATAAAGTCACACAGTATATATAGTCACACAGTATATAAAGTCACACAGTATATATAGTCACACAGTATATAAAGTCACACAGTATATATAGTCACACAGTATATATAGTCACAGTATATATAGTCACACAGTATATATAGTCACACAGTATATATAGTCACAGTATATATAGTCACACAGTATATATAGTCACACAGTATCTATAGTCACACAGTATATATAGTCACACAGTATATATAGTCACACAGTATATATAGTCACACAGTATATAAAGTCACACAGTATATATAGTCACACAGTATATAGAGTCACACAGTACACAGTAGTGCCCGGTTGACGGCAACAGGCCCCTATTACGTACATATGTGGGATTAAGTTATGGGTGGAAAAGAGTGGGTTTGAGATGGCTCTACCGACCCTTTCTTGGATTTAGGCTTATATGTATGTATATATATAATATTATAAATAAATCTGTTTAACTTAATTCATTTTTCCACCGACTATAAAAAAGGAGGTTCTCAATTCAACTGTTTTTTTTTTTATTTAAAAGCTGGTGCTTCCCGTGTGGTCACATTGCAATTTGGTCCAGTTCTGACAACGGCATCCATGAGAAAACCATATTAGTCATAAATTTGCATTAAGCATGTGTGCGACGATTGGACGAATAACTCAATATCACGCTCACCGATTTCGAGGATTCTTTTTTTATTGGAAAGGATGTGCTTCAAGGGTAGTTAGAGGAGATTTCGGTTAGGTTCTTACAATGGCATCCATGAGAAGGCCTAAGTCTTAAATTTTATGATAGACGCATTGAAAACGGTTTACGGTTTTGTTATAACAGTATAAGTATTTTATCAACAGGTGGAAAGTCCGCAAGAGCGTCCAAAGTGTCGCTCTCTTCATCGTAGACGCTCTCCAGCTTCTGGGCGGGGAAGAAGGACCTGTATTGGAAGTGGTGTGCTCTAGGATGCGGTATATTTCCTCACAAATTGGTAAGGAATATACAGACATATGTACATACGAACATGAGCCAGTTTGAGATGCTTAAGCTATTGCTAAACTGCATCTGTATTAGTAGGATATCACTATAGTCGACAAAATGTGTCTAACTCCACATTGTAAATTGGAACTGATTGATTTTTGCATATTTATTTATTGATTTAGTATGTACAGATTGGCAGTTTAATATTTCTCAGAAATTGATATTTAATATGTGTGGTTCTGGAGTAGAATAGGACCACCCCATACTTTCTTAATGGTGTCGTCTTGAAGGTGACTAAGTGATCGGACTGTTATCTATCAGACAGTATGTATACAGTCATGCAGTGCCCGGTTGGCAGTAATAGGCTTGCCCCCTGTTACGTTAGTGGAACAAAATTCTAATGTGCAAGATGTGGGTGTTAAATGCACCTCTGCTTACCCCTTAAGAGATGAAGGTGTGAGCGTATGTATGTGTAGGTAAATAAATGTAAATACTTCGTCAGGTCGTCAGATCCGTATTGTGGCTCTGTCGCTCCCCCTGGCGGATGCTCGCGACGTGTCGCAGTGGTTGGGATGTAACGCCAACGCTTGCTTCAATTTCCATCCCAGCGTCAGACCGTTACCCTTGGAACTACATATACAGGTATGTGAATAGAAAACTGTAGTATTAATTAATTATAATCAAAGTGCGAGTTGCCCCCTGTATAATAGTGTTACATGACTGCATATTATATTACTAATTTATACAAAATGTCGTAAGCTTATACTTAAAGGATTTACCCTTTTTTTATGGTATAGGGGGACTAACGAGCAGACGGGTCACCTGATGGTAGGTAAGTGACTTTCGCCGCCCAAAAACACTTAAGTGAAAGGGAAAAGTAGTAGTATGAAGAGGGGAAGGGAAATGGGGTATGGCCTTCAGTAACCTTACTCACTCGGTCACACAATGCTAGCATAGTTTAACGACCTGTTTTCTGTGAGGCCGTGGTAATACTCCAGTCGAGCCGGCCCTTACGTGCTGAAGCATGGCTCTCTCATGTAGAAACAAAGAAAATATATTTATTTTGTACTGACACAAAGGTAAATATTGAGTAATACGGGTTTATATAAAGAAGTGCTTTTTTATGAAACAAAAATGGCCGTCAACTCAGCATTGTGCTACTGCGTAAGAACCGTAAATATCACAGATAGTGAGCCATCGTCTTATTTAATAATGAGTCTCTAAGTTTATTTATAATCTATGAATGAGACAGGGGGAGTACCTACATAGAATATAGTATGTAAATACCCAAAATAATAACATATTATACGATAAATAAGGAGCATAGAATATATAAAGTATATTATATTATATATGTTTATATTTTAAATATGCTACCTACCATAAAATTAAATACCCAGACCATTGCAAATGTACTTTTTTTATACCCTTGCACATTCCTAAGGCATTCTCTGCCAGTCAACCTATGGGTGGTGCACAGAAAAAGGCAAAGAAGTAGGTGCCGGTGCCCTGAGATTAATTATCTTAACACAAATTAAGTTTAAAACAAAATACACATAAATACTTACATATACAAATAAATATATACACGTAACATATAAATTATAGACTACAGATGACTTAATTCTGCCAATTCTCTGAATAGAGTGCTTTGATTTTTAGCTTAAATGAGTTCTGGTTCGTGGCCATCCTGATTTCGAGAAGGATATTTATACATATTAATACCAACCTTTGACATTGCAATCATATTGTTTTACAAACTTTTCTTTTACTACCATCATCTTTTTCTTCCATATAGGGCTTCAACATCTCCCACGCAGCCTCCCGTCTGGCAGCAATGACGAAACCGATATACAATTCTGTATTGCGCTACGCGGGAACTAAACCCTGCGCAGTGTTTGTTCCATCCCGGCGACATTCACGTCTCCTGGCCGCTGATCTCCTGGCTCTGGCGGCTGCCAACGGGAGACCGACCAGGTTCCTGAGGGCCAGGCCTGATATGCTACAGCCTTTCTTGAAGCGGGTGCAGGATAAGGTATATTGGCAGATGCTAATTTAGTCGTAGCTAGTCATTTTATCGCTAAGAAACAAATAAAAACTCATTAATAAAAGACGGCAAACTTATTGCCGATAGCTGTGTGACTGTATATGTACTTTTTGATAGATAACAGTCCCTAAGTCGCACGACTTTATGACGACGTTTACGACTCTCGCGTGACGAGTTGGTGTGGTGGTGGTGTGTGTATTCTTCTTGACCGAAAATCACACGTCTACAGGATTACTCGATTATAATCAGATTAATTCTGTCTGAAAACTTTACAACTTGTCGACTCCGAACAATAAAGGATAATGCTTGGAGGCACCCTAACCAAGGTAATAATCGAGAGTGGTGCTACTATACAAAATTAAAGATATCGAATTATGATATACCAAAAAAATGGGCATAAGAGCCTCTGCTTACCCCTTTGTGAATAATACCCCTGAGTTGTTTGTATGTGAAACAAATATCCATATGGCTCGTATAAATAATCAAATCATAATGGTTTATAAGTTATATTATATCTAAGCAAATGTTGATTAATCCCATCATAATTTATGTAAATTTAAATATTAAAAAAGAGTGTCGTACAAAAGATCCAGAGTCCTTTTTCTATACATTTTAATAATTAAATTTGATGAAGATTGATTGAGAAGTTGGCAAATACCAAGAATAAATCATATTTTCCGTTATCAGATGTTGAAAGAAACTCTATCAGCTGGAGTAGCGTACCTACACGAGGGTGTAGAAGCTGGCGATCGTCGTCTGGTCCAGCAGCTGGTAGAGTCTGGGGCCGTGCAGTTGTGCGTGGTTGCTGCTGAACTTGCCTTCGCCTTCGCTGCACACGTACACACCGTCATCATCGCCGACACCCACACGTGAGATATAAATATATAACACAAAGTTGTGGAATGCGTTTCACAATATTTTGTGAGGAGTTCGTTCTTTAACTGCTTTTAATGAATGCATTGTACTACGTTGTATGCGGAGTTTTCTTAATAACGCCATAAAACTTATAGAGGAATTCAATAACAAAATGTTTATTTAATTTGCTCTACAACATTATTATGGGAATGATTGATTGATTGATTCTTTAAAATACGCTTATTTGCTCAAAATGTACACAGTAATGATAGACCATTAATCAACAGACCCTTCCAAATACAATTATCGTTTAACGACTTACAAAAATTATAATAATATTCATAGAAATAATTACAATACATAAAATGTCAAGAATATAATTTATTTATTAGTCTGTCTGACTTCTACTATTAATAATAGCATTATATGATGCATTTTAAAATCTTTTTATCGTTTTTATAACTTGTTCTACAAAAATTCGACTGCAAGTGGTTCTTCACTAGGCTGCCACGTCGATTGGTTCGAACCCCCCAAGGGATAAAGCTTTGTATAATTCATAAAATTGTTGTTCTGAGTCAGTGTTATTTGTGTTCGTTATTAGAATGTTTGTAAAGTCGCCTTCTATACAAGTAGTGCAGTAGCTATCTTCTAAAAAGATAAAAATATAACTTCTTTTTTAATTTTTTTTTTTGTATTTAATTAATTCCACAACATTCTTATACCTATAATGTTCGCATTCTACAATTTTTTTTTTTAATTTTCTTTTATCTTTTAAATACAGGTTTTGATGTACTAATAAATAAGTTGTGTGATGTCAGATATAACGGCAAACTCCACGCATACGAGCAATACCCCATCAGCACAGTACTCCAGATGGTGGGTCGTGCCTGCCGACCCTTGGATGATGAGCACGCTGTAGCAGTGCTCATGTGCGTCGCTCATCACAAGACATTCTTCACCAAACTGCTCAACGACTGTCTGCCGCTAGAGGTCAGTTCCCTCACTACACAACAATACTGCACTAGCTAACATACGTAGAAGAGAAAAGTATAAACATTAGTGTAGTATATCAAACATTATTGAAATATTTTAGTGAGTGTACAAAGTTGATATCGCTAAATACAATTTCTGAACAACAGAGAGGACAGGAAAGTCAAATTAAGTTATCGGTGACTTCAGTGTAGATAAGAAAGCAAAATTTTACTTAAACAAAAAGCTTCTCACCAGGCCACCATAGTGTGGGTCACCATTTTGTACTGACTAGACATGCAATGAGGATGGTGACCACCACTCTCGGACTCCACTTATGGCTTTCCATCAGGCAAAGTGGAGTCATTATGGTAGGCTAATATAAAAAAAATAAAAAACAAAACATTCTTACAAGCAAAGATAAATTTAAAATTTAAATAAAACCCACGACAGTTAAAAAGTAATTGAAAAAGGATAAAATCTATTTAAGAACCCTTACTAATCAAAGGTTTAAGGACCCTCACTAATCAAAGGTTTAAGGACCCTCACTAATCAAAGGTTTAAGGACCCTCACTAATCAAAGGTTTAAGGACCCTCACTAATCAAAGGTTTAAGGACCCTCACTAATCAAAGGTTTAAGGACCCTCACTAATCAAAGGTTTAAGGACCCTCACTAATCAAAGGTTTAAGGACCCTCACTAATAAAGGGTTTAAGGACCCTCACTAATCAAAGGTTTAAGGACCCTCACTAATCAAAGGTTTAAGGACCCTCACTAATCAAAGGTTTAAGGACCCTCACTAAGCAAAGATTTAAGGAAACTTATGTAATAATAGAAGCAAGAGGCGGGCTGATATCTCTGCCAACTTCGAAGGGAAACACTATATGTATCACCTTTTATTTTGATTAATTAGCCTGTTAGTGTATGGTTGGTGATCCTGACTTCTGATTCAGTAGTATTAGGTTCAATGCCCATCAGTACAAATAATCGTGTGATGAGGACGATAATTTATTCTGTGACTGTGTTTAACTTTTTTTTTATATCTTTGTTTTTTTTATAAAATATCAAGCGATTACTTTTTCCTGTGCAAGGATGATGTGCGGGATGAGTCCACTAACACGTCGCTTTATTTTAAATAGCCCTAATCTCTACTGCCTAAACCCATTTTCAACCGACTTCAAAAAAGGAGGAGGTTCTCAATTCGACTGTATTTTTTTGTTTATGTTTGTTACCTCAGAACTTTCGACTGGGTGTTTTTTTTTATTTGAAAGTTGGTGCTTCCCAGGTGGTCCAGCCAAATTGAAATAGGACAAATTCTGACAATGGCATCCATGAGAAAGCCATATAAGTCTTAAATTTTATGGTAGATGCATTGAAGTCGGTTGTCTACTTTTTTAAATTTAATTATTTTAGTAAATATATTACGTGTCACAAAGTCGGCGACTCTAACAACTTTTAAGATAGTTACTCAAAAAACAATGATTAGGTACATGTACGCATTGATCAAGCTACATTAACTATATATTGAATTGAAGCTTGTTCCATAAGCGTAATATATATATATGTATATATATAATATACATACACCTGAGGTAAGCGACAACCTCCGTCCATGGACATCTACAACTCAAGAGTCGCAAGTGCGAAGACCGCCTTTGAGGGTGATTGGGGATGAGGAGTTGGGAAACAGGAGAGGGGGAGTTGGGCCTCTCGAAACCTCACTAAAATTTATTAAAAAATTACTTATTAAAAATATATGCTTATTTTTTTTTTATAAAGAATACAAGCAACGTGCGTCACACATTACTAGTATTCTTGTTAACCCCACAGCTAAGCTACAATGCTTGTGTAGCACCCAGTACACTACTGTCACAAAGGTGGTGTTTGAACCCGCAACCACTTGATCACAAGTCCGACGCCTCAGCCATCACGCTACCGCCGCTTTTATTTTAGAATCAGATGGCCTTGTATGGTCTCGAGCCGTTCTTACTTAAATTTTCTTATTTACAGAGCCATTTGGACCACAGACTCCACGATCATATGAACGCGGAGATCGTCACTAAGACCATAGAGAACAAACAGGACGCTGTAGACTACTTAACGTGGACCTTCCTGTACAGAAGACTTACACAGAATCCAAACTATTATAATTTACAAGGAGTTACACACAGGTCAGATATGAAACTTTGCAATTTGATAATATGAACTTTGCTAACCCTGGTATCACTACTGTACCTGGTAGTAATCTCCCTCTTTGGGGAACAACTTATTATTTGCCCCGGTGAGGTAACAACACGCCTGTTTATTTTTTATTTATTTATTAAAAAAAAAAAAAGAATACTAGCAACGTGGGTTATAACACATTATTAGTATTCTTGTTAACCTGCCCCAGCTAAACTAAAATGCTTGTGTTAGGGGTGGGCTTACGACGGTAGTGCACTGGGCGGGTTTTGAACCCACAACCACTTGTTCGCAGGTCCGACGCCTCAGCTCATTTAACGCTCACATTTCGCCTATAGCAGTTTAGTCCCATTTACGTAATAGCCTATTGCCATCATCTGGGCACTTTTGGTGATAAGATGCGAAAATTTCTGGTATATTGATAGGAAATTGAGAATAGAAAGTGATGGAATAGATATTGCTTATACAGATGGATTTCGGAGTGTAAGCAATAGCTCAAGCAAGTCAGGGTCGCACGAGGCAAGCCTAATGTCGCCAACCGAGCACTGTATGTACTGTCTGATAAATAACAGTCCGATCCTCTTAGCCTTTTATGAAGCGCACGAGAAGAGATAGGGTGATGCTACTCCACAAGAACTCCACCTAACTCCTACCAAGAAAGAAGACTTACAGCCAAATTATATTAATAAGTAAACTTAGAAATACTCTTTAGACAGACGAACAAACGGGTTACCTGATGGTAAATGACACCTGCAACTCGAAAGTCGTAACTGCGCTGCCCGCCTTTGAGGGTGATGAGGGGAGGGGTAAGAAGAGAGGAGGATGAGGAGATGGGGAAAACGGGAGGGGGGATAAGGGTGAGGGAAACTGAGAGGAGAAGTTGGGCCTCCGGAAACTTCACTAATTTCGGGGAAACGCAACGCAAGCGTTGCTTCACAACCGGTTTTCTGTGAGGCCGTATCCGCACCGGTCGAGCCGGCCCATTCGTGCCGAAGCATGGCTCTACGATTGTTAAAATTCTTTAACTCGAAGGGTAATTATTCAATGAATTTATATATGACAGATTTTGAATACGATTTGTCACATTTTCTGTTTTTTTTTATTAAAATATTTTTTTTTACTTTTGGCATGACTGATGTTAATTTTTAAAACACGTTTGTTTCCGCTGACTTTGAACATCTGTGTTCGGGTCACAAATAACTTACTATAAAATTTTAACTAAATCGGTCAAGTAGATTTAAAAATAATGACTGTGACAGACAGACGCACGAATGATCACTATAATTAGATATATGGAACACTGAATAAATTTCTAATACTACCAATGTCTCTCCACAGACACCTGTCAGATCACCTGTCGGAGCTGGTGGAGACAACCCTAACAGACCTTGAACAGTCCAAGTGCATCGCCATAGAAGACGATATGGATGTACAACCTCTCAACTTGGGCATGATCGCCTCTTATTATTATATCAATTATACCACTATTGGTAAGGCCACATTATTTTATATATAATATATACATACATACATAGACTGCTTGGATCATCCAGCGGTTAGCGCATGCTACTGCTGATCATGAGGTTTCTTGGTTTCGATTTCCGGGTCGGGCCCAAAAGTGTTATGTATTGGGTTTTATTACACTTTACATACCCGCGCCTCAAAGAGCACGTTAAGCCGTCGGCCCCGGTTGTCATGAACACCTACGATAATCGATATTAGGAAGTCAGTGCCCTCAAATATCCTGACAGCTAGTCTCACTATCGAATTCAGTTAGCCCTCAGAGTACCAGAGGTCAGATGCCACTCGCTCTTGGGCAAACCTGATATTTAGGCTACAATATATTCCTGAAGGGATAGCTGAGGTGTATTAAATACCTACATTTTCTCAACCATAATTTTGTCCCGCTTCCGTTATAGGAGATTGAGAATTAAGTCAGAAAATAAGGAATTGAAAATAAGAGAGAGAAAGAGATATTGCTTTAATGGATAGATTTGCAGTGTAAGCAATATCTTGACCAGGTCCTGTTCGCATATCGTCTAACTCGAACAGATTGATGCCGGGGCAGAGCTGTGAGATGTGTGTAATACCTGAACTATGTAGGACAAATTCTAAGAATCTAATGTCTGAAATGTTATGTTAAAATCTTTTATATTCAGTTGAATAAAGTCCTGCCCCGTTGACATCACAAAACCATTAGATTGTGGAGGAATGGATGTTGTTTATGTCCAACCAGGCGAAGTGCTACAAATTTTGCTGTTATATATATACTAATCGGCGTGAGAACTTTATTATCGTGATTCAGGATCCTACTATGTTATTAGTGTAGTTGCTGCATAATTAACCTTGTCTTCGCTAGATGGTGCTGATATGTTTTTTTCTGTATGTGGAAGTGGAAATAACATGACAGTTATATTTGTCCACAGAACTGTTCAGCTTGTCTCTAACCAATAAGACGAAAATACGTGGTCTGTTGGAGATCATATCCTCGGCGGCTGAGTACTCCGAGCTGAGCATTAGACATCGCGAAGAGAATATCATCAAGGCATTAGCTGCCAAGTGAGTTCTATACACTCTCTTAGTTTTTAGCCAAGAATATTAAGAACCTAGGGTTAACTGACCATCATATCTTGGACCGTGATTATTTTGTTACTGACATTTTCTCTTCTAAACGTGCTTTGTTATAATAACAATGAAGGTCGGCTACTAAACATGTTATATATAAAAAAGAAGCTCGTAGAATAGGAGAAAATGATTTTAACTATGTATATAAATCATAAATAATCTACTCGCGCCTTTATTTAAAGACTGAATTAACACAAACATTTTAATTTTATGGGAAATCGCATTTACAGTTTGATGAATATATCAATTGATGACTTCAAACAATATCTATAAGGTCAATCGATAGTAAAAAAGAGAGCTGACATGAATTAAACAAAAATGTATGCAAAAAAAATAAACAATTCAAATCTTTGTAAATGAGCAGAAAGTTCATAGTATGTTGTTTAAAAAATGAAACAAAGATTTTTTTTTCTAGCCTGTTAATATTTTATGATAGTTGCACATATATTAAATAAAAACAATTATGCAATTACTTTTGTTATTGATATCAGCACACCATATAATTACACATTAGTAAACGATTCTTAAATATTTTGTATTGGCTATTTATACATAGACTTCAAAATATTACACGAACATAAAGGCAATATGAATGGAGTTTATATTGTTTGTTGAACTTTGTCCGTAGAGTGGCTCACAAGCCGAGCGCGGCGTCGGGCGGCGCGGTGAAGTACAACTGTCCGCACGTAAAGGCGCACGTGCTGCTGCAGGCGCACCTCTCGCGCATGCAGCTGCCCGCCGAGCTGCAGGCCGACACCGCCATCGTGCTCACCAAGGTACCACCACCACCAATAGACTATATGATTGTCAAGTCAAATCACCATCTTTTTAGTAAACGTCTAAACGGGAGGTTTAGTACATTTTAAACATAGTCGCGACGATTTTTTTATCCGATAGGGGGCAAACGACCAGAGATAATTTTTAATATATAATATACTTACACCTGATGGTAAGTGCCAAACGCCACCCATAGACACCCGAAAGTCAAGAGTCTCAAGTGCGTTGCCGTCCATTTAGTAAGAGTAGTAGGAGTACGCTCTTTTCTTGAAGGTTTGAAGGTCGTATTGAGAAGATAAGATAAGATAAACCAATAGGTCAATAAAATTCTTGTAGGCAATAGTATATTCTCAGGAGCAAGGCTGAAATGAAGTTGGCGATTCAATAATACTATGCAGTGGATTATGTCATGATATATATATATATATATTTTTATTTATTTATTTATTAGCCTACCATAGTGACTCCAATTTTCATGATGGAAAGCAATAAGTGGAGTCAAAGAGTGGTGGTCGCCATCCTCATTGCATGTCTAGTCAATGCAGCATGGTGATGACCCATACTATGGTGGCCTGGTGAGATGCTTTTTCGCGCTGAACTCTACTAGATTCTCATAACCCCATTAAGAAATGCGGCTCAAGACCCGGTCGTGCTCAGCGACAAGCTCCTGTCGTTTTCCCTCAACGTCTGCCAGCTTGTCAGCAGGACGTCCAAAATATATGAATTAAAAAAAAAAACTTTCGTCAGTTACATTGTTTGAACTGAAACTTGCTCCAGAAGAAACAGCTCCGATTCAAAAAACCGACACGGTCAGTTGTTTATGTACTACAGCGACGCAACCGTCTCGTCCGCTAGGTAGGTGGGATAAACATAAAAACAAACACCAACGTCGTTTACTCAGTTTGACGTCCGGTACCTTCGCGTCTGGACGACTTGCTCCTTGAGAAAGGTTTCCTGTCAAGACCGATACTAGTCTGGCATCCCCGAAATATACACGTGAGCAAAACCGTATATTTAAATAAAAATGCTGTGATATGTTTTTTTTTATTTTCCCAGGCGATCCGCCTGATCCAGGCGTGCGTGGACGTGGTGTCGAGCTCGGGCTGGTTGTCGCCCGCGGTGGCGGCCATGGAGCTGGCGCAGATGGTGACGCAGGCGATGTGGGCCAAGGACTCCTACCTACGCCAGCTGCCGCACTTCACCGCTGAGCTCGTGCAGAGGTGCTCCGACAAGGTACGTGTTCCTCATCATCACTGAGGAGACATAGACATAGGCCACGATAGACTTACTCTAGAATTACTTAGCTAACAATAACCACTTGTAAGTATATTGTTGATTTTTAGTTCTAGATGCACACTTACTCCCAACTGTCGTCGTCGTTGTCAACAGGGCCCATTTGTGCGTCTGTCCCCAATTCATCATTTACATGTGAACATTGTGACATATACACTACTTCATTACAATACAATACTCTTTGTTGTACACCATAAAGGGTAGTTTACAATATTAGCTAAGTATAACATATTGGTACAAACAGCTTTATTGTGTCATTTTTGTAATGGCCAGGTGCACTAGTTTATCTAATAACCCTATTTTTATTATAAAGTGAAAAATATATACTCGGGGCTTCGATCGCATTGAAGCTCTTGCTGGAATGCTAGATGGCGTTCAAGTTGCAAATTTTTTTTTTCTGTCAAAATCATATTTGCCAAAAAATATTTTATTTTTTATAAAAAGTATCCTATGTTCTGCCTTATACCATGTGAGAATATGAGTACGAAGTTTCATGATAATACGAGTAGTGAGTGAGTAGTTCCGGCGTGCAAGCTTAACAAACAAACTTACATTCACATTTATAATATTAGTGGGGATATTTAATATTAGTAGGGAATAATATCGTTCGCAGGGTGTGGAGACAGTATTCGATGTGATGGAACTGGAGGACAACGCTCGCGCCAAACTCTTGCAGCTCTCCCCCACCGAGATGGCCGACGTCGCCAGGTTCTGCAACAGATATCCTAACGTTGAACTCACATACGAGGTAAGTTCAGTTAAGACATATAACACTTCCCTATATCAACTTAAAACTTCATACATTCTTAAACAAGTTTTCAATTCATTTCATGTCATATTTTTCTCTTATAATGTACAGTTACAAACTTTACCAGAGCAGGGAATTAAATGTGTTATAATAAATTAATTAAAGTTCCTTAGTGAGAGCTATACTGAACTCGAAACCTGTATGACAGAATACCACGCCCACCCTACCGCTGAATTACATCGTGGGGGGTTCTAGTCTAGCATCAAGGTCGTTGTTGACAGTGCATGCTCCGACTCCAAGTCTGTTACTTCTGGTGTCCCACAAGGCTGTGTGCTATCACCCACGCTGTTTCTTCTGCATATCAACGACATGCTGCAGATTAGCAGCATCCATTGCTATGCGGACGATAGCACGAGTGATGCCCTTTACACCGGCCGCGCTAACATTTCTCGGGTAAACGTCATCGAAAGCCGATCCAAACTTGTGTCTGAAATCGAAATTTCTTTATCAAAAGTTTCAGATTGGGGTCGACTTAACCTAGTCCAGTTTAACCCCAAGAAGACACAGGTTTGCGCGTTCACCGCTAAAAAGTTGCCATTGGTCGTATCACCTCAATTTGAGAGCACTTCCCTAACTGCATCAGCCAGTATCGGAATCCTTGGCGTCGATATATCAAGCGAAGTCCAGTTTCGCGGTCACTTAGAGAGTAAGGCCATATTAGCTTCGAAGAAGCTTGGTGTGCTAAACAGATCGAGACAGTATTTTACTCCGGCCCACCGCCTACAACTTTATAAGGCGCAGGTTCGGACTTCGGACACATGGAATACTGTTCTCATCTCTATGCAGGTGCACCCCAGTACCAACTTCTCCCTCTTGACCGCATTCAACGGAGAGCGACTCGCATCATCGACTGCCAAGATATTTCTGATCGACTTGACACCTTGGCGTTGCGTAGAGATGTAGCTTCACTCTGCATCCTCTATCGCTTGTATCATGGGGAGTGTTCAGAGGAATTGTTCGGACTTATACCGGCTGCTGGTTTCCGCCATCGTCCTACGCGACAAAATATCCATCCCCATCACCTGGACGATTGGCACTCCACCACTGTGCGCTTCTCCAGAAGCTTTTTGCCTCGCACAACCAGCTTATGGAACAAATTGTCGCCTGTCGTATTTCCGAACCGATACGACCTTCAAACCTTCAAGAAGAGAGCGTACCTCTACCTAGAAGGCCGGCAACGCACTTGTGACTCTTGAGTTGCGAGTGTCCATGGGCGGCGGTAGTCACTTACCATCAGGTGACCCGTCTGCTCGTTTGCCCCCTATCGCATAAAAAAAAAAAAAAACCTCACTAATCAAAGGTTTTAGGACCCTCACTAATCAAAGGTTTAAGGACCCTCACTAATCAAAGATTTAAGGAAACTTATGTAATAATAGAAGCAAGAGGCGGGCTGATATCTCTGCCAACTTCGAAGGGAAACACTATATGTATCTACCTTTTATTTTGATTAATTAGCCTGTCAGTGTATGGTTGGTGATCCTGACTTCTGATTCAGTAAGAAGAGAGCGTACCTCTACCTAAAAGGCCGGCAACGCACTTGTGACTCTTGAGTCCATGGGCGGCGGTAGTCACTTACCATCAGGTGACCCGTCTGCTCGTTTGCCCCCTATCGCATGAAAAAAAAAAAAAAAATTAGTGTTGGGGTAGTTTGTGGTGTACCACAGACTACCCCAATCATATATGACAACATCAGTATAAAAGTTTGTCTGTAATAAATCGCCGTGTGTGATAAGACCACCGACTGTTACCGAATTATTTGTAATCTGTTTTTTACTGTAATACAAATAAAAGGTGTACATTACAATAAAGAAATTAATAAAAAATTAAAGGAATTATGTCTATCAAAACGATTTTTTTACGAAACGCGTTTGGCTATTAAGATGAAATTAACAGCAAATATAAACGTTTAGAGGGACAGACGAACAGACGGGTTAACTAATGGTAAGTAACAACCACCGTCCATGGACACTTGGAACTCGTGTCGTTAGTGAGCTGTTTTTAGCCAAGAATACGCGCTCCTTTGAGGGTGATGATGGATGGGGGGATGTGGGGAAGGAAAAGAGGAGAGGGGGAGTTGGGTCGGAAACCTCACTAATTTCGGGGAAATACAATGCGAGCGTTGCTTCACAACCTGTTTTCTGAGAGGCCGTCGTGTCGCACCGGTCGAGTCGACCGATTCCTACCTAAGCATGGCTCTACCACTGTTAATTGAAATAAATTATTTTGAGTTTAGGTTATTTTGTAACATAATAGTGTTATTCCAGGTGAAGAATGAGCGACGTCTGCGCGCCGGCAAGCCGATAGTGGTGGAAGTATCGCTAGAGAGAGAAGACGATATCGTCGGTCCTGTTATTGCACCCTTCTTCCCACAGGTCAGTATTGCTTGTTATTGTTGTTTATTGATGTGTACATGTTAAATAGCTCGGACTCTCCGGCATCAGCCAGTTCGAGATACGTAGTATGACCTGCTTGAGATATTGTTTATATCACTTTTGCCTTCTCTTTATATCGCCCCTTTCTCTTTGAATTAATAACTAAAACTAAATAAAAACTTTATCAGATTTTTATATTATATTATATTATTTAGATTTAGAATAAGCAATTCTAATATTCATATGAAAATAAAAAAACAAGTTTACCATAGATTACATAACTTTTTTTTTATTAGTAATATGGCCACTTTACTATGGTATAGTGTGATGGCGAATATTCGCCGAGTCCCACCCAAGCGCAGTCACCGGTCTAACGAGCCCTACCCGACCCTTTCATACACGAGTTACACACACATACACGAGCTGAGCTCTATTACATTTTGCGTTTCACTGCGTGTTTATTGTTTTTAAGTGTTATTTAATTTTTGAACATTGTTATCGTTTCGTTTAACAGTACTTATATGAATAAAAGTGAAAATGCTAACGGATGGTTGTAAAAAGATGTCCTCGTTTTCGGGAGCGTTATCTTACACCTTGTATGTTGTCGACCAGAATATTCCAGACCAGAATATAGGTAAATTACATACAGACATACATACATAAGCTCACGACTATCTCCCATCGGGGTAGGCAGAGACAATAAATTAAATTTAACTTGGATAACATATGTCGTAAATGTATGCAGTGTTAAAAACTGTTAGCTAAAAGATACATATATATAAACTTTCAAAACCCTTACATTAAATTTTATTCGATATTAGAACCTAAATAAAAATAATAGGTATATATGAAAAACTTTATATTTCCTCCTTTTTTGAAGTCGTTGAAACGTAAGCTGTTTTGAACCCCCAATACAACAAGATGTTGTGAGTGTTTGTCTGTGGAACCGTATTTATTTATTTTTTTTATAGACATGTTTTATCAAAATCATTTCAGCCGTTTCAAGGTCATCAGCTCTGTTTTAATATTTGTAGAGGTTTTCAAGTCAGGGGTGTATGAAATTTTTGAAATAGATTTTTTTATTCAGTGTAATGTTGTTTATAATATAATTATGATGTATTTGTTTTTAACAGAAACGCGAGGAAGGCTGGTGGGTGGTGATCGGTGACCCAAAGACCAACACCCTATTGTCCATCAAGAGAGTCTCGCTGGCGAGGAATGCTAAGGTAACGTTTTTATTCTAGAAAAGTCTTGTCTTTTCCTTTTCTTTTTAATATAGGAGGACAGACGAAGAGACGGCTTACCTGATGGTAAGTGACAACCGCCGTCCATGGACACCTACAACTCGAGAGTTGTAAGTGCGTTGCCCACCTTGGGTGATGAGGGATGAGGGATGGGGGACAAAGGTAAGGAATAAGGAGAGGGGGAGTTGGGCCTCCGGAAATCTCATTCGTGCCTAAGCATGGCTCTACCACTGTTCAAAAAAATTAAATTGTTAAAATATATTCCAGGTGCGTCTTGACTTCGTGTGCGGAGTGTCAGGGCGGCACACGTACACGCTGTACTTCATGTCGGACGCGTACCTGGGCGCGGACCAGGAGTACAAGTTCACCGCCGACGTGGGAGAAGCACACTCCGACTCCAGCGGCGAGGAGTGACCGCATACTGTACATACACTTATTATATAATAAATGGATTACCAATGTGTCTATGGTTTTACAAGAAGAGAGGAAAGAAGAGATATTATTTGCATTTGAAATGTGCTTCAGACTACCAATGCCTCTCCGAATTATTTTGTTCAGTCCTAAGATTGCCTGGAAGTGATTGCATAAAGCAATAAGGCCGCCCTTTTACAATATGTGTGTTAAACTTCTATGTATAATTCTAGCAATCTTGTACAAATAATGTTGTTATCTATCTATATATTATCTGATCGCCCCCACTTCGCACGGGTCGATGATGATGATCTGTAACTAGGTCTACCTAACACAGCCACCAATCTCTTTCACAAAGGAAAATAATTATTAATCATCTTTGACTGCACGGATAGCACCGTTTAAGTGGTCACCTCGCCATTACGCTGCCGCACCGAGTGTTGTGGGTTCGATCTGTTGATATACAATCTGTTGTCCCGTGCGGGGACAGATTGTATAATCCTCAAATTGTTGGTCTGAATGTTTGTAAAGTCTCCCGCGACACAGGAATGAATCCTATTGCGGGAGTTGTTTTAAAAAAAAAAACTTTATTTAGGAACGTGAGGTGTGATGCTGGAGTAAGTGCTTGGTGTCGCGCTACACATTCAAACAGTAGTAGAGTCATGCTTATGCATGAATGGGCCGGCTCGACCGGTGCCATACCACGGCCTCACAAAAAACTGGTTGTGAACCAACGCTTGCGTTGCATTTCCCTAAAATTAATAAGGTTTCCGGAGGCCCAACACCCCCTCTCCTTTTTCTCACCCTTTCCCCTCCCCTCATTCCTCATCACCCAAGGTGGGCAGCGCACTTACAACTCTGGAGTAGCAGGTGTCTAAACTGAAGAAGAAGTCACACGAAAGAGCTATTCATTCCATGAAAGCCCCGACATTACATAAATGTGGATATTGCCCTGAATCTTTTAGTGAATATAGAAAGAAGGAGGCACATTTAGTGGCAATGCATGGGTTGAAGATACCAACAGTTAAATGCGAAGCTTGTGACAAAGTGTTTAAAAGCCGACAGTCATTAAGCATCCATGTCAAAAGAGATCATTTATTGGATGGACGGCACAAATGTCCTGATTGTGATAAAGCGTTCTTTTCCACGGGCCATTTGAAAGATCACATGGTAAAACACAATGGTTCAGAGGCGCAATTTCATTGTAATGTGTGTTCAAAGATTTTCTCCCGGAAGAAAAATTTGAAAGAGCATAAGAAAATACACGATGATGTTAGACAATTTAAATGTGAGCACTGCGGGAAGGCGTTTGTGCAAAAATGTAGTTGGAAAGGTCACATGCGAGCCAAACATGCAGAAATTGTATAAATTACTATTGTAAAGGTACATATTTATATACTACAACATACAAGTTACTTTATTTAATAGCTTTTGCCCTCGGCTTAATACTAATTTTAGTATGTACGTATGACGTACCACACATGTGTCTGAATGTTAAGGGAAAAATGTTAAATTTATTCCAATAAATATAATGAAGAATTAAATTAAATTTAAATTAATTGAATGTATATTATTAGGTTTATTACTTCTTCCTGGCAACTTCCTGGTGGTTTCGTAATAGGCGACTAAGGGATCGGATTGTTATCTATCAGATGTATATCTATACAGTCATTCAGTGCCCGGTTGACGGTAATAGGTTGCCCCCTATTACATTAGTGGGACCAAATTGTTATCTACAAAATGTGGGTAAATTCAAATTAAAAAAATACCTTTATTTCATAAAATTGCTCAACAATTATTTGAATATTCTTCGTCTTATTTAAAAAATATTTAAAATTATAGATCAATAGACACAGCGCACTGCAAGTATAGGTTGCCTTTTCAAATGTGAAATTACGTTGTAGAACCATGCTTAGGCACGAATGGGCCGGCTCGACCGGTGCGATTTCACGGCGTAACAGAAAACCGATTGTGAAGCAACACTTGCTTTACATTTCCTCGAAATAAGTGAGAGTTGCCCCTCCTCTTTATCCTCCTCAAAGGCAGACAGCGCGCTTACGACTCTCGCAGGTTTCCATGGGCAGCGGTTGTCACTTACCGTCAGGTGACCCGTCTGTTCGTTGTACCCTTATAATATATAAAAAATGGTCATATTTCTTTTTAAAATACAATATGTAATACTGGTGGCTACATACTCGGCTAGTCGCAAGGGAAATGGGTAAAGACGTACCTAGTCTAAACGTAAATTGTACACACTGAAAGTGCCTAACGGCTCGACCGAAGTAATAGCACGGCCTCGCAGAATCAAAAAATGCTTGTTGCTTGTTGTGTTTCACCAAGAAAGTGAGGTTGACGGAAGACTATCCTCTTCTCTTAAACAGGGGCAGCAAGACTGATAGGTTTTGAATATCCACTTCTGCAGGCGGGTAGGTATATTTAATGGGAATAAAATACCTGTATGAATAATATTATATGTATATATAAATATAATTATAAATACTTGGATAGCGATAGATGTCATTCTTTATCGCAAACAAAAAAAATATTTTAATTTTTGACCTGCCCTAGAAACTGACTATAGCTGTTACACGCGACTTTGTTCACATAAAAATCTCAAACGTACATGTCTTTCAATATTTTTTGCTATTTCAGACTAATCTATCTCTCTGGCAAATTTCATTCAGATCGGTTCAGCCGTTCTAGCGTGATTGAATTACATCATTATAATAAACAAAGCAACAAACAGGTTCTTAGTTACCATGTGTTATTTATGTTTGATATGACAATCAGTTGTAATTTAGCGCCAACGACTGTTGTTGAATAATACCTACCTACCTACTTATGCGTTTCAAATGAGAATATAATAGCCAAGTTTGTTTTGGTAGATCCATGCTTGTGCACGATTGGGCCGGCTCGACTGGTGCGCTACCCTGGCCTCACAGAAAACTTGAGACTGCGTTGCATCTCCCCGAAATTAGTGAGGTTTCCGGAGGCCCACTCCACTCCTCTTTCCTTTTCCCCTCCCCTTATCACCCTCAAAGGCTCTTACGACTTTTGTGCTGCAGGTGTCCATGAACGGCGGTTGTCACTTACCATCAGGTGACCCGTCTACTCGTCTGTCTGCCTATATTGTATAAAAAACCTTAAAAATATAAACAACAAATCTTATACCTACCTCAGAAAAATATTTTATGTTTGATATTTAAAATTAATACATACATACATACACTCACGCCTGTGTCCCCGAAGGGTTAGGCAGGGGCATATTTAAGGCCCACAATTTGCCGATAGTAATTTAGTCCTTTTTACGTTATTGTAAGCTTATTCCCTACATCCGGGAGCTTTTGGGAATGAGATGGGAAAAATTGGGGTATATTGTTAGGAAAGGGAAGGAATGGGATCTTGCTTATACAGATGGATTGGAAGGTATAAGCAAGTCAGGGTCTCATGCCTGTAACTCGAACTGGCTGGTGCCGGGAAGTCTAGTTCTGTAGAATTGTTAATTTATTTTATTGTGCATATCGGTATTAAAGTCTCATGGTGAAGCTCGCCAGTTGCGAAGCAATATCGCGGTTTGATAGTGAAATTTTTATTTGAAACAATATCTGTAAGGAGTTTAAAGTCAGCAAAATGTCTCATTTTAATTTAATTATACCATTACAATGGGAAACTATAAAGATATTTTTATAGTCAATCGGGTTATGAACCGATGTTATAAAATGAAAAATATTTGGAGAGATGGATACACACCGTGGAAGAACCACACGTGTCCATGGGCGACCGTAGTCACTCACCTTCAGGTGATCAGTCTGGTCATTGGCCCTTATGCATTCACTCACACATGTAGCACTAAAGGGCACAGCTTTTTTTCATATTATAGGGGAACAGACTGGTCACCTGATGGTAAGTGACAACCTACGTCCATGGACACCTGCAACTCGAGAGTTGTAAATGCGCTGCCCGCCTTGGGTGATGAGGGATAAGGGGAGAGGAGGTGATAGGAAAAGGGGAGGGTGACAAGGGTGAGGAAAAAGGAGAGGGGGAGTTGGACCTCCGGAAACCTCACTCATTTCTGGGAAAATGCAACGCAAGCGTTGCTTCACAACCAATTTTCTGTGAGGCCGTGGTATCGCATGGTCGAACTATTACATTCGTGCCTAAGCATGGCTCTACCAGAGTACGTATTAAACGTTTTCTCAAAAATAATAATCTCATTAATTCCGATTATTCGATAATTTGAACTGTTCGTTACACTGTTACTACTAAAAATAAAACTAAAAATATAACATTTTTATTGAAGTTATGTATTTTAAATTCAATACGAAAGTCATGTTAAATAATATCAACAGTAAGTGAATTATAACCAAACTTTTTATTGAAAATAACTGAATACAACTATGTTTTGTTATACTTAACTATGGATGTTATATCGCTTACAATATAAATGGAGAAAATCACAATAACAGCCTAATTTGTAATAAATGTGGGTAAATTAATGACAATAGAAAAAATTATACATTTTTAGTGGAGTAATTTGTGAATAAAGTAAATCTGTTTTATTCATTATTAAAATATATCTAGAAACATCTAGATTTCGTTTCTTGGCAAAGGTAGCATAGCCATAAGTCTTACTAATTTAGGTTTTGAAAATAACAGTTCGAAATTTGAATTTCTAACTGTTAATTTCAAAAACAATAACGATTTTTTTAAGTTTCATAACTCCAGAAAATAATAAAGAATAAAACAGCAGCGCATATGATTTTAAGCTGTAATTTTAAAATTTAAACGGTTTTCTGCAAGTATTCGTCGAACAAATACAGAGCAAGGGACATGTCTTGTCCATTGTTTGAGGAGACGAATCTCTTGAGGTCGTTGGTGTGACCGGCGAGGTCGCGGATGTTCTTGGCTTGGTATTCAATGAATTCTTCCTCGAGATATTGGGCCACCTGTAAACAAATTGTTAGAATTAAGATGTGTTTCTTAACATGTACTATCCAAATTATTTCTAATCTAAAGAAATAATGTTCAAATAAAGAACAAATGTACAAATTTTAAATTAGTGATAGTATAGTTTTAAAAAACTTAAGGTCGTGGGTTCGATTCTCACAAGCGGCAAAAACTTGTGGTATCTATAAATTGTTCTGAGCGTGAGTATGCTTTGTGTCCGTTGATTGAACATTTGACTGTCCCCGCGACAGAGGAATTATTCCTGATTCGAAATAGTCTTAGAAAAACACCTTTAAATTGTATTTATCTTATCGGTCATAATTTTAATATTTCATGGAACGCAATTTTAGGGTAGGCAGTGGCAACAGCCCACCACTTGCTTTTATCCTTACTTATCTCAAGCCTTATTTTTGCTTTTTTAAGACAACTTTCGCCTTAGGATTAATTCGGACCCAAAGAACACCCAAACTCAGAACAACAACTTGAGTATTACACAAAGTGTTATCCTGTGCGGGGAGCGAACGCACAACACTCCACTTACCAGTGACCACTTAAACCGCTAAGCCATCTGTGCAGTCAAACTACTCAAACAATAGATACAGGTCTATACTAGTCAGATACTATCAGATAGATACAGGTCAAATTAACTATAAAGCATGAACTGTAAAATGAAGGTGTTCTCACCTCAGGGTCGTGGAGGTGCTGGCTATTCCTGGTTGCTTCACGGTGAATGAAGAAGGCGCGCTCGGCCAACTCCTTTTGAGTGTCCAGAGCTTTGGCCAGAGCCTCCAACTCGTGGAGCTCCACGGTGTAGTTCTTGCGGGCAGTCTTCTGGGTGCTTTGTCTTGTGAAGTCCATTGCGTCACCTAAACAGACATTACTTATATAACGTTAAGAATAAAAAAAAAAATCATAAAATTTTGGATTTTTTTAATTTTAGATTTTTTTTATACACAATGGTCACTAAACGAAGCATAATTGACAGGTTTTATATATATATATAACTGGCCCAAATTCGTAAATAACCAATTCTGTAAAAGAAATATTGAACTCTTGAGCGGTCCATGGGCGGCGGTTGTCACTTACCATTAGGTGAGCCGCCTGTACATGCTCCCCTATTTCATAAAATAAAAAAGAAATCGGTTGAAAAATAAAAGGGTATCGCTTTACATGTATTCTTCAACATTAATTTTCCACTTTAGGGACCATCCATAAATACGTCAGTCGGTTCAAAGGCCTCTTACAAGTGGAATACTTTCTTCAAGATACGGGACGAAATACTCTTCCAAATGAACAAAAAATAGCTAAATTAATTAATGACCAAGTTTTGCGGTTATAATAAAAAAAATACAACAGTTAACAACCTTCCCATTTTTTTTTAAATTCCCATTTTGTTTTGTTGCAAGTCATTTTAGAGAGATACCAAAAGTTTATTTTAATACATATATTTATGTAGTCCACAGTAAAAATCCTAAACTAATATTTTCAACGCCAATTTTGCATACACATTTTAGACAGTACGTAACAGAACTTAAAAGGATTAAAAATGACCAGTTATTACATTACACACAATAATTGATACAATAAAAACACACCTCTCAAAGTAACATGCTTGATAATTTCAATAGTCTTCTCCCAAGTATCATCAGATAATTTCTTGAAGAGTTTGCTGAAGCCAGCCCTGTTAGTTTGATAATTGTTGAAGTACGCGGCCGACAGCAGGTACTCGTAGGAGCGTTCCAGGTGGAGGTTGGCGTACGCTTGCAACTCTGAAGCCACGTTCCCGTGGCTTCCATATTCACCGTATTTGGCATTACAACTAGTGAGACCTGGGACAAAAAAAAATATACTTTATTTAAAGGTTTGTGTTTTACATGAAGGAAAACATGTAAGTATCGGACTTATGTCTATCTACTCCAAAAGGAGTAAGAGTTGAGTTGAGTTGAGAAGATGAATGTAAGTGTTTTATAATTTTTAATGACATTTTGGGACTAAGGTTATGGCTTGTGCCACTTTGGTTGTAGAATCGCGAAACATGCAAAAAGATAAACCATTTCATACAATTTATCCATTTTCAGCGTCTTTATGTAATGTTTATTATTATACATACATAAATATATAAAGAAAGAATGCAATATACACTCACAGGCACAATTAACCGCCCACCTTGTATTTCTTTCAATTTTCAGTAGTCGGAAAATTTTGACCACATTTGATGGAAGTTATGTTAAAAGCAGCCATTAAGGATAAATAAAATCACAAAAGTCTTTAAACAAAACTTTAACTGAGGGATATTATGCCACTCCTCTTTCGCAGCCGTCTTGAGCTCTTGTAAGGTCGCAGGGGCTAATATTCTTGCTCGAATACGTCTTTTTAGGTTGTCCCAAATGTGTTCAATTGGGTTAAGATCGGGACTGCGTGACGGCCATGGTAAAACTTGAATCCCGACCTCATCGAGGTATTGAGTGACGGATCTTGCGGTATGGCATCGAGCATTGTCGTGCATTAATTTAAAGTTTTCACCAATAAATGGTGCGAAAGGTATGACGTGGTCTTTTAAGACTTCCTCTTCGTATCTTTGAGCAGTCACACTGCCTCTATCAAACACCACTAGATCGGTACGAGCCTCGTAAGAGATACCTCCCCAAACCATTATGGATCCTCCCTGATAACCCACGGTTTCGATTATTGCACATGGAGCAAATCGTTCATTTTGGCGCCTATAAACACGCTGACGTCCATCTGGACCCCTTAAGGCTATTCTGCTCTCATCTGAGAACAGTACGTTCTTCCATTGTTCCGTAGTCCAGTCAGCATATTCTCGTGCAAAGGCAAGTCTTGCTCTACGATGCTGTGCAAGCAGCTGTGGACCGCTAGCTGGACGAAAAGCTCTCAGATTCTTTTCAGCCAGTCTTCTTCTTATCGTACGTTCACTTACAGTGACATTTCTCACCTCAAACAGACGTGTGCGCGCTTCAGTAGCTGTGCAAAAGCGATTTCTTAGCACGTTACTGACAACAAAGCGGTCATCCAGAGCCGAGGTGCACCGATGTCGGCCTTGTCCTGGCCTTCTCGTGTATGAACCAGTCTCCCGAAAGCGTCTGATGGCATCCCGCACTGTAGTTCGAGGTACACCAAGCGTACGAGCGATGCGACGTTGGCTATACCCAGCGTCAGCTAAAGTCACTGCCCTAGCAGCACCAGTTGCATCCAGTGGCATTTTTTTCAGTCACAAACAATAATCGTACACTAAAAACTCAAATTAAACAATGTTTGTACACGATAGCAGACAAGAACAAGAAATGTAATCAATGTAACGTTACTGCAACAATGTCAAACAGAGACTAAATTCTAAAAACGCTTCGGCGATACAAGTTTAAGGGTCGAAATAAGGGTTTTTAAGTGTTTAGTTTATTGCTAAAGTACCCACTTAACTAAAAACAAAACAGTAGATAAGCCACAGTTAACATAAACAAACAGGGTGACGAACAATATAGGTGGGCGGTTAATTGTGCCTGTGAGTGTATTTGCACTTGAAATTATTCTCATAGGATATTAAGCATGCTACATTTTAAATTAACAAGTGGTACTTACCATCACCACCTACAAAAAACAAACAACTTATTTATCAGATATAATGTAAGACTGCAAGATATATCCACAACTATTCATAGATATGCTGAAGCAAGGCTTCTAAATTGTGTATTTAAAGTACATATTAAGAGCTTGACTATCTCGTCTGTTTTTTTATTATATCCCAGTCTTGTTCACCTAAAAAATAATATTCAAGGCAAAACTGCTTTTTTTCTCTTCTTCCTACACCTAAACTACCCATATGTTCTTTTGCATCTTGTCTTTTTCTGTCCACCCTAAAGTTGCCTGGCAGAAATTGCATTTAGCTATAAGGCCACCCATTGTACATTTCTTTCTTATATAAATAGGTACTTTAAATTTTTGTTTCAAAGTGTACAATAAAATATTCTATTCTAACTAACAGAAAATGGTTTATGGTGAAGTAGATAAGGGCCCCTAAATCTTTTGACGTGGATTTCGAAAAAGGCGACTAAGAGATCGAAATGATACCCATCAATCTATACACAATATACAGTTACACAGTGCCCGCATGACGGCAATAGGCTTGGCCCCTATTACGCACGTGGGGTGTTACGCTTTTATATGTGGCTACATGTGAACATTGAGACATCTGCCTACCCTTCAGAGATATAGGTGAGTATATGTTTGTATGTAACTAACAGAGCTATCTAGATCCAAAGTTACTTAAAGGACCATTTTATTTTTCTCTTTTCAAGAAACATGTATTGTCAATACATATATTTTTGTTAATATCTAAATTATTGTTAATCAATTAAAAACATTGTTATTTAACTTTAAAGGGAAAATTAAAATTACTAAACAATACATCGTTATTTACGGTATAGTGATAAAGTAAAATATATTTTATTTGAATACAAAAGAAATATACATGGTTAAAACTATTGCAATTATTTTACAGGTGTAAAGGACTGCTAGTCTAATCAACACATGTACTAGTAATACCAACTTGTTACAATCTCAATGGCACATAAGTACATCTATAACTTATGATTCAGATTTGATTGACATGATGGAACACTATCAGTCATATATTATCTCTTCAACATTGAGAAGAAAAATGATACTAACAAAAGAGCTATACAATTTACATCGGATTGGGGAAAATGTTGTTATGCCCCTTTAACACAAGCCTTTAATATGAAGCTTCTGTAAGTCGGCGAGTTGGTGAAGGTAGGCCCAGGACGAGTATACAGACCAGATCTCCAGTATGCTAAAGGGCCAAATTAACAGCACCCGTAACCGACGAGCGTGTATAACAGCTGATGAATGTTGAAGAGACAAAAGTTGTGTGACAAGCAAGACAAGCATCCATATTTTGTTGCTGTGAGATCTGAGTTTATCACTTTACGTGTCCCACCATATGTTTACAATGCATAGAGGAATTATTTACAAATAGTATTATGAAAACAACATGATGGCCTTGCTAATGCCTTTAACTCACCTAAACTGTTGGAGACAGTGCTACAGTCCATCTCCACATTTTGGTAACAGGAATCAGCCGCTAGGCATCCGGAGATGGTGAAAAGACAAAGTAATATTACAGCCTTCATTGTTCTGGAAAAGAAATATAGATTTTACCATTTCTAGTAACAAGAAGGTACACAGACAACCTAATCCATTCAACTATAACATTTATTTATTTTACATACATCCCACAATTATGACCGATTGTTATTTACAGTGCAATTGTTGGGTGAAATCTAAAAGTACACATAAATATAAAACTAAATTAAAGGAATCAAATTCAACAACATTGCTCAATATTAATCACACAAGGAACACCACAATTCCTACATGAAGTGTTTTTTGGAGTTCACTCTTTTTATGAGTTTCCTCAACTGACATAAGAAAATCAATCAACATTGGGAATTCTTATCTCCAAAATGGCTTTCAGATACAAATAAAAGAAAAGAAATTAAGTAGCATACTGTTCTTTGTAACACCTACTAAATATATTGTTAGGATTATTGAATATAAACAATAACAAATAGGTTTTTTTTTTCTAAACAACAGAAACATTCAAGTATAAATAGATATCTAATATATTATATTTGTTTGTATAATGTTTAAGTGATTTACAAATGTGTGATTTGATTTGATAATAAAAGATATGTAAGGCAATTAATCATGGATAATTAACATAAACATAACAATACATGTATTAACCATGTAACTTTATCTTCAATATTTAGATATATCATGTTAAATTCAACTAATCAAAACAGCTTAAAATGTTTTGATAAAACTTATATGTTAATAATATAATACCCACAGATTAAAATTCAATTAATTGTCACTTTGTATATTTGCTTTCTGAGTTCCGTGGCTCTCGCATTTTGCGTTGAGTCCCTAACAAAAGTAACTTCAACAAAAAAAAGTTACATTTAATGACTATATCAAGGATTTAATATTAAGAAGATGAAGATTATTACATGATTTAAATGAGGGTATTCAATTCAAAATAAATATCTGATAGTGTGCCAGAACAGCAACAAAAAAGTCCACTTTCCAAGTGATACGGAGAAAAATCATAATTTCAAAAATAAAATTGCGCGTAGATACAATTAAAATCAACTCACCAAAACTTGCGAGACAATTGAAACCACTAGGTGTACAATTCGTAGGAGATGAAATTACAGTTCTGTCGAAAGTGCTGCCTTTACACACACTGGCGCAGAAGGCAACTTCCAACAAAGACTATTGAATTGATAAAAAACCTCCGTCGAGGAGAGTTTGGAGTATATAATTACAACGATAATCTCGCGTTGCGATTGGATGCGAACAACAAAATGATATGACATAAAATTATATATATGTCACGTGAAGTTTGCTGCACTCAACTTTTAGTGTGGCTAGTTAATAAATAAATTTACCTTTACTTTTACATTATGCATCAATCCGCAAAACATGAGCCTTGAAATGCTTAGCAAAATAACTGATATGACTACCAGAATCGTTTGAAATAAAAGCTCGTGTTACAAGAGTCATAAAAGTAAGTACTTTTCACATTTAATTTTCCGTGAGAACGTGTAAAATTGTTACGCTGGTAATATTACCTCCCCCTCACCACTCTACTCCTCCTTCCCCGCAATCCATTCGAAGAATGACGTATGATTTGTCATACTGAGAATGTTGAGGTTTTGTGTTTCTAGATATTTTTTTCTTTTCGTTAATTCTCTTTATGCCCTTTATTAAAGACCCTACACTTTTTCAAATACTATAATTGATTAAACATAAGCGAGATGAGGTGGCAATTTTTGTCATTTAGCGATTAAATGTCGTAAATAGGTCGAAAAAGATTCCATAAATCGACTTTGGAACACGAAACCTCTATGAGGTTATTTGTTGTGTAACGAGCGGATGGGAGGTATATTGCCTCTCGCTCTACAATGTCATTCCCCGTGCTGTTGTCAACACGAGATGGTTCTGTTATCTCTGCGCAGTTCATTAAATGCGTATGTTCAGAAGCATCAACGCGAATAGCTCTTGTTTTTCAATTTTGTTGGGTATGATAAGTCGCCTTCTGCACCAGTGTGTGTAAAGGCTAGACTTTCGCGAGTACTCGTACGTTACGGAACTGCTCTTCATAACATTATCGTCAAAGTATCTGTGATTTTAATTGTAAAAAAAACATGAAGTCCATCTTCTTTGTCATTGCTGGGTTCCTGGCCATTATTCTGCCTGCTTCGGCTACACAATGTAAGTTTTTTTATTCACGATGTGTTTTTTTATTCACGATGTCCATGAAGGTGGTTTAAGAAAATAGGTTATATTGTACGTACATTCGTTCAATGACATTGCATACTGTTTTAACAATAAAAATAGGGTAGGCAAATTATTATTAATTAATTTAACTTGGCTTACCTTCGTGGTTTATTATTATAATTGAAAACTGATAATATTATGTTCCTAATCACTATTTGTATAATAGTATTACACTAAAATTACTTATATTTCGACAATAATAGTTTAATCAGAAACTTCACTGTCATTCAGCGCACATCTGTTTTTATTTTTTATTGCGTGTTGGTATCGGAATGACTGTTCATGTTCAACGACATGAGGTGCCATCTAGTGTGAATATATTAAAAGTAATCATGATTATAAGGTCAAAATTCAATGTAACATTGATTATGATTGACAACTGTAGGTATTCTTAATAAGTACATATTTAAAAACAGTTTCTCTTTTTAGTTACTTATTCATTTTTATAAGACAACTTACTTCTATGAGTGGGCCCACAAACACTCAATAAACAGACACAAATAACACTCAGGCCAATAATTGTGGATTATGCAATTTTTTGTTCCATGTGAGAATCGAACCCTACGACCTACGTTATCAAGGAAAGACCTTTAACTTTTATTAGCTATAAAGAAAGTCTATATTACTTTTACCCACAACTTTTTTTTAATTAACCTGAGTAATTTCATTATAAAATATTATGGACTCATATATTAATAAACAAAAGTGTATATTAAAGCATAGAATGATCCTTTTAATTGAATTTACTTTGCCTAATCATTGTTCCTAGTGTTTCTATTCTTTCTACTAAAATTGTATTTATAGGCAATGGTAATTTTTAATGTTTAGTTTTTCACAGTTAATTAAATTAGGAACTTGTAAAGTAGGGGAATTTTTCCTAGAAGACCTGCAGGGTATCTTTCAAGTTTTTTTGTTTTCTGTATACATGGTTCACACATTACTAGTTTTTGTTTTTATTGTTCATTATTAGTATACTAGTGTAATTTTTACCACCTCACCGTCAGCTCTGGTGAGGTGATGACCCGTGGGGGTTTCCACACCAAAAAAAAAAAAAAGAAGTCCAAGCATCAAAAACTTAAGGTTTTTCTGTTATGCAACCTGTGTAATACAATTTTTTTTTTATGGACTCTCATTGAAACCATAGATTCCACCAATGTCAAGTATTTCAAGAGAAAAAAAAACAGTATAGAAATATGATCACCATGTTCTACCCTAAAAAGAAAAAGAAAAAATATGATGCAATAAATATTCCTATCTGTGCTCAAATCATGACAGAAACCTGCATTCCTCACACAACAATCTTCTTTTATGTCCCCCTCATAACTCCAACTTCGTGAAGTCTTCGTTCTATGTCCAATCTGTTCTTCTTTGGAATGCGCTCTCATTCGAAATCAGGATGTCCACAAACTGCTTCACGTTTAAACAAAGGGCATGTGATCTCCTACTCAATGAGTTGGCTTAATTGTCGCATATTTTATTTTTCTCGTTCTTCTCTTTTTTTTGACCTAAAGAGAATGCCCAAAGCATTAAGTCCACCTTGTACAATATGTGCATTAAGTTAAATAAATATTGAGTACTGAGTAATATCAATATTGTCTCTTGTTAACAGTTGATAGCTGTTTATTAATTTGAAGATTAAGCAATCGGAATCATATAGACCATGACAAAATGATTAAAAACCTTATGTATATATACATATATAATTTGACAATGATGTTCCTAAAACCATTTTTTTTTAATAAGAACTCTTGATTCTGTAGGCTTAGTTATACATAAATTAAAGTTATGTTTTTAATTATGATACTATGTTTTATAGCTATTATATTCAGCCTATTGCACTTCTGGACAAATGCCTATTATATTTATTTATTCAGTTTAATAATGAAGACATTCTTGCTGGCCCAACAACCATGTATAGTGGAAGAGAGAGGCAAATAAAAAGCCTACATATACATATATTACACTTAATATACTTAAGACATACATTATACTTAAGTCTGCCTGAGGCACTTGGGAAATTAAATGTGAAAATTAGGAATCCATTCCCGGTCAATTTATGTGCAGCATTGCTAGTACTAGTAACACAATGCTTTCCTTTGTGTTACTAGTATTTTTTTTGACAAATTTCTATGCTGATCTGCGTTCCATGGTGACTGAAGAGGATATATTTTTTGCACTGGGCACACAGGTTGTGCTAGACATTTGTTTGTTTTAATAGTTGGTATGATTAGGTTCAAGTTATGTTAGTTTAGATACTAGAAATATAAGAATAACCTTAGCAAGTCTTCCCAAATTTCAGAGATATGCTAACACTACACTATATATGTATGTGTAGGTATACTACTCGAGAGAGGATGACTTTTGTCATACAATACCCGGATGACGGCAACGAGCTTGCCCCTATTACGTATTATGAGACATTATTTACGGACAACGTTAAACTGTCACTTTCTCATCAAGTGTCTTATTGCTTATTCATCGTTAAATATTAGACAAAATCCGCAATTTAACTGTTCCCTACAGTTCTACAAACGTTTAGGCTCACTACTCCTCTCCTATTAGTTTCAGAGTGACGTTATATAGCCTATATTAGTCGTCAATAAATACTCCATCTAAAAAAAAAAAAAAATCATTCAAATCTAACTGATATTTACAGAGATTAGTATTTTTAAAGAAACAATAACCTTTTATCTTAGTATGTATGAGACCGCGGCAGAGCCATGCTTAGGCACGAATGGGCCGGCTCGACTGCGGTAATCCCAACGCCTCACAGAAAACCGGTAGACAAACAATGTTTGCATTGTATTGCCGAGTGAGTGAGGGTACCGGAGGCCCAGCTGCCCTCTCGTCCCCCTCTTCTCTTCCACCCTCTCTTCGCCATTCTCCTCTTTCGCTTCCCCTCATCACCCTCAAAGGCGCACTTACGACTATTGAGTTCGACGCTTCGTAAACCTCTGTCTACCGCTTTGAGGTAAAAAGCGTGATGCTTATATTGTATTGAGTAACTCAATGTCTAATAGTCTTGTCTCTGTGTGTTGTCTGTATCAACAAATAAAGGGTTTCATGTATTTCAGTAAACAACATTCCATACGTCGCGTAAGACAGGTACACTCGTCATTACATCTACTATAAACATGATATAATTTTCTTGGGTTTGACCATTAATATATATTTACACATCTTTTTACCCGAATACGAAATAAGAAGGGCTATAATTTTTGAATGTATGTATGTATATATTATGTTTCATTGTCATGCCCTGGAGCCTTAACGGCTGTTTGGATACGCATTGAACGAATATTTGAGATGTCATTTGAAACGTCATAATAGTGGGGATAAAATAAGGTATTAGATTTCAACAGGTAAAAAGGGGATCTTCATAATGCAGTTTTTTAAATAATTGTGTCTTGTTTAAAGCACATTTTTTGCTCGCAACTTGCAATTTAAAGAGTTATTCGAAATTTCCCTGGTACATGACCAAAACCTGATTTGGTTACCATGGAGCCACCAGGTGTATACTCTTTCGAATAAAATTAAATTGAAAATCGCTCGAGTGTGGAGAGAGTGAACATCTTCGTTAATCTATTGAAACTCTGTAACCGTGTAGTCTAATTGTCTACAAATATTTTTGTTTCATTGAAATCGAGCAAGTAGTATATAATGATAACCTCACGTCACTACAACACTCGCCGCTTTCACTGTAATATTTCACACATTCATTGATAACGAATATTCCGTATTTTTAATCACAATATCGTTTCCAGTTTGCCCTAAATTTTAACACAATTTTCACTCAAAATTTATACACGTAAGCCAGGAGTGGATGCACCCTCTTGGAGACCGTTTTAAAGTAACCTCATAGCAGTAGGCATCGTACGACTTACTAAAAAATATAATATCTAAAAAGTATATAAACTCAAAAAAAATTGTTAAATATGCGGGTACCTATTTTTAAACTTCAAAAAGGAGGTTACCAATTATAGTGATTTTTATTGTGTATGTCACGAGATACCGTGGCCATATGTGAATCGTTTTTATTCTTAAAGATTGTCGCTTAAGATTGGTTGTATATATTTAATTTTAAAGAGAACATTTCATGTTTTTTGGTTCAACTAGCAATAGAGGGTTAGCCTATTGACGTTACCAGGACACTGTATATGTACTGTCTGATAGATAACATTCCAATCCCTTAGTCGCATTTTACGACTTACACGGGAAGAGATGGGGTCACTCATTCTACTCTACCAAGAAGTAAGAGTCTCTTACTACATCTTTGTAAAGTCCATAAAACTGCTGGTGTAATAAGTCTATATAATATAAAAATAAGGAATACATACATAATGTTACCCGATTATGTATGCTAAACGCATACGTCATCAGTCTTAACCATAAATCTAAAATTTATTATTATATGAAGTAATCACGAATTTTGTTTTAAACACTTAGATATAAAACAATAGATCATAAACAATCTTAACAAAAATAAATGACTGTGTCTATTGATTTGTGACATCAGATATGACCACAAAGTATTTATGATCTTATCTATTAGAACATTAAAATCAGATATTTACATTGTGGTTAATGTCATATATTATATAAATTATGACAATTTTATAGATTAGGTCAACGGCCAGTATGTGGGTAACGTTATACCTACTTACCGTAGGCACGAATAGGCCGGCTCGACTGGAATATTACCACGGTCTTACAGAAAACCCGCAGACAAGCAATGCTTGCATTGAATTGCCAGTGAGTGTGGGTACCAAAGGTCCAACTCACCTTCTCCTCTTTCCCCTTCCCTCATACCCACTCTTCTCTCCCGTTGGCTCACGTACGGCACGTGTAACATTATTTGAGAAAAGATTTGCCTAATATGTGTACAAAAGGGATGAAATTATATAATTATATCCAAATAATTTATCTATAAAATCTAAATATGTAAACCTTTTTGCTATACAAATTTATATCGTAACATCAAGATAATTAATGACAATATTTTCAAGAGGCGATACAAAAATATACTTATCATTAGATGTATCTAGTATCTAACTTGTCAATAAGAATTTTGGTTTGTAATAAAACAAAGAAATAAAAGGATTGTCTATTGCTCAGCGCTAAAGTAACAAATATTAATGATAAATTCATTGATATTGCATTGTGAAATGTAGCGTATCTATTAGCTATAGAGCTCGACTTTTTTTTTTTGGCTACTCGCGCACTAGAATTAATAATTCCTGTATCGCAGGGAACTTTACAAACATTCAAATAAAGAACTTGTGTCCGTTATTTGAATGTTTGAACATCCAAATCAGAACAGCATTTTATGGTTCTCACAAAGTTTTGTCCCATATGGGGATCGAGCTCATAACACTCGACGATATTCTGATTGATATTTTGTCTCGAGGCAAATATCGGAACTGGCAATATAAAAAAAACAGCTGTCATATTATATTTTTTATTTATTTATAGTCAGTCATTCGTTACGTGCGATTATCATAATTCCTTCCACTTACATACGCTTTTCGCACAATTATCTTGATAATAATTGTCATTTTTACCTTTCTTTTCTAAATTATATTTCAAATGCGATTATCGAATTATTTACTTATTCTAAAGAAGTTGAAGTGGCGTTCAAATGTTTATCTAATCTTAAAGATAAGCCCATTTGTGTTGCAAGGCACGTTCATCATTATCTGACACTCCGACAGATTATTTTTGACATGTAGTTACATTACTCCGAGACCGATTAGATGAGATGAGATATGGATTAAAACGTATCCGGAATAATTTTCTCTTGAGAACAAAGATATTTTGTTTATTTTATTATGATAGCATTGTTTCTAGGTATGAAATAAGTCTGAGATATTTTTGTAGTGTAACTAGGATAGACAAGATGAGGAATTAATACATTAGAGGAAGCCTGAATGTAACGTCAGTGGATGAAAAGTTGAAGAGCAATTGATTATCGTGGTATGGACATGTGATACGAAGGGATGAACAACTTGTGGCGAAGAAAGTTTTATGTATGGAAGTTGACGGATACAAGAGTACTAAAGAAAATCTGGAAGAACTGCGTGAAGCGCGATATGGCGAGAATGGGAGAAGAGAACACATGACTCTGAATAAAATTGGGATAAGGGTAAGGAGGGTTAATAATGACACAAATGCAGCTGCAACTAATAACTAATATTCTCCATTTTGTGTTAATAAATAGACCTCCCCTTGCTCACTTCTCGTACACTTTTAACTTCTACTTCCTCTTGTGTCGATTTCCTCAATTCTGAGGCTCGTGACAGTAGCCGATTTAAACACGGGAGAGCCAAGCTGCGGCTTGTATGGCCCGGGTCGATCGGAGTATTACCACGGCCTCACAGAAAACCGGCTGTTAAACAATGCTTATATTATGTGACCGAGTGAGTGAGGTTACCGGAGGCCCAACCCCCTTGCCTTTTAAGGGGCTTTTCCTCTTTCCCCTCCTTCCCTTCCCCTACCGTAAAATGCGGACAGCACTCTTGTGACTCTTGAGTTGCAAGTGTTCATGGGCTTCGGTAGTGACTTACCATCAGGTGAACCGTCTGCTCGTTTGTCCCCATATAATATAATATAAAAATAAAGAAAAATACATTGTTTCACATTTTAATTTCATATTTTAACTCGCCTCTAACCCTGAAAGGAAATGCAAAGGTATACAAATCACCAACGTTTTGCCAGTTAGAATTTGTCCTACCAACGTAATGGGGAGCAGCTTACTGCTGTCGACCGGGCGCTCTGAACTAAGTAAAGGTAGGAAAACCAGGTGAATATTTATAGGGAAAGAACGAGGGAAGTCAAGTCAGGTCAGGTCTATAAATGACTAACATTGTAAATGCTATGCTACAAATTTAAACTCGTGCATAGACAAATAAGATTGATTAGTTGTAGAGAGACCCAGACACGGTGTTATGATTTATAATGTTATAAAACCACTTTATTGATTCTAAAGGAGAGCCGAGCTATTAGATATATATATATATTTACTACAGCTCGTAAGTTATGTAAGGATAAGCAATTGACAGTCCGTAGTCTGTCTACCCTGGCGGGAATAAGGTTTGAGCATATGTAAGTAAATAGTCACTTTTTTCGAATTTGAGAAATTATTAATTGAATTATGTATTATTAACTTATGATTAATAGTTACGTTAAGCTGCAGCTCTTATATTTCTTATCTGTTCCTACTGCTATGCCATAAACAATAGACGTCGGAACACAAAACCTCAATGATTAAAAACTCGGTAAAGGTCATAGACAATGACATTTTTAAATCCGTCAAAGCATACCTGCATACTGATCTGTTGGTTTAGTGGTTAGAGATCCTGACTGCTAAGCCAAAGTTCGTGGGTTCCCACCCAGGGCAAATAATTGTGTCATGATGATGAAATAATTTGTTCTGTGTATGGGTGTAATTTATCTATAATTGATACATTAAAATTACTCACGCCTGTATGGCCGAAGGGGCAAGCAGAGGTGTAATAATTAAGGGCCCACATTCAGCTGATTATAATTTAGACCAATTTACGTAAGTGCAAGTCTATTGCAGCCATCCGGGGGCACTCTTGGGAACTGATGGTAAAATTTTTGAGTATGTACGTCCGAGTCAGAGCTCTATAATACGAATGTATTTAGTAACAGAATATTATTCATGAGCAGTCTGGTTAAGTACGATTAGACGAGAGGGACAGAGATGTCTGGAATTGTCATTATTACTCATTTTAAGTAGGTATTAAATTTGTAATGACAGATAAGAAGTTACTACAAACATTGCTGCGTATCTATATGTAAACAATGGAACTTGGAACACTAAACCTCTATGATTCATTCTTTTATCGATAAACAGACATAACATTAGCCTAATTTATTAAAACATTAGTAATACTACATTTTTATAATAGAACATTATGTACATGTTATAATATAAATAATTGCACTGATTCGTTCGTTTTATCTTTGGATGACATTATCAATCTTATATAGGGGGACAGATGAACAGACGGGTCACCTAATGGTAAGTGACAACCGCCGCCGGTGGAAACATCCAACTCAAGCTACGGTGTGCTGCCTGCTTGTGAGGGTAATCAGGGAGGGGAATTGGGCCTCCGGTAGCCTCTTAAGTTTTTCTGTAAGGCCGTGTCTAAGCATGACTTTCCCACGTTAAACAAACATTAATGGCTGTACGCAGTTGCATCATAAATGCGAAATTCTTTTTGTATATTACGTTTTAACTTAACTTCTAAATCGGTCATCATAAAATATAAAATAAATTTTAGAAACATTCTGTACACTACGGTATGAGGTACCCGACTGCGTAAGATGGAGGGTTATATTTTTTTAGTTTATTTATGTATGTATGTATGAAGTTTCTTTGTCCTCTGCAGCAGGACAAAAGAACCTAGACAGCTTGATCAATTTAGACGTGCAAGGTGTCAATCGTAAGTGTGATAACGTCGGCGTCAGGTTTTATATATTTTTTAATGATTACACTTGATCAAACATAAAACTGATTCCTCTTCTGTGTAAATATGCTTTAAAGATAGGTCTTTAGTGTTGAGATGGGTGTATTAGAGTCGAGATTACTTATAAAATGCCACGAGAATCCAGATGAATCTCGAGAATTCAAAAGGAAATATTTTATTGTGACCAACAGTTGCTTTGGCCCGGTTTAAAGAAATATTCGAAAGCTTTTTTGTAGGCCTTCTGCATTCTTATCTCTTTGTGATGGTCTCCACATACAACAAAACTTGTAAAATTCGCCGTCTTATCCGAAATCATTCATTTATTCTTATATTTGAGAATTAAAAAGAATTGAGAAGATCTGATGACTTTCAAACAGCTGAATCTCTCAGCTCTCGTTAAAACGTTAAATAAGGTTACGTTAACATGTACTTTGGTGTATGCTTTGTTGGTTGTCCTTTTATAAAAGAAAAAAAAAAAACAAAAAAAAAACCTTATTCAAACCGGCTCTCCGTTCAGGAACCATAATTCCATAGAGACAGGTGCACAGATACACAGATTAAATAAGATTAAAATATTCTTTATTGTACAATATAGGAATTACAATAGATCTTAATTAAACTTAACGTATTGTACAATTGTCTGTCTTATCGCTAAAAGCGATCTCTACCTGACAACTTTAGGATGGATTTAGTGTCAAGAGAGAGTGCGTAGCTAGTCATCACCGGGTAAAATAACACGCTTTAGACGTGACCTACGGTAGTTTCAATAGCGTAAAAGAACCGCATAATATAATTAGGTATATATATATATTTTTATACTATAAAGGGACAGACGAACAGACGGGTCACCTGATGGTAAGTGACACCGCCGTCCATGACACTTGCAACTCAAGAGTCGCAAGTGCGCTGCCCGCCTTTGAGGGTGATGAGGGATGGGGGATGCAGGGAGCGGAAAGAAGAGGGGGGATGAGGAGATGGAAAAAAGGAGAAAGGAGATGAGGGGAGAGAAAAGGGGGGAGGGGGAATTGGGCCTCCGGAAACCTCACTCAATTCGGGGAAATGCAACGCAAGCGTTACTTCACAACCGGTTTTCTGTGAGGCCGTGGTATCGCACCGGTCGAGCCGGCCCATTCGTGCCTAAGCATGGTTAACCTACCACTGAAAAAACTATACTCTATAAAAATATATATATATATATAATATACAAATATATATAATATATAAATATATAAATATATATAAAATATATAAATATATATATTATATATAAATATATATAATAGTTATATATAAATATATATAATATATAAATATATATATTATATATAAATATATATAATATATAAATATATATAATATATAAATATATATAATATATAAATATATATATTATATATAAACTAGCTCACGCCTGTGGTCTTAAAGGGGTAGCAGAGGTGTGTTCACGAACAAGGGAAAGCAATGGAATGAAAGGGTTTTGCTTATACGGACGGATTTTAAAGTGTAAACAATAGGATTGAAGGAATTGAGGACGTCTAGGTCTGTCATACCTGTAACTCGAACTGGCTGTAGCCGGACTCAGAGCCCTCTACCTAGTAAAACGCAATTAAAATTATTAGATTTCAAAGTAACAAATACAATTATTATTGATAATACATACATACATAATAACAATTTTGTCCCACTAACGTAATAGAGGCCAAGCCTAGTGCCGTCAACCAGACACTGTATACATACTGTCTGATGGAAGAGTGGGGCTGGTTGTATTCTACACTACCGAGAATCACACGGCTACTAAATGTAGCGTTAAGTATAATGTATTAAATTATTCTAAATAAATGACATGCCCTAAACTGTTTTGTTTATAAATAACCTTTGCACGTCATTGTCATTTGGTAGGCTGCCAACAGAAGAAAGATGAATGTTCTCGAAACTTCACGTTAAGTTGAGTTGTAAAAGTATTCGTTGAATTTATTTTGACGCAATCTGTCTTTGTCCGTGTGGTTTGCGGTGGTGTAGAATGGAAAGCAGGTCGGACTGTTATCTATGATGCAGTATGTATAGTCATTCAGTGTCCGGTTGACGGCTTTAGGCTTGTCCCTTATTTATTACGTGGAGGTGCTAAAAACTAGTCTGATATGAACTCAAATACTTATAATGTAGTATTTATAGAGTATAGTTCTTGATTGTATATGTACCTGATATTATTACTTAGCCTGCGTTTAATCACTGCTTTTTGTTATGTACACTAACAAATTAAAGTCCAATGTTTTTGGTTTTTTATTTTATTAAATAAAAAAAATATATTAATATTTCGTGGGCTTAAAGTTAATAACTGCAGCTATTCTCTTTGATATACTGCGTACAGGCCTTTTACTTAAGATTTATGACAAGGCGCATTTTCTTGTTGGAATTTGACGCCATCTAAATTAGTTTCGCCAAAAACACGCGTCAAAGAGTGTATCAGTAAAGATTACAGTACATTCATGCGGCCTCCACAAAAAAACATTCAACCCACTCCCTCAGTAGCAATGAAACCGCTAAAGCCGTCTCAGTCTTTTATGGTAGGTACCACGCAATCAGAACGATATTCCTGGCTTGTACGCTTCCTCACGTAGTTTAGGCCAGGTGTTCCAAATGTATGAAAATTTTACAAAAATACAAATTTAAAAAATATTCATTATTGAAAAAACGTGTCACTTTGATGAATTTCTATTACATAAAGAGGCTAAAATCTTACCTCAGTTGGATTTATGGGACCACAGAACATTCGAGCAATCATCTTCCGTAAAATGTTGATGTCGACGACCTCATTCTAAGCAATTATTTTTGTTATTGTCTGAAAGCCAAGGCTTTTCCTGGCTTTGCAGCCTTTCAAACCAGCTTCTGCTAGTCGTCGACTTATCGCACGAGCACTAACTGTTTACTCAATCCTCGGACAGACTCGCAGCTAGCTCAGAAGTAGTTTTATAGTTTGTATACTACTCGTCAATAAATAGTCTTAATAGAATAATAATCCTTCAAATTTGACTGATAGTTACAGAGATTAGCACTTTTTGGATTACACAAACAAAGAAATCAAAATCATTCAAAGCATACGATTTAATGTGAGCACAATGCTCGGAAATATAGACGACTTTTAATAATTACTAGCAGCTATATTTTAAATAAGAGCAATAATAACGTTTTTTTAGCCCTATTATATAAGTATAGATTATATTATATGTATCATATTATAATACTTTTAATTGTGTTTATAAGAGAGACGACCACATCATATGGTGCAAAAGGGTTCCATTTAAAAAAGAAATGTTTGTATTTTAATAAATTCGGTCTGTGTAAGAAACAACGCATTTTATACAAAGCACAGGTGTGCTATCAAAAAAAAATTGATTGATGCCTACTTATCCACAATAGACAGCAGGTAAAACTTTTTTATTCTCTAAGAAACCTTTTCAACAGACAAACTCGCAGCACAAAATTAATATAAAGATGAAATTCGAACAAATTTCAATTCAATTCAATGTTGGGCCCCCTATGGTATGAAAATATCTACATGGTGAATAAAATGCCATATTGCCTCGGAATTGGCATGCAACGTCAAGTTTATATTCTTAATTTTAAATCTCAGTATTAGGTTTGTTGTTTAATAAATATAAACAACAAATGTAATATATAAAAATTACATTATAAAGATTTTGATAATAAAAGTGTTAATAAGACTCCTCCCCTCACGCTTTTTGTTTTTAATGATATACCTACAACTGTTTGGTTAGAAATAATGACAGTACACTTTTCTTTATAAGCCGCCATTTTGATTCCATTGTGTTGTAGTAACCTTTGTAATGTGAATAAATTGTGACAAAGACATCGCTTTGTTGTGCCTTGTTCAAAGTTACGTCGCAGTAATATTTGTAAAAAATAAAATGACTATATAGCACCTTGTTTAGTTTCTTTCTGTACTTTCTTGGCCTTTTTTTATATCTTTGATGATCATATTAAAATAGTATAAAATAACCGTTATAGGTAAAAAATATACTTGTTATATAATACGAATTCGAATAGTTCATCCGCCATATCGTGGATTAAGAAAAAGAATGTAACAACATAAATAACTAGATATTAATTATTGTAGATAATTGTAGATTTCTACTATACAAACCGAGATATTTGCTTAATTTTAAAGCATACACTATGTTTAATGTCCAAAATTTTGTAATGATTAACCAAAAATAACGATAAGAAAATTAAATTCTGATATTTACTTATATACATACATCTATTTCTAATAATATATTAACATAAACCTCACTACATACTTATTATGTCCATAAGCTAACAAGTGATTGTTGTATTGATGCTGAGTTCATAGGTTAGGTTTGTTTAGCTGATTCGTTTAAAAAAAATCCCCTAACTAATGGTGAGATGGGAAGTGCCAAGCGCTTTACATATGCAATATTAACACCTGCAACTCAAGAGACATAAGGTTGGGGGGCTTTTTGAGGCGAAGTTTTGCCTCACACAACACAAAAAAAATGACAAAATCGGTCCATTACACACAGAACAACAATAATTACAGCCTTATGACATAACAACGGGGGTTAATAAAAAGAAAAACTATTTTGTGTCAATTAAAAAACAAACACTCGCTTTATCTTTAGACCAATAAGAAATAAATAATAGTAAAAATCATTTAATATATAATTATATATTATAGATAAACCATACATTTATCAGCGTACTCTGCGTCGTTCGCCCCCCTTTTTGTATAAAAAAAAAGAAAAGATGATTATCTGTCGATGGTCGCGCGTTGTTGTTTCTGTGAAATACACATAACAAAACGAACGAACACTGTGGTTATTCTTTCGGAGAAATATGATATCATGTCATGCCTAATTTCAAAGGACATGCTAAATATGTAAATAAGAGTTATTTATACCAAATATATTTAGATTCTTAAGTCAAATAACGTTCAAACTCTAAGTCTTTTTATCATAATAACATAATTATAACTTATTCGATTCATTCACTGTATACTATCGTCAAGAACGTGTAACGTATGTTTTTAAAATTCTATTACATACATACATTCACTCACGCCTGTGTCCCCGAAGGGGTAGGCAGATGAGTACCAAATACCCACATTTTGCGTATATAAATGATCTTTATTTTGTAAATAGGTTATAACAACACTTACATGTCAATATATATATTTTTTATCAATTCAAACTAGATGAGGCCGGTGTTTCCTAGCTGACTACCCTGAGAAGAAACACCGAAACAAACTCAGAGGTCAAAGTCTGTTTTAAAGTCCATACAGATGTACTGGTCAAAAACATATGAGAACCATGCACGCTAAAGTCTGAGATGAGCTTTTGAAGAAAGTACCACGCTCATTTGAGTGGACTTGTCCAAACGTATAGCAGTGTAGTGTGTGTAAAAAAGTCTAATCCTTTAGTCCCCTATTACGGCACCTGCGAGATGGTGTGGCACTATTTAGAATAGTGCCACACCATCTCGTAGGCGCGAATAGTTCTCTGAACTCTGAAACTCTGAAGAGAACTTTTCGGCAAATTGTATTACATATTAAATAATATAATTATACATAAACATTGTTACAAGTTATACATTTCATTCTAGTTGGGAGATGGCTGATCTTAATTTCATTCTTAAAATATAAATTATTGTAACAGCCCTAACCGCTTATCTTAATTCTCTTCAATGTCTGTACCCTGCAAGTATCGGGGCAATTTTACAAACATACGAACAACAGACTCAAAGACTACACAGATTCGGAACAACCATTTAATGATCACACAAATTATTGTCCGTCATGAGAATTAAACCCATGACCTCCGGCTTCGTAGTCAGGATCACTTATCACTAAACCAACGGCCAGCCGATATATGTGTCTATTAAGAATATTTTTCTTTGTACATCGTCAAGTCGGTTTTTTATCTATTAGCAGACTTGTAGAGTATTGTAATTGTATTGACGATTTTAATTTTTTATATTTTTAATGCCGACAGGCCACATCAATCCGGTAAAAATCCCAAAGGAATGGGTATCAATGGTAACGCGGTGCCGATCTTCTATGCGCAGACAGATCCAGATGGAGGTCGCTGCTTCTTTGCAGTACCTGGCGTTGGGCGCCCACTTCTCTAAGGATGTCGTAAGTGTCGCATTTGTAAATCAACTTCGCGACTTTTTTTTTGCTGTACACTGACTAAAATAAATTGTCTATGTCATCAGGTCAATCGTCCAGGATTTGCTAAACTATTCTTCGATGCTGCTGGTGAGGAGCGCGAACATGCGATGAAGCTAATCGAATACTTGTTGATGAGAGGAGAACTTACGTCTGAAGTCAGCACTCTTCTGCACATCAGGGTAACATATACATATATTTATACCACTATTACAAATTCACTATTCAAATAAGATGATCAGAGTTAATAAAAAAAGTACTAATTAGTAAAAACAAAATCTCATAAATAAACTACACATCCTAACCTCAAAATTATTATTTGTTTGCGATTTAAAATAATATAAGTTATTGTACTATATAATTTTTTTTTTGTTTAACCATAAGTATCTACGTAAAATTGTAACGCCTGTGGCGGTTTGACAGATCTTTTGTTATTTGTAACGTATAGTATATTGTCTGCTAAATAAGTAATAATTATTGGTTGGCACAATGTGCCTACTCCTTCCGGGAATAAGATCCCCTGTTCCTGTCCCGCTGTTGGACCCCCTAGTCGCTTTTTACGACACGTGTGATTCGGTTAAGGTTTATTGCGGCCGGGCCGCAGTAACCGCTGTTCTGAACACTTTACATACTCGTGTGTGTATAGTTCTTATTTATCAAGTTCTTAGACTTTGGTGGCCTTATTCTAAGCCCCCGGAAACCACTCAGCTTGTAATTTATATACAAATAAATTGTTAATTTGTAAATTTGCATCTAATATTTATTTTAGTTTCTTTAGAGTCCTAAAGCGGACTCGAATAACGTGAAGCGTTAACAGTTTTAAGAAACTCTAGTGGTTTGCTAGTAGCCACTGCAGTTTTGCAGTATCCATAGCCTCATAGTGTTTCTTTTTTCTTTCTTTTCTTTTAAAAAAGACAACTGCAGTAGAATTCATTACTATGTGGCGAGGACTTACTATTAACAGACACTAAAAACACCTACACTCGTAAGAACTACATGTGTGTGCGTATGGAAATAGAACCCATGATCTTTGGCTGTTAGGGTTACTAATTACTAGGTCAACATCAGATCAGCTCCGAGATGCCAAACTATTGTCTTGTCCAAAATTGACTTCAATGATTGGTTTACATAGTTACAATCATGTGAAAATAATAAAAGGGTATTAATTAAAGTAATAATGACGTTCGAATTTCGACCACTGTAACATACTTACCATCATGTGACCCGTCTGCTTGTTTGCCCATACCGCATAAAAAAAAAATTATAGACCATTCTACGGTCATCAGTACTTATAATCCTCTTAATGTTATAGCCACCACACTTTGGAGAGAAAAAGCCTGAAACTGGAGTTGAGGCTTTGGAGCATGCCCTCCTGCTCGAACACCAGGTCACCGAGAGCATCAGGAAACTTATCATCGATTGCGAGGATGGTGCCAAGGAAGATACTGACCCAACCAAGTTCAACGATTATCATGTATGTATTCAGTTTAAGTTTTTTTCAACACCACTCTCGCACTGGTAATGCGAAAGTGAAAATCGCAACCACAACGTCCGGTTCAGCAGTCACGGTCACTATCTGTCATAAACTCTTTACTAATCCGTACTATTATAATTAAGAAAGTAATTGTCTGTGGGATGCTCCTTCAGCGCTGACCGGCCAAACAAATCTGGGTGTAACAAAGTGCTTTTATAATATTGCTCTTATATTTGTTAGGTAAATGTGAGTCTGTAGACATAATATAGTGATAATAAGAGGTCTGTAATTACATTTTTCGTTACAGCTTGTGGACTATCTGACCGGAGAATTCCTGGAGGAACAGTACAAGGGTCAACGCGACCTGGCCGGCAAGGCTTCCACGCTCAAGAAAATGATGGACCGCCACGGAGCCCTTGGAGAGTTCCTCTTCGACAAGAAACTCCTTGGCATGGATGTTTAAATACAGCATACTTAGTTTTTGCAAATATTCTTAATATTATATTCCTTGTTTTCAAACATAATTATTTTGTCCACCGTTATATTTAAAAATATACTTCCTTTTTTTGAAGTAAGCCTATCTTGTCTATGGCGTCACAAATTATGGCCACAACATACTGGTCCAGGACGTAATTAATCATTAGATACCCTTGTAGGTGTAATGTACAAATAATTAGAATAAGATAATTATTTAAAATCAGTACTCCACTATAAATATACTGTATTCAGCTTTAGCGGTCATATTTTTTTTGACGAGTGGCCAATGACTGCTTGTCAAAAAATGGCGCGTGATTATATAAGTTTTTTTAATGATCATTTACACAGCTTTTTGGTGAAAAAAGGTTTGTGATTTGCAAAAAGTGGCTCCTTATAATTTTTGTTTAAATATTTCGTAAAATAAAGTTGGTCCATACATTCTATCAGAGTTTTATTTCGGCCTAATTTGAAGTGCTGTCAAAATAGGAAAGAAAATCAGGTGCAGGCATTTAGCGTTTCGTCAGCAAGGGTTTAGCCATTTTGAGAATTAGTCGAAATATAACGTGTTATTAAACCTAGTAAGACTAGTTTCTATTTCACATTAACAGTACCTAACACTAGGCCGTGTTGCTCGTGAATATGTAGACGTGTACCTACTACTAAGGTATTTACCTAATCTTGCATAAAACCGGTCCTCACTTAAGAAAAACATACATCACATTCCTGTTTCAATAAAGGGGCAGGGAGAGGTATATTGAATACCCACGATATTATAAATGTACTGTTACCGTTTTCAATAACCGGCAAGGGAACGGTACATTTATGAACACGAACCCCTCGTTCATGAACATGTTAATACCATAACGTGTTCATGAAGGGGTTCGTGTTTACTTGTCACGTGATAATGTTTTAATTGAGAAATCTATAAGTGCAAGCAAGATTCAAGCTGGTGGTAGCCTTCTTCGGTAACTAAATATTGACTGAAAACTATGTTCGACACTTGCAGGCGATCAAGGGAATTACTGTAAAGTCACGTAGTAAGTTCTGATTTAAGTGCATACTTATCTACTTTGAGAACATGTAGACTAGGGGCTACTAGCTAGCTAGTAGAAAAAAAAAATATCATACGCACCTTACTTACCCATAAATGAAATTTCGTTTAGTACGTATTATGGAAATAACTTGACTAACTAAACTAACTAACTTAACTAAACTAACGATGCGACGGTAACCATTTTTAAAATAACAAATCGTTATCGTTTCTAAACTGTTCTTCATCTGTCAAACTCAATGTTGTTTGTTGATATTGTATGTTGATATGATGACATCGTTTCATTGATCGATTGCTAACAGAAAAATGTATCGGAAGTTGTGAGATTTTAAAATCCAAGTCATATATTGACAATGGATTTAAACTTGAACACTGTCGCTGAATTGCTACAAGCAAATATTTGCCGATGTTGCTTGAGAAGCTGTCAATGTTATTACAACAAAATTCCAGACGATTTTTATTCGTCTGGACCTAAAAAAACTTATGAAGAGATGCTGATGATTACATTTAATATTCAGGTAAGTCGTAAAAATTGTTTTATATTTTTTTTCTATTCACTAATAAACACTATGAAAACAAAGGTGAGTTTTTAATTTTGACTGCACAATTTGTGAGTCGGGACTTAATGTCGATAGTATTTAAAAGGAGCAATACATTACAAATAGTTTATATACCGTTTAACCTACCTGTGTAAGTATTTATAGTAGTTGGCTGGTTTAATTTGTGTCTAAGTGTCTATAATCGAAATGCGTACACTTAATAACCATTCCCCACAATTTTAACTACTTATGGTCATTGCTAATTGGTTTACATACGGTAAGTACTGTGGCAGCCCTTTAGCATTGCAAGCGCCAAGCACGAGTGCGCCTGAACTCGTTAAGACTGGGGAAAGTCAAAATTAACCAAAATTAATAGGAATTTGTTACTATAATTGTTAAACTAGCAATTGTTCAACTGTCAATGATGGTACAGTCTGCATTGCACTCCTGATGAGACACTTATGAAGAAGAACTTTTAGTATGAGAGTGTTAGTATGGGTATGGATATGAATCAAGTAATCATGGGGGTGGCAAATACATGCAGATTTGAGAGGAGTGAGTGTAAACATGGATGAAACTGTTGGAATCAGTCAGTGAGTGAGTAAGTGAGTTTTATCTCTGTCATACAAGTTTTTACAAGTAATCTACAGACAAAGACTTGGGACAACTATTTCTAGAATCCCATGCAGGTATTGAACCCACAATCAAACCATTCATCAGTCAGGGTCACTAACCACTATTGGTTGGTTTACATGGACTAATATCCACAACTCAATGTCTTCTGTGCTCCTGTTTTGCATGTCACTGACCACTATCCGAACAGGCCGCAATGATTGACAATCATGTAATGATTATATGTATGTACAGTTGTCTAATTTGCAAAGTAGTAATATAATGGCCAAAGTAGAGATTTTTATCTAGTATAATATAATATGAATAATAACTTTGATCTGTAACATTTTGTTCTCCAGTACTTGTACCTTTTTTCTGTTATTGGAAAGCTCAACAGAGAGCTAGTTCACACATTAGTTCAGGTGAGGTGTCATCACTTCACCTGAAGTAATGTTGGACTTGAATGTACTAAAAACCACCCATTGTTCTGTCACAAGTGGGTCTAATGCAAGGGACCTGGGTATACCCTAGGAGGGATGCTACCATCAACCTCTGCAGTCCACAACATGGTCCACATTGAATATATGTTACGCCACCATCTCAGGCCTGCTACTGCTAGGGTACTATCAGCCCAGGCTAAACATACATATATATGTTAATAAATTACACACAAAGACAAAGTAAACAGTCATGCCCATCGCAATTATTTGTCTTGAGTGGGAAATAAATCCACAACCCAATAGTTCAGCTGGTAACTCCACATACTACTAATAGGCTTAGTAAGGTCTCATTGTTTTTGTTAAATATATTAAATTTCATAAATATGTATAAATATTTGATTTGATTAAAATCTGTATATACCAGTGTAATATATAACAATTATAACAAGCTCCCAAAAAAAAACAAAAAGTTATCCAGCTTATTTTACATACATTGGAAGAAGCCTATGTCCAGCAGTGGACATTGAATGGCTGATTAATGATGAACAAGCTTACTGATTTATAATTATTTTCTCTTACAGTTTTCTCAGTATAATATTGAAGGTTACCTATCCCACATATGTGAGGAGTGCAAAGCAAAGATACAGATAGCATGCGCATTCAAAGACATGGTTATCAACAACGAAGAAACATTTGCAAAGCTGATGGAGAGACTTCAATATAATACAGGTAGGCAGTAGTGGGCAGAAGGCTTGGACTTCATAACTTTCAAATCAAATCAAATTGTTTATTTCAACTGAACCAATCATAGGTACTTCTGAATTGTTGTGAAGCTAGTTGCCTGTTCCAATATATAGAACAAGAAAAACTTCAAGGATCTTTACTTGACTTTATCCAGCATTATCCCTTTCCATCCATCCATCACTATGCTCCCAATTTTGAATTCCCAAATGGCCTGGTTCACGGTAATAGTCTCGCTCTCACTCTTGCTTACCAAGCTGGACCAAAGTATAGTTGTCAAAATGTGATCGTTTAGTATGCCTGTGCCCCGTATCACGCATCAATGGAAACTACCACTAAAATACCATAAACAAAAACTGAATTCTGCCATATGATATACTTCAAATGAGATTTGTGATGTAACAATACTGAGTGGGATTAAGTTATAGTGGGCAATATGTGGGTGTTTAAATATTTACCCATAGTTACAATACCTTTTTAATTTTGAATGATGTAGGTTGACAGACGGGTCAACTGATGGTAAATGACAACCGCTGCCTATGGACACCTGCATCTCAAGAGTTTTAAGTAATCTCATCACACCGGTCCAGCCGCCCCATTCGTGCCTAAGCATGACTGTCCCCCGGGTAGCACTTTCAATTTTATATTCAGATTCTTCTTGCAAGTCTTTTTTTTTGTTTATAGAAATACAATCGACAGACAATGAAGTTAAAATTGAACATATTAAATCTGAGTCATCTGGTGTTGCGGATTATTGTGATGACAGTATGGATGACAATGGTAAGATCATGTTTGATGTTATTTAGATAGATAAGGAATATTCTTTATTGTATACCATTAATAGATTCCATTTAAAACCAATATACTTTTACAAATTAAGAGTACAATGGCCAGTTCTTATAGCATTAAAAGCAATCTCTACCAGACAATCGAGTAAGGAGATATAATAACAAAATTATTCAGTTAAACCAGTTCTAGATAGAATCAAAAATTTTTATGCAGGTGTAGACCATATTTTTAAAAAGCTGCAACGGTTTTAGCTTGAAGTATTTGCGAAAACGGTAATATTGAACAGCACGATAGTCATAAAAACAAGAAAGGTTTTTAGAAAGGGGAATGATTTGTACATTTTTCCATAAAATCGAAAATACACTATTAGGCAGAGAAGAATTAAAGATATGACAGAGGACTGGCAGAATCTCAGAGAATAGGAAGGATCATATTACGGCTGAAACAGTCAACTCCAACCACGTTGGATGTGGTTGACATAATGCTCTTTATAACATCACAAAACAAGCAGTGAATCGACTACAAACAAATGATAAATAACTAGGGTCTGGCAGAGCTGAAAAGATTGTTAATAGTAACATTTAGATTATAATACACTATACATAAATGTTTATTTATTTTATGGATAGGCCTGTTGATCTAGTCACTAAACCAACAGGCCTGTTGGTCTAATCACTGGACCAACAAGCCTGTTGTCTTGCCAGCAGTTAGGATCACTAACCACTAGACTCTAGTGAAGTCAAGTGGTAAGAGTTATTGAATGCTAAGCCAGAATTCTTGAGTTCGATTCCCAACCACGACAAATTATTGTTATAATGATCATCAAATCATTTCTTCTGTGTCTGGTAGTAATTTGTCTACAATATATATGGGTTTAGAAATATCCAAGTGTGTTTATTTGCTGCCTGGTTACTATAGTACAAGCTCTGCTTAGTTTGGGATCAGACGGCCGTGTGTGAGATGTGTGGAGTTATTATTACTTTTACTTTTTGCAAAATATAAAAATAGGGCTTAATACTGAAAGCATTCTTTGCCAGTCAACATTAGGGTAATGTAGAATGAATGAAGTAGGTGCACTGAGAAGTTTAGAAATAAGTGAATTAATTAATGTAACAATTAATATATAGGCGTGTTGCGTAGAATAACGGACTTGCCTGTTGGTCTAGTAGGTAGTGACTGACTGATGAACCGGAGGTCATGGGTTCGATTCCCACACGGGACAAAAACGTGTGTGATCCAAAAAACAAATAGGGTCACCCCCTCTCTTCCCAGGGCTGTCGTAAAATGCGACTAAAGGCTCGGTCTGTTATCTAGCAGACAGAATATTATATATAACTGTCATACAGTGCCCGGATAACGCCAATAGGATTGTTTTCTGTTACGTAAGTAGATCTAAATTACGACGACATAAATAGGCGTTTGAGACGCTTTTCTACCTCCGCATGAATTTTTTTTTTATATATACTATAGGGGGACAGACGAACAGACGGTAAGTGACACCGCCGTCCATGGACACTTGCAACTCAAGAGTCGCAAGTGCGCTGCCCGCCTTTGAGGGTGACGAGGGATAGGGGATGCAGGGAGCGGAAAGAAGAGAGGAGGGATGAGGAGATGGAAAAAAGGAGAAAGGAGATGAGAGGAGAGAAAAGGGGCGTAGGAATTGGGCCTCCGGAAACCTCACTCAATTCGGGGAAATGCAACGCAAGCGTTACTTCACAACCGGTTTTCTGTGAGGCCGTGGTATCGCACCGAGCCGGCCCATTCGTGCCTAAGCATGGCTTTACCACTGAAGTGTAATTCACTGTATGTGTAATTCATATATGTATATTACTTACCATTGATTCATTTTTAATCTATGTTTCAGAAATTCTGGCTAATATCAAACTTGAACTAACACAAAACTGCGATTTAAAATCAGAAGTTAAGAAAAACAATCGCAACAGAAAGCTAAAATTAAAGACGGGCAGAATGAAATCTGATGTAGGTAAGAAGGTAGTGTCATTGTACAAGAGTATTTTCTGCTTGAAACTTGACTTTCATCATATTTATTTATTGTTTTAGATACAAAAGATTGGTCTAAAATAGCCGAAAGAAGAGGTAACGGGCCCATACTTAGAGAAAATTCATTAAAACTGTTAGCGAATTCAACAGTTTTTGTGTTCCAGTGGAATAAGAGTCGATATAGATGTTTTTGTTGCAAAGAACCCTTTTCCGATGTCAAATCACTCCGAGAACATACGAATAACAAACACAATTTGAAATCAATAGAAAAGAAAATAATAAACCAACAAAATCGTCTTGTTAAAGTGGAAATTTCAGAATTAAAATGTAGTTTATGCTCTCAAAGTCAGGAGAATTTAGATATTCTTAGAGAACATTTAATTGAATCTCACAAAATTCAGTTTGAATCCAAGGAAGATTTATTAGTGCCTTTCAAAATAAATGAGGATTTATCATGTCAAATTTGCAGCGAAAAATTTAGAGTATTCAGGCTTTTAAATATACACATGAATAGGCATTTCCAAAAGCAGGTATGTCACATTTGTGGCGCGGCCTTTTCAAATTTAGTCTTTCTAAATTTACATAAAACGCGATATCACAAGCCACTAAAATGCCATCTGTGTAATTTAGATTTCAATAACAAGATTGATAAAAAGAATCACGACATTTTAGTTCATAATGTTAAATTTGAAAGGAAACTGCGTTTTCCTTGTCCGTATTGTAACGAAAGATTTTACCAAGAAAATATAAGGGTGCAACATTTAGTCGAAAAACATGGTCTTAAAAGACCGGAATACAGATGCAGTATTTGTTCAAAAGCCTTTATAACTAAAAGTTTGTGTAACAACCATTTAAAAACAGTACATTTAAAGGAAAAACGTCACGAATGTGAGATTTGTCATAACTTTTTTTATACAAAGTCTAGCGTCGTAAGACATATGGTCACACACACTGGTGAGAAAAATTATTCTTGTTCTATGTGCAATAATCCTTTTGCAAGTAAAGATTCTTTGAGAAGACATATGCGAAGAACGCATGGAGTACATTAAATTGAATTTGACATTTATATTTGGTTTCATTTTCATCCCTTTTCGAGACATCTGTTGTTATATTGTGGTGGTAAACAAGTATATTGGAATTCTTCGGATGGAAGATTCCCACGAATTTGAAATTCTCAGTCCGTGTAAAAAAGTTATAACGTGCTATGCAGCTTCCCCCTAGAAGTCACGGTTAAGGCCTTCCTGCATTTTAATAGTAATGAAATGAACTGAATACGTGTACAATAACAATAGACATGCACTGATTCTAGTTCTGAACTATTCGAGATCATCGCCATCTTACACACGCCCACGGCTCTTAATTGGTGAACTCCTGTGATGGTGGCTCCATCCTCCGCCATCTTGATACAACCACCAAAACCACGCCCTCATCATTAGCGCTAAAAGCGGCCATTTTTATAAATACACTCGGTCGGTATCACCTCTTCAGTTTTCTGTTAGCCTAGTACCGATGGCCGCTCCGATGAGTAAATCTGTATTGAGAGAAGATAAAATTACAATTGACAGATAACAAAAACGGTGTCCAATAACATGGGTTGACAGGATCAAAGGTGAAATATTAATAGTTATCGTTGTTTTCTCCTCATAAATACAAACTTAAGGGATAATATTGTACATACTTAAATAATACGAAAAAAATTGAAGCGTTTCGAATTGAAGTAAGAAACCTGCGATACAGATCAGCTGATACAGCGACTACAGCTACAAGTACACATATATTAAAAACAGTACACATTAATTACTTGAATAAGAAAAATTATTTCACATTTCTTACTAAATAGGGGGAAAGACATACAATTAATGACACTAAGATTAATACATATATAAATAATGCAAATAAAATATACTAAACAACAAAAAAAAAATAACTATTGTAATAATTTGTAAAAGAAGGAAGAACAATATTAATTTCTTATATAATAGTTTAGGGGAGGGCTTTGGGAAGAATTCATGAAAAAATATTGATTCAAGGCTTCATATGAATCTTTTCAAATATTTTAACATTATGGTAATATAAAAAACTCACCTTACATACAGACAGATGTTATGCAAATTATTTTAATAGAATGTTATAATTATTGGAATAAAATTAAAGTCGTGTACAATAACAATATTATATATAAACAAAAAGAGTTATAAGAACTGATTACAAGCTTCCCAACGGCGCGGCGGTAACAGAGCGCCTTGTACTTCAACCTCTATTCCTGTCTCAAAGAAATATCAGAAGGAACTCATATTGTATGGTCATAAAATTGTATAACCATCTATCGGATACTATGAAAATTTTACCTTTAACACAATTTCGAAGAGAGTTATATAAAGTACTTCAAAAAAATATATATTATACAATTAATGAATACTTGGAAGACAGGTTATCCCAATAATTTAATTTCTAGCCCTAAATATTCACACGAAGATTTGAATATTGATAAAATAACATATTGTATATTAACGTATTGTATGGTAGTAGTAGTTATCTTGTTTTCGGCAGTGAATGGTTTATATTTTATTTGGTGCTGCTAGCGTCTGCTGAGCTGTCTGTAGCTGATTTTTAGTGATGTAATAGTATTGTATAACGTTATATATTTGCGCGACACAAGTGGCAGAACATGCTGTGCCAGCCTATTTGTAAAAACAAACTTATGTATTTTGACCGTGTTCTTGGAAATAAAGATTATTATTCTCTTTATTCACATTATTCAACATACAAATTACATTTTTAAATATAAAATAAAAACAAAATATATTTAAAAATATAAAAAATAGTGCCCTACCGGTATCGGGTACAGGGACCAAGCTACCGGTGGTTAGGGCTCCAGAGACAGGAACCTCCTCACAATATGTGCCGTATCAAGAAGGACTGCCTTCTGCATTAGGCCCTTAACCCAGCTGTGTAACGAGAGCCTCTGCAGGTGTTGGTCGAGGCTCTTGGCAATCAACCCATGAGCTGATATGACTATCGGCACAATGATTGCAGAACTCGCATCCCACATGTGGACCACCTCATGGGCTAAATCCAAATATTTTATTTGTTTATCTTTTTCTGCCTTTATGAGGTTGTCGTCATGTGGAATGGTAATGTCAACAATCATTGCTCGGCGCTCTAGTCGGTCTATCACCACTATATCAGGTTTATTGGCAACAATAGTCCTGTCAGTGATGATAGATCGATCCCAATATAATGTTGCACGACTATTTTCAAGAACTGGGTCGGGCACATACCTATAATACGGTAACTCGACATCCACAAGGTTATATCTAAGAGCAAGTTGCTGATGGACTATCCTGGCCACTTGGTTATGTCTGTGCAAGTACTCACCGTTTGCAAGACGAGAACAACCGGAAATTATATGCCAGAGGGTTTCACCAGGGCGATGACATGCCCGACAAATGTCAATTGTGCCATCCTTCAGGATATGTCTCCTATAATTGTTCGTCATAACAACTTCATCTGTAATTGCACAGATAAAACCTTCAGTTTCTCCAAAGAGGTCACTGAAACGTAGCCAAGATACAGATGATAATAAATCTACATCGGGCCCGTTTAAGGCCCGATAAAAACGTCCATGCAGCTCTTTGCTCTTCCATATCTCCTGACGGTCTTTAACATTAAGTATTGCAGGCTTGCGCCAGTTCTCTTTTCCTAGACCAAGCGGAGTAAGTCCGTTATCAACTGCCACTACATCCCGGTGTACCTCCACATTAACAGAAAGAAAGTAATCTCTAAGATTGCATATTTCGCGATTATGAAGGGTCCTGGCATTTAAGAAACCACGACCCCCACATTTCCGCGGAATATACAATGTCATTACTGATGAACGTGGATGGTGCATTCGGTACGCAGTTAGCAGTGTACGGACTCTTCTATCTAGGGCGTCCAATTCCGTCTGAGTCCATCTAAGTATGCCAAAGGAGTAGGTTAAGACTGGTATGACCCAACCGTTATAGGCACGCACCTTATTACCGCCCGACAAAAGACTTTTCAGTACTTTTTTCAGACGGCCAAAGAAACGCTCCTTTAGCGATTGCTTCATAGTCAGTTCATTTATACCCAGCGCCTGTGACATACCGAGATACTTGTACGTTTCATTTGCAGAAAGACGTCTAAGGTGTGTGGAATCTGAAAGTTCAATTCCTTCAGATTCCACAATCCTGCCTTTGCTTACATGCATGACAGCACATTTATCTACACCAAATTCCATCTTGATACATTTACTAAAGGTTTCAGTTACCTCTAGTAATCTTATCAACTGGACACTACTGCAGGCAAACAGTTTCAAATCATCCATGAAAAGGAGGTGGGATATAACTTTACCATTTCTCCGCAAACGATAGCCCAGCCCTGAACCCTCTAACACAGTGCTAAGAGGATTCAAAGCCAAGCAGAACCACAAGGGGCTCAAACTATCACCCCGAAATATACCCCGCTTGATATTTATAAATTCGCCGTCACCCTGAGATTGTCGACATCCTGGATAGCAAAGAACTGTTCTCCATTGCTGGACACTGCAAAACACGGAGAATGAAATATTAATAATTAATTATTGTAGGTCCAGTTTAAGGAAGAAAAAAATTAAGGGTTTAGAAAATGTGCCTATATCGGAACGCAAATGTAACTGAAAATATATAACGGAATAATAGGCCGGCAGGGTTTTTAAAGTTGGATCAGATAACTTTACTACCCTCATTATTCGGATAAAACATTTAAACAAAACACCTTTATAATAATAGCTACAAACAATTGAAATATTACAATATTTAGAGGTTACTCACTCGTATTTGGAGACAAGTATCTTCTAGCCCGGCTCGAGGAATAATCCTCATGCTTTACCACACACAAACTATTAGAAATCACAATGGTGTCGTAAAGTCAATACACTTTCATTACAATGTTTAACACTCGTACGATACTTATTTTACTATATCAATAAATTAATTACTAGTTTAATTATAAAAACATTTACTAAGCTAATACACTATTGAAACATTTTGTTAATAATTAAAAACATCTAAAATGATAGTTCATTTCATACTTTTCAATTTTAGTTTCCGATCACGTGATAAGTTAATAAAGTAATTACAATACTTTATTACCTTAACAAAATACAATTAATCAATAAACATCCCATTGTTGTTTATAAATCAAGACATGAATTTTCTACTGGCTATTTATTTTACAATTATTCTTTTAACTAAAAAGAATATTAATTTGTAACCTCTGACAACCAACCAACTTTATTTAGATATCCAAAACTAAGCTAAGGTACAGCAAATAAAAGTAATTATAAAGTGGGTATATTGATTTTGAGTCGACATATATATATTAAAAAGGGCAGAAACTTCAAGAACATCACAATCGCCATATTAATGTTGTTAAAAAAAAATATGTTGTATTATGTAAATCTATTTAGGAATGTCGACGTTACAGTGGAAATAAAAGAACTTTCTTACTCATACATTCGTGTACAATAAGAATATTAGGAGAACATAACAATATAGGGCATCTGATCTGAGATTGAAAACATGCCAGCTGGGAACGTGTGCTCCTGGTATCTCCGTCTCTCTAGTTCTGAACTGTCAAATCTGCGCACGAGACCACGGTCCTTTATTGGTGAACCTGTGTTGCATTGGCTCCACCCTTCGACGCATGACACTTCGACATCTTGATACAACCCCCGAAACCACGTCCCCATCATTAGCGTTAAAGGCCGTCATTTTATAAATATATTGTCGATATTACCTCTTTACTTTTCTGTAATCCTAGTCGATGGCAGCTCCGGTGAATAAATCAGTTAACATATTAATTTATTGTCGTCGACACCAGATGAGTTGATGGTTTCTAGCAGGTAATAAGAAAAATATGGCATGTTTTTTTCTAAAGGGAAAAGAGGTACGCTCCAGAGGAGGGTACTCCTCAACAGTCTACAGCACGCACACGAAACCGTACATACGTATTGAATTTTGATCGTATCTAGTAAAAGTTAACAGTGACCTGGCTGACCAAATTGAGGTACTCTTCAAGGGTCAACAGTACAGACAGAAAATTTAGCAATACGCATTGAATAAGTACCCACTTTCGGTAGTGAAAAATAAATTATGAAATTTGATAAAAAAATTCAATTATTTTTAATATTATACTTAAATATTCTGATTTTGAGTGAAATTAAGTTGCAATTTTTAGTCCGTACATCACGTGACCTAAAACACGAGCCGCCATCTTATGACGTCATATAGGCAAAAACTGTCAGTACAGTGTTAACAGCTAGGTACACATCTATCACCTTTAACTTCAAGGAGTAATAATTGTGTCTTTTCGTCAGTGCATTTTGTTTGTACCTATTTATTTATTAAATGTAAACCGATTTTGTAAAAGCAGATATCATCTGGCACTCTGATAAGCAACTTTTCTTGAGTTTGAATGCTAATATTTGTACAACTAGACACTACACACGAATGATAGCGATTATAACTCATTATTTTCCCAAAAAAACACCTAAAAATTACGTCATCAAAATAGCTGGCGTTTAAAATTTGAATTAATGTTATGTATACTTTTTCAACCATAGTGGAATACCCTATTGCAACAGCATGTTCTAAATGTAACCATGAGCAAGCTGCTGCACTCATGATTGGCTCCAGATGAGAGAAGTCCTCAAGGACACACACAGTCCGGATACCAAACTATATATACGCATTGAATGCATTTATAACGAGTGCGTCTAGATAGGTAATTAAACGGAAGTAGTATTTGTGAGTGAAAGTGGGCAAAGGAAATTTAACCTGATGGTAAGTGACTACCGCCGCCCAAGGACACATGGAACCTGGAGTCGTGAGTCAGGCCTGTGGTATCAATCACTCTATGGAAGTTTGTACAGGAGACTAACATTTGTCAACTATAGCTTCCTTCCATGTTTACAAATTGAAAAAGACTTTATAAGATGAAGCCAGACAGATTTTATGCAGACAAATTCGCAGTTCGCTGTATATGTATATGGGTACTCTGAAAACATCACTTTTGGGGAATTGATTTAAGCAGGGAATAAAATTTCAATATAATAATTAATTAATATATGTTTTTAATATCAATATTTTAAGGTTAATAATAATAAATTGAATAAATGTATATAAATAAAAAATTACAATACAAAATGGAGGACGATTTATTGCACAATATAATTTCGCCAAGCTAGTTGCGAGATCCACATTATTATCAGAATCCTGTAAACAAGACTTTACATACATAAAACCTAGAAGTCTTAGAACCAAGAAATTTCTACAAAAGAAATACATTTTTTTTGGAAATCATATTTTTCCAAAAAAAATGTATTTCTTTGTTTTTTTTGTGTTGCAATTTTCTAAAAAGAAAATTTGCCATTATTGATAATTAGAACAGTGTATTTTTCTTTTCAGAAGCGTGTTTCGGTATTTATCAATACGAATCTTACCTCCCATTAATTTATTAATTGAATTGTTAACGTGGTTATACAAAACATATAAACATTTTTTAGGCCTGAAACATCTCAATTAATGTGTGCTATCCAAACAAGAAAGACTTTGTCTATGGCAAAAAACTGATGAATGTGAAGTTCAATATTCCTGGGAATGGATAGATATTAAAACATATGTATTTAACATTATCACACTATACAATAAAGAAATATACAATTTTTCAATCATCAGATACTTAAATTGTAATAATTTGTAGTCTTAAACAAAGCAAAAAGTGCATAAATAGTTTCACTCAAGCCTATATCCCTAAAGGGAGAGTCAGAAGCGTGCCCACTCCTTGCCATTCGGACATTAAACAAAAAATGCAATCTGTTTTTCATTGAGGCTAATAATGATTAGATTGTATTTAACATTAAAAGAAAAGAGACAAAAACAAACAAAACACGTGTTTCAGCTTAAAGTAGTACTCTAATGAATACAGTGTTGCCAAATAAAAATATTCAATTCAGATATTTTACATCTGGTGATTAAAAAATGTTGACAATTAAAGCTTATAAATAAAATAATACCTGGCACTTCCGATAGTGTGATGATAAAACGTAACATTTATATAAAAATATCAATAATAATAATTATACTTTTTACACAATACAGTTATATGTACGTATATGTTACCTATGAGATAGAGTATATTGGGGTAAATTCAACAACCACAAAATCACCTACGCTGTTTGTTTTGTCACTGTTAGAAGCTTGCGATAAATAAATCAATTTTATTATAACTCAATGGCGGAATTACCCCAAAATACTATTCTAGATTTTTTATATTTGTGCGAACAACAGATAGATACTTCTAGAAATCTATTGCACTTAAAAACGAAAGAAAAATTGTTATTGTTACCACTTTCAATTGACAAAAAAAAAAAGCTGACTGCAAACTTCGTATCGCTTTGAGCTTTTTTGTGCTATTCGGGACGGAGACTAATCGAACAAATCAAAGATCATACAAATTGGTTCAGCCATTCTTGAGTTATAAATGGTGTAACTAACGTGACTTTGTGGTATATATAAAATACGAAGAAACTACCTACATATGTAATAAAGTTTTGTTTTTAGGCGGAGGTCATGGGTTCGATTAGGACGGAAGTTTGTGTGATCGTCAAATAGTTGCTGTATGTATAAATAGTCTGGGTGTTCTTGGTATCCGTTGTTTGAATGTTTGTAGTGTCCACTACACATGAATATATACAGTGCGAGAGCTGGCTTAAAAAACAATGAATTTTTGACACTGAAAATGAAAATGTTAATAAAAATGTTAACAAAAAAAAATGTTAATATTACTAAGAATATAAGATATAGGTGTTGGAATAAATAATAATAATAAAATATATCACATCAGTCATTTCATGATTTAAAAGAGGTTTCGAGTTACTTCTTTAGTTTATGGCCTTTTTAATGTGATGAGCAATTTTATACCTTAAACTGATAATATCAGTGTTAAAATATTAATAATTATATACCTAAACAAAACATGCAAAAATAATTTTGATGTAAATAAGTCTTTAAAACTGGTTTCATTGCAATGGTAAAAAAATCAGAGGATAGTTTGGTGTTGCAGCTACATCTTTATCAGCTAGGTCCAAAATTTAATCACAGCACTGGTTAGCTAACGGATCAAATCATCAAATCTGTGACGCATCCCGTGCTTGTGGAGGGAGGGAGCGCCACCACCAATTTGACGACACATTGTTCACTTTAGACTCGAGTAAAAAATATATCGATTGCATGTATAAAACATAATTGTTAGACAATTTAAGTGAATATATGTATATAGTGCTACAATAAAACATAATGTATACAGTTTGAAATGACTTCTCGAGGACAATCGAATAATACCAATTAAACACTATATATCAGAGTACAGCAGTGCCTGGCCGAGCGGATCAACGACGGTGCCAGTACATCTGCAGAACATATTACACGTACCTATACGTTTTCATGTACAACACACGGCCTGGTCCATGACACAGCAACACCCAATTTTATTACATCGTGCTTTATCAAGTTTAACTTAACTTAAATGTGAGACTAATTTTCCTTGCTTCACACCATTAATTGTCGAGTATTGCTGATTTCTCCGGCAATAGTCGGCCGATTATCATTCTTCAGAGTATACTCCTGCGGTGGTACCAATGTAACTAAACCAGAATTTGATCACGGAATACCAGAAAAATATGAATAAGTTTTTAATTTTCCCGTATTTATAATTTTAAGTATTGCACAAAATAATTTTGAAAATGTCAAAAAATTCAATTGCTATAGGCAAATACTAAAATAAAAACAATTTTAAACAGAACAAGAAATAAATTCTAGAAATATCTATCTATCTCAATACCATCTAGTTTTATTTTACAAAAATATACATAAAAATAACAAACAAAACGATCTAGCCAACCAATGTTTCGGCGTAAATTTCTTATTGAAATAATTGAACTGCAATAAATCACGTGGATCAACCATTCAGATGTACTTATAAATTTCTTGCAACATGACAAGTTACAAAAACAAATATGACTTTCAAGGCGGGGTCAGACAGAGGGAGGAGGGGGGGGGGGGGCTTTAGTATATATGTATATTGATTTTGCCAAAGAGTTTTTGGTCCCACTAATGTAAAATATAGGGGGCAAGCCAATTGCCATCAACCGGGTACTGTATGACGGTATTTACACTTTACTGTTTATTAGTTTGCGCGACTTTATATTGACTAATAAATTATAGCCTGCTCACTATCCTGCTCCGTGCGGTGTCCAATTTAAGCTTTAATTTTTTTAAATGCCTTAAAGTCATATGCGATCTTCTACAAAGTCAGTTTCACTATATAAAACATTTTTCATATATTTACATATACAATTTTATTCGACGGTTCAACTCATATTACTAGGACCGTTTTTGCCCACACTCCTTTATTCTTTTTATTGCGATATCCTTGAAATATTTTGAGAACGTTAAAACTTTTGGGTACTGAAAAATATACAGCGATAAAATGTACCCGAGAAATATGTATAAGTAAAACACAACTAGCACCAAATACGAATAAAAAGGTCGCACGATATCTTAAAAAGGACTATACTGACTTATTTGATAGTATCAAGAAACAAATTGAAAACGGAATCGCACACTTAGAAGTTCTGTCTGGTTAAACTTTTAAGTCATTATAAGGAGCAGTTCAATTTAGTTTGTGGCATTGAAATATGAAACTTAATACCAAGGCGCACGGCTTAAATAGCTAAAACCCTTATATCGAATGTAAAGGCTGTGAGACTTTATCATCTACGTCGAATTTCCTCTCATGTACTTTCAAATGACCTTTGAGAGTACACTTCTGAGTAAAGGCGCGTCCACAAACTGGACACACAAACCTTTTATCATTATTATGAATTCTCAAGTGCTCTCGCAAAGTTTTTTTCCTCTGGTAAGACTTTTGACAAACCGGACAAGTGTGTATTCGTTCCCCATCATGTTTAATCATATGCATTTTCAAAGCATTTTTTGTATAAAAAGCCAAGTCACATTTATCGCATTTATGATTCCGTTCATTCAAATGATCTCTCCGAACATGGCTCGATAAATGTCCTGGAGTGATGTAAGACTGTGGACAAGCTTTACATTTGTACCTCTTTAATTCCTCATTGTGCACTTCAGCCAAGTGTTTTTGCCTCGCGTAAAATGACGTTAGAGATATATTACAACGCTTGCATGCATATCTGACTCCGGATTTGTGTTCTTTTGATACGTGATTTTCTCTTTTCGTAACTCGGTCAAAAACTTGTTCACAATATCTACAAGGAAAGCTACCAACTTCATGGGTTCGCATATGACCTCTAAGCCTAGCCTTGGAAGCGAATGCTTTACCACAATTTTCACAAATATAATTAGGATAATGAACGTTCATATGTGTATTCAGACTGACATAGTTTAAAAACCTTTTCTTACATACCGGGCAATCGAGTTGATCCTTTTCAAGCTTGAATGGTAAGTTATTCCATTTTCTATTTGTAAATTTTAATCTAGTACAATTTTCTATGTGTTGTTTCAATTCTTCATAATTAGATATATCTTGAGTACATATTTTACATCTTAAAGTTAAAGCAGATTTGTAAAACCTATGGGAATTTGAAAACATCATTTTCTTAAACGCCATATTGATATTAGTTTTATTATGATCGACTATATGAGCTTTGATGTCATCTAGATTTGTAGACTTTTCTGGACAGATAGAGCACGAAAACATTCGATTTTTCTTTATTTTAAACGGAAATAGTCCTATATTTAGCATGGCTTCGGTTTCAGATAGATCTGGAGTCTTCTTTAAAGGATACTTTGATAGTTTTATCTTCTTCGTCGCCACTGCTTTGCTGCGAGTCTTCCGACTGAATTCTTGATGTTCTTTTTCTTTTTTAATAACGGTTTTTAGATCTGTAATTACATATTTTTTTTTATAGTAGGGTATACATTGTTGAGCTAAATTAATTTGTGATCTAAAATTATATTTATGTTTATAAATGCGTGTAAAAGTGTAAAATTTTAAATTGAGTGTGTAGCTGAGGTATGTGTGTATGGTGATTCCAGTGTTTTAGGCTATCACTTTAATTTTTTATACTTAAATTTGATTCTTTATATAAATTACGCAATTAAACTAACAATAGGGAAATATTAGAAGTATACAAATAATAACAATAAATAAATTAAATTACTTAATGGAAATGTAATTTCTAAATTTGTAGCAGTTTTTCAGCATCCAGTTTTTTATGTAGAATAGGAGGACAATCGGGCAGACGGCTCACCTGATGGTAAGTCACTTCCGACGCCCATGAACATATTAGAGGAGGGGAAGGGAACCCCTTCCCTCTGTTGGGAAAAGGTGGATTGGGTCTGGTAACCTCATTCACTCGGTCACACAATGCAAGCATTGCTTAACAGAAGTTTTTTTTGGTACCGTGGTAATACTCCGGTCGAGACAGAGCATACGTGCCAAAGAATGGCTCTCCTACAGGATATATCATAGCAAGAGCTTGATTGAGCTTATCTAAATATTCTATCAATTCTTTACTTAATATATATTTAGTCTATAATTAAACTTATTTTACAAATAAGTACCAGAATAAATAAAATTTAATTACGGACGCTTGGTTAGTCCGAGGTTTGATACAAATCAACTCATTCTTTCTCTTAATCGCAGGTAAGGATTTTAATGGTAGTTCCGATTGTAGTTTTAGTAGACCAGGGCTGAAGCCTTTGAAAATGGTAAAAATACAAAAAAAAATAGTAGGATGAAACCCATTGGAAAAGGAAGAGAATATAGTAAATATGAAAGGAAAAATAATTTATAGACGATCTGTGAACCCCGACAGACTTGGCCGCCTGGTAGAGGCGACCCCGCTATAGTTTAATGCTCTGATTTAAAGAGGCGCGCGCAGAACACGTCGCGCCACCATCTCGGGCCTGCTTCTGCTAGGACGACGGATAGCCCTGTCCATCGCCCCCAGGCTAGCGCTCATGGAGGCGATTTTTATTACCTACATTTTTTTTCCTATCATTTTTGTTATTTTATCTTCCTTTTCCAATGGGTTTCATTCCACTATGTTTTTTTTGATCTAAAAAAATATCGACCCTGGTCTATAGTGTGATCTGCATGATGAGTAATTGGTAAACTGTAAGCCTTACAATCCGTATTAAGCATGTGTGTCTCTGTGCTCTTTGTGGCCACCCCAGGGAGTTATGATATATGTAATAATGGATTTACACAGAGCTAAATATACTTGCTTGAATAATGTGTAGTGAGCTATATTAAGCAAGTTCTAATATAAATAATTAATTTACGTACACATATTAAATCGAAATGTTTAGAGAAATTTTGATTTACGTCAATGGTTGATACCTACATATTTAATATAGTCTATTTTCATTAAAGTAGGGCAAGCGCATGCAGTGTCCACAAGTTGTGTACACAACAGTTTTCTGCATAAATGTTTAGATTAAAGAAAATAATAAAATGTATCTATTTTGGAGTTTTAAACTTTAAACTTTTAAACTTTTAAACTGCAGTGGTCATAATATATATAAGGAAAAGTGTTGGCTCTAAAACACTTCCCTGGGGAAAGCCATAACCAGTATTTTGTAGGTCAGAACTTGTATATGGACCAATTTTCACACATGGATTTTGATAACTGAGATACTCAGAAAATATTTGAAGTTGTAATCTTCTTATCTCAAGTGCTTCAAGTTTGTGTAATAGCGTACACACAAGATATGATGTCAAAAGCTTTGGCAAGGTCTGGGAAGAGCAACATGGAGTGCAAACCCATGTACAGATATGTAGACTTTCAATCGATGTAATGCCTGTTAAGTCGATCTTTTCTCTCCTATTCCTAAACCCAACCTTATTATCTACCCTAGGCTATTACTTTCAAATTAATTTACTAGCCTTCTGTTATTTATCATTTTTAAAAAAAATTAACAAACTGATAATATTGAAATGGGTCTTATAATAAATTGGTAATACATTTTTATCAGCGGCTTTGAATATCGGAAGAACGATCGCTTTTTCAACCGACTTCAATAAGGTGGAGGTTTTCAATTCGACTGTATTTTTTTTTTATGTTTGTAACCTTTTTTTTTAACTTTCGACTGGGTGAACCGATTCTGATGTTTTTTGTTTTTATTTGAAAGCTGGCGCTTCCCGTGTCGTCCCATTTTAACTTAGTCCAGTTCTGACAATGGCATGCATGAGATAACCATATTTCTTAAATTTGCATAAAGCGACAAATGGACGAATAACTCAATATCACGCCAACCGATTTTGATGATTCTTTTTCATTGATAGGGATGTACTTCAAGGGTAGTGAGAATGGCATCCATGAGAACACTACATTAGTCTTACATTTTATGGTAGACGCATTGAAGTCGGTTGTCTACTTTTATAAAATCAGATTATTAAGTAATTTAGAGACGACTCTATTAATATTGAAATATATATCTTATGAAAGGAGCAAGTTGATGTTTAAATTTATTGAGTATGCCATACTTTGTTGATCGAGCTTGTGCTATTATTAAAATTATTATTTTATCGGTCCCAATTAGCGAAGTCGGTTGTATGTTAAAAGATGCAGATGTGATCAGATCATTCATAAAAAAAATTGTTCATTATTCATAAAGCCATTAATGAGGTTAGATTACTTAAAAAATAATATCCATGATGAGTATGTTAATAACTCTGTGTGAAAAGATCTTACACTATACAAAATATCACTATTGAATTCTGTATTTATGTTATGTATGTATGTTTCTAATAATTAAATCTTACAACAACACACCTATATCCATATCATCATCTTCATCATTATGGAAGATCTCTTCAAAATCATCTGGTTCCACTGAGTTCTCCATTTTAACTTCTTCTCCTAGAGGGTGCTTTTCTTCCTCTGAAAATTTATTATAACCATCACTGAATGCATGGATAGTAATTGAGAACTGATTCTAATGCTTTGATACAGATGGACAGCATTTAAAAATTTATACAAAGTATTACAGCAGACATGTGTGGATTTATAATTTAAAATTTCCTACTTTTAAATAAATGAATGTCAAATATATTGTTGTGATTGTATAGAATGGAGATAATTGCTTATTGATTTAATAGATTTCAGCACTGAGAGAACTAACAAGTCATGTTGCATGACTTGTTAGTTCTCTCAGTAAACTTATAAGTTTTTATAGCAGTTCTTAGTGGTGTGGCCACACACTAGGCCGCATATAGCATCACCAAGGATTCTGCCGTAAGACATTGGTGAAAGGTGACAAAGGTTTGATATATTATATTGATGAGTGATAATCTCAATACGAGTATCCATCCCATCACCCAAAGTAGGCGCACAGAGAACTGCAGCTGTAGGTGGGATAGACTGGATGCAGAAGGTAAAGAATGGGGTTCTATTCTGCATGTTGTCCGAGGCCATGCATGGCCATATGTCCATGTATAAACTGCTGTAATTGATTGATTGAAACTGTGACCTGTTATGCTAACCCATGAACTGATTCAAAGGATGCAATAGTAGTAATCCCTACTATATCTTATTCTTTAATTTATTTTTTTTTTGGACAAAATTTTTGTATGTACGAAGTCGCGGGCAACAGCTAGTAATATTATAAAAGTGAATGTAACTTTGTTTCTTACGCTTTCACTTCAAAACTACTCAACCTATTATAATGAAACTTTGTACACATATTCTCAAAGGTATTAGGAAAGACATAGGATTCTTTTTATTAAAAAGAAACCTGAGGGAGGATAAAAATATTTTTTTGTGGCCCATATGATTGTTTGTCACAAAATTTGAAAATCTAGCAATTTAACGTCATCTATATTTAAGGGATTCAATGCAAGTGAAGCTACAGGAAAAAGCTAGTAGTAAATATAGGTATAATTTGACTTAAAACTCACTATTAACTTTCACCATACTCTCCAAAGTATTAAGCGATGCCAGCGCTTGTTGTTTGAAATCAGCGGAGTCCCTCAGTTTACTGATACAAGTATTGCAAATTAAACGCTTCATGTCGCCGAGATGGAGGGATGTAACCTGGAGTTTAAAGAAAAAATGTGTAAAGGATAGTAATTTGACTGCATAAATAATGTGAATCAATTTAATATTAACACAGCAAATAAAATAAAACCAATAATAATAGCAGTATTTACAGGATTTTTACTTAAGAATGGATTTAATGTAATAAGAATACAAAAAGTTGTTATTTGAATACTGTTTTGTTAGGATTTTCTTTATAATATTAAAAATTGTTTTAAATAGATAAAAGAACAGAACTGAAATCTATGACTTCTTAACTACAGAGAAACATACTATTCAAATTGCAATATAAAAAAAATGTAAATGTTTATATTTTACAAAAAAAATCCCTCAAAAAAGCCCTATGTCTCTGAAAATTGTGACTGCTAATGTCAACCCCCAAAATTGCACAGTATGACACACAGCAAGTCTTATAGAGTAACCTAAGGAAACAGTATTTTAGTTGGAATATTATTTCTATATCACTAACATTTAATTGCAGCAATTTGCAGTTAAAGTAAGACTATTTAAATTAATATAAACTTGTACTTTTTTTTCTATAATATATGCAGGGATGTCTATTTATGTATTTTTTTATGATTAAGGCACATGTAGCTATATGCATATAAGATATTATGTGCTTTTAAAAGTTAATTATTGATTTACATTTACAGTCACCGGTGTTAAAACCAAATAAAATAATTGAATTATAATACCCAAATAGGCATTTATATTTATTTGAGTAAATAAAAAAATTAGAATTTTAAATTCTGTATCTAAATAAAAATGACTAGAGATTACAGAATTTATAACACATCGATTATTACAACTTACGTCTATTGAAAAGCATTTTATCAGCATATCGGAATAAATTTCTGTGTTCCCTTTGTACTGATGCGCTAAAATCATACTTTTCACTACTCCTTCTTCCAAGCACAAATTACAGATGCCGAGCAATGGCAACGACTCAACCATTATCTCTGAATCCATCTTAAAGTCATAGATTTTCTTCTGCTCATAGATAATCAAGTTTTAATTGCATTTTACTACGATATTTGCATGAGTCTTGTGATGATAGAACCCGTATTATTTGACAATTGAACACTGACTGACATTGACTGACAATTACTGACATTACAGTAAAATCAAATGACAGAAATTAGAATTGCGTCACAGAATTTTATCGAACTCTTTCTTACTGCTGATTAATGTATAAAGTGTTCTCTTTTTAATGGTAAAGTATTGTTGAAATGAGGCTAAGTTGCAGATCCGGACAATCCGTTCTTTTATGACAAGTTACGTTTTATTCGATCAAGTTACTTACTTCCATGAAAATAATACAGTTATGGAAATTGAATGTTTGAAACACGAACGCTTTCTAGAAAAAAGAATCACCTTTATAGTGCGATTGTAAACACTTAAAATTCACACGGTAGCCCGGTGGTTGATTTTCTGGTCCTATTCCTAGAAATTTCACTTTGCAGGGATGATGTTATAACGGTACAATGTATTCTTATGGGTCATTACGGATTTCTTTCAGATCCATATTTATTTTTTATTTTTTAAAAAGAACTCCCACAATAGGACTAATTCGTGTCGCGGGGGACTTTACAAACATTCAAACAACAGACACAAAGAACACCCAGACTCAGAACAACAATTTGAGGATTACACAAAGTGTTGTCCCGTGCGGGGATCGAACCCACAACACTCGGCACGGCAGTGGTAGTAGCGAGGTGACCACATAAACATCTACGCCATCCGTGCAGTCCATATAATCATGCAATCAACGGAATTTTACTACCTACCTACTGAAATTTAACCACTATATTTTGTATCTATAGGGGGGGTACAGATACAAAATATTAGTATAGTACTTTAATAAAGGGACCACTCCAATGCAGAGAGATCTTTAGTTCTAGAGAAAAAACTTTTCCCCATTTGGGCAGCTCCTGTTGTATACAATAAAAATATCTCCTACTACAGTTAAAACTTGGTATTTTATTTTTAGTTCTTCTTGATATTTTATTTTTAGTTTCCCTCAATGTGAAAAATAAGAGACAACATTGTCTCCAGGATCATTTATAAAAAAGAAAATATAGATGATGAGAGGAGTGTAGCGATTGACACCTAAAAGCACGTCGCGCCACCCCTTGAAAATTTTGTACTAAACTCGTCTGATATACGGCAATAGCAATCATATTAGGTATTTACATTTAATAAATGTAAATACGGGCCTGTTGGTGTAGTGGTAAGTGACCCTGACCGCTGAACCGGAGTTCATGGGTGCGGTTGTAGCCCACACGGGGCTTGTTTTTCTTTTATGATTCAAAAATAGTTGTTTATTGAATGTTTGTAAAGTCCCCGAATAACAGGAATTATTCCTAACGCGGAAGTAGGGGAGTGGGGTGATCAGTGGATCTTTTTTTTTTGAAAGTGATGTAACTTCACTTTTTCCGCCCCAAATTGCGTAGTGTTTTGACAAATTCTTAGGATTTATATTTAATAGATTTTTCCGCCTTTACTTTTTTTCTTCCGACGTTTATTTTTTCTTCCGCCCTTTGCTCGATTTCGTTTTTATTTGGTGTATCAGTTGCAATCATGCTTTTACCTTTCCTTATTTCTGTTCTGCCACGACTTTTACGTCCCGCTTTTGGTAATTCACAAAACTCGAGTGGACTTGTAAATTGTTTTGGCGTTTCAGCATTGTTTCTCTCAAAAGCATTCAAAGACATCACCTACTCCCAGGTGATGTCTTTGAAAGCTTTTGAGCTAATGTGTGGTTTAACTCTGGATTTTAAGTGTATAGTTTTGTATATATATGTAAAGCGTGTGCGGATAGTCTTGAAAACTATCTGCTCTACCCCACTGATTGAAATAATATTTAAAGAATAATATTTTTTTTATTTCCTAAATAGGAAAATTAGAGATATAGAATTTCTCTATATTAACCATACATAATGACTAATTGTCAAAACTAGCAAAATTCTAATACACGGAACGTCAATACGTTTTGAGAAAAACACGAAAAAAATGTTTAATGTGACTTCCTTGTTGTCCGGTGCACTGCGCCGTGATTACCTGCTCCGAAACTAAGATGGTGACTAGCTTAAGGTGCGTGAGGGGAGTATAGACGGCAACGTTGCAGAACTTCAAGTGTGTGTGTGCTGTATATGCGAATTTATATCGATCTACCCACGATCCATTGTATCCCATGCTCCCCTAGTCTTTAAAAAAAATGTAAGAAAAAATTACAAATAACGAGGAACGGGTTTAAAAAAATATATATAATTCATTTACAGTCTTTATACAAGAATTCCCATTTACATACGAGTAATTAGTGCAACAATCACAAAACTTTATGGCGATAAAAGGGGTAGAAAAAATAAACAGTATTTGTAGTTTAATTATGTTAAACCAGCCCAACAGAAATAAGACTGACTATTTATTATATATTCTCGATCAAAATATAATTATTTTATACGACATTCGTATAGTTTATTTAATTAGTTACACAAATCTATTTACAAAGTTTAATAAAATCGTCTATATTTTGAAGTCGTCCATCTTAATGTTAAACTTTAAGTGCGATTTTCCACAAAATTGAAAATTTGGGTTGATTCAGTTTATAAATGAAGGTGCGATAAAATAATAAAGAAGTATAAAAAAAAAGTTCCTACTTATTACACTTTTTAATTAATTATGCAATCGGAGTAACTGAATATTTTTGCAGTTTTATATCAAAATTATTTTGTTAATACGTGACATATTCAGATTTATTGCAGTATTTATATAATATAAAGCCTGTAAAATAATTACCAGCTGCTAAAATATCGAATTAATTTTCTCTCTTAAAATAATTTTAAAGTCAACTGACATGACGACGCCGACACGTTCGACACGTATTACGGTTAAGCAAAAGGATGTCATTCAATCATCATTATAATCATATAGCCTTTTTTTTTTTTTTTTTTTTTACGTGGGGAAATCCTCATGGACTATCCTCCGCCGGGGGCATCAGCGGAGGGGTGTGCCGGACTTGACCGGCTAAAACCACCACGGTGTTCCTTCCTCGCACCTGCTGCCGAGGGCCGCGGGAACACGACATTCTTCCGCGGCATCATTATATAGCCTACCTTCTCTTCTGATGAAGTTACTTCGGTTTATATTCAAAAGTCAAAACATGAAAATTTTGAGTTAATTCAGCTTATGTACATTTAAGAATACGGTTTTACTCACGTGTGTATTTCGGGAATGCCCGACTCAGTGTGACGTCCGGCACCGTCGCGGCTGGACGACTTACTAGTTGAGAAAGGTCTCCTGTCGGGACCGAAACTAGTCGGACATCCCCGAAATACACACGTGAGTAAAACTGTATTCTTAAGAATGTAACTCGAGAAAGTTCTTATTCTAATAATTCAGTTTACGAATAAAATTGTTTGTATACAGTTTATACAAGGATACAGACGTGACTACATGTATGTATTAATAAAATACTTTGAAATGTTTTATTGGGTATCTTTTCCTTTTTCAGTCTTTTTGTTGTCTGGAGCCTTATTGTCTCTCTTAACTTTGTCAGCTTTCCCTTTCATATTCCTCTTCTTTGTTTTATCCGCTTTGTGAGAAGTAATTCTTTTCATCATTGATTCGTATGGGATTGGCATTTGTCCGCCATAATCAACCCCTGGGCCTGGCTTTAGACTTTTACGGAAAGTTGGTTGTTTGTACACGGTTTCCGACGGCAGGAACCGTATCATACCATTGTAGAAATGCAAATCTCTGTAAAATTAAAGTTATAGATAACTGGTTTATTTTTTTGCAGTATTGATGGTATGGCGTATACATGCCACGTACTGTTAAGAGTTAAACATGCATCAAGAGCGCACGCATCCCCCCCACTGCATACCAAGCGGCGAATGAACGCGATCGGTGCGACCCCGCATATATACGAGAACGAAAACAGAAACGCACATAGACGAGAACGAAAACAGAAACGTAATCAGATTGGTTGCCTACACATTGATTATTGTAAATATAGAATTAGAAATGTTATTTGTTAATCCATATATTGTGCCGTAAACTAACTACGTTACTTAATTGTTAAAAAATGTAAATATAACTAGCATACTTTCAATACAAGTCGATTCCAACCATTCCCTGGTGTTACACTTCAATAGCTACGGTTCAAGGACTAACCAGTCTGGCCGGCTAACATAGGCACATTTCCTTGCTCCTAGTATTATCTGCTTAGCTACGGTTCGACGGCTTATACAGCCTGGCCGGCTAAGTACATATCTTCACCTCGATCAGCCAGCTGGCACAGACGTAGGGAAAGAACTTTAACTTATCGGGTCAGCTACCCCAACAGCTGATCCCGAAAATAGCAAACAATTTGAATTTCTAACGACGCGATATGGTATACGTACTATGGTTCTATCTAGTTACTGGAAGGTTAAGAGTTAACCTTAGGAACGTATGGGCGGGCTTGAACGAAGTAACACCTATCACGGCTTCACAGAAAACTAGTTGTAAAGCAATGCTTGTTTTGTGTCTCACCTCTCGTCTGCCTCCCTGAAACGCTACCTAAACGATTCAATTGCAGGTTTCCATGGCGGCAGTTGTCAATTCCCAGTCGGGTCACCCGTCTGTTCGTCTGCCCCCTATATTATAAAAAAAAAAAAACAAAATTTGGTGTATACTTCCTCCGAATTTTATTTAGTAGTATTATTAACATTATTATTTTATAAAATAACTACTAAATAAACGGAATACTCCGGCCGCGACGGCTTATACGTGCCTTAGCATGGCTCCCCTAAAAACATAAGATATCATAAATATATGATCTATCTTAGGATTCGTGGCGAGAACATTATCATTGGCTCAACAGTTTAGACGTCAAAACGTGTCAAACAAACTCACAGTCGAATTTATTATTAACAGTTACGCTTATTTATACCTTTCATTAGGAAACTGAAAAGGCTCAGGTTTTTTGTCTTCAATATGCATTTTATATTTTTCCCAAGCACATTTAAGATTCCCATTTCGTTGCAATGAATAATGTCTGCGAATCACGTACTGGTACAAGCCGGCTTCGTAGAGAGGTGCGATACGTGCAGTAGCGGCCACTTGCTCTGCTATTTCTGTATAACAATTAAAATTGCAATTTTACAACCCAATTATATACTTAATACCAATACCTATAACATTATAATAAGGGGAAAGCCTATTGCTTTGAATCGGACACTGGACACGGAATGACTGTATAAATATATTTTCTGATAGACTTTACGCCGATCCCTTAGAAGCTTTTTACGGCACCCATAGGAATAGACGGGGCGGCCCTATTCTACTTAAATAGAATTTATGGTTAGAGGGATTACCCGGCACCAACAAGTTCGAGTTTTAGGCATACGCGGTAGAGCCATGCTTAGGCACGAATGAGCCAGCTTGACAAGTGTGATACCATAGCCTCACAGCCTCACTGCATTTCCCCAGCAAAACTCCCCCTCTCCTTTTTCCTCTCCCCTATTATCATGTCCTCATCTCCCTCTCTTTCCCCTCCTCGCATACCCTCGTCCCTCATCGGCCGGCAACGCACTTGTGACTCTTGAGTAGCGGGTGTCATGGACGGCGGTAGTCACGTACATCAGGTGACACGTCTGCTCGTTTACCCCCTATCACATAAAAAAAACCTTCGGTTAGCCTCTACCCCTATAGTCACCTCTAAAAATTCATTAGGGAACAATAATAAAATTATTAAAATACCAGGGCTATTCTCAAAGGTAGGCGGAACCCGTGGCGGACAAGGCGTAGTATCTGCCATTTTATAAACGGAATATCATCGATAAATAAGGTAAAACTGAAAACTATTCCAAAATATTTATAATAGTTTTACAAAAATAAACATAACAGACATAATTATAAAAGTAATGTCAATGGCACCTTTTTTTTATTTGGACATAGACAACGGTAAAATCCTACGGGTCTTTTTAAATAAAACTGTAGGGTTGTAATGTAAATCAAGGCTCAGAGGTTCCAGGTCCACCAGGTACTCATGGCTGAGTGGAAAGAGCGACTAGAGTGACCGAGTTCTGGACACGCCACAATTCTGGCTGTAAGACCGGTCATGGAAAAATGGCTTGAGAGGCAACATGGCAGCTTCTCTTACCGGCTGACACAGGTGCTTACTGGCCATGGCTGCACCGGGAAATACCTGTGTCGCATAGGCCGGAAGCCAACGCCTGTGTGTAACCACTGCGGAGGCTGTCCAGAGGATACTGCCCTAAACACACTGGCGGCCTGTCCAGCATGGAGTCAATAACGCCACGTCCTTGAGACAGCTATAGGTGTGGTAGGCCTCTCGCTAGAGACCATGGTACAAAGCGAGAGCGCGTGGGATTCCGCCGCCTCATATTGCGAGGAGGTGATGTACGCCAAAGAGGCGGCGGAAAGGGAACGGCAGAGGTCTAGCACTCTCCCGTCCCGCAGAGGACGCTCCAGGCGCCGTAGAGACGATCTACGGCCTCCGTGATCGCTGGCCTGAAGAAGACGAGGTGTGACGCGATCTGCGCACGCCCTTCGAGCTCGGATTGGGAAGCATATTCCCAACATGTTTCGAGACCACCTGTTTTATAAGGTGGGTGGTCGTCTGTCGAGGGTCGAGGGACATCCTTCCTAGGCTATTCTATAACCCCCGGCTACAGACATCTATGTCGGAACACCGTGTGGTTTTAGTCGGTTCGATTCCGATATAGAGTACCATTTCATCGAGTTTCACTCGATGAGGTGGTACCCGGGGGGGTTTCCAAACGTAAAAAAAAAGAATTGTAATGTAATATATTCATAACAATAAGTTATCGTTTCTAATCTTTGACAAGTGTATAAAAACTTTCATGTCTCTGATTATAATGGTTGAATGGCATAATTGTTCAACCGTTCGAAATCACACCAATTACAAGGAAACGAGATTTCGTGCGATTTTTGTAAGTGTAAGTAGGTACTCAATATCGCAGAGTAATATGAAATATTATATTCTGTCTCACTGCCAAATTATTGTTTAGTAAAAACTTATTGAGTTAAAAAAAAAATACATATTAATGTTAATTCCCTTATTTGCTTCATGTCTGATGATAATATCAAGATGATCTGAAGGGCAGCATGACACGCATAGCCTACCATCACTTTCAAAGTTATCTCAAACCGTTCCTAAATTTCTAGTCTACATTGACTGACTGTGTACTGAGCACATCTCGAAGCGCATTTTATTTCGCCACGTTCTTAAGACCTCTAGCTTTTGCTTCATTTACAAGTCCTTTCATACACGGTCGCCTTTTAAAGAAGCTTTAGCTTGGCTTTTCTTCAGCTAACTGCCGATCCGCTCAGTGGTCAGTATACATTTTTCAGGGCCAATCCGCACCGACTCCTCCACTAGGACACTACGGGTCAGGAAAAAAGAAAACAAAATATTTAGATAATCTTTATTTATTTAAACACATGACCATGCTGTCGTTTCATATGTCTCCTCCAAGAATCTTTAGATTTAAACTTGGCATCGCAATAATTACATGAAAAAGATCGCACATCGTTATGGGTCTTTTCATGGCGTTTTTGATCACATTTAGTAAAGAACCTTGTTCCGCAAACTTCACATGGATAGTTACGTTCCTTTATATGTACAGATCGTATGTGAACACGAAGATTTGCTTCATGGTAAAATGTCTTTCCGCATTCACTACAATTCACAACAATTTGTTTCGCACCATGCTCATCAATTTTATGTTTATCTAACATATAAGTATACGGAAACGTTTTATCACACAAATTGCAATATCTTTTCATATTATAAACATTGTGTACTTTTTTTAAATGTTTAGTTTTTGATGACACTGTTAAAAATTTGGCGGGACAAAGTGAACATTTTTTTTCTCTATGCTGTGAATGGACATGCAGACGTAGACTTAGTCGGTTAATAAATGGTAGGCCGCAAATTTCACATACATTATTTCTATAATGTGAATTCATGTGCATTGATAAACGCAAAAATGTATTAAATTTCAATTCGCATAATGCACATTGGTTTTCTTTAATTATTCTGTATGGGATTAAGAAATGATTATTTCCGTAAAATGAAACATTATGTTTTTCCTTCAAATGATTCATTAGTTCGTTTAAAGTCGGGACATTTTGTAAACATTGTTTGCACTTTAAATCTGATATATCTGCATTTTTGAATGACAGACCCCGCCATTTGTTGACTCTGTATGTTAAGAATGACCTATTTGTGTGGGTAATAGAATGTTCAATCAATTTTGCTATTTCAACAAATGTAGCTTTACACGTAAAGCATCCGAATTTGGTCTTTAGTGAACGGAATAAACAGAGGTTTGAGTTTTCTATTAATTTAAGAGTATTTTCGCGGGCATCGATCTCTGGTTGTGTTATTGGTGGCTGTTCATATCTCCTGCCTTCTTTTTTAGGTGCCGCTAAAAGAAATAAAGAAGTTGTAAAGTTTGTTATTTACTTTTAAGTTATTTTTAGTATCTGGAATGTAAATATGTATTTTTTTTATGAAATGGGGTACACAAGCAGGTTGTGAAGTCAACTTCCTTTATAGAGATTATATATATGTCTCATAAAAGTAACATTAAAATAAACATGTTATTTCATCATACTTACTTTTGGCAGCTTTTGTGTTTTTATTTTCCTTGATATTTTTCACATTTTTATCTTTGGTCACACTTTTCTTTTTCAAAGTATTTTGGCCACTTTTAGTTAAACTGGAATGTGACACTCTTTTCTTTATACTGGATATAGGTGGTACTGTTTTAGAAACATCATCAACAGTGTCATTTGGTACTTTATTTAGAGTTTGTTCCAATTTTATAACAAATACTTGTTCTGCAAAAGAAATGTATATATGTATAATAAGTATGTTCATCCATGTTCTGGAACCCTTAGAATGTTATGCTCAATTTCCATTTCATTTATTAAATTATTTATTTTGCAACAATGAAGTACAGAAAAGGTGATAATAATTATATCAATATTAATTCATAGATGATCGAGTACATTTTACCATAACAATGGTGTGCAATAGGCATTATTACAATTCATGCTAATAAAATAATAATGGTTAGTTGCATGCTTAATGGGCTATATTAAATTTATTTAAATATAATTTATGTTAATATTATTTTATTTTTTAATTATCATTATGTAAATTTATTTAATGTCAAAATATTTATATACTAATTTATATGATGTCAAGATAATTTAAAGATTGGATTAGGTTGGAAGGAATGGTAGGATTGTATAAAATGGTAAAAATAAAATATTTATAAAATATTTACTATTTTTAAATCATAAAATCATTTTTCGAGCAGCCATTTGAAAATTTTAATACTTAACATTTCAAAGCTTGATCTTATGGATACAAATATGTCGCTTCGCTTTTGCTTTTTAGATAGATATGATTGTCACAGAATATTACATTATACTAGAACAACAAATAAAGTTTTAACCTATATTGTAAAAAAACAAACTTTAGTAGACAGGTCACAAGTGATCTGTTGGTGACTTTTATATAGATAAAGAGGATTTCCTATATTTTAATATTTACCTGGCTCCTTAGGAGTTTTATCATCCCATAAAAAATCATTGTTGCTAATGTTTTCACTGACTTTATCCTGAAAGTCATCAATGTCTTCCAATTCAATTTTAAAATCAACAGTATTTTTTAAAGTATCCTGTTGTTTCAAGATTGTTTCTTGAGCTTTTAGGACTTGTGCTTTGAATGAGGCTGCAGTCCTGAGTTTGTTGATACAAGTATCACATATAAAAGATGAGTTGTATGATGAATGCAAAACCTAAAAAAAATTATGCTTAATTACCTAACTAAACCCAATTAATGTGCGTATGTGAGTTTTTTTATTCACTACCACTGCTAAACTATGCTTGAAGAGAATCTATTGTTGAAATCCTTACAACAATTGTAAGGATTTCAACAATACTTGAATTACCTCCAGAGTTTAAACACTAGCTTAATTTTTTTTAATCAATATTGTGGCTGTAATCAGCATAATTTATTTATTTGATATGGGTAGTTGTGTTTTTAAGTAATAATTTGATTTAAAATATATACAGATATACATCCATACAGGGGTAGGTAGAGGCGTGAAAAATACCCACATTTTGCCAATAAGAAGTCCGTCCCACTAACACACTAAACGGCAAGCCCATTTCTGTCAATCGGGCACTTAATGCCTATACTTTGTGTCTGGCTCTATTCTACTCCACAGGAAACCTCACAGCCATAAATTGTAAATTATGTATAAATAACATTTAAAATAAATAATCTACTTTTGATAGCTACAGAAGTTTGTAATCACATCTCAAGCTATTACAAAGCTTGGGATATGGCGGTTGGTATATTCTTACCAACATTTGTTTGTAAGGATGCCTCTGAGAAGCAGAGGGCCAGGCCTTAACTATAAATCTACAGTTACATGGCTTTCAGGGACCTTTAAAAAATGCAGTAAATGAAATATCCACCATTGCTATGTTTAATTACTAGAAACGGCAATAGGCTTGTCACGGTTCTGGGACTAACATCTCTGCCTACCCCTTAGTTAGGGGTTAACAAAACTCAGGGACAAGGAATTTGTAGAGATTTCCTACATACTGCATTTTTATTAATTAGCAGATCAGGCTCTACAAGCCTGTAATGTAAAAACAACGTTGCTTACATTGATATTAAAGGTTTTCAATAACATTTCCGCATATATTTCCCGTCTTTCACCATTATCGCATGCATCAGACAGTTTTTTGCAGCATTCCATTGATAAACAACATGTACAAAATGGTTTTTCTGTCATAATTAGTTAAATAATTAAGCTTATTCTATTTATGTTGGACTAATAACTTTTTGTTTTTATTTTGGTCGTTTTCACTTTTGACGTTTTTAAATTCCAATGTTGCCAGATTGTGATCATAGAATTACCATACTTGATTTTTTTTAAACAGTAAACAGGACACAAGACGTATTGACACGCACCTAAGTATCCCAATACCAAATCAGCCGTATAGCCTTGAAAAAGGTAATGGCTTTACTTTCACTGAAACATCCCTTAGGTAATACAAAACAACAAGCCAGAAATACCACTGACTTAATAATCACTATAACGATTACAACGACTATTGCAAAAGTTAAATTATGTTGAAAATCTTGTAATAGCTAATGCATCAAAATCTTTGTCAAACCAAAATAACTGATTAAGAGTTTTAGAGTATTTTTAAGTTTTAATTGTATTTTGTTAAATTTCTTTTATCCTTCCGAGGGAAAAAGAGCCCAAGCCTTGTTAGAGAGCAAATTTATATGATCTTAAAGGTCAAAATAAAATCGGTAAACTACATTATATAGTCTTTATTATTCAAATATACATAACAATAAAAAACATAATTTCTAGTATAATTCAATGAATATAATACTTGCGATGTTCAAATTAAATATCTAGCTTCCTTGTGACCATGTTATTACTAATTATTTTATTTATTTAGACGGAATTAATGTAATACATACATTTCATTACACAAAATTGAGATTCATTCTAAATTTAAACAACAAAAATGGTTACATCTAGAACACATACCAACATACTCTCACTCCTGTATCCTCAGGATAGGCTGAGGCGTACTAATTATGGGAGCAAACCTATTGGCGTCACCCTCGCACTTTGGGAATGAAGTTGAAAAGTTGGCAGGAAAAAGGAGGATAGCATTAAAAAAAAGTGATATATACCTATACTGATGGATTGTTGATTGTAACTAATACTTACGAACATGACTGGGCAAGCCTATTGCCGTCAATCGGACACTTTAAAGATAGGAAAATTTGGGAGTAAATAGCAAGGAACAGGTGAGAACAAGCGAAAGCAATGGGTGGAATAGAATATTGCTATATGAAAATTTAAGCAACATCGCACACCTAACTTATTACAAAATAAACGATAAATAATACTTAATCCAGTACGTCTGCCACATACATTCTGTTAGTAAGATTCATGATATTGGTAGTATGAATAACATACATTGCCTTGCCTTGATGTATGTAGCTTCTAAGGCGGCTGTATAATGGCTAAGGCGCCGACCAACTAGAGCATTACGGAATCGGACCGACTAAAACCACACGGTGTGTCATACTGGGCCTAAAATAGGAGGAATCCGGGAACAACTTTAGTAAGACATCCGGACCATCGTGAACCCACCCCTAAATAATGTGTGACAGACTTTGCTTTTATCGTTAAATGTGTGTGAAATAGTAAGTGATGTACAATTAGAAAATATGTGTAGCAAAAGTGTAGATTACAAGTAATGGGTCGCAATTGCAGTCTAATGATACCATAAATTAATAACCACTTTAACCCAAATTCTATGTTCTGATATTTTAAGTCATTAAATAATTTATAATAGCGTGTATTGTCTATGATTATAATAAATTATGACAGTTAACATGAAATTTTATGTTGTGTGCTTATGTGTGTGTGTGTGTTAAGTTTATGTCTCATTAGTTCAGTTATGGCGTGAAACCGAACTGTTCAGACTTGTTCTGTAGTTCGGTTAATGATGTTTAATCACAACTTTCAGTGTAAAAAAGTTTTTAACAAGATGCTATAGCAAGATGTTTTCTGCTATGTATTCTTATGTCATACGATCTTGTTATGAAATTTAGAGCTAAGTCATTGTGGGGTGTTGTAAGTTGGAATTCGTAACAAGCAAAATTTCCCAAGAAATATATTAAGATAAAATCGCTTTGTACATTGCACCTTAAATTCGCAAAAAAGGGTTTATTTATGTTTTAAAAGAAAAACAAATGTTATGTTTTTAGTAAGAAAATATGTTTTAGTATTCTTATGAAAAAGCCTAAAAATTCATAACTATGATTTCAGAGAATATGATTCTTTTATTTATAATAAAACCATTTTCTGTTTACATCTCTAACCGAACTACTGGTATCTTTTTTAGTATCAACAGTTCGGTTTGACGTCATAACCGGACTACTGAGACTACATGTTGAAATACACTGCAAATGTCAAATCTGACTGAAATAGTCAAACTTTAAATGTCAATTTGACACATCTAATTTAGAATATCGAACTGAAAACGTCAGTTATTACATTAAATTAGTTATTAACTTTAAAATCTATACTTCGAGCAATTATAAATAATATTCCTTTTATCCATACTCCGGGTGCTGGCTTTTCATATGACCTTTCAGACTGCAGTTCTGTATAAAGGCTTGTCCACACACATGGCACCTGTAACGGCGGTCGTTAGTGTGGATGCGCATATGGTCTTTAAGAGTCTTCAGTCTGGGGTAGGACTTATCGCAAACTTTGCATTTAAAGTTTCTCTCGCCAGTATGTGTTGGCATATGATTGTTTAGGGCGAAGCGGGTGAAGAATTTTTGACCGCAGCATTGGCACTCGTATCTAGAAAAAAAAAATAAGTTAGTATCACTGGCAACACCAGTGGTAGAATGTAAATATATGGTGGCAACAATTAACCGCTTCTTTTTTTTGAGCTATAACAACCCTGTTTATTAGTAGAAAATAAAAACCACAAGCTGAAGAGGCCCTCTAGATCTGTCTTGTCTATTATTGAGTTGCTACACAATACAACAGACAGTTTCAAACAGTAAATCTGTTCTACCCAAGACTGTCTGTACCCAATTCCAAAATCCTCTTAAATTACAAAAGACTAGAATTACTCCTGTATTTCTTTACTAACAACGACTAAGGACTTTACAAACATTTAAATAATGGACACAAAAAAAATGTATAGATATTAGAGGATCACACAAATTTATCTCGTCTGGTAATCGAACAAAGAACTCAAGAGCATCATAGTGGATGAACAGTTTTAATAACGAGCCCAAATCTATTTCCGAGCGATTATTGAAACCCTGGATAATACAATAAAATTTCTACATGAAGAAAGTTTTTTTTTTGAGACAAAATAAAACATATTTTTATTGCCAGTATAGAGATGATCTTTTTTAATATTTTATAGCCCATATTTATGTGAAAACTATAATTTAAATTTTACCTAAATACACAATTTATACAATCGTATTTGTATCACTATTCAAGTAATTAAATGTTGTAGTAATTAAATTTGATTTGAAACAGTGGCAGTGCATAAGGCTTATAATTATTGTATAGTCTATTTGACAGTACCTGTAGTCCTTGAGATGTTCTTTACGCTTGTGTATGGTGAGTATCCGCCGGGAATCGAACACCCTCTCACACATGTCGCATGGGAAACTTAAGGGCTCCTCACCATGCACCTAAAAGCATTAAGTTTGATTATACCAAGTCTTGGATAATGCTTGGCTGTAAAATATAATATTTAAAGTACGAAAATTTTCACAGGCAGAGGCATAGTGAAGGGCAAGACTATTTTCAGGGGTACAATAATTATTGAGGAATAATACAGGCTATCAAACATCACGCTACCACACTTAGAGGCTTAATAGTGACGTGACAATACCTCAACTAAATGCTTCAGTTTCTGCGGGTAGGACATCAATTTGACGTCACATTTAGGGCAGTACACCCTTCCTTTTTTGCGGTGAACTCTGTCCACGTGAAGATCGCGATTGTATTGCGCCTAGTTTAAAAAGGAAAATATTATTAATTGACATATATATATGTATATATACACACACGCCTGTACCCAAAGGGGTTTGCAGACGCGTTACCACATTTTGCCGGGTCTATTGCAATATTTGGAGGGAGAATATTGACAGGAAAAGAAGGATAGAAAGAGAATGGACGTGATATAGCTTACACAGATAGATTGGGGAATATAAGCAATAGCTCAATTATTTTCCATCAGGCAAAGTGGAATCAACATGGTAGGCTTATATATATAAAAAAAAAAAGCAAGTTAGGGTCGCGTAACTATAACTCGAACTGGCTGGTGTTGGGAAATTCGAGCCTTCTAACTTACATACATTAGTAGTAATATTATAAAGAAGAATGATAGGTCGAAAAGTAAAGTCAAACTGTTTATCTATTTGTTATATTCATGGCTGAACCGTTACACCAATCTGGAAGAGATAGAACCTGGAAGAATCTGGAGGACATAGTTCCTTTGTGTCACGAAAGTAAACATTGAAAATACCATAAAAACTAACTAGTTTTTAAAGTTAGTTTAAAAGTCTATCACAAAATTCGAGTTAATAATCGCAGACGAAAAAAAAATTAACTAACTTTAATCTGGCGACCTCCACATACAGTAGAAACATACAACAACACCATCTAGTGAAGATAAGCTGAACTATGTAGAACGATCCTAAATCCCGATAATAAAGTTCTCGCGCACATTTCTTTTTATGGTATGGGTGGACAGACGGATCACCTGATGGTAAGTGACAACCGCCGCCCATTAACACCTGCAACTAAAGGAAGAATGTCTGTGCATCTTTGAGGGTGATGAGGGGAGGGGAGGAGGAGAGGGCGGACGAGGGATCAGTAAAATGTGAGTTGGAATGAGGGGAAATAGAAGAGGGGGATTGGAGTGAGGGAGCTCACTCACTCAGTAATAAAATGCAAGTATTGTTTGTCTACCGAGTATTGTTTGAGGCCGGCTCGACCGGAGTATTACCACGCCCTCACAGAAAACCGGCTGTTAAACAATGCTTGCATTAAATGACTGAGTGAGTGATGTTAAAGGAGGCCCAACCCACTTTCCCCTACCCTAAAAGCCGGACAGCACTCTTGTGACTCTTGAGTTGCAAGTGTTCATGGGCAGCGGAAGTCACTTACCATCAGGTGACCCGTCTGCTCGTTTGTCCTATAATATAAAAAAAAAACATTAACGACTGGTAATTAAAAAAAAACCCGCATGTCAGACTGCAGACAGGGAAGGAAGACCCTAAGCAATAGTAATACAAGTGTGTTCATATCGCGATTCAGGATCCTACTACGAGAGTATTTGTTACGGTAGTTCAGATACTCTTTGCTAGATGGTGTTGATTTACGTAATAGCTGTTTATAATAAATAATGATAAGGTCTTTGTAACTTATTTGAAATTTTAAATCAATATCGCTTTTAAGGCACCTCTAATAAGAATTACCTTAAAAACTTTCCCACAAGTGGGACAAGGAAACTCCCCCTCCTCATGTCGCTGCTGATGCATCATGAAACGAGCGTGGTCCACGAACCCTGGAAATAGAAAAATGTGCTGGTTAGATTTTAAGGGCAAAGTTTACATTAGCGATATGCTGATTCTTTTTATAAGATTTAAATAGAGTCAAAATACAAAAATACTGTCAGAAATTTAAATATTTGAAAGTGGTCAGAGCGAATGTGACGTAAAAGTCTACAAAAACAGATATCAATATCTTCAATAACTGTGTCCGAATGTTATAGACTATGTCGTCACGCGAAGTGCAACACAAAATGGCGGCCGCTTATAGTCCCTCGTAACTAAATGTAACTTCTAAAATTTTATTAAATTTTTGGACATTCATTTGTTTTACATACATACACTAAAGCCTGTGTCCCTGAAGGGGTAGGAAGGAGGAGGAAGAGGTGTTATTAACGCCCTAAATTTGCCCATAATAATTAAATCCTATTTACGTAATAGGGAGCAAGCCTATTGCCGACACTTTTGGGTAGAAGATGGGAAAATTTTGGGGTATATTGACAGGAAAGGGAGGATGGAATAGGAAGGAAAGGGATATTGCTTATACAGATGGATTCTGGAGTATAAGCAATGATTTAAGCAAATCGTGATAAGAACTCTGACTTCTCTCTCTCTAACCTCCCTCACCTCTTTCTCATATAATCCCTCCCTACCACCATTACCCCACACAGGTAGGCAACGCACTTACGACTCTTGTGTTGCAGGTGCCCATAGATGGAGGTTGTCACTTACCATCAAGTGACCCGTCGACCCTGAAACCACCTGCCGCTGACACAGGGAAAATGCCTTTTTTCCGATCGTTTTATACTATTAATATATATATATATATATATATTAATAGTATAAAAATATTCAGTGGTGAGAGAACTCTGACTTTCCGGCACCAGCCAATACCAGTTATAGGCATGTGGCCTATAACAGGCATATGGCCTATAACTGGAACTGGCTGGTGGTGGTGATGGTCGAAAAAAAAAGCATTTTCCCTGTTTGGGGGGAAGATAGGATTGGCAGTTGCTGTACAGTATATGGAAAGTTTTGGGTCAGCGGCAGGTGGTTTCAGGATCGACGGGTCACTTGATGGTGAGTGACAACCTCCATCTATGGGCACCTGCAACTCAAGAGTCGTAAGTGCGTTGCCGGAAATATTGTATTTCAAACAAGCAAGCATTAATTGTCTACCGGTTTTCTGTAAGGCCGTGTTATTAGCATCTTAACATAATAAAATTTTATAAAATATTACTCACCTAATCCACAAGTTTCACAAACATAATTACTAAAATGTTCATTCATATGTTTATTCAACGCGTGAAAATATGGAAACAAAACATCACACATGGCACACTTCAGCTCATCCCTAGTCAATTTAAATGGCAACACTGAGTCCTTAAAGTCAAAATAATACTGCTTGTCATGTACACTAGTGATATGACGCCGAAAATCGTCTAAACTATCGATTTTTACTGCACATAAACGACAATCGATTCTTGTTAAATCGACTTTGATCATACTTCTATGTTCTGTGACTTTGAATTTCTTCGGGTGATGGCTGTTCATAGTGTGTTCTCTGAGAAGTACTGGATCTGAGAATATTTCACCACAGTAGTAGCAAAGTAGGTGGTTATGTCTGCACTTGAAGGGACACACGAAGGAGAATTCCACTATGGTTAGTATATTTGTCTCTCTCTTGTAGCTTGGGTCTTTTTCTCGCATTTCTTGTTGCAGTTTTGACATTTGAAGTTCTGCAAAAAAAAAAATTAAATTCATACTTTATACCTATATACCTCAATGGGTAAGCAAAAGCGTACTAAAAATAAACATTTTGACAATTATATTATAAAGTCGTCAAGCAGAGTCTTTTCTTGGCAACTAACAGAAGAGAAAGACTTACAGAATGTTTAACTTGAAAGTGAAGCAGAATATTTTTTAAACTTTCTAACTTATTTCATATTTGAATACCTGCTGACTAATGTATACTTTTTGAATTGGTGATGTTCTGAAGAAAGGACAGGTCAGAAGTACCCGAAACCGACAGGCTGTATGCATCTAAGGATAGAAGCAAGTAGAGGGCTGTTGTCTCTGCCTACCCCGATAGGAGAAAGTTGTGAGCTTATGTTTATTATTTGTATGTATGTACTGTCTCTTGAGTTTGTATAAATCACAATAATTAAAAAGTAAATGCGAAAACTTGTAATTGTCCTTTTTATATTCTAAAATAATTGTATTTTTTTGCTGAAAGTTTTCCTGAAATCTATATTAATATTATAAATTCGAAAGTAACCTACCTATTTGTCTGTCACCTTTTCACAGATAAAAGGCTGGAAAGGTTTTGATTAAATATGGTACTTCAAACCTGAGATACTCAACTCACCCTCTCCTCTTTTCCCACCCCTCATCACTCGCAGAGGCGGGCAGCTTACTTACAAGTCTTGAGTTGTAGGTGTCCATGGACGGAGGTTGTCACTTACCATCAGGTGACCCGTCTGTTCATATATCATAAAAATATAAATATATATACAAAGTGGGTGCAGCAGAGGGCGGAAGCAATAATGAAATAAAAATACTGAAAGAGATTTAAGGCAAGAGATATTTGTTATACGGATGTATTCTGTAGTGTAAGCAATTGGGTAGATGACTACGCTAAGTTAAATAGTGGAGGAACGGGTGTTATCTCCCGCCAATACAAAGGGAAGAATCTCCAACCAGGCGAGGTGATCATTTCTGGCGGACCGCGGCCCAACGGCTGATTATGGGAAGTTGTATATATACTTAATCGGCGAGAGAACTTTATTATCGTGATTAAGGATCGTACTAGGTCATTAGTGAAGTTGGTATGTCGTTCGACTTGTCTTCGCTAGATGGTGTTGATAAGTGTCTGTATGTGGAGGGCGCCACAAAATTAATTCACTAATTCGGGCAATAAAATTACTGATAATTGTTAACTACTGTCATTATGTTTTACAGTAACATTTGTAATTTATTTATCAAATGAACATTAAAAGGAAATGATTAGACAGTACGTAGGCGTGACGTCACTACTATATATTTCAAACAAAACCTACCGTTTTGACGTTTTACTAATAACATGCTGATTTGACATTAAGGTCATCAAGCCTGTTACTATAGGCTAAATATATGAGATATGATATATAATGGCTAAATTATAATGCGCATAATGTTGGTGTTAATTATAATAACACCTTGACACAATTTACACACGGCCGTCTGATCCCTAACTAAGCAGAGCTTGTATTATGGTAACCAGACTGCTGATAAACATACTTATATATTTCTAAATACAACACAACAAAGACACACAACACACGACACAGAACAAATGATCGTGCTCATCACACAATTATTTGTCCTGAGTGAAAATCGAATACTTATCAACTATAACATACCAGTTTTAATAGGTGATTCGTGTGTTCCTGATGTAGTAGAGGCAGGTCGCTGTATTCGGGCTACAGGCCATCTTGATTTCTGTTTCAACTTTTCGGTAAAACCTGTAAAGAACATCTGTATGAGAACACATTCTAAAAGTGACTCGGGATGTATCACAATATTATACATTTTTGCTTGTACAGCCACCTAAGACCGAAACAGTATTTATTTGCTTTATTTATTGTTGAAAATATTTCGTTTTATATTTTTTAAGGCCCATCGGCTCATTTTATCTCATTATGTTTAATGGTAGTTTAATAGTCTGCAAAATCAATCAAAATATATACTATAAATATATATGTGCAGGAAATTCTTGGAACTCATTTTCAAGCGATTGTTATTTTAGAAATGTTGTCTATTTTTTTTAAATGTACCTATTTGATTTAGAACTATTACCAAACTACTACTACTACTAAGTTGGGTAGTAGTTTTAAATCAAATAGCTAGAAAAAATATGTCATCTTTTTTAAAGTGACTAATCTTTTATATTTACACAATCTTACTGTTGAAAGTATTTCGGAAAAGAATTTAAAAGACTGATTAAAAGTAGTACTTACTTTTTTTCGTTATCAGCATTTGATTAGCCAAGCTGACAGCACCTCGGCTTCTCTTCTGTATAGTTCGCTTAACAGAAGAAGAAGCAGGCTTCTTACTAGATACTTTAGTTTTAGGCACATCGTCATTGGTATTAGAATCCTGGTGTATATCAGGTTTCTGGTCTTCATCTGCAATGAGTATTCCAATAAAGTACTACAAGGATGGCGAAGTGGTTTAAGTGGACTCCTCGCCACTATGCTGCCGCACCGAGTATTGTGAGATCGATCCCCACACGGGACAACACTTTGTTAGAAATTTAAAATTTTTGTTTTAAGACTGGTTTCCTTTGTGTCCGTTATTTCAATTTTTAAAGCTGTGTTGCCTGTATCAAGAGTCCCTTGATACAGGCAACAGGCACACATTTCTCTAAAATATTTTCTTAAATTAATTTGCCTAATTTATTTGTTAATTACATAATTCATGAAATCAAAATCTATTTACAATGAATTTACAAGTAATGTTATCATAGTTCAATACTTAACCTAAAACAACACGTGCGCGTCATCACTTTGTATAAACAGCGACAGTTCGAGCGCAAGGCATTCCCGCTCGAGCTGTCGGACCGTTCGGATCTATGTACAACTGTTGGCAAGAACTAAAAATACATCTTTAATTGTATTTACTATTGTTTATATTTACCATTACACTGGATTACCAGTGCAATGTAGAAAATGACGTCAGCATTGCTATCCGTCATATGTATATATACATACTAGATCCGGCAAACGTTGTCCTGCGAAATAAACATTAGTGCGGCAGCTGTCTTTTGAGAAAATTAAAAATTCAAGCTGCATCTAGAACTTTCTAGAAAGCTCAAGACTAGTCCACATACCCAGTGCATCACCAAGGGTTTCACCAGCATCGCTCCGGTCATCCATATCTAATGTATCTGGGGGCTCAGCCTTTACAACTTCCACTTCAATGAACGAGGACTTCAGAGGTCGCTCCAATAGAGCGTCAACCATGTGAGGGTCTATGGAGTTGTCTGGAATGATTGTCCGCAACATAAATACTAGTATTTATTCTATTTAAATAGGAGTAACTACAATAGGTACATAGAACAGTTTTGTATTTAATAAAATTTGGTAATAGACATTATTATGACAAGTTACAACCGAAAGTGACTGGTGGGGCGATAAGACGAGACTTACTTTATAAGTTCTATAATGGTCACTTGAGCTCGGATCGCAATAGAAAAACATCGCAGTCACTGTTATTTAGTGGATTTTATTGTTTGTAGCTATAGTCAGGTGTTTTTTGCTTACGTAGTAGAGATAATACATTCACGTCACATGGCGTAGCAGACGCATATCACCCTGAACAACATCTTTGTCAATAGTCTGACTACCGAATGTTCATTAATAAATACTTATTATGCACCAAAAAAAGATAAAAAGAAGTATGCATAAGCTACAATAATTAGAATGCATAATGGGCCGCTTTATTCCAGATAACCTTTGGATGGACAGGCGTATATTGGTTAATGTCTGTTGTTCTGGTACCAAAGGGACAAAGAAGATAAGTATAATGCATAATCAAATTATGATCATGAATATTTTCATACGCACTGGCACTGGTAACTGGTAATGACAACAGGTACCATTAATGAACTAATGACTTTAATATTACACAACTGTTGATATAAACTATGAAATTGACTAAATAACAGTAAATATAAATATTATAATGCCTGCCTTGCTTTTTATCGCCCCACCATACCCTGGCATTTGTCGGGCGGACTATAGGCGTGTAACTTGTTATAATTGCTGTTTTATTTTATTAAATGTGTGTAATAATTCAAATGTTATGAACTTGTTATAAGTATTATTTACCACCTACCTGCCAAGCGGCGCTGTGGGAGAACAGGTAAGATGAACGAGGACGCATGCTGCTGATAGCGACACAGTTCGGCGTAGGGCAGGGCAAGAGTCGACAGCACTTGGAATTTCGTCGCCTTTTTAGCGTTCATTTCATCGCAAAAGAAGCGGCGGAGTCCCATGCGCCCTCACTCCTTTTCGTAGCTACCATGATCTCCAGCAAAATGTTCACCACAATTCCAGCTATCTTGAATACTCCACTGGATTGGTTTTCCGCCATTGTGGCACAGGATCTATGCAGTCTATCCACCCAATCCTCCATGCCATGCCTTATCACTATAATTGATGCGTGTTCTAGTTTTTTTGTTCTACCGTATTTAAGTTGACAGAAGCAAGAGTAGAGGAAGACTGAGGAAGAGATGGATAAGTGGATTGAAAGGGCCCTATGGCTAGAAAGAAATTAAGTTGTGGTACGGTGAAACATAAAGTATGGACCCCAAATATACCGATTTTGTTGTATGTGGTGTTTACTGTTGAATAACGGACTAAACTTACTTTCAGTCTTAGAGTCATAAATCTTCATACGTAAAAAGGCCTCTTCACACTTCAACACTTGTCTGCGGAAGCTGAGCGCGTCTCGTATGCGTGTAACGCACATTGCGCAAATTAAACGCTCTGATGGTGATCCATCTAAGTGAGAAAGCTGCAACAAAGATTTAATAACACTTAGCTACCTTGCAGAGACCTTCTTTAGATGGTAGTGCGTGTTTTCATTTTTTTATAAAATGTAGGGGTGCCTTAGCGATAAGACAGCCCATTGTACAATACCTTAATCTTTAATTAAGATTTATTGTAAATCCTAGTTTACCATAAAGAATATTCTAATGTACATATATGGGGATAGACGGGGGAAGTCACAAGTCTTAAGTGCGCTGCCAAACTTTGAGGGTGATGAGATAGGGATAGGGGAATGCGCGGAGGGGAACGCGGAGAGGGAGATAGGCTTTCAAAAATTTCAGAAATTTCGGCGAAATGCAACACAAGCATAACTCAACAACCAGTATTCTGAGACTGTGGTATCGCAATGGTCAAGCCGGCCCATTCATACCAAAACAGCATAGATAGATGATAGGTGTTACTGTTGACTGATAAAGAAACTGTAAGATGCAGACTCACTTCTATACTATAGTAGTATATGTACAAAATTTAGATATCCCCTCACCAAATCACTAATAATTTCATGTGGGTAAGCTTAGGATGCATATATTTATAAAATACAGTATTATTTCTTGAAATATATAATAGAATGGCCTTTCTTCAGTATACTTTCAATTCTTTACATAGAAGCTTTTATATAATTTTTATTGTATCTTAGTTCCAGCTGCCAACAAATGGCATTTAAGCCTCCAATGTCATGGTTATTGTGTTGTAGGTTCCTAACATGCATAGATGTTAATGTTGACACACCCTTCCATATGGGGTGTGTTTAGCTATGTTAAATGCCATTGATACCTATGTCGAAAAGCAACTTGCTTGATGGATTTATTGGTATTATTATGACCATAAAGTTTTTAGTCTGTTGTGGTATAGGAAGTCTTTACAAATATTATAATTACTAAAGTAACATGGTTATCTATTTGTCTGTTACCTTTTATACCTAAACATTTACTATTGCTATATAAGCCACAGTAATTTCTACTTATCAAGGTTTATATTGTAAATTTTAAGACAGAAAATTGTTTGCTCTTAGTTTAAGCAAGTGGTAAATATTATAAATAATGGTTTCTTTATGACACATCTTGAGAATATATCTATGAGCTTTGTGAACCTTGTACATTTAAGTATGCATGCAAGGTCTTGCAAAGGTGTTTTTGCAATAAATATAAATGGAATAACATATAAATAAAGACATGTGTGCACATTTCAGATCCATATCAGTAATTAGTTCATACTTTAGCAAATTTTACTGAAGGGGGAAGCATATTTAAGGAGCTTCAAAATCCTTCAATAGAGTTTTTTCTCTGGCATTGTACTTAGTGTGGACTAGTAATGGAGTAGTTATAATAGCAGATGTCTGGTCTGCATTAGTTGGGACGAAAAAGAGGCCTTATAAGTTTACGCTATGTACGCAAACTAATAAGTTAGGCTTAAACCACCTATAATAAGTGCAAAAGGGTACATTTTAAACATAAATAAATGGACTCTGTGTAAGGTACTCGACCTCCCAAAATGGTGGCAGTGAATGTAATTAAAATTGCTATAAAACTTACCAGTAGACCGAAGCAGTCCATAATCATGTCTGAATAAACCTCTTTTTGACCAAAACTTTCGTATTCCAGATTCAAAACACGGCATTTTTTCATGTTACCACAACATCTACATAATCCAGGGTCGAAAATGGGCCCTTTCCCCTTAGCAGCAGTCATTTTGGAGGGTAAAAATAACTTGTTATTATCGTAATGATAATTCTGCCGAGATCACATTTTTGCTTGCCTTTTCAGTAATATTTGTTGTTTTGAAAACCAAGTACGATTTCAAGACAAACAAATCGACAATTTATTTTGTGACAGAATTGACTTAAGAACATTTGGGTTGCCTTATCCATTTTATGGATTGTATAGTAGGTTTATTTTTTGTCTCAGCATAGTATATGTATCTGCCGCGTAGCTAATGAAGGTTGAATACCCTTTTTTATTATTATTTTTTTACTCCTAAAGCTTTTTTGCTTAATAAGTAACATAATAATTTCGTTAATATAAAGTAATTAATCCAATGTTGAAAAAACAGAACGGACTTATATTATTTATGTGAAAGAATCCATCCTGCACTATTCTAAAATCAGTAACAGTACCTAATGTCATTGTCACTAGCAAACGGATTGTTACTAAATAATTGAATAGGGATATTATTCGTGTTGTTTTTAAACATATAAGTGTCATACTTTTGTTTATTTAGTTCAATAAAAATATTTTAGATCGTTTACTATATTATATTTTAAATCGTAGGTTGTAAAAATAATCTATGAACTGACACATCGATCCCCTAGTTCATAATCATACTATTTGCATACGTATTTTTTTCCTGTCAATATATTCAAAATGTTGTCATCTTATTCCCAAAAGTCGCCGGATAACGCCAATAGGCTTGCCCTCCATTAGTACATGGGACTATATTATAATTGGCAAAATTTGGGGGCTAATTACGAGTTTGGCTACCCGTTTGAAGATACTGGCACGAGTGTATGTATGTATGTTATTTAAAAAAAATGTATTATGTAAATAATTACATTCTTTTAAATTATAAAATTAATATCTAAACTTAAAAAGGGTTTCGAAAAACAGAGGTCACTAGGGGGTGCAAAATTTCAATAGCCTTCTGGCGGCAAATGCGTGAATCCGCCACTGCCTGGATGAAAGGCGTGAGTGTATGTGTATGATAACTGGATTCTTTATGGCTCTCTACATAAGTCGTCAGTTCTCTCCATACTCAATAATATATCTTAATAAAAAAAACACAAAATGGGAATTTAGTTACATTTATTATATTCTACATAATTAATTAAGTACAAATACCTACAAATTTACATTTTACAATGAATTTAATATCGTGCAATTATTTTGTACTACGTGATGTAGGTACGCGAGTATTCTTCGAGATTTTCTGGTAAAATATCCATTTGTTTATAGGCTACGCGATGCTTAGGTGGAAAGGCGGAATCATCTCATTTTTTAATAAACCCACAAAACACGTGCGCGTTTAAATAATAACATCCATTCCATCCATTAATAAAAAATTACGAAATTTACACTTCATTTGACTAAAACCCATCAATAATTATACAACACATTTTTATTGCCAAATATTTAAATTACGAATTAAATATAATCAGTCGCAGATCAAATGCTCACTGGAAATAATTAAGAGACTAATAGCAATACGAACTTGCCTTATACGCCCACTCGTGGTCTTGATTTCATATTTCTTACTGACATTATATTATTGATGCTGCTACATTAGATAATGAGACCCTACACCAAATAAAACATATTTTAAACCACTCAATTAGCCAACCAACCAATTAATTTATTCGATAAAACAATACGTACAACCACAGCTTAGCAAAAATTACAGCTATTTTAAGTATTTTCCTAGAGAACAAAGCTCTGTACATTGCGACCGAAAGCAGTTTTATAGAGAGCGAGGTAGTCTCAATTCTTAAATGGACATGTTTTTCCAAATGTGCTGATTTGATTTAAAAACATAATATTCTAAAATTTACTTGAACAAGAACAAATATACGAGTATTAAGCGAACGTTAGTGGGATGGCAGCAAGTGGACGATCGCGAAGAATATGTGGTTCAAATTGGTGATATTCTGATGAAAGGCAGGTCAGAAGTACCCGAAACTTGCCTGAAATCGTCGTATTGGTATATAAAGTTTAGTAATAGAAGAGAAAGCTCATGAGGAATATAAGCGAGTGGCGGGCGGAAGTTTATAAAAGAGAATAATGATTATATGTTGATGCAAATTACACAACGGAATCATCTTACAACAGATTATTATTATAAATGCTAAAGTTTTGATGGATGTTCACTCCATCACGCCAGAACAACTAAACGGATTTGTATGATATTTTGAAAAGAGATAGATTATAGCATGGAATACTTGTAATTCGCGAAAACTGAACGATTTAAAATTAATACGCGAACGAGCTATTTTTTTTAAAGAATAGAATGAATAGATATGCAGGGTAAATATATAAGTCAGCTTTACGGATTGGCGGGAAAATGATCAGAAACCATTTTATCTGCAAACAACTTCATACATTTATTCAATGCCGTAACATCAATTAATTTTTAAAAAATTCACACATTCCTAGTCAAATCAGCGACTTCAATTATTAAAACCTCTTATATCAAAGCGATACAAGTATTATAATATTACCTTATTCAGGATACCCCTCCTCTATATCTAAACTTTGATGTTGCCGCTTCATATGATTTTTTAAATTAATATTTTGAGTGAAAGTAGCGTTGCACATAACACACCTAAATTTTTTCTCATTAGTATGTGATTGCATATGTACTTTGAGCCCCCTTAATCTAGGATAGGACTTCCCACAATATTCACATCGAAAATTTCTTTCTCCTGTATGTGTTGCCATATGTTCCTTTAATCGCGATGGAAGGTAGAATCTTTTATCGCACAGGTCACACTGGTGTTTCAGTATTTTTAAATGGTAACGACGGTTATGTTCTCGAAGGGACTTTCGGCTGTCGTAAGCCCTATCACAGTGCTCGCAAGGAAACATTCTTTTATCACCATGAACATCAATCATATGCCTGTACCGTAGTGAGTAAGAAAATAAAACCTCGTCGCATTTATAACAAGGATACGCTGGTTCTTTCTTATGCATTTTAGTTTCGTGTAAGTATCTACTATGCTTAGATTTAAATGTTTTTCCACAATCTTTACAGGAAAATGATTCTTCAATTTTTTGGTGAGACTTCTGGTGCAAAATTAACATTCTTTCTTCGAAGTAATGAGCACCGCATATATCACATATGCACGAACCGAAATGCTCCGCCATATGCTTTTTTAAAGCATGAAAGAAACTAAACGTACATCCGCATTCGGTACACGTCAAATTATTGACAGTTAACCGGAACTTTAAAAAATCCATGTTAGTTTGGTAGAATTTTTTATCGTGAGAGTTAGTGAGATGACTTTTTAATAAATCCATATCATCAATTTTGGTTAGGCAAAGGCGACAGTCGATTCGGACAATGTCAACTAAGAGTAATTTTCTTTCGGCTATGTTGTCTTTAAATGTTGTCGGGTCATGTGTGGACGTGTGTTCTCGGAGTTGATTCGGATCGGTATATATTTCTTTGCAGTAAATACAATAGTAGTCACTATAAGAAGTGTAAAAAGGACATACGAAAGAGTTTTCAACTATTGTGATTGTATTAGCAAAGGATTTGTATTCAGCTTCTACGTCTGGCTTTTTGGCGGTATGCTGGAAGTGTATTTGGATTTCTGCAACAAAAATTGTATTTATAGGATAGAAAAGCTTGATCACAAACCATAATGTATCACACTAGTTAAAACTACCTACCATTAAAATTATAAAAAAAAACAAAACGAGACAATTATTATTTTAAAGTTTTACATTCTATATAATTCTCCCAACTCACATGTCTAAAACCATCATCAGCCAGCAGACAACCATAATATATACAAATACATTAATAAATACCATTATATACCATATATATATAAATAAAAATTAAAAATTAAAATAACGAACTAACCGGTATTCTCTGACTTCATGATATTTCTTCTCTTAACGCTTTCTTTCTTTACCACCCCATCACGAACGAGGGATGATTTTCGGCTAGCGGTCTTCTTCACCAAACTTTTCTTCTGCTTCGGTGATTTCTTCAATTTTGGTTTTGGTTCTTTCTTTATCATATCTACATCTGAAACTGATTTTTATTTTTAAGTATAAATTAGATTTACGAAGCGTGCACATTAGACATTATTTATAAATTGTAATAACTTGAAATTTATTGAATACCCTCTACTAGAAAATCCCTGCAACAATTAGCAAAAGGCTCATGATCTCAAAAAGGCTAAGCAGATTCTCTTGAAACAGAGCTAATAACACACGCGGTTACGTCAACTTAAAAAAAAAAACAATGGCCTTTGGGAGCTAAGATGCAGAAGATAATATACAGACATACTTATACAGAGATACATAATGTAACACGATTGGGATATACGACAGCGATAATAGGGAATATGCATGTATTAAAAAAAATATAAAATATAGAAAAAAGTTTAATATGAGGGTACTTTAACAATCTGAACGTTTAGTGCACTTTTTATGACGACACAATCTATTACATGCTGACCCTCCGAGACAAACACCTTAACACTTGGTGACATTGACTTTATTGTTGCGTTGCTTCTCAAACTATATGGCATACCTATTTTAGAAAAAAACTATTTCTTCCTTAGAAAGAAGTTTACATCAAACTAATAACCGAGGCTAGGTCGTGACAAACATACATATATAAATTAGTATAAAAATACACATATTCTGCTTTTAATTAATTGAAAGAATCCTCTTAATGACTCGACGCATGTCTGAGACGCCAAGGTCATACCTAAACCACTTACCATTATCTAAATGGTCAGGATAATCGCCTATTTCACGGTCATCCATAGCGTCTTCTAATTGTATACCTGTGACCTCATTGCCAGGTTCTTGTTGAGGCGGCAGCTCCTCGAGTTCCACTTTCACTATAGCCTCAGTTTTCAAAGCACTTGTGTCATCTGTAATGGGAAATGGAAATTTTAAATAAATAATGTGTAGAAATGCATTATTTCAGTGAGGATGTGATAAATTTTGACAGTGGATGTACATGCATAAGTGTACTAACATTTCAGGTCAGCAAAAACAAACTGTTTTTATTGTTATATATGTATGTGAATAACCTAATATTAAATATATGTGGGTCATATATATGTTTTTTTTATACTATCGGTTAATAGACGAACGGACGGGTCACCTGATGGTAAGTGACAACCTCTGTCCATAGACCTTTGAGGGTCACGAGGGATGAGGGGAAGGGAAAGAAGAGAGGGGAGATGAGGTTATGAGCAAAGGGCAGGGGAAACAAAGGTGAGGAAAAAGATGAGGGGGAGTTGGACCTCCGGAAACAACAACAACGTTGTTCCACAACTGGCTTTCTGTGAGGCTGTGGTACGGTCCGTTCGTGCCTAAGCATGGCTCTACCACTGTTAATATTAAGTTGCACTGCATTAATTAGGATAAGTTTCTAACTGGTTGTTATCCCTAAAATTAATTAATAAAATGTCCCAGGAAAATGGAACACTTATTTAAAAACTAAAAGCATACATCTCTAGAATGCAGTTGCACAGTTCATGGAGGCTTCCTTCTGAGGGTATCCCGGGTCCCCTGCAATAGACGCACTCGTAACGGAACACCGTGTGGTTTTAGTCGGTTCGAGTCCGACAGCTCCGGTGGGGGATGACCCGTGGGGTTCGTGCCGTTACAAAAAAAGCCGGAACCGGAATGTGACAGAATGGTGGGCGAGAAGACGAGACGCACTATATAAGTTTTACAGATGTTCGTCTCTTGAATTCGTATCGAGATACGAATAAACCGCGGTTATTGATATTTAGTGAATTTGATAGTTTTATAGCTGTTGTCATGTGTTTGGTTCCTTTTCCGAATATAATTTATTCCATTTACGTAATAAGAGGCAAGTATATTGCCGACATCAGGGTACTTTTGGGAACTGGATGGGAAAACTTGTACACTATTGTCAGGAAAGGGAGGATAGAAAGGGAAGGAAAGGGATATTGCTTATACAGAGGGGGGAATGCCGGGAATTTCAAGGCCTATAACTACCGAATCAATAACTCCATTTTAGAATAAACTTGACTTCTCACCTTCATGAATGTGTAAAGTAGCACTGAGTAGCCTCTCCTCACATTGCAAAACCTGGAGTCTGAAGGCTCTCGCATCTCGCAGACGGACTACACACGTCGCACAAATAAGTCGTTCTGACTCTTCACCATCTAAATGGGAGAGCTGAATGCAGGGAATTATTTAATTAGTAAAAAAGAATTAGTACATATCCACATACGAATATATCCCCGAAAGGATAGGCAGTGGCGTCTCACTTTTTGCCAACAACCTCCAGCTACTAAGTATCAAACGTCCAACAGTGGACTGCAATAAGCTGAATAATGATAATAAAATTTAGGCCTGTTTGTCTAGTGATTAGTGACCCAGACTGATGAACTTGAGGTCATGGGTTGATCATGATGTGGTGGTGTGCATGTGGTTGAGGTGTGCTCCACAAATAGTTGTCTCGAATCTGGGTGTTCTTTGTGTCCGTTGATTGAATGTTTTTGTAAAACTCCCAATGACACAGGAATAATTCCAGATGCGGGAGTTGGTTTAAAAAAAAAAACAGTTTAAAAATCATGTTTAAGTTTTTTTTAATATGTATTTTGTACACAAGCAATGGACACTCTATAAGCCTTGTAACTGTGTACTATAGCATCCACAGCAGTTTTACATCATGGTTGTGATTTATACATAGATAAACTCATGTTGGTACTTTTAATTCCAGGAACGCAGAGCAGTTTTTCTTCTTGTGTCATGTGTCAGAGATACTTCACAAGCTTTCTCTAGTGTCATTACATCTTTCATACAAGGCCATTGAATTCTGATATCCAACTAATATTCACTTAACATAATATAATTTTCTTCATCTCTTCTATATGCTTCTATGAATATGGTGTACTTAAGGAACTATAACATTATGCCAATTTGTATTTATTACCTTATAAATTAATAATGTGAACTTCTTATGTGAGACTACTTCAGGCAATTGTCACACAAAAAAATAATTAAGTATTAAAGGACAGTATATACATATATATGATAATGGCATGTCCTAATAGGGAGCAAGACTATTACTGAAAACTGTGAATGGAGAATTGAAAAGATAACAACAAAGGAACGAAATGTACAGAAGGGATATTGATAGTTACACCATAAATAGTAGTTGCGATATAAAGTCTATTGAAGGTTTAGCAACTTTAATCAAAATTTAAAGAACCTTAGCAAATAAATAGTCAAAGTAATGAAACACATACAATAATAAAGAAAAACTCACCACTAAACCAAAGTTGTCTACAAACATTTCCGAATACACTTCTTTCGTTCCCAAATAATCATATTCTACGGTCAAAATGCGGCACTTTTTAATTGCGCCGCAGCATCTACACAGGCCAGGGTCCACTATAGGACCCTTGCGAGTGATCACACTCATAGCAATAGCTAATAAATCAAAATATTTACTCTTTCACAGCAGTTGCAGCTTATTTTGACACCCATTTGTCAGATAATATTGATCGATGTTTGTCATTTGATTTTGACAGGCCATTTTGTGTGATGGTACAAAACGCATTCTTTTATAAAGTATGTCCGTTCAATGGTTAACATTTTAAAAGATGGCGTGCTCAAATGTAACTTTATTTTCAAAACCTACTTTACACTTCACAAATTAGTGAATACCTAATAAGAAAATAGCGTAGTTAGCCGAAACTTGGGACTAAAGTTCTAGGTTACCAGAATATCCAAAAAGCATTTCACTATTCAAAGCTGTTGCCGTGTGGTTCTCGGTGGAGTACTCCATCTCTTACGACTCCCATTGGTAAAAATCGACTGGGAGTCGTAAGAGGTGACTAAGGGATCAAACTGTTACTTATCATCAGAAAGTATAAATACAGTCATAAAGTGCCTGATTGACAGGAATTAGCTTACTCCTTAGCTAAAATTTGATCTCACTAATGTAATAGGGGCTATTACGTTAATGAGATCAAATTCTTATTGGAAAAATATGGGTATTATATACACCTCTGTTTATCCCTCTGTATCCCACAGCCGAGCATAGTATGTAGTATGTATTCAAAACTGGAATAACATTTTTGAAAACTATTTTTACATGGCATACACTTAAAACAGACTAATGAATTGAACTCATACTGTTTCTATAGAACATTGCCAAAATGTATTTTGATTGCTTACTTTAGTTTTGTCTTACTTATACTTATTATTTACTTAAATACTGAAATTGTTTTTAAAACATATTCAAAGCATTTTAGGATATTACTTTTATAAATTTGTGATATAATCTGATTGGAGTAAATTGCGTAGTCTGTCTCCAATCAAATTTATACTAATTTAATGCTCCATACTTATTACCTCATACAAGGAATGTTTTATTTTTAAATGATTTACACCTACCTAAAGGAAAAAGTATTTCACATTAAGTTTGATAGCTTTACTTATTCACTATTAGCTATTTACTACATTAAAATCCTTATCACAAAGCTTCTTCTTCTCTCTAATTTAGAATAGGAAACTGGTCTTCATCTTAACTCCTTATGTATAGTACACCATTAATAAGAATATATAGGTAGATGTTTCAATATAAATGAAAAATCGATTATTAGAACTTTAACTAGTGCGCATGCTCCTAAGTTCCCCAAGTTGCGTGAAGTTTCCCAACACTAGCAAATCACCGCCGCGTTCCATGGCGTCGATTGGCGTTTGTAATAAGAAAATAAATAGTTTTATTATAAGTTCGCCTATTAATCTATGTTAATAATTACTTAGTATTATGATAGCTATATTTTCTGTGAAAATATTATAGTTTTAAAGTGATAATGAATGCGAAAAGTACAGAATGGCGACCCGGCCCAACTGTTTGTCGTTGTTGTTTGACCGAGGGATGTTACAAGGATATTTCAACAGAATATTTTTGGATGGGAAAGCGCGAAGTATACGCTGAAATGCTTTCAGATACCTTCAATGTTACGGTAAGGAATATATTTAAGTATTTATTGTTGAAATCTGATAATGACGCCACGGCAGCCATTTTCTCGCTGCAGAACAAGCTAGTTTTGGTATAATCCGACTACGATGAAAAGGCACGATTTTCTTTTTCGCTATTCCTTGATGTATATTCTTTGTTTTGGTTGGGTATAAACAAAATCAATAGGGCTTTGGATTTTAGTTTATATTAAAACTTACTAGTTTGTAGCTCAAATGTATGGTTTTAATGGGCGAAACTAAAACATTTTTTAATTTACTTGCACATCATTACAGGTCTATTAGTGACTACCTAGCTTTTCCTTAATGGAAAGCTTTTTGTTAATATCTAACTAGTGATGGTAATTAAGGATATTGAATTCATATTCTCACTAGCTTTCGCGCGCGTCTACACACCTAAGAACTAGTTTTCTTTAGGTAACTTTTCTTTTCATATCCATGATACTCAATGAGTATTATGGATTAAATATACCTACTTACTATTCTATTATGTACAATTTTTTATGTATCTATAAACAAAGTTATTACTTATTTAAATTTATTCATACTTTTTTAAGAAATATGTATGAAAGTCCTGTTGAGAAGACTAAGGCATATTGTTTACTAGAATGTAGATTTTCCAAGTTGCAATGATACATTTTCAATAAAATTGTATCTATTAAGCCATGAGTTAAAGCATTTGTTGTTAAAGGTATAAAATCTGTGGGATCCCTTTAAATTAAACTTTCTCCATCACTTGACTTACATTTATATTTGCATTATTTTTTATATATTCAACATTACTATAAAACACTTCTCTGAGAAAAACTTTTACATTACAAACTACAACATCTTAATTTGATGATCTTCAATATAATACTCCAAATTACAACATCTTAATTCAATGATCTTCAATACAATACTGTTTTTGGCAAATCAATCGATCTGACATAACTCTTTTCACCATTGCAAAACTTACTTACTTCTAAGCTGCCAGCAATGCAAAGGAGGCTCAATTACATAAAACCTATAAAATACTCCACCAACATTTGTCAGACAAAAATGTCCATTTCCTTCACACAGTAAGACTTACATAGAGGAGACTAACACGATGTAAATATTTTTTTAGTCCTAAATCTATACAAATATAATGGTGCTTCAGGTTTTATTTTATTTTATTTGATTATTGAGAAATAGTATACAGCATATATATTTAAAAACCTTTATTAAAAGGTTAGCATCCTTATTAGCATAAGTAAATCTAAATTGAAATCAATAAATACACAATTACTTACAATAACTTAAGCTGATTACCTACTAAAATAATAATAATAGGAAAACATAAACTTAGCTATAAGTACCTTAACATTGGAATAAAAATAAAAATTGTAAACAATAGATTTCATACAAAATAATTATAAATTATAATATAAGTAAAAGTTACTCATAAAATGCATCTACAACATCACTATTGCATAGTGATCATGCTGGTAGTCAGTGTTTCTACATTTGTCTTGCTACTGGTTGGATTATAACTTTGTACATGTAACTCGTACCACTTGCGGAATAATAAGTATATCATATATATGTTAGGGCTCACCGGACAATTCAGAATTATCTATGTGATATTTCTAAGTTAAGTTTATGTTTGTAGAACTGCAGTATACCTTCAGGTCAAACCGTGAGGAGCTGCTAGTTTTAATGATTCTCTTTCACAGACAAATTATGAGGTGTGATTTAAAAAATAGAATACCTTTCATAAAAACTTTCTAAAAATTGTTGGCTTGTTTCACCAAATCAGTACAATATATACTGAAAGAAAACCTTGTCAATATTCCAAGCTAATTTTCATAAATCCTTCAAAAGGAGGTTCAATATTATTGTTGCATTTGAAAAGAGTATTTCTTTATGGGCTCAAGGCATAGGCTATAAATGTATATAGGAGCTAGACAGGCAGCTCTGCATTTTTAGGGCTCCCTACCCAAAAGGTAAAATGTGATTTTCTTTGCTCCTTTTTGCTGATATAGATAAAGACAACAGGTAAATGCTTGAAATATTCACAGAATATTTAGTTATAAATTTACTTTGTAAATAAATAATTTAATGAAAATAAAACAAATATTTAAGGGGGGCTCCAATACAACAAACGTGATTGTTTGCCATTTTTGTAGATAATAGAAGGGAACCCTTTGTGCGCGAGTCCAACTAGCACTTGTCCGGGTTTTTATTGACAATACAACATGCCACCTGATGGACAGATTTGCAAAATGAATATAATATGCATAGCTACACATCATATACATTATAGTATAATACTCACTCATTTAAATCCAGTGTATATTTTGTTTATTGTTTTGCTGTATGGAACTTGATTTTATGCTTGGCTGCAAATGTATGTTTATTACTATCTCTGGTTTCTGTATTTAAGTAAAGGTTTACATAAGATAAGTATTTGGAAAATTTGTTATTGACAATTGGAATGCAAATGTGGCTTATATTTCAATGAAATGGAATTATTAATTTGTACAAAGGGAAACCAAAAATAATTTATTTTCTTTTTGACATTGTTTTCAGCAATGCTCTTATGCAGTCATTTGCTATACAATTGCTGCCAATCTAAAATTATTAATTCAACTGTTCAGAAATGGTATCTTTAATAAATTTACTATGGATTTCGGGAACAATTTTATTTCATTTTGTGTATTTATTTAAAAGAATTTTGTGTTTACTATGTCAACCCAAATACTATTCTGGCTAGTCAAAGGTATTGTAATGCAACTTAATATAAATAAAAATGCATTTTATATAAATAAAAATGAATTTTTAAATTTTTGCTAAGTACACAACTTTATCATAATAGAGCTATGATTACACAGCCTCACAGAAAACCAGTTGTGAAGCTAAAGTGAATGCTGGTGTTGCATTTCACCTAAATTAGTGAGGTTTCTGGAGTCCCAATTCCTTCTCCCTCTTTCCCCTTCCAAATTCCCCCTCTTTCCCCTCTGCTCATCCACAATCCATTTCCTTCTTTTACCCTCCCCACATTCCCCCATCTCTCATCACCCTCAAAGGCGGGCAGCGCACTTACGTCTCTTGAGTTGCAGGTGTCCATGGATGGCAGTAGTCACTTATCATCTGTCCCTCCCTCTATATAATACATATAAAAAAAAAAACTTGGCAAAAGGTGGACCAGACTTTCTTTTAAAAAAATTTTTAGAATTATTGTGAAGTAAATTGTTTTTATAAGTTTTTTTGGTTTGCCGAAGTTAATAATTGTTGTTTGTTAATTATTGATTTCGACATACAATCTCTGTCGGGTTTGCTAGTCTAATATTTATGTATATTCTAGCCTCACAACAACTGGTTATTCTTTAATTTGTATACATATTTGAATTTGACATCAAAATAAATTATATGTCATATTGCCTGTAATTTTACTTTTTTATATTATGTTAGAGTATTAAAAACTTGCTTGTTTTACAGTGACAGGACTAAATGAATTAGATTTGTGCCTGTCTCTTAATTTACTTGTTGAATAGAGGTGGATCTGAATTTTTACCACTAATCTGTATATGTACATTTTTGCGGAAAGCGGACGAGCAGGTGCTAGGGCGCACATTGGGGTCGCTCATTAACAATCATTAACACTACTAATTATCATAATCCAAATTTTTACAAAGGTGTTTATTCCTTGCTATTCTGAAATTAGGACCTGAATTGTGTCAGTATGTTTTTTTTTTATGCGATAGGGGGCAAACGAGCAGACGGGTCACCTGATGGTAAGTGACTACCGCCGCCCATGGACACCCGCAACTCAAGAGTCACAAGTGCGTTGCCGGCCTTTTAGGTAGAGGTACGCTCTCTTCTTGAAGGTTTGAAGGTCGTATCGGTTCGGAAATACGGCAGGCGACAATTTGTTCCATAAGCTGGTTGTACGAGGCAAAAAGCTTCTGGAGAAGCGCACAGTGGTGGAGTGCCAATCATCCAGGTGATGGGGATGGATATTTTGTCGCGTAGGACGATGGCGGAAACCAGCAGCCGGTATAAGTCCGAACAATTCCTCTGAACACTCCCCATGATACAAGCGATAGAGGATGCAGAGTGAAGCTACATCTCTACGCAACGCCAAGGTGTCAAGTCGATCAGAAATATCTTGGCAGTCGATGATGCGAGTCGCTCTCCGTTGAATGCGGTCAAGAGGCAGAAGTTGGTACTGGGGTGCACCTGCATAGAGATGAGAACAGTATTCCATGTGCGGCCGAACCTGCGCCTTATAAAGTTGCAGGCGGTGGGCCGGAGTAAAATACTGTCTCGATCTGTTTAGCACACCAAGCTTCTTCGAGGCTAATATGGCCTTACTCTCTAAGTGACCGCGAAACTGGACTTCGCTTGATATATCGACGCCAAGGATTCCGATACTGGCTGATGCAGTTAGGGAAGTGCTCTCAAATTGAGGTGATACGACCAATGGCATCTTTTTAGCGGTGAACGCGCAAACCTGTGTCTTCGTGGGGTTAAATTGGACTAGGTTAAGTCGACCCCAATCTGAAACTTTTAATAAAGAAGTTTCGATTTCAGACACAAGTTTGGATCGGCTTTCGATGACGTTTACCCGAGAAATGTTAGCGCGGCCGGTGTAAAGGGCATCACTCGTGCTATCGTCTGCATAGCAATGGATGCTGCTAATCTGCAGCATGTCGTTGATATGCAGAAGAAACAGCGTATATTAAATTAGTTAGTAGTCTTGTTAGGTGGAAATTTATCCAAACCATTTCAGTGATAATGGTTGCATGTAAAACAGTTGAGTATTATTAACAAGAGTAAGCTTGTTTGTTTTTTTTTTTGTATTTAATAAATCAATATATGTAGCCTTTATTTCTGATATTTTAATAGCTTTTTTTTTTTTCAATTTTGGAGCTTAGCAGGTCTGAAATACAGTTAATCTGATAGGGTTTTAAGTCTACCAGATTGCATATTATTAAGTAAGTAACTAATAAACCCGCCATCTTTGTACTGAAATTTATTAATTTTTTTAAGTATACAAGATCAAATTATTTCTGAAAAATATAAGCACTGTCTTTGTCTAGCACCTGTCGCCAACGCGCTGGCAGAGACATAATGCCTTCCTTCTAGAAGTTTTTAGGCTTTTTATCAAAAAAGGTGGTAAGGTCACTTTTAAGCTGGTCTTCATTTTTATATTTTTTATCTGCTAAGTAGTGGGCTAAAGTTCGAAATAGATGATAATCTGTGGGCATAATGTCTGCAGAGTACGGTGGGTGAGGAAGGACAGCCCAGCCAAACGAAAGTAATTTTTTACGAGTCGCTTTTGCTACACGTGGTCGTGCAAAAAGTATACTTTATTTTGAATTTTCGGTAATCTCGCTGCTACTTTATCCAGTTGGTCACAATAAATATTTGTCGTGATTGTAGTGTTAGATGGTAACAGCTCCCAGTATATAATTCCGTTTATTCCCCACCACACACTTAAAATAACTTTTTTTTTCGTGTCAGATTTTGGCGTCGGTACTCCTGTTTCTCCAGATCCAAGCCACTGGCGCTTATGCGAAAAATTGTGTACATAACCCACTTTTCATCCCCCTTAATTACATCCCTCAGCCACTCATTGGTACGATGATAACTAAGTAGTTTCATGCACACGAGAGCTAACCTCTTCTGAAGTTGAAACGGCGTTAACTCATGTGGAAACCAAACTGAATATTTCCAAGACTTTTCTAAAGCATGGAGTTGTTTTCTACTGCAGTATGGGAACACTGAACCTGCTCTGCCAGATAACGTGAAATGAACCTGGGATCCATTTCTATGAGTATTTTTAACTCATCTACATCTATTATAGGAGGTCGTCCTGGATGAGGTTTATCAGATTATATCATAATTTTCATACTTAAATCTTCTGAACCAATGTTTGGTGGTTTCGTAAGAGAGCACGCCTTCGCCCATCGTTGCACATATATTGCGCACTGCTGCAGTCGCTTTTCGACCTAAGCGAAATTCGTGAAGTAAAAGCAGTTGAAGTTCTCTACGAGAAATATCCACAATTTACTGTAGTTTTACTATTCGAAATACAGTTGTCAAAATATGCCTGATACCTGCCCAATTTCCCAACTGTAATTTATTCCTACTTATGTAATAGCGTGGACAAGTCTATTGCTGGCATCCGGGTACTGTACTTATACGGGTTATATAGAAGAGAAATAAACTTGAGACTCCCGGTCGTGGCGGTCGCATGCACACCCCTTGTCCGAAAAGAGTATTGTTTGAAACATGTATTTATATTATCATATCATTGCCTCAGATCGCATACTCCCAATCTGGTGGACCGAACAGCAACAGCCGTCTCATATGCGAGCCTTGTATATCGCGACTCCGGGATGCAAACGACTTCAGGCGACAGGTCCTCGAGTGTGAGAAGACATTCATGCAGCATCTTGATCCTGGTTCCAGTTCTAGTGTGACGGAATTAGAAGGTAAGATATATTGAGATTAGAGTATATAAGAAGATTAGTAATCTCATTTCCTGTAGAAGACTTGTAAGTCGTTAGAAGAACACAAATAGAAAACACACTCATGCCTCAAGTGTTGTGCAAATAGGTAAAGTGGCAAATCTCAATTCATAGTTTTCTTGTTCAAAGCTCAAGTGGAGACTTTGGATGATGTGAAGTTGGAGCGAATCAAGTTGGAGAAGAGGCTCAGTGATGAAGACTTTGATGAACGCGATTTTGATGATGACGATGATGATGATGACAGTAAGTTGATGGACATATTTTTTTACCTATTGTTAGGCCACAGGCAAGAGTAGCTAGTATAAGAATGAGAGCTGTACAAATATTTTTGATATTGTATATTAAATTAGATTTACTTTCTATATTATATTAGTCACTGACCCAGCGAAGTTCGGAACTTCTCCATTTTCTTATAAATAAATCTTATTAAATGTAACAGTTATTCTGCTCTTTAGGGCAGAAAGGAATCCAATAAATCAAAGATAATACCGTCTACCCACACTTGAGTTATAAATTGTTTGACTAACCCAACTTTGTTTTATACATACATGTATAAAAAGATTTTTTTTTATATTGGGTACTATGAAACAAATAAAACAAAGGCTTACAGAACATAAATGGCATACAAATTTGAGGCAGAAAATACCAGAAGTTATTGATAGCAAATGTCATATTAAGAACTTATTAAGAATCAAATTCGAAATCAGTATCACATGCTTTCTATTTCTAGGAAGATTGTAATTTAAGATTATCCCTAACATTCCCTTTCAGTGGATGACGAGCCTCTCACAAAACTGGCAAGCAAAATCCCCAAAAAAGAAACTGTGGACTTAATGGATCTCTTAGACAACACCAAGGCAGCTGAAAAACGAAAATCTACCACTAAAGTCAAGTCTTCGCCGAGTAAAAAAAACAAAATCATCAAGAAAGAACCGGTGAAAGCTTCTGCTAGCAAAGTGGCACCTAAAACTGAGAAGAAGAAAAAAGGTAGGCATCTAATTGAGTTACTTTGAGTTAGGCAGTTGAGTTGTCAAAGATTTTTGTAGTATAAGTTGTTGGCCGCGACTTCCCTCGCATGGCAATTTTAAATCGTAAGTTATTTCAGCCTATATGTTATTCCAGGCTATAATCTATCTCTGTGCTAAATTATATTCATATTGGTTCACCCGTTTTGGCATGATTGAGTATCAAACATCCATCCAAACCATATTTATAATAGTAACTGCCAAATTTCTTTCTCCGCTGATTCGTATGCCCTATCTATCCCTCAGAACAGGACTTTTTCTCATTTCTAGATAAATGTAACATGTGAAGTGAGTAAATTAAAAGTTGTATCTTGGAGGTTAAAATACAAAATGTGTTAAAGTATCCCTTCATATTTAAAGAGAATACAACTGAGTCGGTCCCACCTTGAATATATTTGGCCTTTTAAAAGTGACCCTGCCCTGGACACAGCTTTTATTGTATGATATATTGGGACAACATTAGGTATTAACTTGGTATATGACGTTTAGCACGCCTGATTTTTCTTTTTTTTTTCTAACCCGCATTAGGATTAATTCCTAGTTAACAACTTCTAGGTTGCTTTTCCATGTTCGGCTTTTAAAGCGATTCTTTGAGAATAGTCTTAGTAGTATATTACCTTTATCTTGAGATTCTATTATACAATTATATCTCTATTTACTTCTGATACACCGCTCCCTTCATTACTCTTCTGGCATTCCTCTTTACATTTTTGGCACACCTTGGAATATCTTTGACATAGTTTTTACTATCATAAATATGCATAAGTGTATTCAAGATATTGCATATTAGAATTTGGTCCCACTAATGTAATAGAGGGCAAGCCAATTGTTCAGCTTAGGAAATAAAGACAGGAAAGGATATTTAGGAATTAAAATTAAAGTCCATGGAAGTCTAAGGATATTGTTGTGGATGGATTGGGAAGTTTAAGCAATAGCTAGAGAATTCGACATGGCAGTTGCCAGTAGCCCATTGATCTCTGCCTGCCTCTTCAATAATAAACATGTAAATAATTCTTAAAGTCTTAGACAACTCAACTACCTGACATTAAGATTGACATGTTTCATACTGAAGTTACCGTCGCAAAAGATTTTTTTTTTTTTTCAAATTAGAAATAATTAAACTATGGACATGAACAAGAATATTAGTCTCACCAATGTTACTAGTAAACATTGTGGAGCTATATTTTACCCGCTTACCCTCTTGCATGTATGTATATATGACGTTTCTTTGTCACGTCCTAGAGCCAACATGGCAAATCTAAATAATAAAAAAAAAATATTTCACCAAGTGAGTGGGGTTACCGAGGGCTAACTACTCTCCTCTCAAAAGCGGGCAGTGCACTGGTGACCCTCGAGTTGCAGGTATCCATGGACGGGGGTAGTTACCTCAGGTGGCCCGCCTGCTCGTAGAAACCTCCCCCCCCACACTCCCCCGTATACATTACTTACTACCATATACGTTGAATGCATTATAACTTCTCATCCGTGATACCGCTTACATAAAAGTTATTTTGTTAGTCCTTGGAATAACATCTTTATTTTGTGGCTGAAAGATACTAAATGGATCTCTTTCCCCTAACGTGTATGCAAAATAACGTAGTGATCGGTTCAGTAATTAGGGAGTGTACACTCATATACACACTTTCATGGACACAAAGAACACCTAGACTCAGAACAACAATTTAAGGTTTATACAAAGTGTGTTTCCGTGTTGTCAGTACCTTGCCACCGTGCAGTCAAATATTACAATTAGATTGTATAAGTTGTAGGAAATTCTAGCAACTAACATTAATAATAAATAATATTATTCTTTGATATAAGTAAAAGTGACAATTTAAATATTTTAAACCAACAATCTTAAAATTCAAGTAAGAAACATGTCAATTACCAATATAATTAATAATGCATGATTAGTTTTATATATTATTATTAAGTAACATATGGATATTTCTCACGTATGTAGTTCACTTCTCTTTATATGGACGGTGAATTGATCATGGCAAAATTATATCCCACTAAAAACACAATAAAAAATAAACTAATATTACTGAAGGAGTAAATGATATCTCGTAGAAGGCCTCTTCTTGGCTCGGCGTTAAAACTGATAATTCCAACATAAACTAACGCTGGACCCTTTAATATCTAATGGCGCAATAATTTAGCTGTTGCATGCTATGACATTATAGTCAAGTGGGTTACCTTCTGGCCCTAAAAGTGAACAACATCAGTTTTAAGTAAAACATATTTTTTTAACATTATTTTTATCTAAAAATGTTTATAGATAAATTTTGCCTTTTTGTTATTCAATTTTATTAGTGTCAAACCAAACATGAAACATTTACAGCTGCAAGAAAACACATTGGTATTTCACACCAATTTGAGATTTCTGAATGTAATTAACAAGTGTTGCTCAGTACTACTAATTAATTAACTACTAATTTCTTTCATCTAAGTATATTATGTTACATATGACAAAACTTTTATGACAGTGCCATCTATTATCTTAACCGGGTACTAAATAGATGCCATTTTGTTTAATTATCTGTCCATATATGGGAAGCGAACTTATCAGAGCTATTATAATGTTGAATATTGTTTGTGTGTGTGTGTGGTGTTTTTGTTTGTGTATTTCTTTAGGTTTTTAGGTATTATGAGGTCTAGAAGATGTCTGCGACTACGTTATATAATATAAATTACTTTCTATTTAACTTACTGCTAATTAATTAACACATTGTTGGTGTGCAAATACTGTGTATACATGTTCATGTAATATGAGAGAGACAGAAAAATACATTTATTTTGACAGAAAGCAAGACACGATACATATTGCAGTATCAATATTCGATTCGATAAATACACACAATTTATTCTAAATGCATAAAAAATAATACTATAATATAATATTATTAATTAATTATATAAACTAAAAACCTAGTTCTATTTGTACATCATTTAAGAAAGAATAATAATGAAAGTCTTAGATTGATTCGTCTATACAGTAACAACCTGACTCATGCAATGTGCGTCGCTGTCAAAAAAGATGTCTCTTAGCCTGAATCTGTATCACAATGAGTGCTGCTTTTTAGTAACACCTTGATAATAAGCTAACCAAACCATATCAAACTCAAGTTCCATTCCATAGGTCATGCTTATCAGGCAATTATTTGTCTTAGGCTTAAATCGAATTTCTACAACTGCTGGCTGGTGTGTGGACCGCTAACTAGTAGTAAAAATAAAATCATGAGACTTCTTGAAACAAAAATAATCTTGAGTAGTATTTAAAACTACTTTTGTGTGTGTTGTCACGTGTACTAAATATACATAAAAAAATGAAAATACTAGTTTTTCATTTACATAATTAAAATTGCAAATTAGTACACAATTTTTAATTTACAAAAAGTTTTACTTGATAAGTTTTTTAATGTATTTAACCGACTGGTAAGAAGAAGGGCCCCTTTTCGAATGTATGTATGTAAAATTTATTGAAGGCCCAGGTTGTCTAGTGGACTGTTCCTATAGCTGAAACTACGATGATGTGTAAATGTATGTATGTTTCTTTGACACACCTTGAGCCTTAACTGCTTGACCTTAACTGCTCGTCTTTGTAGTGGGAATGACAAAGGGTTAAGAAGAAAAAAAGAAGATAGTTAGTGACGGTTTTAATATATTTTTCAATTATTTTACTTCTTAACTACGGAGTGCAGGTAAGTGATACGTACTTGTATTGCGCTAAGAACATTGAAAAGTATATTATGTATTTATTTTAATATATTTTCAATGTTCCTGCTGTATCCTGTTTGGCTATGTTGTGAATAATCAGGCTCTGAATAATGAGAATATTAATTTTAATATTACGAACTTTTGATTGATATTTTTTGTAAGAGTAATCGAGACATATCCATATGTTAAAGTTTCTATTTGGAAACTTTAATAATTTGCGTTAAAGAATGTACTTTAGAAGTTTTATGTATCTACGAATTTTTTCATCGTATTATTTATTGTATTTTTATATTTCATGTTATATGTTTTATTATAACATGAAATACAATTGATTAACAAATTCATTCACGCAAATTCGTGCGCCCAACAAACTACAGAAATCTATTGTAATTTTTTATGTTATTTTTTTATGTAAAAATGTTGATTACAACAGGTCTTTGGTGGTATTTTTTTTGCATTTATTATTAAGGTATTATGATATAAGTATATTATTTTCATATTAGGGGACATTTGACCTTTATTTTGTATGCCCTGAAATCTCATTACAATATTTTTTTACAACTTTAATTGCGTATTCATTAGAATATTATACTCAGAAAAAGTTATCATATTTAGCAATTTCTTATTGTTAAATGAACGTACATTTAATTAGGAAAACATAATAAATTAACGTATTACATATAAACTTACCTAAGAGAATATTCTTTTTTCGTTTAGTTTTTAACCCACGCAGAGTTATACGTTTATTGCGCATACACTAAAATTTCGTTGAATTTTTTAAAATCTTGAATTTATTTCTAAAAGACTTAACTATAAAAACATCTTACGCACCTATTACTATAAGAAGACGTTACACATTTCTAGTAATTAAAATAGTACATATACAATAACATACAATTACGATTTTAGAATAATTTATTTCGTGAATGATGTTCACAGCAAATTTTATAGTTACGATTGTATTTTTAAATCCGGATTATTCGGAGCAGACCCAGGGACCCTTTGTTAAAGAATAAGACGTCACAACGCGTCGCTTTTAAGCACCACCAGTTAATATATCATGAACCGACTCGAAACTAACGTATCATTAATACTTTTTGGTGTCTCAATGGGCTTCACCTTTCTTGTTAAGTCTGCATTAAAAGCTACGGGCTGCCTGTAATTCTAAATTGTAATAAGGTTACGAAATGCTTTTTAATGATTATTAGTTGACTTATTAAAGCTACTTGACAGTGCATTCGCTTCAGTTCACCAGTGTCCAAAAACCTCAAGTCTATACTGCAAGAAAGTTTACCTACAAAAGAAATCTCTTTTCTTTTTTAGCGGAAAATTACGATGCGACGCGAGCTAACGCCATCACCATAATTAGCTGTACAACAGCTTATCCGTTCAGAGTGAACGACAAGTCTGTACTCTGCGTCTACTGCCAAGAGCTGTTCGAAGACCCGAACGTGTTCCGGCAACACATGGATGCTGAACATGATTATTTTAGCATAAAAGTAGCGTTCCATCATCTCCCCAAAAATGAGTTTATCAAAGCAGACTTGACAAATTTGAGGTGCAGGACTTGTAAAGAGCAATTCCAAAATTTGGACACAGTCTTAGAGCATGTAGCTAATGTCCACGGAAAAAAAACAGACCCTAATGGAAAATTAGGCGTGATGCCCTATTATTTACAAAAGGATGTGTTTAATTGCGCGGTTTGTGAGAAAAACTTCCCGACACTTTTCCATTTAAATCGACACACGATTTCTCATTTTCTGAGCTACGTCTGTGATGTATGCGGCAGCAGTTACGTGGCTACAACTGGTCTGCTAAAACACATGAGATCGAAACATCAAACTTATGAAGTGTCTTGCAAACGGTGCCGGAAAGTGTTCCCAACCATGGAAGATAAAGAAAAACATTCGCGGACTGAGAAATCTTGCATGCCCTACTGCTGTCCAAAATGTATGGAAAGATTTCTAGACTGGAAGTCAAGAAGGCGACACATGGAAGTCGCTCACGGTCTAACTAAAAAGACTTATAAATGTGCCGAGTGTAATATTGATTTTACAACAGAGAATTCTTATTATATACATTTTAAGCTCAATCACTCCGAAGATTGTATCGTGTGCAAATTTTGTGGAGCCAAATTTGTTTCGGAGTTTCGTTTGAAAAGACACATGTCGAAGCATGCGCATCTTTTTAATGATGAAGTATGGTGATTCTGTTCTACTTGAAGGGAACTTGAGTATAGAGGAATTAAAAAAAAAACTGAAGTAAAAAGGGGCCTCTTTGTTATAACGTTCAAGAGATTGCGCTCATTACATAAAAGACATAGTGAATTGAAGCGAATGAACTCGTTAAATTTATTCTCATATAATACGTACCGAGAACATTATATACATATAAGATAAATATAACGTTTATTAAGAATGTACATATCTATCCTAGACACAATTTTGTTCATACATACATACGCTCTGTATCACAGAAGAAGTAGGCAGGAGTGTATTTAACACTAACATTTAGGAAATTAGAATTTGGTACCACAAATGTTATAGAAAACAAGCCTATTACCGTAAACCCGTACATATATTCATGTTGTTGGTATAGTACACCTTAGACTACCCCTAATATGATGTAATAATATCGGTATAAAGGTTGTCTGTAAGAAATCACCGTGAGTGATAAGACTGCCAATTGTTATACCGTGATACATGCATGTCTACATATATTTTTTTCTATTACTTGTATGGTGTACAATAAAGAGATAAATAATAAATAAATAAATAAACCGGGCATTATATGACTGTGTATGTACTGTCTGATGGATAACTGTCCAATCCCTTAGCTCCTTGTTACTAAACCCGCTTCAAGAATTGGCGTGGCTTCTTTCTACTCCACCGAGAATCACACGGCTGTAAATGATGATAATTATGTAAATTAATGAAATATGTTGATGATATCGTAGATATTTGAACTAATGAACCCGTGTATAATTATTATCCTTAGCTTAGCTTCAAATATGTATAAATATATAGAGATAAAACTATTTATACTGACATAATGAACGTACTCTGCTGGTAACAAGTATACATTAAATTAACAATTAAAAAAATCCTTATAGAGTTTATATTTTCCAAACGTCTAAGCACACTATCGGCTGAGACACATTTCAAATAAAAAAACCTCAATCTAAATCAGTTCATCCGTTCAGGAGCTATAATGCCACAGATACAGACTACAAACTTAATACACTCCCTTTTCGGTGGCTTAAAAAAGGCAACGGGCCTTTTATGTGATACAAATATTTTTTTTTATATCAATAGCTGACTCCATCTAACTGTGTAACGTCGATCTCTTACATAGTTAGTATCAAGATCTGTTTTTAATTTAGTAGATGGGCTCTATTTTATATTTTACATCAGTTTTGTAAATAGCATAAAAACCTGCTAATATTAATATTTAATAAATGCTCCAATAATCCATATTTTTTGTTATTTCCCTTCTCCGAAGTGTTACATGGAGGTAGGTACATACCACCAAGTCTTTGTAATCATGCTGGGTGATTTTGATTGCGTTATATATATCTATCCTACAAAGACACATGGTGGTAGGGTGAATAAAAATTCATTTTCAAAGGGTGAATAAAAATCCCCCTTTGAAACTCATCATAGACGGACAGTTGCCATCGATTTTAGCTTTCTTTTAATTTTTAACACTTACTGTCAACTCTTATATTATTACTATAATAATAATAACTTGATAACTCGCACACTGTCGTCTGATCCCTAACTAAGCAGAGCTTGTACTATGGTATACAGACTGCTGATAAACATATACTCCTAAATACGTACATATAATTGATAACACAGAACAAATGTTCATGCTCATCACACAAGTCTTGGTTCTGGGTTGAAATTGAACTCACGACCTCTGGCTTTGCAGTCAGGGTCATCAACCACTAGATCAACAGTCAACGGATTTGAGAAGTCTCCATTAGGAGCCATTCTATATATTAATATACCAGTGTTACGTAATTCATTAGGAGCAAAAATGTGCTGATCACCGGATGTCACAGGAACTGGGCTTTTGCTTGTTTCATTCGGAAATAAATTTCTATCGTCATGTGTTTAGTGTAAACACAAAATATTTCAATTTTGAAATATATAGCATTTGGAATACCTATCTGAAAGCGAGTGCATCAAGTGAATATAAGTTAATAGTATTCAGAAATTCTTCATTGGAAGATTCCAACTATGCTAAGTGTCTTAAGACCAGAACGTGTAAGCGTCAGCTGCTATAATAAATGTGACAAAGGAGCATTTCTTTTTGTTCTAGAGTTCGATCCGTTGGTCGAAGCGCGACAAAACGCTAAGGTAGTATTGAGATACTCAACAGCGTATCCGTTCAGGATCCCCGCCAATGACATGGTGTGCGTATATTGCTGCGAGGCCTTCGAGGAGCCCCGGAGGTACAGAGACCACATGAAACGCGATCATAGTTCGTTCAACGTCGACACCGCATTCGCACACACCGTCAGCGCTGAGGAGTACATCAAAGTCGATTGTACGGAGCTTCAGTGCAGAATCTGTTCTACTGAACTCGACTCGGTTAACTCGATAGCAGAGCATCTACATCTAGAACATGACAAAAAGATTAACTTAGCTGCCGAAGTAGGGTTACAAGTGTTTAAACTGGGTCAGGAACGCTGGGTGTGTGCCGTCTGCTCGCTTAAATTCCCATCCTTAAGAGCTCTCAGCAGACACAACAGCTGTCATTATCATAAATACACTTGCGAAACATGTGGCAAGTCTTACATCAGCAAGGAAAACCTTAATAAGCATATACTATTTGGCCATTCGCAACAGAAAATTTGTATCAAGTGTCGGAAATCATTTCCGAATAGCGAAGCGCGACGCTTACATGTTTTGGCAACTAGACGCTGTTGGCCTTTCGCTTGCAATTTGTGTGGCGAACGGTTCGTGTCCAGAAAACTCAAATTTGCTCACAAGAGCGAAGTTCATAGCGTCGGCGTTACTAAAAAATGTCACACTTGTCCAGAATGCCAAAGAACTTTTGAGGAATGGAGACAGTATAGAGCTCATTATATCATTTCTCATACAGATATGAACTACGTATGTCCATTTTGCGGTATTAAGTTCGACAATAAGGGTGCTTTGGAGAGTCACAAAGTAATTCACACAAAAGAGAAGTTGTTCCATTGCACCGTTTGTTCGAAATCGTTTGTAAGGAAGAAGAATTTATCACAGCACATGTGGATCCACAGTGAACACAAGAGGTTTCAGTGTATACCGTGTAATAAGCAGTTTAATCAACGTGTTAGCTGGAAGACTCATATGAGGTCCTATCACCCGGAGCTGGTTGATTTTTGAGCGATGACATTTGGATTATTCGAGGCTTTTTAGTTATTCACGGTAACAATTTTATGCCTAAATAAAGTTAAGAAAAGTATTTTACATTTCATGTCATTTATTGAGTTTTGACGGCGTTGAGGCAAAATCATATTTTTAACCCAAAGGTCACGATGAATCAATAATATAAAAAATTATAATTAAACCCTAACGACTTACTTCATGACTACTCTACTACTTTTAATATTATGTTTATAGGCTATTAATTCGCATCTTTTTATTGATGATATGTTTGTATAAAATGAATGTTATAACGAACCCGCTTGTCATATCTAAACCGAATCATCAATCTATCTGTATTCCAAGTCTTACCTTATTAATTCAGCATCACGTACTAAGTAAGTTATGGACCTGCATCTACTCCAATATTAACTTTTACACTCTGCACCACTTTGAGTATAAGAGTATTATAATATTTATAGTTTTTATTTAAATAGTCACCCTACTATAGTTATAGGTAGTGAGGTTTATAGAATATCTACTTTTTTAACCATTCACAATTGACGTTTTTGAACGTGGTACTTTTTTTTTAACAAGTTTCCGACCCGATGGGGGACGTAACACAAAACACTGGCGCGGAAGGTCGATTCACCTCTTAATAAAGTTCCGTTTCGAAATTAGTCAAACTTTCCCGACATATATAGCATTCAGGAAACAATTTATTGTAACATGGCACTTTTATTACTGTAGTGAACTTTTTCTGCTTATACTTTTTCGCAGAAAATTATAAAAAAAAACTGAAAATTAATGTTTATGCCACATTGACCGCTGTCGATGGTCGATGCCGAAGTGTTGTTTCTAATAGGGATATTCTATACACTTTTAACGATGTGTTTAAGTGCAATACTGTTAATTATTAAGAAAGTCTACGTAAATTTGTTGTTTACATTTTTTTTATTATCAATATAAGAACTATTTTGTCTTCCTATATTTTTAACTGTGATCGCGAACTATATTCGCTGCAGTGTTTCAATGTTATGGTTGTCTAGACCTACACAGTGGCTAATTTCGCCAACAGTTGTTTAATAAGTGATCTATTTTATTTTTATTTAAATAAATTTTACGTCCATTACCCATAATTTTCATTTACAAGCGTACCACCTACAATTTTAAAAAAAAATCTACACATGTAAATACCCGAGTCCAGGGTCAGTAATGCGTAAGTTGCACCCCTGGTGTTCTTTGCAATCATCTAAATGGCGTTTAATCGGCCGACGGTCGCAAATTGGTCTACATAGAATAATAAAGAAAAACAATATTGCCTAACTTTTAAAATGCAACTTATTGAACCGAAGATATGAATCTACTCAGCAACTCAAAGGCAACTTAAAATCACAAACGTCACTAGAAAAAGCAGAAAGGAAGGACCATTGAATGATTGGGCGTTTCTTTTTGTTCTAGACCCAAACGACTTGAATAACGTCGCTAAACGGAACGCCGAGATTCTCGTGAAATATTCCACCGTTTACCCCTTCAAGCTGCCCGAAGAGAACATGGTGTGCGTCTATTGTGCCGACCCTTTCCAAGATCCTGTAGAATTCAGGGCCCATATGAATAAGGATCATAAAACTTTTAATCCTCGCATGGCTTTCCTCCATTGCTCAGAAGGGTACATCAAAGTTGACTGCACGGATATAAAATGTAGAATATGCTCTGAACAATGTCAGACTTTGAAAGAAATAGCTGAACACTTGCTCTCTAATCACAAAAAACCTTTAAACTTAACCGTTGAATGTGGATTGCAGCCTTTTAAACTGGAAAAAAATAAATTGTCATGTGCGATTTGTAAGGCAAAGTGTCTGTGCTTGAGGCAACTGAGCAGGCACACTCAAAGCCATTTCTGGAGATACACGTGCGAAGCTTGTGGCAAGTCGTATGCAACTAATACGACATTAAGAAGTCACATCAGATTTTCCCACATCAACAATGAGAGGATATGTAGAAAATGTAAATCCACGTTTAGTACTTTGGAGGAAAAGAGAAAGCATTTAGCTGAATCACCCAAATGTTGGTCCCATTTATGTTGTGTTTGCGGAGAGCGTTTCATGACTTACCATTTAAAACAACAGCACTTATCCGAAGTGCATGAAGTTAAAAAGAAAACTTTTATCTGTCCAGAATGTGGGGAAGTATTTATAGATAGAAAGCGTTACAGGGTGCACTTCAGAATATTTCACACTGATGATAATTACACGTGTTCGTGTTGCGGCATGAAATTTGAGACGAAACGGACTTTAGACGATCATAGGGTAACTCATACTATGGAGAAACTTTTCCCTTGTACCGTTTGTTCGAAGTCATTTCCTAGGAAAAAGAATTTAAATCAACATATGTGGATTCATAGAGAACATAAGAGGTTCGAATGTACGTTATGCAATAAAAAGTTTAATCAAAAAGTGAGTTGGAAAACTCATATGAAGTCTTATCACCCCGAATTAGTGGATTTTGATGAAGGAAAGAATAATAATATTAAGTATAAAAGACCTTGTTTGAGGCCGTTTTAATTAGGTTAATTATAATATAAACTTATAGTAAACATTATCTAATAGATAGGTATTTACTGTTACACTACAGAAATTCTCTTCTTTAATGGATTAAATATTTATTCAGCTACTTCGTGTCGTTTCCAGTAAAACTAACATTGAATTATTTGAACTTATGGTAGGCATTATGGATTTTCTTGTCAGGTGATGATACTCTATCTTGTATAAAACATTAAAAACGAAAAAAACTAGCGTAAAATGAATAGACCAATCGAAGTTATTTTATCCGTCAGGATTACCACCTATATCCATAAAATATCATATACTTTCATTTATAACTGAAAGTTTTCGTGCAACATATTTTTGGAGATCTATAATCGTGTCGTTAGATCTTAAAGAACTGCATCAAATACCCGAAGCAAAAGATAATTTACTCAAGTTACCGAAGAAGATTAAAGTTTAGCTTAGTGCTTATCAATGAAATAGTGATCGGACGTTTTTTTCTGTTCTAGAAAAAAAGCCGTTCATCGCCGCCAGACGGAATGCACGAACGGTCATACAATATACCACAGCTTACCCATTCAAGCTTCCGGACACCTCCATGGTTTGCGTGTTTTGCTGTGAACGTTACGACGATCCCTCAGAATTTAGAAATCACATGCGCGTCGATCATCAGGAGTTCAAAATGCATATCGCTTTTGCACACATTCCTGAGGGATTCATAAAAGTTGACTGTACAGAGTTGACGTGCAGAATATGTTCACAAAATCTCCTAAACGTACAAGATGCGGCCGATCATTTAATAAAAACACACAATAAAGTTATCAACCTAAACCACGACTTGGGTATGCACCCTTTTGTCATTGACAAGGACAAATATTCTTGTGCAATTTGCAATGAGAAACATTCAACTTTGTCTCTGTTGAGTAAGCATATGCATCGGCATTTTGTTCAGTATACTTGCGACGCTTGTGGGAAATCATACGCAACCAGAACCTCTTTACACTGCCATCTCAGATATAACTGCGGGACCGCACCATCAACAAAGAAGTGTCGTAAATGTAAAGGCGTATTTTATTCTCTAAAAGAGAGACAGGCACACTTAGAGGTATCGAAGAAGTGTTGTCAACACGTTTGTAACTTGTGTGGAGAGAGATTCGTAACGTGGACCGTAAAACAATCTCATATGACAGAAGTCCATAATGTGCCGGCAAAATCTTATCATTGTCCCGAATGTTCGCTAGTATTCTCGCAACGAGACAAACTCAGAGCTCATTTCAAAATTTATCATACGAATGACTATGTGGAATGTTCTTATTGTGAGAAAAGGTTCGAAAATGACCGGAGCTTGAAGAAACATGTAGTTATACACACAGGTGAAAGGCGATTTGTCTGCACTGTATGTGCTAAAGCTTTTCCAAGAAAATCTACCCTCGACCAGCATATGTGGATACACAGAGAAGTAAAGAAACACGAATGTAAAATGTGCAATAAACAGTTTAACCAGAAAGTTAGCTGGAGAACTCATATGAAATCACGACACCCTGATCATGAATGGACAGACGGATGATAGAGAATCATCATGAAGTTCGAATAGGACAAAATCGAAATTCGAAAATATATTTTTGGTTCTGAAACTGAGTTTATAAGTTAGAAACCTTGGGTTTTTAATACTTCTGTTACGTATCTATTGACGATAGATTGTAATCTGGCTAAAGTTAGTAGACGATATTGTCATGATGCATAGGAACATAGAACAAGAAGTGACCCCAATTTCTCTTTTGTTCTAGAACTAAATCCGATGCACATCGCAAAAAGGAACGCCCAGACTGTTATACAATATACTACTGCCTATCCATTTAGACTCCCGGAGAGTTCCATCGTATGCGTGTACTGCTGCCAAAGCTTTGTCGACGGTCCGCTCTTCAGGAACCACATGGATTCCGATCATAAAGACGTCAACGTCAGAGTGGCATACGCTCACTTACATGAAGGCTTTATTAAAGCAGACTGTACTCTTATCCGCTGCAGAATTTGCTCCCAAACCTTAGATATCGTAGATGAAGCGGCTAAGCACTTAAACGAAATCCATGACCAAGAAATAGACCTAGAATTCGGTATAGGAATACAACCCTTTTGGATGGAAAAAGATAAACTTTCTTGCGCAATTTGTAGATTAAACTGTTCGAATATTCGCAGTCTCAGCAGGCACATACAGGAGCATTTCTTTCAGTGCACGTGCGAACTTTGTGGTAAATCTTTTGCGACTTCCACTTCTCTCCACAAGCATATAGAGTTTGCCTGTCCCTTAGTACCAAAACAACGAAGATGTAGAAAGTGTAAAATACCATTATACTCGTCTGAAGACCAGAAAAGACACTTCGAAATATCCGTAAATTGTAGACAGCATCTTTGTTCGGTTTGCGGCGAGCGCTTTAGCAACTGGAAATTAAAAATTAGTCATATGGAAGATACTCATGGTGTGCCTAAAAAGGTATATCCTTGTCCCGAATGCGGACTTGTTTTTAAAAAACCCAATAAATTTAGAGCACATTTTAAAATAGTGCATACGGACGAGCATTTCGACTGTCCAAGTTGCGAGCGAAAATTTGACTCTAAATATGACTTAGATAGGCATATGGTTGTCCACTCGAATGAGAGGTTATTCTACTGCGACGTTTGTTCTAAGTCATTTCCTAGGAAGTATACTCTAAGACAGCATATGTGGATACACAGTGTGGTTAAACAACATGAGTGTAAGTTGTGTGATAAGCAATTTAATCAAAAAGTCAGTTGGAAGACTCACATGAAGTCGTACCATCCTGATTTGTGAGATTTTTAATCATGCTGAAAGAAAGAATGCTAGTCGTTTCAGCCGAAGCTTTAAATTATTAGCTTGAGTGTGGAGTTCAGTAGTTCAGACTACCGTTATACTAAATTTTAAATTTAAAGGTTTCACGTGCGGCATTTACATAACTACAAGTACCATTGCCATCAGCCGGGCTTAAGGCTATGTCTAATAGTCAAGCTCTAAGAGTTTACATTTATCCAGAATCTCCTTCAAAAACAAAGCCGTCGGGGTTTTTTTAGACATTTTGATTTTCTTTGCTCAAAAATCATAAGAACGGGTTCAAATAAATCAAAACATTACGAATGCTGGTAAAAAGAGTAGTCCTTTATTATTACTACGAATACTAAAGTATGAGTGTAATCCGAAATATAGAGACAGTGACGGAGTGACTATTTAGCCTTGTGTTAATGCATTAGAGTTTATGGTAATTTTAATTATTATTAACTACAATGATGACATCTCAACAAAGCAAAACAAACACTAGCACTGTTTTCAATATGGCGTCGATTTATAACCTCAACACGCTGGCCAGTATATGTACTGGTGTATATTTCGGAATACACCATCAATATCTATAAACACACATCAATAGGTTGCATGCGTACATATTATTAATGACTACATATATCACAGATCATAAAAAAAACCTTTGAATGCACGTTTTCTCAGTAAATGCATATATTATAATATGATATTGAGCTACGTTACCTCTAAGTGTTAAGGTTTTATAGAGGCAATTTAAAGGCAGGCTATTTACTACATCAGAACGCATCTGAATTAATCAATTTTGTGCTTATTAAATGATAATGTCGTTTTCTCAGTGATATACATTCTATATGCACTCTGATCACACACTGATCAAATACTTTTCTTAGTGTTTTATATTGGTTGGTTTACTAAATCCTCCTACGGAAGTTCGACATCTTAGCCGCTGCTTTTGGCGAACTTAGTATGTATTTACAGAACATATATTGCACATAGCAAAACAGATAGATAAAAGCAGCCTACATATGTATATAGCATAAATTTTAATATGTATATACATAATTATTTCTTATCAATAGTTAATGTTCAGTAAATGTTTGAATTTCAATAAGCAATTATTCCTTTTGGTCATCACTTTCAGTTTACTCAATTTTAGTAATTATAACTTTCGGAATTTTAAATTCGCAGCTTCTCACGATGATTTAAGGATTTAGGCGGATAAAAGATAGCTTTGAATAATATTAGTCCATGAAATAGTTTATTGGGTTTCAAAAACCGAGTACCAATACTCAATTAACATCAGATTTTTTTTTCCAAATAGTAATAGAGTAGATATAATAGGAGATAAAAAAATAATAGCAGATATCAGAAAATACTTTTTTTTTTGTAGGGTGACATTGTAGATGTATTTATTTAGTACCCGCAATCATTATCGCAATTGCACCTTCTTGGGAGTTTGTAAATAATAATTGGTTCTGTTGATATTAAATTAAGTATCTGAAGTTTGAGATTTTTTTCTGTTAGGTTAATTGTTATATTTTATGGTATGATATACGCTATGGATATTTTCGTTACTTGTTACATAGTATATTGTATTAAACATAGCTATAATTATAGTTTAATAAATAATAATTATTAATTTTAGACTTTAATTTCGCCCTTTTGTTATTATTTATGTTAAATACTTGTGGTACATACTTAGCTGCATAGTAAAATATTCACATAATTTAAAATTTATTACGTTCTAGACCGACTTTATCTTTCCTAGTAAGTAAAGTAAGAGCTATGATGAGGGGTGAAGGAATTTAATCCTTATATTATTTATTTTTATTTGTTACCATCGTATACACAAGCACAAAGCACATAAGCTTTCCAAATGAGTAGACCATATGTCATCCATTATCGAAACTCCTTTGCTTGAATGTTATTAACTCGAAAACTTCTCTTACATGTACTTAGCTCGACAGCTCATAAGGCTGCGGCGTGATGTCTGTTATCAATCATCAATTCATCTAAATCTTTTGTTGATACAACTCTCGGCACATACTATATAAAATTAATTATAAATGTGAATATTACATCAAAATGTCAAAAGAGTTACGTAGAGAACGTCAAGAAATGTGACCCGTGGTATTTATCTGTTCTGTAAGTGATACCTCCGCTCGCCGCCGCTCTTAAAAAAGCGAAGCTACCGACTACCGAACGCGAGTGTAATGTGCATATATTGCTGCAAAGAGTACACAGACGCGTCGTCTTTTCGCAAACTATGAATGATGAACATGATAAATTCAAAGCCAAAAATGTTTTCGCTCACTGAAACCACTGTGCTACTAAAATATAGATTGCACTGACATACATTGCATTGATGTGCATTGCACATCCTAAATTTGCTCTGTAAGTTTCTCATTCCACAATGCCCATCGTGTAACCGACAAACACAACATTTAATTTCGAGGCTCACTTTGAAGTCCATGCGTATAATTTTTTTTTTATGACAAAATCATGTGCGGCGTGTGTGATGTTAATTTTACTCGTATGAGGGAACTAAGCCAAAATATGTCAGTACATTTCCAGAACTTTGTGCAGCAAATCATACATAACTTATTCATGGTTACGACATGCCAGTTTCGGACATACAAAAGGAAGCAGAATATGCGGAAAACGCAAACAAACCTTCAAAGCCCTGTAACCGACAAACATAACATATAGTTTAATTTCGAAGCTCACTTTGGAGTCCATCCGTACTAATTTTTTCATGACATAATCAAAATATTTGTCCGTACGCCTGTAAAATTTCCAGAAAGATTTATCCTTGTTCTGTATGTGAGAAAACTTTTCTCTTTAGAGGCCAATACAGCAGACACTTCAATACTGACCATTCTGATATTAAATTCGTGTGCTCAATTTTGCCAACCAACGTTTTGGCTCCAAGAGGTATTTGGACCAACATTCGATCGTCCACACGAGTGTTCGGTATGTTTAAAAGCTTTTTCCTGAAAAACAAATCTAACTTAGCATTCATCGTGAAATTAAACGGTCCGATTGCAAAAAGTGCAACAAACAATTTAATCAGAGAGTTAGTTATAAGTCGCACATGAAAGTACATCATCCTAACATTACGGATTAAAAGTACCGGCGACATGTAGCTATATGTATATAATTAATCTGTTTTGCTTAAATACGTGTAAATTATGTCCAATACTACTGGTCTGTCAGTCTAGCGGTTAGTGGTCCGACTGCTGAGCCAGGTCCAGCAGGGAGCCAGCTCTTGGGATCGCCAGAATATGGGAAAAAATTATGCTACCCACAAATAGTTGTCCCGAGTCTGGGTGTACTTCATGTCCGTTGTTTGTATATTTGTCAAGTACCTTTTTTAAAGAAGTCTAAAGAAAAAAATGCAACACGTCGTGTATTACAAAAGAGATATCAGTCAGCAGTCTTGCCTTTGCACATACATACACTACCGTCCAAAAGTTTGGAAGCACACCTGATTTCAAACAAAACAAAAGATTGCCGACTCCCTGCGGTAAATAATAGCAATAAAATAAAGTTTTATGACCTTTTGTGATTTTTTAACACAAAACAAAAGGATTACTAGTGCATATTCCTTGAGTTTTAACAAATTCCTGGATTTTGACGAAACACGTGTTTTATTACTTCATCCGTCCATCCAGAGTTAGTTATAAGTCGCACATGAAAGTACATCATCCTAACATTACGGATTAAAAGTACCGGCGACATGTAGCTATATGTATATAATTAATCTATTTTGCTTAAATACGTGTAAATTATGTCCAATACTACTGGTCTGTCAGTCTAGCGGTTAGTGGTCCGACTGCTGAGCCAGGTCCAGCAGGGAGCCAGCTCTTGGGATCGCCAGAATATGGGAAAAAATTATGCTACCCACAAATAGTTGTCCCGAGTCTGGGTGTACTTCATGTCCGTTGTTTGTAAATTTGTCAAGTACCTTTTTTAAAGAAGTCTAAAGAAAAAAATGCAACACGTCGTGTATTACAAAAGAGATATCAGTCAGCAGTCTTGCCTTTGCACATACATACACTACCGTCCAAAAGTTTGGAAGCACACCTGATTTCAAACAAAACAAAAGATTGCCGACTCCCTGCGGTAAATAATAGCAATAAAATAAAGTTTTATGACCTTTTGTGATTTTTTAACACAAAACAAAAGGATTACTAGTGCATATTCCTTGAGTTTTAACAAATTCCTGGATTTTGACGAAACACGTGTTTTATTACTTCATCCGCCGGGGACTTTCTTTCATGCATTGATGCGGTTTTATTGAAAATATTTTGTAGTTTTATCTTTTTTGGACCTTATTTAGTCACACTTGAGCATTAGAACGCGAAGGTTGTGATATTAACATCGTCTGTATTCAAAAGATTTCGACTACTTCCTTGACCGTCTTTTTTTATTGAAAATGGCAAAACGCAAGCAAATCACACTTGAACAGCGAAGCGCTATTTGTACTCTGCGTGAGGAAGGCTACAGTGAACGCCAAATCGCAAAAAAACTCGGAATTTCTTGTAAAGGTGTCCACTACACCCTCGCTAGAAAAAAAGAAACTGGCAAAAATGAAGATAGAAAAAGGTCTGGTAGGCCCAAATCCACTACAAGTCAAGAGGATAACTTCATCAGAGTTCTTTCTAAACGGAATCGTCGCTTAACTGCACCACAAATTACCGCATCTCTGAATGAAACGCGAGGAACACCCGTGTCAATAACAACAGTTAAAAGACGACTAGTGTCTGCGGGGCTAAGAGGTTGTGTTGCAGTTAAAAAACCAAAACTAACAATTCGGCATAAGAAAAACAGACTAGAATGGGCAAAGGAACATACAAACTGGACAATAAACCAATGGAAAAAAGTTCTTTGGAGTGACGAATCGAAGTTTCAGATTTTCGGGTCCAATAGACGTGTTTTTGTGCGCCGATCTAAAGGAGAGAGAGCTTCAGAAGCTTGTACAGTGCCTACTATCAAACATGGTGGTGGTAATGTCATGGTTTGGGGGTGTTTCGGCAAAAATAAACTCGGAAGTCTTGTGAGGATAACCGAAAAACTAAACAAGGAACGCTATTTGAAAATTCTTAAGGATTTCGCCATACCCAGTGGACTGAATCGACCGTAACGACCCGAAACATTCGTCCAAACTGTGCCAGAACTTTTTAAGGAAGAAAAAAGATGTGAAAATCATGCAGTGGCCGTCTCAATCAATTGACCTTTCTCCCATTGAACTTGTTTGGGATGAACTAGATAGAAGGGTGAAAAATCAATCTCCTACGAGCTCAGAACATTTGTGGCAACTATTACAGAGCGAATGGAAGAAGTTAGATGAACAGTATTTTATGAAATTAATTAGTAGGATGCCTAGAATATGCGAGAAGGTAATTAAAGAGAGGGGTGGACACTTCGATGAAGCTAAAATTTAATTTAATTTTTATATTACTTATTTAATTTCATTGTTGTAGAAGTGTGTTTTGTCTATTTTTTTAATTCTGTATCAATAAAAAAAATTTAAGATGGCTTACTTTTATTTTATTTTATTTTATCTTGTTGCTTCCAAACTTTTGGACGGTAGTGTATATACACTCGGCGATAAAAAATCGCACCTTTGGAAAAACTGCCACTGCATAACAGGAATCCCAACCTCTTCAAGGTAATCAATTACATTTACTGCGGTGTGTCAACGAGACAGTCAGCAGTCAGCGGTTCTTGAGCCCAAACTCCTCCATTCAGGTAAACTTACACAAGTTCGGTTTTTGCCGTCGATTGTCATGCCATGCCTAGAAACATGCTTGATCTATCTCCGTATTCTACAGTTTGTTCCTTGCTAGCTTGATCGTACGCCTTGTCTTGTATACACTGTCTCCTTCGTCGTTGCCAAATACATTAAAAATATATTCATACAATAATTAAATGAATTACCTGATTTTCAATGATACTGGCCCTTTCATAGTCAGCCCAATAAAGTCATATAAGTTGTGGTACCTTATAATGAGTATTCGCGCGAATGTTGCACCAATTTTACAACATTTACTTTAACTTATCGTATTAGTAGGGTTTACATTGTTTATGAAATCCAGTTAATGTTTTATAAAGGGTATATAAACGTACTTCAAATTGATACCAATATTGTTTGGGGATATTCATTCGAGTGTATATTCATATAGTTATATTTAGTCTTGATAATTAATTATATGAAAAATATATAAAATCGTTATTTTTATGTATTAAATTAATAACTTTATAACAAAATACTCCCAGTTGACGTTTAGGAATGTTAAATATGTAAATAAATAATTCAATTAACTTGAATTATTTTAATGAAAAAAAAAGAGACATGAAAGTTAAATAATAAATGAAAAGGTTTTTTTTTGTTTCTAGAGTTGGATCCACATAAAATGGCGAAACGGAACGCGGAGATAGTGTTGCAATACTCAACAGTGTATCCATTCAGATTACGGGGTCGAGTTTTGCTATGCGTCTACTGCAGCGAGGGATACGAAGATCCCATACATTTTAGGAGACACGTTGGTTGTAATCACAAAAAAATTAACGTGTCTGCAGCATTTGCTCACGTGGCTAAAGGAAAAGATTACCTCAAGGTTGACTGTGCTCAGTTAGAATGTAGATTATGTGGGGAACCATTCTCGAACGTTAAGAATACCGCTGAACATCTTAAACAAGAGCATGCTCTTAGAATAAACCTCGATTACGACATAGCGTTACAGTGTTACAAACTAGAAAAGGGAAAATGGTTTTGTCTTCTCTGCGATGTCAAGTTACCAAGTATTACTAAACTTTGTCGTCACACAGTAACAGCTCATTATCAAAAGTATACGTGTGATATCTGTGGCAAAACTTACATGACTATTGAAGGTTTAAGATACCACATAAGATGTAGTCACTCAGGAAAATTTTTATGCCGAAAATGCTGGAAGGAATTTCCCACAGCCGAAGAGAGAGTAGAGCATCTAAAGCTGTCCAAAAATTGCTGGAACTTCGGTTGTATATACTGCGGAGAAAGATTTCAATCTTGGGAGATGAAAAATAAACATTTAGTTAAGAAACATGACTGCCCAGAAATCAAGTATCCTTGCTCAGAATGTGACAGCATATTTGAAAGTAGGAAACGTTTTAACAATCATTATCGTAAGATGCATACCGATGACGTTTATGTTTGTTCTTTCTGTACAAAGAGATTCGCAACAAGAATTGAACTAAAAGACCATAGAGTCATTCATGTTGGGATTGAAGGCCACATATGTCCGGTTTGCGGGAAGTCTTTTCCAAAGAAGTTTACTCTAAGCCAGCATATGTGGATTCATAGTGATATTAAACGCTTCGAATGCAAACCTTGCAACAAACATTTTAATCAAAAAGTTAGTTACAAGACCCATATGAAAGTACATCATTCTCAAATTGTTGACTAAAATATTGTATATTTTCTAAACTAAAACTATTCCAGTAGGAATATTTTGTACATTTAGGTGACACGTCATTAAAAGTATACTTAAATTATTTAATATTACTTTTGATGATAAAAATACATTGACGCCTTCCATAATAGGATATTCTACAATGGTTGAAAAAGTACTTCAAAGTATTGATTTTCTTAATAAAAAGCCACGAAAAAATATATTTCGTCAATGAAAACGCGTTCTTGCCATAAAATTAAATTAAATTTTAAATCTTTTTTACTACCGCGAAAATGTTGTCAGCCATTTTGGTGACGTAATATTGTTAAAATCAACAGTCTTGTATGTACGACCGGCACGCATGTTAACGTTGACGTTAACAGCTATAAATGTATGGTGATTTTTGGGAAAATAATGCATTACAATCGCTATCGTTAATAATACTAGCATTAAAACTCCAAAAAAGTTGTTTAAAAACCGGTTTGCATTTTAATAAATAAATAGGTACAAATAAAATGCATTGACGAATAAACACATTTATTACTCCTTTAAGTTGAAGTTGATTGATATGTACCTAGCTGTTTACACTAAAATGTCAGTTTTTGCTTATATGACGTCGCACCATGGCGGCTCGTATTTTAGTTCACGTGATATATATATTAAAAATAACTTCTTTTCGAAAGTACCCTATTGTTATGGGAAATTCGTAACGTTATAGACGTTAAAAAGAGGTTAGAACCTTTTGATATATTTTAGTATAACGCTATGTTAGTTACACATGTACCAGAAAACTATTTAATATTTTTAATAAAAGTTTCAAGTTACCTGTGTTATTTCGTTAAATATACAAAACCCTTACAGTTCAAAAGTTATTTTCACTACATTACAACGTACTGTCTGTATGATGCCTAGTGATTTAATGGATCTATACATGTGAGCTGTCATTTGAATCTTTATAGTAGGGGCAGTCCGTGCAGTGCCTCACCACTTGCTCAGTTGTATACACCAGCCATAATCGTATCGTGTGTGCCAGCCATATCGTTTATGGGTGTATATAGAGAAGGTACTATCTCTTTTATATTGGTAGTGCTGTGTCTGTTACGTTGTAATTTTTATATGGTGGAAGTGGCATAGGTTGAAAGGGATAGAACGGTAATGTACTCATTTTCTATTTTTAAACTATTTTACTTGTTCAAGTATTATGTCCCAACGATAACAGACTATTAGAAAAAGTAGTTAATTGCTTACGTATGGTTATCAAACATAGTTTAAGTGAAAAAAAAAAAAACACAAAAATGTTAGATAAGTTTTGAAGAGGTTTTTTAGTCTGCTATTTTAGAATTAGCTGTCCACACTGATACTAAGGTCAATGGTGAAACTGTCATAATATGTAGAAAACCTCCTGTTATTTATTATTATTAGATGATAGGCTTTGAATTAAAATAAAGATTTATAAAAATTGCGTATGAACCTAAAAAACATATATGTGGTATTCATCTTTTTATCTCCCAGTGATACATTTAAACCTTATATAAATGTTTAAACATCGTCTTGAGAAGAATAAACCGACGTCGAGTCAAAGGGATTTTCTTTTTGTTTCTAGACTTGGAACCACATTTAACGGCGAAACGGAACGCGGAGATTGTGTTACAATATTCGACCGTGTATCCGTTCAGATTGCGAGGAAAAGCTATGTTATGCGTCTACTGCTGTGAGGAGTACGAGGATCCCAATGATTTTAGGCGGCACGTTGATGATAATCACGAACAATTCACAGTATCTACTGCATTTGCACATATTGGCAGCGCAAAAGACTATCTCAAAGTTGACTGTACCAACTTAAAGTGTAGATTGTGTGCAGAATCCTTCTCCAGCATCGAGAATGTTGCGGAGCATCTTGCAAAAGAACACGACCGCAAAGGAATTCGAAATTTGTGTCTTGACTTTGATATAGGCCTACAACCGTACAAGTTAGAGAAGGACAAATGGTTTTGTTTTCACTGCAATAAGAAACTACCTACTATAACGAAACTCTGTCGGCATACAACGTCCCATTATCAGCAATATACTTGCGATATTTGTGGCAGAAGCTACATGACTAACGATGCTTTAAAATATCATATTAAGTGCAGCCATTCAGGAAATTATGTTTGTCGGAAATGCTGGAAAAAATTCCCTACTATAGAAGAAAAAAGAGAACATGTGAGAATATCAAAAAGCTGTTGGGCTTTTGGATGTGTTAACTGTGGAGATAGATTTCAGTCATGGGAGCAAAAACAGAAACATTTAGTGGAGAAACACGACTGTCCTGAAACGAGTTATCCTTGTCCCGAGTGTGAAAAGACATTTCAAACTAGGAAACAATTTTATAATCATTACAAAATGGCTCATACGGATGAAGGGTATATTTGTTCTTGTTGTGGGTTGAAATTTGGGGCCAAAAATCAACTAGAGGATCATAGGCTTGGGCATACCGGAGAGAAACAATTTAAGTGCTTAGTATGTTCAAAAGCTTTTACACGGAATAAGAGTCTTTCTCAGCACATGTGGATTCATAGTGATATCAAGCGTTTCGAATGCAAACCCTGCAATAAACAATTTAACCAAAAAGTCAGCTACAGGTCTCATATGAAAATACACCATTCTCATGTTATTGAGTAGAATAAGATACCTATTTCTTTTCGTTAGCCAAATCTTTTACAAAATATGTACTGAGCCATAGCCCGTATTTTGTTATGACTGTCTTTAACCAGAATGTTTATTTTTCTAGTTATTTAATTTCATTTCTTCTATGGCGTCTGCTATCGTGTTTTTGCTTTCCCTTTTCTGTCACTTTGTCTAAGAAATAATTAGAAAAAGGTTACATACCTTGTATGAAAACAACATGATGTGTGTAAATAATAAACACAAAAAAATTAAAATATGTACCTTTATTGTCTTATTTTGTGTAAGTCTTTTCTAAATTATCCACTTCAAATTATTTTGACTTCTGATGAAAAATATAAATAAAACGACGATACAAAGGGTTTCTTTCTTTTTGTTTCTAGAATTGGAACCACATTTAATGGCGAAACGGAACGCTTCCATAGTGTTGCAATATTCTACAGCGTATCCGTTCAGGTTTCGAGGGAATGCCTTCCTATGCGTCTACTGCAGCGAGGGCTACGAAGATCCTCTCCATTTCAGGAGACATGTCAATTGTAATCACAAAAAGTTTACTGTCTCAACAGCATTCGCCCATACCGGTAGCGGAAGAGACTACCTCAAAGTTGACTGTACCGACCTAAAGTGTAGGCTCTGTTCCAAACCTTTCCCGAATTTGGAAGAAGTCGCTGAACATCTTATAACAGAACATGAATGTAAAGACACTCGTCAACTATGTCTCGACTACGACATTGGCTTGCAACCTTATAAGTTGTCGAAAGACAAATGGGTTTGCTTTTTGTGCAATAATAAACTTCCAACAGTACCAAAGCTCTGTCGTCATATGGCATCGCATTATCACGAGTATACATGCGAAGTATGTGGTAGAAGTTACATCACAAATGAAGCTTTAAAATATCATATAAGATGCAGTCATTCGGGAAATTTCGTATGCCGGAAATGCTGGAAAGATTTTCCTACTGCAGAGGCGAAAAAAGAACACTTAAGCGCATCCAAAAGTTGTTGGAGTTTCGTTTGTATTTATTGTGGGGAGAGATTTCAGTCTTGGGAGTTAAAACAGAAGCATTTAGTTGAAAAACATGACTGTCCAAAAGCGAGCTATACTTGCCCCGAATGTGATAGAAAGTTTCAGATCAGAAAGCGCTTTTTTCACCATTACAAAATTGCACATACTGATGACGGGCTTATTTGCTCTGCATGTGGAGTGCAGTTTGTCTCAAAAAAAGATTTAGAGCAGCATATGAGTAAGCATACAGGAGAGAAACAATTTATGTGTTCAGTGTGTTCCAAAAAATTTACAAGCAAAAAAAGTCTAAACCAACATATGTGGACTCACAGTGAAACTAAACGATTTATTTGTATGTTATGTGATAAGCAATTTGCTCAGAAACCCACTTTAAAAAACCATATGAAAACCTTTCATCCTGAAGTTTCTATAGACTTTTAATTATTTTTGTTATACATATTATAGAATCAATAAACCCTTGCATGATTATGTTTGTGTATTACTACATGTCATAGCCATATTCGTGGTAAATGCCAAAGCATTGAGTAAACTTTGAGGTTAGTTTTTATTTATCGTTATATATCAATCTATCAATTAGTTCGTTGTCTATCAATTAGTAATTAAAGAAATAAGCTTCGGTGTAACACTGACAGTTTTGTTTTTTTGTTTTTAGGGACCACATTGGAAATTCACGGACGTAGAAACAGTGAGAATGAACCAAAAAAGAAAATAGTCCTTGTATACCAGCCGCCGCAGCGGCGAAACGCTGAGCTTATACTCACTTATTCTACCGCGTATCCCTTCAAAACTAGGTTTAGCCAAATACTCTGCTCGTATTGCCACGAAGAATATAGCACGCTCTCTGATTTGAGATATCATATGAAAACCGAACATATTAACTCAGATTTTAAAAATGTATTTTATAGAGCTAAGGATAATCTTGTTAAAATTGATATAACCAACTTAAAATGTAATATTTGCACTCAAGAGATTCAAGATATCGACGGTTTAATGAGTCATTTATATAGCGAACATAATAAACCTGTAAAATTCAATGCTCGGTATGGCGTTCTACCTTACAAACAAAATTCTGAAAACCATTGGATTTGCATATATTGTAATAAAATATTTAATGCATTTATTAGTTTTAAACGACATATCGTTACACATTTCATGAATTATACATGCGACAAATGCGGAACGATGTTCGTCTCTGACCACGCGTTAAGAGATCATCATCGCCAGGTAAAATGCTTCAGGACTGCTTACAAGGCTCGAAACGGGAGGGTCTTGAAGCCTAGAACAAATGCAGAAATAATTCTACAATGTTCTACGGCTTCCCCTTTTAGAACTTGGAAAAGTAATTTCAATTGCGTATTTTGTAGGGTACAAAGCAATGACCCTAGCGGTTTGAGGCTACATGTAGTTACAGTTCACGCCAATTATGATGTCAAAGCAGCATTTTATAAAAAACTAGGTAAAGATTTTCTAAATATTGATATAACTGATCTACAATGCAAGCTTTGTTTTATGCCAATAGATACTTTTGAAAACCTTATTTACCACCTAAAGAATGACCACCAACAGCCCATAAATGATGATGCACAATTAGGTGTGCTACCTTTTAGATTGAATGACGGATCTATATGGAAGTGTACTATATGTCCAAACGAATTTAAAGACTTCGTCTCTCTAAAGAAGCATACTTCGGAACATTTCCAGAACTACGTTTGTGACACTTGCGGAGAAGGTTTTATTACAGAGTCTGCAATGATAGCTCATACAAAAATACCCCACGAAAACAAATATAATTGCAGTCGTTGTATAGCTACGTTTTCATCGCTGGACGAAAGAAATTTACATGTAAAAACACAGCATACGTCAATGCCTTACATGTGTGTGTACTGTAAAGAGAAACCTCGATTCGCGAACTGGGAAATTCGGAAAAAGCATTTGATGGCAGTGCATAATTACAAAACTGGAGCAGATAAGTACGAATGTACTGCATGTCAGAAGTCTTTCAAGACAAGATCTGGTAAATATAACCATATGGCGCGAGTCCATAGAATCAAGAAAGATTCTGAGCTCAATTATCCGTGTCCGAGTTGCCCAAAAGCTTTTACAACTAAATTGTTCTTGGATAAGCACGTTGCTAAAAAGCACTTTGATGTGTGAAACTATTAAAGTAACTAAAACGTGTGCTAGTATTATTTAATAATAATTCACATTCATAGGGGATTGCGGTGGTGTTTCCTCAAAAAATTGAATATATCTTAATTTTTTTTGCCTTCAATACTTTTATATACAATATTTAGGAATGTATCCAGTAACTCCGAAACTGTTTTGCCTTATAGAAGCTCAAGAAGATGTACTAGAATATAATACTGATGAACCTTATTTTCTTTTTTTAGGATCCACAAAGGATATCGGAATTAATGAGAACGAAAGCAAACCAAAACAAAGACTGTTTGAACGATCCGTTGTCCAGAACCCGCAAAGGCAAAACGCAGTTCTCGTGTTAAAACATTCCACTGCATTCCCATTTAAGACACGTTTTAATAGAATCGTATGCTCTTACTGTCACGATGAGTTCGAAAATATGAATATTTTGAGGGAACATATGAAAGCAGATCATCCTAATGCAGACTTTAACAGTGCTTTTTATAAGGTCACGGATGCGCTAAAAGTTGATATTACCGATCTTAAATGTAACATATGCTCTCAGGAGTTTCCAACAGTCGACAGCTTCATGTCTCACATATCACGCGAGCATTCTATACACGTTAATTTTGACGTACCGTTTGGAGTATTTCCATATAGGCAAGGTGTTTCAGGAAGGTGGATGTGTCTAGAGTGTGACAAAACATTCCAGAAGTTTTCGCAACTTAACGGACACTTGCGAACTCATATGAAGATTTTTACATGCGAAAAGTGCGGTGCCACATTTTTATCCGATCATGGTTTGAGGCAACACGAAAGAAATTTCCGGTGCTACAAGTCTTCCTATAATCCACGATTTGGTAAAGCTATGAAATATAAAAGCAATACAGAGATTATTCTAGAATGTTCTACAGCATGTCCGTTTCGGACTTGGGGTCAGAACTTCAACTGCGTGTTTTGCAGAGTTCAGTCTAATGATCCTGTAGGTTTGCGAGCTCATATGGCATCCAGGCACGCGAATTTCGATATTCAACTAGTTTTTAGTAGAAAGATCCGAAAAGAATTCTTAAAAGTTGATATAACAGATCTCCAATGTAAACTTTGTTTTATGCACATTGACACTATAGACGACCTTATCGTACATCTTAAGAACGATCATAAGCAGCCTATAAACGCTGACGTACAACCTGGCGTGTTGCCCTTTAAGCTAAATGACGACACTAATTGGAAATGTGCAATTTGCAAAATTCAATTTTCTGACTTCGTATCGCTAAAGAAACATACGTCAGAGCATTATCAGAATTATGTCTGTGACACCTGCGGTGAAGGTTTTATCACAGAATCAGCGCTTAAAGCCCATACGAAAATACCACATGACAATAAATACAACTGTAGTCGATGTATCGCGACTTTTACTACTCTAGAAGAGCGCAATATTCATATTAAAACACAGCATACAACTTTACCCTATATGTGTATGTATTGTAAAGAAAAACCCCGTTTCGCAACATGGGAACTTCGGAAAAGACACTTGATGGAGTTTCATAACTATAAACCAGGTGCTGAAATGTATGAGTGTACGACTTGTCATATGACATTCAAGACTCGTTCTCAAAAATATCATCATAATGTAAAAGCTCATCGAACGAAGAAAGAGACAGAATATAGTTACCCATGTGGCAGTTGTTCTCGAGCTTTCGCTTCGAAGTTGTCTCTGGATAAACATATCGCTAAAAAACATTTCCATGTATGATTTTGTCAAGTTTTCAGGACTAAATAGTCTTATGATTTAATCTAAAACTTTGAACGGTTTCATACGAAGTGCATGGCTGTTCTTGACCTTGTAAAGTTAAGATTTGGCATAGAATTTTAAAAGCCGAAGTTTCTAAACTTAAATGTTTCTTTAAATCTACGCTCAGCCGTAGTCGAGTAAAGTCCGTTGGTGTTACTGTTTTCGGATAACACGGAAACTTAAAAAACATGGCCTTCAGTCAGTTTTTAACCCTAGAAACATATGTATTTTATCGTCGCCTCTGCCAATAGGAAACTTGTCGACATACAACAGTATCGCGATTTTTACACTCACAGGCACAATTAACCGCCCACCTTGTATTTCTTTCAATTTTCAGTAGTCGGAAAATTTTTACCACATTTGATGGAAGTTATGTTAAAAGCAGCCATTAAGGATAAATAAAATCACAAAAGGCTTTAAACAAAACCGTTTAATAAAAAAAAATATGCCAAAAATCGATTTTGCAAAAAATTTGCATGAAAATGTGACGACTTTAATTTTGAAAAAAATCGTCCGCTTTCTTTTTATTTAAATTTTAATAATGAGTATTACTACCTCGGGCCCTGATGACTTCTTGTAGTCGGTTTGGCAATCCATCTACGAGGTCTTGAATATCCGACTGAGGGATATTATGCCACTCCTCTATCGCAGCCGTCTTGAGCTCTTGTAAGGTCGCAGGGGCTGATATTCTTGCTCGAATACGTCTTTTTAGGTTGTCCTAAATGTGCTCAATTGGGTTAAGATCGGGACTGCGTGACGGCCATGGCAAAACTTGAATCCCGACCTCATCGAGGTATTGAGTGACGGATCTTGCGGTATGGCATCGAGCATTGTCGTGCATTAATTTAAAGTTTTCACCAATAAATGGTGCAAAAGGTATGACGTGGTCTTGTAAGACTTCCTCCACGTATCTTTGAGCAGTCACACTGCCTCTATCAAACACCACTAGATCGGTACGAGCCTCGTAAGAGATACCTCCCCAAACCATTATGGATCCTCCATGATAATCCAAACAGACGTGTGCGCGCTTCAGTAGCGGTGCAAAAGCGATTTCTTAGCACGTTACTGACAAGAAAGCGGTCATCCAGAGCCGAGGTGCACCGATGTCGGCCTTGACCTGGCCTTCTCGTGTATGAACCAGTCTCCCGAAAGCGTCTGATGGCATCCCGCACTGTAGTTCGAGGTACACCAAGCGTACGAGCGATGCGACGTTGGCTATACCCAGCGTCAGCTAAAGTCACTGCCCTAGCAGCACCAATTGCATCCAGTGGCATTTTTTTCAGTCACAAACAATAATCGTACACTAAAAACTCAAATTAAACAATGTTCGTACACGATAGCAGACAAGAACAAGAAATGTAATCAATGTAACGTTACTGCAACAATGTCAATCAGAGACTAAATTCTAAAAACGCTTCGGCGATACAAGTTTAAGGGTCGAAATAAGGGTTTTTAAGTGTTTAGTTTATTGCTAAAGTACCCACTTAACTAAAAACAAAACAGTAGATAAGCCACAGTTAACATAAACAAACAGGGTGACGAAAAATATAGGTGGGCGGTTAATTTTGCCTGTGAGTGTATTTTGTGAGATTTGATACTTTAAAATCAAATATACAAGATATGTGCATATACATTTTAAACTCTTACTATATATTTCAGTACAAGTTGATATATCAACCTAAATACTTTTGTGAGCATTAAGTATGGAAGTAGTATATTTTAACTAGTGAGTAAGACTAGACTGTCGTTAGCGAAAGGAATTGATCTCATGTTTTAAAGAAAAAAAAAGTTTAGCTTACCATTAAATAATAAATAAAAATGATATAATATATTTAATCTTTATGCGTGATTTGCATTGTTTTGGCGCTTTTGTAAGTTACAGAAAGACGCAGTGTCATACTTGTGTATCGTGTACTAGATAACGTCGGTTGTAAAATTCGCCCGAGTTTTATTTTTTTGACTAACGGCTTTAAAATATTAGTTCCTACATTTTGCAAACCACTTAATATATAGTAACAGATAATAAAAATAAGCCATAAACAATTAAATGAAAATTGGTAATCCGGGAACTCATATAATTTTTAAACTAAAATATGACTAGCACGATCCTCTAACAAACAATATACACAGATGTTCTAGAGGTGATACTCAGAACCACACATTATTAACAAACAAAACAAAAGTTATGGACTTTTGTAACGAATAAGAAAAGTGCTCCAACATCTTCGCTAAAAATATTTCAGAAATACATCTGATACAATATAATAATATTGTATCAGATCTATTCTGTCTAGATGATCTCATCAGTTCTAACATGGCGAAAATGAATGCAGAGACTTTTGAATTCCGTCCTCAACAACAGTTCTTATTCATACATAATATTACTAGATTACATTACCGGCTGTAACTCTGCGGTTGATGTATACCAACCAGATAAAAAAAAAATATGCACTACGTTTCGACTAGGTTACCAGGGAACAGTGTGAATTTCATTTTGAAACTACAGTTTTTTTTTTTGTCATTAATTTACTTGTTGCTTTAGTGGTTAGTGACCATGACTGCTGTAGAGTACGGTACGGTATGGTGCCAATCCTACAGTAGTTGTCCCGAGTCTGGGCGTTCTTAGCGTTGTTTGTACGTTTTCAAAGTCACTCGCGACAATATGTAATGATTCTTGAGAGCAAGAGTTTCATATTTTTGCATTTTCTACTTTAAACAATTAAATGCAAAATATTGATACCCGATAATAATATTGAAATTAAATCTAGAGTAGGATAAAAGTACTGAAGTAGATTATTGTTACACGGTGGCTGTAAATAATTAGAACAAAACATGTGTAACTCGAGTTTTACCAATCCTATAATGGTGCGGTAACAACTCAATTTGATATTGCAAATCAATACGATACCACCTGTTTGTAATGCAATCTTCTTTACGGTAGAGGCGCTTTACCAGCTGAATGTCTTCTATTGGAAAAAAAAAACTGCTTTCATCATAATCTCAGTCTTAGAACTGCCACTGCTGGATATAGGCATCCCTCAATAACAATGAAAATTCTAAGAAGACCGGTTGGAAGCGACCGGCATTCACTGTCGATCTTTCCTAGGTCGTCAGTTCAAACTTGTTGATAGACGCCTTACGCTGCGCTTTCCTTAAAAAACTACTTCATCCTATTTTTTTTTAATAATCGATTTTACTTAACGTGTGTATTTGACTAGTCTGGTATCCCCGAATGATTATGAATGTAACTCACAAAAGTTTTAAATAAGGCCTTAGTTGCAAGTATGTTTTTGTAAAGTCTAGTGCGTCGAGACTTCCACATTTTAAGCAAAGACTTCGAAAAAAATGAGATTTTTTATATATTACTTTTTAGCTGTCGGGCTACTAACTAAATATCTTATTTCCTTAGAGGTATAATAAACCACTTCACATGTATTTGGGCCTCCACGTGGTTGTAATAAGGCCAGAAGAAAGCTATGTAATGCATGTGCGTATATTACTAACAATTGCAATTGTCATCCATTTTCGCCATGTTTCGTTCCAATTATTAGGTACGTAGATGTATGTATGTTTGTAATTTATTTGATTTTGAATAGTATATACAAGTACATATATGAGGCCAATAAAGAGATTATAGTTTAAAACGATTTTCATTTACTCAGACTACAAGGTGTATCCGTAACACACTGTGAAACTAATACTTGTTACACAAATCAAATCAATAACGTTTAACGTAACGTAACGTAACGCGTAACGTAACACAACGTTTAACGAATGAAAGTAAGGCCCAGAAATTTGACGAGAAAATTTTCTATTTTTAGGACAAGATGGATCCATCAGCAAAGCAGTTATTAAATTAGAAGGTACTCAACTAGAAAAGTTGTCCAAGCCGAAATATACGAGAAGTGCTAGAGCTGAGGCCAGAATTATCACAAAGAAAAATGCCACCGCTATACTCGAATGCTGGTCCCTATGTCCATTTAGATGGAAGAAGAATCGGTTTAAATGTGCTTACTGTGAAGTTGATTTCACCGAATGCTCTGAACTTAGAGATCACGTTAGACTATGTTCCACACAACACACTGTCAAAGACATTTATAGTAAATTCAAAGAAATGCCTTTGATTAACGTAGATATAACAGAAGCAATATGCTGTTATTGCTCAATGCCGGTAACTGAAGTGGCTGAAATGCGAAAGCACGCCAATGAACACGGTTTCAATATAGACCCAAACCACCCCGATGGCGTGCTACCTTTCTCTTTAGACAAGAAATCCTGGAAATGCGTTATTTGTGCGGAAAAATTTAATAACTTTCTTAAGCTTTATGAGCACATGAATGTTCATTATCAACATTATATCTGTGCTATATGCGGTAAAGGATATATGACAGCACCCAGATTGCGGAAACACTCCGAGGTTCATATATCTGGATCGTTTCCATGTAACGAGTGTGGCAGGATCTTCATCATGCGCGCAGCAAGAGATTCTCACAAAGCCACTGTGCATTCTAAGGGCCCTAGATATGAATGCCCACATTGTAATATGCGTTTTGATGGCTATTACGACAGAATGAAACATATGAAGATTGCACACAGTGAGCAGGAAGTCTATTACAAATGCTCACATTGCGATTTGTCATTCAAAACTAGCGGGAAGCGAGCGATACACGTTCGATCTGTACATTTTCCCCCTCAGTTGGATTATGGATGTAACTTTTGCGAATGGCAGTTCAAAACCAATTATGAATTGAAGAGACATATGGTGCGGCACACAGGAGAAAAAAACTTCCACTGCTCGATATGCGGAAAGTCTTTTCCTAGAAATAGGGCTTTGACTACTCACCTAAAAACTCATCAAGATGTGAATTGTAAATGGAAAGGAACTGTTTATAAGCAAAGAGTTCACAGGGTTCCGCAGTTGAGGAGTCATTCGGATTTGACTGATTTAGTTCCAAGTGACAATGTTAAGATGATATTGTAAGATGCTTACTTGCCAGTATTATTTTTAATAAACGTTTGCTATAAACAAAAGGTTTTAGTTTTGCTCTTAGAATATGATAGATACTCTGAAAAAGAACTAGCCAGTTGAGACCAGTACTAAATCTTTGCATCTAATCTAGTCCACGATATTTTTTAACATATGAGTATAAAACTAATATTTACCTACTATTGGCTACCAGGACGTCTATTAAATCGATGAAATAATATCTAGAGGTATTCCTTAAATGCCAGAAGCCGGAGTTATGTGTAACTTGCTTTTCATCGCCGTTTTAATTTTTCAGGATAAAATGTACTCTATATTATTCTTTTAGTTATTTTTAATTAAGATAACCTTTGTGTACTTGGTTCTTTTTCTCTAAGGACTGAAGGATTTTTAATTTACATTGGCATTTTTACAGTCTGTCATAAAAGTCAACGCAGTAAATGACATATCAGATTATGCTTGCTAATATATATGGTATCTAACACTTGACATTAGATCTCTGTGTTGTCTTTACAGTCCATAAACAACTAATAATAATAATAATAATACAATGTCTGTAAGTAATGGATAACCCGTTAATTTGAGATAGCCCTGGTGCCATGCTAAATCATTTTCATGTCAGGGTTTTTAACGGTGTGAAAATGGTGAACATTGTTCATTCATTCTGTTGCTAACAAATTAAGGTGGTTCTTGCTTGTTTTTATTTTATTGTACTCCTAAAGACTTATAATATTTTATTCAATTACTACTTTGGGCGTTATTAATGTGAAACATCAAAATGTACATTTCTAACATTAATTATATATTTTTTTTATTACATCAAGTTTTAACCTTTGACTGTAAAGATAGTAGTGACGTAGTTGCCCTTTATGTTAACAACATGCCTAGTTTGTGTAGAAAAAGGTATCACAAACTTTATTTTACAAGCAATACTAGTAACGACTCCGGAATTTTCTCCCAACCGCCACCAAAATTGCACTTGCTAACTCTCTTCTTCTTCCAATCCTAGACTATGCAGATGCCAGCTATCCCGATCTCACCGAGAACCAACTAGATAAACTTGAGAGACTACAAAACTTCTGCATCAGATTTATATTTGGGTTGCGTAAATACAACCATATTTCTGAATTTCGAAAACAACTCAAGTGGTTACCTATTCGCCTTCGCCGGAACACTCATATACTTTCCCGTTTATACAATATTTTGTTCAACCCGTCGTTACCCTCGTCAAAGAACGATTTGAGTTTCTTCACTGTACACATTCACGATCTTTAAGGTCATCAGAAAACCTACAACTGAAAGTACCTGCTCATACCACTTCGTTCCTTGAAAAATCTTTTACGGTTACTGCAATCCGTTTGTGGAATGCTCTACCAGTGGAAATTAGACAAGCTCAAAGCCTATGCTCCTTTAAGTCACTAGTGAAAAAGCACTACCTAGCACTGTAAGTCCGTTCCACTACTGTGACTTATTGGTACCTTGTTTTATATATATATATATGTATATATATATATATATGTATGTATCTACATGTGTGTGTGCATATATATTTGTATATATTTTTGTATGCATTTATACATATTGGAATGTTTATGTATGTGTATTTAACTACTCTATGTACCTACATATTTGTTGTAATATCGCTCAGTCCCTTAACATCTATAGTACGCCACCATCTACCGCTTTTTTCTTTCCGTTGTTTTCATACAAAGGTTGTCTGGAAGACATCGCTTTTAGCGATAAGACCGCCCATTGTACATACATGCCGCCTTGTATCAACTGTTTAACTTTGCGTCTGTTTAAATTTGTGGTGTACAATAAAGAATTTTCTATCTAGTTACAAGAGAGAAAGAACTTAGCTCGATGTAATAGAAAAAAAAACATAGAAATGTTAGAAATGTACATTTTCATAATGTTTCACATTATGAAAATCACAAATAGTAAGTAATTGATGCACGTGCATGCAGTAAGTAACTGACCCTGTTAACACTAAGGAAAAAGTATTTACCACAAATAATGCATTTTTAATTCAAAATTTAAACTACTGAATATATTTATGTACACTACCGTCCAAAAGTTTGGAAGCACACCTGATTTCAAACAAAACAAAAGATTGCCGACTCCCTGCGGTAAATAATAGCAATAAAATAAAGTTTTATGACCTTTTGTGATTTTTTAACACAAAACAAAAGGATTACTAGTGCATATTCCTTGAGTTTTAACAAATTCCTGGATTTTGACGAAACACGTGTTTTATTACTTCATCCGTCCATCCAGAGTTAGTTATAAGTCGCACATGAAAGTACATCATCCTAACATTACGGATTAAAAGTACCGGCGACATGTAGCTATATGTATATAATTAATCTATTTTGCTTAAATACGTGTAAATTATGTCCAATACTACTGGTCTGTCAGTCTAGCGGTTAGTGGTCCGACTGCTGAGCCAGGTCCAGCAGGGAGCCAGCTCTTGGGATCGCCAGAATATGGGAAAAAATTATGCTACCCACAAATAGTTGTCCCGAGTCTGGGTGTACTTCATGTCCGTTGTTTGTAAATTTGTCAAGTACCTTTTTTAAAGAAGTCTAAAGAAAAAAATGCAACACGTCGTGTATTACAAAAGAGATATCAGTCAGCAGTCTTGCCTTTGTACATATGTATGTTTGGTTACGGTTTGCAAAATACGAACGAAATCGTTCATATTTTGCGCACCGTATACTTACTAGAAAGTTGATAAAAAGTAGCATATCCAAAGCATATAACCTACTTTTTCAAGGTTCGAAGGATCGCTATACCAAATTCATACCAATCATCCAAATCAGTTTAGCCGTTTAATGGTATAAAGGAAAGACGGACGGACGGACAGATAAGAGTTAATTTCACATGTATATTATTCATAAGTATAGTCATTTAATGTTTACTATACTTTACGGGCATGCTTATTTTAGGGGGTTCGGTACATGGGCAATAATTCAATAAAGTAGTTTTTGTGTTTTTTTTTAGGTTCCGCTAATGTATCGGAGGGGATAGGCGTTAAACGTGTTAGGAAGTTAAAGGAGAATGTTAGTGAACGTCAGCTGCGCAGGCGCCGAAGAGCGAACAACGAGCTCCCTGAAGAGTCAGAGAAAAGAATCTCTAAGACTATGATGCGGAGAAACGCTCTCATCCTTCTTGAATTTTCTACCGCTTGGGCATTTAGATGGTTCCATAGCGCTTTTTATTGTTCCTACTGCGAAGCGAAGTTCGTTGATGTGCCTCTTTTAAGAGCACATGTTAAGACAAACCATCTACACGAAATACCAACTAAAAGAATTTTCTCCAAGTTAACAGAAAATAATATGGTTAAAGTAGACATTGCAGAATTAAGTTGTAGATTGTGTAGTAGACTTTTAAACGGCATTGACTCTTTGAAGGACCATCTGCTCATACATGGCAAAACCTTAAACGTTAATTATAGCGACGGTGTCCTACCATTCAGATTGGATAATGAGGGATATACTTGCCAAATTTGCTTTGATCAGTTCCTAAGCTTTACTAAAATGAACGAACACATGAATACTCATTATCAAAATTACGTGTGTGACTCTTGTGGTAAGGCTTTTGTTTCCAAATCAAGGTTCCGGAAACACGTCCAATCTCATGAAAAAGGAAATTTCCCTTGTTTAGATTGCGATGAGATTTTAGAAACTCGAGCTGCTAGAATGTGTCATAGAATGAGGGTACATAGAAAAGGTGTGCGATATGCATGCCCGAGGTGTCAGGATGTTTTCACCACATATCACAATAGAGCAAAACATTTAGTAGAAACACATGGGCAACAGAGAAAGGAGTACTACTGTAATGCTTGCGATAAATCTTTTGAAACCAGCTCGAAACGCGCTAGCCATGTACGTTTAGCACACGCTAACGCTGACAAACGATATTATTGTTCTCAATGTTCATCCAATTTTATCACTAAGTCGAAATTGTTGCGTCATATGAAAACTCACACATCTAAGTTTGATTAAGGTGAAAAAATAACTACTAAATGAATTTAAGAAAATTTTAAAATAGACATAGAAATGCATTAAAATATGTTCAAGAGGATGGTGAATAAGAGTACTGGGTAGATTACAAAACAGAGGCTATTTGAGGAGGGAAGTGCAGAACCCGCAATTCCTTGTTTACTTACATACATATGTATACCTACATATATCTTCGATGGGGTACACGGAGATGGACCAAATGTCCACAATTTACCATTCAGAATTTAATCCTACTTGCGTAATAAGGGCCTTGACTATTATCGTCACCCGAGCACTGGATATATATACAACAGTGCGATCCCTTAGTCAATACCCACTTTCACGATACCCACGTGTAGTGATGGGGTAGAGCCCTATTCAACTCCACTATTGCTTTTTGCATTACAGTTTAATAACACACCAGACGTCCTCGCTTGAATTCTGATGGCTAGCCTTGGGCATATTAGTCGCAAAAAATAAAAGAGTTTTTTTAGATTGCATCTCGGTAGAAATTATGAGTATATTGTTATCAGGGTACACATCTTCTTCGAGAATAGAGTAGTCGACTTTTGCACCTTATCCTTCAAATGGTAATAATGTAAAAAAATATAAATAAATTGCATTTATGTTTTAAAATTGTTTGTCTAATTTTAGTTTCTGATAACTACTACGACTCATTAGTGTAAGATTCTAGGTCGTTGTTTTCTATGATATTTTAGGATATCGTTTTATCAAACAATAGACGTTCCAGGCAGTTTGACCGGTTGTGCTCTCTGCTACATCATGCCGCAACCCTTAGCAGTGACTAAGGGTTGCGACATGATGTTTATTGCTCCCCATAAATCTATAAAATATTTTTATTTATGTAGAGACGCGGTACAATGGAGCTTATATTTTAGGTTACTACGTCTAGCAGTACTTCTATGAAAACTGCTTTCAAACTCATGCAGTAGTTTTTGCTTGATGCAAATATTCTAAAAACAGTTGTTTTGTCTTATATTCCTCTAATACAGACTCCCATATTAGTTTTCTTTAATATCTATATTGTACCTACATGGGCCTGTTACCATTTTATGCACCTAAGGTACTTCTGTGAATTATATCTGATGCTTGGATATTAAACATTCATTTTAGCTTCATGGTAACTGATTAGTTACATTTTCTGACCTTGTTGAGTGTTCTCTTAAACAGGTAATACAACTGCTACCTTTATCTTAAGTAAGAAACGTAAAAAAAAAATACCATTTAACTGTCGTTGATTTTGGTGGCTCGTACTTTAAACGTGAGTTGTAATTCGATCAACATCATTCACTATTTCTATCCATATTGCGTCTACATATTTAAGGAAATCAGTTTCAATAGAAACTACAACTTCCCGTCATAGCGTCAGTCGATTTAACGTACTTTGTTTTAAATAACAGTAATGCCACTAACGGTCTACGCTAGACGTAAATATTTAATAGACGCAACTGCTGGGCAATATAAAGAAGACTATCCAAAAATAATTGTGATAAAGCTTATAAACATCTATAAAACTCAAGAGTCTGTGGCACAACTTTACAACAAAACAGACATTACTGCGATACTTTGAAAAGTAGACTTCAATTGTAGCAAATTACAAAACAGCTTTTCTATTTTTAGGGGCGAGCACTGAAGATATCCAAACAAAGCCAACAGCTACAGTAGTTTGGAAGAAAAAACGAAGTATCGTTGGAGATAAAAAGAACGCTGCTCTTATAATAAACCATTCAAATGCAGTTATATTCAGATTTCAAAGGGGCAAATTTATGTGTGCTTATTGCCCAGAAATGTTCACAACAATAATAGAATTAAGGATGCATTCAAAGATACATGAGAAAGATAAAATGCAAATCTTTGAGGAAAAACCTTCTATTAGGAACCAATTTCCTCTTAGAATTGATATAACTGACTTATCGTGTAGAATATGCGGACATACCCCTATTAAATTTAATGATTTTAAAAATCACTTGACCGAAAAACACTTCAAAAGTATGAATCCAAATTTTTCTGATGGAGTTATACCCTATAATTTAACTGGTAAAGAATATAGATGTGTCCATTGTGACTTGCTATGCGAGAGTTTTATGCTAATATTCGCTCATATGAATGAACATTATCAGCATCATGTATGTTCCACATGCGGTAAAGGTTTCTCGAACCACCAGAAACTTAGAGGTCACTTGAGGATTCATGAGTCTGGTCAATTCCACTGTCCAAAATGCGAATCAGTTTTCCTAACACGTGCTGCTAAAAATAGTCATGTTTCTATTGCTCATGGAAGAAAAGACCGAAATAGGTGTCCAATTTGTAATGAGCGATTTGATTCCTACTATGCGAGAGTGAGACACCTAGATAGAGCCCACGGCCAAAAAGTGGAATATAAGTGCAATGTGTGTCCTGCTGTGTTCGGTTGCGCAAATTTGAGGTATACTCATATACGGAGAGTACATTTAAACAAGAGGAGTAAAAAAGTAGTGGAAAACAAAAACCAAACTATATTATGTTAAAATACTGCATGTTTAGAAACGCTTCGGTGGCTGTACTCCTAATAAATATAATTACAACGGCTGAAAAAACTTTCCCGTGTTTTAAGGAACGATTTATACAAATAAAATATATGAGGTGTGTTATTTAGATTTGAAAATTATTTATCCTGTTAGGAGACCTAAATTTTCAAAAAAGTGTAACTCTTTCAAGCATTTTAAAAGAGTAGGGACTATTCACATTCACTCAATCAACAAATCGTTTAAATAAATATACTTCGCTTCATAGTGATTTTCTTTTTGTTTTTAGGGACCGTCGAACACAAAGTAAAATGGCGGCCGAAGCGCAAGTTTAACGATCAGAGAGATAACGCCGCTGTCATACTTGAGTATTCCAACGCTTGTCCGTTTAGGTGGAAGAGGGGGGCTTTCACTTGCGCCTACTGTTCCCTCTCATTTGGAGATTTTAGTGGGATCAGAGACCACGTTATCGATCATCCCAATAGGGTAGAGGCAATGCGACTCGCACGCACCTTTGCTAATCTCAAAGTTGAAATCACAAACCTCCAATGCGTATTATGCCTTGAACCTATGAATGATTTAGATACCCTTATCGATCATTTAATATCTATCCACAAGAAATCTATAAATAAAGACCTAGGTTTAGGAGCTACACCATTTCTATTGTCCGGAAAAGAATACAGTTGTACGCTTTGTGAGGAAAGCTTCGAACTTTTTACTAAACTGAATACCCATTTGAATAAACATTACCCTAATAGCATTTGTTTCTTATGTGGCAAGGCGTTTTCAACTGTTCATAGGCTGAAAGCCCATCTTGTTATCCACGAATCAGGCGAAGCCGAACAATATAAATGCACTAGATGTACACAAATGTTCGCCACTAAAGCGTTGAGAAATAGTCACGTGGTTTCCGCCCACGGCAAAGAGTATAGGTATAGATGCCCATACTGTAACGAATGCTTTAAAAACTATGGAGATAGGGGAAAGCATTTAAAAGAATCTCACGGAAAGAAAATTGAATATCCATGTAACTTATGTGCAGCAGTGTTCGCCATGTGCAATCAAAGGACTAAACATATTCAACAAGTGCATATTCGACATAAGACATTTTCTTGTGATTATTGCCCCTACAAATTCGTTACTGCAGCGCAGTTGAGAAATCATTTGGTAAAACACGGCGGTGAAAGGAAATTTCAATGTGACGTCTGTAAGAAATCGTATGCTAGGGCTAAGACTTTAAGAGAACATATGCGAATACATAATAATGATAAGCGGTTCGTTTGTGAATATTGTAATAACGCATATGTACAGAAATGTAGTTTACAAAGTCATATGAGAACGCATCACCCGAATGCAGAACCATTGAAGAAAATTAAATTGTACCATATGTATTAAGTTTTAAATAAAGTATTTTTTTTAAATATTGTTTCTATTTTGGATTACTTATGCATATACCAGATAAGAGCTGATTGAATGTATGTAGTTAATACCTTCGTATGTACGTACGTATTTACTAATAGTTATCATATCGTCGAAATAAAATGTAATAATACATAAAGGATAATTTACCATTTCTGAACACAAGTATGGTATGTACGATTCCCATAATATTATTTTAGCTATAGTTCTGCGATATAAGATGGATAGATATTTAGAGAATTAAGTTATAAGTAGCTGTAGTACAAAATATTAAAGGATTACGGATAAATGGAACGTGTGAAGAGCCTATATTCGTCCTTTTTCTATTTTTAGGAAGAAAAACCGTAACGAAGAAACCAAAAGAAACTTTGATAAAGCAGGAAGTGGAATCAGATACAGAAAATAACAGAAATTTGATGACATCCGCGAGAGCAGGCTACGAGAGACGGGCTATCTTCAGAAATAATATAGCTATCATCACGGAATCATGTACAGCGTACCCTTTTAAATACAGGAAAGGGACGTACTTATGCTTCTTTTGTAAAAGTACATTTCTCGAGCCTGAAAAGTTAAGAGAGCACAATCATATACATCATTCAGAAGTTAAGCAACTTCTTAAACCGAGAAAGTATGAACCCCTAAAAATGGATTTCGCAACAACAATTTGTAAAATATGCGATATTGAAATTGAAGATTACGCGATGCTAAAGATTCATCTCACGGTGGAACATGGCAAAATTATTGACTGTACTTATGGAGATAGTGTTTTGCCTTACAAATTAAGTAAAGAAGAACACAACTGTCAGATATGCGGCAAAACGTACGAAATGTTTCTAAGTTTGCATAAACATATGAATGAGCATTACGAACATTTCATTTGTGAGAAATGTGGAAAACGTTTTGCTACATCCCAAAGAATGATAAACCACGCTAGAACGCATGAAAGGGGAGAATTTCCATGCAAAAGATGTACCGAAACTTTTCCATCTTACGCCTCTCTGTACGCGCATACCGCCAAAGTGCACCGATCTAACAAAAGATATAAATGCCCTATATGCGATGAAAAATTTGCTTCTTATAAGCATCGACTCAAACACTTGAATACAATTCACGGAGAAAAAACTGCTGTGTTTCCCTGTCCGTCTTGTCCTAAAGTTTTTGATCTATGCAGCCGAAGAACTGCCCATATACGATTTCAACATCTACAAGAAAGAAACCATATTTGTTCTATCTGTGGCATGAAATTCTTTACAAATTATGAGTTACAAGAACATTCCATAAAGCATGGTGGAGAAAGAATATATCAGTGTGATGTTTGTAAGAAGTCATACGCTAGGTTAAAAACTTTGAGAGAGCATATGAGAATACATAATAATGATAGGAGGTTTATTTGCCCTGTTTGTGGGCAGTCATTTATCCAGAATTGTAGCCTAAAACAACATATGCGGGTCCATCATCCTACATCACTTAAAGACTTATTTTAGTGGAATAAACGCTGTTAAAATATTATTGTTTTTACCTACATTTTAGACTAAATTTTTGAGAAAAGTATTATTATATGCTTTTCTTTTCAAGATTATAGTAACCACATAGACCTTAATATACTTATTCCAGAAAATAAATAAAATAATAGAACTTGAAAGCATCCTGATTTTAAAGTGAAAAAATACTTATGTAATTAATACAAAATTGTGCTATGCATTGATCATGGATCAATAATTCTTAAACATTCAGCATTTATTTACGCCCTTAAATAAAATTAAATCAATCAATCAATGAAAAAACTATAAAACTTGTAAATAAAGCATGTTTTTGGATAACAAAGGTGAAGATGATGCATGAAACGTAATTCAAAGAAGATAACATGCTCGTTTCTGATTTTTAGGTGATGATCCCTCACCTGACAAGAATTTTGCTAAAGAAAATTTCGGTGAAACAACTGCCCAGTTTGCTGAAAGAACGAAAAAATTCACAGACGACGATATAAAAGCTAGGAGACGTCACGCAATAATACTTCTGGAATCTTCTAACATTTGTCCATTTAGGTGGATGAAGAATCTGTACATTTGTTTTTACTGTGAACAGCAATTCTCTGATCCTGTTAAGCTCAGGCTCCATAGCTTAGAGCATTCCTCATTAAAAAGTTATCAAATAAAACACGCCATGTCAAAGTTGAGAAAATACGAATTAGTGAAGATAGATGTAACTGATGTTAGCTGTAAGCTTTGTGAAGACCAAATACCTAATTTCCCTACTTTAAAATGGCATATACTTGAAAAACACAATAAACAGTTAGACCCCAAATCTACCGATGGAGTGTTGCCATTCAAAGTAACTTCAGACGAGTTTCATTGCGTGTTATGTGTCGAAAAATTTGCGGAATTTAAATCCTTAAACCAACATATGAATGTACATTTTCAAAATTTTATTTGCGAGCAATGTGGTTCTGGATTTGTTACGCCCGAGCGTTTAAGAACTCATGCATTTTCACATGAGACGGGTTCATTCCCTTGTGACAGCTGCGATAAAGTATTTCGTTCTACTAACGCAAAGAATGAACATTTTGCCACTGTGCACATGAAAGTGAAACGTCACAGATGTCCTCAATGCCCCGAAACATTTAGAAACTACTTTCAAAGAAACAAACACATTTCTTCCGTCCATGGAGTAAAGTTAAAAGAATTTAAATGCACCATGTGTCCGAAAGTTTTCACCTTGAGTGGAAAGCTTGGTGTACACGTTAGGACAGTGCATTTGAAGGTAAAGAGACATGCTTGCGATGTTTGCGAGTGGAAATTTTATTCCAAATCTGAGTTGAAAGAGCATATGATAAGACATGGCGGGGAAAGGAAGTTTCAGTGCAGCATTTGCAAGAAAGCGTATGCTAGGAAGCATACATTGAGAGAGCATATGAGGATCCATGAAAATGATAGACGATTCATATGTGCTACTTGCGGTACTTCATTTGTCCAAAAGTGTAGCCTAAAACACCATACTAAGATTCACCATCCAAGTTCAGGACAAAATAAAATTGAGTTTTGTTACATGAAATAAGTTACTATAAAACTTGTAGTTCCTTGAATTTTATTATAAATTTATTATATTTATAATTTTCGTGAGACTAACTCTTACAACGAGGCTTCCGATCTACTTTTAAATACTATATTGTGATTTAACTAAGTTAGGTTATTCACAAACTAGTGTAAAATGAACCAAGAACTGAATAAAATGCGATTTATTTAAAATCTATTTAATTTAAAAACCTCTTACAGCTACCAAACAATTTAACTCACGGAATAACAGATTGCTATCCGCACTTATGCACTAAGTTAAAGTATAACATCAAGTTAAAGGCGAATATATTTTTGTTTCTGTTTTCTAGGATCCGTCTCGCCCATACCTGACTCCAAGCGAAGAATCGTGCCGTTATTCCAGGTGTCTTACGACAGAAGCCTGTGTAAACCATTGGGCACCTTAATGAACTTCTCTGCACTCAAAAAGACCCTTACTAGGCTTCAAACTCCATCCCGAAGTCCTTCTCCTGTAAATATATCAAGATCTCCAACCCCGTTCGTTGAGAGACCAGAATCAGTTGAAATTGACCATCAAAAGGCTAAGAAAAATCCGGATATAAGGCAAAACGCTTTAGCTGTATTCGAATTTTCAACCGTATATCCCTTTGTGTATGGGAATAACAAATTCAAATGCTTTATCTGCTCGCAAGCCTTTTTGGACCTACACTTGCTTAAGGAACATATGCTTGAAACACACAATTTCGCTCCCCTTAAACGATTAGTTAATAATCGAAGGGAAAACGTTTTAAAGGTGGATGTCAGTGATATCACCTGTAAAATATGTTCGGCAAAACCATCCGACTTGATTCAGTTAAAAAGTCATCTTAAAGAGGTTCACAATAAACCAATTAACTTGGATCTTCAAGACAATCTAATACCTTTCAAATTAGAATTAGTCGATGGATCTTATAGATGTGTTATATGCGACGAAATCTTTATCAAAGTACGAATATTAGTGATTCATATGAGCGTTCATTTCAGTAACTACAGCTGCGAAATTTGTGGTTCTGGATTCATGACGTTGCGTCTTCTGAAAAAACATTTAGAGGTCCATGAAACTGGTAACTACCCGTGTGATCGTTGTAACAAAGTCTTCAGCACTCCTTACAAAAGAACGTTACACATCCGAGGCGTACACCTTAAGCAGTATCCAAGAAGATGTCCTATTTGTCCAGAAAGGTTCAATTCAAATTATAAAAGGACAATTCATCTACAAGACGTCCACAATCAATCTACAAGGGTGCATAAGTGTGAGACTTGTGGTCGTGGTTTTAATTTAAAGTATCATTTGATTTGTCACACCAGATCTGTTCATTTACAAGAAAGAAATCAACAGTGCGAAATTTGTCAACAAAGGTTTTGTAACAAGGAGTCCTTGAAACGTCATATGGTGATACACACTGGAGAGAAAAATCATAAATGTGATCTCTGTGGGATGGCATTTTTGAGGAGGAAAAACCTGAAGGATCATTTGCGGTTGCATAATATAGATTAATAATACGTCATCAAACTGTGTGAATCTTGTTAGGGTTACAATTACCCTGAGGAGAAATCAATTACCCCAGTGACCTGAATGCCCGGAGTCTACCCATTTACCCTTGAATTGTTTTATAAGCAATAATATACACATATAATTAACAAGCTGGGTTTAGTTCCTCTCCAATCATTCAATCATCAGCCTATCGCCGTCCACTGCTTGATTAAGGCCTAGTTACACTTGCTTTAACCATTAACGCATTCAAGTGAAATCATGTCAAAGCAAGAGTTAACGAAAAATAAGTACATAGATATTTACTTAGGAAGAACTTTAAAAAAGCTATTAATTATTCTGTTTTTGTTTTGTAATTTTCACGTTAATTGGTAGTTTCGTTAAATTTAGTGTTGAAATTTGGATATTTAAAAAAAACTATTAACTTTTTAATTTATTGTACTTTGATTTCATATTTTTACACTAATTATGTCAACCAGTGAAAGTAATTACTTCTTATCTAGTAATCCTTTACATACATATATAGGAACACTCACGCCTCTATCCCCACATTATGTAAACTTTAATTTAGGCCTTAGACTTTCCCCATGCATGCCTATTGCCGTCAACCATCCACTTTGAGAAAATTGGGAGTATATTGAAGGAGAAAGCGAGGATAAAAAATAAGTAAATGGTTATTCATTTTTACGAAAGTTATTCGGGAGGGATAATCTGTTTAGTATATTGGACTATGGATTTTTTTATTTTTAGTATTTATTATCATTATGACGTATCTTAACTTAAAATAGTGATTGTATTATTTGATGGTACTCAGTATTATCCTCTCGCAACGGGCAACGCTCGTTTTAAAACATAGGCGTAACTTTAAAACTGCCTTAATTTTTGAATGTTGTACCTTTCAATAATTGATGCCAAGCGACATGATTATTACCCGGTTGTGCAAGGAGGAGGGTTATGTTTTTAAGATGTATGTATGTGTATGATTTCGACACCTGAGGTGATATCTGAATCGTCTTAATATTGGGAGTCACATTACTAGGTAATTTCAACAATAAAATGGAGGAAGTTATCGTGCAATCGAGTTTATTATGTTTTAAATAATTTTATTGTTTCTTTTACGTATTCACAATAAATATTTGAAATGATTTGATTTCATATCCATTTTTACATTAATTAGTGAAGTAAAATAATCAATACGAATAAATTGATAAATACGCAAGTACAATCTTTATTTATTTAACCTAATTTTATTTATGATATATGTATATATTAGATATATATGATTGTCTCTCAGAGTGGCATCGGAGTCGTATAGAACTATTTAAACATTTTTGAAATTACATTGCTTTAATTTTAGTAATTATTTCCAGAACACTAACAAAGTTAGTAGCTAAATATGTGTGTTTTGGTTGTTTGACGTAACATACATACGTATGAACGTCAACAAAGCAAACACGAAAGATGTTTAAGTGTTGAAAGGGGACCACTTTTGTGGTCACAAAATCACCGTCATGCCCCAAAAAATAACGGATATCATAAGAAATATATAAGTATTTTAGAAAGAAATATACATGTAAGTTAGTTTTGGGTTTTGGGTAATAATATAATAATTATATTATAAAGGACATGCCTAGTTAACCTATTCCAATTTTATAGCATTCATTTCAAATTTAAGAGTGGGGCTCTTGTCGGTGGAGTATGCGCCGTCTGTCCCGATCTTCCGCCAATTCCTTGACTTCCCTATATGACAGGACACCTGCTTTCCTTCCTTCACTTGGTCTATGCCCTTCTCGGCCTTCCTCTTCCTCTTTTTGCCTCTAGCTTCCCTTCAATTATGGTTTTCATGAAGTTGTCATGTCGTATAAGGTGACCAAACATCTTCCCTCTTCTGTTATCTGTAATCACCAGTATCTGTCTGTCTGTCTATCTATCTTCTTCTTATACCATGCTCAGTACCTCCTCGTTAGTTTTTCTTTCAGTCCAGTTTATCCTCCATCCGCCGCCAGCATCACATGTCGAAGGTCTCTAATCGTTATAATTTAATAGCATAAAACCTTAAATATGAATACTATAAAGCTAACATGGTAACAAATAACATTAATTACTAATTACACATTAGCAATATATATTTATATTTATCTATGTAAGTAATTACAGTCATATTCTCAGGCCCAAGAAAATACAACATCCATTTTCTCTTTTAGGACTCATTGAAGAATCAGACTCGACCATCACAGTGAAATTAGAAGATGGAGAAGATATCAAACTTACTATTCTAAAACATCCAATATCTTTAGAAACTTTAGAATATGAGGCTGGAATACGTGACATAGATGAAAAACACATCCCTGAAATGGCTAGCAAAGAGACTTACTGCTTAAAAAAGAAGGAAGATGAAAAATACGTTAAAACTACAGATGCAAAAGTTGGAAATCTATATTTTCTAAAAGAGCCCATATCATTAGATAATATTATTTGGAAGAATGAAAAAAATGAAGTAGAAAGCTCTATTACCTTGAATGTTAAGACTGAACAAGGATTATTGTACAGAACTTCGAGCAAGAGGAACAAAAGGGACGAATGTCAATCTTGGAAGCAAAATGCATTAGTAATCTTTGAGCATTCCTATGTCTATCCTTTCATACACGCAGGCAATAAGTACAAATGTTTTGTTTGTTTAGAGCCATATTTAGACGCTGGTCTTTTAAACCATCATGTTGTAAATAGACACAGTATTAAAGAAATAAAACAGGAACTAAATAATAGAGTTAGAGAAAAAAATTTAAAAGTTGACGTCACATATTTACAATGCAAAATTTGCTCTCAAACTTTGTCTAGTTTACAAAATTTGAAAGTACATTTGAAAGTTAACCACGATAAAAGTATAGAACCAACTTTGCAGGACAATATAATACCTTTTAAGTTAGGAGGAGAAAATTTCGATTGCCAGATTTGCGGGGAAAGATATCTCAAACTAAGGCTCCTCGTAATTCATATGAGTAAACATTTTAATAACTTCAGCTGTGAGTTTTGCGGTGCTGTTTTTATTTCCCTCAACTTGCTAAAAAGACATCTACAAACTCACGAGACTGGGAGTTTTCCTTGCAATAAGTGCGATAAAGTTTTTAGCAACGCTTCAAAAAGAACTCTACATACTCGAGGGGTTCACCTCAAGCAGTTTCCGCGAAGATGTCCCATTTGTTCCGAAAGATTTAACTCAAATTACCAAAGAACGAAACATTTGCGCATCGTTCATAACCAAACAACTGGATTATTTAGATGTGATACTTGTGAACGAGAATATGACTTAAAATATCATCTCTTAATACACATAAGGTCCGTTCATTTACAAGAAAGGAATGAAGAATGTACCGTGTGTCATGCTAGATTCTTCTCAAAGTATTGTCTTTCAAGACACATGGTAATACATACGGGTGAAAAGAATTTTAAATGCGAGGTTTGCGGAAAAGCGTACGCAAGAAGAAAAAACCTTAGAGAACATTCCAGATCTCATGAAGCTGGCGTGTGTTCGATATGTGGTCAAAACTATGGAGATCAGATCCATTTGGTTGCTCACGTCAATACCGTACATGCAGTTATGCAAACATAAAATAAGTGGGTGGAGTTTTTTATATTTTTTAAATTTTGAAAGGTATTGATATCTTGTATTTTAATATGTAAATTGTTCCAATAGTGTGTCAAAGTGTTAGCCAAACAAGTAAACGGTAGTCTATGGGTATACTCTTTTTTTTTAAGCTTTCTAAGAATTGGGTCAGATTACCGAACCACTGCGAAAGTAACCTTAAAAGAACTTTGTTCTAATTCTTAATAATACTGTATATTGCCACGAATTAAGTAATAAAAACTAGGTTCTTACCGAGGCATTCGATATACATACATATATACATATTACTGACGACAGCAGTTTATTCTGAAAAAGCTATTTTAAAAAGGCACCATTTTATTTTCCCAGGATTATCGGCGTCACATCGACCAGGCCCAAGGACCAGTATATGGCAAATGACAACATCAGAAAGACAAAACGCAGCTACTTTTCTTGAATTCACTACAGTGCGGCCTTTTTTTTACCAGCAAGCTAATTTTAAGTGCTTTTATTGCAATGAAGTCTTCCCTGAAATCCATTCTGTTCTACAACACGCTGCTTTCCACATTACACCAGAAAGGTGCTACTTACTTAAGCAATATTTAAGAAAAGGGAAACGAGTTATTAAAGTTGATATTTCTGGTTTAAAATGTAGACTTTGTGAACAAAAGTATTCTGATCTTGACGATATCAGAAAACATTTAACTGCTGCTCATAAGAAGGAGTTCAATTCTGCTGGCAACGGACTTATGGCTTATGATTTAACCATAAACAATGGCCAGCTATCTTGCCATAAATGTTTAAAAACATTTAATTCCTTTTTCCTACTAAATAGGCATATGAATGTACATTTCAGCGTGGTTTGCGAAACTTGTGGCTTAGGTTTCATGTCGCATCAACGGTTAATAAACCATAGGATTGTACACCAAAATGGTGTTCACAAATGCGATAAATGCGCAGAAGTCTTCCCCACGAAACTTAAGCTTCGCTACCACTTGTTCAAGAAGCATGAAGTGACAAATGCAAAGAAAATAAAACCGCTGAAATGTCCCCATTGTCTAGAACGATTTGCAGAGCATTATAGAAAAATGACTCACTTGAAAGAAGTTCATGGAATAACTTTTACTTTCGAATGTCCATCATGTAAAGCTGTTTTACCAACACGAAGAGCTTTGACTGAACATACAACAAAATTACACACCCAGAAAATCCAGTGTAAAATGTGTGGCAAATGCTTTGGGACAAAATCATTACTGAAAATGCACATGAGAGGTCATACAGGAGAGAGAAACTTCTTCTGTGCAATTTGCCAGAAGGCCTACATGCACGAGCGGACGCTGAGACAGCATATGAGAGTGCACGGGCCAGTGTGGAAGTATACATGCTCGGAATGTGGCAGTGGGTATCATAATAGGAACGATTACAATAAGCATATGAAACAGTGGCACCCGCAGTGGCAGTTCAAAACTATTGTTAAGAATTTTGGAAGTGATCTCATTACTTGATTAAGATGATGTTCTAATAATTGGATGATATTTAAATTTTCGCACTAACGAGGAACTTGCTCCGTACAAAGATTTATTAGCAGTGGTGTTAGTTGTCTACACTTATAAAGATTGCTACAACATATGTATGTAATAATTAGCTGTAATAAGGGAAACGTTTCAAGATAATCATTTTAAGCACTAAAATTTACCCTCTATATTCTGACTCTTCTTACTCATATGTGGATACAACGAATTGTAACTGAACGTGCTTTATGATTGCACCGACTAAATTCTTGTTCCTTAGTTTTTACATTAGCGGCCTATCGTGATGCTCATAGTAATAGTAAACAAAGCATGCCTAGTGGTACTTTGGTGAAAAATTTATATCCATTGGTACAATGTCCGGCCAACGGCCTTCTGTTAGTAATTGATGTAAGTAAATGAATCAAGTATTATAGTATGATTTACGTAACATTCTATTAACGTTAGTCGAATGCTTAGTTTAGGATTTTCGTCCACTTTTACGATAATTCAATTTAGTATTTAAATTATTTGTAAAATTAGTCTCTATGTGTAAAAGAAGAAGGCATTGCGTATTTCTGTTTAATGTAGGACCAATCCAACTAAGGAAGAACTCTATAGGAGGCGCGGTTAACCATTTAGTTTAATATTATGCTTCTGGGTATAAGTAGTGTGGAAGGAGATCAAGCAATAGTGCATTGGCTTAATGTACGTTGGCTTTGCCTGTAGGCTAAATTTAGTTCGGAAAAAATCTTATATCACCGTGGGAGAGCCATGCCTATCGGAAAGCAAAAGAGCGATAGACCAATAATTATGCCACGTAATAATGTGTCATTGACCTTGTTAAAAATATCAAATTATGTAACGCCTGATTACTTCTATTTTTAGTTAAAAGTGCTATAAGTAGTATTTTATCACCATTTTTTGTTTTATTTATATATTAAGAATACACAGAACAGTGTAGAAATCCTATATTTTCCTCTTTATTTATTACAGTATTTTAAGATAAGACAGTCCTGTTATATCAAAGTATTGTTTCAATGTCAAGAAAGTATCTACGGTCTACTGTGAGCCGTAAATGAGATGTCAGTCTTAGGTTTCTATTTTAAAATCAAGAACTATATGTTTTTACATCGCGATCCCTTTCACACTCCTTCAGAATATGTTAGACGTTTTGTTTATCCATTACTACAGGTAATTCCAGAAAAATACAATAACAAATCCAAGCGGAGGGTAGGAATTGTTCATGTTTGGAAATAGCTTAATCTTTCAAGACCGGACTTACTGTGTTTCCTTGTTACGCTTGACTACCGAATGACTTACCTATGATTCAATGAGACAAACAAAAATTAAATCATGGACATTCTTCCTCAGGACCAGAAACGAAGCGTCGACAGGGAGCTCTCACCAGTATCTGGGAAATGACCCTTTCCGAACGACAGAATGCGTCCATCCTTCTAGAAAATACCACCGCAAAACCATTTGTTTACTGCCGATATTATTTCAAATGCTTTTTCTGCAGAGAACAATACTCCGAAATAAAGAAGTTACTACAGCACACTCTTAGCCACGACATTCCTGAACAAGCAATATTACTTAAGGAGTTCTTGCCCAAAGGAAAAAGAACAGTTAAAGTTGATATTTCAGAACTTAAATGTCGAATATGCAAGAAAAATTTCGATGATCTAGAGAAAATACGAAAGCATCTAACTTCAGAACATTGCAAAGCCTTCACAGAATCTGGGAATGGTTTAGTTGCTTACGATTTAACGTCGAAAAATGGGCAATTTTCTTGTCATATTTGTCATAAAATATTCCAAACTTTTATATTATTAAATCGACATATGAACGTGCATTTCAGCAACGCTGTTTGTGAAACTTGTGGGGCTGGATTTATGACGCATCAGAGACTTATACAGCACAAAGAAATACATTTACCCGGAGGCTACCCTTGTAACAGATGCAATAAAGTATACACTACAAATTCTAATTTAAAATATCACATAGAAAAAGCTCACGAAGGCGCTACAAAAATGAGGATGCTTAGATGTCCCCGTTGTCCAGAAAGGTTTGCTGAACATTTTCAAAAATTAAAACATTTAAAAGATTCCCATGGGATTACTTTTACATTCGATTGCGAAGTTTGCAAATCTATATTTCCCAGCCGCAGAGCACTGACTATGCATACAAATAAGTATCATACAGAGAAAACTCAGTGCGAGATTTGTAAAAAGAGTTTTAGTTGTATAACTACTTTAAAGAAACATATGATTTCTCATACTGGTGAGAGGAACTACACCTGCAATTTGTGTCAGAAGGCTTACAGGCATCAGAAGAGTTTAAAACAGCACATGCGATCTCACATACAGGGCCATGAGTACATAAAGTTTAACTGTGCAGAGTGTGGCAATGGCTTTCCAAATCGAAATGATTATAATCGACACGTTAAAGAATGGCATCCGAGAAGTTATTTTGACCACTCTGTTCATTGAGAGTTTGATTTACATCTAAGGACCTTTCTTATAAAGTATTGCAACTCAATACTGGATTAACTGCTCTGTTTTCTGTCTTTGAAAGTTTGTGAATCTAGCTTTACACTTTCCTGCCGGTCCTCGCTCTCTTTTGGCGGCTTGTGTGTATGTGTGCCTGCGAGAATTAAATTTCAGTCAGCACACTGCATAATGCGTGAAAAGGCTTTTACACATGTCCGCTCATAATTTTTATACTCATGCCTGCCTGCTGTATTATATTAGCCTTAAGATACAAATATAAGATTACAAACGTAATTTATTAGTATTAGTAGTGTTGTATAAAGATAACAATAGCTAATGTGGTATTAGGTATTTGACCCTAATGGTGTAAAACGTGTTTAAGTACCTGTTGATCTCAGTGTTTCTTTTTACACATACGTTTATTAGTGAAATCCGATTTAGTATTAATATAGTACGCTCTGCACAAACGAGTTTTATTTTATCATAAGTTTCTTTTTTTTCTTTTGTTATAAAGAAAACCGCATTAGGAATAATTCCTGTGTAGCGAGGTACTTTACAAATACATATTCATACAACGGATACAAATAACACCCAGACCCGGAACAACTTTGGATAAATTTTCGTCCCGTGTGAGAATCGAACCAACAACCTCCGGCTGCTCAGTCAGGGTCACTAACCACTAGATCAGCAGGCCACTTTAACCTTGTAACTTTCTCTCTCTCACGTGTAGATTCAACGTAGAGATTCCGCCAGGGTCAAGTATTTCCAGAATATATAAAAATAAAATTGCCATGTTGGTATGCAAGTTTTGTTTATTTTTTCTTAACTCAAGTCAAACACGATATATAAGTTTTTGTAATAATTATCGTTTCGTGGTAAAAATGCTCTAGCGTTATGCAAGTTGACGTAGCCTTTTATTAAGTCACATTTAACAGTTGTCAGCTGTCAAATGTGACTGTTGTCAGCTGTCAAATGTGACTGTTGTCAGCTGTCAAATGTGACTTAATAGAAGGCTGTTTTTTTTTTAAAGACAACTCCCGCATTAGGATTAACTCCTGTGTCTCGGGGGACTTTACAAACATTCAAACAACGGACACAAAGAACACCCAGACTCAGAACAACAATTTGAAGATTACACAAAGTGTTGTCCCGTGTAGGGATCGAACCCACAACACTAGGCGCGGCAGCTTGGAGGCGAGGTGACCACTTAAACCGCTACGCCATCAGTGCAGTCCATGTCAACTTAATGAATCTTTTTTTTTTCTCTAGAAATACTTGACATTGGCAGAATCTCTGCGTTGAATATACACGCGAGATAGAGTCAATAAATAACTCATAATAATAAACTTAGTTAAGCTCTTAGCTTTTCATACTGAGGTTTATTAGTTTAGAAAACTTGCCTACTTTTGTAATTATAACGTAAATGTGTATTTTTTACTGAAAAGGTTAAGCAATTACTTTGGAAAAATAAATAACATTCTCCTTCCTCTTTTCTTGGTCGTGGCAACTAAGTCAACAAAAGTTAGCTCATATTGCCAGCACCGAGTAAGTACTTCGATGAAATACTTAAATTTATGCGTCTAAAACTGTCGTAGGAGACGGTGACAAGCACGGTAAAGCAGCATTGATATTTTTTTAAAACATCATACCTTCATATCAGAACCCACAAATATGTAAAAAAAACATTGTATGCGCTCTGTGCCAATCTTTACGATGTCGAGTATGATGATAGGTGTACAAATTGATATTGACATTGATGTCGGTTTTCGACCAACATGGCGATCATATTTTTATAGACTGTTTTTTTCTCTAGAAATACTTGACATTGGCAGAATCTCTGCGTTGAATATTCACGCGAGAAAGAGTCCATAAATAAATAATAATAATAAAAACTTGTCATTGGCAAAATTGTGGTGACATCTCCACAAAGGCCAAAAAATAAGAAGAAGAAGATGATGATAAGACTAACAGATGTCAAATGTCACCTAATAAATTGGCCCTATACTTCCGTCTCCTCTTTGATGTATTTTGAACAACAAACATCACCTCTTGCTTATTTCGGATTTTAAATGGGTTTTACACATTTTTTAACAAGGCAAAGGGTTTTATAAGCCTGAATTATTTATTGTCGTATAACGCTGAGCCTCTTTGGAGTGTAATCGTTTTTAGTGGAGTAACTAAATAGTAGGTAATATAACAAATACAGTTCAGGAACGTTTTTACCTCTTACTCCCTTTATTTTCTTTTCGACCGTTTTTGTTCTTGTTTAGTAATTAGTAGTTTTTAGAACTTTAATGTTGTCACTAAAAAAATTTTTTTATTTCTGTTCCTGAACTGCTTCCGTTACCTACATACACTATAATTGAATACCAGCATTAGATGTTTAGTGTGTAAGATTGGTTTTTATCTGTTATGTACTTGAACTTGTATCCGTTCTTAATTATAGTTATGATCAGAGAACTGTTTTGAATTACAGGCTCTACATCAGAAACAAGTATATGGCAGATGACAGTACCTGAAAGGAATAACGCGGCCACTTTCATAGAATACACGACTGTCCGCCCTTTCATATTCATGGGCTTCAGTTTTAAATGTTTCTATTGTATGGACTATAACTTTGACCTCGCATCATTACTCGAGCACACACTAACTCACAAAGTTGATAGTCGAGAAGTGTTGTTAAAAAAATATATAACTAAAAGCAAAAGAACTTTACAAGTTGATATTTCTAAATTAAATTGTCGATTATGCGATCAAAACTTTATAGATCTCAACACTATTAGAGAACACTTAATTGACAGACACGGAAAATATTTCCATTCGGCCAACAACGGTATGACTGAATATAAAATGGAATTAGTAAATAATATGTTTGTGTGTCATATCTGTGATAAAGAGTTCCATAATTTTAATTTGTTAAATTCTCATATGAATAGCCATGTCGGGAAAGTAGTTTGCGAAAGTTGTGGAGAAGGTTTCTTAAACCAACACATGCTAATGAAACACAAAGAGAGACACTTGTCTAAAAAGTTTAACTGCGAGTGTTGCAATAAAATTTTCTTCAAAAAAAGCCAACTAAAATATCACACGGAAATTGTGCACAAAGGAAAAGAAAGGGCTAAATTGAAGAAATGTCCAAAATGTTCGCTTACTTTTAAAGAACATTATATTAAAATGACACATTTAAAGGAAGCTCATGGCATTACAAAGAGTTTCCATTGCCATATTTGCAAAAGTATATTTTCTACTAGACGAGCATTGACAGAACATACTAACAAATGTCATACGGAGAAATACAAATGCGAAATATGCTTAAAATGTTTTGCAATAGAGTCTAAATTAAAACAACATATGCGGACGCATACGGGTGAAAGAAACTTCATTTGTCCTGTTTGTAAGAATGCTTATATGCATAAAATATCTTTAAAAAAGCACATGAAAAACCACAGCCTTGTATCTAAATTTACATGCACCGAATGTGGAGCGAGTTTCTATTTAAAACATCAATTTTTGAAACATATGAGGCTACGTCACTCAACCTACGAAGACGTTCCGGAATAATTTTCATAAAACTAACACACAGATTAAGACAATACTTAGTACTATTTGCTACTCTTAAGTTACAAGTATCCATGGACGGCAGTAGTCACTTGCACCCTACACCATGAAAAAGAAAATAGTACAGGAGCGATATCGTTCTAGCTTAGCTACGACCATAAAACTCCTACCCCAAGGGTATCCATAATCTACCAAAGAAAAAAATAACACTATAAATAAGTTCATCATTTATTTAGCAAAATATAATAAAAGCCAAACAAATTGTGGTAATTTAACAAAAAAAATAATAATAAGTAAATAACGTAAAATGCCACATGTAGAAACCTACAGAATGTCAATAAAATCAAAACAAACTGTACAAATCTCAATAGGTCTGAATATTGGCTGTTCTACATAAATTTGATTATGCTCAACGTCAAACCAACCCAGGGTAAACTAATTCAGTGTTTCAGGCCACCATGAACGATTTACACTCGACAGCTAACATACACATTAGCTTGAAAATTATTTCCAAGAAATCTTACGATTTTTTTCAGGGCCATACGATACTTTCTATCCAGGGAACGTAGAAACTGACCCTAGTGTAAATGCCTGGCTGGCCCTTGTACCCACAGTTTCTGCCGTATGACGTCACTCCTATCACGGTGTGAAGGCACGTGGATATACCTGGTTTGGCTTGAAGAGGACCGCCGCTATCGCCCTGAGGAATTCAAAAATCTAACTGACCCCAAGTACATTTCGGATAAGGATAAAAAGATGATAATAAAATATCCCTTAAAATGTTGAGCAAACTTAAGAGTCGATTATTGGAAATCAGTCCCGACTATTGACTAAAATGTTCGTACCCAAATCTGGGATTAAATAAGTTAATTTACATTGGTTTTTAAAGTGAAACAGATTATAAACCCTTGTTATAGGTACTACAGCTATAGTATTGTTACGGAAGTGGGTACAGGGATTGGAAGGAAACTAATATATCACTGCCGAGAGTAACGATTTATTTGCGTTTCACAATATTCCGAACGCGTAACACTCACAGCACAGAACGAGTTGTACTGCACGAACCGCGTAGCACTGTTCCACACTGTCCCCGCGGACTACACTTAACTCTGTCCAACGGTAGCACTGCACCACTCACTAATACTAATCACTTTCACTTCACTTCACTGTACTTCACTGTACTACTTTTTCACTTCTTCTTCTTATTCTTCACTTGAGAGCACTTTCCACTGAACTGCCCTGTAGGCGCGTCTGGAGCTCTTTATATACCCCTAATTTCGATCGTAATTTGTTGAATTTCGACCGTCATTTCGTTATTCTTTTCGATTGTCTTCTACAACTTAATTTATTTATTCATTTTGCTTCATCTAGTACTTTCCATTATATTCGAATTTTCTATAAAACACCGAAATCACAAACAAAAACCCATAGAGTCCGCCGGGGCTTAAACTCTCGGCATTCGGCTCGCAGCCGTAGCCACTACCGCTCAGCTACCGTGACTTGTCAATCTTCGTTTGAAAAACTTCTTTGCATTGTTTGTCTGTGCGGTGACGTAGGCATGGCGTCACATTATCCCCTCCTTAGACGTGCTCGTCCCGAGCATCGTTAGAGCCGTGGTACCGTGCCAACCTATCCACATGAACGACTTTAGCTGTACTTCTTGGCGTTTTCCGAATTCTGTAAGTGACATCATTGATCTTCGTAATTACTTCATAAGGACCTTCCCAACTTGGTTGTAGTTTTGGAGATTTCCCTTTTCGTCGAACAGGATTGTGAAGCCAAACCGCAGAACCTTCTTCAAAGGACTTGGAGTTAATGCTTCTGTCGTATCGCGTTTTCATTCGCTCACTAGCTTGCAGATTCTCTTCTCTCATGTGCCCGTGAACCTCCTCCATCTTTCTTCTTAATTCTTCTGCGTATTCCGAAATACAGCTGGGCGTATCCGGAGGACAACCTGCGAGTAGATCTGCTGGAAGTCGAAGTTCTCTACCAAAGTTCGCTCGAGCCGGAGTGGTAGAGGTACTTTCATGAACTGCCGTCCTATATGACAGAAGAAATAGAGGAATGTACTCGTCCCAATTGTCCTGATGGCTATCCACAACTTTCGCCAAATGCCGTTCCAAAGTTTGATTAAATCTTTCTACCATTCCATCAGATTGCGGATGATACGGCGTAGTCCGAGTTTTGTGTATCCCCATAATTTTGCATGTTTCCTGGAAGACTTGAGACTCGAAATTCCTGCCTTGGTCACTATGGATTTCAAGAGGTAATCCAAATCGGCAGAAAACTTCATTCACAAGTTTATTAGCCACAGTGATAGCTTCTTGATTTGGTAGTGCGAACGCTTCTGGCCACTTCGTAAAGTAGTCCATTACTACTAGAATGTAACGATTTCCACTATTTGTCATTGGAAACGGCCCGGCCACATCCAAAGCTATTCGTTCCCAAGGAGCACCCACGTTGTATAGCTTCAATGCTCCACGACTTCTTGTTTGTGGTCCCTTGACAGAAGAACAGCTCGTACATTTCCTGCACCAGTCTTCAACATCTTCCTTGCAGTGCAACCAGTAAAAACGTTGACGAATCTTCACTAAAGTCCGCTTTACACCAAGATGACCGCCTGATGTTCCGTCGTGATACGCTCGTAGTATATCAGAAATCTTTGACTTTGGTACAACTGTCTGAAGATGACTGTCTTGCCCAGATGCACTCTCCCATTTTCGACATAAAAGCCCATTATGTAAGAGCAGACTATTCCATTGCGCCCAATAGCTCTTGGTTGTTGCACTCATTCCAGCAACTTCACTCCATCCTGGCCGTGCAGATAAGTCTTTCATCCAACTGAGTATTGGTTTCAAGTCTTCATCTTCTTCTTGTAATTTACGTAAGGCATCATTGCTCCATTCTTCATCAATTGTATCAGTTCTTATAACTCGGACCGTAGCTTTTTCTTTATCTTCTTGTTTCGAACAGTGCTTGCAGTCATCAAAACATGGGCGTCTTGACAAAGCATCGGCATTCCCATGAGACTTCCCACTGCGATGTTCAACCTCAAAGTCGTACTCCTGTAATTGTTCTATCCATCTTGCGACTTGTCCTTCAGGATTCTTGAACTGCAATAGCCACTTCAACGCTGCATGATCTGTTCTGACTAGAAATTTCCGGCCCAACAAGTATTTTTTAAAATGCTGAAGCGTTTTGACCACTGCCAGGAGCTCTCTTCGGGTGACACAATAATTACGTTCTGGTTTCGACAATGATTTACTGTAATAGGCTATCACAACTTCTTGATCCTCTTTCTTTTGTGAGAGTGTTCCTCCAATCCCTGTGTTACTTGCATCTGTATCTACTATAAATTCATTGCTCTGATCCGGATATCCGAGAACGGGCGTTTCACATAACCGACTCTTGAGATCTTCGAAAGCTGTCTTGCATTGTTGATCCCAAATGAAGGGTCGTTTTTCTTCTGTAAGTCGATGTAAAGGCTTCGCTATATCCGAAAAATTCCTGACAAAACGACGATAATAAGAGCAAAGTCCCATAAACGCCCGGACTTGTGTTTTGTCGGTGGGCACAGGCCAATCTTTAACAGCTGAAATCTTTGTTGGATCTGTTTCGACGCCTTTTTCCGAAATTACATGTCCCAAATAATTCACCTGTCGTTTGAAGAATGAACATTTCTTATGACTTAGTTTAAGATTTGCACTTCTCAACTTGTTAAATACGGATTCCAGCTTCTTTAAATGGTCATCAAAGTCTTGCCCCACTATTATAATGTCATCAAGATATACCAAGCAAGTTTCTCCCAGTAGCCCAGTCAGAACACGTTCCATTAATCTCTCAAAAGTAGCTGGGGCATTGCAAAGTCCAAACGGCATCACCTTGAACTGCCAAAGACCTTTTCCTGTGGAAAACGCGGTCTTCTCCTTATCTTTAGGGTCCAGCTCTACTTGCCAATAGCCAGTTTTTAGGTCAAGCGTAGAAAACCATTTCATGCCATTGAGAGTATTCAAAGTGTCATCTATCCTTGGTAATGGATAACTGTCCTTTTTGGTCACGTCGTTCAGTCGGCGATAATCAATACAAAATCTCGTTGAGCCATCCTTCTTCTTTACCAGGACCACTGGTGAACACCACGGACTAGACGATGGTTCAATTACTTCATTATTCCTCATGTCTTGAATCATGTCGTCCACCTCTTTTTCTCTGGCAAAAGGAATTCGACGAGGTCGTTGACGAATAGGTTGTTCATTACCAGTATTAATTTTGTGTTGTACCATACTTGTTCTGCCGATATCACCATCGTTCTTTGAAAAGATATCGGAGAACCGACGTAGCAAATTCTTCGCCTTCAATAATTCAATAGTTGTCAAATCTTCCTTACATCCCTCTAGTATACTGTTAACGTCGATTGTACTTCTGTCCATCTTTTTGACTTCTTGACAATTTCGCAACCAGACGATTTCTTCGCTCCGTCCTATTAGCGTACCTTTCCTCAATACCTGTTCTTCATTACTTAAATTTAATACAGGTACCACTGTTTCTGTAGATGTGTTGACAACTGTACGTGCTGGCAACCACGAAGTTTCGTTATTCACTTTTTCCAATAATGTCCACCGTCGTTGTTGCAACTTACTTTGTTTGTTGAAATTTACTGGAACTAGCGTTTGTGATCTCGGCAGTAATTTTGTGTTCTTAATGCAATACACCTTGCCTTTACCACCGCCTCTTATTGGTATTTCATCATCTCCACACTTCAGGATACCGCAGTTAATGTCAAGTTTGCACCGATGGTCCTTCAAGAAGTCAAGGCCAATAATACAATCATCCACAATGTCAGCAATGATTGCTTGTTGCCAGTAAAGTTTATCACCAATCTTAATGGCCACTTTCTGGTTGCCTGTTACTGGTATTCGCTGGCCGGTAGCCGTTGTCAGCTGGTAAGCTCCCTTCCGAACGTTTATCTTCCCGTTTCTTCTTATCAGCTGTGTCCCAATTACCGTACGTGACGCACCAGTATCCAAAGTCAATGGGCATGGAATTCCATTTACTGATCCATTAACGGTTAAGCTGTTTCCATCCGTACTCTGATGAATCTTAATTTTCGGGGCTTCATGTCTACCGGCCAGTGCCCACCCCTCAGCCCTGGCCTTAATTAGTTTTCCTGGTTCATCGGTCCCTCGTTTCTCTGCAATCCGATTCGGGCAGCCGTTTCTTAGATGTCCCCGCTCCCCGCAGTTGTAGCATCTAGGGACGAAAGCTCTACGTTGGTTTCGCCGCTCCAGTTCCGTTGAATTAATCTCCCTCAGGCGTCCACTCCTCGGGTCTCGTCGGACAGCTTCTACCTCAAGCGCATGCGCGACGGCTTCCTTGATCTGACCGTGATGACCCAGGCGCACGGCAGCCCTCACTTCCGCGTCGAAAATACCATCGACAAACGACTGCAAAAGTATGCTGTCAATGACTGATGGTGGTGATGATTGGTACGCCTTCCGGACCAACTATCCCACTTCTGACACCAAATGTTACGGAAGTGGGTACAGGGATTGGAAGGAAACTAATATATCACTGCCGAGAGTAACGATTTATTTGCGTTTCACAATATTCCGAACGCGTAACACTCACAGCACAGAACGAGTTGTACTGCACGAACCGCGTAGCACTGTTCCACACTGTCCCCGCGGACTACACTTAACTCTGTCCAACGGTAGCACTGCACCACTCACTAATACTAATCACTTTCACTTCACTTCACTGTACTTCACTGTACTACTTTTTCACTTCTTCTTCTTATTCTTCACTTGAGAGCACTTTCCACTGAACTGCCCTGTAGGCGCGTCTGGAGCTCTTTATATACCCCTAATTTCGATCGTAATTTGTTGAATTTCGACCGTCATTTCGTTATTCTTTTCGATTGTCTTCTACAACTTAATTTATTTATTCATTTTGCTTCATCTAGTACTTTCCATTATATTCGAATTTTCTATAAAACACCGAAATCACAAACAAAAACCCATAGAGTCCGCCGGGGCTTGAACTCTCGGCATTCGGCTCGCAGCCGTAGCCACTACCGCTCAGCTACCGTGACTTGTCAATCTTCGTTTGAAAAACTTCTTTGCATTGTTTGTCTGTGCGGTGACGTAGGCATGGCGTCACAGTATTTATATATACATTTATTATAATTATACGTAGTAAACTCAAATCGCTAAAACAGTCTTGTTTAAAATGTATTGATAAATATATATTGTTTATAGATTATGTCCATGTACATATTTTTATAGACATATAAACAATTACAATTAAATATTTACCTCACAAGTGTCTTTTGAACCATTTTCATCACCATAACATAGTTGTATGGTGCTGTTGAACCCCGTGGCCAGATTCCGATGGGGCGGGTAGTGAACCAAACACACTTCGTCGTAGAATGATTGGAGAGTCACCTGAAAAGAACGAATAGTCGATTATTTGATACGCACTTACGCATGTATCCCCGAAGGGGTGAGCAGAGAAGATTATAATTTACACCTATTTACATAATAGGGGGCATGCCTATTGCACGCTGTACTGGGACGCACCAGCTCTCTAACTTTTGATAGTGAATTGGTTACCAAAATGTACATTACTGGGAGCGAAGTCGCGTAATCTATTTATTATTCAGAATACAGTTTCATACAGAAATGTAATATTTTAAGTTTTCATTTATGTATGTATGGTATGTAATTGAGTTTCTCTATTGTACCTCAATTTATAAAAGCCTGAACAGACTTGGTTGAATGTGGAATCGTTAGATTTGTCACATTTGTGGCTATAAATGATTTAAAAATAATCAATATGTCTGCTGTCCTTTCTTGCATAATAGTTTTTTTTTAAGTATTTTTTTTTATGACAACAGAATAAAACCTCATTTTACTGCTTGTTGTTTTTTTTTTGTATCACTTACATAATATATATAATCAAACTATACTCACAATCTGTAAGGTATCAGCCAATTGTTTCTTATGTCCCATCGCTCCCCAACCAGTGGCTGTGACGGATCCATAAAAGAAATCGTCAATGTTCAAGCAAGCAGGAAACACGTGCTGATTGAAGGTCACTCTGCTAACGAAACTACTTTTAGGGCGGTCATAGCAGTCAGGATAAGTGACGTGAATATTTAATGTTGAGTTTATGACGAAAAATGAAAAAATATGGATATCAACAATACTAACACAATATTCTTAAGCCCGACAGACCCAATGGAAGTGTACAATTTGATCAACAGTTTTAATAATACGAATTCTGTTGGAGCGAATGAAATTAAAACTAAAATAATAAAAGAATGTGCAAAATTCATTCAAAATTTGAGTTTAATAAATCATTTCAACAAGGAACCTTTCATGATAGTCTAAAAAAATCAATTGTAAAGCCAATATTTTAAATAGAAGATTTGACTAAAATGCATAGTTATCGTCCAGTAACTTTAATTACAGTAATTTATTATATTTTTTTTCAATAAGGAATGTTAAAAAGGAAATAAGGAATGTTTTTGAATAATTTTGTTACTAACGAAAACATACTAAATATAGAACAATTCGGTGTTTGGAAAAATAGTACAATATCACTGGCTTGCTTTAATTTAATACAATTTATTATGTGTTTATGACAAACGATCTGTAACAGCTATATTCCTAGGTATGAGCGAAGCCTTCGATTTTCCACTTTAAATTAGATAAATATGGTATTAGCGGAATAATACATGATTGGATAAAATATTATTTAATGGACCGTTATCAATGCGTTGAAATAAGCAGAATACAAAACGATAGCAACGTGTTGAGGAGATCGAGCTTCAGAATCAATAAGTAAGACAATTTCAAATCATTGTTGGACATTTTAATGAAATAAATACATTTTATTTGAAAGGATTTGGTGACCCACAAGGGAATGTCCTCGGACCATTTTTATTTTTAATCTATATTTATGATCTTTCTAGTATTACTAACCACGAAATAAATTTACTTGCAGACGACACTACTCTTTTATTGGAATGCAAATATGGGGAAACATATGAAAATAATATAAATATAGAAATTAACAACACAATTCATTGCCTAACAAATAATCGTCAAAATTGTTTTTTTAAATAAACAGCTGATACAGTTTCAAAACTATAGCCGATAAAATATTGTCTGGTATAAAAATAATACAATAGAGGACTCAACTAAATTTCTTGGTATAATCCTACACAAATACTGTAAGTGGAAGCCTCATGTGAGTGTGTTTGTAATAAACTTGACAGATGCGTACTGCCTATTAACAGGTTGCGCAGCACTTTCTACATACCATGGATCGTGTCTTCCGTACTTTCACATGATCCCATCTTGGGTGGGAACTCAACAAAAATACGTTAGAGCTATTTGTGGAGGCTGGTTTATAGACTGTTGTAAGCCATTATTTAAAAAAATCCGCAATTTACAACTAGTCCGCATGTATGTATATTATAAAAATATGTTTTTAGGAAAGTTCACCCACAATATTACACGGTTTATTCCGAAGATATTGGCAGAAATGCTAGAAATATATTTAAGGTTTTCCGATCTATGTCGTTTGGATACTTTTGAGAAAAAGTGTATATCAAGGCTATAAAAGAATATTACAAATTACCGAATCAATTTAAGAACTTACCAGCGAGTTTGTTTAAGAAAAAACTTACATGGTGACTCGCAGAGAAATGTTTTTGTAATTTAATATAATATATGACATAAAAAGAAGACCATTTAATAGTTGAACTGATGTGACATTTATTTTAAATTTTTGACATTTATTAATGTACATATTATTACTTATAAATTATTAGCTTTTACTCGCATTCATTCATATATAATACTTAAATAAAATGATTATTTCTTTATAAGTACTCGTAATGTAACTTGTTTAATCATTTTCATACTATTGTAATCAAGAATGTTAGGTCTAATTTATAATCACCATCACTATGTACTTAACTACAGTATTGAAAAATAAAAATCAAAATAACATTAAGTCAAAACTCATCAGAAAATAGAGTTCTGATTTAAAATCAGGAAAAAATACTTTTCTTTATAAATGCCGTAAATGCGCCATCCGCATCCTATCTATGTATCCTATAACTCGAACTGGCTGGTGCCGGAAAGTACGACATCACAGAGAGGTATCTCAGGAACTGCACTCAACGTTGGAGCCGATTGCTATATTTTGGCATTGGTCCATGCAACTACCCTCTAATGTTTCCGAATCTCACCTGGTGCTAGTCTCCAACAATGCTATGTCGTGGTATTTAGATGGTGGATGGTATTCTGGATGTGGTATGATATTCTTGACTTTGTACTGATGCCAGCGTTCTGGAGGATCTGTCCGCTTCAGGATGCCCATCGCTGCAAAACGTACTTCGCCACTGGGAATGAAATTTAAAATACATAGCTCACAGAAGTAAAGACCACGACTGTCGTGCCAAACGAATTAGATTTTGTCGCCAAATATACGTATTCTATTGGAATTTTATAAAAAAATATATACTGTTAAGTTATTGAATCGAAGGATCTCTCCGACAGTAACATATATATACAGGTACATTGGTAAAACTCACATCGGTACGTACATACGTACAAAAATATATACATACCCTGACAAAATATGACTGACAATACTTACAAAATAGTGCTAGATATACAATGTCCCGCAGTCAGTACAAATTTGTTACTGATCAAGGACCCTCCACACAGCCACTCGGCTATGCTTATCTGAAGGCCGTAGCCAAGGAGAACCTGCAGAGTAAATGCATTTTTATAACACTAAGAATAGGAAATTGCTGTGACATACATATATACACTCATAAGTATATTATTATGAGTGTATATACGTATGTCAAAACGTGATTTTGTGACGCCCACACATTGACGATTACAATATACGTAATGTAGGTCAGGCCTAATGCAATCATTAGGGCACTTCTGCGAATGAGATGGTGTAATATAGAGTATGTTGATAGGAAATAAAGGGTAGAAAGAGGAGGAAAGGGATGTTGCTTATACAGATGGATTGGGGAGTATAAGCAATAGCTAAAGAAAGTCAGGGTCGCATACCTAACTCGAACTGCCTGTTGCCAGTAAAGGGTTTTCTTTCTCACTTTTTCTTAGATAATTGTTACCTTCTGTTGGTTTGTTTTTTGATTGAATGACCTTGATAGAAAGAGTTTAAAGAATACCTACTACTAGAAAACTTTATCTGCTCGAGTAATGTCCATGTTCCACATATCCTTAGTTACCGCCAAGCAACCTAAAACTCACCATGTGCGGGAACTGCCCCCTCTCGGCGTCTCGTCCGACGTTGGCTGCAAGGACTCCAACTCTTGAGTACTTGTAGCAGTGCTTCTCTTCATGCCAGTGCTTTACCAAACCCGTGGTGGTGCCACAGCCATCTTCTGGCAATTTGGCCAAATGCTCTAGACATCCTGAAATTATTTTCAATAATCACTAGCTGCTGCGCGCAGCTTTATTTGCGTGGCAATTTAGAAATAAAATATAATGCCTATGTGCTATTCCAGACTATAATTTATCTCTGTGCCATTTTCGTCCAGAACCTTTCAGCCGTTCTGGCATGATTGACCTACAATCAATCATCTAAACTTCCTTAAGTTTCTACCGTGGAAGAGCCATCCATCTACGTAGGCACGAACGGACCGGCTCAACTGGAATATTACCACGGCTTCACAGGAAACAGGTATTGCGGTGAGTGAATAAGGGTACTGGAAACTCTAATCCCCTCTCCTCTTTCCCCTCCCCTCATTACCCCTCTCCCTTTTCCCATCTCTCATCTCCCGTCTCCTCTTTCTCTCCCTTATCACCTTCATAGGCGGACGGCGCACTTACGACTCTTGAGTTGCAGGTATTTCGCATTTATGTAACATGATTGATTCCCACCCAGGACAATTACTGTGTGATCAGAAGAATCATTTGTTTTCTGTCTGGGTGTAAGTTATCTTCAATATTCATATATTAATAATGTGGTAGTGGTAGTAACCACTACTTGACTCGTGTGTTACAGGTAAAATAAAAGGTTCAACTCACGGTTAATCTGTATTATAGTCCAACACTCACATGTAAACAATAGAAGGTGCAGAAAAGGAATTATATAAGCACAAGCACAGCACAATAACAGTTTAAGGCAGAAAGATAGATAGTCAGAGGATAGTACACAAAAAAACATAAAGTATATAGGCGGTATATAAGCACTAGCGCAAGTATATAAAACTTAGGTAAGCAAGCGTGCGTCCGGCGTCAATAACAAGTTACGACTGGCGCGCGCGCACGCCCTGAGGTCGTGCGTTGCGCGTTCAGTTAACTAATGTGTATAGAAGACATAGTGCACCCCAGCTGTCGACAATCGACATCGGTATTTTGAGTATTATTTAATATTGACTATTTTATATGAGAAATGTAAATATAGGTAGTAAGTTGATTAGAATAATATTGTGTATAGATATATGTAAGTGTAAATATATAAATAGTTTTAAGATTTAGAATTAAGTTAATTTTAAGTTTATAATATAATAGTGTAGTGAAATATAGTGAATGTATATAAAATGTGTAGTAGGTAGCCTACAATAATATATAACAACAACACAAGTACTTAGTTTGGGATCAGACGGCCGCATGTAAGAACTAAAACTGTACACCCTTACATAGTAAATCAATGTGAAAATTATAGTACCAACCATCGTAGGCCTTCTTCCCCGTTCTGAAGTGGATTCCTCCTTGCTTGTCAATAATAACATTCCTGGAAATAAATAGATTTAAGTAAACTATTGATTTCAGCAATTTATTGGCAGTTAAATACATTTCCGCAATATATTTTATAACAAGGTATTTGTTAGATGTCTCGGACCTCCTTTTTACTGTCAGTTCGAGTTACAGACAGACGGCCTTACATCCTGGAGCTGCTGCATGCACTCCCTAAGCCGTTGCTCTAAGCAAACCCTTTCCGTCGACTGGATTCTTTTGATTGGATTGTTTTTTCTCTTTCACTTTCACTCTCAATATTCCCATGCAATCCAATTCTTAACGTGCTGACGCCAATAGGCTTGGTATTACATTAGAGAAACCAATTTCCAATTGGCAACATGTGGGTGCGTAATACAACTCTGCCTACCCCTTCAGAGATACAAGCATTATAACAATTAAACAAATAAAGCATTAGTTAATAATAACAACACTGTTTTTAGTCGTTCATCTATACAAATAAATAAAATTGGAGTGTCTGTTTGTAATATTAAAATAACCGCTTTTTACTAAGATCATATGGACGTATACAGGGTACATATACCAAAACGATATTTTTTTATTTTTTGTCTGTCTGTCTGTTTGTTCCGGTTAATCTCTGTAATGGCTGGACCGATTTTGACGGGAGATAGCTGATGTAACAAGGAGTAACTTAGACTACTTTTATTTTTGAAAAAAAAAATAGGGCCTCACAAAAAAAAATTAAAACCAAGTAACCAATTAAAACCAAATTGAAACCTGTGGTCTGAACAATAACTTTTTTGTTAAATACCACGCGGACGAAGTCGCGGGCAACAGCTAGTAGACAATATGTCGATAATTTAATAAATACAGAACGTCACGACCACAAAGCAAACAAGATATCACAGGATTGTCATGGTCCTTTCTTTATCAATGAATTCGTTACTTGCATCTGGACTACAACCAGCCTTAATTATAAGATGGTTTAAAATAGTTACTTACTTGATGTGTCGAACTTTCTTACAGTCTGTGCAGCACACGATAGGAGCGTGGCCTTTAAACGAACATATCTGAAATAAAATAGTAGAATAACATTGTACATTACATAGAAATATTAAAATATACAACCTGAACAACAAATTTTATAACCTCAATTACTCCTTCTGTTAATAAGATTCAAATGACACCTTACATGTCGAAATCGATCAAGTCGTCTTGGCTCTAGAGCGTCACAAAGAAACATCTTAAATAGACTTTACTGTACGCCAATTACAATTAGGTTAACACAAAAAAAAAACTAAATTCAATATTACTATGTGCGGCCTCATCACTAAGAGTACTTTCTTATTTAGTAGTGATAGAGCCATGCTTAGGCACAAATGGGCCGGCTCGACCGGTGCGATACCACGGCCTCACAGAAAACCGGTTGTGAAGTAACGCTTGCGTTGCATTTCCACGAATTGAGTGAGGTTTCCGGAGGCCCAATTCCCCCTCCCCCTTTTCTCTCCCCTCATCTCCTTTTTCCTCTTTCCCATCTCCTCATCCCTCCTCTCTTCTTTCCGCTCCCTGCATCTCCCATCCCTCATCACCCTCAAAGGCGGGCAGCGAACTTGCGGTTCTTGAGTTGCAAGTGTCCATGGACGGCGGTGTCACTAACCATCAGGTGACCCGACTGTTCGTCTGTCACCCTATAGTGTAAAAAAAAAAACCTTTGTATGGACATAGACTGCCTTAATTAAAAGATATACCTACACTCAAAAACATAATTTTCCTTTTTGATCAGGCGGGTAACTACCAAACAGGTAAAACTTCCTAAAGACGTGTATATTACATGTAATAAATATCGTATATAATATTAATTTTCCCACGACGAACGAATTGTCACCGTAACTATAAAAAAATACCATTTAAGATACTTTTATATTTGTTGTTCTACAAACCTCGATAACTATTTTAACATTTTAGCATTAAAGGTCTCCAACATGTTGCCTTTAAATTGAGTCTCAAGTCTCACCAAAACCTCCTTACACTGATTACTATTCGAAATTCAAATACATAAAAGTACCACAAAACATCGCAAACAAGGCGAACTAACTGTTCGACTTTGATGATGATCACATATTCTCGGAGTATTTACCTCAACGTCAGATACTTACAGTCTTAAGCAAAATAGTTGTTCATTAAAGTTCTTAAGAGTAAATAAAGCCAGAGCTTACGGATGGATAGTCTCTCGTTCTTATATCATCTATGACGGATAGACAATGACACGCATTGATGCAAGTGCCATTTTTCCCTTTTGAATCTTGACATTTAGATCCTGCAAAAAGGAATGCAATAGTATAAATAATCACTTCATAGTACTTAAATGGAAGTTTCAGTGGAATTAGTGCTCAATGTTAAAATATAACAACAAACGCACACGCAAAGCACACACACACACGCTAGCCAGCGCGCGCGTATCACACATGCACACGGTCCCACGCACTACATACATTCAGTCAACGGACACAAAGAACACCCAGTCTCGGGGCAACTAAACTAAAATTATAATAATATGATACAAAACGAGAGATATATAAAAAGTTTGTCACTAATACGGTGGGGTTATAAGGGTTATAACATATATAAGGGTTCTAACGATTACTACCCCATACATTTAAATCTGTGCTGACATTGATCTCTTAAAACATTACACTCCTTTTCTGCATTGTAAAAAAACAGTTCGGGCTGCCTGATACGGTTGTTCTACTAGCAAAACTACCAAAATTCCCATTTGAGACCTTCCTATACATTGTGTGAACAATAACATGAATAACGAAAATAAATAAATAAATAATTTATAATCACAAAAGAAACTAATCATAGGCATGGTATGTGGATAACATTTACATAAATTTCCGTCATGTTTCTATCTATGTTAAGGTCATTATCATATTTTTTTTTTTCGTTTTCCTCTATTGTAGATGTTAAAACCATACTGCGCTCTTGTACATACTCTTATATGTACCAATATACGAAAGTTTGATTGGATGATTGTTACTCAAGATCATCTAAACGACCGATAGAAATTGATAGGTTAACTACTCTTTATACCCAGTTTAAAATTTTAAATAAGGTTTATAATATTGGGGTTGCAATATAAGGTCGGCGAGGTGATTTAACGTGTGTTGGTTTGCCATAACATAGTATTCACGGGTTATTTACTGTGCCTTACTTTACATGACGAGGTGGATGGCTTACGGAAAGAACAGCTGTAACTAGTATCTCACACTCACTATATATTCATGGCTTTTGTTTTTTTTTTTAAATCCCCGTAAAAAATACAGATTTAGATTTCCCGACCAGGCAGTTTCTTGCCTGCATTTGTCACTGTGAGGTTCCAGACTTACAGCTTACTCTTAAATTAAACATACCTTCTTCAGATTCAAACTCGCACTTCAGAGTGTAAAAATTCCATATCAGAACGTTAAGAATGATTAAATAGTGGTTCATGTACATTATATTTGTCTACGTGTATCTCTTCGGAGGATGTTTTATTAACTAATGTTTTTTTTCTTATTTGCGGTAATCATGTTGCGTTTTTGTTTGGATCAAGGTTTTCAATAAAAAACAATCGTTTGCTTAAAAAATAATCGCCAAGTTCTTATTGGTTTTAATACAATTTCCATTTAATATTTATATACATACTCGTATATGTATATGAACGTTGTACTGTTTTTTTATTGTTACACAATATGCTTATGTCTTAAATGCATTTATATTAATTAATTAAATTGATGGCATCAAATACATATGCGTTCCACTCAGAAACAAACTATCAAGACTCTATTGACTATTAGACTCCATTTAGGCGTCTTAGTCCACCAATAATTATAGAAAGTACCTAATGATGAAGTAGGTCTGTATATTTGTCAAGGCAAAATTGAAATAAATAATAAATTCCAACTTTAAACTTAGCTCTTCACTACCCAACCAATAAATAAATCACATAATTACATACGACCTTCAAAATACAAGTTTCTAGATAAGAGCTTAAACTTTGGTTCTTAGGAAATAATAACGTTCTTCAGATAACTAGTTTTCCGGCACATATATCGTTGATAACGGGATCTTATCCCTAAATAAAAAACTCGTAGCTATCAGTAAGGTATATTAACAGTCATACAGTGCTCAGTTGATGGCAATGGGTTTGTCCTTTATTAAGTTAGTTATTAGCAAAATGTGTGTTTAAACACAGCGTATATATTTCCATGTACTATGTATTATTGTACTTTGCCAATATTTTTTTGTTTAACAGTACGGAACAGTTAGCCGTGTGGTTCTCGGTAGAGTAGAATTAGGCCACCCCATCTCTTCCCAGTGGTGTCGTAAAAGGCGACTAAGGGATCGGACTGTTATCTGTCAGGCAGTGTGTATACAGTCATACAAATGCCCAAGCTAAGGTGTAAAGACAATCTTGCTGAGAGCTGAGTGGCAGCAGGGCTAAAGATGCTGTCTTAAACGATTACCCTTGGAGCAACTGGCGCCACTCCATTGTATTTAAGTCGCCTTTCCGCCACATGCCGGCTCTGTGGTGGTGAACTTCTATTTCCGAGCCTACTCGTGGGAACAACATGGATAATCTTAATCTTAATTTAATAAATAATAATGACGGAGTAAATGAAGAGGTAATGGCTAAATCAACGGACGCAACAACAAACCTTATTCTGGTAAAGCGAGACAAGGCCATAACAAAAGAGGACACGCTATTGGCAGAGCTTCAAGAGCTCTTTAAGGAGACGTTACTCACCATAAAGTCGAAACGAACGGTGCCTGCAGAAGTGACAAAGAGAGTAAAAGAGGCACAGACGCTACTCTTGGAGACGTTGGTGCATCGAAAAACGTGGAAGACGGCTCAGAGGGAACTTGCAGAAGAAGAAGCCATAGAGAGACTAACACTGCTGAATGACCTGAAGCTACAGCCTGAGGCTCTACAATCACAAAGTCGAATCACGCCAGTGAAAAAAAAAACAATAAGAGACCCGCAAATAGTCCTCCAGTAGGTCCGGAAGAAAATGTGCAAAAAGGACCGGATGGCAGTTTCACAGTTGGTATCTCGAAAAGGAAAAGACAACGTACAGGTGTGAAAAACGATGAAGAATCTAGCGTGAAAAAACAACAGCAAAAACAGCCGGATCAACAGCAGCGGAAGCAGCAGCAAACTCCATTTATTTTGGTGGAGGGCAAAAAGAAGAAAAAGAAAGGGAAGAAGGCTGAATTGGTAGATCAGGTGACGGCGATGTAGACAGCAAAACTAGGATCTGGGACTATGGGACCAGGACCAGGGAAGCAACGGTCCAAAATAGGTAAGCAGGGCCAGAGGTCGATTAGAAAGCAACGACCGGAGGCGGTGCTGATAAACCCGGGTAGGGGCAGGACTTCTGGTGAAGTTCTGAAGGCTCTGCGCTCAGGGTTTCAACCGAAGCTTTTGGGCTTAGTGGTAAGGGCAGTGAGAACTGCCAGGAAAGGTGGTCTTCTAGTTGAGTTCGAGGGATCTGTTAAAGATCGCTTGATACTTGGTAAAAAGATCACCGGGGCTACTGGGGGGGACGTGGAGGTGCGTCATCTTGTTCCTACCACTACTGTGGTTATAGACGGACTGGACGCCGCCACGACGGTTGAAGAAGTCAAGGAGGCCTTGGAGCGGGACATTGGTGGGAACGTAGACGGGCTCAAAATGTCAATCACGCAACCCAATAAATGGGGAGCTGTCCGCGCTTTCATCGAGAGTAGTCTCGGGGCCGCTGCCACTTTGGAAGCCTTGGGAAAGATTAAAGTTGGTTGGTTGATTTGTCGAATCCGTTGTTGGGAACGCCTGGACCGATGCTACCGATGCCATGGACTGGGTCACTTTGCAGGCTCGTGCACGGCAGAGGAAGACCGAAGTGGTTGCTGCTGGCGGTGTGGGGAAGCAGGTCATAGTCGAAGGCCTGTACCAAACCTCCACGATGCCACCTCTGTACAGCTGTAGGGAACGGGCGATCCTCGGATCACGTTACGGGTTCTGGACGTTGTGCGTCCTATCGGGAGGTACTCCAAAAGAAAAATGGCTAAGGTGTTGCAAGCAAACCTTCAGCGATGTAGACTGGCTCTTGATTTGCTGATGGCGCGAAATCGTGACCACCGATGGATATTGTTCTGGTTTCGGAGCAATACCATTCGGTGTCTGGTCCGGATTGGCTGTGTGACTCTTCAGGGACAGCGGCGATTTGGATTTCGGACCGGGTTAACCTTTCCGTAAAAGACAGTGGATCAGGAGACGGCATTGTATGGGTTGTAACGCCAGCAGTTACATTCGTGTCATGTTACTTCACCCCAAATGAGCCTATAGCTGACTACCGAAAGAGGATTGACGATCTCGAGAGAGTCGTCCGCCATCTTGGTCTTCGCCTTCTTGGTCGAATGATGGATATCATTGTATCAGGGTGCGATGCCGCTATGCCACGCCGGACTGCAAGCTCACGAAGAAAACCGGTTTACTGGTGGACTGCTGAGATTGCGCTGTTCAGGGCTGAGTGCTTGCGTCTTCGCAGGCAGGCAATGAGGTCGCGAAAGCGAGAAACTGGGCAGCAGAAGAACGATGTGTACAAAGCGGCGAAGAAACGACTCGTCACGGCGGTTAAAGTGAGCAAGGGGAGATGCTGGAAAGAGGTATGTAAAGATGTGGATAACGATCTATGGGGCAATGGCTACCGGATCGTCACTCAAAAATTGGTGGGCCGCAGTTCAGTAGCTCCCATGGAACCGGATAGGATGGAGGAAATAGTCCGGACTCTGTTTCCCGATCGCACAGACCGGGTTTGCACCCAGAGTGCTGTTTCGACTGACGAGTGCCCACTTTTCTCAGCAGTGAAGCTGCGAGAAGTTGTTAAGTCCCTCAAGGCAGGTAAGAGTCCGGGTCCTGACGGTATCCCCGTCGAGGCTTATAAGCTTCTTAAGAAAAGGCACGAGGAGCCGCTACTTGATACTTACAAAGCCTGCATCTCGAACGGGGTTTTTCCGAAAAGATGGAATCCAAAGGTTGGTCCTTTTGGACAAAGGAAAGGGTCCGCCTTACACGCCTTCATCTTACAGGCCACTTTGTATGCTAGACATAGCAGGGAAGATTTTCGAAGGACTTATAAGGAACCGACTGAGGAAAGAAGTGATCGATGCAGGAGGCCTAGCTGAAAATCAACGTGGTTTCCGGCCGGGTCATAGCACAATGGGTGCCATTTCTGAAGCGCTTTCATTTGCCAAACGAGCTTGGACGGGTGACCATCGGTCCCGACCAGTATGCATAATGATGACGTTTGACGTGAAAAATGCATTTAATTCGGCCAGATCGTTCGGCGGATATAATGAGAGCACTTCGGAAATGAAATCTATCAGAGTATCTCATCTGTATCATTAGTGATTACCTACGTGATCGCTTCTTGATATATGAGACTACTACGGGGGAAGAAATGAAGGAGCTCACTAGAGGAGTGGCTCAGGGTTCAGTCCTTGGACCTGAACTTTGGGTCATTCTTTATGATGCACTTCTGCGCCTCGACCTACCGATGGAAATACTGCTGGAGGGATTTGCTGACGATGTTGCGGCGTTAGTCCTTGCGAGGAGCTATAGCGAAGCGCAAGGATTGGCAAGACTTGTCGCAACCGAAATCAACGTATGGCTTAATGAACATGGTATGTCATTAGCCACTGCGAAGACGGAGGTTGTGGTACTCACAGCTCAGAGGTTCAGAGGCTCAGCACTGGTTTCCGGGTCCTTTCCGTGCTCTTGTTGTGGATCAACACATAGAGAGTCGTGGGTCCCTGAAATACCTCGGAGTGACGATTGACTCAAAACGAACGTTTCAGGAACAGATTGTCAGTGTAGCCACAAAAGCGGCGAAAACGGTGGCGAGTCTTTCTCGGTTAATGCCAAACGTCGGGGGACCAAGGAGTAGCCGCAGACGAGCTCTCATGAGCGTCGCTAACTCGATCATGCTCTACGGAGTAGAGGTCTGGGGAGAGGCACTTACAGTTAAAAGAAATCGGAAGCGGCTTGCGTCGGTACAACGTAGAGGTGCGCTGAGAATAGCCTGTGCCTATCGAACGGTATCGGAGGCAGCCGTGCTTGTCATCTCGAGTTCAATTCCAATCGACCTTCTGGGTTTCAAGAGGAGGCGTATTTGGGATGCTCGACGTGCCGGCGAGGAATCTTTGATGGATGTTCGGGCTCGAGAACGCGAGGAGACCTTTACCCTCTGGCAAAGGCGCTGGGAGTCTGAGGAAACCGGGCGTTGGACTTATAAGCTTATTGAGCGAGTCCGTGACTGGGTCCTACGGGAACATGGAGAAATGGATTATTACCTCACACAATTCCTTACTGGACACGGACAGTTCAATGCCTATTTACATCGAATGGGGATCCGAAATATACCTGATTGCGTGTACTGCCCAGGCGATATTGACTCTGCGGAGCACACCTTTTTTGAATGTCGAAGATTTTCCTCCTCGCATAAAAAAAAAAAAAAACAGTACGGAACAGTGTTGCTTCTTATTTGAAACGCGTAGTAGGTATATATAGTAAATATGCCTGAGTTACCTACCCAGAATGCACAAAAATTGTTTGTAATGATTAGAAAACATCATTTCATTCTGAATATACCATAAATACGTAGTAGTGTTTTTTTTTATATGTATTAGGACCAGGCAGAGGGGAAGTTGGGTCACTAATGTCACTAATTTCGGGGAAATGCAATGCAAGCGTCGCTTTACAACCGCTTTTCTGTGAGGCCGTGGTATCGCACTGCTCGTGCCGGCCCATTCGTGCCTAAGCATGGCTCTGCCATTATGAAAGATTTTTAGTGATGCTTTATAATGGCCGATTGTTAGTTAGACGTTCCGATAGTGTCCATAGTAAGAGCTTTTTCAGTTCACTTTTACAGTGTTTTTGCTAGCAGTAACAGTGTAATAATTTTAGAATAAAAACTTTCGTGAGCGTGCGCGTCACGGCAGAACGACTCATTCCTTGATAAAGGCCCCCCGTCGGGACCGAATCGGCATCTCCGAAGTACACACGTGAGTAAAATTGATTGATTGCGCTGAAATTGAAAAGATTGAGCTATTTCTATTCCAGTACTAGGGATAGAAATATACTTGCATCATTAAAAATCTTTGATAATGGTAGAGCCATGCTTCGGCACGAATGGGCCGGCTCGACCAGTGTGATACCACGGCCTCACAGCAAACCGGTTGTGAAGCAACGTCTGCGTTGCATTTCCTCGACATTAGTGAGGTTTCCGGAGGCCCAACCCCCTCTCTTCTTCCTCTCCCCTCTTCCCGCATCACCCTCAATTGCGGGAAGCGTACTTACGACTCTCGAGTTGCAGGTGTCCATTAACGGCAGTTGTCACTTCCCATCAGATGACCTGTCTGTTCGCCTTCCCCCCTATAATATATAAAAAAAACACAACTCGGCAACCAGTTTAAAACTGTCCCAGTGAAACTGCATTCAGAGCAAACATCCATCCGGCAGACGTGTACAAAAAAGTCCGTTACAAAATAGGTCACCTTCTTGCAAACTGAGGCAAAAGTCGTGTTCCCCTTGTGAGAAACGCAAAGCCCTCTTATCTGTTATTTGGTTAAAGGACTGATAAATAAAAGTAATATAATTAACATGAGAATGTAATACCTATTATATTATAAAGATTGTTATAAGTGCAGATGCTTAATCTAGAGTTAACTAGTTATTATTGAACTAGCTGTTGCCCGCGACTTCGTCCGCGTGGTATTTAACAAAAAAGTTATTGTTCAGTTGACAGTTTTCAATTGGTTAATTGGTTTTAATTTTTTTTTGTGAGGTCCTATTTTTTTTTCTAAAATAAAAGTAGCCTAAGTTACTCCTTGTTACATCAGCTATCTGCCAGTGAAAGTCCCGTCAAAAGCGGTCCAGCCATTTCAGAAATTAACCGGAACAAACAGACAGACAGACAAAAATTAAAAAAAAAAACGTTTTGGTATATGTACCGTGTATACGTCCATATGCACTTAGTAAAAAGCGGTTATTTTAATATTACAAACTGACACTCCAATTTTATTTGTTTGTATAGATAAATATTTAAACAGAAGGCTGTACTAGTAGTAAGTAATGGATGTTTAATTTACTAGTAGTAAGTAATGGATGTTTAATTTACTAGTAGTAAGTAATGGATGTTTAATTCAGTTTGTTTGTACCATATACTATATAAGAAATAATTTTTTCTACACAGATCCCTAAATCATTTTCAATAGTAAATATAGCCTTGTTGTGTCGAGTGAGTGGGTATACCGGAGGCCCAGCTCTCCATTTTCTCATACTCTTAAATTCATGCTCCCTCTTCCTTCCCCTCCCCCCTATCAACCTCAAAAGTGACAAGGCAGCCATAACCATCAGATAACCAGTCTGTTTGTCCGCCCGTATATCATAAAAAAGCCTTGGTTACTCCTTATAATATGAGATTGATGATTGACAGACAAAAAATGTAGAAATTGATGTTTTAGTGCAGGGGTGCTCAAACGGTCGATCGCGATCGACCAGTCGATCGCGAGTGCTTTTTGAGTAGATCTTGAGAAGAAAAAAAAATTTAATAAGTAGGTAACTAAACTACAAAAATTTATTACGTAATAACACTGCTTGCGGCAAAAGGCGGCTTTATCAAAGGAACGCGCGGTACTTGTCAAAGAAAAGCCGCGTTGTTTCTAGACTAGACTGTACTAGACCATTTCGGGCGGCGCGTTTGACGGGAATATTCGAGACTTTCGTTCACGCCGATATAAATGTTGCACCTGCAGGAATTGGAGTCATTCTGAATTGTAACTTGAAGGCGATACTACGTCGATACAAAGTTTATTATTAAATAGTGCGAAATGAGTGCAGTGAAGAAATCTAAAACGTATTATTTTAATAACGATTGGGAGGAAGAATTTTTCTTTTGTATGGTGAAGGATAAGTGCATTTGTGTTATTTGTCGTGCGTCAGTTGCAATACCTAAGCGTGGTAACTTAGAGAGGCATCATAAAACGGTTCATAAAAACTATGAAAAGGATTTTCCGCCACAGAGTGAATTAAGAAAACGAAAAGTAAGTAATTTGATATCTTGTTTGAAAAAAGAACAAACCATGTTCACAAGACCAGCCAAACAATCAAAAGCTGCTACGATCGCGTCATTTAAAATATCTCGAAATTGACTTGAGTCGCGGAAAATTCCTAGAAAGGTTTCAAGAATTATTCCCCGAAATAACAGCTTTTCTAGACGAAAGAGGTGATGACACTGAGATGTTGAAAAACGAAAAATGGCTGACTGATTTGGCATTTTTGACTGACATCACAATGCACTTAAACACCATTAACTTGGAGCTTCAAGGTAAAGGAAAAACTATTATTGAGATGATTAGCGCAGTAAACGCATTCAAAAGTAAATTGCAACTTATGATAGATCAACTGAAAAGAAAGGATCTGAAACATTTTCCGTCTTTGAAAGCAAGGATTCCTCAGTTGAATTATGATACGTATGAGGCTGAATTATCAAATATTTTGGGACAATTCGAAATGCGTTTTTATGATTGCAGTAAATTGGCAAATATAGCATCATTTATGAGTTATCCTTTTTCATGTAAAAACATTGAGGAATTAACCACTGAAGTAGCAAGTCAGTTTAATATGAACTCATGTTCTGTTGAAAATGAGTTGGTGCAGATTATATCAGATATACATCTCAAAGCTACAGCATCTGATACAAATTTCTGGTGTTTTATATCTGAAGATAAATATCCGAATCTAAGGCAAATCGCCCTTCAACTGACGGCAATGTTTGGGTCAACTTACTTGTGCGAGTCTGCATTTTCTGAAATGAAGATAATTAAGTCAAAATATCGCAATCGACTAACTGACGATCATATGTCATCATGCTTGCGATTGGCACTCAGTGGTTACGCACCATCTTATGACAAGTATGCTGAGGACATGCAGTGCCACGCTTCAAGATCCAAAGTCACTCCTTAGTTGAGTTTAACACCATATGTAACTCTTTTGTTTTGTAACAACGAATAACTAGGAGTTTTTTCATTGATATTGTAGAGAAGAACTTAAGTAAACCTAACCCATACCTTGACTAAGATAATGTAAATTGTGCGGAAAGCTAATATCTATATATGCTACGGTACACCCTACCTAGGTAGGTAGGGTGTATCGTGTATGTACGACAACCCTGCATCACACATACTTGCAGCCTCTCAAGTCGATCGTAAGTAGTCTAAAAATATTGAGGTAGATCGCCAGCAGTTCAAGTTTGAGCACCCCTGTTTTAGTGTAAGTACCGTGCACACAAACATGAAATTAAGAAGGAACTGTGTGTTGTAATTTTGAAATCACAAACTAACACTCCAAATATATAGTTTTTTGCAACTTATTATTTAATAATTAAACACCGATCTTGTTTATATATTATCAACTTTATGGGAATTGTTTCAAAAGTTGATTTTAATTTTTATTTATATTGAGATTCATTATTAATACATCTTACATAATATCTATTATTTATATATTCATTTACTAATGTCCGTGTGACGTGGCGATAGATGGCGTTGTAGTCTAATTAAAAGGCGCAAGCACCTCTTCTACACATTTGTATTGCACGACATCGTTTGTGATGATGACGCTAGAGGATAAATTTTCTTTAATCTCTCGTAGCCAATGCATATTACGACCAATATTTTGAATATTATGGTTGAAAATATAATGCATGCTATGCATGCAAAGTGCGTTATCTGCTTTCTAAGTGTATCCTTCACTATATTCTGGCTGCATAGGATGTTTACTTTTCATATGATTCTTAAAATTATTCGCTTGAGTGTATGAGGACGGACAAAAAGTACATTTATATTTCTTCTCTGTATTATGAGACTGCAAATGCACCTTTAAGGCCTTCTTCCTAGGGTAGTTTTTCCCACAATAATCACATCTATACAATCTCTCACCGGTGTGTGACGTCATATGATCTCTCAAAGCTGAGGGTAGATAAAACTTTTTGTCGCAAAGAGTGCACTCGTGCCTTAAAAGCTGTAAATGTGTTCTCTGATAATGGTCTCTGAGAGTTTTACGAGAATCATACACCTTATCGCAGTTTTCGCAAGGAAATTCTCGTTTTTCCCCGTGAACATCCATTTTGTGTCTGTATCTCATATGATAGGATATAAAGATTTCGTCACACTTATTGCAAGGGTATGCAGCTTCGTTCTTATGTATTCTAGCTACATGAAAGTTTCTAGAATTCTTCGAACGAAATGTTTTATCACATTCTGCACAAGGAAACATCTCAATACTCCGGTTAGAAACATGAGTTTTTTTATGAAACACCAAATGTCTCTCTTCGAAATAATGCGCTCCACATTCCTCACAAATATAAGTACCAAAATGTTCCGCCATATGCTTTTTCAACGCTTGGAAAAAATTAAATGGTTTCTCACATTCAAGACACTTCATTTTCCCAACTTTAAGTTTGAACTTAATAAACTCACAATCAACATCTTTGTATATAATTTTTTTGTGTACCGCAGTGATGTGCTCTTTAAATGCATCGATATCATCGATTTGCGCTTGACATAATCGACAATCGATTCTTTCGATATCGACTAAAGACATTTTTCTGGGATTTATATATTCTTGGTAAGTTCTTGGATCGTGTTCTAGTGTATGTTCTCGAAGTTTCTCCGGTTTGATGAACATTTCTCTACAGTAGACACAATGGTAATCACTAAACATAGCAATGAATGGTGTGACATAAGAATTTTCTATTATAGTGAGGGTATTTCGAAGTGTATTTAATTCTTTATCTAAAACTGCAGGACGCGGTACTTTTGGCTTATGGTTTTCGGTCCGAGGTGCTCTTGGGGTAGTTTTTGATTCTGAAACAAAGAATAGAGTGATCATGGGTGATGACGATGATGGGGAACCACTCATACCCTTTTTTTATGGGATAGGCTGCAAACGAACAGACGGGTCACCTGATTGTAAATGACTACTGTCGTAGATATCCTCAGGAACTGTTAGACAGAATGACTTGGAAGGACTATGTAAGGAAATCCCTTAACAACTGTCATATTTAATAAATTTCTCATTTTATCCGACTGTACAAGAAGGAAGGTTATATTTTTCGAGTGTATGTATGTATATGTAAGTCTGTACGTACATATGTATGATGTTTCTTTGTCAAGGTATGGATCCTAAATAGGGTATAATATTTTGAAAAAAAATCAGCAAAAAAAGAGGAAGTTACTGGAGAGAGAGAGAGAACATTATATAATTTTCATTTACCTTTGCATGCCTTTTTATTTAATTTTTCCTTCATCTTCTGCAGTTTATTGAGCATGTCTGCTCGCATAGATGAACTTTGCTTCATACTAGTGAAGCCATCTGTTATAGACCGACGTAAACGGCGTGCTGTCTTAACTTTTCGAACTTTCCCAACACGTTTTGCAGATTCTTCTTTCATGCTTGTTGATTCTAGGAAGAAAAGTATATTGTGTTATTTTTTTTTTTTGAGAAAGTAGACAAAAAAACACAAATAATAATTTATCTATCTATTAGGGCCAGGCTTAAACACGAATGGGCAGGATACGATACGAGCGGAGCATTACCATGGCCTCACAGAAATCCAGAAGATAAACTTGCATTATATTGCCGAGTGAGTGAGAGTATCGGAACACCAACTCCGGTTCAATAAAAAAAAACTTCTATCATCTCCCTTCCACCTCTTACGCCTCGCTTAACCTTCACCCTCATGAAGCGAGCAACGCTAAGATGTCAGAGGCCTTGACGATAATGATGATTTAACAAAGAATCTAAAAGTACACAATAACCTTTCTCAACATTCTCGCCTGGTGGTTCTATATCAATGTCCCTATGATCATCATATTCATCACTGTGATCATTCATTACTTCTTCATTATTATCAGGATCAATGTCTTCTCCTACTGTTACTGCCTCTTGCTTTACTTCCACTTCAACTTTTATCTTGCTTTCTTCTCTCTCTGTAACAAGAATACAAGCATATTAGAAAAGATACCACAAAAAAGTATATTATGGATATCTGAAGTAGGCATTTGAGTGTTAAAACAATGCTTCTAAAAGAGAAAGCAGAAATATTGCCTGTAAATACTCAAATGCAGCTATATTTTCGGAGCATATCTAACACCTTCTCCCTTCCTCTACAGGACTACACATGCTGGCCTGAGGAGTCACCGTTTGCGAGTCGAAGGTATGCGATCCCGAATGAAACGGTTTGGCTCTTCTTTCCTGTGCCGATCGGTGAAAGATTGGAATTCACTACCAGCGCACGTGTTTCCTTCCCACTTTGATCCTGGGTCTTTTAAGCGGGGCGTGAAAAAGCATCTCACCAGGCCGCCATAGTGTGGGGCATCATACTACATTGACTAGACATGCAATGAGGATGGTGATCATCACTCTTGGACTCCATTTATTGCTTACTATCAGGCAAAGTGGAGTCATTATGGTAGGCTTACAAATAAAAGTAATTAGTTGGGAAGGATGTGATTATGGCAATGGGCTGTTGAGCGGTGTACCATAGAGGTCTATGCTAGGACCACTTTCGATAATATCACTGGGAATTATGCAGCAACTTTTTCATTTCCAAATTAAATGTTTTTGCCAAACATCAGGAACATATAAAATAATAGAAAAAAATTAAATAGCAATAGAAGCACTATACTATAATTAAATTTAATAACATTATATTATTAATTTACCCTTTTTATTTATATAGCTTATGACTGAACACTCTTGTATAATAATTATTTTGTAACACCCATGTGAAAAACCTACCTGTGTTATGCAAATAAATTATTGAACTTGTGTTTTTTAACATTATTACTAAATAAAAAAATTTGAATAGCCCTAACTATCTAATACACACATCTAACCGTAAATGACTACCAACTTGTTCTAGTTTAATCAGCAAATTGTGGCCAATGCCGCTCAATCCAACAGAATAAATACAAAACATAATAAATAATTCTCACCATCATGTATATGCACATTAGCACTAAGTAGCTGTTCCTCACACTGAAGTACCTGGTTCCGGAAAGCGCAAGCATCTCTTAATCTCATCACACAAGTTGCACAGATCAAACGCTCAGCCTCCTCCACATCCAGATGGGATAGCTAAGATAATAATGTTGTGTTAGCATAAAGCGTTTTTTTTTTGGCAACTTATTTAGTGCAATAATAGAGGATTTAATACACATATATAAACACCAAGCATTAGTTATCAATGTTTTATAATCCACAGTACTAACTATGCTTAGTTTAGATGTGTTTTAGTTATTTTTGTATATAGAAGTTCCTGGTTGGGCTAATTCGGGTTTTAAAGATACAAAATTAAAATAAATAAGTGTACACTATTAACTGTAAAGCGCATTGTAGGAGCGTAAAAGTAAATAATATTATTAAATTATATAGGCTAACCACAAGACCAAAACAGTCGACAAACATTTCAGAATAAACTTCTCTGTTTCCAAACGATTCATACTCGAAATTTAGCAAGCGACACCTCTTAATCATACCACAACATCTACACTTGCCAGGGTCCACTATCGGACCCTTTTTATTAACATTCATTTTAGTATAAATTTACATTTATTTATCGACATCGAACTATTACAGAGATAAACTTGAATAAACTATACCGAAATGAAAAAAAAAAACACGAATGTCATTGCACTGTCCATACAAACGTAGCGTTTTGTTTTGATCAATATTTAACAATATAGCAACGATTGTAACAAGACAATATGACATCACAATAACATGCATGTGTATCAGTTGACTTAAAATGACTAAGTGAGAACTAAGTCATTAATGTATACTTCTACTGAGGGCATTGGTCATACTTTACAAACTATTAATACTCGGAGTCCTGCACAATTTTGCATGAAATACAACTGTACAGCACTACAGAATTCTTCCAAAGTACGTCAATTATATATATATTATATCTTGAAACTTGAAGTAGTAACTAAACATACTATGCTTAGTGAGTTCCGTTGACCTATGCTTCAAATACCATAAGTGTTTGTCTCACCTTTTTTTATTAGATAAATAGTGACAAAACAACGCCTAGCACATGCTACGAATTCATTCAATGAATTGACTGGTGACCATGAAACGCAAACGTCAGGAACTGCAAATGTTTCGATTTGTTGAGTAGCTACAAAATAGTATTTTAATTAGTATTTTAAATGTTAAGTTAACATATTATATGGTAAATGGCGACTCCAACAGCTCCAGGAAAAGGCAAGGGTCCTATTATAGATCCTGCGCTTTGCCGCTGTTGCAGGTCCATTAAAAAATGTCGACTTTTAACGACGGAGTACGAATGGATGGGCAAGAAGGAAATCTATTCAGAAATGTTTATGGACTGTTTCGGTCTTCTTGTAAGTATAAATCACTAGTAGGCACATAGTCAAATAAATGTTTTCTTATATTTTTTCCCACTTTAATTTTACCTCACTTGTCCTGTAGTGAGATCTTATTAAAATTTTCAATGAAAACTTCGAATCGTAAAATGCTTTAACCTATCGATGGGAATGGAATTACCTGGTTACAATACAATACAATACATGGAGTACAATAAGCAAAAATACAGTGTATAATGCTGGTGGTACTCATATAAAGGTGGTGGTATCCAACTTTGTGACTATATTGATTAGATAAATGAATAAACCAATTCTATATTTGGGTAAGATAAAAATACAAAATATGTTTTTATCATTTAAGTTTAATTCTATATTATAATTTAAGAAATTGCAGTAGGTATTACTTATAAACTTTTTACTCTATTCTAAAAACTATTTTCAATTACAGTTTATATGCAATTTTAGAACTCTTATTGAGAAGCACTATTTTCTTATTAAATCCCATGGCCTGACTTATTGATCCATCTCAGGCACCAATAAAATCAAGTGGTTGTGGGTTCAAACCTCACCCAATATAGAACTAATGTTTGTTATCAATAAAAGCTAGTTATGTATACCATATTAAATGAAAGTTGTAAAAAAGAAGTACTTATATTTTTCTCTATTCATATTTATATGGATGCATGTAAATAACCATTATTTTTCTTTCATCAAAATATAACATCACTTACTATAAGCAGTTTGTAATATGTTTATACTCATACCAGTATTTAATTTCTCTGAGGAATATTTTATATTGTCATCAGGGCACTTTATTTATTGAAGATGGGACCCTGTTGTCGAGAATGTTTTTTTTTTTTATACTATAGGGGGACAGACGAACAGATAGGTCACCTGATGGTAAGTGAGACCGCCGTCCATGGACACTTGCAACTCAAGAATCGCAAGTGCACTGCCCGCCTTTGAGGGTGATGAGGGATGGGGGATGCAGGGAGCGGAAAGAAGAGAGGAGGGAGGGGGAATTGGGCCTCCGGAAACCTCACTCAATTCGGGGAAATGATACGCAAACGTTACTTCACAACCGGTTTTCTGTGAGGCCGTGGTATCGCACCTTTCGAGCCGGCCCATTCGTACCTAAGCATGGCTCTACCACTGAGATTGCAATGTTGCGCTTGCATACCTATAACTCGAACTGGCTTTAGTGTAGACTGTATATTATTATTGTAAGCCAGATAGACTAGTATTTAGTAATCCTGACTGCTGAGCTAAAGGGTGTGGGTTGGATTTGCAGACAGGACAAAAATTTAATTAAATTAATCCATAAAAGTTGTCCCCTGTCTGGGTGTTCATGGTGTCCGTTGTTTGTCAAGACCCCTGCGACATTGAATCATTCCTAATGGGGAGTTGTTTTCTTTCAAAGAACAGAAATACACTGATACTGACACCACATCACCACCCTTTGTTTTTTTTATTTTTCGTTTGAAAACCCCCATGGGTTAACACCTCACCGGAGCTGGGTGGTATGTCGAACTCGAACTAACTAAAACTAAACGGTGTTTCGTCCTACCGGGGTCTATGGCAGGGAACGCTGGATACCCTACGATGGAAGCCTTTGGGGAACCCTGCAGGCCTTGACTCCCTGATTGGTAGGTGACTTTGGGGGGGGCCTTACCCCCTTTTCAGATCAGAGAGGCGCGCGCGTAACACTTCTCGCCACCGTCTCGGGCCTGCTTCTGCTGGAATAGCGGTCAGTCTGACCTGCTACCCCCAGACCACCATTCGCCAACCTATCGTAAACATTATTAAGATGCATTACAAAGTCATTTAATTGAACCAACTGTTTCTAATCCTGTTTTTTAAAGCGTTTCATGTGTTATGACAACATCAACAACAAATGGTGTTAACAACACTTGATTTTGTTTGGTTTGCTCTATAAAATCCACTACTTATAAACTATTTCTATGTATTACAGTTATCCCACCTGGACGGAGATAGCAAAGACTGTTGTGTGTGTGCTACCTGCGTAGTGAGACTTCGCGATGCGTGCGCTTTCAGGCAGCAAGTGTTACAGAGTGAAAATGCATTCCTCAGCACTAAGATGCACCCTAAAGAAGGTGAGACATTTTTTTATAGCTATGTCACCGGGGACAGGCATACTAAGGCAGGTATAGCCAACTGGACCAGGGTAATAGAAAACCTGTTAGTAAGTGAGTGAGCCTGACAGACAGATTGAGAGCTGTTGGCCCCTCTCAGTCTTTGTCCGTAGGTGGTGGCGGTCACTACGAACAGGTGATTGCCCCCTATAACATAAATTACTTAGACTGATAGTCCTTGTTGATTTGTAATTGAAGCGCCTGTTGGTTTAGTAGTTAGTGACCCTGACTGCTGAACCAGAGGTCTTTAGGTTCGATCCTCACATGGGATAAAAAATTATATGATCCACAAATAGTGTTCCCGAGTCTGGCGGTTCTTTGTTGATTGAATGTTTCTAAAAGCCCCAAACTTTGTTTGACACAGGAATTATTCCTAATATGGTTAATGTCTTAAAAAAAAAAACAAAGAATGGTACAAAACAATTTATTTTAATGAAGATTATAAATATAGAATATATATATATTATATCTTTAAAGGAGCAATTCTTGTATATATATATAATCTGAATCACGGAAACGGCTCCAACGATATTCATGAAATTTTGTATGCAGGGGATTTCGGGGCCGATAAATCTATCTAGCTAGGTTTCATTTTTAAAAAACGTCGTTTTATCCGTGTTTTCAGGCAATGAAAAACTGTTACAATATCATTAGAATACTAAGGTAAATTTCGCCACCATCTACAAGGTTGTAATAGGTCAGGTGGGAAATAAGGCGGTCCCGTAACCATATTACCCCGGGTTCGAGTCCTAATGATTATTTTATTTTACTTTTTTTTTTTGTTCTTTTAGACGATTTACCAAAAAATTAAATACCGGTCATCCAGGTACTCTAGAATAACGCTAAGGACATTATTGTAGGTAGATCTTTCAATTAAATTTTATTCAATATTTCAGATGGTTCTAGTAAGGTGGAATTGGAAATAAAGACTGAACCTCTAGGTGGTGATGAGTGTGATGTTGCCATGGATGACCGCGATGATATTCATGATGAGAATGTGACAGGTATATCTTTTATTTGTATTTTAGATTCATCTCAACTGTCAACTTTTTGACATAATGTAATCCCAGTTACATAATAGGAGGCAAGCCTTTTGCTTTCATCAAAATTTAACTGCTAAACAATTATTTGAAGTTTTCTTGTTTAAAAAAATACTTATCAATACACAGCATCACCGAAAACTATCCTTGCTTCTTCAAATGTGAAATTATTATTAAAAAGATATTTAAATACCTGACTTCTATTTGGTTGAGTATTATGAGAAGAAACCGGGCAAACAAACTGGTGGCCACTCTTTTAAGTCAGCAGATAGACCATCATCAGATCATCAGAATCTTATTTTCTATCACATGTGTGCTATTATGTTGCTTAAAGTAAATTAAAATTAGGCTATTAAAGTAGGAAGAAGAGGGTTAAAAAAGAAGAAGAACGAAACCACACAAAAGATAGAAAATTAGAAACATATAATTGACAGGCCTGTTGGTCTAGTGGCAAGTGAACCCTGACTGCTAAGCCAGAGGTTGTGGTTTCAATTCCCACCCAGGACAAATATTTGTGTGATGTGCATAATCATTTGTTCTGTGTCTGGGTGTAATTTATCTATAATATGTATGTATTTAGAAGTATATAAGTGTGTTTGTCAGCTGTATGATTACCATAGTACAAGCTCTGCTTAGTTTGGGATCAGACGGCCGTGTGTGAGATGAGAGGAGGACATTTATTTAAAATCCTTCTCCTTTGATTGATTAAAGATTGTAGATCAACACATCATGTTACATGAGACATGAGATGATCAGGCCAAATAAACTCATAGCCACTTTTAAAAATAACCAGATAGATTATACAATATTGAGCGAGTAATATGTACAACACGATTTTTTCGTGCGCTATTATATTACTAAAAGTATATAAACTGACATTAGGCCATTGAAATAAATAAACTCTAAAGCAAGCAAAATAAATAAAATATTAAGAAGAATGAAGAAATACGACCTACAAGAGAGGTATTATTTAACATTATATTGTGTTGGGTAAATAGCCTGTGAATCACTATACCCCCGTATAATCTACCCCCGAGTAATAAATCTGTCAGTGAGTGTCAAGTCTTAGTTAGTGACCCTGACTGCTGAGGCGGAGGCCGTGGTTTCGATCTCCACACGTCCCGAGCCAATATTCTTCTGTAGCGAAAAAAAAAAACCTTTACCGATTTTTTTTTTACAGAACTGCTAGACACAAAAGAAGATAAGGTGGATGTGAAACCGGACACAGAGCCCGTATGCGAACGAACTCGCGGCAAACACAAAGTGCACGTCAAGAGAGAGGTTTTACATAAAATTAACAAGTTTAGAGCCAAGTTGGATGACATGTTGGACAAGCCTCGTAAGTAAAATGAGTTGAGTTCTGTATCTTTAGAATTTGTGTGGGTGTGACCTCCTCCTTCTACTCTGACCTAGCCGTTAATAAGCCTTATTGAGCCTTTTACAATTCATATTTTCTCGACCACCGTCTAAGCCCCCCCCCCCCCTTGCTATTACACATTAACGCTACAGAGAGTATGGACATTCTCGGCGTTGTTCAATATTGTTTTGATACTCATTACTATATTATTATAATCATCCTCCCCCCCCCCCCCAAGATCTAACTCTACATTACCTATTTTCTTGTTACAGTAAAAACTCCAGTCAAGAAAGAAACACAAAAGATAAAGAAAAAACAACAAGAATTAGACCATGATTATATGCTATACAATAACGCTGTAACGATTGTACACAATTCATATGTCTGTCCCTTTCAAAACCGCATCAGCATATACTACTGTTTCTACTGTAGAGATCAATTCACTAACCCTAACGAACTAAGAGAACACACACTGACTCACGACCCCGTAGAACTCTTTCAAAGTACAATGGAAAACCGTAAAATACCAAAAATAGACATCACAAGAATCGATTGTCGATTATGTAACGACAAAATCGATGATCTTGACACATTTAAAAGTCATATCACTAGTGTCCATTCAAAAGTCGTGTATCCAGTTTCGAACGAGTTTTTAAAATTTAAATTGTCTATGGATAATTTAATCTGTACGGAATGTAATGCCGCCTTCCCGTATTTTGATGTTTTAAAAAAACATATGATCGATCATTTTGGTACTTATATTTGCGACGTCTGCGGCGCTTGTTTTCTAGAAAGAAATTCTCTTAGAACTCATATAAAATCTCATAGTAAAGTTGAAGAGAGCTTTCCGTGTGAAATTTGCGGGAAAAATTTGAAATCTAAATACAGTAGGTATTTACATGTAGCTACTGTTCACGAAAAGAAACCGACAGTGAATTGTTACAAATGTGAAGCTAGTTTCTTGTCGTACGCGTTAAGAAACCGCCACTTGATAGAAGTTCATGGAGACAAAAGGACTTTTGCTTGTAAACTGTGTGATAAAGTTTACAATAGACGAAAAACATTAATGGAACATAACAGAAGGAACCATTTAAAAGTGTATAGACATCAATGTGATTTATGCGACCAACGATTTTATTTGCCTTCGAGGCTGAAGGAACATATGGCGACACATACTGGCGAGAGAAACTTCAGATGTGAGTTTTGTGATAAAAGTTATCCTCGGTTACAGTCATTACAGGAACATATTAGATCTCATAGTAACGAAAGAAGGTACAAATGTGACGTATGCAATTCAACATTTACCCAAAATGGTAGTTTAAAAAATCATATGAAGTCGCACCATGGAGCGTACGATTTAGATACTAATTATAGTTAAATATTTAGTATAAGTTATTTATTTTATTTAATTATGACAGTATTAAATGTGTATATTAATTTTACTGCTGACTTTTAATAATACCTTGGGGTGTTAGTCGATTTTATTACTCGTAGTAGTATATGCATTAGTGTTTTCATGGGTATTTTGTGTAGTAATTGTAGTTATAATCTAAATGTATATCACTGACCACAACACTAATCCCTTAACTTCCATTTTTTTTTTTATTTAAAGGCTAATAGAACCTTAAACGTTGTTCAATTCAATTCCATTCTTCATTCTGCCGTTTGTAGAGATGCTACCACAATTTCGAAAATGTCAAGTTTGGGACAGAGCAACAAACGAAATAAGTCAATAAAATCAAAAGTTTCAAATCATTGGGCATTTTCGTAATAGGGAAGAACACTTGGGATATTGGGTGGTGGTTTTGAGTATTAGATGAGCAAATTTTGAGCATATTACATAAAGTAAAGATAGAAATGGTTGTAGCTTTTACAAACTGATTAGAGAGTAGAAGCAATAGCTTTTCGGGATCAGCTGTTGGGGTAGCTGACCCGATAAGTTGTTAAAATAGTACTTTTACTACGTCTGTGCCAGCTGGCTGATTAAGGCGAGGGTATATTTAAAGTATGCTAGTTATATTTACATTTTTGACCATTAAGTAATGGAGTTAATTTACCGCACATTATATGGATTAACCAATCACATTTCTTATTCTATATTTACAATATTTACTGTGTACGCAACCAATCAGCTTACGTTGCTGTTGTCGTTGTATGTGTGCGTGAGTATAAATTAATGCATCGTATAAAAACGCGTGTCGCGCGGATCGCGTTCATTCGCCGCTTATGCTGTGAGAGTGGATGCGTGCTGTCTTGATGCATTTTCAGAGCTATAGAGTACGTGGCTTAAGCTTGTGGCGTACACGCCACAAGCTTAAGCAAGCCAGGCTTGCATACCTATAACTCGAACTGGCTGGTGCCGGGAAATACGAGTTCTCTAACCTAACCATAAATAAGTGGACCAAAGTGTTTAAGGTAAATTAATTTTAGTGATGATTTTTTAATTAACAAATGTTTGAATTCTGTATCGATTCACTATGAAGGTAAGCTACTTTACATTTAATTCAATTAGAAAAAGATTTTCGAAATTGATTTTTTTAATAGCGAAGATATAACATACACTTTTTTCTCATTGAAGTCTGTTAAAAAGTTGTAGTAATGTTTGTTTTTTTTACTCAATCACGCCAGAACGGATTATAGTGTGGAGCACATAGGCTACTTTTTATATTTGAAAAAATAGTCTGTTCAAAACGACGAAGTCGACAGTTGCTATCCCCTACCAGAACCCCTAAACTTTAATAAATTATAATTATACTTTCGTTATAGTATAAAAGCTAAATTTTATATATGTTACTTGGGGGGACCTATTAAAAAATGTTACCTCAATAGCCGGACAGTTTGAATGGTTTTACATCTTACCAGACACATTGAAAGTCCGCTGTAGGTGCGAGCGCGAATGCTTAGTCGATTACGGTTTTTTAACATATCCAATAAAAAAAATAATTTTATTACGTTCATAGCCATTTTGTATAAAGTAAAAAAAATATTCAATCTTTTTTATTAATTTCATCAATGTCGTCGATATTTTCATTTTCTTCGTCACTGCTACTCCAGTCGATGGTATGATCGTCGTCGTAACGATGGCATGGTTTTTGCAAGGTGGTAGATTGCTAGCGTCAAAATTTCGCAACTTCTTTCGGTCAAAATGTTCGTTTACATGGGAGACTGTATACGAGTGGATGAATATTTGAAGTCTAGCGGCATCCACATCCATTACATACATTGTAAACATTGCATATAAATCTCTGAATAATATTAAAGATGTTTTGTTGATGATCTAAATTTTCAATTAATTCGCTGTTGGTGCTCGGGATATTTTTTGAATGTCTTGTATGGTTTTAATTTTCCTTTTCTGAAGAACGCAGGATTAAAATCACAACCTGTGATGGCATGAAATCTAGGTAAGCTCTGACAAATTAACAGTCCCAATAACACTCTGCATGTATTTTGGTTAGGTTTACATATCTTAAATCATTAGCAATGTAAGCATCCGAACAACCAAATCACTTTTAAGGTGATGCATATTATGTTATTTTATGTTGTTTTCTTTTTTAACAAACAAAACATATCAATGAACGCATAATTGTTCACAAAATAACAGATGATGCGACGATGACTATCTCACTCGCACCCGCTTGAACTTCAATGTGTCTGGCAAGATTTAAAAAACCATTGAAAATGTCCGGCTATTGAGGTAACATTTTTTTATAAGCCCCCAAGTAACATATATAAAATTTAGCTTTTATAATATAACGAAAGTTTAGGGGTGTCTTGCAGGGGGTAGCAACTGTCAGAAGTGTCTGACAATGGATGACGAAATTTCTAAAGTTATCCCAAAAGAAAATATAAAAAAATTGAGCTTTACACTTTAACGAATTTAAGATACTATTTTATACACCTTTAATACCTGGAACCTGCCCAAGTAACCACAACCCAAACTCTATAGTCGCTCGTCGTTCTTACCTGTATAGGGGACATGCACAGAAAAACTTTCAGCTTTTATAAAATAACGAAGGTCTGGCCGTCGTGGGTTCTTGGGCCATTACGTTTTATTATAAAGTAAACATCATTAATACTAGAGAACTAACAAATTATAACTAAACTTATTTATGTTAGGGAATCTTTATGCAGAAACAAATTTACTAAAAATGGAATTATTTCAGAGGATATTATGGATTAAAACAATGAAACTAAAGCTGATATAATATTTTAAGTTTCAGTTTGCCAAGATTAATAATAAATAACACATAGGAAGCAAAAATATAAAGAAAATATAACCCGAGTGCATTATTCACTTCTACGTCATTTTATGATACTATTAAGACGATTAAAAAACAGTTCATATGTTGAAATCCATCAAGCAGCTGCTCTAGGGTTGTGTACACTTGAAAATCATAACCCTCTTTCTATCGCAGTCAGGTAAGGAGCCTGAATCTCTCTCTAAATAGATAACACAACTTTGATACTGTCGACGTAAGCTTGTGTATTTGAACAAGTAACGGACATCCACGAACCAGCGGAGACGTACGAGTCCATATATATTTTACCGTCGTCACGAAATTTGACCTTGAGGATCATTTCCACGATCTGAGATGCCCATCCCTTATAAGATTCCATTCTCCAGCTTCCTCGAAATTGTTTGTAGTCAGTAGCTTGCGAATATTCTGACAAGTGCAGTTCACTTTTAGACACAGTGCCCTCTTTACCGGTGGTCAACGTCAAGTCGCCTTCAGCCACAACTGTGTCAGTTATGCCGCGAAAATCTTCATATTTTAGGTTAAATTCTGACAGTTCTCCTAAGTAGAATGTGTATAAATTATGATGTTCGCCGCCTGAAGCACAAGCTTTCATCTCGTTTTTCCATGTGGGGCCGGAAATAATAAATGTTTTACAATGAATTTCAACTGCTGCAAAAACGAGTATAGTGAATACAATACTAAACATTTTGTGGCTAGAACTGTAGCCTGAAGAGTGTTTACTGAGTATGAACACAAAGGAATTAGTTCGGGTATCTTATATATGTATATCATATTTTATATGAACTTAAGGTTATCATTAATATATTCCAATTAATATAATGCTGTTACCAGCAATATGAATAAACCAGTATTCAATTATATAAGTTCCTTAGTTTTCTATAGCTATACCTACTGAGTTTGGTTGTTTAAAACAAATAAATCTCTACTTAATTAAGAATTAAGTATCAGTAGGATTCTCACAAAAAATATAAAATAAGCCAGGGGTTATATCGGGCTCCCTGGATCAATGAAAATATTAATAAACTGTGTAAAAACGCGAACTCTTATTTAGCACGTGGAAAAAAGGTCTTATTAATCTTGAATTGCGACTTGAATATAATATTAATATTATCGACTTGACACCTTGGCGTTACGTAGAGATGTAGCTTCACTCTGCATCCTCTATCGCTTGTATCATGGGGAGTGTTCAGAGGAATAGTTCGGACTTATACCGGCTGCTGGTTTCCGCCATCGTCTTACGTGACAAAATATCCATCCCCATCACCTGGACGATTGGCACTCCACCACTGTGCGCTTCTCCAGAAGCTTTTTGCCTCGCACAACCAGCTTATGGAACAAACTGTCGCCTGCCGTATTTCCGAACCGATACGACCTTCAAAACTTCAAGAAAAGAGCGTACTCCTACCTAAAAGGCCGGCAACGCACTTGTGACTCTTGAGTTGCGGGTGTCCATGGGCGGCGGTAGTCATTTACCATCAGGCATAAAAAAAAAATACGTAATAAAATTCATAACCAAATGAAATCGTTTACAATAACAAATTTGGCTTTCAACAGGGAAAGGCTACAAGTGACATCCTCGCTAAGTTTACTGACCAAGTTAACGAGTCTATGAACGAAAGGAAGCATTAGCACTCTTAATCACAATAAGCTCCTAGAAAAACTTGACACTTGTCGGATCGGAGGAACCATACTGGAATGATTTTAAAATTATCTTTCTAACCGCACATGTATTGTTAAGTTCGACAATGCGTGAATCGTAGTGATACCGTTGCTATTTCCGAGGGCACGGCCCATGAATCAGTTGTAGGAACTCATTATTTCTTGACATATGTGAAGGCTGAGTAATTTTTTTTTATGCGATAGGGGCAAACGAGCAGGCGGATCACCTGATGGTAAGTGACTACCGCCGCCCATGGACACCCGCAACTCAAGAGTCACAAGTGCGTTGCCGGCCTTAATTGTGTTCAACAAAGCACCTGTTATCAATTTGCTGATGATACGTGTCTACTAGTTAGTAATAGGAACCTAGATAAAGCATATGTTTATACAGTCAGATTTCTATACCCTTTGCAAATTATGTCGTGGTTCAGGGCTAAATTCAAATAAAACTAAATTATTTCACATCAAGTCACCATACTTAAAGCCTACACCAATCAACAAACATTTAATAGCTCACGAACACGCATGCCTACATTCCTCAAGTAGTGGTGGTTGCTGTTGTCCAACCATTAAACTTACAAATTCATCTGGGCCTCATCATTGACAACAAACTAAGCTGGAAACCCCATATTGATAAGGTATGTGATAAGCTGAGATGTTTTCTGGCAAACATTAAAATCTTAAATCATCGTATCCCTGACCATGTTAACTTATTACTCTCCTAGTATAACTCCCTAGCCGAGTCTCATATACAGTATGGACTCACCAGCTGTGGACGGACTTACAAGACTCACATAAATAATATATATAGATTGCAACTAAAAATATGTAAGACAATAAAATCTCCACATATCAATTTATAAAACAGTAACGATGACCTGTACATTAAGTACATATATTAAAACTCGAATTATTTCAATTGGTCGTTTCATAGAATGTAAGTGATAAAACATTAATTTTATTAAGATAACCCGTAAGGTTAAATACGTATATGTACATTTGAGAGAGAATGTTTCTATATCCTCAGTAATAAGTTTTCGACCTAGAACTGCAGCGGTCTTATAAATATGTATAAAATAACTTTCGCATTAATCGTTCTCGCAGCGATCGGGGCTGATTGCATATCATTCACAATATCTGGCCCTACATGGAAAAACGAGAAGAAAGCGTGTGCTTCGGACGGCGAACAACACAATTTGTATACCTTCTATTTAGGGAAATTGTCAGACTTTAACGCCAAATATGAAGACATCACAGGCATAGCTGACACAGTTGTGGCTGAAGGTGACTTGAAATTGACAACCGGTAAAGAAGGCACCGTGCCTAAGAGTGAACTGCACTTGTTAGAATATTCGCAAGCTTCAGACTACAAACAATTTAGGGGAAGCTGGAAAATGGAGTCTTATAGGGGATGGGCGTCTCAAATCGTGGAAATGGTGCTCACGCTCAAATTCCGGAACGACGGTAAAATATATCTGGACTCGTACGTCTCCGCTGGTTCGTGGATGTCTGTTACTTGTGCGAAGACCCAAGCTTACGTGGAAAGAGTTAAGGTGGCGCTATAAGTTACTAATAGTCACACTTCCCGCACTTTTGGGGAAGGCCTTTGTCCAGCAGCGAATGGCGATAAGCATGTCTAATTTAAATGATCATCCGACCATTACGAGACTTAGGAAGTGCTCGAATCGCTCGTATACTTATTAGGGCAACTTTTAAGCCTGTCTTCAATATTATATTAATTTTGCAATTTTGTGTGTCTTACTTTATTATAATAAAATGTTTATATACCCAAGTTCATGTTTTAGTGCCTTTTACTTTCTTAGATTTGTATTTGTTTTTATTTTCTTCTTTAGGTTTTCGTTATTTGGTTCATTTAAAAAAAATACTAAAAATACTAAACGAGCAATCCATTAATTAATAAAAGTTGCATGTAAGTAAAATTATTAAAAAATATATAATCCTGAAAACATTTTAAACTTATAAAATCTTTTTTATAATTTCAAGTCTTATAGAAAGCTCGGTCTTTGCGTCACCAGCCAGTTCCAAGCATAGGTATGCAAGACGGCCTTGCTTGAGTTATTGCCCAATCCATAAGCAATTTCCTATAAATGTAATCCAAATGTTTCTATCAAAATAGAGCCATGCTTACGCACGACTGGGCCGGCTCAACCCGTGCGATACCACGGCCTCACAGAAAACCGTTTGTGAAGTAACGCTTGCGTAGCATTTCCCCGAAATAAGTGAGGTTTCTGGTGGCCCAACTACTCTTCACCTCTTTCCTATCCCCTCATCCCTCCTCTCTTCTTTACCCTCCAGACATCCATCATACTATAAATACCATAAAAAAAAAGTGTAAATGGCCTACATTATAATCGACCAATGTGAGCATTAATTACGCTTTTCCCTACTCTTTCGTGGATAGGGGTGTTAGTGTATGTATGTCTTATACACTAAGTCACTTTCACTATTGAGGCAATTCAAATGACATCTTACATGTCGACATCCATGTTACTATAGGCTCTACATGCCAAAAGAACAACATACACTCTTGGACTCCATTTATTGCTTACCATCAGGCAAAGTGGAGTCATTATGGTAGGCTTACAAATAAAAAAAAAAAAATACATGCATATATGGCGTCAGCAAGAATCTTGGGAAATCCATTTCTTCCAATGTCTACCGAGATACAAATACCTTATCTGCGACCTTACATAAATAAGTAAAGGTCTTTAACCGACCGATAGCTAGGAGAATAAACAATCCAAGAGTTATCTGCAGAGCATATACATATGTAAGCTGCTTTGCTACATTGCATGTAACAAAGCAGCATTTGTTTCCACCAACGTACTTAATAGGTGGCCTGCCTTTTGCTGTCTATCAACCACTTAAGGAATTAAATATTGGAAGGTTGGGAGGAAAATTATATAACAATGGATGGTAATGGAAAGGGAGTAATGTTGCTTAAACGAATGGGGTGGGAAGTGTAAGGTCGAGAATGTGTGTGATTAACGTAGCAGAGCCATGCTACTGCATGTATTAGCCGGCTCGAACGGCGTATTACCACGGCCTTACAGAAAACCGGCTGTTAAACAATGCTTGCATTGTGTGACCGGGTGAGTTAGGTTACCTGAGGCAAGTGGTCATGGACCGAAGAGGCGGTAAGCTGTGGCGGCGTGCTTTTGGCGGTGTCGTTGGACATCGCCAACGCATTCAATAGTCTGCCATTCAGTTGCATCAGGGAAGCACTCCGCTATCACGGGGTGCCACAGTACCTGAGGCGGCTAGTGGCAGAATAATTAGAGGAGCGTACACCGCGAGGGGGTAACGTCCTGGTGTGCCTTGACGTTGCTTCTGGAGAGTTACCCAAAGGTGGTGCCCGCGCTTTTGCGGGCTAGGAGGAGTCCGGATGTCTTAATAAAGCTGTTCCCGGATTCCTCCTATTTTAAGCGCAGTATGGCACACCGTGGGGTTTTAGTCGGTCCGAGTCCGACACACCGTTCCACCAAAAACCCCAGTGGGATGACGACCCGGGGGGGCTGCATCACGAAAAAAAAAGGCAAGTTGTCATGGGCTGCGGAAATCACTTACTATCAGGTGACCCGTATCCCTTTTTTCCTCTCAAAGGCCGGCAGCGCACTTTATACTTCCTATTCAGTTAAATATTTGCTCAGTGGAGTTGAGAATAGAGATTCCCCGTTTCTTCCCGTGGGTAGGCGACTAAGAAATCAGGTTATCTATCATACAGCCATTAAGGTCCGGCACGATTGACGGTAAAAAGCTTGCCCCCTATTATGTTTTATACACCTCTGCCTACCTCTCAGGGGATACAGGTGAGCGTTAGTATGTATGTAGCTCAATAATAATTTTATCAGGTCTGTAGTTGTTATTTTAAGAGGATGCTTAGTTCAAATTTATTTAAAGAAAAAGATAAAAAAAACGGATAATCCGGCAATAACTGGTTGGACTAGAAGCCAACCCCAACAGATTAAGGCTAGGAAGAAAAGGTATTTAATAAAACACAATTCATATGATTACTGTATAATTATACAAAACTTAATAAATAATTATCTAATTACAGTTGTGATTTTATTTATTATGCATCTATTAATTTCTATATACGTATCCTACTTATATATCTAAATATATTATGTAAATATTATAAGATTACTACTTTCTTCGCCAAATTGTGGAAGAAATAATTGGCATTAGAAAAAAGGCGCCTATTTTACTTTATTACATTTTAATAAATAAAGAAAAGGCAATTGTGGTGGTGTTAGGACACTTTTGAATGTCCTTACACACGACACTTATCTTAAAATACGTTTTAAATTAAAATACTTACAATTCTTTCAGTGTCATCCAGTGGAGTAAATTTGAGTTTTTTTTTATTATAGACCAATATTTAAAAAAATGAGATCACATGTACCAATAACACTTTATTTAAATCAGATAATTCCTTAAATGTAAGTGGAGAAAGCGCTAATTATTTAGAATTGGTACCTAGGTTTGTCAACTACTGTCCGTTAAAGAAAAATGTAGCATGAAGAAAATACTATATTTTAATTTTATACAATAGTCGCTGATTAAAAATGAAAAACGAATGAACATCACTAAACAAAGCAAACAATAATTTAAAGAGATACAAAAAAGAATATGCTGATATTTTTCTAAAAAAAAAAAAAATCTATAGTAGTTAGTTCTCCACTCGTGAGCCAGAGGTGTGAATTAGATTGCCATCACAAACAAAAATTTGTGTGAGCCACTAATAGTTGCCCTGAGTCTGGGTGTTCTTCGCATCCATTGTATGTTACTCAAGTCCCCCGAGAGATAACAAATCATTCCTAATGCAGAAGTTGTATTTATAAGAAATAGATATGATATACATACTAAAAATAACAATTTAAATTAATTAAAAAATATTTTAAAAGTCATTTTAGCAGTTAAATACTTTTTAGTTATAGTCAATCTCATTTTTTTTGCAGAATATTTCATTTGATCCAACCAGCCAGCAGGTGTTCCTGTTCTAGTTACAAAGAGAATTCTGGTCTCCCTGTGACTGTTAAAATCAACGCGTACGCGACCCTGGGTTCTGCAAGCTACTGCGGTCTCAGTACCATTTCTTCACCTGAGCCTTGAGGTATCCTTTACTCCGGATTCTTGTCCCGACCCATTTTCCTTTAATAAATCTGCCTTTATTCCTTCTTTCCCATCTTAAAGCGACTACATTACCACGAGGGTTCTGTTCAGGAGATATACTAATATAAGTGAAATGAACTCTGTTTGTCTGTTACCTGTTTACACGGATGAACCGATTTTAATAGATTGTTTATAGTAATACTTTGAACGCTGGGCGAACTCGGGCGAAGCCACGGCCGAAGTTAGTATTTAGGTATATAATTATAAGCTAGGCATCACGCAACTTCTTTATCTTCAATCACACCAAAACATGCTGACAACTACTTTTATGCTTCAGAAATAACATCCTTCAATGTCACACTCGGGATGATGGCTTTTTATATGAGACTTGAGACTAGCATTCTGTATGAAGGCTTGACCACAACTGTGACATCTATACCTCCTATCATTAGTATGTGTTCTTATATGATATTGCAAAGATTTCAATCTAGGATAGCTTTTCTCACAATATTCACAACGGAAATTTCTCTCACCAGTATGCGTTGCCATATGTTCTTTCAACCTCGATGGCAGATAAAATCGTTGATCACAATACTCACACTGATGCTTCAAAACTTTTTGATGATTCCTCCTTTGATGCTCTGTCAAAGTCTTTTGTCTATTATAGACTTTGTCGCACAGATTACATGGATAAGTCCTCTTTTGTCCGTGGGCTTCTGTTAAATGTTTATTTTTTAATGCATATGACATGAAACACTCATCACATCTTGGGCAACGGATTATAGCTTTTTTCTTATGTACAATATCTACATGCATATCTTTATAATGGTTTGATTTAAAAACTTTTCCACATACTTCGCAAGTATGTCTTTCATCGTCTTTGTGTCTCTTTAAATGCGCATCCAAACGAGGTTTTTCTAAGAAACATACTCCGCAAACATCACACGTGTAGTTACTAAAGTGTTCAACCATATGTGTATTTAATGTATTGAAATCTTCGAAGACATCACTACACATCACACAAACCAAATCGTTCCATGTCAATTTGAATAACAACATTTTGTCCGGCGCTTCAAAATATATCTTTTTTTGATGAATTTCATCTACATGTTGCTTAAAAACGGTTAAGTCATCTATTTTCATTTGACATAACCGACAATCTATTCTTGTTATATCTATTTTTATCATTTTTTTATACCCCATGAGCAGCTGAAAAGGCTTGGTGTCATGTCCAATAGTGTGTTCTCTTAAATCCTCTGGCTTTGGATAGTAGTCTTTGCAATAAAAACAGTAGTAATTGTTGCGTCTATTTTTGAACGGACACACATATGAATATTGTATGATAGTAAGTAAATTTTCCTCAGACATACAGTCTAAGTCCCTGTCATAATTGTTTTTCTTCTCAACTGGCGGTTTTTTAATGGCTTTCGGAGTATCCTTTTTGGTTGAAGTTCCTGAAATAAAAAGAATACTTGAGACGTCTCAGAGGGCCATTTAACCCTAAACAGCTTAGTTTGCTGTTTAGGGTCTTGCACTGCAGTGATACACATACATAAATACATATATAACGTGCCACGTTGACGGCAATAGGCTTACCCTTATTACATGAACAAATGATCATGTTCATCCCACAGTTATTTGTCCTGGGTGAGAATCGAACCCACGACCTCCTGCTAGTAGGTTAGCAATTAGCTAGTAGTTAGGATTACCAACCACTAGACTAAGAATTTAGTCAAAATGAAGTTATAAGATTCAGTTTCAGTGTTAAATGAAGATTTGTAGCAAATTAAATTTGGTTGCAGGTTATATCAGGTTTTTAGTTAAAACATCATTTATCATTTATCATTATCATTTAAACTACTTCATACTCGTGGAAATTAGAATCAATTCCTGCGGCAAAATGGAGCCTATACTTTAAGTCAGACCTCTAGGGATACATCTGTGAAATTTAAATTCATATAATATATTTTGCGTGATGCATGTACAAACATACAAGACGGGGAGTCTTTATTACAGAACAGATGCCAAAACAACTGTTTTTCTACTATATCAATAATGTACAGACATCAGCCTGTTAAAATTTTATGATACAGATAGGAATAAATAATCAACACACCTGCTTTCTGCTTTTTACCAGCCACTTTCTTCTTTTTAGTTGACCCAGTGCTGGCTTTACTGCCTTTCTTCTTTAGTTTCTTCTTTATAGGTTTGTCTGAGTCTGATGATGAGGCTGACCAGTCACTATCTTCGTCATCGTCCAGAAGTTTAGCGGTTACTTCCAGAGCCTCTGGTTTGTCCTTTAAGAGTTCTTCTTTTTTAGGCGGTTTTACTTCTGAAAGGTATTGAAATGGAATTTACTATAAAGAAAACTGGTTTTTTTTCTGTCAATGTGTATGCAAAATCTTCAAAACCGTATACCATTGGGAAACGGGCAGTTATAGATCCACACAGGTAAGTCTTTTTCATGGTACATGGTATAAGGTTAGTAAAGAATTTTAATTTAAAGTATAAAACTAACAAACTTACTTTAGAATTTATAATAAATTCTAAATTATTTATTTAAATTAAACCAATTACGGTAGTGAATTGTCAAGAGTAGGTGTCAGTCAATCTGAGTCAGTTGTGAAATAGTTGCCTGTTGCAAAAGAACAAGCAAGACACTATTTTTATTTGTGGTTACGATGTCAATAAGCATACATGAAATGTAAAATTTTTTTAAAATATATGATAAAGCTATAAAGATTTTTTTTATGGAATCACATGGACAGGATGAGTTGTTACCTCACTTTTACGGTGAAAAACAGCTTGCATGAGTTTTTATTAAGGATGTGGTATTACTCTCGTCTAGCTGCTATCCTACGTCAAGACTAGGGTATTCTCTTACCATCCATGATCCAGTCAGGTCCACGATCATCATTGTTGACTGACATGTCATCATCATTGTCTGGCATATCTGGTCCCAAGGAGTTGTGATCACTGACATCATCTTTAGGTTCTGTCTTCAATTCTATATCTAGCGGAACCTTATTTACTTTAGTTTCTGCAAATATATTGAAATTTTGAATGTAGCATTCATGATAACTGTTGATCGAATCGGATTGAATGACGTACATACCTAACTTTTGTGAACAATATGGCACTTTAAATTAAAAATCAAACAGGAAGGTACTATATATTATGTTATAAAAAGTAGTCCTTTACATCAGATTATGTTTTTAGCACACTTTTTGGAAAAAATATTTTATTACAGTTGACAGTACATATTTGTAGCAACAACTTCATGCACAATAAACAGGGTTGGGTTCACTACGGGCCACTCAACAACCAATGCCAGTGTTAAGCTTTTAAATAGTATCTTTGATGCCTGGTAAGAGTCACATAATGATGAGGCATGTATTGTGATTTGTCCAAGGCATTTGACTGTGTACAACATGAAAACTACTCAATGAAGCTACACTGCTGTGGAGTCAAAGGGTTCACTTTGGAATAAATTAAATTGTATCTGCAAGGGAACAATCACTGGGATCATTGGTTTCCACGAGGGTGCCACGAGGAATCATATTGGGCCTTTTCCTGTTCTTCATGTATGTCAATTACTTACCTGAGCTTGTTAAAAAGAGTAATGGTATGGTATTGTTTGGAGATGATACTTCACTTCTATTTAAAATGGAAAGACAGTAATGTATTAAAAATTATCAATTATCTTTTGGTCAATTTGATAAGTGGCATATGATTTGGTTCTAGATGTTGTGGCTGAAGTTGAAATTGCTTGCACTACCCCCATTCATAATTGTAAATTGTAGATAAAATTAGTACTTTTTAACCAACTTCAAAAATGAGCAGATTATAAATGTAACTGTTTTTTTGTGTGTATGTAAATAATAATCATCATATTTTTTTTTATGTAACAGTAGTAGTAGTAGTAGTACCAGTCAGTCAGTTGTTTACTCCGGCCCACCGCCTGAAACTTTATAAGGCGCAGGTTCGGCCGCACATGGAATACTGTTCTCATCTCTATGCAGGTGCACCCCAGTACCAACTTCTCCCTCTTGACCGCATTCAACGGAGAGCGACTCGCATCATCGACTGCCAAGATATCTCCGATCGACTTGACACCTTGGCGTTGCGTAGAGATGTAGCTTCACTCTGCATCCTCTATCGCTTGTATCATGGGGAGTGTTCAGAGGAATTGTTCGGACTTATACCGGCTGCTGGTTTCCGCCATCGTTCTAAGCGACAAAATATCCATCCCCATCACCTGGACGATTGGCACTCCACCACTGTGCGCTTCTCCAGAAGCTTTTTGCCTCGCACAACCAGCTTATGGAACAAATTGTCGCCTGCCGTATTTCCGAACCGATACGACCTTCAAACCTTCAAGAAAAGAGCGTACTCCTACCTAAAAGGCCGGCAACGCACTTGTGACCCTTGAGTTGCGGGTGTCCATGGGCGGCGGTAGTCATTTACCATCAGGTGACCCGTCTGCTCGTTTGCCCCCTATCGCATAAAAAAAAAAAAAAAAAAAAAAAATATATTTTTAAAGCTGATTATTACATGAAAATCATACTTCATCAACTTACCATCAGTATCCTTATCCATGAGCTTAGCACTAAGGAACAGTTCTTCACACTGGAGTACTTGGTATCTAAATGCGCATGCATCCCTCAGACGAACAACACATGTTGCACAAACACCACTATCCTTTTCATTATCATCTACGTGCGAGAGCTAGCAGAGAAATGAAGAATAAGATACATATAAAATAATTAGGGTACTTAGCCAAAGAGCTTAAAGACAAGTGACCCTGACTTCTTATCCAAAAGATGTGATGTGAGTTTGATGCAACATTTCAACATTTGAGTGATCACAAATACTTCGAAGTGTGGTTGTATATTGTTTGTGTTGTTTGTATGTTTGTAATGTCTACTGTCATAAAAACTTGTAAATATTTTAGGTAGTCTTTAACAAAAATTGCCCATAATTAGCAAATTATAGTTGTTATGGCGGTGTTAAAGTAAACCTAAACAAGTAACCATTTTTATTTGATGGAACCCTAACAAATAACATTAAGTATTAAACCTATCTTTTAATATTTAATAAAAAGACACTGATTTAAATTGGTAGTAATCATCTTCTTCTCACACATATTTTTTATATTTAATATAATTATATTTAATATTAAAACAGTTGTATGAAAATTATAATCAAATAAAAATTTAAAAGTTCTCAAGAGATTTCATAAATGAATAAAGTAAACAAAGTTCCAAATTAAATATTAACAAAAATAACGTTTAGTGATCATGACAGCATTAGTTTAGTAGTAAGTATTAAATCTATGTTTGAAGTAGTATGTTTTTACTTACCAATATACCAAAACAATCCATCACCATATCCGCGTACACTTCCTTCTTTTCCATCCAAGTATATTCGGCTGTGAGAACTCTGCATTTTTTAATAGCTCGACAACATCTACACAGCGCTGGGTCTATAATAGGCCCGTTATTCTTTACTGTAGCCATTTTAGTATGAACTTCTTCTTCGAAAACACTTTTACATTATTTACAGTCAGCATTTATCATAAATAATCATTGTATAAACTACCTATTTTTTCTTTTATGTAGAGAAAGCTTTCTCACGCCAAAATGTCAATATCACAGAGTAAAAAATGTCAATAACAGCTTACGTCTAGTTAGTGCAACATGGCACTTTCATTCAAATTCTGTTTCAAAAATCAGTTTCTAAAATATAAGATTTTTTAAGTTTCAGTAAAGAACACACTCAATACATTAATAAAAATATTTTTTAAACTCCAGTTTGGATAATAAGAAAGATATCCAGCAATTTCACTCACTCCCTGCCAGTTGTGATATTTTTTTTATTTTTAATCTGCATTTTAAAAACATTATCATGGCGGTGTTTCTTTGAGTAGGTGCCTTTAATCGTATTTTGAGTGAAATTGGAGATATGTCGCTAGGAACTTCCGAGATTAAGACCTATTTCGGTAGGTGTAGATGCTGCCTCAACTATGGTTACTTAAAGAACATGTGGGAAGAACACATTTGGCAAGGAGGAAAGGAAATTTATGTTAAGATGCTTATCCAGTGTTTTGCTCTATCAGTAAGTACTTTGGGCATTAGCCTATTTATCCAATTTTATTCGACATCTACTTTTGTTCCAAAATTTAAACTTATGTATATGAAATAAAGTCTTTCGGGTTTTGATGAATGCTTTATGTTACAATAGAATTTAATTTTTGAATTTTGAAAAACATATTTAGCGTACGCCATTACATGATACGTCACGTAGCCCATGGCTTGTAATCAAATAAAAAAAATCGTTCCTGACAGGTTGCCATATTATATTAATAACATTATTTACGGTATTAACTATTAGATATACCATTATTTATTTATTCGGTTGTACCTGATAACCAACCACTTGGTAATTTCATATTAGTTTAAACCTACATCATTTTACCTAAATATATTATTAGGTTATCATATACATAAGTACTATAATTGTATATAAATATTGCATAGAAAGGAATCAAAATCTCTAATTTAACAGAGATCTTACATCAATAATTTTTAAGTAGATATTTTTGTTAGTGCTAACTAAATTGTATATTTCGAAATTATTTGCTTGAAATATGCCAATGTTTTATTAAATATCTCAAGTCTAATTAAAAGACATTTTTATTTTTCTTTACCATAGTTACTTCAATAATATAACTCAGAGGCAATAAAATAGCATTTTTTTTTAACTGTCATATGTGAAAATATGACCATTCTACTGCTGTCTGATAATTGTATTGGAAACTTAGAGCTTCATATTGTGCATCAGGAAGGATTAACAACAATCCATATGAGGATCAGGGGATGGTAGACTGAGTGTCCATTAAACACTTTTTAGCTGTCAGGTGTAGACTCAAGAAAAGTAATTTTTTTTTTTCAAGTTCTCTAAACAGGGATTGACAGCAATCCAATACGCTGCCGCGCCGAGTGTTGTGGGTTCGATCCCCGCACGGGACAACACTTTGTGTAATCTTCAAATTGTTGTTCTGAGCGTGGGTGCCCTTTGTGTTCGATGTTTTAATGTTAGTAAACAGGAACGACACAGGAATTCATCCTTGTGTTGGAAATGACAATGGCAAAAAGAACCTTGATACCTTTTTTTAAGTATTTAATGTTTGAAAAGTTAGTTTTTTAGATATTCTCAATAGCAGATTAAACACTTGTAAAATAAAAAAAAATAATACCCAAGATAACTATCTAAGATTAAGATCTTTACAAATTCTACTTGGACTTATGAGGTGATAGCACTGGGAAATTAAAAAGTTATAATTTTAACATGGAATGTTATTTTTATTTAATATCCCCTGATGTTTATTTGTTAATTGTTTTTTTAGATGTATATTTTCAGTGTTTCAAATTCAAATAGATTTTTTTATTTCATAAAAGTGCTCCACAATTATTTGAAATTGTCTGATTTAAATGCACACAGTGTCACTGCAACTATAGTTTGTCTTATCAAATGTGTGCTCTGTTTACAAATGGTTGAGTGTTATTAGTAGAAATCGGGCAAACAAACTCATGTCCATGGCCACTCTTTTAAATCAAAATGAGTTCAAAAATGTAACTGAAACTTTCTTTGCCAAATATTTTTTTATGCCCAATTTAAAGTTGATTATAAAGGTAAATGAATAACAAACTTTGACTTCAGTGGGAGCATTCCGATGAGTCAATGGATAATGACCAGATATGTGAGACATGTATCACACGGTTGCGGGACGCTTGTAGCTTTAAGAAAACTATTTTGGAGTCACAGGAGACACTACTGGAACATGTTGAGGAAGGTTGGTACTTGCTGTCTTTAGTTTTTGTCTATTATCTACTAATACTATTGCTCTATCTTCTAATGGTTATAATAATACCACCTCGACACATCTTACACTCAGCCCTCTGATCCCAAACTAAGCAGAGCTTGTACTATTGCAATCAGACAGCTAATTAATACTATACTACATATCAAATATGTATTTTTTTTGCACATTTAGAAGATAAACAATTTACAAACTTTGAAATTAACAATGGCTCCCTCATTAAGTTTGTGACTTGTATCTCAGCAACCAAATGATTGTACATTGTTCACCCTCACTTTGTAATGGACTTTGATTCTAGGTAATATATGTAGTTTAGTTAGGTAGAATTTAAAATAAAATAATTAAAACAGATTTTTAACAACATAATAATATAAACCCTTCAAATTAAATTAAAACAAATACAAAAGGATGCCCTAGCCTGCATGGGAATCACACTTCAATCTTAAAATGTCCTATATTAATTAATCCTAACACCATCAGTAATATTATGTGATGCTTTGATACAGGCAATGAGGTATTTTCTAAGTGATTGAACTTCCTATATGGATTTAAAGTCATTATTTAAAGAAAATAACTATTTCAATATTGACTTCAAATTATAGCTGCCATTGAAGTGAATATTGAAGATTGTCCAACCAGTGAGTATTTTATTATTTGTAGATGTATTTTTTTTATTGCATAATGTGGGAGTAACCTTACTTTGGGAGAGCCTTGTTTAGACACAAATGGGGGCCCTCACAGAAAACCGGTAAGCAAGCAATGCATACATTGTATTGCCAAGTGAGTAAGGTTACTGGAGCCCCCCCGCTCTTCCTCTTTCCCGTCTCCTCTGCCCTCTCCTCGTTCCCCTCCCCCTCACCCCTCTGAAGGGCGGGTAGCGCACTTACGATTCTGGAGTTTCAGGTGTCCATGGGCGGTGGTTGTCACTGACCATCAGCTAAACCGTCTGTTCGTTTTTGGAGACCTATATAATGAAATGAAGTGTTTTATTTATGACCATTTTCTCTTTCTCTTAGAATCTGAGCTGCCTGTCAAAATAGAAAAATCAGACTATTCAATCCAAGATTATCCAGAAAGCGAGACCACAATTACCACCAATATTTATATAAATGATCCTGATGACCCGGACTATGTTGATCCTGATGACATTAATGATCGTGATGGTTCTAACGATATGGATTATGAAGAAATTGAATATCTAGAAATTGAAGATAATAAAGAGGCTATCGCTGATCGTAAGTTCTTTACTTAATAATATAGTACTGGTGATTACCAGATGATGTTTAACTAACACGATTGACGAACGTTACATCACGTATACACACATACTTTAAAACTATGTACACTCACTGTTCTATCCCCAGAGGGGTAGGCAGAGTAATTACGGCCACATTTTGCCGATTATATTTCAGTCCTATTAAAATAGGGGGTAAGCCAACTGGGCACTTTTGGGATTTGGAAATGAAAATTTGTACTGCTCGCTCCAGTGAGGTGATGTACCGTGGGGGTTTCCACACGATAAAAATAAAAAGGCCGCCTCTCGAACTGTCTTGTAAAAGAAAGCCCAAACTCTCTGAAACACACACAGTAATAATATTAGTATCGTAATAGTAGTAATATACAGTACGTCATTATTTTCCACTTGTTTGACAGGACCAATCAATATATGAATTTATAGAAAGTTAATTTAATGCAATAACCTTTTAATAATTTCTCCTTTTTAACCAACTTGTAAAAGAAGGTGGAGTAATTTGCACATACAGCTTGTTACAATTTATCATGACCGTCAATTAACAAAGAAAAAATAAATACTATAATAATATTTATTAATGAAATGTTATTTGATTAAGTCTTATGATAAAATATTTTAACTATTTAGATATCTTAATTGGTTTTGCCGTGATTTACAAAATTATACCATTTCGGCTAATAAATAGCCTGTAATTGGCAATGATAAACTCTCTAAAGATGATTTGGTCAGACATAGTGTGCTTGATAGCTCATATACCTTATGAGCGAGTGTGCCACCTATTTTGTATGAAAAAAAAGAAAATTGTAACATAACCAATTAAACTTCCAGAACAAAACCCTCAATCAAAGAGCAGCGAAGATCGCCATACTGAAACACCATCCGTAGCTCCGCCAAAAAGAAAATGGCCAAAAAAATTGCCAAAATCTGAACGCTACAAAACATATAAACAATATACGGAAGAAGATTTGCGAAAATGTCTCGAAGCGGTGCGGAACGAGGAGATGACACCACAGGAAGCTTCAGAGAAATACAACATACCAAAAAAGACGATATGCTCGAGAGCCAAGATTGATCCTAACGGTAAGCGAATGCTGCATATGTTTTTCTAGTTTGAAATTCGAATCATTTTCTTCTGCGACATTTATTTCAAAAATAGAAAATCTTTTTTTTTTCAAACATCAACATTAAAAAAAAAACAATTCATCAATCACATCATTTAATTAAAATTATTATAGTAAGATCTCTCTTTTCTCTATATATTTCTGAACGATGCGTTTCAAATAAGAAGATAAAGGCGACTTCATCTTACATGTTCAAAAAGTACCAATTACCCCTTATAATAAACAACGAACCTTATACATACCTCAGACATAAAGACACATTTTTTTTCGATTTAAAATAAATAATATAATTTATTGTACTTTATCAAATTATTATTTTAAACCCATTCCTAACTGAAATTGCATGCCAAGTGAGAACCAATATTGCGGTTTGACAGTTATCTTCTTATAAATTCATTCTTTTGTACTTGAATATATGTATGAATTTCATTATATGCCTGATATGTTTTAGAATATTAGAAAGAGACAGGTAATGCCTGCTTTGTTTTTATCTCTCTCATAACTACCCAATATGCCTCTAATCGGGCACTCCCGAACGCCCGATTAGTTTCGATCCCGACGGGCGATCTTTCTCAAGGAGTAAGTCTTCCAGCCGCCACGGTATCGGACGTCAAGCTGAGTAGGCGACGAATCTGTCTACCCCTTCAAGGATACAGGCATCAGTGTATGTATGCATGTATGTATTATTTAGTGTTGCATACATGCCGTTTGCGCTGCTAGAGCAATAATGATCAGGTGGTTGTGTGGTTCTCGCTGGAGTAGATTAGGGCCATCTCATCTCTTCCATGTCGTACAAGACGACTAAGTGTTAGGGCTGTTATATATAACGTAGTAAATGTATATGCCGTGTCTGGGTGACGACAATAGGCTGCCCCCCCCCCCCCCCCCCCCCACCGACTTAGTTATAGTTTTGCAAAATATGGGCGTTTTATACGCGCCTGTCTGCATTTGTTGGTACATAAATAGATGCTGTTCCTTAGTTTAAAATTATGATAGATTATTTGAGTGGTATATTTGTTTAAGCCTTTTTATACATTTTAAATAAACTAGTAATAAAACGTAACGTTCAAAAGATGCATAATACTAAGGCTGTCTAAAATATATTTCATACTACGTAATCACCCAACAAAAACTGCGTAACATGGACGATTCTTATGTCACTTTCTTCTGAAAACGTTTCTTCCGTCCTAAACATTGAAGAAGAAACGTAACCAGAGATCCATGTGAAAGAACAAATAAAAAGCTGCATCTCCAGTCCGTAGATGAGCGACCTGATCCGTCTGAATCACAGATCATAGAAAGAAAGACGAGATAGATAAAGAAAGACGACTATAGATGCTAACAAATCTATTAAAACATGGACTCAAGATATAGAAAGCTTATATTATCAATTCTAGAAAATTTAAGATAACCTCAAATTATGTAAACCAAAGCTAATCGACTCGTCAGAATAATTCAAATGAAGGGCTTAAAACTAAACAAGAAGTAGCCATTTTAATGCCTAGTAATAGACAGCATAGATCAAATGACGAAAACAAAGCATCTATAAAAACAAACTAGGATATAGAAAGTGCTATGATAACGTTTAAAAACCAACACAACTTGTTATTAATTGTAGAAAATTCTATCGCAACATTTATAAAGAGCGTTTCTTTTAGTAAGTTTAGTTGTCATTATCGCGAAGAAAGTTTTAATACACCGAAAGGTCTCGAAAGCCATACATTGATTGTGCCACGCTCCAGACGATATTGTTAAACTCGCATTCACTCACAATGCTATTTGTGTACAAAAATCATCATGATTTAATAATGTAAATTCATTTTACTATCATTTAAAAAAGAGTCATAAGAGACGTTCATAGTGACAAGGCACTATGAACGTCTATACAGTGTAGTATACTACAGCATCAGGGAAGCGTTCATTTATTACTAAAATCTTATAAGTGCGAATTCTGCGATAGATCGTTCTACTCAAAAGTGGAACTTACTTGTCATGTCGCAATTGAAAGCAAGTTATGTTATAACAAGATTCGTACGAAAGCAGGTTTAAAGAAACATATGTATGTTGGCTTATATTGCAAATATTATATATAAATTAAATTATTGTGATACCGGATATGTTCATGTATCTACTCGGAAGAGGCATATGCTGGTAGTTCATTCTGAGAAAGTTTAAGAGCAGATTAAAGATGATAATTTTTTTTTTTTTCAAACTAAGCTCTAATTCATGATATATTCAAGATTATTTATTTAAGATCCAGTGTTTATATGTGAGTGTTAAAATAGTTGAATAATATTAATAATAGAACAACAGAAGGCTAATTTAGGAACTTGAATAATTAGCCACTTTAGCTACACTTTAATATGGTTCAAATTTGAACGTCTGATGCTGCTTGTTATATAAACTCTATCGGTAGCGCATGGGACATGTGCCAACCATGTGTCGGGTACTTTTCGTGATGTGTTTTCGATATCACTATACGCCTTAAATTGGATTTATAGACATACTGAGTTAAACAACTGTCGCTTGAGTATATTATGTGAAAATATTCTGATCAGAATGATCTAGGTTCTTAGACTAAAAAACAATTAGATTTTTTGGAAAAATTAAAAATATACAAGACTATCTGTGCCTAATCTGCTTGTGTATAATCAAGAAATTTACGTCCTAGAAAAGTTTCATTGCGTATGGAAACTAAATAAAACTGAATATATTTGTTAATATTATAACAACTAAATGATAGCCATTTAATATGAAGTACAACTATAAGAATGGAAGCACATAAATAACCGTATAAACTAAACATAAGCGAGAATTACACAAATATTCTACAATATATGAATTTCTTGTTGTAGATGACCAGAAAGGCAAAACTACAACGGAAATTGCCAAATTGGAACCACTTAAAACAATATCGAGAAAAAAATCTACCGTATTTCGTCCAGATATAACAAAAACAAAAGTCATAAAGAAAATAAAAAGAATAAACGTAAAATCTGCAGAAAGTAAATTAGAAGATGATGATAACAAAGAAACAGATAATATAACAAAAATAGTAATGAATATTAAAACTGAAGAAAGTGACGTAATTGATATTCCTGTAAATGAAAGTGACGTAATTGATATTCCTGTAAATGCAGATCAAGTCAGATCTAAATATAAAGCTATAGTTAATGCAAAATTCAAGAAAGAAATCAAAGAGCCCGAAAACAATGAATTAAAGGAAATGAATAAACACAAAAACAATATCAGAAATATTCTAGAATATTCCAACGCTACAATGATCAAAGGCTTTTGGGGAAATGGATATATGTGTTGTTTTTGTAATGTTCAAAAAGAAATACCATCAGAATTAAAAGCTCATAACTTAGAAGCACATGATAATTCAAGGGATGACGTGATAAAAGTCAAATACGTCTCAGATTTGGTCATACGATTAGATATTACTAATCTTAAATGTAAAATATGTGAAGTGAATATAGATAGCTTAGAATTATTAACAGAACACATAGTCAAAATACATAATAAAATGATACATAAAGATATCAAAAATCATATAATTCCATTTAAATTTGAAACGAACACATTACAGTGTGTTAAGTGTAAAAAACAATTTAAATATTTTAAACTTTTATCAGAACATATGAGCGAACATTATCGTAATTACGAATGCCCTGTATGTGAAAGATCTTTTATAAACAAACAATCAATGCAAACACATTCCTATAGACACAAGAATGGCGTTTTCAAATGTTCACATTGCCCTAAAGTGTTCGACACAAAACCGAAAAAGAGTGTCCACGAGCGTGTTACCCACACGTTGTCAAACAAAACTCGAAAATGCAATTACTGTGACGAACGATTCTCCACAAAAGATTTAGTTCAAAGTCATGAAGCTAAAATCCATGGTGCTGAAATTCCAGTTTTCAATTGCCAGGCCTGCAACAAATCTTATAACAGCCAGAGTTCTCTAATGACTCATAGGAAACGTTTCCATTTAATGCTTAGACCACATAAGTGTTCATACTGTGATATGGCATTTTTTTCTAGAATAGAATTGCGATCGCACACAGTGACTCATACAAAATCTAGGGACTTCAAATGTGATATGTGTAATAAGTCTTTTGGAACACGGTGTAGTTTAAATCAACACGTGAGAGGACATTTGGACGATAGGAGGTTTAAATGTGACTGTTGTGAGCGTGCGTTTGTACATAGGACGGCTTTTAAGGTACACATGAGAAGTAAACATGGAAAGATTATATAATAAGAATTGTCAAATATCTGCCTGATAAAGCCACGGAACAAAATTAGCGATTATGGATTTATGGTAAGTGACGCCTTCAACGCATGTCATCAGTGATTGAGCCGTAGGCACAAATGGGTCGGCTCGACCCGTGCGATTACACGGCCTTATAGTAAGTGATGCCTGCCACTCATGAGTCGTAAGTGCGCTGGCCTTACTCTTTTGGCAATACAATACAAGCATTGTCTATATACCGGTGTTCTGTGATGCCGTGGTATTGCTCCGGTCGAGCCGGCCTATTCGTGCCCAATCATGGGTCTCCTTCAAGCGAGATGACAATAACTAGATATGTCATGTTATTAAAGTCCACGGATATTTGCTATTCAACATTTTTTTACAAGTTGCTTGTTATATGGTTTATAAGTGCAAATGGGATATAAGGAGGTCAATTAATACCAATCTGGAGGTGCCCAGTATATATAATATGTATATGCTGAAAACGTACGTCTATTGAAATTCTTATATATAGACAAATATATGTTAAAACAACCTCTCGCATGTAAAATTTGTAATATAACGTTTTACAAATATGAATTGACAGGAAATTAATTTGCACTATATTATTTGTAAGTGAGAGTCACTATTTATTTCACTGTCTTCAATGAGTCAGCTTTTACACAAAATACCAGTATTGGTATTTTGCTAACACAAATATTAAATGAGATAATTCGATTGAAAATTGTTAGAAACTTGATAAAATGTCATGCTGATGGAACATACTTGCTTTTTATAAAAAATTTTATCTGTTTTCTCACAAGATTCATGTATTAAACTCAAGTTAAGTTATTTATTTGTACGCTAGTTAATGCTAATTATTTATTTTATTTTTGTACTCCAAAGAATAAGTCACTTATTCATTAAACTTTTAACATGCAATATTTTTAATTTATTAATGTATTTTCAACCAGTATTTTAATTAAATTGGAATTTTCCAAGAGATAATATTAACACTTTTTATAGAGTCGGATATATTGAACAGGAGGCCAGCAATAAATACAAGACGATGACATATCCGCCATTTATATGTGTCCTTTTACTGAAGTAATTTAGGGCCAGAAACCTCGTTTCGAAAATTTTGTCTACTACGCATCCCAAGCTCTCCTCATACCGCCTCTCTACATGAAAACATTCAGCCCTGCATAAAAATCCACAAAATGGATCCCATTTACATGACTGCCTAAGTAAATGACATGATGCCTAGTTGAATGATGATATTAAAGAAGATCCTCTTGTTCTAGATGGACAATGGAAAAACACAGAGAGTTCAACTGGAAAACGAACACCCTCCCGAAAAATCGATAACAGGGAAATTATGTATAAATTCAAAAATAACGTACGAAATATTCTAGAAAATTCCAACGCTACTACCATTAGAGGGCACTGGGGTATTGGATATGCGTGTTCTTATTGTCAATACCAGAGTCCTTTGGCCCCAGAACTTAAAACACATACCCTCAATACACATTCAGACGTAACAGAAGCTCTCAAGGTTAAAAATCATGTAGATCTCATCATCAAATTGGATATTACTGGACTCCAATGCAACACTTGCCTTGAAAATTTTTCTTCTCTAGACAATTTTATCGAACATTTAAGTTTCACTCATGACATGGAAATGTATTTTGACACAATGAATTATATAATACCTTTTAAGTTCGATACAGAGTATTTGCAGTGCGTAATTTGTTCAAAGCAGTTTGATTATTTTAAGCATTTGGCAGAACATATGAACGAGCATTATAGAAATTATTCATGTGTTATTTGTGGCCGTGGATTTATTAACAAGAGATCATTAAAAACTCATCTCATTCGTCATCAAACAGGAGTGTTTATTTGTTCGTATTGTTCCAAAGTTTTTGATACCCGTATTAAGATGAGAGAGCATGAAAGAGTACTTCATGTTAGAGCATCTAAGACTCGTAAATGTGGATACTGTGATGAGAAATTTATGGATCCTGTCAGGAAGAAGTTCCACGAAGTGTCAGTACATGGAGCAAAGGCACCTTCATTTGAATGCAAAGCATGTGGAAAGAAATACGACAGTCAGAGAGCTTTGAAATCACATACCAATCAATATCATTTGATGTTGAAGCCACACACTTGTTCGTATTGTGAAAAAGGGTTTTATTACAAGAATGAGTTGAAAAGGCACATGGTTAAGCATACTGGGTTGAGGGAATTCCAGTGTGGAGTTTGTCGCAAGTGGTATAGTACTAGGAAATCTCTTACGGTCCATATGAAGATACATGAGAAGGATAAGAAGTATAACTGTCACGTATGTGGCCAGGGGTTTGTGCAGAAGTACTCTTGGTTGCAGCATTTGAAGAATAAGCATGAAAAAGCTGATACTGTATTAGACGGGATCTGAGTAGTTGATATATATTTTAGAAATATATTTTTTATTTTATTCCCCCGAAAGTTTTTGCCAACCACAATTCAGTCCCATAATAAGCAAGTCTATTTTGCGCTGTACGAGCAACTAGCGAGCGGCGCCGAGCAGGTGACCGAGAGGCAAGGAAGAACGCGGTCGCGGGCATCGGGGCAAAAGCTCCCACTTCTTATAAAATGACCACCGCTCATTTTCTAAAAGAGCGACTGATGAAAATTTAAAAGGTTGGGCTGATGTGGTTTGGGTAATTTCAAAGAATGAATGCGGAATGAATAACAAAAGAAGTATACAAGGCCATCGAAAATGGAAATACTCCACCAAGAACCACAACCACATCACCAGGAACACATTCGTGGACAAATAACGCCACACATACATACATATATAATAGATACATTTTTTTTATACTGTCGGCGGACAGATGAATAGATGGGTCACCTGATGGTAAGTGACAACCGCCGTCCATGGACACCTGCAAGAGTCGTAAGTGCGATGCCCGCCTTTGAGGTTGAGAACGGATGCGGGGAAAAATTATAAAATCTGCTCTTAACGCTGTTACTTTGGTGTAATGATTACTAAGTTGGGACGTAAGGTGAAATATTACTGAAATTAAATAAAACTTCAATGGTATGAGCAGTTTTTCTTTATTGATATTTGAAACCCAAGTAAATACATTGCCACTTTTTTTTCTTTGACTGTTTTATACTTGTATAAAAGTCGCAGACCCAGGTTTGCTCCTGCATGGAGTACTCATCTCTGGGATGGCTATACTCAGTATTTGCTTGACGCCCTTGATCAGTTACAGCGGCGTGCAGTTCTGATTATCGACAGTCCCGAGGCCACCGAGTCCCTTGAGCCTGCCGTTGCGAAGAGATGTCGCCACTGAGGCAGTCCTTTATCGCCTACACGATGTAGATTATTCTACCAATCACGTTTTAGAGTTTAAAACATAACATCTGAAACTAAACGATGGCTCTACCGTCCCGTCCCGATCGGTTTTAGCCCAGAATTCTATATCTGCAAACGCGAAAAAGCATGTTACGAGGCCGACATAGTGTGGGTCACCATGCTGCATTGACTGCACTTATAATGAGGATGGTGACCATCACTCTTGGACTCCACTTATTGCGTTCCATCAGTCTGAGTGGAGTCATTTTGGTAAGAAGCAATAAAACATAAACAAGTATACGGGTCACGTGATGGTAAGTGACAGACACTGCTAATGGACACCTCTAACTGAAGAGTTGTACGTGCGCTGTTTGTCTTTATGGGGTGATAAGGAGGGGGGGGGGGTGAACTACTCATCATATATGGCCTTTCTGGCTATTTACTTGGATAGAGATTTAACTTTCTAGGATCGCTAACGGTAGGCGACGATGCGAACTAATTTTATGACGCATGTTTTACATGGTCGTCCATGTTTTCAACCGACTTCAAACAAGAGGAAGTTCTCAATTCGACTGTATTTTTTTATGTTTGTTACCTCAGAACTTTCGGTTGCGTGAACCAATTTCGATTATTCTTTTTTTACTGGAAAGAATGTACTTCAAGAGTAGTTAGATGAGAGTTATGTCCAGTTGTAACAATGGCATCCATGAGAAACCCATATTAGTCTTAAATTTTATGATAAACGCAATAAACAACGCATTCGGTTGTCTACTTTTTTAAAGTCCGATTATTAGTTATATGTATTGTAAACCAACCTAATGTGCTATTATATATAAATACAAAAAAAAAATGGTTTAATGCGTTGCTAATCTCAAAACTCGAGAAGGACTGTATCAATTGAAATATATATTTTTAAATATTCTTTGAAGTTCGAGGAAAAAAAATGTAGTATTTTTACCATAAGCAATTACATGAACCTTTTTATTTACAGACCAACAATCTGAATCCTTGGATGAGAAGACAGTTAACAAAGAAAAAATGTACCAAATGATTCAGGAAGTGAAAACAATCCTCACATACACAAACGCCACTCCATACAAATCGAAAGCCAATAGATATTACTGTGCTTATTGTTCTACAGAAGGCCCTTTCTTCAAAGAAGCCGATGACCTAAGAACCCACACGAGAACAGAACACGTAATTGACAGGACCCAGAAAATTGAATATGCTCTACGACCACACTGGATGAATGAAACTCTAAAACTAGATATCGAAAATTTACTATGCAATGTGTGTTGTACCCCATTATCGACCTGGAATGACATGTTCAAACACTTAAAAACACAACATAAGATAATATTAGACCAAGCGTACACCCGAGTAATTCCATACGTGTTAACAAGCGATTTACATTGCGCGCTCTGTAAGGAAGGCTTTACAAATTACATGCAGTTAGACGGACATATGAACGCGCACTACAACAACTACGTTTGTGAAGATTGCGGTGATACATATTTGGCTGCGAATAGATTAAAACAGCATAAAAAAATTCACGATATCGGCAAATATCCTTGCAATTTATGTAATAAAATCTTTAGTTTAGAGAAATATAGGAGAAAACACGTGGAGCTAGTTCATAAACATGCGGAAAAGTTTAAATGTTGGTACTGTGATGATCGTTTCTCTGGAGAATATTTGAGACACCTTCATATTCTAGAGAAACACAAAGAAAAAGTTAAGAACATCACTTGTGAAGTGTGCGGCAAGACGTTTACCTGGCGGCCTTATTACGTTACTCATATGAAAAGAAAACACAGTGCGGATCCGAAGAAATTTGACTGTCGGGAGTGTGGGAAGAAATTTTTCCATCAGTTTGAGTTGAAGGAGCATCTGTTAAGACATACAGGTGAGAAGCATTTTCCTTGCAGACTTTGCAATAAAAAGTTTATTTCGTCCGGGTCTCTGAAACACCATTACTACTGGCATAAGAAACGCGACGGTATAGAATTGATTAATGTTGTTGATTAACGTTCAAAGTGAAGTTAAGCTTGATTATATTTGAGTATATCTGAGAGTTTTTTTTCTCTGCAGGGAGCACAAAATGAGAGATACAGAAAATATTATTAGATAACATTTTCTATCGTGGTTGGCAATTATCCGTTTTGCATCTGCAACAGACACAGATTATACAAAAAAAAAAACAAGTTTAAATTCGCTTCAAACAGACTATTTCTGATAACCATAAGTTTTGCATCACTGCTCCGCTCCCAACGTTCGGAACGTGAAGATAAATAGCTTCTATCGTTACTTAGGAATTGGGCATCATATGTGACTTATTTTTTCTTGTAAAAAAGCTTCCGTTTTGTTAAAGTTAGATATTTAAGTACAGCCAAAATTACAATATTCTTGTTTTTTTTTTAATATTGTACTTTTCAACAGCCATTAATGAAAAGGTTTTGTATTGAACAGTTTTTTCTGTTTGTAACGCGATATGTTCAACATTTTTGAATCGAATTAATCATTGTTGTTTGTTTAATCAAAAATAAATTCTACTCAGTCCAGCCCAATTTATATTTAAAAAAAATATTTCACCTCTAAGAGTGTAAATTAAGGGATGAAACGGAAGGGTCTCAATGTGTGTGAAACCCATCCTAAGACTGACCTAACTCGTATTACTTAACCTTGCAATATGCTCGGTTACCAGCAACTTTTGCGGGTAGCCAGCGATCGGAGATCGGCGGGTAATTGGATCAGGTCAAATTACACAGATATTGTACCTAATAAATATTATCGCAATCAATTTCCTTATCACACATGTAATACTTGAAAAAAAAAAAACAGTATTGCAATTATTTTATACATAATATGATGTTACAAGTGATCGAGAAGTATTTTTGTACCCAAATTATTAAAACAATGTAAATGCTTTAAGATAAATTAATAATTTTAATGTAATATAACTAAAATTGTCAAATTGATGATGTTCTGAGGGAGTGTAGGTGCAACTGAATTATAGTGCGCAAAATGTATGTAGTGTGTAAAGATAGAAGCAAGCTGTGGACTGATGTCATCTTACACAGAAGGCATCAAGGTCAGTCTGGTTATGTATGTTTTTTTTACAGGTACCCTTAAATGTTGCCACAATAATATTTATAATTAATATGGTGTTTTTAATACCTCAGCCTGTCCCTTATTGGATATACACAAGATAGCTTAGCAATACTCCAGATAAGCTAGGTTAATTCATGGCATTGCATACTTAAATGTAATGCTAATGGATATTAATATAGCATCCCTTGAAGAAAGATCCGTGTTAGATATATGGTAATGTGTATATACAATTAAATTATGTAATTAAGTAATGTTGATGTTATTGTGTGATTATTTAGTTTTTATAATTAATGCATGTGAAACCTCCTTGTGCATACGTTATTTATGTAATGACGTTGTTGAATAAAGAAAATTCTACTAAAAGTTAATCTCTTGTCTATGGTTCAAGTTAATACGCTATTTGTTTTTTTTATGTTATAAGAAGCAAGCAAGTTAATAGAAGGGTGACCTGAAGGTAGGTGAGTAACACCGCCGATGGACACCTGCAACTCATAAATCGCAAGTGCCCTGTATGTGCTGTTTGCCAGTAACGCCACTTCCTCGGCGAAACAACCCAAGCATTGCTTGAGAACCGGTTTTCTATGTGGCAATGGTACCACTCACATCGAGCCAGGCCGGCCATACGTGCCTAAGATTGGGTCTCCCACAATAGTAATAGGGTAGTGCCTTTGTATTAATTACAAATAATTAATGGCACATAATTCATTGTGAGGTAGCCAAGTACACCTATATAAAAGGACTCCTATCACAAGGACGATAATTGTTAAGTACCAGTGAACTCCTTTTTCACAGGCTGGTATTAACTACCCATATAAAGAAACTTTTAACCCACATTATTGTCTGTACATGTACTTTTGTTGACAATGCTATAATTTGTAATTTTATAGCGAATCTGATGCTGTATGTATAGTGATACTCTTAAATAATGCCTAGTAAACGTCTATAGTATTATCACATTTGGTTTTAGATTAACGAGTAGGATAACATTACACTTGTTACAAAGCGTGTTCTTTTTAGGGTTCAGTACACAAGGGTAAAACGGAACCCTATTCCTAAGACTGCGCTGTCCGTCTGTCACCAAGCTGCATCTCATGAACCGTGATAGTTAGACAGTTGAAATTTTCACAGATATATACACTGTTGCCGCTATAACAACAAACACTAAAATAATGGTTGTAGTGAATCAATAAATATATACATTATACCTATCACTCGTATAAATGATCAGTAAAGTGCTCGTTGTTGCTTGCTAAAATCAAGTAAGGTAAGTACTGTAATATTCCCACTGTTCATGTCTGGCATGATATCGTCTGTAATGTGAACTAGTTCTGGCAGTGACCAGATCAATAGTCAGATATGAAGGGATTTAGCAGAAAATTGCTAGAAAGAAAGATACTAAGTTGAAAATGGGTGAGCCGTTCAAGGACTTTAGTAGGACAGTATTAGTAGGACATCTGAAAGTGACAGGGTTTTTGCATCTTTCCACGATGTGATACACGTACCTACTGCGTATTGCTTATCACATATTTTTTGGTCATCTTATAAAAATATGTAAATACCATTATACATAAGCTTTTCATACAAATATATAAAGAAATTTATAAGTATCTATACAATTAGTTGGCAAGTATTTATGTGCCGGCTTATATAAGTGTGACGTTTCAAATTTAAGACTAATTTAGATCGTACAACCTACGAGTGCCTACTTAGCAAATAAGTAAAATATTATCAATTTTGGCTCCGTCAAATTAAAATATGTTTAATCTTACGGTTTCAGAATACGAAACGTAAGTTGGCAACAGGACTAGTTTTTGGTAATTTTTAGTCTAGTTTAGAAAGTTTTGTAACAACAGAAGTGCTACCAATAACCTCATCCGAATACGTAGTGCCAATGGTGCTAACCAAAACCAACCGTAGACAGAAAATACAATAGACCGTAATAGATTCCGTCGCATTCACAATTTACACAACAAAGAAATAAACTTCTGACAACCTAAAGAGTATAGTAATATAAATGGAAACACTTGTGAGTAAAAGGGACAGAACTACACTATTTTTTGTTTCGTGTCGCGTGCTGGTTTTTCAAGGACAGCAAAACAAGATTGCTAAACAAAATCTGTCAGCTTGTCGTTTGAGATAATATTTATTATTCTTCTTGTATCAATTAAATAAAATTTTTATCCAAAGAGTCAATTTAGGATGGTGCGTTGTAGTATTTTGGGGTGTAAAAGTGACAGTGAAAAGAAGCTCCCAGAATTGTCTTTTCATTCGTAAGTATAATGTTTACAATCAATGTACATATTGCATTTCGTTTGATGTTACTTTTTGTTTTATAAATATAAACTCTAAGATAAAATAAATAAATAAGATTTGATGAAATCATGACATTATAACCTTATTTATAACCTCAAATATGTTACACTTCCTCAGTACTGCCACTTCTTTTGAGGTAATTCTCCCACATTTATTGGAATTATGGAATACTTTTAACAACTAATAACTATGTTAATCCAGCTATCCAGAAGATGACAAAACTCGAAAGAAGTGGATTGATGCAACTGGTCGCGCAAAGTGGCTACCTAGAAAATCTTCTAAAATATGCAGTCGACATTTTATGCCAAAGGAAATAATAAAGAAAAAGAAACTCGCTTTTTTACTACCTTATGCTATGCCACTACTGGTAAGAGCTATAGTAGTATTGATATCATATTCCAATTCAGCCTCACTCACAAGGGAAAGATAAAGAAAAATGTAAACAAAAGTCATATTCAAAAATTTAAATTTAATTTGTTCATTTTTGCATCACCGATTACAAAGTTATTGATTTGATATAGACATAAATATGAGATGGTTTTTCAGGAAACCCAATTAAATTCGGCAGATTCCACCACGCTTCATAATGAACCCATGGTAATTGAAGACGATAATACTCCATATTTGAAGGCTCAAGTTGAGAACGTGAGTACATGAATGATTTTTCTAATTACTAGATAACTACACTACTACTACTACTAAAACTACTAGTCACAAAAAATGTATGGGGTCTTTGGTACTAAAGCCTTTTCGGAGATTCGTGATGACTCTCGAAATGCAGTATTAATACCCTGCAGAGCCAAAGAATCTACTATATTTTAATCATAACTAACTTATAACGTAGTAATTATCCTTTATCTCATCGTATACTCCTCTGTAACATAATAACTCAAAACAACTCATTTACGGTTACAATGTCTCTATCTCATTGATATTATAATCAAATAACTATAAAAAACTATTTCTTAATTATCCATCTAATAGACCTTTCAAAGTTCCTAATACAAACTTTGTTAATTCTACGCATTCTTGTTTGTACTCAGAATCACTGTGGAAACTGTGGAGCAATTTTTTCCACATACGATAACTGTAACGTATTTTTTGTCTCTTTTTGCGGCACACTGGCCCATCGTCTATTGTATTCTGTCTATAGTCACGCCATAATAATTTTTGATTACCTGTGGTTTGTGTTTGTGTTTTGCGTCATCCCATTTGAAAACAAGCTTTAAAGAACAATATCTCAAAGTATTTATAACTATGAGTTCCACTGTTTTGTGTAGCAGATATACTAGCTATTATTATTGTGTCGTTCGCGAATGTAAAAATACGTCTATAAAGACTCCTGGAAAAATGTGGATTAAGGTGCCGAGAGACATATATACCCGGAATAGATGGCTTAAAGCTGCTAACAGAGATCCTAACTCTTTATCGATAGACAGTCAACTGTTTTTTTGCGAAGATCACTTTGTTGTAAGTACTCTCTAACTTATTCAGTTTGTAGGGAACCTCTAACAGGCTAGGTGACTAAATTCAATAAATGGGGGAATACGTTACTTTAACATCTGTTTTCATATGATATTTCATTAAAATTCTGTCATTTCATCATCATCATCAGCCTATCGCTGTCCACTGCTGGACATAGGCCTCTCCCATTGCACGCTACTTCGATGTATTTTCGGCTTCTCGCATCCAGTTCCTGCCAGCCATCTTGCGCAAATCGTCACTCCACCTGGCCTGTGGGCGTCCTACGCTACGTTTGCCGAGACGCGGTTTCCACTCAAGAACTCGTTTTCCCCAACGGTCGTCGGTTCTGCGGCTAATATGGCCAGTCTGTCATTTACAATAGTTAAATATTTTATGTTTTCAAAAACGAATTAACCTCGCAAAACGCTTAAAACTGTCACGGGTGCTGTGCGAAACAATGATCTGAATGGAGATCTGCTTAAGAAACTTGACCGTCTTCTCAATAATTGAATCGAATTCAATTATTCAGAAGACGGTCAAGTTTATTAAGCATATCTCCATTCAGATCAAAATATTCATTACCATAGTTGGTCGTAGGGAATATTAGAGTCTATAAAAGCATTACCTTAGTTTTTGAGGGCAGAAAGTTCTTTATCCTATAAAGGGCGCGCAATGATCCTGTTAGTTTCTGACAAATAGTAGCGACATGTTTCCGCCAGCTTCCGTCAATATACAATCCCGAGGTCTTTCACACTTTCACAGTATGGAATGACCATACCATCATAAAAAAGTGGTGGGAGTGAAGCAAGGTTAAGCTTATAGCCCAAGGCTAAGCAAGTTAGCTCATATTATGGCTACTTCTGACAATGATAGCCTGCCGAACATTTCAGACCAATTTTTAAACGCCGATAGATCATTATTCACGATCGGAACCACGGATGATATATTGCACAACTCTGTTTGATAATATAACTGCAAGTCATCAGCATAGAGACCACTAGCAGCGATAGCACACGAACCAGAAGAAAAGTCTTCAATACGCACCGACTACTGATCCCGAAGGTGGTGAAGAAAACCAGTCAAGTGCTTCTCGAGAGAGCGAGAAATGGTATAGGGTAGCAAGGAGAAATTCGTGACTGACGGTATTGAAGGCATTAGAAAAATCAACCAGAACCAAAACAGTAACAATGGTATTTTCCATGGCTATCTTAATATCGCCAGGTACTTTGAGGAGAGCAGAGCGCCCTATGGCCAGGCCGAACCCCAGACTGAAGAGGACTGGTAGTTGTAAGTTCTTGTCATAAATGAAGTGGGGGAACTGTTTGTGGACGCAGGCTTATAGCACTTTCGAAAGAAAAGGAAATATAGAAATAAGACGGAAGTGAGTGAGAAGAAACGGATTCGAAGTTTTAGGTAACGGTCGTAACATATGCTTTCCGCCATAGAGTAGGAAATGTACCAGACATGAAGGAGAAGTTAATAAGATATGAGAGAATAGGAAGGAGTTGGTCTAACAATGTGATGATCATTCTCCAACTAATGCCATCACAACCAATCGCTTGGGATTTGATAGATAGGATAAATTTCTTGATCTCTCCTACCGTAACAGGACTGAAGTTAAAATTGCATTGCATTGCAATCTGAGGATATAAATGCTAACAAACTAACTATATATATATAAATATATATGATAAATAAAAGAATATAAAAATTACATATAAAATATTAATAAAAATTAAAAATACAGTGGATGTCAACAGAACAAAAGGTAACGTGTTATTATAGACTGCACCCATAATGCAAAAAAACAGATTGCGCAGCGTATCCGAACGGCAGAGACCGCATTAATGAATGATAGAATATTTAGTCTATGCTACTTATTAATCTATTACATAAAACGTCAAATCAAAACAAGGGTATATATTCAGGTATTTTAATCATTGGCAGAATTGTCAACATCGGCAGTTTGCAATTTTCAATAATAATAATAATATTTAGTCTTAAATAACAAATAAATGTTAAACACCTTTACACAAACAAACAAAAATGGAAAAGTAGTAAAATATGTTTAAATAAAGGGGCAAATGATCTCTATCAGAAGGAAATTAATATCACTACTAACAAGTTGTTATGAATTATTATTTACGAGACCTGACATCTTCTGCAGACTGATCACTGGACTTTGAGGAAGCGATTATGGCCTTCGGTTATTTCGTCAGCAGCGGGTTCAACTCTTCAATGGTGGTAATCTTGGGCCAGCTACCACAGAGGCCTTTAACGACTATGATGCCGTCCTGAGTCCAACGAGCAGAGATACCACATTAAAATCTAGCCTAGGCGAAGATGGATTGCCTGTTTTTTTGTTAGGAACTCCCTTACAGTGATGAAGGAGCCCTTTAAACCTGATTTAGCCTTCCATACAGACGATTTATCATCCACTATGGACTTGACGAGCAAAGGCCGCTAGTGTTCCTTGCCCTACACACCAAGTCTGTGGCGAGTTATGATAGAGGATACACGTATATTCTTAAGGCTTAACTAGCTGTTGATGATTTGAAATGTGATACCCTTGCAGTCCTCTTACTAAGCCTCCTCAACACCCACGAAGATCAGTTATTTACGCCGCTGTCTGGTTTCGATGGCTTCAATCACTCTGAAGCATTCACTTATTTGCTTCGGAAGCAAGTCCAGTTGAGTAAATTAACTCCCGAAAGGTCCAGAATTTTTCCACTACCTTCGCAACTGTATCTTTAGATCACTCATTTTCTTTGTGAATGTCTCTGTTAGAAGCATATAATCTGTGGGATCCCTTTAAATTAAATTCACTTGAATTGAATTTACACTTTCATTATTATCTATATATTAAACATTATTGTAAAACAGTTCTCTAAGAAAAACTTTTACATTACAAAATCCAACATCTTAATTTGATGAGTTTCAATACAATACTCCAAATTACAACATCTTTACTCAATGATCTTCAATACAATACAGTTTTTGGCAAAGTAATAGATCTGACATAATAATTCTTTTCACCATTTCAAAAACGTTTGACATATATAATATCTAACTTACATCTAAGCTGCCAGCAATGCAAAGGAGGTTCAATTACCTAAAACCTATAAAATTCTCCACCAACAGTCTCTGCAAGGGTCTTGCCCTAATAATATATCAGTTATTTGTGTCATCCTTAGTTATTGTTGTGAATGTGAAGAGATTACTGTTAACTGATGCTGGAAAGGTAGTGCAAAAAAAAATATTTGCACTTCCTTGTTTTCTGATATTTGACATCCATGACTGACTTTTGTCTGACTTTAAAGCTTAAGATACCTAAAATAAAAGAAATATCAACCATTTTTTTTTTTCATATTTAATAATAATATTTATGACAGGATAACTTTTCACATACCTAAATGTGTTATCAACTCTGTGGTGTAGTGGGTAATGAGCCAACTGTGAAACTCAATGTTGTGGAATATTTGTCCTGGGTGGTGTTCAAACTCACCACAGAGGCAGTTAATGAACATATTTATCAGCAGTCTGGTTACCATAGCACAGGATGTGGCTAGTTTAGTGTTGTCCATGGATAAGATGTGCAAATATTCCAGATAGTACTAGTATTATTATTACAAAACATGTAATTCATTTCAACAGGTTAATTTCATCAATCCATACCTGAATAATTTATTTTTTATTCTTCCTTTAAATACAGCGTTCTATAGTATTGTGGGCAGTTATATGTAAATTATAATATTTATGCTTTTGGTTCCCACTGTGGACATCATCCACTTGCAATAGATTAAGTTATTTTAAAATTTTATAATGTCTAAATTGATTAATAACATACCTAAATATAAAAAAAAATGCTATTTTGGAGAAGTAATTGACCTTGGTATAACAGAAATGAATTATACATATAGTTTCTGAACTTTGCACATTTTTTTAAACATTAAATAAGTTATTCCTTACCATCGTAGAGGACTACCTATATACTAACATAGTAGTACAATAACATAGTATTACATATAAATAGATATATTATATATAAATAGTGAGTTTTGAGTTTTTTGTTTGTGATAAATGGACAGATCATCAAAAACTATTTTTGTTTTTTGTTTGCAATAATAGGGTATTCCACTATCGTTGAAAAGATACTTCAAAATGTTGATTTTCTTAATAAAAAGCCTCAAAAAATATATTTCGGCAAAATAAACATGCGTTCTTGCCATAACATGTAATTAAATTTTAAGCCCGCGAAAACACTGTCAGCCATTTTGATGACGTAATATTGATAAAAACAACAGTCGTGTATGTACCACCATTCAACGTTAAAAGCTATAATATTTGGTGTTTTTTGGGAAAATAATGAATTACAATCGTTATTGTTGGTGCGTAGTGTCTAGTTGTACAAATACTAATATTAAAACTCCAGAAAAGATGTTTATCAAAGTGCCTGATGATATTGAAATGAGGAATGCTTGGTTGGAACTCGCAAAACGGGATCCTAAGTCATTATCAACTAAAAGTCGACTGTATTTATGTGAGGATCATTTCAATGTAAGTAAAACCCCCTAATTAAAATTTAATAATTCTTGCCTTTTTCCTGTATATGTATAAATAAAGTTGATGGTAAGATAACCTACAATTACTATGAAAGCCATCAACAAATTAGTAATTAATGTATATTATTTCAGTTTTAGTATTTTGGTTTGCATTTTAATAAATAAATGCAAATATACAACAAAAGGTACAAGTAAAAGGCACTGATGATAAAACACAATTATTACTCCTTGAAGTTAAATTTGATAGATATGTACATAGTTGTTTACACTCAACTGACAGTATTTGCCTATATGGCGGCTTGTGTGTTAGTCACATGGTATAGGTATGATATAGATTACAAATTACATCTTTTAATATTAATATAAAAGCACAAGAATATGCGTTTATGACTCAAAATCAGAATATTTAAGTATATTTCTACATAAATTTAAATTTTTCTCAAATTTAATTATAAAGATTTTACTACCGAAACCTATTAAAGTTACAAAGTTATCGTTCTTGTTTTGTACCTTTATGAAGGAATACGACATTAAACAACTCCCGAAAAAATGTTTTTAAACGTTCCGCAAGATGAAAAGTCTCGAAATAAATTGTTGCAAGCGGTGCGCCAAAACACAACCTTTTTTGTTTTTTTGTAAAGATCATATCGTCGTAAGTATTTCCTAATATAATTGTAATTTTAAGTAATCATATAAAAGTGCTAATTGAATGAGTAGACTTTGGTAAATATTTTTTTTAACTGGGCTTGAGGGACTGAAGCGTTACAGTATTTGCTATTGATAATTTAAGGTCATTAAACAATTTGCTATTGACAATTAAAAACCCTTAAATAATTCACTAATGACTGATAATATATCATCATTAAATAAAAAAAATCGTATATTTTATATAATGAGTGTGATTCAACCAGATATTTCAGTGCGAATGAAATTTTTTAAAGTACATATTATAATATTATTTTAACAAACTTTGATGCCGATTCAGAATTGAACAGAATGTCCTTTAAAAAAAATAGCTATTATAAATATATCAACATCTATATTATCAGAATTTGCATTTATAAAACCTTTATTACACATAGCTAAGTCTAAGGTAAGTCACACATTTGACGACCAATAGGCAAATTGCAATTTTTTTTTGTTTGTTTGTTTTTGCATGCAGAGTGTCTCAGTTAGAGAGCACTTTTTAAATTTAGAATATTTTTTGCTAACGTGCGCTTATGTGCTAACTCTGAAATTTGACAGCTGTCACCTTTGCTTATTCCGACTATTAAAAATGGAGCGCTTCGCTTTCTAATCGTGTAAACTCATTACAAAAATGGGGAAGGTTACTCTGAAATCGCTCGCAAACTTCGCCAAATTTTCTGTCGAGAAAGTTCACCTAATGTGTCTACTGCTCGAGAGTCGCCGAAAACACGAAAAACATCAATTCGGCATCGTTCTGAACAACTTCAAATTTCACAAAGCACTACGCAGCGAATATTGACAAAAGACCTTCATGCGTACAAGATTCAGCTAACTCAGAAGCTCAAACAAGCAGACCATGGTGGTTCAACGGGTAATGGAGCAAAGTGAAGTCGATGCCAATTTTTCGATAAAAGTCATCTTCTCCGATAAAGCGCATTTCCATCTGAATGGCTACGTGAATCCACAAAATTATCGAATTCGGGGCTCAGAAAATCCTCATGCAATCCATAAGAAACAAATGCACTCATAACGAGCAACTGTCTGGTGCGAATTTTGGTCAGGCGGCGTGATTGAGCCTTACTTTTTTGAAGATGACGCCAAAATAGCAGTGACTGTCAACGGCATTCGTTACAGGAATATTATAAGAGTTCTTGGGGCCTCAACTGGACGACATGCATGTGGACAACATATGGTTTCAGCAGGTCGTCACTACCTGCCACACCGCTCATGAAACAATCGATTTATTGCAGCAATCGTTTTTAGAACACATTATGTCACGAAATTCTGATGTCAACTTATTTTTTTCTTTGGGGTTTTCTGAAATCTCGGGTTTATACGAATAAACCAGAAACAATTCCTGAGCTCAAATCAGAGATCTAACGCGTCACGGTGAGATACAGCCACATCTCTGTGTCATGTCATGTCATGTCATGGACGAATCATGGAAAATTTCATGAAAAGAGTAATGGCCTGTCATCAGAGCCGTACGGCTACGCCCTACAGCTCTACGGTCTCCCGTAGAGCTGTAGGGCGTAGCCGTAGCGTATACTTAATCGGAACATGTCTTCTTTACAATCCATTAAAAATATCACAACTCTCATAAAACAGGTATTTTATTTTAAAATTAAAAAGTGCACGCTTACTGAGACATCTTTAGAATAGACCACAAATATATAAAAAAAAATAAAACATTGTAATTTATCGGAAAAAATGCGCTATTCGTTCGAAAATGGACCAATGGTTCCGATGACGTCACTCCTGTTTGTCACTGGTCGTACTTGTTCGTCGCTGGCTTTCATACTTATGCATGTTTTTTCAACTTTCCAGATATTTTTTTGTAAAAATTTAAAATGGACTATCTATCAACATCAGATGATCGTAACAATACCACAAATATTCCGGAGAAAAACCGTTTTATCTCATGTTTCATGCCAATGTGTCCATCTACTTCAACAAAGTTTTCAAATAAATTGTTTTTGACAGGACCTTTTGACCCAAAACTGAGAAAAAAGTGGTTTCAAGCTGCGAAGAGAAATGACAATAGGCTAGTTGACTAAATTTGAAATCTTGCTTAATTATATACTTTAACTAGCTGTTGCCCGCGACTTCGTCCGCGTGGTATTTAACAAAAAAGTAATTGTTCAGTTCACAGTTTTCAACTGGTTAGTTTTTTTTGTGAGGTCCAATTTTTTTTTTTCTAAAATAAAAGTAGCCTAAGTTACTCCTTGTTACATCAGCTATCTGTCAGTGAAAGTCCCGTCAAAATCGGTCCAGCCATTTCAGAGATTAATAGGAACAAACAGACAGACAAAATCAAAATAAAATAGTTTTGGTATATGTACCGTGTATACGTCCATATGCACTTAATAAAAAGCGGTTATTTTAATATTACAAACAGACACTCCAATTTTATTTATTTGTATATATATCTATTTTATCCCAAAAAACCTATATTATAAAGAAAAAGCAATATTTACATTACATATTTTGTATTAAAAAAACACTCAACAGTGTTATGGCGTCTTGAATGACGTTACATTCTGCGAAACAAAACAAACTGTACGCCTGTGTCAAATGTCAACTGTTTTTTTAAAATGAATTCTTCGTATTATAAGTACTGTATAGTGCCCCAATGTAAGAGCACAACCATAAAAACGCCAGACAAATTATTTATATATGTTCCAAACAATCAACCCACACGGGAAATGTGGTTAACACTTGCTAGCAGGAGTGATGCTCATTGTTTATCAATATCAACAAATAGAAGAATGTATTTTTGTGAAGATCATTTCGATGTAAGTACACACACACAATATAATCTACCAAGGTAATGTAAATGTAAAATAAAAGTAATGTATTTTGTTCAAAAATATTAACATACTAATTTGAGGTTAGGTATTTTGTTTTGCGATTTATTATTTTATTATATATATACAATTATATTGCCTCAACTCAAATCACAATGGTGAATCACTTTGATTTTTGGTGGTGGAAAAATCACATTATTATTATCAGTGGTCATTTGGTTTGGTCTGGACATTCATAGTCTCGTTATTTTCTTTTAAATTTTGTATTTTTTTAATAGGCTATTTGAGTAATTTTAGAAAACCTTTAAAATTTATTCCCTTTTAGGTACTTAATAAGCACTTCAAATTGATATTTCGGAAAAATAAATGTATTTCATAAAAAAAAACAATGATAAAGTTTAAATTGTAAAAACCGCGCGAAAAACGCTGTTGGTCCGTGGTTGGCGTTGGTCACGTGATGCTTGTGACGTCACACGCTAGTAAACATTTTGTAAAGCAGTAAAGCTAAAGTAATTTTCGTCATTTTTGTTCAGTTTTAGTGGTTAAAATGGTGTATAAATGGTGTGTAGTGCCACAGTGTACAAATACGTCTATAAATAACAAACAAAAATTGTTTGTTTCTGTTCCAACAAATCCCAAAAGACGTAAAATGTGGTTGAAGTTAGCTCAAAGAGACCCTGAGAACATTTCATCTCATTCAAATGTGTTTATGTGTGAAGATCACTTTGATGTAAGGAATATTTTACTTTATTTTAGTGAGCATTCATGTTATCCGTAGATAAAAAACTGAACCATCTATTCTGTAACCTTCAAAATATAGTACTTGTGATGTTGTACTATTTATTGATCATGAATCAAATAAAATCTACATTTAATAAACTATACTCCAAATAGTAGCAAAAATATTGGTTTATATGAAACTAAATAACATCTTTAATACCTAACTCCATATATGCTTGCAGCATAAGTTGAGAATGATCCTTTTCAACTCAGTGTTATTGCACAACACCCCTTATTGATGTTGTTTAGTTATATTCGTTAGTCAGCTGGTTAGTAAAAGATTTCTGTTATGTTATGTGAATGTTATTTTTATAATCCAATTGTTGCATAAACACACAAATATAAAAGAGGATCACATTTTACTATCCTTGAATAAAATTATATTGAACACCAATATTTTGTGAATTAGGGGATAACTTTGAAATATCCGTATCTTATGCCAACAAATTATTTTTAGTAAACATACCAATAATAAGTAGTTTTTTTAAGACCATTCATTGTAAACTTAAACAAAAAAAATATAAAAAGAATTTTTCTATAGCAATTAGACATAACTATCATGATGTTAGCTGTATAATCAATTGTCTAGAAAGTGACATACAAAACCCATAAAATGCTCTACATCAGGCACTGACATGATCAGAGTACAAAAATTTTAATACTTTGAAGAATTTAATATCCTGCATGCCAAATGGTTTGGTTATTTATATTTCTCAAGGGTTCGGGTTTAAAACAAGTGATGTTACCATAGTAGAAAAAAAACTTTTTAGATGGATTACCACAGGGAACTTGCTTCTTAGCTGACAGAGGCTTCAAGCACCTAGTACAATTACTGCATGAAAATATTGAGCCCACCTAGTGTAAAGGCTGGTGCAAAGTTATCAAAAACTGAAGTTCCACTTGCTAAAATTATTGCTAGCTTGCGAATTCATATTGATAGGGTAATAAGGCGATCAATATAGTTATATGCTGAAGCAATTTTTTTTTTGTTTTTTTAAAAGGACTACTCCCGCACTATGATTAAATCCTGTACCACCTGTGTATCCTTTACAAACATTCAAACGGACACAAAGAACACCCAGACTCAGAACAACAATTTGAGGATTACACAAAGTGTTCGTTGGGGATCGAACCTACAACACTCGGCGCGGTAGTGGCGAGCGGACTATTTAAACCCTTACGCGATTCGTGCAGTTAATTTTTACATTCAACGATATCCCATTCAGTGATAAATACTAACATACTTTGTGTACATAATCATGACATTATTATTGCATGTGCTCTAATAAATTTGCATGATTCTCTTATTTAATAATTACTTTAACTTTTATATTATCACATTAAATTGGGATTTAAACTGTTCTATCTGTGTGCAAATGTCATCTAAATGGGTTTAGTTAGATTAGATAAATATTTGTAATATTAACTAATGGAACTTATGAATAATAAAATAAGCAAGAGGTATGAATTGTTTTGTATTTAATCATTGTCACAGACTGATGTTGTTATACTAAATAGGATAAACATTTGTTTGCCCAAAAAAAAATGGCCAACTTTTATATGATGTTCTTTATGTTATCACCATCATGTCACTGACACTTTTTTTTTTAATAATTTTCCTTGGTGTTTTCCTTGCTAGGGCATTTTATTTCAATCACAGCATCTTTCAATATGTCATCAAGAGATGCTCCAATCATGGGATTCTCTTGGCATAAATAAAGCCCACATGACATTATATATTTTTTTGTGTTTGTGTTTTAATTTCTGAGGATTAGTCCATTATAAACCATTACAATGAGTACTGCATAATATGTCCATGCTTAAAATCATCCTGATATTTCAGTAATTTGCAGTTGTCAATTTTTATATTCTTCTTCGCTTCTGAAATCTGAAATCAATCAGTATAAACTGCTGATACACATGGTCTGTGTGGTACTTCTTTTTTGGAATTTTGCGGCACAGTAATATACCTCAGAGTAGTCCTACTTTGGAGAAAGTAGGTTTTCTCACATAGCACTCACAGAAGTACATGACGGTTTTTCACTGCGACGATGGACCCACACCAATAAAGCAACTGCATGCTTACATTCTCCAGCTGTAGCAGCACAGTCATGGCATTGACAGCTAATGATTTCGCTGAAGTCATGGCAGGGTCCAAAGACTTGCTGGGAAACAGACATAATAAAAATAGCAGGGAAGCACTGGAAAACGATAGCCAAAAATAGGGACAAGTGGGAAATCTGGAGGAGGCCTTCACCCTCACATAAGAAGGGGTCCGTGCATGCCAGCATAGTAATTATAATTAATAATAATAGTAAAATGTATGTAATTTAATTAAATTTACTTGGTAACTTAATATATAAAATTACTTGGGTAGAACCGAGGGTGGCGGTGTAACGGCTCCAAGCCAAAAACAGCGCTCCAGGACTCGACGGTATTCCAGGCCGTGAGGTTCTGGCCCACAAGGCTCTCGGGACTCGACTAAGAGGGCTCTTTAACGCGTGCTTAGAGCGAGGCCAGTTTCTAAAACTGTGGAAGACGGGGAAACTGGTTCTTATCCAGAAGATGGGACGTCCGGAAGACTCACCATCTGCCTACCGGCCCATTGTGTTGCTCGACGAGGTTTGTAAGCTCTTTGAGCGAGTCATTGCAGAACGCCTCGTCCAAAATCTTTCAAGAGTGGGGCCGGATCTGGCCGACAACCAAGGGGCAAGGGGCCTGGCGGAGGAAGCAGTGTCACGGGGTGAGGTGTGATGGCGGTGTCGCTTGACATCGCCAACGCCTTCAATACCTTACCCTGGAATAGCATCAGGGAGGCACTCATTTATCACAGAGTACCTCATTACCCCTGCTACATTGTCGGGGCCTATCTGTTGGATAGAGCCGTAATATACCCAACACGGGCAGGATACGGAAGGCAAGAGATGTCGTGCGGTGTCTCTTGGGAGGTGTCACTGTGACCTTCTATGCGGATGACACTCTCGTGACGGCGCGAGGCAAGACACACCGTGAGGCAACCATAAAGGCCACGGCCGGGGTTGCTTAAGTCGTCGGGAGGATTCGGCGGCTGGGTCTTGAGGTGGCTTTACATAAATCGGAGGCCCTCTGTTTCCATGGGCCCCGAAAAAGACCACCTTCGGGATCCAGCATAACCGTGGGAGGTGTTTGCATCGGCATCAAGCCCTCGATGAAGTATCTAGGGCTTGTCCTAGATAGTGGATGGGACTTCTCATATCACTTTCGGAGTCTGGCCCCCAAACTCATAGGGACTGCCGCTGCTCTTTCGCGGCTGCTCCCTAACTTAAGAGGGCCCGACACCTCCTGTAGGAGACTATGTCGGAATCGTGCGGTCATTGGCCTTTACGGGGCCCCAATATGGGCGGAGAACCTGACGGCCCTTAATGCCGGGATTTTACGGCGCCCGCAGCGAGTGATGGCCGTCAGGATTATTAGAGGATACCGGACGATGTCATTCGAAGCGGCGAGTCTCCTAGCCGGATCTGCACCATGGGACCTGGAAGCGAAAGTCCTTGCGTCACTTTACAATCGGCGCAAGGGGGCGCAGGAAAGGGGGTTGCGACTCATGCCTTGTGAAATCGCGGCAAAACGGTCCCAGCTCCGCCGGGTCTTATTAGTAGAGTGGAAAGAACGACTTGAGCGACCGAGCGCAGGGCACGCCACTATTGCGGCGATAAGGCCCATCATGAAGGATTGGCTAGAGAGGCGACATGGCAGCCTCTCCTACCGGTTGACGCTGATATTCACCGGACACGGCTGCTTCGTTAAGTATCTGTGTCGTATAGGCCGGGAGCCAACGTCTGCGTGCCATCACTACGGAGGCTGTCGCGAGGACACTGCACAACACACACTTGTGAAGTGCACAGCGTGGGCGCACCAGCGCCAAAACCTCGTGACGGCTTTAGGTGTGGGAAGCATCTCCCTGGAGACCATGCAAATGCGAGTGGGATTCCGCCGCCTCATTCTGCGAGGAAGTCATATTGGCTAAAGAGGCGACGGACAGGATACGGGAGAGGACAAATACTCACCCGTCCCGCAGAAGACGCATCAGGCGCCGGAGAGCACACAACGATCTCCGGCCTTCTTGAGCGCTGGCCTCGGGGTAACGGTTAGGGCTGCCCGTACCCTAGCAGAAGCAGGCCTGAGACGGTGGCGTGACGTGTTCCACGCACGCCTCTCAAACTGGAGGGGGGGTTAGGCCCCACATATTCCCATGGTGTGGCCGCCCTGGAATAGAGGCGGCCAAGGTCTGCAGGGGTTCCTGGAAGCATCCCTTCTTGGGTATACCCAGGTCCCTTGCAATAGACCCACTTAAGAGGGAACACCGTATGTTTTAGTCGGTTCGAGTCCGACATACCACTTCACCGTTAGCTCCGGTGAGTGAATACCCGTGGGGGTTCCACACGTAAAAAAAAATAAAAAAAGGTATAGTTTTAGTAACTTTTGTATGATAATTTTTATTTTTATATTTTTTGCGTGTCTGCGTGTCTTTGCGACACATAGGCCTCTTCCAGCCTTTTCCACTCTTCCCTTATTCTTGCAGTTCGCTGCCATAGTGAGCCTGCTATTTTCTTAATTTCATCAGACCATAGTTTTTTCTGCCTTCCTCTTTTTCTTTGGAATCTATTGATTGGTCCATTCTGTTTTCTTATGTCCATTGATTTTTGTTTTCCCTGAGCATATATCCTACCCACCGCCACTTAATATTTTTTGTTTTAGTCACATCTTCTATTTTCGTTATGTCTCTTATATCTGTGGCTCTTTTTCTGCCTCTTTTTGTGTAGCCCAGTATGCTTCTTTCCATGGCTCTTTGACATGTAACATTTCTAAATATAACCTAATGTTTTTTTTTTTTTTATGCGATAGGGGGCAAACGAGCAGACGGGTCACCTGATGGTAAGTGACTACCGCCGCCCATGGAAACCCGCAATTCAAGAGTCACAAGTGCGTTGCCGGCCTTTTAGGTAGAGGTACGCTCTCTTCTTGAAGGTTTGAAGGTCGTATCGGTTCGGAAATACGGCCATAAGCCAACCATAAGTTGGTTGTGCGAGGCAAAAAGCTTCTGGAGAAGCGCACAGTGGTGGAGTGCCAATCGTCCAGGTGATGGGGATGGATATTCTGTCGCGTTGGACGATGGCGGAAACTAGCAGCCGGTATAAGTCCGAACAATTCCTCTGAACACTCCCCATGATACAAGCGATAGAGGATGCAGAGTGAAGCTACATCTCTACGCAACGCCAAGGTGTCAAGTCGATCAGAAATATCTTGGCAGTCGATGATGCGAGTCGCTCTCCGTTGAATGCGGTCAAGAGGCAGAAGTTGGTACTGGGGTGCACCTGCATAGAGATGAGAACAGTATTCCATGTGCGGCCGAACCTGCGCCTTATAAAGTTGCAGGCGGTGGGCCGGAGTAAAATACTGCCTCGATCTGTTTAGCACATCAAGCTTCTTCGAGGCTAATATGGCCTTACTCTCTAAGTGACCTCGAAACTGGACTTCGCTTGATATATCGACGCCAAGGATTCCGATACTGGCTGATGCAGTTAGGGAAGTGCTCTCAAATTGAGGTGATACGACCAATGGCATCTTTTTAGCGGTGAACGCGCAAACCTGTGTCTTCGTGGGGTTAAATTGGACTAGGTTAAGTCGACCCCAATCTGAAACTTTTGATAAAGAAGTTTCGATTTCAGACACAAGTTTGGATCGGCTGTAAAATAAATCGGAATGTAAAATAAATATTATATGATCACAAGTAAAGGATGACCACAATTTGTAGTATGTTTTGAATGTTGTCAAATAGGTTTTAATTCGTTAAAAAAACATGTTTTTCGCATTGAATATCGATTACTAATTCGATTCGAGGGTAAACCGCTTCGTCACGTAACGCGTTACGGCGCCAGTCTGTCTGGATTCCCTATCTCGTACGCAGCGGTAGTGTTGTTTGTGTTGGGCGCCCCGAGACGCACACGTTTTTTTTCTTTCAAAAACCCTGTTGTATGCTTATAATAATAAAAACATTATTTATTTACAACAAGAATCGAAGTAACAAATTGAAAATTAAATACAATGAAAAAGTACTATACCACTATTATTATCACTATATTTCTGAACTTAAAGAGACCCACTAGATGAAGGACATCACAATACCCTGTAGCGGGCGTGTCAATCGCAACTCCTAAATAGGGGTAGGTCGTGACCGCTTCAGTTTTGCACGCCATACGCACAGTCTACCCGAGCCAGATGAGACCCAAGGCGACACCGGGGAAGGTCCAGCTCACCGGGCTCGGCTTCATATCCAGTGATGGTCCCACACCGCAGCGCGGTCTGTGAGGCGTCTTCTGGCTCGTTACAGCTTCGGCGGTCACCGGGTTCGCGCACACGATACAGCTACAGTGTAGGCGTAGGTGTTCGCGGGTAAGAGGATGGCCTCAGAAACTGAAGCAAGCGACGAGAACGAAGGAGACCCACTCAAAATTATTTCACACTGCTTTTGTAGACTTCATCACTACTCTCCATGAAACGCCCCTCCTCCTCCTCCTCCTCCTCAATGTTGCCAGCCGCACCTCTCCGCTCCTCAGGATCGGCCAAATTTTCAGAAAGTGTTTTAAATTAATGTTCAGAGATATTTATTCCCATAAAAATTAAAGACCTATTTAATAGTGGTAACATTAATTATTTATGTACATATAAATTAAATCAAGACCACATGGATATTTTTTGCGACAAAATGCGTTCTATTGCTGGCTATAACATTATTAAGTAATACCAAAAAAAATAGATTAGTACTACATACAGAACGTACTCAATGGTTTCTCTACCTCGTAATTTCCAGCGGTACTATTCTGAGGACGTCAATCGCCGATCTCATATAAATATTAAATGTCATTAAAATATTTTGTATCAGAATTTATTTTATATGGCGTTATAAGGATGATAAAAAAGATTTTTCCATTTCGTAAATCCAACCTCATTGCGGCCCTGTATTATGTCTTTGTGTGCGTAATTGCCACTGATATTTTAACCTTACGTTTACTCTGCTCCTGTTTATATGTCTGAGGCATTACCTTACAATACGCGTGTAAAAACTACGGTTTGAAGTTATAATATCCGAAATTTTGACGAAGTCGCTGTTTATCGCAAAAAATTGATTAACCACAACAGCGTCACCTCTGGGCAAACTGTTACTGTTTGCTTTGTAGAAAACTGATACGATTGCTTATCTTCCAAAGTGTAACTGAGAGTAATGGAATTAAGCCTTCAAAAATTGTTTAAAACGCAGTAATTTATATAATAACCCATAATAGAGACCGACCGACAAGAAGAGCAAGCAATTGTCAGAAAAGTTGTTTCGCATGGTATGACGTAACGCTTTCCGTTTGGTGTTTACTATCACGTGACTAAGTGCCTAATTTTGCTGGATTTATGATATAATTAATAGTTTATTTTTTTTGCTTTTCTCATAAAATTATGAATCATTTAAATTAGAGTCTATCCGATTTATTCTCTGTCTATTTGACAGTTGTTCAACATATTTTAGGTTATTTGAGTAATCATTTTTTTTTTCTTTGCATTATAGTTAGAAAATGACATGGAAAACTACATGGAGTTCAAAATAATGGGCTCCGTCAAACAGATTCGAATGAAACGAGACAGCGTACCGTCCAGATTTGAGTGCTGCAAAATTAACCCTGCACCAGATAATCTAGAACAAACTCCGAATAGAACACAAGTAACGTCCGTCTCTAAAGAAAATAAACAAGCTTGTCGCAAAGGATTAGCAACATCATCATTTCAGGAAGGTATGTTTATATATTACAAATTTTTGCCTGTGGATTATTACGTTAGTTTTTTGTGAATTCAGGATCTTTTACTATGAAATGTTTTTTCTGTATTACTCAATTCTTATTTTGAACTCATACAAAATCGTATTTTACTTTTTAGTTCGACTGATTACAATAGCGTGTTTTCTAGTTCTTTTAAACTAAAAACTTTTCAATCTTTTTAAATAAAATTATATATTTACATGGTTTTATATAACTTGCAATGTATGTTGTTTTGGATCTAATCTTGGACATTAAATTTGACCCACTTCCGGTGTCCGGTTGAGCATCAGTTCCGGTGACAATTCTTTATGATAATGACCTAACTCTGACTTTAAAAGCTCTTTCTTTTGAAATGACGACGTCTCTGCAATATTTCATTAAGATTGTAATGTTTGAGCGTGAAATCACTTGTACGATTAAATACGTGAAATAAAATATAATACTTTTCAGTCTCCGAAAAACGGCAGAAGTTCTTAGTTCGTTAACATATTTTTTTTTAAATAGTCGACAGATATCAGAAATATAATAAAATAGTTTTTTATTATTTCATTCAATTAATGTCAGTCGAATAAAAAAAACCTTTTAGAACCATTACACCACCACTTAAAATTTACTACGGCTTTGAATGAAAATGTTTCATTATAAAACATAACCTACTACTGTTTACGAGACTTGCTGTATGTCGGTGTTGCAACATTGCAGTAGTGCTACGCGAACTAAATAATGCCACCAAGTTAAGGCAACCAAGGAAGAGGCGGTTTTTGTAAAACTTCTGCATTAATAACCTAATAATGAAGTTCTGTGCATCGTTTTATTGATTAATTTTAGTAGTGTTCAGTGTTTGAGTGCGAACAACAGTAAGGATGATGACTGGTTAAAAAAAAAAAAAAATCTACTATTTAATAAACAAAATATTTTCGCTGGAAACACTTTGTTTATTACAAATAAATGATTATTTTATTTTCATGTTTCAAATTTACGCTAAAACGACGTAGTGATTATATATTACTATTATTACTCTTTGCCAAAACTTTCGCCGTCACCTTGCCGCCGTCGCCGCGCCGGTGACATGGCGTCAGCTTGTGACGTCACGTCTATGTAATCAGTCAGTCGTAAACATTGTGAGCCCAAACAACAAATCTGATACTTTGCGTTTTAAATATGAATTCTAAAGTGTATAAGTCTTGTGGTGTCCCTCAGTGCATTAATACCTCAATAAAAACTCCTAACAAGTTATTTGTTTACGTTGCAAACAACAAAGCTGTTCGAAATAAGTGGCTTAATCTTGCACGTCGCGATCCAACATCTATAAGTTTAAAATCTCCTATTTATTTCTGTGAAGATCATTTTGACGTAAGTTTTTACTTTATTTCGTAATATTCTGATATGGTGTGTGACTTTGTTTAACTAAATTTAAAAGAGAAATACTGTTCTTTTTAGGATAAGATAGCTTCATTTGCACTTATTTATTTTCTAGTTACCAAATGATATGGACAATTATATGGAGTATCATGTGATGGGATCGGTGTCGCAGGTCCGCATGAAACCAGGGTGTGTTCCCTCTAAATTTCAATGTCAATCATATATAATAAAAGAAACGTCTATCACAGCAAAACGACCATATACTCTCAAAAAACAAAGAAAGATATTTCTTGAAAAATATGCAAATGATTTAGAAGAAAGAAGCACTACCACAGAACAATTGAAGCTGGGAATGATTTCATTTGGTACCCATGTCTTTATTATATATAAAAGTGAAATGCATTTGTTAGTCTCATAAAATCAATAATGTTATGAATGATTTGAATAACTCTTTTTGTTGTATGCGCTTTAATACAGGGATTTTGGATAAGCTAACAAAAAGGAAAATAAAAAAAAACGTTATAAGTCAATGATGCTGCGGGTACAAAAAATTATAAATTTAAAATTTAATTGACACCAATTTAAACAGTAGTGTTAAAAAACAAGATAGCTGTTATTGTCCTTAATATTTTTGCAACCAGGTAAGTGCATTTTGTCTGATAGGGGATCCAAGAATGTTGAATAATATTAGCATAAGCATGAAGTGAAACTAGTGGGACCTCCAAGTGTTACAAATGGGGACTAAGCTTTAAAAAAAAAATTGAGGCAAGAGAATTAATATGCTAAAACTACATGCATGTGTAAATCTTATTCTAGTCCAACTGCTTTATAATGTTGTTACCATTGCCTTTGCTTTTATAAACTTACAAGTTACTTTAATTAAATAAATTATTTTTTGTCCTTATATTAAATATGTATTTTAATTATTAACAAATTAAAAAAAAACGATTAAATATTGGGTACATATTATTTTACCATGAAAAGACTACAAGTAATGAAATCTAAGACATATTTGTCTTCGAAACATATTATATACATACAGTAAATACATATATATACGGTATACATATTATATACAAATATATATATGGTAAGCAGGTGTGTATGAAACACCCACATTTTGAAATAACTGTAATAACTTATTATATCTATATTTTTATTTACATTGTGCTTGCAGCTAGCCACACAAAAGTAAACTTTGTACAGGCCTGTCATATGCATTTGTAGTTGCTGCTTCTGGGTCGGTGTCCCATTTTGTAAATCATTTTTATAAGTCTTTACACTTACAGAATGCTCGTTTCTATGATGCTGGCTTGACAGATAGAATCTTAAATATATTTAAAAAATTCCATTGAATGTACAGAATAAACATAACCAGGCAGTTAATGGCTATGAATAAAGGTAATATATATATATTATTTTATATGGTATAGGGGACAAACGAGCAGACTGGTCATGTGTTGGTAAGTGACATGCACTGCCATGAACACTTGCAATTCAAGTGTCAGAAGAGTACCGACTGCCTTTTAGGCTAGGGGAAAATAAAAAGAACACCCGGTAAGAGGGGAAGGTAAAGGGGGTTGGGGCAACGGTAACCTCACTCACTCGGTCGCACAATGCAAGCATTGTTTAACGGCCGGTTTTCTGTGAGGCCGTGGTAATATTCCAGTCGAGCCTGCCTATTAGTCCCGAAGCATGGCTCTCCCACGTTAAATATAATTTTGCTGGTTATGATGATTCTTAAAGTGAGATTGATTCTTATGTAAGTTCTCATGGTTACTCCATCTTAAAAAAGATTTATGTTTTTTAGTATATTACATTACTAGTATAGTTAGAGGTCTTGAACTTCCCGGTACCTTATGCGACCCTGACTTGCTTTATCTATTGCTTATACTCCTTAACCCATATATATAAGCAATAACCCTTTGCTTCCCTTTCCTGTTACATTTTGGGTGTGTTTATGTATACACACCCAAATTTTCCCATACAATATCTAAAAGTGCCCAGGTCATGGCAATAGGCCTATCTCCTATTACAGGGGTACTCAAACTTGAACTGCTGGCGATCTACCTCAATATTTTTAGACTACTTACGATCGACTTGAGAGGCTGCAAGTATGTGTGATGCAGGGTTGTCGTACATACACGATACACCCTACCTACCTAGGTAGGGTGTACCGTAGCATATATGTATAGATATTAGCTTTCCGCACAATTTACATTATCTTAGTCAAGGTTTGGGTTAGGTTTACTTAAGTTCTTCTCTACAATATCAATGAAAAAACTCCTAGTTATTCAAAATTGCGAGTTTATTCGTTGTTACAAAACAAAAGAGTTACATATGGTGTTAAACTCAACTAAGGAGTGACTTTGGATCTTGAAGCGTGGCACTGCATGTCCTCAGCATACTTTTCATAAGATGGTGCGTAACCACTGAGTGCCAATCGCAAGCATGATGACATATGATCGTCAGTTAGTCGATTGCGATATTTTGACTTAATTATCTTCATTTCAGAAAATGCAGACTCGCACAAGTAAGTTGACCCAAACATTGCCGTCAGTTGAAGGGCGATTTGCCTTAGATTCGGATATTTATCTTCAGATATAAAACACCAGAAATTTGTATCAGATGCTGTAGCTTTGAGATGTATATCTGATATAATCTGCACCAACTCATTTTCAACAGAACATGAGTTCATATTAAACTGACTTGCTACTTCAGTGGTTAATTCCTCAATGTTTTTACATGAAAAAGGATAACTCATAAATGATGCTATATTTGCCAATTTACTGCAATCATAAAAACGCATTTCGAATTGTCCCAAAATATTTGATAATTCAGCCTCATACGTATCATAATTCAACTGAGGAATCCTTGCTTTCAAAGACGGAAAATGTTTCAGATCCTTTCTTTTCAGTTGATCTATCATAAGTTGCAATTTACTTTTGAATGCGTTTACTGCTCTAATCATCTCAATAATAGTTTTTCCTTTACCTTGAAGCTCCAAGTTAATGGTGTTTAAGTGCATGTGATGTCAGTCAAAAATGCCAAATCAGTCAGCCATTTTTCGTTTTTCAACATCTCAGTGTCATCACCTCTTTCGTCTAGAAAAGCTGTTATTTCGGGCAATAATTCTTGAAACCTTTCTAGGAATTTTCCGCGACTCAACCACCTGACGTCCGTGTGAAGAACTAAATCTGCAACTGCAACTGCAACTTAAAGAGCCGCCGTTGCAAGCTACGTGCACGGATGGAATTCACAATTTTTGTTGCAATGCCCATAATTTCCTCCGTGTTTAAAACTTTTGAACACAAAACTTGTTGATGTATAATGCAATGGAATGAAAAAAATGAAGGGAATTCTTCATTAGCTCGACACAATGCCACAAAACCGTTCTTGTTTCCAGTCATTGCTAGTGCTCCATCGGTTGTAATGCACACTAATTTATATATTGGTAGCTTGTAGTTTTTTACAAAATTGATGAAAACGTCATATATATCTTCGCCACGGGTCTTCCCCTTCAGAGGAATGATTGTCAAAAATTCTTCCTTAGCCAACATGTCATTGAATACCATCCGAATAAAAATACACAGCTGGGCAGTGTCTGTCATATCGGTGGATTCGTCGAACTGTAAAGAAAAGTATGTACATTCCATAATATCATGTTTTAGTTTATATGCGATGTCCTGACTCATGACTTCAATACGCCTTGTGACAGTCGGACGAGATAACTGAAGTTCTCTAATAGCAGACATGATTTCTGTTTTATTTTTAAAATCTCCAAATAAAGTCTCACCCGCTTCAATAAATGCTTCCTTCACAACCGATCCATCTTCGAATGGTTTCTTGTGTTTCGCCAATATATGAGATATTTTAAATGACGCGATCGTAGCAGCTTTTGATTGTTTGGCTGGTCTTGTGAACATGGTTTGTTCTTTTTTCAAACAAGATATCAAATTACTTACTTTTCGTTTTCTTAATTCACTCTGTGGCGGAAAATCCTTTTCATAGTTTTTATGAACCGTTTTATAATGCCTCTCTAAGTTACCACGCTTAGGTATTGCAACTGACGCACGACAAATAACACAAATGCACTTATCCTTCACCATACAAAAGAAAAATTCTTCCTCCCAATCGTTATTAAAATAATACGTTTTAGATTTCTTCACTGCACTCATTTCGCACTATTTAATAATAAACTTTGTATCGACGTAGTATCGCCTTCAAGTTACAATTCAGAATGACTCCAATTCCTGCAGGCGCAACATTTATATCGGCGTGAACGAAAGTCTCGAATGTTCCCGTCAAACGCGCCGCCCGAAATGGTCTAGTACAGTCTAGTCTAGAAACAACGCGGCTTTTCTTTGACAAGTACCGCGCGTTCCTTTGATAAAGCCGCCTTTTGCCGCAAGCAGTGTTATTACGTAATAAATTTTTGTAGTTTAGTTACCTACTTATTAAAAAATTTTTTCTTCTCAAGATCTACTCAAAAAGCACTCGTGATCGATTGCTCGATCGCGATCGACCGTTTGAGCACCCCTGTCCTATTATATAAGTGGGACTAAATTATAATCTGCTAAATATGGTGGTTAGTTACGCCTCTGTCAATCCTGTTTAGATGAGTGTATTTATTAGTATAGTTATAATAACTGACGTAGTTGGAACCATTTTTCTTTATGATAATAGTTTTCAATGATTTCCAAAGGATTTTAGTAAATTCAACAATTTCTTTTTGGTCTTACCTTAGGAACTTATTGAAGCGATTTAAAAATAATTATTGTGAATCTTTTCCCCCATTCACTGAGCAATCATTTACAGAATATGTAAGTACTGTTGGTTAATTTTTAAACACTGGTGTGCAGAGTCAAAATATGAGTAAAAATAGAATCACTCATTTGAATTCTGCGACTATGCCAAACTGTTCTGAGGGCTGGTGTAAACAGTAGTCGTGCGGGATATGGAATTTGTGTTGAATTCATTATTTTGAACTGACTTTAAAAAGCAGTATTGTGTTGTGCATTTTTAACCTACTTCAGAAAGGAGGAGGTTCTCAATTCGACTGTATTTTTTTTATTATGTTTGTTACCTCAGAATTTTTGACTGGGTGAACTGATTTTGATGTTTTTTTTATTTGAAAGCTGGTGCTTCACATGTGGTCTCATTTCATTGGTCCAGTCTGGTCCATCTGACAATGGCATCCATGAGAAAACCATAAAAGTCTTAAATTAGTATTATAAGATAGTTGGATGTCTACTTATTTAAAGTGAATTATTAATTGAAAGTTGAGGTTGGTCACCAAACAGGTTCTTGCAAGAAAATTTTTGACTTCTAAATTGAAAAATATAGCTTATTAAAATGTATCATGATCCAAGGTTGAAGTCGGTTTTATACTTTTGTCAAAGTAAATTATCTTTTGTTTTAGATGGGAGTGCAGATTCCGTGACATGGCCTGGAGTAAGTCAACGTGACGAGGACAAGTTGTCCGAGAAGGAGGCTCCACAGACAAGTAAAGATGCTTCCATGGAGATCATTGAGGTACCGTTCAACAGTTTTGTTAACTATTGAGAGTTTGTTATCTATCAGATAGTATAGTAGATAGTATGTATGTAACATTTTCCATCAAAATTTTCATCCGAAGTTCTCTGTTTTCTTTTTTTTATGTAGCTGTAGACGGGTTTTAGTGACATCAATAAAGAAAAAATAAATTAGATTCTGTTTTCATAAAACATCTATAATTATTATGTTTTGTTAGTATCTTGACTCTTATATACAGAGTATATAACACGACAGTTATAATTAAAATGGTTGAAGAAATGAAACAAGACATTCAACAATTAATTAATTCTGGTCAACTATCGACTAACAGATGATCTCTAGCGTCTCTCTTTTTATCGTGGGAGAATGCTTAGGCACGAACGTGCCGGAGCGACCGGTGCGATACCACGGCCTCACAGAAAACCTGTTGTGAAGCCGAACCGAAATTAGTGAGGTTTTCGGGGCCCAACTCCCCTTTCCTCTTCCCCATCCCTCATAACACTCAAAGGTGGGCAGCGCACTTACGACTCTCCAGTTGCAGATGTCCATAGACGGCGGTTGTCACTTACCATCAGGTGACCCGTCTGTTCGTCTGTCCCTCCTGCATTATAATAAGAACAATTATTAGAATATGTATGTCCTTTTTCTTTTGCAGTGTACTTATTCTTCCTCCACGGAGAGTGCTGTTAGTGACATAGACGATCTCTCAACGTTAACTGGTGAGGTAAGACACAAAAAATTGTTTTAGATTTGGCTTGAGACATTACAAACAGAATGATACGTCAATACCATACCCTCCTTACTGCACTGTCAGCTAACTCATGGAAGTGAAGAACTTCTCGGCTTTTGGTTTAACATTAAATATATGTATTTGTTGTAGGAACCGATAGCTGAACCGGCATCTGTAAAGACCACTGCCGCGGTTCATCACAGTAAGTTGAACAAGACAAGAGAGTATCAGTTGAAGGGAGAAGTACATTCAGAAGCCAGCGAACCAGTACGTGTGGGCAAACAGAAGAGGCTGGTGAAGAAGGTAGGTTGGCTGTATGCTGGTGGTTCCTTAATTAAGCGAGACATATTTTTATACAAGTTCTTTTTTAAATATTTATTTTCTAAATTTCCCTGAACACCTGTACAGATGTTGAATAAATAAGTAAAATATATTCCTTCTGTCGTGGGAGAGCTACGCCTAGGTACGTATTGGTGAGGCTTGAGTAATACTATGGTCTCACAGAAAACCGGTTTTGTTCCACAACGGTTAAAAGGAGAGGAGAGTTGGGATCGAAAACCTCACAATTTCGGGAAAATACAACACAAGCGTTGCTTCACAACCGGTTTTCTGTGAGGTCGTGGTATCGCACCGATCGAGCCGGCCCATTCGTGCCTAAACATGACTCTACCACTGTTACAATGTCTGCTCGTTTATCACTTACTCCACACTAAAAAGTAATTAAGAATGCGATACTACGCCTTAACTTCACCGCCTGATTGGATGATGTGTGACGTCACTTGTATTTTACCTTACAATAATGTATATTTTTATCGTTTGTTTCAGAGTCCCAACACCTTACCTGAGGAACAGAGCAGAGCGGAGACCATAGAACGATATAAGGTGAGTTATGTTATAAGCTGGCTGGTATATATTGACTGGCCTGTTGGTCAGGGTCACTAACCACTAGTGATTGACTAACTGCTAAGCCAAGCTTTTTGAATAAAAAAAGTTAATAACAGTTCAATGGGCGGTTTTTTCGGCATCTGCAAGCTCTTACAGATTATCGTTGTAGAGGTCATGTAGATATTTTTGACCCTCCTGCCATTAACTATAATGTCGAAAGTTTATGTTTATAAGATAGTAATTTTTAGTGGTAGCGCCATGCTTAGGCACGAATGGGCCAGCTCGACCGGTGTGATACCACGGCCTCACAGAAAACCGGTTGTGAAGTAACGTTTACGTTGCATTTCCCCGAAATGAGTGAGGTTGCCGGAGGCCCAACTTTCCCTCTCCCCTCCCCTCCCCTCATCCCCCTATCCTCTTTCCCATATCCTCATCCCTATCTTCTTTCCTACCCGCATCCCCCTATTCCTCATCACCCTCAAAGGCGGGCAGCGCAGTAAGGACTCTTGAGTTGCAGGTGTCCATGAACGGCAATGGTCACTTACCATCAGGTGACCCGTCTGTTCGTCAGTCCCCTAATAGTATATATAAAAAAAAGTATTGTTTGAGGCATTATCTAGCTTTATTATAAAATGATACTTAATACTTACTAAGGATGATGATAAAGTACTCTTTCATTCATTATTAAAAGTAAGTACTATAGTAAGGTAATATTGACCATTCTGAGTTTTATCGTCCTCATAAAATTGTTTAGTACCTTATTAATAACATGTCTTTGTAATGTAAAACTTTTTCAATGTGGTATCCAAAATATCCGTAACATCCGGATAGCATCATTGGATGTATCCGAATTATCCGGATAATTGCATGCCCTAAGTAGGTAATCCGCCTGATAAGCTTAAAAACGGTCGGATTCAAATGCAAGTCTATTGATGAGCCGGGCACTTTGAGACTTGAAGATGGGAAAATCAGTACTATATTGAAAGAAAAGATAAGAACAATTCAAAGAAAAGGATATTGCGTATACAGATGGATCTGATAGTGTAAGAAATAGCTTTAGAAGTTGGGACTGGCTGTCTTTTGTACATCTGATTGGTTTCCTCTTCTCAGGGTTACATGATCATTGCCAACGTGTACCAATACTTGAAGAGCGAGTACGAATGTGTGAGGCGGTGGTGTTGCGGGCGCTGTGACGTGAGCGCGCTCGCCAACGTCCTGTCGCGCACCGCGGCCGCCGCCCGCGTCTCGCGCCGTGACGTCACGCGAGCTCTGCACTTGCACGCGCTCTCCGAACACGTCCGCACCGAACATAACTACGTCACGGGAACTACTAGGTATGTGGATATATCAAACAGGCAGATAAGTCGACTGGACTGCCGCCCGTGGACTCCTAAGACTCACGACTTATTAATGACCTACCCTCTGTTCTAAAAACTAATTTGCCTCCTCAAAACATAAAAAACGGCTGAAAAATCATGTATGTTGTATGTGAGCCCCCTTTTGATATTAATTTTAATTTAATTTAATTATTTATTTTTAAGGTTAATATAACTAAATATTCTGTGAATCTGTTGCCGTTATCAATATCGAACAAAAACGAGCAAAAAATCACGTTTTTTTGTATGGGAGTTGTATTAAATATATTTTGTTCTGTTTTTAGTATGTTATAGCGGCAACAGAAATACATAATCTGTAAAAAATTCATCTATCTAAGTATCACGGTTCATAAGATACACCTGGTGACAGATGGACAGCGGAGTCTTAGTAATAGGGTCCCGTTTTAGCCTTTGAGTACGGAACCATAAAAACGAAATTAAAAACATATTCTCCTGATGCATTTATCTAGTCTTTTATTAAATCATCCTCTTTATTTATGTTTACGATTGTTTATGCGAGTATATGTAATCAGACTGATTTTATTTTTTTAGCATTGTAAACAAACCTCAGTATAAGCTTCATAATATTGTAAAAATAATAATAAATAAAATCAAAAGGAGTCAAAGTGCGCTGCCGGCCTTCGTGGGAGAGAAGAAAATCATGATAATATCTCCTTGAGGAGGGGAAATAAAAGCAGGGATTAAGCCTTCAGTAACTTCACTCACTCGATGAAACACAATGCAAGAATTGCTTCACAACCGGTTTTATGTGAGTCCGACTAATCCGACCGAGGCCCATACAGGCCTAAGCATGAATCTGTTACTTGAACAAGTTCCGGTAACCGGATAGCTAACCGGGTACTAATGTCTATGAATACGTCCAACACTTATATAGTCATTCTTTAACTGTGTCCGTAGTAAAAATGATTAGTTCTTGGTGGTAATCGAACTCACAATCTATGGCCTAACAGTCGGATTCGCTGACCTCTCTACCAACAAGATAGTCTAGTGAACCCTAGGGATAGAATAGACAATTAAAACGCGAGCCAAGCTCATAAACAGCAGGTTGTACAGTATATTGGGCTTATTTTACTTTTCAAACATAAATATTTATTTCTTCAGGCCAAACAAGACTCGCAGCAAGTCTAGAAAGGGCTCCAAAGCCAAAATGCGCAAAAAAACTGCAACTCAGAAATACAAACAGCTAACAAAGAAACAGTAAGTACTACATTTTTTTTTTGTTTTTATAATGAAGCACCTGTTGTTAGATGTTTGACCGTAATACATTATAATCCGACCGTAATACCGTATTGGTTAGTGATCCCGACTGCTCAGCCAGAGGTCGTGGGTTCGATTCCCACCCAGGACAAATAATTATGTGATGAGCACTAGTAATTGTTCTATCTGGGTGTAATTTATCTATAACATGTATGTATATGAGCTGTCTGGTTACCATAGTGCAAGCTCTGATTGATGCGGTTACTGCAGCAGTAGACTCAGTTGAATCAAAATATATTTGAAAATCTCTCTGCAATTGGTTATGAAATCGCTTAACATACATATAAAAAGCTTCATACAGTCTGACATAACACCTCCACCTTTTTTGAAGTTGGATAAAAAATATTCTTTACTTTATTATTATTTCTTTTCCTTATTGAGGAGTATAAGCCATAGCTAAAGAAAGTCAGGGTCACATATCTGTACTCGAACTGGCTGGTACCGGGAAGTCCAAGGCTTCTATCTGGTTCTTATCATCAGTAATAGTATGTAACCAAAGAAATGTGATATATAATTCTTATTAATATTATTTATTTATTTATATAAGTTAACTCACAGCTCATGAACATAATATATATTACATGTAATTTAACAAAAGTTGTTTCCAAACTTATACACTTGCCAACTACGGGTTAACCAACACTCATGAAATAGACGACACTGTTTTACGTCTCAGAAAAAGAAAAAAACATATTTAGTAGTAATTATAATTGATAACAACGTTACACAGAAATACAAAAAAAAATATCCCTAATTTTTCTCTTTTACAAGTACACATAAGGAAATGGACAAAAACAGCAATTTCAAGTCATATATTCACTGGTTCACATAAACTTCTAAAATATTCTTAAATAATTTACTATTATAACTTTTTATATGTACACGTTACAGAGAGGAAAATGAAAGTGATGCAGCAGGAGTGAGCCTTCCCAGAGGTAGAACAGTGAAGAACAGCCTTAGGCCTACATCCAGCAATGAGGAACAAGTGCCGTAAGTACTTATAATTATTAAATTTAACCAACCAAGCAACAGTGTGGCTCTACCACAGAGCCATGCTTAGGCACGAATGGGTCGGCTCGACCGGTGCGATACCACGGCTTCACAGAAAACCGGTTCTGAAGTAACGCTTGCGTTGCATTTCCCCGAAATTAGTGAGGCCGGAGGTCCAACTCCCCCTCTTCTCTTTTCAATCTCCTCATCCTCCTCTCTTCTTTCCCCTCCTCGCATCCCCCACCCCCATCATCTTAAAAAACGGGCAGCGTACTTACGACTTTTGAGTTGTCGGTTGTCACTTACCATCAGGTGACCTGTCAGTTCGTCTGTCCCCCTATACTATATAAAAAAGCCTGCTTCTTACTGTGACTGGACCTCTCCAGTCACAGTAAGTGCAGTAATCGACCCTGGCTTCTGCGAGCTACTTGCATTCGTGTTTCCTCATCCCAGACTTGTGCGATCCCTTACTCTTATTTCACAGGTCAATCTCGTTCACAATCTTGTGATCGTGATCTACAAATAGTTGTCCCCCAGTCTGATTGTTCTTTTAAACATGAAGACTGGTCACCAGTGATGGGAGGAGCAGGGGAGAATCACTCACTCGGCAATACAATGCAAACATTGCTTGTCTACCGGTTTTCTGTAAGGCTGTGGTATTACTCCGGTCGAGCCTGCTCTTCGTGTCTAAAATGTATATCAAGTCTCTTGAGACTGAGTCCCAACATGAGAGTTGTTTAAAAGAAAGACGTTTTCAGTGTTTATATCTACTGTTGACCATATACCAACGTATTGTTGTGTGCCCTGTAACAGAAGGGAGATGACAAATCGTAATGCCATGTGGTTCACGGTGTAGTAGGATAGGGTCACCCCATCTCTACCTGGTGGTGTCGTAAAAGACGACTAGAGATCGGACTGTTATCTATCAGACAGTATGTATACAGTCATACAATGCCCGGTGGATGGCAGTAGGCTTGCCCCCATTACGTTAGAGGGAACAAATTCTAGTTCTTAAAATATGAGTGTTGATACACCTCCGCCTACCCCTTAGGATATACAGGCGTGAGTCAGTCAAAGTCGAAGCATTTATATCAAATAGGTCCAAAAGACACTTTTGAACGTCAACATTTACCTTGAAATAGAATTGATTCTAGTCACCCCTTCCAAAATGTAGTTTCGTATGGAGAAGAATGGGCAAGAAACTCCACCGTTACTCTAACCTACTCCTTTAAAATGTGTTGTTTAAATACAGTCATTATATATATATATATATATATATATATATAATACTGACTCACTCAGAATAAAATTACTATACCGAGCGTATGTACCGAGCGTGAGCGTATGTATGTGTGTAAAATAAAAACATTCATTCAAATTTCTTCATAAACTGTGAAGATATCAGATGTATTCTACTAACATTAGCACATTTATACAAATTAAAAATATTCTACATCCGTCATTAAATGAGTTTTACTGTAAAAAACATAAAAGAAATACAACCGAATCTCTCATCTAGTCTCTAGTGGCTAGTGATCCTGACTGCTAAGCCAAACGACGTGGGTTCTATGCCCACCCAGGGCTAATATTTGTGTGACGAGCATGATCATTTGTTCTGTGTCTGTGTCTATCAATAATATGTATGTATTTATAAGTATATAAGTATGTTTATAAGCTGTCTGCTTAGTTTGGGATCAGACGGCCGTGTGTGAGATGTCTGAAGTTATATATTATTATATTATTGCATTTTCAGGACAAATATAAACGCTTTCAACAGATACAACACGCGGAGAAGAGACAAAGTACCGAGTTACAAAAAAAGTAGCAACAATAATGAGTAAGTATTACATAATATTATATAATTTACGGTTACAGTCACTGCTACACTCCGAAGTGTCATAGCGTGATGCTTTGTAGTCTATATTACTCCTAAATAAAAAGATGGATAGACAGATATATGTGTCAGAAAGTAAATGTACAAAGGGTGGCCATATTGCTATAAGCAATTTCTGCCAGGCAACCTTAATATAAAATGAAATAAATAAATGCTCTAATACAAAAAAAAAAATAGTCCCAATAGAAGTTCTAAAGATTAGGCCCATTAAACAAACATACATTTTTTTTTTACCATAATGACTCCACTATGCCTGATAGTAATAAATGGAGTCCAAGAGTGGTGGTCACCATCCTCATTGCATGTCAATGCAGCATGGTGACCCACACTATGGCGGCCTGGTGAGATGTTTTTTCAAGTGCATGCAGTGAAACACGTTGGTAGTGAATTCCAGGCTTCTCATGAAATCTTTTCAACATACTCCAAATTTTCCCATCTAATTCCTAAAGTACCCGGATGTCGGCAAGAGGCCTGCTCTCTATTACCTAAGTGGGACTAAATTATAATCTGCTAAATATGGTTGTTAATTACGCCTCTGCTTAGCCCATAGGGTATAAAGGGGTGAGTGGATGTGTGTATGTAGATTACATATTATATGTGTGTGTTACAGACTGGATGATGAAAGTGATGCCGAGGTGGTGAGACCTTCCAAACGAAGAAGAGAGGCTAAGAGAAATGTTAGAAGTAAACAACAGAATGACCAATCATTGCAGTGAGTACTCATGAATCTTATCAGCTGCTTGTAATCTTGATAATATAATATATATATATATATATATTAGCTGTGGCTTAGGCACGTATTTGCCAACAAGACCTCGGTCAAAACATAGGCTCACAGAAAAACTGTATGGTACTGGAGGCCCAACTGCCCTCTCATCTTTCTACCCCTTACCCACAGCCACGCCAGCCAGCCTTAGACGGTGATGACGGATGGGGGATGCGGGGAGGGGAAAGAAGAGAGGGGGTGAGGAAGTATGAAAGAGGAAAAGGGCGATGAGGGGAGGGGGAGTTAGGCCTCCGGAATCCTCACTCTTTGTGGGGAAATGCACAACGCAAACGTTCTTCACAACCGGTTTTCTGTGAGGCCGTGGTATCTACCTCTATTCAAATTTCTACTTTTTTTGATGAGTTTGGATATTTTTCCTTTTTTGATGAGTTTTTTTAATAGCTTTTGTGTTATCAAATAAGATTTTTTTTTAAATAAAGGTAAGTAAGACCTGTTTTCCTTTTATTGTTAATCGATTTTCCTTTTTAATGGAATAGACAATACAATTAGTTTTATTCAATTGAATATACAATACAATAAAAAAACTATTGCTTCCCTTCTTCACAAAAGAAACTATCAGAGTAATAAAAGAACTCTGTCAACATCTTCGGGTATACGACCGCTATCTGAAGTATGTGTGTGTACCATCTATATATCTACATTACAGACAAGAGGATGACAGGGAGGGCCCCGTGGGGGTGAGACCTCTTGAACGTAGAACGACGAAGAACAGCGTCAGAAGTACATCTACTAATGAGAAACAAGTGCCGTAAGTACTTAACATTACAGCGCATATATACACAGAGCGTTTCAGGAAAGTCTGCTCATAATTTAGGGTCGTTTGGTACCCCGTAAATTACGTAAAACTATAAAGCATTTGAGTTACTTTAATACAGTTCTTCTGTTCTCATACTGACAATTCTAGTTTAAAATAAACCTATGGAAGTAATATTTCGTCTTCCCTACTATGTCTGATATCATCGGAGTCCTCCCTACGCCCTTCTCACATTATACATATTACATAAAAAAGGTCAGGGGCCTTATGCCTGTGAATCGCATTGACTTTTGCTTAGGAGTCTGATTTGTGAAAATGATTTCATTTCAACTCATTAGTGTAGATCACCATGCTGTATTAACTACACTTGGAATAAGGATGGTGACCACCACTCTTGGACTCCACTTGTTGCTTTCCATCAGGAAGAGTGGAGTCATTATGATAGGCTTATATAGAAAAAAATATATCAGTCTTGATTTCAGCAGTATACTAGATAGTAACAAGCAATAACTTGACATTATGTTTACTGAAGACCCGTAATTATATGAAACTTGCAGGTTCCCATCCCCTATTAAGTTAAAAGCACCAAATATGATGGAAACAGAATATAAGACTGAACCTGTTGACGATGAATGTCCACAGTCGATAGGTGATCCGCTTGAGGCAGGGTAAGTTAGTACAAGTGTTTGTCTCTGTATACAACCGGTCTAGAGCTATATGTACGTGGTGAAATGGTCTATGACCTGTATTGTGTGTGATAAATTAACGAACGAAAACGATATCTGTCGCTAAACATACTTTCTGTATTGTTAGGTGTGTAGTGTTGTGTATGTTCACTAACCGTTAGATGCTTACTTAGTGATCATGACTTGAGACAGAGATCGTGGGTTTCATTCCCACACAAAACCAATGAAGCATGAATGATCATTTGAGTATATATAATTATATATGTAATTAGAAATTTAAAAGTATATTTATATATTCCATAGTACAAGCATGTTAATTAAATATACAGAATAACTGTATATTTTATATTTATTAGTAGTTTCAAATAGAAATACATGTTAGTAATAGCATGAAGCAATAAGGCACACCTGTAACTCAAGAGTTGTAAGTGCACTGCCACCCTTTGAGGATGATAACCTCATTCCTCACATTAACAGTCATAATAATTACATTTTTAATTGAATGTGTAAAACAACTTAAATAATAATATTTGTATATCTTGATGACAAAACATAACGCAAATAAGATTTATTTATAAGACCGCTTTGATTGTATAAATAATTAATTTGATTGATTTATGTGTGATATTGTAAAGTGGTGTACACTTTATAAAGTATTATCTGTCTGTCTACAAGCTCGGCTTAGTTAAGGATCAGACGGCGTGTGGTAGATCTCTAAAGTTATTATTGTAGTACAGGGGGTTACATAGCAATGCAGTTATGCAGTGAAAACATACTTTTTCTTTACTTTCATATAGGTCTGTTTTTCCGGCTGCAAATCGAAAAGATCTATAGCACGGTATAATATGTAATACTTCCCAATATATTATGGATATCATTATTGTTATAATTGCCCTAACAGGTGCCGGTCACTTACTGCCCACGCAACACAAGAGGCCACAGAATCAGAGTTTAAGGCTGAACCAACTGATGATGAATGTCTGCAGGATATGAAAGTTGACCCACTTGCACTGGAGTAAGTAAATACTACATATGTGCTAGGGGTGGAGGAGGCCATATCCGTGGACTGGGCACTTCAGGAATTTGAATTCTTAGTCTGCCCAGTTGACAGGTTTCTTAGAGGGATCATTGGGAGTTTATTAAAAGGGATATATATATATATTGTAGGGGGACAGACGAACAGACGGGCCACCTGATGGTAAGTGACAACCGCCGTCCATGGACACCTGCAACTTGATAGTTGTAACTGCGTTACCCGCCTGTGAGGGTAAAGAGGGATGAGAGGAAAGAGAGGGCGATGAGGAGATGGTAAAATCGGCGGGGGGTCAGGGGAGAGGAAAAAGGAGAGGTTGAGTTGGGCCTCCGGACCTCACTCATTTCGGGGAAATGCAACACAAGCGTTGCTTCACAACCGGTTTTCTGTGAGGCCATGGTATCGCACCAGACGAGCCGACCCATTCGTGCGTAAGCATGGCTCTTCCACGGATATGTAAGAACAAGGGAAGATAATTGAAGTTAAAGGATTTTTATTAAATGGAAGGATTGGGAAGAACAAGCAATAGCTTGAAGATATCAGGATCGCTTGCCTGTATCTCGAACTGGCTGAAGCCGGGAGGTCCGAGTCCTCTAACAAGTAAATACAAGTGTATTTTAAAAGGCTTGGTAACACAGCAGCATAATTATCACTGAAATAATATATATTTTTCTGCCCCCCATCAGGTCGAGTCCAGCAGCTCTGGAAGAAGAGTCAGACACATCAGAGACATCACAGATTGTAATGAAGTTCGAAGATGCGGACGAGGAGTAGTGAGTAGAGATCTTTACCATTATTTTGAGATGTCAAGTCAACATGTTCTCTTTTCTTTTGCACTTCATTTATTGGTTGAGTAGAATAGAGTCACCCCAACTCTTCCTGTGGGTGTAGTAAAATGCAACCTACCTGCCTACCCCTACGACGACATAGCTCAGAGTGATATAGAGTATGTGTGTATGTGCATGAAAACCAATATTTGTCAATTATTTGGAATGACAATGTTTTAGATCCTTAAAGTAATAAAGTTTATATATAAAGGCATTCTTTCAAACTGAGAGATACATTTTAATGTTTTCAGCTTGGGGTTGTGTACAGATTATTCTGTCTGCGACCCAATGCTCCTGGACATCAAAGCTGAACCCTCGGAGTGAGGAGAGACTGTCTCTGTGCGGTTGTGTAGGAGTACGTAGATCCTCAGCAAGGAGCTACTGATAGTTGCTATGACTGTGTGTATATATTAGGGTTTGTGACCAACATTGGTGGACTGGTGGTTTTCTACCACTGTCCCAATTTTGTTTAGGGTCAGTGCAATGTGAACATTGCAAGAGTTTTGTCTACTTACTTTAATGGCCTGTCAACGCCAACCCTCCTTGGACATACAGTCGTTTTAAGAAGAAAAGAGAGAAGAAAGGGAGAAAGAGAAGGAACTTGGGGTAAGGCAAACAAAACTGAGACTGCAGTAGCTCGCAGAAGCCAGCTAGCAGAGTATACGAATGTCCCCCTTGGGAGACCACTAGGACTATGTAGACCAGAAAATCTCAATACAAAGACTGATTTAGTTTAATTAAAGTAATTAAATTTTGTTCTAATGTAAAAAAAATCCTACGTGGAGTAATTAACGAATGAGCACTTATGTCACTCGTTGCTGCTATTTAAGGCACCCTTGTGAGGTGCGACAGAGGGCGCTTCATGACTCAAGATATCTTGACTAATTAAATATATATCGTGTTTTATTTATGTATTTTTATGATACCTTGTCTTCGGATCTAGATAAAAAATCCTTACTATAATAAGGCAACAAATACCTAAATTTTATTAATAAGTCATTGACGATCTATTCTGAAACCAAGCAGTGTTGCTAATACATACATACTTAAATAATATTTCGTGTATAAACAAAAAAATGGTATGTTGTTTTTGGAATAAAACTTCAACAAAAAATAAAGCGGTCCACTTAGCATTGCAGCAGTGTATTTGTTTCAACATTACTTACGTTTCAACTACAAAAGTTAACTCTTAGGTAAACAACATAACCTTTTGTATTTTTTTTTATACTATAGGGGGACAGACGAACAGACGGGTCACCTGATGGTAAGTGACAACCGCCGTCCATGGAACACCCGCAACTCAAGAGTCGCAAGTGCGCTGCCCGCCTTTGAGGATGATGAGGGATGGGGGATGCAGCGAGCGGAAAGAAGAGAGGGGGGATGAGGGGAGAGGGGGAGTTGGACCTCCGGAAACCTCACTCATTTCGGGGAAATGCAACGCAAGCGTTACTTCACAACCGGTTTTCTGTGAGGCCGTGGTATCGCACCGGTCGAGCCGGCCCATTCGTGCCTAAACATGGCTCTACCACTGTTATTACCTTTATTATTGTTTTGTTATGAAGTAGTAATAAAGTTCTCAATCAATACCTGTTTTATTATCTATCTATACTTAAAAAAAAAAGTCTGTGTTGCCAAACTGACCCGGCAAACGTTGTTCTGCCATAAAAAAATCTGTATACGGTCACCCTTATCATTTATTGGTATAAAAAATAGATGTTGGCCTATTCTCAGACCTACTGAATATGCACACAAAATTTCATAAAAATCGGTCCAGCCGTTTCGGAGGAGTATGGTAACTAACATTGTGACACGAGAATTTTATATATAAGATGTATATAACAGATGACTTTAAATACAACCAAACTGACGAAACTTCTGATTTGACCTCTTAATCATCATGGTGATGGGCATTTAAGAAAATTGCCAATACAGACCTAAAACTCTTTAGGGAGGGGTGTGTAATTGTAAAAACATGTCAATATAGGTTAAATCGTTTATTCAAAAAAAAAACATGCTTTAATGTAGTTTTTACATAATACGTGATAACATGGTAAAAGACGTTTCAGTCTGGTCGCCCCTCAACTTGTGTTGTAGATGAAGACAAATCCATACTGAAACATACATAAATAATATTACGAAGGTGTGGTAATTGATGCTTCAAAAAGGCATATTTATTGTCATTTTTGTCGGAGGATTTCTATTTTTCCAGACAGTAAAGATGATATATATTTTGGCGAAATCAGTTAAGAGAAGTTGAATTGACTATCGAGGCATAAGACGAGTTCGCCACCAGGTGTCAGCTGTGTAGCACTACCACGTGGCAACGGGACTGCAGTTCTGGTTCGACACGCGATGGGTGCACACGCGTCTCGCCGACGGATCCTTGCATCTTAATTGTTTATAAAGTATTATATTGAAGTAAATTAGAATTGTGTTGAATTAGTTTGCTTTTAAGCCTACCTCCTGACTAGAAAATCGGCTCTCATATACCGCTATGTCAGTCGCAAGAGAGCAATAGTCAAGGTAATACTCCGACATATACATATATATGATACTCACTCCTGGCTTCCATCTTCCAGATCTTTTGACTTGACTTTCAAATTGTTGGAACATAAGCGGTGAGCGGCAGACGTTGACCTGAAGAATTTTAGGATAATTAGACTGGTCCAGCGTTCAGTGATGCTGACTGATAAGTCAGATGTTGTGGATTTATGTATGTATGTATTTAGGTATATTTATCAACAGCCTGTTTACCATAGTACAAGCTCTGCTTTGTTGAGGATCAGACGGCCGCGGGTGAGATGTCTGAAGTTATTATTGTTATATCTGATTTTATAATAAAATGAGTCTTTCCTCATAAGTTTTATTATCGTCAGTGTATCGTTCCTAGGGGTAAGTAGCATGATGTCAAATAGTCGGAATACCGCGGTCTCAAAGAAAACCGGTTATGAAGCAATGCTTGCGTTGTGTTTCGCCGAAAGACTGACTCTCCTCTTAGCGAAAACAGTAGAGGTATTTTGGAAAAGAGTTTATTTTAGGTATAGTTTAATAATAATAATGCTTAACGCATCTCACACATGGCGTCTGATCCCAAAATAATCAGAGCTTGTATGTACTGTGGTAACCTGACAGCTGATAAACATACATAAATATTTCAAAATACATAAGTTTGAAAACAAATTTGGAAGAATTAGTATTATATTTATATTGAAGAGGCGCTTAAAACACCTCCATTAACCATCACTCACTTGCATATTTGATCCTGACGAGCGGGTGTGTGCTCTACAGATTCACCACTCGCCATCTGTCTGAAAGTCAAATGATAATAAAGCAGACGCGATAATACATTGTAGTTTAAAGGAAAAATAGAAATATATTCGATTTCATATACATCATGTGTATCACGATTACTCGTAAAAGCTGTATTTTCATCCCTTCATTCTTAAAGAAACTGGACCAACCTTGAGCATGAAAGAGAAAAAAAGATTAATAAATAGAAAGATATGGGTTAAGTAAGAGTAAGAGGCCTAAATATTAGAATTATTTGACTCTTCTGTTTATACTCACTGTTGCACTTCAACGTCTGGCTCTTTCTTCACCTCGGCATACGTTGATGATTCCTTCCTGCATATCAATAATATATACCCATATATGTATGTTAATTGTAATAAATAGCAAAACCAATTCCAAACTAATGTTCGCTTCTATAAAACAATTACAATCAGTGTCACTCAAACTTATGTAAGGATTCCAAGTTGGCCCATGCATTCAAGTCTGTTCAGGAGTTTAGAAGTTATGAACTATTAGATAAACTTACATACATACGTAATATAAAGAATATTACTCACTGTGTCGACAGAACTTGCATCCTCACAGCATCACTGTGATCATCGTCACTTTCTTCAATTTCCACTTTTAGCGTTTCCAGGGCATGTTCCTCTATGTCGATTGGACTGAAAGCAATAAAACTTATCAGCTAGAAGACTGATCACAACTTTCTACAGTCCACCTTTACTTGAATTATTAGAACTTAAAATTGGATGTAATGTATGACCTAATTAATATATTTTTTCTACATTTAAACTGTAACTGTATAAATGCGAAAGTAATCTAACCTTAGAGCGACGGTAGCGTGATTGCTGAGGCGTCGGACTTACGATCAAGTAGTTGCGGGTTCAAACCCCGCCCAGTACACTACCGTCGTAAACCTACCCCTAACACAAGCATTTAGCTTAGCTAGTTAACAAGAATACTAGTAATGTGTCACCCACGTTCTTTCAAAAAAAAAATGGAAATATTCATCTATCTGTCACTTAGTTTTGGCGGCCAAACGGCTGAACCGATTTTGATTAAATTTGTCATGTGGATATTTCGAACCCTGGAGAGTACATGCCTCACGGACGGCTTTTAATATAAGCTTTATTTACCTAAATTACTTTTACATCACTTTAAAGAATTCACTAGCTACTATACAAAGCTTATGAATAACTAGCCATAAACAAAATAAAAAAAAATTGTTTGACCAACAGAGAATAAAATAGACCTGAAACTGTGTGGAGTTTGCCATTGCTACCATCTCTAACGTGTCATGGCAATAACTCCGGGCCTGAATGCAACTCGTGGGTTTCAAGTGTGTTAGCTCTAAAACTACGAAGCAGATATACATACGGATTTGCATGGTCCAATTAACTGTGACTTGAATTGAGTAACATTCGAGAAGCACTTACTTTTTGTTAACAACCTTCTGCGCTTCGTCAGTGCTTTCACAGCTTGACTCCTCCTCGGAACTGCAGGGAAAATGACGAGGACGGTTGATAATGGTTAAAATAAGTAATAATAAAATATTAGTTTTACAATTACCTCATCGCAGGCTGCGATCTCTTACAGACAACTGCTTATGGATTATATTATAAGGAAATAGGTAGTTTGTAGTGCAAAACAAAAAGGAGACGAAAGAGAAAAAAAAGATTTGAAAAGATGAGAGATCAAAAAAGATTTAAAAATGAAATCTGTTTTTAATAAACAAAAAGTCAACTCGTCCACTGGGAATTATTGTTATGTATACCAAGAAAAGAATTTGTAGATCACACAAATATTTGTCCTGGGTGGTAATCGAACCCACGACCGCTAGCTAAGCAGTCAGGATCAGTAACCACTAGACCACCAGGCGAGCCTAATGAAGTTTGCATTTATTTCTAATCGTTCATTAATTTATTTTTAATGTTCGATAAAATAATAATTATTATCTGACGACAGCAATTAATTAATATAAGTACCATACAGTAACTTAAAGTATTACATAACCTTAAAACTATTTATAATATTTTCAGTAGCCCATCTACGAGGCCGCCATTTTAGTGCGCTACATGTGACGACACAATCTATAACACTTGCACACGCCGTGACCGACACTTGTTGTTGTAGACTTTTACGACACATTCGCTAGTTGTCCTCAGTCCAGGTCCAGGTCATCGTGTTAGATATTGGAATGTTTTCGAGTCTCATGAAGACACAGTTATCATTCCTGATGGCGGAGTTGTCAAAATAGCAATGGGAGAAAAGAAAGGATGGGTAGCCTGTCTCTCTTTTACTCTGCAGTCAAGAGTCCAACTTACCTCACATCCTCATCCTCATAGCAGTAACTGAATTTGGCGCGTTTACTTTTAACAGCATCACGTGTCGATTCCATTGAACGTTTTCTTCGCTCTAAAACCGCAGTGACGGTGTCTTCACTGACTCCAGTGGCTTTAGCAGTACGCTTGAGGATGTTGGCCAGGGGACTGAGGTCAAAACTGCCTCCGGTGTAACTCTTCAAGTATTCATACTCGGTTTGGAGATAGCTGTACACATTGACGATCATTTTTCTAGCCTGGACGAGTGAAGAATAGAAAGAATATTTAGCGATATTTCAGAATGAACAAAGTGGGACAAACATTTGTGTGATCCACAAATAGCTGGTCCGAGTCTGGGTGTTCTTTACGACCGCTGATTGAATGTTTGTAAAGCCCCCCGCGACACAGGAATTATTCCAAATGCAGGAGTTGTCTTTTAAAAACCAAAAACCAATGACAAGAAAAAACCGAGTTGGACGCTGGAGTTTTTTCAATTATTTAATTGTTATCATAATTGCTTTTTGTTTTTTTTTTAATCCATCTGATGTTAAAGACCTAATAAAATAACATATCCATCAAAGATTATTTAAAACTACATTTCTATACCTCCAGATGAATTATTTTTATTGGATCTCAAAATGATCGGTTGCGCATTTAAAGAGAAAATAATTGTACTTAAAATTAGTTAGTTACCTCGGGTATTGGTCCTGTTTCATTTTGCTGTGATGTCGTGGCACTCCTAGGCTGCTTAACAGAAATGAGAATTCAATCAACAACTAAATACACAGGCTGTTTCGTAAAGGTGTGGTCAACTTTAAAAGAGCTATGTGTGTGTATGTGTCTAAGCCGACAAATAGTTGATATAAATAAATCATATTTCCTGACAAATATATATTATGAATTTATTTGGGACCATATTCGGATTTTTTCAACGCCTTTTCTTTCATGTAAGTCTTTTATCTTGCGAATATTAAATATATAGATTAATTTTAAGGATTAGTACCACGGCCTCACAAAAAATCGGTATAAAAACAATGGTTGCATTGTATTGCCGAGGGAGTGAGGGTGCCGGTAACCCAACTCCCCCTCTCCTTTCCCACCTTCAAAGACGGGCAGGGCGATTACAATTCATAAGTTACAGGTGTCCATAGGCAGCGGTTGTCACTTATCATCAGGTGCCCCGTCTGTCCCCTAACGTCATAAAGAAAGGATTTGCATATAAAAATAACGAATGTTTCCAAAACTGCCTACGTCACACGTTATTTGGGTCCATTATACGACCCTAAAATATGATCGCACTTTTTTGAACAACCGTATATGTAATTAAATAACACAATTAATTTATCTGCAATTATCTAAGTTTTAGTGATAGTGAAATTTAGGCCCTCAAATATTAAGCGATCAATTGAAGAAATTCCTGGTCGTCCTTAAGGTTGAAAATTAAAGGATAAAATTAACATTATTAAAATTATTCATTACAGACGCGTTGCAGTATGTGTTGCAGGATGTGTACTTTAAAAATGTCAATTATATGTTAAAGGCGCGGTGAGCGTCAGCTAAAAATAAATTTCTTGCTCAATAAGTAAATAAAATCAAGACTATTGACGGAGGGATAAATCTGTGGTGTAGTTAAGGCGACGAAGGGATGTTATAAGGGATGATAATCAGACAGTATATATACAGTCACACAGTACCCAGTTGACGACAATAAAAAGGCTTGTCCGTATTGCGTTAGTACATTCTAATTTACAAAATGTGGATGTTTAACACATCTCCGAATACACCTTAGCGAATGTATGTAATACAGTTTATTAAATAAAATTGACTCATGTTTAAATCACGTCATACGTATAAGGTACATAATGCGTTATGTGTGATTAACACGCGTTGTGTGAGTACGCCCGTAAAGCCGCTGCGTAAGAACAACTTAATTGTCACTGGCAATATGTCCAAAAATTGAATTTTATTCGTGACATCACGAGGAGTGATTTTATTTTTAATGATTACATTATTGTGTTTATCTCACAATAATGTAATCATTAAAAATAAAATCAATAAAATCAAGTAGCAGTAGAGTTTAACAAACATCGAACAGATCATTCTCTCTCTCATAAATGCAATATGTAGTTCAATTAGGTACATAAAGAGAACCAGACTACTTAAGTTTCTAGTGCTACTTAGTTCCTGAACACCTGAGAGGCTGAGATGCCAATCTTACTTGAAATGCATCAGTTAGTCGATTTACACAACCCATGTATTTAGTTTTATCTAAATTATCAATGACCATTGTCATATTTTCGTCGTATAACTTTAACTTCTTGCTTACTAAAAATGTTGTTTGTGTAGGTCTTCTTTTCCGATGAGAATGATCTGTTAATTTTGCAGTCGTCTGAGAACTGTAATCTACGCCCTTTTTCTCTTGAATCATTGTTGATGTCGGGACCGCTGTTACCTGATCTATCAACCTTTGCTCTGTTTGTGTATAGATGGAACATGTGCCATTAGCAGGCAAATGTATTACTGGGATCGCTGTTTTCTTTAAACATCTCTTTCCGTACATATGTTCTTCAAAGTGCAAGCTACAAATGTGATTATTTTTGAGGTTATCTGAAGATTTTCCCGTTAAATCGTCTCTTCCGCATGCAGCAATCCAAAGCTTGCATCTGAAATATAACAATCACCATACCGTATCTACTCTTTTGTGTGTTGTTGAATTTAGATATTTTGATATCACAATTTATAATTTTGTATATAGTACAATTAGTTTCATCTATTAAACGTTAAAACGGTAAGTTCTATGGAACTTGTATGGAATATAGAAGTGGTATCGTGCGGTTTGAGGCCTTATACGGGCCCGCCGGGCACGCAGGCCGGGAGCCAACGTCTGCGTGCCACCACTGCGGAGGCTGTGACGAGGATACTGCACTCCACACCATAGCGGAGTGCTCAGCGTGGGCGCAACAGCGACACGACCTCGTGATGGCTATTGGTGTGGAAAGCCTCTCGCTAGAGGCCATGGTTCTGTCCATGGTCCAAAGTGAGAGTGCATGAGATTTTGCCTCGTTTTGCGAGGAGGTGATGTTGGCCAAAGAGGCGGTGGAACGGGAAAGGTAGAGGACAAGTACTCTCCCATCCCGCAGAAGACGCACCAGACGTCGGAGAGCAAACACTGATCTCCGACCTCCATAAGCGCTGGCCTAGGGGTATCGGGCTGGGCTGACCGTTACCCCAGCAGAAGCAGGCCTGAGACGGTGGCGTGACGTACGTGTTCCACGCGCGCCTATTTGATATGGGGGGCGTAATGCCCCCATATTCCAAAGTGTGGTCGCCTGCTAGCTTGCAGGTGGCCAAGGTCTGCTGGGGTTCCCGGATGTTTCCTTCTGAGAGTATCCCGGGTCCCTAGCAATAGATGCTCTCATGACGGAACACCGTGTGGTTTAAGTCGGTTTGAGTCCGACATACCACCTCACCGACAGCTCTGGTGAGGTGATGACGCGTGGGGGTGTCCACACGGAAAAGAAAACTGTCAAATAATTTACCATGTACAATTATTTATTTAATAAGCTCCATTAAATAATTTATTTAACTATAGGAAAGAACTCTAAGTAACATTATGTAAATTTAATCTTTTACGCCTGAAGGCAGAAATATCGTTATAATATAATTTCGGATATATTCCATATCAAAAACCTAGGGAAAGATATCGATATTAATTTTATTGTAAATTCGTGTCGTTGTCTTAAATCATGAAGTATTCATACTCAGCAGTCTCTTAAAATCATTGTTAATTCTTGAATTAAATTGAATTTAAATTCTTGAATTTGTTAATTCTTAAATTCCATCTTGGATATTAACTCAATAGAAAGCTTCGACAGTGAAGTGTAATTAATTTGCATGAACTCTGTCCTCCTCTCTCTTTTCCCTCCCCGCAACCCCCATCCCTCATCACCTTTAAAGGCGGGCAGCGCAATTGCGGCTCTTGAGTTGCAGGTGTCCATGGACGGCGGTTATCACTTACCATCAGGTGACCCGTCTGTTCGTCTGTCCCCCTATAATATAACAAAATGTTGAATAAGTAAAAGGTCAAAAATAAAAACAAAAATCAAGAAAGAAGATGAAATTTACGTAATAGTCACGTGGTCGCCAACGTCCGCCATTTTAATGTCTCAATATGTTTTTGTATCCCTAAACAAAATGTTAACTAAATATTTTTCTATTATTTAATTTTTTTCTTACCTTTCTGCCGTGTGCGGAAATTGGTGAAATTTCAAATTCTTATTAATGCGAGATGATGACATACAATCTCTCACAGCACATGTAGTGTGAACCATTTTATAAACAATATGAGTCACTTATCTTTTAGAACAAAATTGTGGTTACTATAATACGCCAGTCCTTAATGATGTAAAACATTTAATGTCAGTCACCGGCGATGCGGCGCAAGTCGCCAAGTTATGCGCAACAATTTGAGTTTGTCCACAAAACGATACGAAGAACTGTATTTCTTTTAATTAAAAAAAAAACTGCTTTTAATTTTTATGATTCTTTAAAGAGTGAATCTTACTAAAAAAATTAACGGATTGTTTTTATGTAAGGTCATACCTTTGTTACCCCCTGTCCTTGCGGCAGATCATTCCTTCAACCGTCAAATGTAAAAGTAGTTTTTTAATAAAATACAAAATTATCAGCAGAAAAAAAGTCCTAAATATTTTTAAGAATAGTTGCAGGCTCCTAGAAATTGAACAGAAACGTTTTGTTTTATTGTTAACTAGCTGCTACCCGCGACTTCGTCCGCGTGGTATTTAACAAAAAAGTTATTGTTCAGTTCGCAGAGTTTACAATAACTTATTAATTCTGTATTTAAGAAATACTTATACTAATTTAAATGAAATTCTTCTTTTAATCGAATATATGGTTTTAATTTTTTTCTTGAGGTCCTATTTTTTTCTCTAAATTAAAAATAGCCTAAGTCACTCCTTATTACATCAGCTATCTGCCAGTGAAAGTCCCGCCAAAATCGGTTAAGCCATTTCAGAGATTAGCCGGAACAAACAGACAGACAAAAATTAAAAAAAAATGTTGTTTTGGTATATGTACCGTGTATACATCCATATGCAATTTGTAAAAAACGGTTATTTTAATATTACAAATAGACACTCCAATTTTATTTATTTGTATAGATGTCAATATAAATATATGGTAAACATGAAGTAATTTGTGAAGATAAGTCTTTATACGCATTATTTATCGCCTTTAGCACGAATCCAGAAATTAAAAAAATGATGTACCTAATTCCGGCTTCGTCAAGCTATAACTAGTATATATGTACATATTATTATGCATTATGGCATTTCATGGTACAAAAAATTCTACCATGACAGTAAAGTTACGCTAGCCAATGTATTATTATTTTTAAAATGCGGCTACGAAGCGATACTATGTATATTAAATCTAGTCAGTCGCGAAATACTTACCTCTACGGGAACATCTACAGTGTCTGTATCAGACTCCGATAACTGCAAACTCTGAAAAAAAATAATTAAATCAGATGAATAATTAAACAGTGTGGTAAAGTATAACCACTGTTTTTTTTAATTACTGCGATTTTATAATTTTCTAATTATTGTTCCAAATTTAAATTTTCCTCCTATCTTAATGTCTGGCTGTATAGATATTTTTAATTTTTATGTTTTGCTTTTAGTTAGATTAGGTGTTATAGGTAATCTTTTAGAAAAATACCAACCCTGCTTGGGACAGCACCATTCTGCAGCCGTCGTAATCCTTTTTTTGTAAAATATAACACATCAGAAGAGAAATGTGCAGAACAAACGACTGCATTCTTTGGAGGCCTCCACTGCTTATCATTTCTTGTCCGCCGAATAATTTCTTTCCATCGATTTGCCAGATCGGGATCGGCAGGAAATCTAAAATCCCAAAAGATCTTAAATGTTAACTGTGTCGCGAAGGACTGAACAAACTTTCAACTCACGCTCAACGGGTTGGCTTAACTATTGTGATCGTATATGTTTCACTGATTGTCAAGAAATATTCCCCATATTTAATCACTATATCATTTCCAGTTTGTGGCATCAATATTTTAAACCATTTTTGAGCAAAATTTTATACAAGCAAGAAAGGAGTCTCGCTCTTGAGACCGTTGGAAAGTGACGTCTAAGCAGCGGGCATCGTACACCTTACTAAAAAATATAATATTTCCGAAAGTATATTATGTGTCAAAAAAAGTTGAACACAATTATTTGGCTTTTAATAGTGTTTTTTTTTAGTAAAAATCCAAAATTGCTATTATTCTAAATTATTGATTCCGATTACCCATAGTTTTTGGCACACTAACCCGTAATAAACTGACAACACCAGCATATCTGTCATACCGGAAAATATTGAAATAAAAGAACCGTATGAGCTAAATTATTATAATTAAAACAAAACTTACCGATGAAAAGTTATAGTGGTATTTTTATAGGGTTGTCCAGCATAATTTCGACACAACCTAACAGCACAAACCGGCATGATTAATATTGTTTTCCGTTAGCACGTCTTCGCTCAGATTCAAATGACAGGAGGACACTGACTGACGTCAGTGACAAGCATTGTATTAAATATTGTTTATTTTATAATAGTTTGACTATAGTTTGTTTTATTAGTTTTGTTTTAATTATTAAAGCTATTGATCGAACTTCTCGTGACTAAGCTGGCCCAGATGAAACAGAGGTCCAATTCAATAAAAAACGATTCGTTCATGAACCCGGCATTTCTCTATGCACGAGTGAACAAAGCCCACGTATTACGTTTATGTGTAAGGTGTTATAGTTGTATGCATGATGGTAATAATACTAGTGCGTATAGGTTACCCCGAAATTGAGGGTGTTTTGCCACGAAACATGTTATTATAAATATGTAGATTTAATTTTCGATTTCTTTTCCATATAAATATTTAATATAAATCTGAACAATGTACTTTGTATATAATATTAGTTTTATAAAACACTTAAGAGCTCACCTCAGCTTGTCTACTATTTGTGATTTCATTTGTTTGTATTTCTAACGTTGTTGAAGAAAAATAAGTTGTACCTCATGCACCATGATATGCAGACATGGATAAATTTAATTATAGAACCTTTAATTTTATTATAGAACGACCGTCATCACTTAGATCCACGCAAGTTCTGTTTTATAGTCCTCATGGCGCCTGTACATACTTGTCGAGAAATCGCTATTATTATTACATAGTACATTACTATATTGTGGGAATCAAGGCACTGGTTTTACAAAGAAACCAGTGTGTTGGTTCTTACAATATAGGGCAATTAAACAAAACACAACACGTGGATTCGAATTTATGAACAATATTTTGCGGCGTTTGCAACCATGCTGAATAAACGAGAGTGTACAGGGTCATACTCGATCTCTCGCGTGAATGTCCTCGTCCATTTAAGACTCAGCGAGAGCAGTTGTGGAAGAGTGCACCTACAGCCACCATTAGACTTTGAGGACAATAAGTAAAAACCCTAAGAACAAGAATGAAGTCTTCTTAATTATGACCTATGATGTTTATTTAAATTGCATTTCTATGTGTTTCGGAGCAAAAGGTCCCCTAACAGTAGTTTATGAAAATTTGTTCAATCAGCTTTCTATATATAGTACGATATTTTAAACATTGTTATTTTTAAATTTTAGTTAGTAATATAATAATCGGCGGTAAGACCCGTCGTAGTGGATTGGTTGGAGAAGAGACATTACTTCCCTTCGACCTACCATATTACTTCCCGAAGCAGCTATATGCGAGGATACCACACTCCACACTTTGGTTGAGTGCTCTGCGTGGGCTGCTGAGGCGATCTGTGATTTAAAGGGAGTAAAGGCAAAAGGAACAAGGAACGGGAGAAAGCTTGTTCAGATGCACCAGGCACCGGTAAGGGCAAAATGATCTCCGGTCTCCATGAGCACTTGGCTGAAATGAGCACTTCTGCTAGGGCGATAGAAAGCCTGTCCAAACAGGCTTTCTATCGCCCTAGCAGAAGAATGCCTGAGACGGTAGCTCAAAATGCGGCCAAGTAGTTTTAGTAGATTCGATTCTGACATACAGCCTGGTACCGATCCTGGTAAGGTGGTTTGAACGACCCGTGAGTGTTGGTAGTAAAAATGTGATCAATACTATAATACTTTAAATTAAATGGAAAACACAATATTATTAGTTTATTTATGTATGCAATAATATTATTATTAGCCTGCTGGCTATTCTAGTTTTAAAGATGTATCTATGTTATGTAAGGTTCAGTTAATATGCGTCGTAATTGTACCCATGTATTGATAAATAAATGCATACATGTTGACTAGTCTATTGGTTAAATAGTACATAGTAGTCTGCTTGTTGATATAGGCCAAAAAATGTTTTTTTTTTTATTTGAACAAAAGTTGGTTGCCTACAAGATAATTACTAAATAATAAAAGTTTACGAAAAGTCCTGTCTTCCAAACTAGGCTGTAGCCTGTCTTCTTGTTTATTCATAATTGTTGTGACTCAATGCTCGCGACAAATAAATATATTTTCTTCTTTTAGTTCTTTCTTATTTTGAGTGATAGCGTTCACTCAGGACTTGCTTTTATTGATGTCGGTAAGTCATTATATTTGTATAAGGTGTTGATGGAAACTGTTAAATGAACAAATTGTTTATACAAACATATAACGTACAAACATACTCAAACACTAGTACCCCCAAAATTCATTTTGTCATTTCAAAAAATATTTTAAATTCATTACAAACTTGTATAGTTTTTTATTATATGTATTTATTAAGCTAATACAGATACAAATCATATATGTACATATAAATGCAACATAAACTCTAACTTCGGACTTCTATCGTCTTTGGTAAATTATTTTTTACAACAGTTCATATCTCAGCAGGCAATTTCTAAGCAGGAGAAGAATTACAGCACCGAACGCTCTGTCACGTGTTGAGGGAGTGAAACGAGCGAAGACTCGAATTTAGTATGTTAAAATTAATTATACACGCGCGTGCCACACATCTGAACCTCTCTTTTATCTGTCGGCTGGCTTTTTTCTTGTACAGCGAATGGTAGTATTGCCACGTTGAGGGAGAATTTCTACGAACGCTACCAGTAGGCAATGATGCGGTACTTTTGTCTTTTAGTTATATAAAGTTTATGGCATATCCCATATACTTTGGTACTCTTTGGTTTATAGATTACCTGTCCTGATCATGAATATACTACTTGATCATTGATTATAAAATGTCTTGATAAAGTGTGAAATGCCGGCAAACGTCCCAGAAAATATCAACCAACTGTTAGCCTCGAAGTTCTTAACCGCTGCTCAGTCCGCTCGTGACGCATTGCTGTCGCTACGTACGACGCGCGCTAAGGCAGACAGAAAACATCGATAATATGACGGTTTGCGCTATTAAACTGTGCCGTAATTTTAAAGGACGGTTAAAAACTACCAATCACATCACCTATCATCGATAAGTAACTAAAATACGTCGGATTTTTAAATTTTGTTTATAGCATAACTAAATTGCGCCATAAATTTCAGTGTTACCATATCACTACTTTCAATTCCTCCAACTTAACATCATTAAGCAGACTTAACTTGGACTTGGACAAAATAAAAACATGGTCGAAATAGAAAAGGGCTTTTTATTTCGGAATAATAGACGGTTCTAAATTTGCACGTGAATCATGTGTGTGTGAGCCAGTGTAGGATATCTCTTAGATGACAATATTTTCTTTTAACGCCCAATTTAGCTATAAATATGACTACTATTGCCTGCGATTTCCATTGCACAAAAGTTTTATTAGCCCTAGGGATAGGGAACTGTTTTTTTTAAACCACTGACAACGTTTGCGCAGAAGCGTGATAACGAATTTGCGCAAACGCTGCCAGGGGTATTTTATTCTGATTAGTTTAGGATCCGACGGTCATGTGTGATGTCTGAAGATTTTAAAATTTATTCCTTTGTTTAAAATAATTACGAAGATTTGACAAAAAATACTATTTATTACTACTATGTCGTGCCATGCCATATGTAAGATGCGAATGCAGTAAACTGAGAGAAACATAAGGAGTAAAGATGTAATGAAAGCCAATATTTTGCCGACGACCAATAGGACCCTATCACATTATGGGGGCCAGCCTAGTGCAGTCATCGTGCACGTCGGGAATTAGACAAAAAAAAAATCGGAGTATAAGAAAGGCATATTGCTCATAACGATGGGTTGGGGAGTATAAGCAATAGCCCAAGCAAGTTAGAGAAAAAAAAGTTAAAAACTTATTATTTAATTTTGTTAATTAACATAATATGGTAGTACAGGAGGCACCGTTGATTTCAGATGGTAATTTCAGATCAAAACATTTTATGTGTAGGTCTAGAGATAGCTAATAATAAAAGGAGAGTCAGGGTATGGTCGTGGTGGAACTGGCTGTGAGGCAATATCAGTCGTGTAAATTCTCAGCTGACGGTCTTACGCTCATACTTTATGAATATATTTTTTTTCTTTTTAATATTGGCTGACAGACGAACAAACGGGTCACCTGATAGTAAGTGACAACCGCCGTCACTGGAAACCTGCAACTGAGGGTGATGGGGGAAGCGGAGCAGGGAAAGAAGAGAGTTGCTATGAGATGGGAGAGAGACGGGATGAGGGGGGAGTTGGGCCTCCGGAAACATAACTAATTGTGGGGAAATACAACGCAAGCGTTGCTTCACAACCGGTTATCTGTGAAGCCGTGGTATCGCACCGGTCGAGCCGGCCACATTCGTGCAATATGTGTGCATATTTTATGTGCACTTATGAAATATAACAAGAAAATATTTGATAAAGAGTGTCGTTGGAGTTTTTGCTTGGTCTTCTTCATAGGATCTACGCATTGGATCAGGCAATTAGATTCAGACAATTCAAAAAAAATGCTTTCGATTGATATTGTTTCCCAGCCAGGTTCAATATAACTCTGATGGCCGACCCCGTTTCTGCTTATCACCAGTTTAACACCTACACATCAAATTATACGCCGTTAAATGACCACCCAAAACCAACGTTACCCTCCCGTAGTATGACAAACATAACACTCGAAAGTTTGTAATACGAAATTATTTATTGACTATCTTTTACCCTTGGCTTCGTTCGCTTTAGTGTAAATTTCGTCAGTAATGCCCTTGGCTGGCCCTTGGGCCACCTCCTTGTTGTAGATAAAAAGAATACCATATCCATTGTGTCCCTACCCAAAACAAGTTTGCAAAATGACATGATCAGTTGAGTAGTTGAAGCGTAAAATCATAACAAACTAACATTTGTAGTAATACGATTTCCATTAAAATAATAATCGAATTTACATTTATTCATTACTATACTAGTATTATAAATGCGAAAGTAACTTCGTCTGTGTGTATGTTACACTTTCAAAGCCGATTTCCTAAACCAATCTAGATGAAATTGGGTACATAAATAAACAGGAACTTAGGAAAGAAGGTAGATTACTTTTTGTGGCAAAAATAAACCTTTAAAGGTGGCAAAATAGTTGATCTAAATTTGGATGGGGAAACCAATATAACGATTCCCTCATTAGGATGGTTCCTTCAAGCATACGATTTATTATACAATTTCTAATTAAAAAAAATCAAAGAGCGGAGACACAAAGAACACCATGACTTGAAACAACTATTTGTGGAAGCCCACGTCCTCTGCACAGCAGTCATGTTCACTAGACCAACAGATTTGATGCCGACGAAGTCGAGGGTACCAACTAGTAGAAATAAATGTTTGTATATAAGAGATGGTTGGTAACACTGTGTCGGGTGTGTAAGTGTGCGCGGCTACTCGCAGCTACTACTCCAAGTTCCTGAGAGCCGGAGTAATAGTGCTGCCGAGGTCCTCCACCACGCTCGATAAGAACACTGCCGGTTAAAAAAAACCTTGTTACAGACATAAAAGAAAAACGAAAGAAAGAAGGGTTTATTTATTTATAGACAATACACAACGGCACATTAAACATGTGTACCTCGCTTGTTCATACATAGGATCTGGTTTAGCATTTGCCAGACCTGCTCCTGGCTTAAGTTTTCATCAGACCCTCGGAGTCTCATCATATATACAACTAGTACACCTGTTGACACCCCCGCAACACCCCTTGTGGAATTTCGTAAAAACCGTTCTTAGCTGACCTCTACTCGGCGAAAGGAATATTCCTACCAAATTTAAGTTCCATATAACTCATACTAGCTGGCGTTAGCAATTCCAGATAACTCATACTAGATGGGGTTAGGAGCAGTTCCAAATAACTCGTACTAGATGGCGTTAGGATCAGTTCCACATAATTCATACTAGGTGGCGTTAGGAGCAGTTCCGGATAAATCATAATAGATGACGTTAGGAGCAGTTCCAGATAACTCGTACTAGATGGCGTTAGTTATAATTGAAGTCAACGATTTAAAGTTAGTCCATTTAAAATTATGTTAATTGTGACTACTCCATATTCTTACCCTGGCCCTGCCTCAATTGAAGTATCTTCAAGTAACGGCGTTAAATCGAGTAGGTACGATATATTAGGTTGGCAACTAATAAACCCGCCACTTTTTTCCATCAGTTTCTAAAACGTTATACTTAGAACGCAGCAGATAAATAAATTGAAAATGAAGACCAGCTTAAAAGTGACTTTACCACCTTTTTTGATCAAAAGCCTAAAAACTTCTACAGGGAAGGCATTATAACTCTGCCAGCGCGTTGGCGACAGGTGATAGAAAACGATGGTGCTTATATAGTTAAGAAATAATTAGATTTTGTATACTTAAAAATTTAAATAAATTTTGTGTACACTGATGGCGGGCTTATTAGTTGCCAACCTAATAACTATAACTTAAATTATTTTCCAAATGTCCATGGTCTTCCAAATTTGCTACGACGTCATACGATACATTATGATTTATGAATCCCCATCAATGGAGATTGTGGAAAGTTGCTTCCCACTGTCCCCATCAGCCATTTTGAGGAATTAACAGTTGTCAATATTTCGAAATAGAACATGCATCATATATGTACTTATCGCAACAAACTGTCTTGGCTACATATAAGACAGTGTCGCAACTTAAGGGCGTTGGTTATGCTGTACTCCCTTCTTCACTCTCCTAATTCACCTTCTTACCAGACGTCCCATTGCCAACACATATCCTCTAACCACCCCAGGAATCTCCGCTTTCAAGTAATCTTCTCCTTCTTTGTCCTTCTCATACTTCCAGTATAGTTCCTCCTTCACTGTCCAAGCTGTGGACCTCTGGAATGTGCTCCCACTAAAAATCAGGATGTCCTCCAGCTGACAAACACTCAAGGCTACGTACGTACGTAAATTACGATAGCTCTACACAGACCTGTTGGCAGAATCACCTGACTAATACTCTGTGAAGTAGCCATATTTGAATATATACATTATTAGGTGTATGTATGTATATATACGTGTGTATGTATGAATATATGTATGTTTATATAAGTTTATGGTATAATTAATTTCTTAGTCATAATGTAATATATTTTTACAGTGTTTATCACTATTTTTTATTTATATTTTCATTTTACATATAAAGTTATATGTAAACCTGCCACGTACGTCTGTATCACCCAAAGGTTGACTGATAGAAAAGGCATTACGTCTGCCTCATGCAATATAGCAGCCAGTGTTTATCTATACAAATAAATAAAATTGAAGTGTCTGTTTGTTATATTAAAATAACTGCTTTTTAATAAATCCATATGGATGTATATGTTCCGGCTAACCTCTAAAATGGCTGGACCGATTTTGACGGGACTTTACTGGCAGATAGATGACGTAATAAGTAGCAACTTAGGATATTTTTATTTTAGAAAAAAAGGGTCAAATAAAAAAATAAAACCAATGAAAAATTGAATGTCTTTACAAAAAACATGTAAGTAACCGTTAAAGTCTACTAAGATAAAATATCGATTCGCAAAGTGGAAGAATTTCATACCAGGAAACCATACATGCTTACTTTTATGCCAAATGCAGTTTAGTTTAAATAATGAAAGTAAACTTAATAAAAAACTACACACATGAAACCTACTTAAGTAATTGTAAATTACTTATCACTTCTTGCTAACAACGGTGATGGAAAATATCCCGAGTGAGTTTTAAGGTTGTGTAAAGGTTAAAGGTTCATATCATGAAACATCATCCACATGATAGGATTTTGATTTTAAACTTACCGATAGAAAAAACATACAAGATATTCGTGAACTAACTTTGATATCACGACTGAATTACCACGTCTCTTTATTTATTAATAAACATCACGAAAAAAACATAAAAAAAAACACGAGAAACAATCAGAGCTAACATACTAACAAAATGAGTAGGCATAGCATAAACGAAATATTTAATTTGTCATCTTGTTTAGTTCTGAAGCAAAAGCAATGACTGTACGAAACGAAACAGTAAAAGAATAAAACAGTAATCCACATTATTACATTATGTAGCAAAACATTGCGCTTTGGTTTCATTTATTAATTATTTAGTTTTAGCGCAGTCGAAAGATTCTAAAGTCGGGCGGCGGGGTGCAGAGCTAGACGGGGCAATCGTGCGGGGGCGGGAGGTGAGAGACAAGACGCGTGACGGCATTTCCTGAGCTGCCAAAATAACATTTTGTTAGTAGCTCGGGAACCTCTTTCAGGGTTGACGGATTTAGGACCGTTTGGCATTATTTTATGATTGTATCGAATTGCTGAATTATTCACGAAATCATTGAAATGGTGCATACGAATTGTGCTGTAAGAGATTGCATGTCATCATCGCACAAAAATAAGTGTCTACGATTTCATCAATTGCCGCATGCGGAAGACAGGTAAGCTGAATTCAAATTTTTTGAAATAAAATTTATGTTCAGTTACAATGTGGCTAAATGTGTTTTAAATTGCCACAAGTACAATCAAACTCGTCTGTACTTACATGATGTTTGCATGTAATTTTTGCTATCCAATATGGCCGCCGCGCCACACTACATTTAAAGGAATATATAATATTACAGGGATACATAAAATTGGGTTCAAAACCCTTCTCAACCATCGACTTTTTTAAAATTTTAATTTTAATTAGTCCGACTCGTAAAACTATTATGAAAATATTTTCTTACATAAATTGAGTTTTATTTGTTTTTTATATAAATAATGTTCAGGTGTCAATTGCATATTTTCTAAAATAATTGATTTATTTTCTTGATATTAATTTTCTAAATCTGAATCTCTAAGATTTCTTCTCTTACTTGTTATATTTTTTACATATATATATACATACGTTCACACAAGCAGAGTATTAAACATTTAGTCGATTAGAAATTGGTCCCTCTAGTGGTATAGGGGGCAAGCTCATACATACTGTCAGATAGTTAACAGTCTGAGTCGCCTTTTACGAAATTATTCTCTACTCCATCGTGAACCACACGGCATATGTTTTTTCAAATTGTTTCCATAATACGTTTTGAATTAATGTATTGTTTCAGGCGCAACTTATGGTTGAAAGCTTGCAGCAGACCTGATTTATTTGTAAAAAAAATAGCACATCTTAAGAATACATACATTTGTAGTTTACATTTTGAAAAAAAAATGTACGGGAAGAAATTTCTAAAGAAATCTGCTATACCAACGTTACTTCTACCGGTACGTTTAATTTCGGTTTTAGTATGAGACTGTGTAACTATTGTATTAATATATTACGCACTTAGTTCTCGGAGAGAACTGAGTAGAGATACGGCAGTCGTCATTCGACTGTATTGATTGATTTTAATATATTTCGACTGCCGATATTAGTGATATGTGACTATGACTTCTATCAGTCATTTGATGAACTATTGAGTAAGTTTAAATTATATATACATAGCTGCGGGCAAAACACTGAGTGTTACACGTCACAAAACACCAAAACAAACTCAAGGATTCAAGTCTACGTGAACTCGAGTGCCATTTTAAGACGTCAAGGTCCTTTAAAAAAATAACCATTTTACCGGTAAATTAAATCTATCGACTATAAATACCTATTAAATAAAAATAGTAATAAAAAATAAAAAGAATTAAAAATTTCCTTTGTATAACTAACATCGTCTGGCTGATTTCTGTAGTTATCTGGTTTTGAATTCGGCCTTCGATCTTTTAAAGTGTGTCCTAACAAAATGGCGTCATTATGTCGTATACGTGTCAAACGCAAGCAAAATACAATTAATGGCAATATAATCTCCTCGCTTTAAACACTTGCCCACAAAAAACATATCGCGCAAGATCATAGTTGCTTACACAATAAAAGTCCTACTACATGTTGTTGTCCACCGATTGAAATAGTTGACAAATATACATTCCTAGGACAGGACATAGATAGTAAATTAAAAGTAGCACAGTTTTACATTCAATATGGGCTCAGCACTTGTGGCCGAACTTACAAAACATCTTGACCAGATTTATAACTTACAAGTAAAGATACTTTAAAATATTGTTTCTAATAATATAAAATCTAAATTCCAAGACAATCCTAATGGTCTTTTTTTTTCGATAGGGGGCAAACGGGCAGACGGTTCACCTGATGGTAAATGACTACCGCCGCCCATGGTCCCCCGCAACTCAAGACTCACAAGTGCGTTGCCGGCTTTTTAGGTAGGAGTACGCTCTTTTCTTGAAGGTTTGAAGGTCGTATCGGTTCGGAAATAAAGCAGGCGACAGTTTGTTCCATAAGCTGGTTGTGCGAGGCAAAAAGCTTCTGGAGAAGCGCACAGTGGTGGAGTGCCAATCGTCCAGGTGATGGGGATGGATATTTTGTCGCGTAGGACGATGGCGGAGAAAAACGTCTTTTCAAACATTGCAAAAGTTTACCGATACAGAAAAGAGCGTACTCCTACCTAAAAGGCCGGCAACCCACTTGTGACTCTTGAGTTGCGGGTGTCCATGGGCGGCGGTAGTCACTTGCCATCAGGTGACCCGTCTGCTCGTTTGCCCCCTATCGCATAAAAAAACTCATAGACATACTCATTTTAATATATTAAAAGATTTTTGAATGAATCACTAAAAGCACCAATCGAACATTCTTAAGCACCAATCGAACATTACATAATTAATACACTTGCTATTTCTAGGAACAAGTTGCATACGTCACGCGCTAACAATGTATAGGGCGAGCGAACTACCGGCTATCTTGCACCTCGTAATATTAAATGTAAACTAAAACTATACTTCCTTAACCTATTGTTTAACATTTTTTTATTAATGATTTTTTTATTGTATTAAAGTATAAACTCTCGATGGCTCAAAACATAAACCTATGTGGTTTCTCCAGATGCTGTCATTTTGTATAAACCTAGTCAAGTTGTCTATATGATAAATAAATTTAAAAATATAGAACATATTAAAATGAACGCTGCCGAGTAAAGTAAACTAATACTATATGTAATTTAATATTTTGTACTTACTACTACTACTAAAACGTAATTAAAAAAATGCGTAATTTGATAAACAAAATGCCAACTCTTTAATCTGTGTAACAAATTATGAACAACAATATGACAGATATTGCTGCCTTAAAAGTGATCGCCATAGATTATACACAAATACAGTGTATCACATCAATAAATTTTATTAGTGAGCGAGAGAGTCTGCGCGCACATCTTCTTAAACAAGGACGGAACGCAGCTACTACCATTGAGGTACTACCCAATGGACATCGTGTTCGCCATTGATATACACTTTCAGTAGAGCCGCGGTAATGGGGCCTTGGCTCTTGCTGATCCGTCGGCCTACCTTTTAATCCGACATACTTGTGATGGAGTAAAATCTACGTCAATCATATTTAAATACAATATAATGTATTTGCTTGCCACGATTCTAGTTATACACTCTTTTGTTAGTGCTAATTTACGACGATATTTTTATAGTAGAGAAATATATTTTATAAATTATCAAACTACTATTTAACTTATAATCACTAAATCCTGAAATTAGAGTAGAATATACATTTCATCGTACTACATATTTATTAAGGACATATTTAAATTGTCAGATAACAAAGAACTCATTTTCAAAAGGTTCCGATTTATAAAGAGTTAGTAGCAGTACTCAATAGTCTGACATATTCGATAATCCGTAAAATTACTGCAGATAAATAATTCGCGTTCCAAAAGTGGCACTTTAACAACGGGCTAATTCACACGTCTGAAGTTAATCGCATCCGGGCTTAGATCAAAAGTGGTCGCTCCTTAGATCGTGTTCATAAACATTTGAAAATACCGTCGTGTGTGATTAGATTTGCACAAACTACTACAGAAAAACGGCAAAAAGCGATGGAATCACTTATTATATGTGAGTTTTACATCATGATTATTTAATTACGAATTCAATAAATTTAGTGATTATTTTCACAAATGGCCACTTAATGAGTGTAAAACAGAAGCACTTGACATATTCAAGTGTCCAAAGACTAAAATAAGCAACATTAGGTAGTGTGGGGGTCTAAAGAAAATGCACATTATAATGTATATTTTTTTCAATATAGGAGACTGTTTTAGGTGTTTTGACGAAATTAGAAGATTAAAATGGATATATATTGTTCGTAAGCAAAGAACGAAAGACGATTGGCAGCCAAATAGTTTACTCACGTGTGTAGTGTGCTTTTTTTGGGTTGGGATAGGTTAATTATAAAAACAGCCCGGGGGGTGAATTTTCAAGAGGCATCGCGCCTAGCTACCAGAGGAGTATCTCTGGTAGTTGGGCGCATCGAGGCGCTGGGCTTAGGGGTGGCCCTGGATAAGACTGAACCTCTCTTATTCCATGGGCCTCGTCGTGGTCCGCCCCCAGGCACCTCAGTTGTGGTCAACTCGGTCCTCATACCAGTTCGGACCCATATAAAATATTTGGGTCTGATAATTGACGGTAGGTGGCGCTTCGACGAGCACTTCCTACAGCTGGCTCTGAAACTGGTCGGCGCTGCGTCTGCCCTTGGGCGTCTTTTGCCCAACCTGGGTGGACCCAGCGTCGCCACAAGACGGCTGTACACGGGGGTTGTCCGGTCAATGGCACTGTATGGTGCTCCGGTGTGGGCGGAGGCTCTGTCCGCCCAGAATAGAGCTCGCCTCTGGCGGCCTCAGAGGGTCATGGCGGTCAGAGCCATACGCGGTTACCGCACCGTATCCACGGAGGCGGCGTGCGCGTTGGCCGGAACTCCCCCGTGGGATTTGGAGGCGGAGGTGCTCGTCGAAGTTTATCGGCGGACGACTGACATTCGGGCGGGTAGTGGCGGCCGCCCCCCGCCTGAAGAGGTTAGCGAGTGGCGAGAGGCTGCCCGCCGAGCCACGATGGCTCGTTGGTCGTCCCGGCTGGAGGCTCCACGTGCTGGCTTTGCCACCGTGGAGGCGCTCCAACCGGTCATCGTCGAGTGGGCAGGGCGCCAGCACGGGGCTCTTACCTTCCGACTGACGCAGGTTCTTTCCGGACACGGCTGTTTCGGGAAGTATCTGCACTCGGTCGCAAGGAGGGAATTGAGTCCCGCCTGCCACCACTGCGACTGCAGTGAGGACTCGGCCCAGCACACGCTTGCGTATTGCCCCGCTTGGGAAGCGCAGCGCCGGGCCCTCACTGCAGTCATCGGAGAAGATCTCACGCTACCGGCCATCATTCGCTCCATGGCCGGTAGTGAGAGAAGTTTTACCGCGGTCGCAACTTTCTGCGAGGATGTCATCTCGCGGAAGGAGGCGGCGGAACGGGCCCGGGAGGACGATCTCCATTCGGACCTAATCCGCCGCCGGCGAACCGGGCGCAGGAGCCGCGCCTACCAGCGCCTCATGCCGCCCTGAGTGTGGCCGCGGGTGGGCGGGACGGGTTTTCCCCCCACCCGCTATAGTGGCCAGCCGCGAGGAGGCGACGGCTACATGTGTCTGGACGTCGCCTTATTGAGAGTGACACGAAGGGGGTGCCTGCGCTTTTGCGGGCAGGTGCCAGGAGGGGTCCGGATGATGTACCTAAGCCGTTCCCGGTTCCCTACTTCTTCAAGCACAGTATGGCACACGTGTGGTTTTAGTCGGTTCAATTCCGACACACCGTCCCACCGAAAACCCCGGTGGGTTGAAGGTCCGAGGGGGTTTCCACACGTAAAAAAAAAAAGGTTAATTATAAAATTTATTTGTTAATAAATTTGTAAAGGTTAATTGTAAAAACATCTCTGATGTAATTTATTTTCTTTGCAATATAAATAAATAAGTATATACATATACAGTCGTGGTCAACTAATTAGGGACACTCTCTAGTTAATCCAAATTGTGAATTTATTTTTTATTTTCCAACGAGTCTAAACAATATTCCACATCTTTTACATGTAAGTATAATTAGTCATTTATGTGCCTAATTATACAAACAATAACAACTTCTTAAACATTAAACCTCTTTACAGTATAGCTGATAGATGATCACAGTGCTATTTGTTCAAAGAATGCTGGCTGGCCATTTAATTAGGGACACTGAGATATTGCGTTCTAGTTTCGAAATCTGAATCTCAATTATTATTTTCTTTCTTCTCCTATTCTTTGTGGTAGTTTTGGCGGCAATCTAGATTTGTAATTTCAAGTTTTGAGAGTTATTTTGAAGAACAATGGGCAAAAATAAAAGTTGCGATGCAACACTACGAAAAATTATCATGAAGTTTGTCGAGCGTGGTTGGTCATACCGAAGGATAGCAGGATATTTAAATTGTTCAAAAACTATGGTATGCAATGCAGTGCAACATTTCAGGCGCAATAACACAACTTTAAATGTGCCCAGAAAAAAAAGATCGAGAAAAACAACTCCGCAAGAAGATAGAATGATAACCAGGTTAGCTAAGAAAGATCCGTTTCTAGGCTCTATTTTAATTAAACATGAAGTGTTTGGGGCAGACGAAAGAGTCAGTGTATCAGCGAGGACAGTTCGACGACGTCTGGTAGAAGCAGGGTTGTTCGGAAGAGTGGCTCGCAAAGTACCGTTGTTAAAGAAAGAGCATAGAAATGCACGTTTGGCGTTTGCACGTAAATATGGACATTGGACCTACGACCAATGGCAACATGTATTATTCTCTGACGAGACCAAGGTTAATTTGATTTCTTCAGATGGAAGGCAATACGTACGGCGTCCTGTAAAAGCGGAAATGAATCCAAGATTCACAAAAAAGCAGGTGAAACATGGCGGAGGAAACATTAAAATGTGGGGATCATTTTCTGGACGTGGAGTGGGACCTGTGAGGAAAGTTCAGGGTAACTTAGACCAACATCAATACAAGGCAATATTAGAAGAAACTATGCTTCCCTATGCTGAGGAACATCTTCCTATTATGTGGACTTTTCAGCATGATAACGACCCAAAACATACAGCCCGTTCAGTCAAGTCGTTTCTTAACAGACAGTCGGTATCAGTGCTAGATTGGCCAGCAAATAGCCCCGACCTCAACCCAATCGAGCACCTTTGGCACGAAATTAAGAAAAAAGTTGCCATTTATCGTACCACAACTTTAGATGAACTTAATGAAGCTTTTTGTGAGGCATGGGCAAACATTCCTGTTGAAATATGTCAGAAACTGATAATGTCTATGCCACATCGGTGTCAAGCGGTAATTACTAACAAAGGTTTTGCTACTGGGTACTGATTTTACCCGTAATAAAATGAAGTTGTTAAAGAAATTAAAATACTGCAGATTATTAGTTCTGTTTAACTCTATTTTTCATTTTACTTTACTGTTCTTAATTAAATGTCCAGCTACAGAATTGTACCTTAAATTGAATACATGGTTAACCTTTGATATTAAACACTTTTTTATATTTATTTAATCTTTTATTTACAGCCATTTATAGTATAATAATCGGATCAAATTATGCAAATAATAGTTACTGAGAAATCAACAGGGTTTTATATTTATATGTACATAGCCGGTTATTGCTGTCCACTATCTTGAATGTCCTTAATTAGTTGACCACGACTGTATATGTACAATACAGTATAGCACAATTTGTATTACTCATTCGGTAAAATGTTTGTTCTGAGACAACTCATTCTTCGGCGCCTGTTCCAACGAGTAGACTTTTCTAAGAAAGGGATATTTGAAAGTTACCAGAATTAAATTATCAATTCAGTAGATATACAAGTTGAAATCTAAACAAAATTAACATAATGTGTATTTCTTTACTATATGTATAAATTGCTTAGTACGTAAATAGGCAAAAAACAACTGATAGACTAAATATAAGTTGCCTTTAATTACATATTTTGATTTTGATTTTGATATAATACTTAGTTGTTGAATAATTTTATTTTTATATAAATTGATTTACTTGACACTACAGATATATAGCGTTTGTGTGAACTGTCTCGCAATTGAATCATATTAATCTTTGTCGAACAGTCAGCGACTCAGAGTGATATTGTAAAATCATTGGTACACGATTCAAAAACTTTAATTAAAAAAAAACAAATAACAAAACGCAGCTGTCACTGTTGCACTGTGCGACGGCACTGATAGTTATGTTTGTCTCTTTTTCGTGCCTCCAATTGGATGTGCTGTCTTACTTGCATTATGCCACAATTTGTATGTTGTCACAATGGACAAAATATAATATTTTTAAATTAGTGTGTAGTTTTCGACTTGTATAGATATCGCGCTGGCGCTCGATAATTGTTGCAGATGAATGTAGACAATTGTCGTGATTTATTTAGTCGTCATTAGAAGCTAGCGAATTAACGCGTCAAAGCTTACGCTGTGCGTGCAGTGTTAATTAATATTATTACCAAAATGCCTAGTTGTGTGTTAAGAAAGTGTAAAAATTATGGTTCCAAGGTAAATAAGAATGAAGGAGTTACATACCACGCGTAAGTATTTATATATTTGTAATATATGTATTTTGCCATGGTTTTGTTTCCGATTTACCGAAATTATTAAATGAAATCCCTTATTATTGAATTCACTTTAAAAGAAAAGGATAGAGAAAATGATTGCCACTGCAGTGCGACAAGGACAAATTACGGGCGCTTGCATGCGTCATAGATTAATCAAACAGAAGGATATCGTTGGCACAATACATAGCGTCCCGTCCTCCTGTACCGTCTAATTGAATCTTAGCTATGTTCGTTATATGTTCACTGTTTAGTTGTCTTTGTCTTTTGGTTAATATAATGATTATACTAATTAGCAATGATAGTGTCAGAATGTATGTTGGTAAAAAGATAGGATTATCATAACTTATGTTGTTTTACATTTTCCAGATTTCCGAGTGATGATCTTACCAAACTAAAATGGATTAGCATGGTTCAGGCGGAAAGAAGTGAATACGACTGGATGCCTACGAAAAGTAGTACTGTTTGTTCCGCGCATTTTAAGCAGGAAGATAAACACACTACTTGGAAAGGATACACACGTCTAAAAAGAACTGCTGTGCCTGTAATAAACGCGGTAAAATTTGTTTGTGTGTCCATAATTTTAGTGCGACAAAATCGGTTAAGTTTATATTAGACTTAATATAGGTGATTTCCCATTTAACTCTTAAAATATTGGCTACATTACAAATTGTTTATTTATAATCTTGGAAACTATATAATTTTCAAAAACAACTGAAATACTTTTTTCTTTTCAGCACAATGATGATGATGTTTCAGAACATGCCTCTCCTGCCATTCTTAATCACGTAAATATATATTTTATTATTAATAAAAAAATAATGAATATAAAAAAAGTGTCATAGAAGAAAAACAATATATTTAAAATCCAAAGATTAAGAAAAAATAGTCGGTATGAAAAATATTTTAAAGGTTAAAAAAAAGAACTGTCTTACGGAGCAGCAATTTTCAGATCTTTAATTTAAAAGCCCTTTGATTTATTTAACAGAATACTTGAAGTAAATAAAATCCAAGAAAAGTTAAGAAAAAAATATCCAGCAGTTCTTCGTAAATTTGCGTTAACTTAAGTTATTATTCGTCAGCAGCTTACGAGTTCATTTTCACCGGGATCCCCTTTTAGTCGGTTCGAGTCCATATCACCGCAAGGCCCCGGTGAGGCGAAAACCCAACTGTTAAGGTGGCCAAGGTCTGCAGGGGTTCCCGGAGGCTTCCTTGTTAGGGTTTTCCCGGGTCCTTTGCAATAGACCCTTTGTAACAGAACACCGTGTGGTTTTAGTCAGTTCGATTCCGACATACCACTTCTCCGTTAGCTCCGGTGAGGTGATGACCCGTCGGGGTTTCCACACAAAAACAAAAAAAAACTTTAATTATGGATTGCTTAAGACAAAGTCACGAAGCAGGAGTTGATGTGAGTTGAGTTTGCCTTTCGATGGTTGTGCGTCTACCTTGACTACTGTAACACTTTTAGGCTTTAATCTAAACATTGTAAATAATTTGTAAACAATATTTAAACAATCTGAAACTAATAAATATGTTACAGTTTTTTTAGATCCATGCCACATGATTAAATTGGTACGCAAAACTTTTTAAGGGAAAATAAATTATTTTTAATAACGAAAGTAAAGAGATCAGGTGGTAACTATTAAAAAAATTAAACAAATTCCAAACAGTCCAGGGTTTAAATTTCGCTATTAGACTTACTCAACGGCACTTAAATTTTCGCAATGAAATTATGAAAGTTCAGTTAGCTACACATTATTAAGTAAAAGCGTCACAAACGCTTTCCAACTTTGCGAAGATGCTCTTCGCTCATCAAATTTTAAAGATTCGGGTCCCACTAAAGACTTTATAATATAATTTAACGATTTATTCGACGTTTTCATTACCAGAGCTCGTGACAACTTTGGTTTTAAGAAGCCTGTTAGTCATGGTAACGCTGAAGAAATCTTTTTATTTTTAAAAAGGGCTTATGGCCCAATGGCTATATATTCTCAAACTGCGTATTTTCAATACAAACAGTGGCTATGTGTTTATAAAAATAACCAAAAAGCGGCTAGTGCAATGTAAATCCAAAACCGTTTTTTTACAATTTTTGATTTGTATAGAAAGTCCTAAATATTTATTTTGCTCTTGTTCAAAATAAAAACAAACTGAACTACATTTCTTGATATAGGTTAAGTCAAGACCATATTGAAATACTTTTTGGATATATATGTCGATACGGAGGGTATAAATAACAATCGAAACACCATTCAATTTAAGGGCATTTATAACAAAAAGTTTTGTCATTTTGAATTAAGGTCTTCCTTTACAGGTAATTGTATACCGGTAGAATATTTTCCAATCCTAAATTGCTCATCTGTGGTTACAAACATAAATAATACATGTTATGGACGAGCTTATTGAGATTCCTAAAAGGTGTGATGTCACAACCCTTAAAAGTGATAAAATATCAGAAGGAAATGTGTCCATTCTAACAGATATCCTTAATGGCGATCATGATTTACGTAATGTCAAATCCAGCCTGAAATGTATTATATTATTTAATAGGATACATTTCAGGTTGGGTATTTAGAAAACTTTGTGGAAGTTTAAAATGTGATCATTAATTCTTATTAACGAATGAAAAGTTGTGTTATCATAAGCTCGTTACCTTAAAAGACATGGGTGGTCTGTATGATGCGTCACATGATGCTTTTTAGTTAGCATAAAATCAGAATCACTTATCAAGGGGTTTATTAAAGAAAATGGGCCCTACTTCAGTAATACTTAAGATTTTAAACGAATGCAATACAGCATTTTGAAAATCTTTTTACAGACTTTTAACGAACGTCCAAATAAAGAAAAATTCTTTATTTGGACGTTCGTTGAATCAAACCCCTACACTCTATCATAGACTGCAAGGAATTCCAGCAATTATACAAAAGTATCTGAACTTCCCTCTGCAGCATGAGCACAAAAATAATCCATTTATTAAAAGTATGTCAAAAGACAAAAAATAAATAAGTTTAACTTTTTTAAAGAAAGTTCTTCGTCTTTTTATTTTTACTACATACTTTTTTTTAAATAAAACTCATTACCAACCAGTAGCTATTAACAAACACAGATTGCGATATTCATGTCCTATCTGTAACAATTCTAACTATTCCATAATTTACCATGTACTTCAAGTACAACTCAAAAGATTCTTCTATGCATGCCGTATTATCTTTCGCATTCGCAATCGCAATCGAAATGTATAATTATATATAGTATATATATATACATATATATATATATATATATACTTATAAATAAGTACGTAATGCTACGAGCACTTAACCCTATAGAGACAATCATTTTACTATACTCTGTGGACATAATATAAAGCCATCCGATCCGTCAGTGACTTGTCACTGATATATTTCGCTACATCTTGTTTTCCGTCAGTTACGCCCAATAACTAGAACAGAAGAGACGGCTTACGTTTAAAACATTAATTACCTTTTTACGGCATCATGTCCTGTTGTGCCATTAAATGGTGTGGAAACAACAGTAAAACCTGTAGTGTAACAACAAACAATATTACTTTTCATCGGTAAGTCTATTTCTTTATTTTACTAAAATATTTTCAAAAATTTGACTGTGCAACGCGGGTCAATTTAAACTGGACATGTCGGTCACATGTCCACTCTCCGTCCTTTCCGCTCTTAGTGCAAAACATGTATGTCTATCTCTTATTATCGTGATTAGCCTTGTGACGCCAATGACTAGCGCGGGCAGTGCATTTATTTTGTATTGTCGATAATTATCATCTAAATGAGTATTTTATGTATAGTTTTCGGATTTATTTTGATGTTGTTATTTACTACTATTAGTAATAATTTATGATATAAATTATAATTCCTTTTGTGTATGATTATTGGATAGGTATTAAAGTAGCTACCCAACAAAAAAATAAAACATTGTTTTATGTAAACGGTATGATTTTTTTCTTATAGATTTCCAAAAGACGGTGATATGAAAAACAAATGGCTAAATGTTACACAGAGAGAAGATTGGTTCCCATCAAAATATAGTGTCGTGTGCTCGAAACATTTTACTGAGGATTGTTTTTTGAAGACAAACAACAAGCGGCGATTAATGAGGAGTGCAGTACCTACGCTATTCTTGCCAAGAACGGTTAGCAACAATATATTTTGTAACTGCCTGACATTATCTCGATCATGTCAACAACCATGTCAAGTTACTTGAAAAATTTGACGAATGTAAACAGTTTTTCTGTGAGCAAGTACAATGTCAGATCACGAAACAAAATCAAAACGGTTAAATTGATCGATTCTCCACGTTTTACTGGATTTATCGCGTTTTGTGTCGCAATAGGAGACGCAAACACGCACAAAAGAACTGTTTCAAGATTTTATATGCATCGCATCTTACTACCTTTTTGCCCATGCACATAATATCGCAGGACTATATTGAGCTTATTTTTGCCGGGATAAGATCACAAGGTCCTTCAAATGATAACCTGACTGCCCATTTGTTCGAAGCGATATATAAAAAAATGTTCGTCCACACAGAATTAATGGAAACATCCATCTTAAACTGCTCATCTGGCGTAGTCATATTTATTTTAGCTATCGCAAGCTAACATAAACATGATTAGGCCAAATTAAGCAGAAAATAATGCCCATTATTTTGGAGTTACCGAAAGTCAAGAAGATATTGAGAAAGCCCTCGAGTCCGTCGAGCTGTCACAGTTTTTGGAACATGTGACAGAATATATTACTAGATACGTTAGTAGTGCATTAAGGTAATGTCATTAGAAGAAAATAATAAGAGTACCATATTCTACAAAAATAGTGGAGGATTAAGTTCTCTTGTAAAGGTATAAAATCTGTGGGATTCCTTTAAATTAAACTTTCTCCATCACTTGACTTGAATTTATTTATATTCAATTATATAAAACATTGCTGTTACTGCGCAGTCTGCTAAAAATTATTTTCAAAATACTTCTCTTATCATAATCTTAACTTGATGAGTTTCAATACAATACTTCAAATTACAACAACTTAACTCGTTGTTATTCAATACAATACTTATTTGGACAATGCACTTGATCTGACATTACACTTTTTACCAATACAAAAACATTCGACATATATAAAATTTACTTGTAAGCTACCAATTCTCCACCAACATCCCTCACAAATATATTGCGCACAAAGCGTAATAAAGAAATATATATTGACACGAGGATGACATTTATATTTAAAAATCAGAAATTGGAAGAAAAGCCTTAAGGTAGGAGAATATATATAAAATTAATTCATTTTAAAATTCAATAATAGCACCTTGTAAAATATTCAAACTAAATTTAACAAATAAATGTAAGTCTTTTTTATTACCATTTCAATCTACCCGTACTGCCTCGTAGTGCCCTGACCTCGAACTGAACTATCTTGCGTATCTCCTACGGGGCCTTTTTTATGAATTCAACGAGTTGCTTAATTATTTTTTTTAACTCGTTTAGTATAAGCTTAAAAAAATCAAAGTTGGTGTATTTTGCCTGATTGTACTGGTTGAAGATGTTAGTTCCTTTGCCAGGTAATTTAAAATTGCATCACTCGTTTGAAATTAAAGTATTAAAAAAAGTACATAACCTTTTACTTATCGATATCGATAATAAGCATAAACTAGTTACAACGCACTCCCTAGCGATCGGGTTCGAAATACTTCGGAGCAATCACAACAATCCCCCCCGCACCGCAGATAGTTGACAGTATTGTTTTCTTTTAAATTCGCATGTATTGGGTCTATAGGAGTAAATGCTCGTAGACGTAATCCTGTATACATTTTATGTGTAAGTATACACTGTATACATTACGTCTACGAGCTGCTATACAGCAACAATAACCAGACGTAAATTGTGTTTATTACAAACAAAAAATAAGGTAACAGAATGTACAAGTAAAAATGGTGTATCGCAGCATTGCCTACTGCGGCAATTCATCTACAACATGTTATTACATCAAGGGATAACGTCTCATTGGTAAGTACTTATTTTAGTGCCATTGGTGTTTTTGATAAAAGTACATTTTACAACATAAACCTGCCAATAAATAGTACCCCTGGTATAATTTGTGACTTTATTGCTAATTCATTACTACATTGTTTCTTGTGTTTGATACCATCTGAGAATTTGCTATTAAAGAATCTATTGTATTTGTAAGTATTAAGTAATGAATAATAGTGTTTACTTTCGCATTTTTATTGTAGATTCCCGCAGAATGCAGATACAAAAGATAAGTGGATATCTGCCACAGGAAAAAGAAATTGGCTAGCTCAACTAAAATGTTTGTGTTAGGGGTGGGTTCATGAGGGTAGTGCACTGAGTGGGCTTCAAACCCGCAACACTTGTTAGCAAGTACACTACTGTCGCTTCATAATAGTAATAAACATATTGAATTTATAAAGTTGAAAGACAAAAGATGTCTTATACCCAGCACATATGTAGTCATTATTTGTAAAAAACAGACTATTAGTAATATTGTATTTTGAATTTTTAATACTGTTTAACATAAAAAAAAGTGATTGTAAATAAAAAGTTTAAATTTCTATGTTATACCATAACTGAAATATAGGAGCTCCCTATTAAATTTGTTTTAATGCACCTGCCTTGACCCTCTGCACCACCCAAGGGTTGGCTGGAAGATAATGCCTCCTGGCATTAAATCTGCCCTATGCATAAACACCCATATTATCAATCCCTAAATGATAACCACATCACTCATTTAATTAAATATTCAGTAGAGAAGTAAATGAATATCCATCTTAATAATTATACAAAGAATGCCATTGAAATAGTTTCAAAAAGACAGTTACTAAATAAATATTTTAATTTTACAAGGCAGTAATTTTTTATACTTAATCTTTTTATTTTTTAACCATAAACTAACTAATATTTTTTTTTAGTATTCCTTGATTACCTGGTATTACCTGTAGTTCAGCACCCTTATGTAAAATGAATGCAAATCAATGCCATTGTTTTGTAAATAAGAATTGAAAATCTAATAATGTCACATTCAATAGTGATGTTGTTAAGTTATTAGTTATCATACATATCACCTTTGGGTCTAGTGGTTAGTGACCCTGATTGCTGAACCTGAGGTCAGTCTGCTGCTGCTGATACCACTTATGGTTTTTGAGTACCCATTCGAGTTTAAAAGGCTGCAGGCCCCCCTTTAAGATGTGTTTCACAATGACGATTAATAATTGTGAGGGTCAATAAATTAAAATAACAGGATATAATCTTTCACTGGTGGACTGTTTCTCATACGGCCAGTTTTATGTGGCCTGCTCGAGAGTCAGTCATATTAGCGCCTGAGGGCAGAACATTTTATGTAGGTAGTGTATAAAGAGTTATCTTTAATTCTTATAATTTTTGTCTGTTTGTTCTTACTACACAGGTTTTGATGGAAGTTTCAGCGTTCGAAAGGTCTTGATTCAATTTAATAAAAAAAATGTGTTTTACCTCGATAAAATATCGCGTTACCGAGTAATAAAAACTCTATTTTCATCCTATTTAGAAACTCACTTTACACAGTCGCTCAAGCATATAACCATATAAAACATGAAAATGTACCAGAAACCGTCTTTGGATCTCAGTAGCTGTCAAAAATACGCAATTATTTACGATGATGGAAAAAAAGTATATATATGTAATAAAATAAAATAGAAAAAATAATTAAAATGGATACCCGAGAATGGACGCAAGGACGTATTACGTTATAATAAAGTTATCCCCCCTATATGATAAAGATAAAACCCCCTATGTATGTATATATATATATACAGTCGTGGTCAACTAATTAGGGACACTCTCTAGTTAATCCAAATTGTGAATTTATTTTTTATTTTCCAACGAGTCTAAACAATATTCCACATCTTTTACATGTAAGTATAATTAGTCATTTATGTGCCTAATTATACAAACAATAACAACTTCTTAAACATTAAACCTCTTTACAGTATAGCTGATAGATGATCACAGTGCTATTTGTTCAAAGAATGCTGGCTGGCCATTTAATTAGGGACACTGAGATATTGCGTTCTAGTTTCAAAATCTGAATCTCAATTATTATTTTCTTTCTTCTCCTATTCTTTGTGGTAGTTTTGGCGGCAATCTAGATTTGTAATTTCAAGTTTTGAGAGTTATTTTGAAGAACAATGGGCAAAAATAAAAGTTGCGATGCAACACTACGAAAAATTATCATGAAGTTTGTCGAGCGTGGTTGGTCATACCGAAGGATAGCAGGATATTTAAATTGTTCAAAAACTATGGTATGCAATGCAGTGCAACATTTCAGGCGCAATAACACAACTTTAAATGTGCCCAGAAAAAAAAGATCGAGAAAAACAACTCCGCAAGAAGATAGAATGATAACCAGGTTAGCTAAGATTGATCCGTTTCTAGGCTCTATTTTAATTAAACATGAAGTGTTTGGGGCAGACGAAAGAGTCAGTGTATCAGCGAGGACAGTTCGACGACGTCTGGTAGAAGCAGGGTTGTTCGGAAGAGTGGCTCGCAAAGTACCGTTGTTAAAGAAAGAGCATAGAAATGCACGTTTGGCGTTTGCACGTAAATATGGACATTGGACCTACGACCAATGGCAACATGTATTATTCTCTGACGAGACCAAGGTTCATTTGATTTCTTCAGATGGAAGGCAATACGTACGGCGTCCTGTAAAAGCGGAAATGAATCCAAGATTCACAAAAAAGCAGGTGAAACATGGCGGAGGAAACATTAAAATGTGGGGATCATTTTCTGGACGTGGAGTGGGACCTGTGAGGAAAGTTCAGGGTAACTTAGACCAACATCAATACAAGGCAATATTAGAAGAAACTATGCTTCCCTATGCTGAGGAACATCTTCCTATTATATGGACTTTTCAGCATGATAACGACCCAAAACATACAGCCCGTTCAGTCAAGTCGTTTCTTAACAGACAGTCGGTATCAGTGCTAGATTGGCCAGCAAATAGCCCCGACCTCAACCCAATCGAGCACCTTTGGCACGAAATTAAGAAAAAAGTTGCCATTTATCGTACCACAACTTTAGATGAACTTAATGAAGCTTTTTGTGAGGCATGGGCAAACATTCCTGTTGAAATATGTCAGAAACTGATAATGTCTATGCCACATCGGTGTCAAGCGGTAATTACTAACAAAGGTTTTGCTACTGGGTACTGATTTTACCCGTAATAAAATGAAGTTGTTAAAGAAATTAAAATACTGCAGATTATTAGTTCTGTTTAACTCTATTTTTCATTTTACTTTACTGTTCTTAATTAAATGTCCAGCTACAGAATTGTACCTTAAATTGAATACATGGTTAACCTTTGATATTAAACACTTTTTTATATTTATTTAATCTTTTATTTACAGCCATTTATAGTATAATAATCGCATCAAATTATGCAAATAATAGTTACTGAGAAATCAACAGGGTTTTATATTTATATGTACATAGCCGGTTATTGCTGTCCACTATCTTGAATGTCCTTAATTAGTTGACCACGACTGTATATATAAATATGCACTCTGTATATGTGTGTATGAAGTTTTTTTGGTGACGGCATAGAGCCAAGCAAGGTTGGCAATGTTTTTTTTTATACAAGTCATTGATTTAATCAAACAATCAAAAATCAATTATTTATTTCTGAGAAATCAATATCATTATTATGATAAAAAAAACCTTGTTTTCCAGCCTTTTCAATTCTCAGTTGGTTTCTTAATTTGCTCTGATCAATTCCAAAGGTGGAAAACACTTTTTCCACAGCAGCTGAAGAAGCTATCGCTCCAAACAATTGCTTCACTACTGTAAAAAATTTAAACTGTTCCTCTTCACTAAATATATTTTTCTGTGACACCCACCACTCTAGTGGTGTCATATTTCTTACTATTTCTTCTGCGAACATCACTATCGACTTCGAAACAATCAGTTACAGTATTCCAACAAACATCTTGTGGCAGCACTAAAGCTTTCCCTCCTTCCGCTTTGTACAAAAAAGTTTCTAAAGTATTTTTAACGTCTCGATGTTCATACTTCTGAAGCTACAGTTTGTAGTAAACATGGCCTTTGCTATTTGTCGGTCTATTGTGTCTTTTGTAGATTTTGGCGTTGTTACTATAAAGGAGCTTATGTTCCCAGATAGTCTTTCTTTTTTAAGAGACGGATCTGCGCAATCGTCGTATTTTGCCGAAGAACTTGCAGATGAGCAAGGTTCGGAAAGTGAAGCTTTATAATTATATATATTTTACTTATGATGTTGTTATTTGTTGCACAGTTAGTACCATTCAAACAATTATGTCTACATTCCATGTCTACAGACATCGAGCAGTTAAAATTTTAATAACTTACCTAACTACAACATCGTCACTAGATTCCGGAGTATTACTTTTGCACTTTTTGTAACGTATTTTCATCCTGGCAATCAGACCTTGAATTTCTTTTTTACATTTGTGGCCTATAGCTCGACATCCAGTTTTGGTAGTTTTTTTTTTCTGTGAAATGTTCCCAAAACCCATTTCTTTGGCGAGGCATTTTATTTATTATAAATTGGTCACGCACCATCACATCATTATCAATAGTACATAAAACTGAACGATTGAATGCTTGTTAGAATAAAAGTAAGATCGTAATTGCAAGCGAAATGTACAAAATACTACACGGAGATTTCCCTTTTGCTTGGCATTCACATGTCATGAAAGGGAAATCCCAGCGCTGTGTTCCCCTTGAGGGCGCGTTCCATTTTGCGCAAAAATATGGTTAAATTAAATAATAAAATCATTTTTTTTTAAATCGTTCTTTACTTCGTTAAACTGTTCGTTTTGCGCAGGGGGTAATAATTAAATAGAGCTTGTTTTTTGTCATACAGACAGATGACGCATCTGGGAGTCTGACCACGTCACAGAAAGATGGGAGTGATATAACTGTTAATTTGCCCGAGGTAATAAATTATATTTAATGTTTTATTGTTACAGTATTTACATATAATATATAATCATTACTAATATTATGAATGTGAATCTTAGTTTGTTTGTTACGTTTTCACGCCGAAACTACTCAACCGATTATCATGAAAATTTTGTACACATATTTTCAACGGTATTAGGAAGGACATAGTATACTTTTTATTAAAAAGAAAAATATATTTTTTAAGGTGGGTTAAAAAATATTTTGGCAGATGTGATTGTTTATCAAAAAAAAAAATAAAAACTAGCTAAAACTTTAACGGCATCTATATTTAAGGTTTAAAGGATTCAATGCGAGCAAAACCGCACCGGATAAAAGCTAGTTAAATATAAACCTGTAATGAAGCAATGCTTGTTTCACAGAGTGAGTGAGGCCACTCTCAAAGGCTGGCAACGCTCTTGCAACTCTCGAGTTGCAGGTGCTCGCCATCGACAGTAGTCTCTTACCATCAGGTGACACGTCTGCTCGTCTGCAGGGGGCAAACAACAAAAAAACTTTTATTTTTAACTCCTCATGCAAACAAAGAATCAGTACCCATATCAACTAACACTGGCTGGCGGTAATTTTATTTAGAAAAAGGTTATAATTATATAAAAACTCAAGAACTTCCCTTTAATCATATAAAGACAATATAGCGGAGTTTTATATACCCATATACAAACTCCACTAAATTGTCTTCTAAAACATTTTTTTGATTCCTACAAAATCATAATAACTTCAGGGATATCACGCAAGGCCGTCTGATTCAAAACTAAGCAGAGCCTGTATGGCATTAACCGGACTGCTGTTAAACATACTTATATATGTATATATATATAATAAACAAATTTATAAAAAATATTCAATATTACAGTTTAGTCCTTTAAACCTTCATTTTCACATACTGATACTTACAACTCGAAGAACTAGTCAAGCAGCAGCAAGCAGCGAATGAAACTCCCATAAACAGCTAATCATAACTTGGTCCCAGTTACACAATAGCCAGCCTACTGCCATCAACCGGTCCCTGTATGCATACTCTCTGATTGATAACAACAGTTCAATCCTTTACTCGCTTCTTACGACCCCCTTGGGAAGACAACGTTACGTAGTTATTAATGGTTTACATTCTGAGGTCATTTTACTTCTTTAAATATTGATAGAATTTTTCACATGCGCAGGCCAAAGAAATCATCTCCAATGTGTACAGCTATCTTCAAACCGAGTACGAAAATTTGAAGAGTTTCACTGCCGGTTGCGACCTGAGCCCTCTTGCTAATATCCTCAAACGTACTGCAGAAGCTACTGGAGTCAGCGAACAGACTGTCACCGCTGTTCTGGAGAAGGGCAAGCGTTCTCAGGACTCTACACATGACCCTGTTCAACAAAAGCGATCCAAGTTGAGTGACGAGTACTACTACGACGACGAAGATGTAAGGTAATGCCCCAGTTTCACTACTTTGTTTGTTCTTCTGCAAAATAAATTAATATTTTAAAAAAGCTTTTAGAATCACAATTACATTTTGCTAATAAGCATGAGCTGACTGTACATGCTTGTAAGAAATGTAGAGTATTGTCATCGGAACTGAAGGTATCTCGTGGCCATATCGTAGAATTGACATCATTGTAATGTGTGTATGTATGCTTAAACTAACCATATCGTTGAAACTTCAACTTTTAATGCTATCTCAATCGATGTTTGGCCATGTCCTTAATTTAGATTGACACATGACTACCTCATTAAACAATATATGTACGTATTAGTATAGATGTGTTTGTCCATCACGATTCTTTAGCCTCATTGAGCAATAGTGTACTGTACACCTTTAACTCCGAGTTGTTATTTTTTAATCAGGATATTAATTAAATCTTTCGGTTAGGACTCTTTCTTAGTTTATAGTTGGTGTGTTGATATAACCCTTTATTATATGCATTGTATGTATGCAGTGTTCTCACCTGGTAGGGTACAATTAAGCAGATCTATACATTATTACTTATTAGTTAAGTTATAATAACGATTGTATCCAGTTCTGTAAACCAAATATAAAAAAATACAAATCCCTGATGTTGTTTTGTTTTCAAATCGTTTTTTTTTTATACTATAGGGGGACAGACGAACAGACGGGTCACCCGATGGTAAGTGACACCGCCGTCCATGGATACATGCAACTCAAGAGTCGTAAGTGCGCTGCCCGCCTTTGAGGGTGATGAGGGATGGGGGATGCAGGGAGCGGAAAGAAGAGAGGAGGGATGAGGAGATGGAAAAAAGGAGAAAGGAGATGAGCGGAGAGAAAAGGGGGAAGGGGGAATTGGGCCTCCGGAAACCTCACTCAATTCGGGGAAATGCAACGCTAGCGTTACTTCACAACCGGTTTTCTGTGAGGCCGTGGTATCGCACCGGTCAAGCCGGCCCATTCGTGCCTAAGCATGGCTCTACCACTAAAAAAAATTCTATTCGCTGAGAAAATTTAGACCGGCAACTTACACACGTCTGTATCTTGGGAGGGATAGGCAGAGGGTTAATTAATGTCTATCTTCTGTCGATTACAATTAAGTCCCATTAACGTAATCAAGGGCAAGCATAACAGCCTTCATCGGGGTACTTTTGGGAATCAGATGACATTTGGACAATATAGTAGTAATATAATTGGAAATTTAGACGATACGAAGATAAGTGTTGAAAACTGATGTTGCTTGTATAATGGAACGGTGATAATAAGCAATAGCTTAAATATGTCGGGGTTGCATACCTATAAGTTGAACTAGCTGGTGGCGGTAAGTACGAGCCCTTTAACCAGCCAAATATTAATAAATTAAGAATACACGTTACGCGATATCTTGGAAGATGTGAACCGATTTAAAAAATATATATTTTTTAAATGGAATAATTTGTAATTTTACTTTAAAAAAGTTAATTAATTATTATTTCATTGCTTCCTATATATCAATCTCTGGTGCTGTTGAGTCCCACCTGTACGATATGAAGGTCTCAATTATAACTTGATCTTCGAAGAAGCACAACATATTCTTTGTACATTAAATTGTTTTAACTCTGTTCAGTCCGATCGAGGAAGAGTCTGGCTGTGAAGATGCTCCCGAAGACCACCCTGTAGAAGACAGGTGAGTGTTAAATCAATAAAGCGAGTTAATCTGAGTCATCAGCATACTCAGGAAAAGTCAGTTAAGACGGTTCTTTAATCTTTTCCTGAATTCTATATGCTTAGGTATAGATTAACGGTGGAGAGCCACGTATGGGCGGCTCGACAGAAAACAAAATGCTTGTATTGTGTGACCGAGTGAGTGAGGTTGCCAGAGGCCCAACCACCCAACCCTTCCCCTGTTTGAGGAGAAACATCTTCCGTTTCTATTACCGTAAAAGGCGGACATCACTCTTGTGACTCTTAAGTCACCTGCAATCAGGTGACCCGTCTGCGGGGTTATCCCCTATAATAATAAAAAAATAACTATGTCGTAGTACAGTGTAAGTCATTTTGTATTGTGGGAACTTTTAATAACTAATGGTAGTTATGGCCAAAAGCTGCGGTGTCAAATCATGTTCCACCTATGTCGTGTTTCGTACGACATAGGTGGTACATGATTTTAATTGTTTTTTACTTAAGTTATCCGAAACTGTTCGTTACTGTAGAAATAATTGTTTCAGTCAAAACGAGCAAGAGAATGATGAAATAGAAACGTTGAAAGTGAAATTTGAAGAAGAAGATGCGGAACATATTTATGCTGCACAGGAAATAATGAGGATGGACATTGAAGCATCTTGCGAGTGAGTGATACATTTTAGTTCAATATGCTTAATATATATTTAAGATTAATATATAAATAAAAAAAAAATTGGAATTTATATTACAGCTATCACTTTGATTCATACATACATACATACATGCACTATATCTGTAATCTCAAAGACTCCTTTTACAAAGAATAATCAGGTCCTAGCCCAAAGCAATCCCAAGCTTATTGCCGTCATCAGGGGACCGTAAGACTGTATATATACTGTCTGATAGATAACAGTCCGATCCCTTAGTCGCTTTATACGACACCCACGGGAAGAGATGCTCTCTCTATAATGCTAATTTTTTTTTATGCTATAGGAGGACAGACGAACAGACGGGTCACCTCATGGTAAGTGACGACCGCCGTCCATGGACACGTACAACTCAAGAGTCGTAAGTGCGCTGCCCACCGTTGAAGGTGATGAGGGAAGGGGGATGTGTGGAGGAGATAGAAGAGAGGGGGGATGGGAAAGAGGACGTAGACGAGGGATGAGGGGAAAGGAAAGAGGAGAGGGGGAGTTGGGCCTCCGGAAACCTCACTAATCTCGGGAAAATGTCAGGCCGTCGTATCGCACCGGTCGAGCCGGCCCATTCGTGCCTAAGCATGGCTCTACCACTGTTAAATTAAATGGATTTTTAAATATAAAAATAATAATTTTCATATAATCCCAGAACTACATCAGCAGTTCAGGACTCCTTATGTAACCAGGTCAATGTGAAGATAGAGCCGCTGGACAACGTCCCTGTACCGTGAGTATTGTTGTAACAACGTTCTCAGTTAGACAAAAATTTTTTTTATATCGTAGGTTAAAGGAGAGATTGGGGATGAGGACATGAAACGAGGAGAGGGAATGTATGGCCTCCGGAAACCTCACTCATTTCGGGCAAATGCAACGCAAGCGTTGCTTCACATCCGGTTTTCTGTGAGGCCGTGGTATCGCACCGGTCGAGCCGGCCTGATCGTGCCTAAATATTTCTCTACCACTGTTGAAGTTTATACATATTTATGATTTATGAATTTGAAGTTGTAATAGTTTGACACCACTCTGCTACAGGTCCACTTCTGGTGTTCCCCATATTCCACCTGACGCAATAAACAGCCCTGTTAAGACTGAAGCGAGCGATGGTGATTAAGAGTAAGTATTAACGATTAAAATGTTGAATGCTGAATTTGTAGGCAAAGATATATTAATCACCCACGTTTGTCGATTAGAATTTGATCCCACTATCGTACCTGAGAAGCCTATTGCTATCAGCCGGGCATTTTATGGATCAAACATGGAAAATATGGATATATTTAAAGGAAAAGGTAAGATTAATGGAATGCAATAACAGAAAAGAGATATTGCTTATAGAGACACTCATGTATGCATTAAGTATATAGGTTAAATTAACAGAAAATACACAGATCAAATTGATGATGTCTTAAGGACAGGTTAAGTCCTCAAAACCTGTCCTCATGAACTGACTGTAGAGCAATCACATGTTGTATGTAAAGAAAGATCCATGTAGTAAATAGTATATGGGATGTATCTCTGCTTATCCCTATGGGAAAGGCGTGAACTTATATTTAAATGTTTTGGTGTTAAATGATCAAGAGTACTGCTGCTGTGCTGCTTCTACTGTCATAAAACCTCTCATACAAGCAGGTTTCAGTTAAAAAAGTTGTGGAACACTAAATATCTACTCAGACGAAATAAAAATAAATAAACTTGAATGTGTTTTTTTTTTTCAGTACAGATAATAGAGACATGTCCGCTACAACAAAATGGCCGACCAGCTTCGTTCCGAAACCGCAGCCGTGTGCCGTACACTGACAGTATCCTGTAATATTTATAAGATTAATTACGTTGAATAAAGTAATAGTCACCACACACTAGTGATTTTTAATCTTCCAATTCTTTGGATTATAGGTTTTTTGTCCCGAATAATAATAATAATAATAAAATGTAATTTGTATGTTGAATAATGTGAATAAAGAGAATAATAATAATAATAATAAGCCCATGAGGTAGTTGAGTTCTGCAATCATTGTGCCGATAGTCATATCAGCTCATGGGTTGATTGCCAAGAGCCTCGACCAACATCTGCAGAGGCTCACGCTACACAGCTGGGTTAAGGGCCTAATGCAGAAGGCAGTCCTTGACACGGCCCGCAGTGTCAGGAGGTTCCTATCCTTGGAGCCCTAACCACCGGTGTCTTGGTCCCTGTACCCTATGTCGGTGGTCTACTATTTTTTGTATTTTTAAATGTATTTTATATTTATATTGCATATGTAAAAATGTAACAAAGAGAGAATAATAATAATGTATTTTTATGTATCTCCACAAATTACAAAGTCTTAATATCTAAGTTGACAAAAAGTCCAGCTTAAGTTGTAATTTGTGGGAGACCTGGAGTCTAAACTAAGCCTTGGCCTGTATTTTAGAGCTCCAGACCCCCCCTATATTGAATTTATGAAGGCATGTGTTGAATCGATATTTATTCACCATTCATACTATCCCTCTTTGCAGACTATGTATAAAAAAAGAGTTAACGCCGACGTTATGTTGGAGCGTGAGGACAACGGGTAGGTATCTTCACTGGTGCGAGGTCGCTCCTAGAAGCCTGTGAATGCGCCCTGACGCTTCAGTGCTTGTTAGAGAAGGTAGGCCGGCTTAACTAGTCAGTCTATCTGAACGTGTAATAGACCGTAGGAGTGTGAATGCGGATAAGACTGAATTCTGACATCATCAGATATTGCAGCCTTCAAGCGACCGAAAGAGTTTGGGGTTTTCAGGTTTGAGTCACTTGACGGATGGACGGATGTTGCCAGCCATAATACACGTATTGTGTATTATGGCTGGCAACATTTATTATCTACACAGTCTTAATACTTTATTGTTATTATTATATATTTGGATATTTTATTTTATTTGTTATAGACAACCAACAGTACACATATACAGCACTAGGGGGTATCGTAGTGGCAAAAAATATATTAATATTATTTATATATATTTCATGCGCACCTACTCCTCACGATCACCGCTGAACATGCTGTTTGGCGAGCCACACTCTTTTTGCTGGTGCCATACAGCATAAATGCTGAGCGGTGACCAATTTCAATAAGGGACGTGCATGTGCGAGGAATAAGAATCTGTCGTCTGTAATGTATTCGAGAACTCCAGGAACAGTCGGGATACGGAATAAATCAGACACCAACTTATGATGACAACGTATAATTGCAGATTGAATGACTTGTCACAAAATACAACAGATGTCTATAACTTACCCACATTTATACATATATCACACCTCCACCACAAATACACAAAAAAAAGAATAAATACCAAAATAACAAAAACAGATATAGTTCAGGAAATAATACAATAAGAACATAATTATTATGTAACTTGAAACCTATCTACAGGTTTACGTATTCGCCTGGAATAACGTTTCACGGGTGAATCAGCTGGAGATGGTGGTGTAGGTAATTCACCTTCAGTATGTACTCCACTCTCACCTCCACCAGAGATGTCACCTTGTGATATCTCTTCTTTCTCCTCGTTAGGTAATTCAATGTCAATCCTCTCACCCGTTAAAGACTTACTTGAACCTTCGTCATTAGGAACGGTAACATCAGATAGGCAGGATCGTCGACGCATTTGATCAATATCTAGTCTTTTAAGTAATTGATCCCCATCCGCTACTACTGAGTATCTACGTGCGCTATCCGCCCCTGTTACTGTGCCCTTTACCCATTTATCGCGGGCACCGTAACCACGAACCCAAACGGACTCGCCCTTATTAAAATTACGGTGTACCCCGCCTGCATATTCCATTTGCCGTTTTTGGACATCATGGACCCTATCTTCTACTACACGATCCGTACGTAACAAATCCAACCTTGAACGCAATGACCGTTTCTGGAGTAGCATAGCCGGAGATTCACCGGTTGTACTATGTGCAGTATTTCTATAAGCAAGTAGAAATGCTTGCAAAGCAGCGTCAACGTCAACCTTATCTTTGCAAGCCTTTCTAATTGCTCGTTTGCACAATTTTACTGCATTCTCCGCGGCACCGTTTGAAAACGCATGATAAGCAGGCGAAAACCGCTGTTTAATACCATTATTAGATAAGAAGTTTTTAAACTCTATGCTAGTGAACGGTGGACCTTGGTCCGAAACTAACTCTTCAGGTAATCCAAATCTTGCAAAGGTGGACCTTAGTATTTTAATTACATTAGACGCATTAGTACGAGACATTTCAAAAGCTTCAATCCATTTTGATGCCGAATCCAAAATAATTAAACAAGTTACCCCATTGTACGGCCCCAAGAAGTCTATATGTAATCTGCTCCACGGCCGGGCCAAATACGGCCACGGTTGTATCGGAGCTCGCGACGCCGCGTCCGCTACAACTGCACACGTTTCGCATTGCTTACATATCGCTTCGACATCCGAGTCGATGTTAGGCCACCATACGTAACTACGAGCTAATCCTTTAGTCTTAACAATTCCCATGTGACTACTATGTAATTGTTTTAATACGTTCTTTCTTAAAGAATTTGGCATCACCATACGATATCCCCACATTATACACCCACATTCGGTATATAACTCATGGCGTCTAACAAAGTAAGGTTTCATTTGATCTTCGAGACATGCCGCGGGCCACCCTGATTGAATATACGCTAAAACTCTGCTGAGGATTTTATCGCGGGCAGTTTCCTGCCTAACATCTTTACTTGTAATCGGTAAGAAGTTTTCAACAAAATTAACGTAAGTATTTTCGTTCGATACCTTTACATTACATTTGCCGTGCGATAAACGGGACAATGCATCCGCACTATTTTTACTCGAAGGAATATATTCTATCTCATACGTATACCCAGACAATAATACTGCCCAACGCTGTAATCTCGAAGCGGCCATGACTGGTATACCTGCCTTATTGCCAAAAATATACGTCAAAGGCTTGTGATCGGTTCTCATCACGAATTTCCTTCCATAAAGATATTGATGAAACTTTCGAATGCCGGAAACAATGGCAAGAGCCTCGCGGTCTATTTGAGAATAATCCCGTTCTGCTACTGTGAGTGCCCGTGACGCATACGCCACTGGTCGCTCTCCGCGGGGAGTTATGTGTGAAATAACCGCGCCGATCCCTACACTACTCGCATCCGTTGTCAACACAATGGGTAATTCCGGTGTATAGTGCATCAATATTTCACTACTATATACCAATAACTGTTTGATTTTCTGAAATGCGACCTGACACGCTTCATCCCAATGAAAATCAACACCTACCTTGAGTAAATTGTACAAAGGAGCTAGTATAGTACTTACATTTTTTACAAATTTCCCATAATACATAATCATACCTATAAATGCTCGTAACTCTGAAATATTGGTGGGTGCCTGTGTCTCAACAATAGCCTTTACCTTATCTGGACATGTATGAATGCCCTCTTTACTGATTGTATGACCTAGATAATTAACCAATTTGGCAAAGAAGACACATTTTTCTTTTTTTACTTGCAACCCATATTTGTGTAAGCAATCAAATACCTTACCTAAATTACTTATATGTTCCCGGGCTGTAAAACCCGTAATAATAATATCATCTAAGAATATGCCCACATGAGGCATATGACCAAATAATCTTTCAAGGTGTCTTTGAAATATACCTGGACTCGAAGACAGCCCGTATACTAACCTATTATACATGAATAGACCTTTATGTGTATTAATTACTGTGTATTTCTTACTATCGTCCAGTTCGAACTGCGCGTAAGCTTGTGACAAATCAATTTTACTATACCGTTGACCCCCCTCTAAACGTAACAACAGTTACATTAACAGAGCGATCGACGGGTGAGAGAATGCCATCACTCACCAGCTGCGCCAGCGCGCGCTCCACCGGGCCGCGCAGCGCGTACGCCAGGGGGCACGCGCGCATGAACACCGGCCTCGCGCCCCACCCGTGAAACGCCCCAAGCCTTCCGCAAACACTTCACAATATCTGGAACTGAAAATACATCGTCATTACAATATAATGAAAAATTATTCGAATCATATTCGACAGTGGGCAACTGTATTTTTAACTGGGCCATCCATTGACGACCTAAAAGAACGGTTTTTCCATTTTCTATAACAAACAAGTCTAACACTTTTGACACATTTTTATACCTCACTAATGGCTTTATCACCCCTATCGGCTTTTGACTCGCCTGTATAATAACGGAATGTTAGTGGACTAGACGTGAGACACAGTTGGCTAAACAGCTTATTATAGCATTCCCGGCTTATACACGATACGGCACTACCCGTATCACATTCCATTTGTAAATCTTTACCGTTAACATTTAATATCATATAAATAGGCTTACACATTGAGGCTGACAAAGAACAGTTATCAATGAAAATTACCTCCTCGCTTGGTGTATCACTTTCATCCGTGCCATGCCCAACATCTACATGATGCGCACCCATTAAATTAGGACACATACGCCGCAAATGCCCTCGCCGTTACACACTCGACAAGTATATCGTGCATACTTGCATGTGCCTGTGTCGTGGCGCGCTCCGCACACACGACATTGTTGCTGTAGCTGCGCACGCTCCCCAAGAGCCGGCGCTGTCGATGGCCGGGGCGCCGCACGCCGCCCGCGACCGCTCGGTTCTCCGACAGCGGTGCGCCGCACGTTGACCGCTAACGCCTGACATTCGACTCCCGTCACACAGGTATCGCCCGCTGACTTTCTCTGACCTTCAACCACTGCCGCGTCCTTCTCTGCCGCCTCTAAGCTCACTGCCAGCTTATAAGACTTGTCACAAAATACAACAGATGTCTATAACTTACCCACATTTATACATATATCACATCGTCTTTATACGTTGTTTTTTTTATATTATTTTATTTTAATTTGATATTTTTGTAAACGTCAGTTACAAAATAAATGCTTTTTCTCTCTTTCATCAGTCAATACTCATCAGCAATTATATTGTATAGTATGATCGGCCGATATTAAAACAAATGTGAGAACGATGAATAGTTTCATGCGGCGATTATAAATCAACATTGCTCGAGTAAAGTTGTATATTTTGAATGATTTACAATAAATTAATCAAAATTTTACAAGAAGCGTTTAGAATCAGAGTCATCCTTGTTATGGGGATTCATATTTTAACGTGGGTTAAAAAATGAATATATGTTCAGCTGTTACAGTCATCTGTGGACGCTTGCAACTCCAGGAGATTGATAAATGAGTTTCCGTACAATTGAAAATGCAATGAAGAACCCCATACCGAAATGCCCTCCGTGGGAAAGTATACCTCAGCAGTAAACTCGATTCATAGCCAGATTTGCATAGAAAATTATTTGTTAAATAAATTCAACTCCAACAAGGTTCTTAATTCGACTTTTTTTGTTGTATGATACAAGATATATCTACGCCATTTTTCCGATAGCTTTAATTGATTACGAAACAATAAAAAAATAAAGTAATGAGTATGGTACATATTACACTTTAATGTTTAGAATGTAATAAGTCAACCTTTTTTGTGTTGGAAGTCTTTTGATTCCAAAAACAACATAACTACCGCCTTACTGCTTAATAAGTTTACTATATTTCATTTCATTCGTCTATTTAGCAATACTGTTCAATATCAATATAGATTAAGTCGTGCACCAGTTAATAAAATGTGGGTAAAACTTATTACAATGAGTATTTCAGTTTCTTGACCGAAAAGAAAAAATCTAAATACATTAATAAAAAAACAATTGGTAATTTTTTTAATCATTTAATATATTTCCTAGTTGCCTCTCCAGTAACAGAAAGTACAGGATGTTCGGGTACGCAACCCTCGCTTCCGCGAGCTACCGCGACTTGTAGTATCTCTTACCTTCTTATACAAGTGTTCTCTCGTTCTCCTCTCTCAATTCTTAAAGCGACTACATTCCACTGTCTGCCTCTAAACTCTTGCACAGTTTGCATTGCACTGACCATAAACAAAATTTGAACAGTAGTAGAAAGATGATAATCATAGTCTGAACCCTGGAAGATTTCTTTAATCCCATATTTTATCAAGAGAACAGAATGCAGTTGACGTTACAGATCTTGGGCACAGACCCTATTGTAGTTGCATATGTCAGTAATTGTGAACTAAACAATCCTCTGATGGTCATTCATATAAATATAATATATTATACTTGTACACATGCAATCTTGCAGTCACATTGCGCACAGTCATAGCGACAGTCACTCTCTGAGGATCTACATACTCCTATAGAACCACACAGAGACGGTCTGTCCTCACTCCGAGGGTTCAGGTTTGTCAGGTCCGTCGGGTCACAGACAGAATAATCTGTGAACTCCAAGCTGAAATTAATAGAAATGTCAATCAATTTGAAAGATTGTCTGTAGATATGTTTAAGGGACTTAAAGGCTTGTTTCCAAGTAATAGTTAGATATTGGTTTGTGTTTACATACACACATAAATACACTCATGGACAGAGGCCTCAAACGCCCATTTTTGCCACCGACCAAATTAAGTCGCTCTTAATTAATAGCAAAACTATTGCCGACATCCGGGCACTGTCTGACTGTGTGTATACTGGCTGATAGGGAACACACGAATTAATCGGCCACCAACGTGGTAAATGACCCTGTAAGCCTTAGTGGGTGATAAAGGATGGGTAATGTGGAGAGAGGAAAGAGAGGGGCATTAGGAGAAGTGAAAGAGGGGAGGGGAAACAGGAGAGGGGGAGTAAGACTTCCGGAAACCTCATTTATTTAAGGGAAATGCAACGCAAGCGTTGCTTCACAACCGGTTTTCTGTGAGGCCGTGGTATCGCACCGGTCAAGCAAGACCATTCATGCAGAAGCTTGGCTCTACTACTAAAATACCTACGGGAAGACATGGGGAGGCCCTATTCTAACTAAACTAATATATCGAATCAACTACGTACAGAAGCAATCACACGCTTCACTTTAACATTTAACTTACAGTTCCTAACCTACCAACCTTATTTTACTTATAATTCAGTTCCGTTTTTAATAGAATACTAGGAGATATTATATGTTCCTACTTATGAGCGCGCGCACAGTATAAATATAGGTACCCCTTTTTTTACCTGGTGCAATCCTCACGTTGTGTCCTCCGCCGGAGTCATCAGAGGAGGGGTGCGCCGAACTTGACCGGCTAAAACCACCACGGTGTTCCTTCCACGCACCTGCTGCCGAGGGCCGCGGAAACAAGACATTCTTTCGTGGCCGTCCGCCGGAGCAGACTCCGTCAGGTTTTGAGAGGGGGATAGGATGTTGCCTCTCCCCCCACCATCACTCCTTCACGGAGGCGCGCGGAACACTACACGCCTGCAACCTCGGACCCGCTAAATGATTGAGGCGTTGGACTGAACCCCACGTATACCGCCCTGCGGTCCATTTAAGGAGGCTGGAATTGCACATTGTCAGCCCTCCTCCGACGTCCGGTGCGTCGTCTGCCTATGGAGAGGGTAGTCGTGTTTTCCCTCTTTTCACATATACACTCACGCACACATACGCGCGCACATATACACTCACATGCACGTATACACACACACACAGAAAGTGGTGTGGGTTTAGATTGGTCAATGACATTGGTTTAAATATTATTTTAGTTGAGTAAGTTCATTATATTTCATTTTGTATCCTTTTTTTTTTTGTTTAAATGTATTTATTGAATCAGTAGCCACAATTACATTTTTTTTATTATTTTCTACAAAACAAGTACATGCATGTACATTTGACATCATATTTTTTTTTTATTTTCAAACATGAACACTTATTGTAAGAAGTAATTTTTTAAATTTCTTTTTCATTTTTAGTTTACTGGAGACGCTGGTTCCACCTTTGCCTTTACCGCAGAAGTTTGCAATGCGTCGCTAATCATCTGGTTTATGTTCAGCTCCATTCTGTAAATAATGCATTTACGGTGTTACAGAGAGGATTAAGCGATGTTACCGTAGACCGCGTGAGAAAATTCGGGGTTTTAATACAAAAAAAATTACTTACTTATTGTCAATTGAATGTTTACATTGATCAGAAAAGCTAATATTATGTAAGAGAGAGTGCCGATATGAATGAAATGACGAATTTTTAATATCAAGGATTTCAGTGAAGTGTTTCGGTTTTACCGAAATTCTATGCATAAAAATAAAAATTGTTAAAATTGATTGATTGTTGATTGAATTTATACGGAATTCGTAAAAATGTTTCAGTACTCAACTAAAATTTGACCACACTTTTCTGTAACACCGTGTATGTATTTAATATTAAATAATTAATAATTTTATTTATAATTTATTATAAAAATTTAATAATAAATTATAAATAAAAGGAGATATAAAAAAAACAATAATAGATTTTATCGAAGGAGAGCCATGTTTAGGCATGGACGGGCCGGCTCGACCGGTGCGATACCACGGCCTCACCGTAAACCGGTTGTGAATCAACGGTTGCGTTAAATTTTGCCGAAATTTGTGAAGGTTCCGGAAGCCATAAGCCCCTTCTCCTCTTTTCCCCCCTTATCCCACCTCTGCTATTACCCTCACCCCTCATCACTTGAGTTGCAGGTGTCCAAAGAGGGCGGTCGTTTACTTACCATCAGGTGACCCACCTGTTTGTGATGGTCTCCCGTATATGTATTATAAAAAAAAAGATTGCAAATAGAAAATGGATTGAAAGATGTAGTGACAATAATGCTGTGTCAGGATCTTGGCAAATGAAGTTCTAGATGAGTATTCTGTATTTATGTGCATTTGGTGTAAATCAACACCTTTGATACGTACTTTAACATTTCTTTATCATCATCGGGTTCCACTTTCATCTTAGTGAGCGTTTCGATCGCCGCAGAATTATCTCGATCAACGGAGTCCCTGAAACAAAGAAATAATCCACATACAATTAGTTGTTTTGTGTGGAAATCGCCGCGGATCATTTGCTTACTCCAGTCAACAGTGTAGAGGCATATACATATGTCGGACTCGAACAGGCAAAAACCACAGGGTGTTCCGTAACGATTGGGTCTAATGCAGGGGACCCAGGTATACACTAGGAAAGCTTCCGAGAAGGATGTTTGACTCTGTTTTACCATAGACAAGTACATTTTAATTAACCATTAATAAAGAAATACTTATCTATGGTAAAACTTATGTATGGTCATGAAAAAAGTTATTTACGACCTTTGAAGGACCTACATTTTTGTCATGTTTTGAATGACTGCTAAGCTGAAGGTCGTGCGTGCGATTCGGCCGGGACAGCTAATTGTGAGATGAGCACGAGTATTTGTTCTGTCTGGATGTAATTTATCTATAATATTTAGAAAAAATAGTATGAACATCAGCAGTCTGGTTACTATAGTACAAGCTGAATAGTGTTTAGACAATGTGTTATAGGCAGTTTTTAAACAATAAAAGAAATTAACACACAATCTTGTTCATGAGTCATCAGAGAAACTCTTTATTGGTTAACCAAGGCGGGCAGCGCACTTACGACTCTTGCGTTGCAGGTGTCCATCGGCGGAGGTTATCACTAACCATCTGGTGATACGTCTGTGCATCTGTCCAATATCAATAAAAATAGTTAAAAAGCCGGCCGGTCAAGTGCGAGTCGAGCTCGCACACAAAGGGTTCTCTACCATTATAACGGCACTATAAAAACGGCAAAAGGATCATGTCTCTTGTATGGGTGCCCCCCTTAAATTTTAATTTTATTATTTATTTTAAAAAACAATATCGTGCAAAAACGGGCAAAAAACATCACGTTGTTGTATTTATTTTACTCCTTTTTTAGTATTTTTTGTTATAGCGGCAACAAAAATACATCATCTATTAAAATTTCAACTGTCTAACTATCACGGTTCATGAGATAAAGCTTGGTAACAGACAGACGGACAGCGGAGTCTTAGTAATAGGGTCCCGTTTTATCCTTTGGGTACGGAACTCTAAAAAACATTGTAAACTACTGGTTGTATCAATTACTTACTGCCGTCCTTCTTCATCAATGGCTTCTACCTTTGTGCCTTCAGCTGATAAATTACTAAAAATAAAAGATGAACACGTCCTGAAATATAAAGAAACGCCTTTTATTAAAGTTCAAAAACTTGTGACACTAAAAATGAGTGTACGAGAGTGGAAACTCACTCATTTGATTGGGATGGAGTGAGATCTTTGTTCACTGTTTCCTCTTCCATCAAACTACTTTGTTCTTGATATCTGTAAGAGAAGATGATTAAATGTGCTGATTGTAGAACTAACTTGAAACTGCTCACACACGGCCGTCTGATTCCAAACCAACAAAGCTTAACAGTTAGATAATTCTAAATACATATTATACATAAATTCACCACAGAACGAATGATTATGCTTATCAGATTTTTGTTTGTGGATGGGAATCGAACCCGCTACCTCTGGTTTAGGAATCAGGGTCATTAACCATTAGAATTGACTAGACCAACATAACATAAGAACTAAATAGTTAGAAGGTCGTGTTCATGACACAAATGCGTTGCCGGCCTTTTAGGTAGGAGTACGCTCTTTTCTTGAAGGTTTGAAGGTCGTAGCGGTTCGGAAATACGGCAGGCGACAATTTGTTCCATAAGCTGGTTGTGCGAGGCAAAAAGCTTCTGGAGAAGCGCACAGCGGTGGAGTGCCAATCGTCCAGATGATGGGGATAGATATTTTGTCGCGTAGGGCGATGGCGGAAACCTGTAGCTGGTATAAGTCCGAACAATTCCTTTGAACACTCCCCATGATACAAGCGATAGAGGACGCAGAGTGAAGCTACATCTCTTCATTTGTGGAACATAAGATAGTTACAGGTCTGAACATTCTTTTCAGTACCGTCCGTCCTATCACATTGAGTAAAATTATTACATAAAGTTACATTACATTAATTACGTATTTTACTATTCAAAACAATCAATAAAATATAATTGAGTCAATAATATTAATAATGTTAGTTAAATAACAATAAAAATATAATATTATAAAAATGTTTTTTGTCAGTGAGACAATCATCTATTGAATAAGAAACTTTATATAACATAAAAGGTTTGTAGTTCTTTGTTAAATATACTACCAGCGCACGTGTTTCCTTCCCACTTTGATCCCGGGCGTGAAAAAGCTACTCACCAGGCCGCCATAGTGTGGGTCACCATGCTGCATCGACTAGACATGCAATGAAGATGGTGACCACCACTCTTGGAATACACTTATTGCTTTCCATCAGGCAAAGTGGAGTCACTATGGTAGGCTTATACATAAAAAAAAATACATGTTCACTTTCACAACACTTAAAAGCTTGTGTACTTTTATATAGAGGGGCCGATTTGGCTGTATAGATATATATTAACATGTAAACCATTTTTTGCAGTAATTCGCATCTCTATAATTCCTTAAAAAAATATTATCGGTTTTGAAGTACAACTGATATACTTAACTAGCCCTTATACAACACACTTACCCAATTTGTTCACTTTCAACGTCAACCTCCATCTGTAAAGGTGCTGTTGGCGCTTCATTGTGATGTTGTTTACTGTAAAAATATAAATAAAATTGTAGCCATAAAAAGCAATAAAAAAAAAATTAAAGTAAAAAGAAACCCCGAGCATGTAAGACGATGACGATGTTAGTTAAATTGAACGTTATTGCACAAATATCACTTACTCATTGCCTTCAGATATGACACTGTCTGTGCTTCTGCGGCTGGTTTGTACTTCTAGAGATCTGAAAAATAAATTAGGTAAAAATTTCGTCTTTTCGTTTCGTTGTAACTCGCTACTGGTAACACTAAGTCATCGACAAATTGGCGGCAAATACTCCAGTCATGTGTCACATAATCTCAGTTTTGTCAGAAATGTTGACGGCTGTGCTAAAAATATATCTTAGGTAGGTGCCGTGAAAATTTACATAAATGATTTGATAAGAGAAAGGCAGAGGTCATAATTTGTTATATCAAAAAATAACTCCCTCATCAGATCATTCTGATAGAACCTAATTGATATATTGACGACAGAGACTTATATATTAACAGTACGATACCACGGCCTCAAAGAAATCCGGTTGTGAAGTAACGCTTGCGTTGCATTTCCCCGAAATGAGTGAGGTTTCCGGAGGCCCAACTCCCCTTCTCCTCTTTCCTATCCCCTCATCCCCCCTCTCCTTTTCCCCAGCTTCTCATCTACCTCTCTTCTTTCCCCTACCAGCACCCTCCTAACCCTCATCACCCTCAAAGGTGGGCACTTATGACTCTTGAGTTGCAGGTGTTCATGGAGTGGATATTTCTGCAATTTTGGAAACCTATTGTTATTTATTGACAAAATAATTATATACTTAAACAAATAGTTTGATTATAACTCAACTAATTGACTTACCTTTTTTGGGTTTAGACTGGATTTTTAGAAATAAGTCAGTAAATTAAATTATGTACATGTTATCTTTATATATGTATATAATTCTTCTGTGAGTGTGTATGTCACTGAACTACTCTCAAACGACTGGACGGATTTAGATGAAATTTTTTGTGTGTGTTCAAGGGGATCTGGGAATGGTTTAGATTCACAAATCAGCCCGGCAGATGGCGCTGCAGTCGGTATCTAGGTTATTTATCTATATTGATCCTAATCGCTTGAAATATCATGCAGGACAACGTCTGTCGGGTCCGCTGGTTATATGTATAAAATTAATGTTAATAATTCGTATTCAGAAATAATCTATCTAAACTATAAAAGTTTCTATCTAAAAATACTTCGGAAAAATGGCAAATACTTTTCAAAAGTACGGATACAAATTTGACATATAAATTTTAAAATCATTTGCTTTCTTATCTCCATACCTGCAACTTCTGCTTTCAGGAAAAAATTTTTCATCATAAATGTAAAATGGTAAGAAGAAAGATATAGAAGCATCTATTTATTAATTGAATTAAATAATTGTCCATTAATTATTATTATATGAATCTAAATTGCTCAGATCCCTTTTCTTATCCTGCATATACCAAAAATACTATATTAATGAATCTATTTTCGGTAAAATACTATTTTGTTTTTTTTTTTTAAAAAGGTGGCAAGCCTCGCCACAGAGTAAGTTAATTTTTTATACTAATACGTAGGTTCAATATACAATAAATGATATTGTTTTTTTAAATCTCAAAGATTAAACATTTTACTAATGTAAGTATTTACGACAGGCCTGTTGGTCTACTGGTTAGCGACTCTGACTGCTGAACCGTAAGTCGCGGGTTCGATTCCCACACAGAACATTGTGTCCGCTGATTGAATGTTTGTAAAGCCCCCCGCGACACAGGAATTATTCTTAATGCGGGAGTTGTGTTATCTAAATAAAAAAATAATAATAAAGATTTTTTGTCTATTATTCGTACGCTTTTAACAATTTAAAATGAAGTTGGTCGATTACATATAAAGGTAGTAGGTATATTTGCAAAGTTTCAAATGTGTAAGTTAATTATGGTCGCACATAAAAAAACAACCTCGATGCTATATATAAATTATAAATTAGCATAATTAAAAGTATTGTACCAAAGCACATAGACAAGAAACAAATATAAAGGAGACGATAACAGTTTACTAAAACACTGCCAAATCATATCGGCTTTTACTAAAGTAAAAAATTAAAATAAAAACAAATATAGACACAACAACTTAAGAAAATGATGTTACGTAAACAAATATGCACTACCTAAATGGAACAATGAATATGGTAGGAGGACGTGGGAATACATGCTTCCTAATATACTTAACACAATTGGGGATGAACTGCACACAAAAATAGCTTTAAATTATAAGGCTTGTAAACGTGAAATTAAATTGTATTATATTCTACAAAACTAAGAGTTATAGCTTTGGACGATTCACTAAAGCTCTCATAAACTATACTAAAAAATGGCGTAAATTCTAAAATAATTAATTATTGATAAAGGCGTGTTAAAAATATACCAAACAGACAGCAGGTCTCACAGAATACACTCTTCGATTTATTTACCTCTCATTACAAACGGCAGCGTTAAGATGTTTGTCATCATCTTTGGCCTCAACAGCATCATGATTCGATTCCACAAAATACCGCTTGTCTTCCACTATCCTGGTTACAGTTTGTTCACTGACACCAGTTGCTTCCGCAGTACGCTGGAGATAGTTCGCCAACGGATTCACTTCCCAATTATTTCCAGTAAAAGCCTTTAATATCTCGTACTCGTTTTTAAAATAGTGGTAAACCCTTGCGATGATTAATTGACCCTGTATGTACAAAAATATATTTAAATGAGAATTAATGAGGAAAATACGTTTTATCAGTCAAAGCTTACAGCAATAAAAATTCTATGTTGAATATTAAAAAGGAAATAAGACCAGACAGTAGGTATTATAAAAATTCAATTATGTGAGTTTTTGCGAAATCTTATAAGATTTATAAATACTATGTCATTCCCATTTAAAAAAAAAAAACAAACGTCACGTCACATGTCGAAATCCATCAATCTGCCTAAGTCTTAGGCCTTGATATAGAAACATAATACATATACATAACTCTTCTTCTTGCGTAGTCGGGTAAAAACGAAATCTAAATTTGTAAGGAAAATGCGTTCTGTCAATCTAAGTCCTATACTATGGAGGGTAGAGGTAAGGAGAACCGTCTCATTTGGGGGAAAAGTTTAAAAGTGTTCAGTTACAAACAATAAATGATAGTTCAAAAACCTTCCAAAATGGCGCTAGCGTAGGCGAATGGTGTGAAATTAATGTAGCAATGGTTAATGGATTGAAATTCATATTTTAAGTGACTACAGTAGTTAGTAGAAGTTACCATATCTCAACAATTTACGTATTCCGAAATTCATTTTGTGAATATAACCTAAAATTATTGCTATGAGAGTGTGTAATTGTTTATTTTTACTTTTTTTATCAAAATAACAGAGTAGAAGTGTTGTTTTCATGTTTATTTCTCGATCCTACTCTTATAACTATTGGCACTTTCTTTAAAATTTACCCTGGAGCTATTTTGGTCACACCCGAATTTTACTCATTTTAACGGACATTTCTCTACTAAAACAACTGACCCAGTATCGTACATTTTAAGTCGTCCAGTTACATTACTTCTTTTAATAATTAACAAAATGTTAAGTAATTAACATTTTGTTAAATATTAACATAATAAAAAAAAAGTGATAGAGATTGTTACCTCCGGTATATCTTGAATTTGCTGGTCATCAGGGGCTGGTTTATCCGAGGTACTCAATGCAGTTTGACAGTCCTTTTTCTGAATAAATGTCACATGAATTAAATATATTACATACATAGCTAAATACTCATAAATACTAAACTAACACGCCTTCAAAATAATGACAATGTTTCTCAACATTACAGCAATCACTAGAACGACCAATCTTTATTATAAACTTGTCTTTTCTAAACTATTTAGTTAGGATGTCAACCCTTGCAGGAGAAGTAATTGTTTAACTATGGTGAAGCAGGAATATTATTATACTTACTTAATAACATTATTATTAGCAAGGTTTTAGATAACGATTAAGTACAAACTTACAATTAATATTTGGCTGTACGCCGATGTGGTCTGTTCTTCTAATGGATCCTAAAAAAAATGTAATCAAGTTACTCATTCACGTTCTAAGCGTTTTCAAATAAGAGAATAACTATCAAACTATCGCAATGGTTTGCGACTTTACTAAGAAACGTACGTAATCCACTTACATTTTTATACTGATCCTGTTAAAACTAATAATTGATAAGAAACAATAAATTATATTATTAATAAAATTCAAACATATTTTTTTTCTGAGGTAAGTATTACGTGAGTTATACCTACGGATTTTTTATAGGATTAGATGCACGAGTCTAATTATCTACACAATTAACATTAAATACAATACAATGTAATGTATAAAACAAGGTAGACAGAATATTCTAAATATTAATACATTTAAGTGGAATATAACGTAAAGTGGAGAAATTTGTTTAATATAGAGAAAAGGTACCAAAAATGTTGTAAGGCGGCGGTTGCGTGACGGCTGAGGCGTACCCCCCAGACACTACCGTCGTAAACCCACCCCTAACACAAGAATACACAGTGAAGTCCATTCGTCGATCATGTCGATAAAGCCATGCTTAGCCATTCAAGCTTAGCTTAGCCAGAAAACTGGTTGTGAAGTAACAGTTGCATTTCTTCGAAATTAGTGAGAGTTCCGGAGGCCCAACTCCTCTCCTCTTTTCTCTCCCCTCATCTCCCTATCCTGTTTCCCATCTCCTCATCCCTCCTCTATTTTTTACCCCTCCCCGCAACCCCATCCCTCATCACCTTCAAAGCGCACTTGCGACTCTTGAGGTGCAAGTGTCCATGGACGGTGGGTGCCACTTACCATCAGATGGCCCGTCTGTTTGTCTGTCCCCCTATAGTATACAAATAAAATTATTCGTCCATTTGTGGCGCACATACTTAATACAAATTTTAGACTTAAATGGTTTTCTCATGGATGCCATTGTTGGGAAGCACCAGTTTTCAAATACAAAAAAACATCAAAATGGGTTCACCCAGTAGAAAGTTCTGAGGTAACAATCATAAAAAAAAATAGAAAACAGCCGAATTGAGAACCTCCTCCTTTTTTAAAGACGGTTGAAAAGGACGGGTACTTATTGAATGTTGCACTTTATTTTTATTGTTAAGTTAAATCGAATATGGTACGGCTATTCTATATGCTTTCGATAAGAAAAATATACTCTGCTTCAAGTTTAAATATTTAATTTATATTTATATATAGGTATATTTAAAAAAACATTTTGTTCTATCCTAAGATTGCCTGGAAGAGATTGCATATAGCAATAAGGCCGCCCTTTGTACAATATGTGTGTTAAACTTCTATGTATACTTCTAATTCTAACAATGTTGTACCAATAAAGTTGTTATCTATCTATCTATATATTCTATTAACAGCAACAGACTTAGACCAACCGCGCATTACTCATTTTTAATCTGCTGATTTTAAATCGTCAAATGCGCGAACGCCCAAGATTATATTGAATGCCAGAACTATCAAACTATCAGGCGATTATAAATCACTAATACGCGGTGGGCTTTATTCGTTGTACTCACACAGCTCTTTGGTAAATTCCAAACATCGACCGTAGGGTAAGACCAACTTTGTAACCTGCGGCTTTTTTCAGGGTTAAAAATTTTGAAGTCACTTTCTTTAAAATGCAGTGAACAAATACAATGATATTTATTAGGAATCCAATTCTTCTTCCCAGTTGCACGAATCCATAACTGCCTTAGTGGCGGATGCCGCGGGAAGCTACAAGTTTTTTTTTAAATAGTTTTGAGTACACTTGTAATATAAACCCATAAATGTTTTTTTTTTTTTCATTTAAAATCGCGATTTAAAGAGTATTTAATCAGTCAAAAGTTCCAAAATAACTCTGCCTCTTAATTATTTTAGTATAGACAACTATAGACCCACGGTAATCTCCCTCCACCCCCCTTTGTGAGGCATGCCTATGACAAAGTAAAATGTACGTAAATGCAATATAAATAGGATACGTTTTGTTTCGGGGCCACAAGTATCGTAACAATATTTTATAGTAAAGAAAACTAATCGTATAGTTTCAAACTATTACTTAGTTCTTGATAAAGTCTATACTATACTTTTCATGATAAACTTTTTTTTTATTATGGTTTTCGCCGTGTGGTTATCGGTGGAGTAGAATAGAGCTGCCCCATTTCTACCTGTAAGTGTCGTAAAAGACGACTAAGGCATCGTACTGTTATCTATTAGACAGTATGTGTAATTAGATTCATATTTATTTCAATAAATGGTTTTACTCACGAGTGTATGTCGGGGATGCCCAACTAGTTACGGTATCGACAGGAGACCTTGTTCAAGGAGTAAGTCGTCCAGCCTCTCGGCACCGGACGATACACTGGTATGAATAGTCGGACATCCGCGCACACATGTGTGTTGAACGGTATATTTAAATAAGTATGTATACAGTCTAAAGTGCCCGATTGTCGACAATAGGCTTGCCCCATATTACGTTAGTGGAACTAAATTATGAACAATATGTGGGGTTTTACACTATACACACCTGCCTATCCTTAGGGAATACAGGCGGGACCGTGTGTATGTATGTGTGTGTATTGTTATAATTTCAAACTATTATTTAGTTAATGATAATGTCCATGCTGTACTATTCATGATGAACTATACTTTTTGGTTTAATTCACCAAATCCCTTACTTACACATTAAAAGAAAAATATTTTATAATTAATCTTAGTATTTTATAATAGACATTTTTAACGGAATTAAAAAGTACTCCATTTCAAAAATGTTCCGGTCCGATAAATCCGTTAATACGACACGGTACAGTAAAATGTTTGTCGGATTACCGTGGGTATGCTGCATTTTAATTATTAGTTTATTTTCGAATATAATACGAATTATATCCTTGTGGCAACATTATTGGTTTTGCCGGCTCTCCGTCAAAGAAATATAAGTATGTAATGCAATTATTCGTTCCATTATACGAGTATACGAAATTATAACTGTCTTAAATGATAGCAAATATGACTATTTTTTGTTTTACATTTTTATGGATAACCTGGACCTAAACAGAACTTACAGATGATACGAAATCCCGCGATTTTTTTTATTATCATATGCACTTTTATTACAGCAATTTGAAACAGCGCAATACGGCATTTTGATTTAGTTCATTGGTGGAAAATCACCTGTTATCAATAGCAATAATACCTTTGGATTAATTTTTGTACTGTAAAGTGCATTTGACAGATCAATATGCAACGTTTTGTAATGTTGGTACTCTTGCCACGCCCACTTCCACCGTTCCGTCCTACTCAGTAAGTTACTGCCCATAATGGCTGTAAACTATTAATTTTCATTCGGTATGTACACGATTTAATATATACATATTTATTTGTTCCCGCCAAATATCTTTTAAATCACATACATTTCCATAACTAAAATAATAATAAATAAAATGTATTTATTTATAAGTGAGTTTGTTAGTGTTAATTTTTGATGAAATTAGGCATAAAAAAACCCAACTTAGTTTCATAGCACGTCAAGTTAAAAAAGCTTGTTAGCTTTATTCTCTATGTTTGCACGAAATAAGTTAGTTATAGTATAATATCCTACCTACACGTTGTTCTTGGAAAACTTTGTACTGGGATTTTGTCCCGTTATAATTGCGTGTGGAGAACCCCTGACCGAGCACTGTCCAAAATAGTTATGTCAATGTTCCAACACATACATGTAGCTAATAAACAATAAAAATAAAGTTCCATGGCCTCCCGTGCGACTTGGCTACCCGTCCATTTAAGAACTAGCATGCGCGATATAGCTAGAAATGGAGTAAACAGAGAAATAAAGAATGATAGAGTAGCATGCAAATATATTTTTCTTTACTTTAACGCCAACCGCAAATAAAATTGGCTCAGATGGCTAAATGATGATAATGATGATGACTCCTAAAATGACAATCATTACAGTATAATTTTGAATATTCAGTATGAAGGCTTGCAAAGTACGAATAACATATTCATAGATTTTATATATTTATATCATACTGACAGCAAGGTTGAGCCTCTGCAGTTGCGAAGAGATGTCGCCTCTATGGCAGTCCTCTATCGCCTACATCACGGGGAGTGTTCTGATGAGCTCTTCCAATTGGTCCCACCTTCTCCCTTCCTCTACAGGACTACACGTGCTGGCCTGAGGAGTCACCGTTTGTGCGTCGAAAATATACGTACCCGAACTAAACGGTTTGGCTCTTCTTTCTTGTGCCGATCGGTAAAAGCCTGGAATTCTCTACCAGCGCACATGTTTCCTTCCCACTTTGATCCCGGGTCTTTTAAGCGGGGCGTGAAAAAGCATCTCACCAGGCCGCCATAGTGTGGGTCACCATGCTGCATTGACTAGACATGCAATGAGGATGGTGACCACCACTCTTTGACTCCACCTATTGCTTTCCATCAGGCAAAGTGGAGTCACTATGGTAGGCTAATATAAAAAAAAAAAAAAAATGTCGCAGTGGTTTGAGTGTTCACTTTGCTACTACGGTGCCGGACTGGTGTTGTTAGTTCAATCTCAAATTATTGTTTCGAGTCAAAGTGAGAGAGAGAATGAGAAATGTACTATATAACAGGTACAAGTACTATAGGTACTATAAAATATACATAAAAGAGCCAAAATCAAACTAAATTTTCTACCACAGTAGCAGCCTACTTAGAATTTTAAAGTTACATCTGGCTGGCAGCACTGTTCTGTTCAGCTGTTTTATGTTAGTATTGCAAACATAACCTCTTTTGCATTTAGCTTTATATTCTTTTTTAGAATATTGATTTTGTTTTTAAAAGAATTAAAGTATTTGAATTGGTACTCCACTCAAGAAGTTACTAACAGACTTATTTTGATGGAATTCGTTTTATTGGTTTAATTTCTATTACTAGTAGTCGTGAAATAGTGCTGACGTAATAGAAGTATTGAATTAACTTGTGATTATGAATTAAAAGATATGTTTATTAATTAAAAAGTGTGATAATACTAAGTGAACGTGATTTACGGGACATATAAAGTTTGTTTAGCAGCTCCTTTATCTTGCAAGTTGTAGGTATCTCATCGTCGCTTTAGTTCAGAAAATGAAGCGATCGGAGACTAAATCAAGTATGTATCATATGACTTTAACTTGATATACTGAGATTCTTTACAATCAATCATGAATTTCGTGTACCTACTAGCGTAATAGGTACTATCTCATTACAGTGTAACCAAATCTCATTTGTTCACCAGTGTGAGTCTCAAAGATATATCGGTATACAGTGTAGGGCCATTGGCGACATCGCAATCTCTATTGGTAATACTAGTAGTGGTAGTATTTTGTGGGTATTGCTACCTAATATGTAATTATTGAAATGACAAATTATGAATAGTCTTAGAATAACTATTTGTTTTTCACTTATTTGTTTTTCTTTTGCCATTATACAAGTAGAAAGTAGAAGATACAATGTGGTAGGTAAATAACAACATTCCAATTGACTGACACCAAATTGAGATAAATGCTATTTACTTGGTACTAAGTAGACTGGTACACTTTTTTGCAGTAACTAGTTCAGATTATTACTTTAGATTTTATTGTAGGGTATATATATGTATTCCTTTTTTTTTTTTTTTTTTTTTTTTTTTTTTTTTATATTAGCCTACCATAGTGACTCCACTTTGCCTGATGGAAAGCAATAGGTGGAGTCAAAGAGTGGTGGTCACCATCCTCATTGCATGTGTAGTCAATGCAGCATGGTGACCCACACTATGGCGGCCTGGTGAGATGCTTTTTCACGCCCCGCTTAAAAGACCCGGGATCATAGTGGGAAGGAAACACGTGCGCTGGTAGAGAATTCCAGGCTTTTACCGATCGGCACAAGAAAGAAGAGCCAAACCGTTTAGTTCGGGTACGTATATTTTCGACGCACAAACGGTGACTCCTCAGGCCAGCACGTGTAGTCCTGTAGAGGAAGGGAGAAGGTGGGACCAATTGGAAGAGCTCATCAGAACACTCCCCGTGATGTAGGCGATAGAGGACTGCCATAGAGGCGACATCTCTTCGCAACTGCAGAGGCTCAAGAGACTGGGTGATCTCAGGACAGTCGATAATGCGGACTGCGCGCCGCTGCAACCGATCGAGAGCGTCAAGCAAATACTGCGCATAGCCGTCCCAGAGATGAGAGCAGTACTCCACGCAGGAGCGAACCTGGGTCTTGTACAAAAGACACAGTTGCTCGGGCGAGAAGAACCGTCTCACCTTGTTCAAAACGCCGAGCTTACGCGAGGCCGCCTTAGTGACACTCTCGATGTAATCGCGCGGATTGAGATCCCGGCAAATATCCATACCCAGAATACTAAGCCTATCCTGCAGTGGCAGTTGAGTGCTCTGAAGAGTAGGAAGGGGAAGGAATGGAGACTTTTTGTTAGAGAACACACACGCTTGTGTTTTCTTGGCGCTGAACTCGACCAGATTCTCACAGCCCCATTGGGAAATGCGGCTCAAGACCCGGTCGAGCTCAGCGACAAGCTCCTGTCGTTTTTCCTCAACGTCTGCCAGCTTGGCAGTAGGATGCCCAAAATATCGCCCGTGCACTGTACTGTCGTCTGCATAACAATGTATATTGCCAAGGGCCAACATGTCATTGATATGCAGAAGAAACAGCGTAGGCGATAGGACGGAGCCCTGAGGTACACCAGCGCTTACCTCGTGGAAGTCTGAGGCCGCACCGTCGCAGAGAACCCTAATGCGGCGCTTTTCGAGGAAGGCAGCAACCCAGTTGCAGAGTTTAGGTGGCAGACCAAATGCAGGAAGTTTGGAGAGAAGCGAGCGGTGCCACACCCTATCGAAGGCCTTGGCAATGTCGAGGCTGATGGCCAAGGACTCCCCATGCCTATCCATAGCCTCACCCCAAAGGTGTGTGACGTACGCTAGAAGATCACCCGTGGATCGGTTCGGCCGAAAACCATATTGCCGATCATTTAACAAGGAGTGATCCTCTAGGTGGCGGATTAGTTGGGTGTTGATGATCCGCTCGAACACCTTACAGAGTATGGAAGTGACGGCTATAGGTCGGTAATTGGCTGGATCGGAGCGGTCGCCTTTTTTGGGAATGGGTTGAACATTCGCTTCTCTCCAGGCCTCCGGAACAATTCCTGAGGAATAGGACAGGCGATACAAGCGCGTTAGTACGGGAGACAACTCAGGTGCACAGTTCTTAAGAACCACCGCCGGAATACCATCGGGTCCACTGGCTTTCCGGACATCGAGTGACCGAAGCTCCGCACGGACATCCCTCTGCCGGATGCGAATATCCCGCATTGCGGAGTCGCAGGACGCAATGGTGGGCGTGTGCGCGCAACTGTCATCGATTCGGGAGTTAGCCGCAAAGAGGTCAGCTAGTAGATTCGCTTTCTCTTGCGGCTCGTGGGCCAGTGATCCGTCAGGGTAGTTCAACGGCGGCAGCGAAGGTTGGCAATAGTTGGACTGCACGGCTTTGGCCAATCGCCAAAACTTACGGCTACCCGTAGGGTACGCGACGAGTTCTTGACCAAACCGTGCAATGCGCTGGGCATCTGCTCTGATGTAAGCCCTCTTGCATTCCCTAGTGGCTCTGTTTAGTGCTGCTTTTAGGCGATCAATGTCTGGGTCACAATGTGCGCGGGCCCTGATCCATGCGCGGTAGGCCGACTGCTTTTGAGCAACGGCCCGGATGCACTCGCGATTGAACCAGGGACGGGTCTTCGTGCTGGCGACTTCACTGTAGGGGATATAATACTCCATACCGACAGTGATTTCGTCAGTCACGGCAGACACACTTTGCGACAGATCCCTATCTTTAAAGCAGCGTTGAGCCCACGGGATGGATGCAAAATATTCCCGCATTCCATCCCAGTCTGCTGACGAGTAGTGCCATAACCGCCGCCTTGTTACCACAGGTCGTGGAGGCGTAACTAGAGGCACTGAGGTCGACACCAGGCAGTGGTCGGAGGATCCCAGAGGGGCGAGAACCGATACGCTGTACTGCGCTGGGTGATTCGTCAGCAGTAGGTCCAGCAAAGAGGGCGCTTGACCCGTTATGTCTGGTATCCTGGTGGGCTGGAGTACCAGTTGGGTAAGGTCATGCGTGAGAGCAAATGCGTGGGCAGTTCGACCAGCGTGGTCAGTTTTGGAAGATCCCAGCCAGGACTCATGGTGGGCGTTAAAATCTCCCAAAAACACCAGTTCGGCGGTCGGAAACTGCTCCTGCGCTTTATCCGCTGCTTGACTCAGGTGGTCAAAGAGTCGAGTTGTCTCGGAGTCTCCGGAATGGGAGCGATAGAGGCACACGTAAATCCGGCTCGTAGAGCCAAAATCCACGTGGAGCCAAAGGATGGAGAAGGATGTGTCTTCTAGGCAGTGCAGACGGCGACAACAAACATCCGCCCTGATGAAAAGGCACACTCCAGCCCTTGCGAGGAAGCACTCCTCGAGCACGTAGCCGGGATAGTGGAGATATGCCGTGTCGGCAGGGCGGCGTATTTGTGTCTCCGTGAGAAAGAGCATGGCCGGCCGAGCCGTCTCGAGGTGTTGGTGTACGGCGCTGAGGTTTGCATGGAGTCCACGTATGTTAGTGAACTCCACCTCAAAAAGCGGGTTGGTGGGAGAGGAGGATGCCGCTGTAGGACCACTTTTCTTTTTTTGAGCTGCCATGATAGAAGAGGAAGGGGGCGTTAAAGGCATGACAGTCATCGTGGCAATGTAAACTGAGACTAAAAATGCTGTGTCATCATGTATCGGTGAAGCATGACGGTGACCGAACCGCCGGACGGAAGGGCCCCCGTACCCTCCCGGAAGTGGTCGCCGGGTCCCACCATCCGGTCACCAACCGGCACGACGAGCCACTCCGTGGATTATGCGCGACCTGACGGGGCAGCCTCCCAGGGTGGTTAGCCGTGGTTGGGCCCCTCTCTATGCCGCGGGCGGCCAGCGGCGCCACCGTTTCTACGGGTCTCCCTGGCCGACGGTTCGATCCACGCCACCCTCACAATGACTCTACAGCACTCCACTGCTCACACACATACCACGATAACTGTCACCCCTGCATCGATGTGGGCCTCCGGTCTCTCACTCACCAGCGAAAGGCGACACCACGAATGTTGTCACTTTAGGCTGGTATTCTGTGAGAGGGTAGTACTGCCCCGGTCGAGCCGGCCCATTCCTGCTGAATAAATCAGCGTGGCTCTACTACCTGCAAATATCCATAAAAATGGCTTTGAAACATTTTTACAAAATTAATTTTTGTAGGAACACTCATTCTAAAATCATTATGGAAACCATTCCATCAATATTTTTTTGTTAAAGTCAGTAACTTTATCATTACATTAAAATGAAGAATACCTTAAAAATGTATAGAAAATTAAAATTAAAAGAGAAAATTATTTTAAGGATCTATGCTCATACAATATTATCATCTTGTACATCAAGTCTGGCTCTTCAACAAATCCCTCAACAACATCAATGATGTTCTCATTTAAGGTTTCTTTCGTCTTTAAGGTTCTATAAAATTGGAGACAATCCTCAGGAATAACTGACACATTGATTACTTTGCTATATTTTAGCTCATTTGGCTGGAGCTATATATAGGTTTGCCATCATGCAATAAAAGACAAATCAGATTTTTTTAATTGTCATATTTCTTCTTTGATATTTTTTACAATGATCAACTCCTTGAAGCCTGTTCTCTCATAAATGTAGTAAATATTTTATCTTTTTGAATTTATAACCGATTAACTTTATATTTATCAGTGAACTTTTTGCAGTTTATTAAATGTGCTAATATATGTACATGGGCTTGCTAAAATGTTATTAAATAGTATTCATTAATTAAAAATGTGTCAAGTGTATAGATACATTTTATTTTTTCTACAAATGTGGGTTGGAACTACTGAGAGAAAATAAATTTACTGAACATTACTTGAGGTTTTCAACTACTTCCACATCAAAATGGTAATTGTAAATAATAAGAAAACAACACCAACCAGATGTATTTCCTTCCTCTTTAAATTCTACAATATACAATTTATATATCTTACTATTTATGTGGGTTCTCAGTACCCTTTTGCCTTTTTGCTTTTGCCTTAGGGGATAAAGGCAATTTGTGTAATACAGCTAACATTGTTCATATCTTTTCTTTATTGTACACAAGTAACACAAATAATAACAAGTTATACACAGATAATAAAATAGCATGAACAATGAAGACAAACCCATAGTTTAGTTTTCTTCCAGTAAATCTTGGGTTTGAAGAGAGCATAGTAATGAAAATTTGTGTCAATGTATGTACATAGGTCAATTCAGTAAGTATTAACCTAAACATCTAAATATGAATATATAAGGCATGTATAAATATATTTATAACACATATAATATCATGTAATTTTTTAGACAAAAAAAGTGCAATTTTTTAGACATATACAATTCCCTTAACAAATTGTGTCAATTCATCAGAAGGGGTTGGTAATCTATTGAAATGTATATTACATGATATAAAAATGTTTGGCTTCACTAAATTTCATGAATTGTTTTATTTGAATTTAGTAATATTTATTATTATAAAAAAGAGACCAAAATTAAAATTGGCAAAATGTAGGTGGGGTGGGTATATTACACCTCTGCCTAGCCCTTAAGGAATACAGGCCTGTGCATATGTATGTATAAAAACCATTGTCATTTATGTTGACTTTTGTGGTGTATGATACTTTTGAAAGTTACATAATCTGATCTGATGAATGAGATGGCAAAGGATTATCCTCCATAATTTATCATAATAGTATTTTTTTTTGTTTAGTGCATAGTCTATAATATACATAAACAAACATTTAGGCATTCGAAAAGCTTAAGAATGTGGTTTTAGGAGATTTTATTGATTTTTTCTCATTCTTACTTAATTTTTGAGTAATGGCAACACTTAATATTTTTTAGTAATGTCAGATACAAAATATAGTGTTTTCTCAGTAATAACTGTATTTAGTTCTATGTATCGCCATAACCTATACAATTATGAATAGGACGTTACGTATATATTTTTATCCGGCAGTTTCATATCGCTATATAAATAATAGAAAAAAAGAAAGTTAATAATACACAACCTACGAGAAATACAGTACTGTGACGACACATTCTATAACAACAAACAAACAATTTAAAAGATTAGGTTAAATACGTTTACAGTTTTATTATATTATTTTTGACAAATACACAATCATGGATCAACCTTGTTCGTCTATGAAACAATCCAAAAAACCGCCATACAAGTATTGCGTTGTGCCGAAGTGCAAAAATACAGTAAGAAATGCACCAGAGAAAATGTTTTTTCTTGTCCCAAGAGAGTCGCATATAAGGAAAAAGTGGTGTAAAATTATGAAAAGCGATCTGCTATCTTCTTTAACCAGTTTATATTGTTGTGAAGATCACTTTGACGTAAGTATTTAAATCACTCCCTTCTTTTTGTGTACGATCGCTGTAAAGTGAATAGTGTTGTAGTTACACGCCTGCATTCCTTAAAGCGTTGTTAGAGATATATTTAGCACCCGCTTTTTACCAATTAGAATTTGTTCCCGCTAACGTCATGCCAGGGTGTTGTGGGTTCGAACCTGTACGCAACAACACTGTAATATTCAAATTGTTGTTCTGAGACTTGGTGTTTTTTGTGTTATTTGAATGTTTGTAAAGTCCCCCGCGACACAGAAATTAATCCTAGTGTGGGAGTTGTTTTTTTAAAAGAAAGAAAAGAGAAAAAAAGGCAAGCCTGTTGCCGTCACCAAAATTATTTAACTAAAGTTTCAAAAACATAATTTGTAGTACCTGTGTCATGTGTCACAGTGCTTTTACTACTTTTAATCCAACTGTGCATGAAGAAGGGTTATGTATTAGATTGTATGTATTTATATTATGTTTCTTTTTCACTCACTGGTACCTAGACAGCTTGATGACTTTGAAATATGTGCGGTATAATTATATAGAGTATTGACTGGCCTTTCACTCTAGTGGCTAGTGACCCTGACTGCTCAGCCAGAGGTTTTGGTTACTATTCCCACCTAGGACAAATATTTGTGTTTTGAGCACAAGTATTTGTTCAGTCTGGATGTAATTTAGCTATAATATGTATGTATTTAAAAATATATAAGCAGGTTTATTCTAATATATGTGAGGATGGGAGCAAGTGGCAGGATGTTCTCTGCCTACACCAAGGGGAGAAAGGTTAGCCTATGAGTGTATGTCTGTTTATCAGCAGTCTGGTTATTTTAGTTTAGGGTCGGCTAATTTTGGGATCAGACACAGTGTCTAGGATGTCTGAAGTATTACTTGGCTATTTTGAGGTTACATCTTTTTTGAAATGAATTTGCTTGTTAACACATTTTGGTTTCAATTTAATTTAAAATAAAATTTATTATGTTTGTGTTTTCAGATAGAAAAAGATACACATAACTATATGGAGTATAAAATTATGAATTTGCAAGAAAAACAAAAATTTAAATTAATGTTGAAGACAGGTGTCTTTCCTCATAAATTTAAATGTCAAGAGGATGCACTGCAATTATTAACACCAGTGAAAAAAGTTTATTTAAATAGGAAAAATTCACAAACAACAAAAGATAATACCTGTTCCCCTCCTGCTGAACAAAGTCTTATTATTAGAGACTCAGCATTCACAACAGAAAATGATTTAGGAGCAGGTACAAGTTTGTCTTCTCCTCGTGTATATATAGTAGATACTGAAAAGAATACTGGTTACGTAGTTGCTGCTGCAGTTCTTCTTCTGTGTGGGGAGGTAGAGCACATGAAATGGGTGCCATTGAAGGGGGGGTTAGTTTTATTGTTGTGAATTTATTCCCTGTTAGTGATAAGTTTTTTTTTAACAATCTTCTTATTTTTTCTTACTTTTAAAAAGACAACTCCCACACTAGGATTAACTCCTGTGTAGCGGGAGACTACAAACATTTAAACAATGGACACAAAGAACCACAATTAGAGGATTACACAAAGCATTGTCACGTGCAGGGATCTAATCCACAACACTCGATGCGGCAGCGTATTGGCGTGGTGACCCTTAAACCGCTACGCCATCCGTACAATGACTCATATACGTAGACTTGGTCAAAAAGTTTGCAGAATGGAGGGTAAAAATGAAGAAATGAAAAGCGAAATTATTTTGCCTTCTCAATGTAATTCTCCCTTCACTCAAACAGATAATAAGCGATTATTATCTGTGCATATTTATCTGCATATGTAAATTTATCTGGGCTATAGCAAGGTTGTTTCACGTTGACTTTGTACAACAGCCTCCGCAACTTGTGCCTTGTCATGGGTGCATTGTCGTGCAAAAGGAATTTTGCCCCACTTTCCCCATCTTTTCTCTCATCGTCTCGCAGGAGTTTTTTGTATATAAGCTATAATACTCTTTCGTTTAAGGTATTTGTTTTAATTATATTAAGATAATTTCACAAGCAACTGTGATGTTTGCTATGGGTGCCTATTAAATTCGCTACGCTTTGATTTCTGTGCATAAACAAAAGGTACAGTGGTATCTTCATTTCTTATTTGATCTGAAACCACATCACCAAGTAAAGTGCTAATCTCTACCAGTAATATTTAAATAATTATTTTTGTTTTTGTAAAGTATTTATTGAGGAACAAATATGTTATAAAACAGAGTGGTGGCTAGTATTGAATAAAATTACTAAGCGGACACATTCCACTCCCTACAATAGATTTTAATCATTTTTCATACATTTTTTTAATCATTAAAGTTACTGTGACTTTGTTTTTGATGTGTTTTATTATAAACGACACTCCTGAACTAGGGACTTCGTAAACATACAAACAACACCTACACTGAGGATCACACAAATTCAGCAGTCAGGGTCACTTACCACTAGACCAAGAGACCAGTCACGTGTCGGTATATTCCGATTACAATTTTTATATATATATATATATGGTAGAATTTTCACTGGCAAAGAAAATAAAGTTTTAATAGTTTACTGTACCTGGGTGTACACATATGTACAGGTGTTTTAGAAAGGTGTGATCATACGTAAGGATCATTTAGTTGACCCAGTATATCGCGTAAATCGCTGACAGTTTTAGTAAAAATCATGATTTTTAATACAGAAATCCAACTTTGAAACTAAAACAATTGATGAACATGTATCTCTTCAACTTATGAGAGAGAGGGCTGATATGAATGGAACTATAGGTATTTAAAAAAATAAAAAAAGATAAAAGATACCTATAGGAACTATGGGTATCCTTTACCGTCGTTGCAACACGACTGTGGAATGCACTGCCTCTTGACATAAGAAAAGCCACTGTTTGTGCCAGCTGTCACACTTTTTCATTTTATTTTATTGTATACTTGGTAAATTTTATTTGTATCACATCATTTAATTAATATTATATTATTATTATTCATATATATATATATATATATATGTGTGCGTATGTATTTATTGTATATATTATTGTATTCGCATTCATTCAAATATGTATATTTATTTAGTTATATAAAATCTACAATATTGTACACCTCAGCTACCCACTCTCTCTTGACACTAAATCCATCTGTCAGTCAGTCTGGTAGAGATCGCTTTTAGCGATAAGACCGCCCATTATACGTTAATGTTTAACTAAGATCTATTGTAATTCCTATAGTGTACAATAAAGAATATTCTAATCTATTTAATACCAAGGATGTTGGTGGCATACACGGATTTTTTACAAAAGCATACAAAAAAAAATATGACTTGAAAATGACAAGAAAATTCATAGTATTCCAAGAAATGTGTACCCACAACAGACAGTATTTTATTACATATAAACAATCAAGACTGAATCCCCTAAGAGGTAGGCAGCGTCGTAATTACCCACAACATTTTACCAGTTATAATGTAGTCCCACTTATGTTTAACTAGACGCAAAATCTGGATTATTTATAAGAAATACAACATACACAACAAGTACAACTGATTGCGCCTTTACCAAAAACCGTTTTCATTCGTTATTTTCTAAACAGTTTTTTGGGCTTTTGCTCACAAAACAAGTGTAATCTTAATTCAATTATATGAATAAAGATATTTGACTCTTATTCAAATCACATACATATTACCTATATATATATATATACACAATTACATGATAAACGTACATGTGTAATAACTACACTACTATTTAAAAATATTAACTGGTTTGCGCCAGTTTTTTTTTTTAATTATAACATTATTAACAAAAGATATTTTAAAATCGGTTCTCAAATGGTGAAGATAACCGCTTAACATGCATTTTTCTTTCCTTGATTTTCTACATTACAGGTATAGGATATTTTCTTCAAATTAAATATGAAGAAAATGTTCAATAATTATAATACACAAATGTCTTTTTGTAAGAAATTGTATTTTTCAGCCTTGCAACTAGAATTTTGCTTAAAATGTAAACTGGAGCACCTCCGAGTGGGTCACCATGTCAATTAAAATAAGTTTTTTTTCTTAAATTGGTTCACAAATGGTGAACATATATCATAACATACACAGAAAAAAATCTTGTAAAGGCGTAAAGGAAGACACTTTCTTGTGGATCACGTATTACTTTAATATCATAATATATACCTCAAAAATAGTACGTTTCCTGCATACATTCTAATAATAAAAACAAAATAAAATTCTCGTGTCACAGTGTTTGTTGCCAAACTCCTCCGAAACGGCTTACCGATGTTTATGAAAATTTTTGTGCTTATTATGTCTGAGAATAGGCCGTTAAGTTAAATATATTTCATACCGCTAGGGGGTCAGGGTGACCCTATACAGAATTTTTTATTAATATTTTATACGAACTGTGAACATAAACGCTTCGGAAGTGGTATTGAAGTATCAAATCAAATCATTTATTAAATTCATTACAATTTGGGTACAGAAAATTTGTTTACAAAATGTTATTTAAGTATTACCTCCAAAATTAATAAATCACCCAAAATCTTAAGTATTTAAGTGTAAAAATACTTAAAAAGACAATAATTACAATTATACAATTTTTAGAAAATATTCAAGAAACAAATTAATATTTAACAATGTCATTCGATACAATTTTAAAATGTCAGTAGCTGAAAAGAATAAAAAATTAAAAAAAAGTTTTTTACATGTTTTTATAGTATTTTTTTATAGATTTTTGCTATCAGTATTTACTTGTTAATGTTAAAAATTTTGTGTATATCATACATGTGTGTACGTGTGTTACATAATAAACCAACACTAAACTAGATGTTACGATTAAACCACTAAAGTTAAATATATCACATTATTTTTTGACAGTATACTATTGAAGACTCATTTATTTTTATTCGGTTTCCGGCTTATTTTAATTCATTATTCTGTTCTCGCACATGTACAAGTTTATGTGTAAGGTTAAAAATCTCACTCGCATTCAATATTTATTACGCTAGTAGAATAAGTTTTGTTTGTAATTTCTGCCATGGAATGTTTTAGTTATACCAAGTCAGGCAATAACTAAAGTAGGAGACCAATTTGATAGGTCGTATTCGATATCTGTCAGCCTTTAATAGATCACATTTGATTTTTCCTACAAATTAGGCGACTTAGCTTTGTTGTAGAGCATTTTTTAAAGCAATTTCCTAACTTTTTTCACTTTAAAATACATATTTATCGTAATAATGAGAAAAGAAGGCAATTTAAACTAACAGACGGACAGTGTGACCTTATTAAAATGCCGCTAGTTTACTTCCTAGTGTAGTAGTACTTTATATTCTATTTAACTATGAAGTATTAATCGTTAATGACGAGGTTATTTGTATGTAGATGAAGTATATTTTGCTCTTCTTTAGAAGAACATGCACTTCACATTATTTTGGCGGTGAGAGAACATTTTAAATCGCTCTTGTGTAAAATAAACGCAATGTCACAATTTTTTTTCTTTTCAGAATCAAAACAAAAAAAAGCAAATGAGGTTGAGGATATTGATACAATAATACATAAAATATTAACGAAAAAGTTAACTATATCAGAAGCTGCAGCAAAATATGATATATGCCACAGTACTTTAAATAAAAAAATATCCAGTATAAAAGCATATGGTGTTAATAAAATCTACAATGAAAAGGTATTTACCAAAGAACAGGAGCACACATTGAGAGATCACATTGTTAAATGTTATAAAACTCAATATGGCGTCACTAATACTACAATCCGAAAGATGACTTACGAGTATGCAAAAAAACTACCTGATTGTCATTATCCCAAGAGATGGGACACTCACAAAATGGCAAGTGTTGATTGGTTTGTCAACTTTAGATCTCGACATCCAGGCTTAAAGAAAACTTTAGCAAAGAAATTTCAGCATACATGCATTTGTATTACGGTAAGTTATGTCATATATTCCTTAATTTGAAATATAACAAGGTTCTCCATCAACAGGCATATGTAAAGGTTGCAGCACAGCAGACAGCATTTTATATCCCGTGTGGAAATCGGTTTTCGATTGTATTGCCGAGTGAGTGAGTACCGGACGAAGGCACAAGTCCCCCTCTTCTTTACCCTACCCTCATCCCCACTTACCCCCCCTCGTTCCCACTCAACTTTCCCCCTTCATCATCCTCCATCGGCGGCGGGTCACCTGACGATAAGTGACAACACTTACCATCAGGTGACCCGTCTACTCTTCTGACCACCTGTACCATAAAAAAGGAAAACTTAAATGAGCCTAACGTGAGAAGTCGTAAAAAGCTGATCGTCATTATTTAAATTTCAGGGATGTCACATGGGGCCGGAAGGCGAGAAGGCGCTAAAAAAATTAGAGGTAATTTATAAAAAAAAATAGTTTTTATATATGTATGTTAAAAATTATTATATATAATTGACACACGCTTTGTCACACAAAATGTAATCTAGTCGACTCTTTAAAACAAACCCAATGAGCCCAAACTGAGGGTTTACCAGTAATAGTTGAAGAGTTCCATCACTATCCACCTCCTGGCTCCTTGAGTTGATCAGATCAGATATTTTGCCATTCTAACTACATTACGTACAATGTTTCATTTCGAGACTATAATAATTTGTTTGTTAAAATTGACTCTCATGTTCTTCTTTCTATAACTCAACTCCCGCATTCGAAATAACTCCTGTGTGCATTCAATCACCGGACAAAAAGAACACCCGGATCGGGTGACCGACCAACGACCTCCGGTTCAGCAGTCCTGGTCACTAGCCACTAGCCTTCATCGGTTTAGTGGCCCGTCAATAATTTGTTTACAAAGTCAACCCGTATATTTTAAATTCCGTGCCAAACAGTGAGCGGGGCGCGTCTACGAGGCTTAAGCGGGTTATAATGTACTAGTTTATATAGAAAAAGTCTTACAGCGCCCTATCGCCGTCCGTCCCGCCCGTTGGTTGACCTATAAATCGTTTTCAATTTTATGTTTATTATCTATATATATATATAAGAGATTTCCACCGATATATTGACTCATCAACAATATCTCTGGAACCATAAGGCGTAGAGATTTTAAATTTAGTAGGAATATTCCATTCGCCGAGTAGAGGTCAGCTAAGAACGGATTTTACGAAATTCCACCCACAAGGGGTGTTGCGGGGGTGTCACCAGGTGTGCTAGTAATAAAATAAATTTAATATGTATATATATATATATATATATATATATATACATATACGAGGACGTCATTGCAGCTCTAAATAATTATTAATTAATGATTAATTAAGCGTCATGAAATCAACTTTGTTTGCTTTTGAAATGATTGTTCTCGCTCGAGCCGCCGAGCTGTTCGGACCTCTACGATACAACGATTAAGTATAAACGAAAATTTCTGCGATTGATCGTGTTATGCTTTCTGAACCATCGTTGCTTTCATAACCATCCTGCTTTCTTCGAACTATGAGTAGCCAAGGCGATATTAGTGACGTGAGCTCTGCTGACGTCACTAATAGTCCAAAGCTATAATTCTTAGTTTTGAAGAATATAATACAATTTAATTGCACGTTTACAATCCTTATAATTTGAAGTTATTTTTGTGTACATAAAAGTTAGTATGTTGTAGAGAAAACGTTGCAAAGGGTTGACATGTATATTTAAAAAGTAAACAATATAATAAATATTGTCTCAAATTAATTAACTCTTGCCGATATCCCCGAAGGCAGAGGTCTATTAAACGTTCACGTATTGCAAACCATGGTTAACTTCTAATTATGTAATAGGGGCAAGCCTATTGCCCTCAATCCGAATCTGATCTGATCTGATCCTAGATATTGGTGACAGCGCAGTTCTAAGCGCGCGCGTCTTGTGATTCTGCGTATTACTGCGGGCTTATTTTTTTAATATGTTTTTTTTTTGTTAAATTAGTTTCATTTAACTAATACATGTTAATAAAACGTTTTAAATTAGTTTCATTTAACTAATACATGTTAATAAAACGTTTTAAATTAGTTTCATTTAACTAATACATGTTAATAAAACGTTTTAAATTAGTTTCATTTAACTAATACATGTTAATAAAACGTTTTAAATTAGTTTCATTTAACTAATACATGTTAATAAAACGTTTTAAATTAGTTTCATTTAACTAATACATGTTAATAAAACGTTTTAAATTAGTTTCATTTAACTAATACATGTTAATAAAACGTTTTAAATTAGTTTCATTTTACTAATACATATTAATAAAATGTTAAAGATGATCTTTTTCATCAGGATCGATTTTTTTTAACCCATCATCAAAAGTATCATCAGTACTATCGGCTATCCTCGTGACCAGACTGCTGATAAATATATTAATAGATTTCTCAATACCTACATATTATACATACACCCAGACACAGAACATGTAATCATGCTCATCACACAATTATTTCTCTTGGGTGGGAATCGAACCCACGACCTCTAACTACCAGGATCAGTAATCAGACCAACAAATCTGTACAAAGATAGATAGATTGTTAATATTTTATTTGTACAGCATTTTACATAATCATACATAGTTACATGTGTCAGAATAAAATGTACAAAGGGCGGCCTTATTGCTACATGCAATCACTACCTAGCAACCTTAGGATGGATTAAAATGATGGGAACAGACACTGGTTTGCAAATTTGCAAAATAGTGGTAGTTTCAGGTGTATTTGTATTTCAGAACTGCTACTAATGAATGTAAATATACACATATTCTATGTACAACAAACATATTTAATAATATATACATATACATCCATATAATAGCATATACATAATCTACACGAATTAAATATACATACTTGTTTAATAAAAATAACATCTCTACGGATTAATTTATAATAAAGTAATGATGATCTAGGTATTTTTAAGCACTGTAAAGTTTTATTCATTCAGCTAAAAATAAAACGTAGTTTGTTTAAAGAAAACTATTTTAAATATAATTTAGGTGATAAGGTGAAATAGTATGCACACGAGCAGTCTCAGAACCGGCTGCCAACGGCACGCGCAGTTAACGTGTTCGGTGAGAGAACGACACGATACACTACTGCGTTTAATTAATAAACTAACTACCCCACCTACCCCCTCGGTTTGCAGACTAACGATAGCCTTTCATCCCCACTTCCATGACCACTAGAAAACGAATCTAAAACTTGTAAGGGGGGCCTTATAAGTTAAAGCGTAAACTTCAAAATTTCAAACAATTTGAAGGGATTATAATTAATAATTGTAAATGGTTTTGTAAAATGGTAAATAAATAAATAATATTTAGTTTAAAAAAGAGTTTTTACTTAAAAATAAACTGTTTAAACCATCAACTTTCTTGTTTCCACCGCTCAGGCCAAAGTGCTCATAGCCAGAGTATACCACTACTTACAAAGGGAGTACGAATATATGAAAATGTGCAATGACTTGGGGTTACTGGTGAACATCCTGAGACGTACAGCCGAGGCAACTGGTGTCTGCGAACAGACCATCACCAACATCCTGGATGAGGAGAAACGTACCACCTCGGAAATAAACAACATACCTGCTCCACCCAAACAAAAAAAGACCAAAGAAACCGTTATGATGGAACACAATTATTTTAATGGAGGCGAAAGGTAAGTTTATTGGAGTGAAAGCCCACCACTTACCCCCTCGGTTTGCAGACTAACGATAGCCTTTCATCCCCACTTCCAAGACCACTTGAAAACGAATCTAAAACTTGTTGCCTACAAGAACGTGAAACTGACGAAATGATTGTTTATTTATCAATGTAGTCTTATATATATATAAATAAATGAAATGCTGTTTATTAGTCTCACTTAAATTCATTAACGGCATGATCGGTTTGATTTTCTTTTAGTATTTGCTTCAATACAGGTCTGCTTAAAAAACATTCACGTAAGCTGCGGGATAAGCTAGTAATTTATAATTGTATTTGTGTCTACAGTTCCAACGCGGAAACAGTTGACGAAGATTCCAGTAGTTCCAATAATGTACAATTCTCGGACTTTGAGTAAGTATTTATTTGTTTTGTACATTTAGTCCTTTTTACATCCAATCTACACGTAACCTTGGTTAAGTGGTCATTCGTGCAACGTCATCTGTTGTCATTTTCGTGTTATTTAATTTTGCCTTTGCCAGGAACAGCTTGAGCGTTTGATTTTTTTAAGTTGCAATAAGTGAATTACGTTATAGATGATATTGTGTGTTTAATAAAGTTATGTGCACTAGGGTTACTGCAGACTTCCACAGACGAAATCTAGCAAAGAAATCCGTTTCTTCTAGATCCGTTAAATAATCAACACGAAATTTAAATACACGAATCCTCGGCATCCGTTACGTAGATGAACTCTCTAGTTCATCTCATTGATGATCAATCAAATCAAATAAATCCATTTTTAATTATTTCTTTAGGATTTTATTCTCTTAGACACCCACTAAATGACAACGTGGTATATAATAATCCTTCAAGTAATGACACTACTTGGCAGATGATGTGGCAAGTAAGTTAACGGTCGGTTAATCCTATGATTAACGCTACTTGAAGGTCGTGAAATTGACATTTTAAGTTACTGGCCACTTTAACCGGCAAGTAGCCTACTTGGCACTTTACTTGAAGATGGTGAAACAGGCCCTTAGTGAAATAATTTAATTCAAGCGTAGACATGTACCGAATTAGAGGTGATTATTAAACTTGACATCCAAGATTAGCTTACATTGTTTGTTAAACAATGTAATGTGAATGTGCTGACATCATGCATTTTGTCTTTCAGACGTCTTCAGCAAGATGCGACTTTAATAAAATGTGTGAAGGTGGAAATATTGGATGATGATTTTAAGGAGTAAGTAACTATTTTTTTATAGTATAGGGGGTCAGGTGAACTGACAGGACACCTGACGGTAAGTGACTACCGCCGGCTATGGACACCTCAAGAGTCGTAAGTGTGCTGCTTGCCTTTGAGCATGCGGAGGGGAAAGAAACTAAGCTATTTGAAATCTAGGAGTAAACGGTATATAGTATAACGAGCGTCTAAGCAAACTAGGCGGAACCTGTACTATTTTAACAAGACTGCTGATAAACATACTTATATATTTCTGAATTCATTTACTTAACTCTTTTTAAGGTATAGTGGGCAACCCAGTAGACGGTTACCTGTTAAGTAACTCCAACCATGGACACCTGCAACTCAAGAGTCGCAAGTGCTTAGCCAGGCCTTTGAGACTGCCCCTCCTAGAGCGGTTGGGCCTCTGGATACCTTTGGTGAAACATAACTCAACCATTGCTCCACAAGTAGTTTTTCGAACCTATCGGCGTACTCTGTTTGACGAAGGCCTCTTTTGTCTCACTAATAACCATTTTGTTGTAGGCAAGATGACCCCCAAAACATTTTAGATGAATCGATGAGGTTAGATCCCAGTGAACAAAGCGAGTAAGTTTTATAATATAGTTAATATACTTATTTTGATTTTTGGAACGAAGTTCCTTATGAGGCATTACGGAGGGGTACCCTAGTCGGTAAAAAACGTCCGTAACGTTAAAAAAAGCGTAATATTTTGTTATTTATTGTCAGCTAGGGTACCCCTCTGCAACGCCCCATAAGGAACTTCGTTCCAAAAAAAAGCGTAAGATAGTCTATGTATGATGGCTATTCAGTGTCTAATGTATAGTCTACGTGATTACTGTTATTATTATTATTATATCATTCGATAATTATACCGTCTGGTGGTTAAAAGTGGAACCATCTTATCATACACTATGCATAGGTGTGTATGCTTACTCTTTACAGCGTACATACATATACACACACTAACATTTCATGATCTAAGCGTGGCTTGTGTTTGTTTTAAGTTATTTTGTGAATTAATTTCATAGACAACCTTTTTAAATAATGGAAAGTGAATTGAAGACAGTGATAGAAAGTGAATCGACAGAAATGGTGTTTGATAATTGTTAGTCACCAAATAAATTAAAACATTTGACATAATGTAAGCAACACGTGTTTTTGTTTGGTTATGTGCAAGATTACCACGTGTTTTAGTTTTGTGGTTGTGTGTATAATTCATTTACGATTTTTTTTTATATAAAATTTATTATTTTATTTGTTAGTAGGAAAGAAATACAGAAAAAAAGAAATGCGGAGTACCAAAAAAAGTATCGGCAGCGGCAAAAAAATAAAAAAAATGAACCAAGGTACGATATAAAATTTGATATATGTTTTGCAGTGTAATTTTAAATACGATTGTAAAGTTAGTAGAAATCTGACGAGAAATTAATGATTTTTATGATCAATTATAATTTATAATAATAATTTTAAATATGGCGGCATTGTGGTTCGCAATCACGTCCCGTTTCCAGTAGAGACGGACAGTGGCCCATGGAGAGCGAGAGAGATGGATGAAAGATTAGACAAATTGATGTGTTATGCGTAAACGAGACAAAGCGGAATGGGTGCGGCTCCACAAAACATGGAACCTATACGGCATATAAGGGTGGTGTACCTGACACCAGTCGAGCCTGTCAAGTTGTTGAACTCCTCCTATCGGAAAGAATGGCTGAGTGTGTCGGAGTTGCGGAAATGGGCAGTTTGTTAGAAATTTGTGTAAATATAGAATCTTGTTGTGTCAAACACAATGTTTAAACATAAAGAGATTCATATGTACACAAGAGATGAAGGATGTTCGAGAAGTATGATAGATATTGTAATTGTCGAAAATGGCTAAGAAATATCAGGGTATACCGGGGTGTTGCTATCGACACAGATAACCATCTAGTCATCATTCAAATACGAGGATTCTTTAATCGATGGCCACACCGAGTATCCAAATAAGAAACTGTCTTAGAGCGAGTGAAAGTAGAGAACTTACAGAATGAAAGTGTTCAAGAAGAGTTTCGTATGAATTTGAATGATCGGTTTGATGGTATAGATGAGATACAAGAATTAAAAGGTTTGTGGGATACGTTTAAGGATAAAGTTGTGAATGTTGCTGTTGAAGTATGTGGTTTATCATAAAGGAGAGGAAGAATGCAGAAGAGTGAATGGTTTGATAAGGAAGTACGTAAAGTTGTATCAGAAAAGAAAAAAGCATGGTTGGACTGGCTAGCAGCAAAAGCTAGCAAGAGAATAAAGGTGACGGATGAATGCATACAGGGTAAAAGAGAGCTTTACAAGCAGGTAATAGGAAAAGGGAAAATAGTCGTGGATAAGAAGACGAATGAATGGTCAGACGCGTTGGACAGAAAGTTAACTGATAACTATAAGTCTAATGTAAAATTGTTTTGGAACTCCGTAAGAACTGCTCGTGGAAAGTGAGTCAACTGGGAACTTGGCAAAATTGGAGTGAAAGTGGTGATTGCAATGGAATTGAGCACGAAGTGAGTAAAAGCGAAATTAGTGTAGATGAAATAATGGAAGTAATGAAGAGTTTGAAAGTAGGAAGGGTGTGACCGAATTACAACCGAGATGCTCGAGATGGAAAAGGTGTAATTGTGAACCAGCTGTAACGCCTTTTCAACCTTTAATGGAGGAACGGCCGAGTGCCAAGTGATTGCCGTTGCTTAAGGGAAAAGGGTCACAGCAGGATTGCATAAACTACCGGGGTATCAGCCTCCTAAGCGTGGTAGGAAAATTGTATGCAAAGGTATTCATTGAAAGGGTAATGAAAGAAACTGATGAAAGGATATGGGATGTGCAAGGAGGATTTAGAAAAGGAATGGGATGTACGGACCAGGTTTTCTCCTTGCGAGGTATAACCGAAAAGTTTTTGGCGAAAAGTCAAAAAGTTCACTGCGTATTCGTGGATTTGGAGAAAATCTACGATCGAGTTGAGTGGGATGAATTGTGGAATGTTTTATCGGTGAATGGGGTGAACAGCGAACTAATCCGAGCACTGAAATGAAAATGAAATCTCCATATGGGAATTCCAGTGCTTGTGTCAGGGTGAAGAGCGCCTACACTGTTTGGTTTAAGATTGAGAAAGCTCTTAGACAGGGATGTGTAGCTTCGCCATGGCTGTTTAAGTTATTAATTGATGATTCTCTGAAGAAAATGAAAGGGAAAGAATATGGCTTGAGAATGAATGGGTTACTCATCAAATGTCTTCTATATGCGGATGACCAAGTAATACATGCGTCATCAGCTGAGGAGTTACAGGAGATTGTAACAAGCTTGCATGGGGCATTAGAAAGATAGAGTATAAAAATTAATGTGAGCAAGACGAAAACTTATGGTTTTTGAAAGAGATGAAAATAGAACGTTTTGTGAAATTATGATTCGTGTTAAAAAAGGGGAACAAGTGGATGAATTTGTATATCTGGGATCAAAGTTTACTAGGGACGGAAAGTGTGATGGTGATTAGAACGAAGAGTAAGTAAGCGGGTAAGGCGATCATTGGCGCATTGCATACTTTTATGACCAGCCACAGAGTCTTAATGAAGGCTCGCATGGCTGTGCATAGAGTTGTAGGTGCCAACACTTCTTATGGTATGGTTTCTTATGGTGGTTCTAATCTAGCGAAAGTTGGGTATGGCAGAAGAAGCACGAAAGTAGGTTAATACGGTAGAAATGAGAGCATTGCGGAGTATAGCTGATGTGAAATTGAGTGACAGAGTGAGGAATAGTGTAATAAAAGTATGCTATACACGTTTGGTCATATCGAAAGGATGAATAAAGGAAGATTGACAAAAGGTATTTATATGGCAGAGGTACATGGAGTTGTCGGAAGAGGAAGACCCAGTAGAATGTTCTTGGACTAAGTTCAAGACAATCTAAGCAAAGGCCAGGTCAAAAGTACCTTTAAACGACGAGCCTGTGTGAGGAACGGAATGAAAGTTGAAGAAGCGAGAAAGGTATGTCAGAAGCGTAGCAAATGGAAGGAAGTGGTCTTTGCCTACCCCTATGGGAATGAGGCGTGATATTATGTATGTATGTATAATCAATTTCAGTATCGGACAAAAATCAAAAAAAACAAGTAGGCAATATCAACAAGAGTATCGACAAAGAATAAAAGAAAAAAATACAGGAGATGAAAGGTATGGTATAAAAATGATATACATTTTTAATTAATTAATTATTAGCATTAATAACTGTAATTAATTTTAGTGCTGAAAATATACGGAGAGTAAAACTTGCACAGCGTCAACAAGCTCATCGAAAGCGTAGAAAAGATAATGAAAATATTGATAAAGTATTTAAAATGAAAGAACGTTTACGTAAAAAAGAATACCGTCGTAAATTAAAATGTTCTCGGCTTAATGCTATTGTGATACAGAAGGAAGGGAACATTTCACAAATGTAAGTTATTTTTAATAACTTTAATAGTAAATTTAGAAATAAATATTTTTTTTATTTAAATTTTGATCTATTTATGAGATTATTAAGTATAGTTAAATTTGGTTTAAAATAATAATATTTAATATCCTTACATCAATTTAATTATTCCTTTTATAATTTTTTTTTATGCGGTAGGGGGCAAACGAGCAGACGGGTCATCTGATGGTAAGCGCTACTGCCGCCCATGGACACTCGCAACTCAAGAGTCACAAGTGCGTTGCCGGCCTTATAGGTAGGAGTACGCTCTTTTCTTGAAGGTTTGAAGGTCGTATCGGTCCGGAAATATAGGCGACAATTTGTTCCATAAGCTGGTTGTGCGAGGCAAAAAGCTTCTTTAGAAGCGAACATTAATTATTAAATTATTTATAAATAAATATTTTTATAATTGGTTATTTTTACACTATGTCTATCAATGTTACATAGTATATATTACTGTTTTGTTTTGGAATTAAGTTCCTTATGGGGCGTTGCGGAGTTGTACCCTAGCCGGCAAAAAACGTCCGTAACGTTAGAAGCGTAGGATTCTTTTAGTTATTGATAATACTGTCATCGAGTGTTTCTATTATGAACTGCAAAGAAGTTTGGAGATTTTTGTTTTAAAACAGTACATGGTGTAAACACTGCCATCTAGTAAAAGTATTACAAACAACGGAAACTTGAACCTTTTCATTTTATTCAAAGAGAAATCTAAACAAGTTAATTCATAAATCAAGTAATGTACATGGTTTTATTAGCAAGAAGAACATCAAAGAATGGTTGTTATACCTAGTACATTTTATACACACAGCCATTTTATATTCATGATATAGAAATCGAGAGTACATTTTTTAATAATGATGAAGTAGCTACGGAATTAGTAATGGATGATATTAGTGAACATGTACCTATAGAAGACAATAACACAACTCAACAATAAACTCTTCTGTGGAATGAAGACAGATTCTTGCATATAGCACCCGGTGAAAAGTGTGTTCCACTTAGTATATTGTTTGATAAATATGCCGAATAACTTTCATTTCCAACTATCTGTGTTGGTCAGTTCAGAACTTATAGAGTTGAAATTAATATAACTTCATTTATGCAACCCAAAATCTTTTATATCTGGCTGTAAAAATTATGAGGCACCGAGTAAGTAAAAGTATTAGTGTTGCTTTTAAACACATTGGTTACAATAGTAAGATTACTAAAGAAGACATACTGGACACATACATGGCTGGATAATGCACCAGAAGAGTTGTTAAAATCCAGATGTGATCCAAATGATTGACGAGTTAGTTTCAGTGGCTGAGGCAGTCATCTGGAAATATTAATCTTCTAACTCATAAACACACTTTTACATGCTGGAGTGGTAGAGCCATGCTTAGGCACGAATGGGCCGGCTCGACCGGTGCGATACCACGGCCTCACAGAAAACCGGTTGTGAAGTAACTCTTGCGTTGCATTTCCCCGAATTGAGTGAGGTTTCCGGAGGCCCAATTCCCCCGCCCCCCTTTTCTCTCTCCTCATCTCCTTTGTCCTTTTTCCATCTCCTCATTCCTCCTCTCTTCTTTCCGCTCCCTGCATCCCCTATCCCTCATCACCCTCAAAGGCGGGCAGCGCACTTGCGACTCTTGAGTTGCAAGTGTCCCTGGACGGCGGTGTCACTTACCATCAGGTGACCCGTCTGTTCGTCTGTCCCCCTATAGTATATAAAAAAAAAAAAAAAAAAAAAACATGTTAACAAAAAAAATGGATCCAAACAAAAAAGGATAACTGTCGATTTGCACCTTTTATGCCGACAAAAAACACGGTCACGTTGTTACCAATGAAGAATACTGATTCTGATTACTCAAAAGACCTTTTAAAAATATAAAGAACATTATAAATTGATTCAATCAAACTCAGAAAATATTAATTATACAGGTTTTGATAATTTTTATACCCACCATTTTTGGGAGTGATGAACATTATTACAATATTATTCGTGCTGGTATCAAGCGTCGAAATCCATCAGAATAGTGGTTTAATTCTTTCAATCCTGTTGTTTTCTAACATTTAAAATCTAACATGGATTTTTAAATTATACAGGACGAGTATGTATGTATTAGTAATTTACAACGCCAAATCATTGAGATAATGGATGAAAATCCAGAATTTAATATTGTCTATATAACAAAAAAGTAATTATAACAAAAGAGTATAGATATACTTCATTTAGTTGAATTGCCTGCACAAGAAGCCGCTTTGTATTTATTACGACAACCTATGGCAAAATCATCAATTGTAGCCGCTTATATACCAACTATAAGGCCTACTGAACGTCAGAGAATAAAAAAAATCAATTGAATGGTGATTGCACTGACATATGGAAAGAAAACTGGTTTGATAAATATGAAAAAAGACGTGATGATCTGAACGCGACTGCCAATTATTATATTAATAGTAAAAAAGTATACGTGAAGAGAGATGTGCCAAAAGTTATTATATATCGTACCTGTGCATGAACTGGAGAAGCTGCAGTGGCTTTCGTTAGTACGACGGTTTATATTGCGATTAAAATCTCTATTTACAAAATATGATCCATCCATTCCATCTATCGATGGTAATGTTAAACGCTTTTTAGATATGTAAAAGTACTGATCATCGACGAAATAAGCATGATCAGTGTAGAACAGTTAAGTAAAATTGATTTGTGTTTAAAACAAATTATGGGAAATTACCAAGCTACTTCTGGAAGAATAGATGTCATTCTTATCGGAGACTTGCGACAAGCATCACCAGTAAGTTCGACACCAATCAAAGCAAGTCTTGCTGTATTAAATTATGTTCTACAACAATTTGAAAATAAAACTATCTATATAGCTGGTTATGTGATTACTGGATCTAGAACTCATGAACAAGAGGCTAATTGTAGAGTCAAACTGCATAAAATGTCTGTCATTGATACTGGCACTTTGTCTTAGGAAATTACTTTAGTAATTAATAAGTATTATATCATTACAAAAAACATCGATGTAACTGATGGATTATGCAATGGGACATTTGGCAAATTAGTACATTTTGATTTTGCTAAACATAACATCGTTTGTCTAGGAATATAATTCAGACAAAATTGTAAGAAAAAAAAGAACAAAAGCTGGTCATTTAAGAGTACAAAACGGAGTCAATGAACTAGCTGTACCCATTGATTTACGAACATCAAGTGTTTTATTGACGTCTGATAAAAAAGTTGTTGCCAAACGGAAGCACTTTCCTTTAATGGCCGCTTGTGCTATGACTAGACATAAGTCTCAGGGCGGAACTTACGATGAAATCGTTTACGAGTATAGTAAAAGTCATTTACAAGAACTTGTATATGATGCACTTTCCCGAGTATCAAGCATCGAAGGTTTGTACATAGTAACATCTGATGATGATGAAACTAAGTTTAAGTTTTATCACAATCAAGTGCAAGCTAGATCTATGGAAAGGTTACTTACAGAATTCAAAAGGTTATCTTTAAATTCTTTACAGACAAGAGCAAGAACAATCGTAGATTTCATTAGTAAAAAAAGGTGTTTCAACGTTAACATTTAACGTTCAAAGTTTAAAGAGTCATTGGATTTAACTGATTTAATTACTCAAAAAACAAACATTTTATTACTTTCTGAGACAAATATGGACAATAATCAACTATATGAAATACCGAATTTTAATTGTATCGTCCATTATAAAAGAGTTAATGTTCGATCCGGTGGAGTTGCGATTTACCCAAAGAATGACGATATTGTTAATATTGTTTCATCAAATATGGACATAATAATGAGAAACGCTAATGGTTTTAAACATTCACCTGTTGGAGATGTTTGTTCTGCTATATGCAAGATGGAAAACGGCGTTCAAATCGTAAAGGAAGTCATTTACATTGCCCAGAAACAGAAGTTAGTAGACATATAAGGATTCATACATCGATCATTGGTGGAGTTGACTTCTGAAGGAGCTGCAGCATTACTTGAAGAGTATGGTACCAATTATCACCAACTTCCACTAATTTTGGCAGGTGACTTTAATATTAACTTCAAAGATAAGCAATCTAGTCATTTAAAACTATTCTGAAGAATAAATTTGATCTAAATATAAGCAATAATGAAGATGAATCCAATCTAATCCAAATAGTAATGACAATACTACTATCGATGCAATTTTCTCGAGATATTTGGCAATATTCATATCATATTACAAATATATATTGGGTGTGTGAATATGACTCCGCCCCTTTTTGTCAAAATAAAACACATTTGTTCGCTTACAAAATTAAAAAAAAAATTATTGAAAGTATGCTCCATCTGCAGCTACAACCTTCGCCCATCGTTCAGGTAGTTTTCGTATTCCTTGCTGGAAGAAGTCCTGGTCTTTTGAGCTTATCCAGTTGTCAATCCAAATTTTGATACTTTCACATGAAGTAAACTTTTCTCCAGTAAGGTCTGTCTGCATCGTCCGGAATAGGTGGTAATCCGAAGGAGCTATGTCTGGTGAATATGGCGGGTGGGGTAACACTTCCCAGTCCTGTCCCTCTAAATATCTTTTTACGACTTCTGCGGTATGCGGTTTGGCATTGTCATGCTGAAGAATTAATTTGTTATGTCTATTCACCCATTCTGGTCGTTTTTCTTCTATGGCTCGCTTCAAACGCATTAGTTGTCGTCGGTAAACTTCTCCATTAATAGTTTCAGAGGGTTTGAGCAACTCATAATATACAATACCTTTCTGATCCCACCAAATACAGAGCATGACCTTGGCACAGTGAATATTTATTTTTGGCTGTGATGGGCCTGGTTCGCCTGGTTTCACCCAAGCTTTTTTGCGTTTAGGATTTTCGTAGTGTATCCATTTTTCGTCTCCTGTGACTATCCGATGCAAAAATCCTTTTCTTTGCTGTCTTTGAAGCAGCATTTGACAAATGGTTTTCCGACGTTCCATGTCTCTTTCTTTTAAATCATGTGGAACCCAGTAACCGGCTTTTTGAATCATTCCCATCATTTGTAAACGCTTTGCAACAGTTGAACGATCAACATTTAATGCTGCAGCTAATTCTGATTGAGTTTGGCAAGAATCTTCCGCCAATAATGCTTCCAATTCAGCATCTTCAAATTTTTTTGGTGGTTTTCCATGTTCTTTATCCTCAGTACTAAAATCGTTATTTTGAAATCGTCGAAACCATTCCTTGCAAGTTGTATTAGACGGAGCATGCTCACCATAAATCTCCACAAGCAAACGATAAGTTTCCGCTGCAGTTTTCTTCGCAATAAAATAATGTAATAACACTTCCCGCAAATGACGTTTATTTGGAATAAAAACCGACATTTTCGAAAAGGTGAAAACAATTGTTGCTTACACTTCAACCAAATATCATAAAATGCGTTAGATAGCTGACATTCAGTACTATCGAATACAAGTATGGTCATTTATTAGTACACGTAAACAATACTAAAAACGACATCTGTTGAGAAAGGGCGGAGTCATATTCACACACCTAATATATATATATATATATATCTAATTTTAGTTACCATAAAGCTATAGTTTCTATGATAGAACATTATAAGGCTTTATTATTATTATTCATGTAAATAAATATATTTCTTTGTATAATATTATAATATATATTTTATAAATCATTGTTAATAAAATAAAGGTGTTAAGATAATTTTGTAAAGTAGTTTCTTAGATTTTTATCGATAAAAAAAAACATAATAAAAATGTAATATAAAATACCCGAATAGTTATTTTCTTTATACCTAGAACAGAACTTAAAATTAATATTTTTATAATAAGGAACTTCGTTTGTATGTGGTGTCGCACGACCACACGGTTTTTTTGTTTTCAATACCTTGTCGAACGGATATCAAGTATTGTAAATAATTATAGGTTGCTGTGATTTACTTGAAGTATTGAAAGAAATGGTCCTTCGAACTCTGCTCGAAATACCATGTTTATTAATATTACACCGATGTTCCAGTCCAGTACCTTTTAGATTAACAGATTTTATATTTTTAAATATTTTATCAATAATTTTGTTACAGAAGCGATGATCACGAAACTGAGAATAAAGTGATAACGGAATCCGTAGATATTAAATATGAGTAAGTGTTACATTAAAATATTTATAATATTAGAGCTGTGACCTCTCATTTTACTAGCGTATAAGTAATTCAGTACGCAACTTGCCAACCCCTTCAAATAAAAAAATGATTTATATATTGTCGCAATGCTATATAATACACCCCCCTTCTAAATATTAAGGATCATAAGATAGATTGCTTGCTTTATCATCATTCGATAAGCCATCGAAGCCTTCCCCCAAGGAACGCCAACTATCCATGGTCTTGGGCAAGCCCGCATCCATCCGTTGTCACCCAGCTATTAGCTAGCTTCTTTTTTCTGTAAACGTACATGCTAATATAATAAGAGTAATTTAATTTTCAGATTGAGTGACAAACTGGACGCTAAGGAAAATAAGATGAGAATATTTTTTACAGATGATGAACCTAACAAGTGAGTTTCGGCTCGAAGGACCATATTCAATTGGTCTTTTTTTCGATTTTTCTTAAATGTTATATGTAAATATATTTTCAGACAAGATTTACCCTGTGCTGCTGAGGATACAGCAATGAGTATAGATTCTACGGAGATTAAAGTTAGAAAGTAAGTTTTTTCATTTTTGCTTTTTTACTTACTGCTTCGTTCCTTAGAGTCGTAGCGCAGTGTTTTATACCCATATGATTATCAATCAATACACTATCTAATACAAGAAGAGTTTTTCAAATCCAACTGGTACTTCCAGAGATTAATTTGCTTATATTGATTTTTGTTTAATTTTTTCCTTGCAGTTTTCGGTGAAGTATAATAGAACCACCCTATTTATTTCCCGTAAGTGTCTTAAAAGGCGACTCATTGATGGAGCTGTTATGTTACAGTATGTATAGTTATAAAATGCCTAACTGACGGCAATAGGCCTATTACGTTAGTGGGACCCGATTGTTACTGGTAGAATGTGGCTGTTTTATTCACCTCTGTCTAATCGTGAGCATATGTACATATGTATGTTTTTGAATTTCCAATACCTTAACGGGTTTGAGTGAAATACATGATTATAGGTTGCTATATTTTCTTTTATTTCCACAAGAATTATCATTTATAATGATCATTTACTGGAAGTATTGAAGGAAATGGTCCTTTGAACCTCACTGCTCGAATTGCCATATGTTATTAATATGACAATGATTTTCCAGTCAATCAGACTTTATATTTCTCAATTATTTTGTTACAGAAGCGATGATGATGATTTGAATAAAGTGATAACAAAATCTATAGTAGATATTAAATATGAGTAAGTTTTACCTTTAAATATTTATTATACTCCTCGTCTTTTTCATATAAGATATATGCAAAATTATTAGAATCATTAATAAAAAGGAAAAACATGCAGGGGGATGAGGGGAAAGAGGAGGAGGAGAAAGAGGTGGATTGGGGCCTTCGGTACCCTCATTCACTCGGCTAAACAGTGCAAGCATTGTTTGACAGCCGGTGGCATCGTGTCAAATGGCCTACCTTCTTCTGGTTCTACCTTCTCTGCCTACCCTAGACGGTAATATGGCGTGTGGATATGTGTGGTTCTAATCCACTCTTATATATAATTCGATCAATTTCAAAATAGTTTTTTTTTATTCTATAGGCAAAGCACATCCTTCCTTATCAAATTACCTATAGTTTAATTCATGTCAGTCGTACATTATTTAGCTCTATAGATCAATTGAATTGTCAGTTTCAAAATAAAATTTCTAATTGCGTTGTATTATTTATAGGATCTATACGTGTATATATATATATATATATATATATATATATATATATATATATATATATATAATAAATATTACATTTTAGACATTTTACAAAGACGCTTTTAGTAGAAACTAAATCATGATTTACTATATACTATATTCAATTTAACAAACATATGAATTACATTTTTAAATATAAAATAAACAATATATTTAGGAATATGAAAAAAATTGTGTCCCACCGTTATCGGGTACAGAGACCAAGCTATCGGTGGTTAGGGCTCCAGAGACAGGACACACAATACGAGCCGTAAGGTTAAGGGCCTGATGCAAAAGGCAGTCCTTGGCCTTTTGCATCAGGCCCTTAACCCAGCTACCTAACGTGAGCCTTTGAAGGTGTTGGTCGAGGCTCTTGGCAATCAACCCATGAGCTGATATGACTATCGGCACAATGATTGCAGAAGTTGGCAACGAACCTGATTCTAAGCATGACTGAAATTGAGATGCCAAATATTCATGTGAGCTACGGAGCCACTTTAACCAAAAGTTATGTAGTCCATCCGGTCCCGCTGATTGATAGTTCGGCAACGGACGAATGCATTAGTTACATCTACACTGGTTATTGATTCTGGCTCCATAGTATTAAGTGACGCACATGAACGTTCAACATCTCGTATCCATTTACCCTCAGTGTGAACGACAGGCATCGACCAGATGTTATGCCAAAATACATTTGTTACTTCACCATCTGGGAGATGCGTATCGCTCACTAGATCAGGTTGCTCCTATCTTCTATAAACCCACCTCTCGACTCTTTAAAAAGTACGATTCTGAATGTATCGGTCTACTTGAATTTTATATCTGCGTATACGGTTTGCCCACGCATAAGCTTTCTGCTTCAGAAAGTCAACGCGCTCTGTGACTCGTACTGCATAATCACAGGAACTGATACCAGTTCCCGCAATATATATATTATTACTTTTACTGTTATTTCACAGCTTAACTGATACACTAGAACAAGTCGCCTTAACAAGTTCTGGTGGAGATGACTTCGAAGGAAATCTTGTTATAGATGAATCTCAATTGTAAGTTCATTATTAATTTATTTTTTTATGGGATGCGAAAGAGCAGAGCATTTACTTGATGGTAAGCTACCACCTCCGCACATGCACACCCACAACTCAGGAATCGTAAGTGCGCTGCCGGCCTTTAGGTGGGAGTACGCTCTTTTCTTGAAGGTTTGAAGGCCGTATAGGTCCGGAAATACGGCAGGCGACAATTTGTTCATAGGCTGGTTGTGCGAGGTAAAAAGCATAATACATTATAATATTCACATTTCTGCATCACCCAAATGTAGATTGGTGGAGAATGCCTATGACATTAAGTCTAACTCTGTACAAAAACAATACCTTGTCTAGCGCATTTCGAGTATTGTAAATAATTATAGGTTGCTGTGATTTACATGGTCCTTCGAACTCTGCTCGAAATACCATATGTTTATTAATAGTACACCGATGTTCCAGTCAATAACTTTTATGTTTACAGATTTTATATTTTTTCAATAATTTTGTTACAGAAGCGATGATAACGAAACTGAGAATAAAGCGATAACAGAATCCGTAGATATTAAATATGAGTAAGTGTTACATTAAAATATTTATAATATTAACTGTGACCTCTCATGTTACTAGCACATACGTAATTCAGTACGCAACTTACCTCTACCAACCCCTTCAAATAAAATAAAACGATTTATATATTCGCAATGATATTGTTGCGCCATCGAGAAAAATAGTCTGGAACAATCTACAAGACGCGAGAACGAAGGACAACGCCATATAGTGTCGGATAGCGCGCAACTGTGGACATTATGACGCTAGATGGCGCTACAAGTAGCTCTAGAATAATCTATTTAGTCTAGAGCCATCGATCGAATATTATCGTACATTCTAGCCAGCTCGTAACAATATATAATACACTGCGCGGCTTCACCCTTATCTTTGTACTTTATCCGTGTGTCCTTTTCTTTGCCCGTCGTAAGTTCAAAACGTTAAAGAGAAAGTGTTAAAAATATATATTTGTATTTTATATTTTAAATATTAAGGATCATAAGATAGATTCAGCGTTTTACCTTCGATGGATTCGCTCATTGTACAGCGTCGTACTAAGTAAGGCACACTGTACAAAATGAAATAACATGCTTGCTTTATCATCATTCGATCAGACATCGAAGCCTTCCCCCAAGGAACGCCAACTATCCCGGTCTTGGGCAAGCCCGCATCTATCCGTTGTCACCCAGCTATTAGTTAGCTTATTTTTTCTGTAAACGTACATGCTAATAAGACTAATTTAATTTTCAGATTGAGTGACAAACTGGACGCTAAGGATAATAAGATGGAAATATTTTTTACAGATGATGAACCTAACAAGTGAGTTGCACTTTTCGGCTCGAAGGACCATATTCAGTTGGTCTTTTTTCGATTTTTCTTAAATGTTATATGTAAATATATTTTCAGACAAGATTTACCGTGTGTTGCTGAGGATACAGCAATGAGTATAGATTCTACGGAGATTAAAGTTAGAAAGTGAGTTTTTTAATTTTTTGCTATTTTACTTATACCCATATGATTCTCAATTAATACACTATCTAGTACAAGATTTTTTCAAATCCAACTGGTACTTCCAGAGATTAATATGCTTCTTTTGATTTTTGTTTAAATTTTTCCGTGTGGTTTTCGGTGAAGTATAATAGAACCACCCTATTTATTTCCCGTAAGTGTCCTAAACGGCGACTCATTGATGGAGCTGTTATGTTACAGTATGTATAGTTGTAAAATACAGAACTGACGGCAATGAGTCCCCTATTACGTTAGTGGGACCTGATTGTTATTGGTAGAATGTGGCTGTTTTATTCACCTCTGTCTAGTCGTGAGCATATGTACATATGTATGTTTTTGAATTTCCAATACCTTAACGGGTTTGAGTGAAATACATGATTATAGGTTGCTATATTTTCTTTTATTTCCACAAGAATTTTCATTTATAATGATCATTTACTTGAAGTATTGAAGGAAATGGTCCTTTGAACCTGCTCGAAATGCCATATGTTATTAATATGACAATGATTTTCCAGTCAATCAGACTTTATATTTCTCAATTATTTTGTTACAGAAGCGATGATGATGATTTGAATAAAGTGATAACAGAATCTATAGTAGATATTAAATATGAGTAAGTTTTACCTTTAAATATTTATTATACTCCTCATCTTTTTCATATAAGATATATGCAAAATTATTAGAATAATTAATATAAAGGAAAAACATGCATGGGGATGAGTGGAAAGAGGAGGAGGAGAAAGAGGGGGATTGGGGCCTTCGGTACCCTCATTCACTCGGCTAAACATTGCAAGCATTGTTTGACAGCGATGGCATCCTGTCAAATGGCCTACCTTCTTCTTCTGATTTTAACTTCTCTGCCTACCCTAGACGTTAATAAGGCGTGAGGATATGTATGTTTCTAATCATCTCTTATATGTATATTATGCGATCAATTTCAGAATTGTTGAAGTGAAAACTTCTTTTTGCGGTGGTACGCATATTTTTAGAGGAGATAAAATCTATGGACTCGCGACACTGTTACGAGACCCATATGTCCCTTCCACGTAATATTAGCACAACTAGATATAAAAGTACAATTGATGCGGTATTCACAAGATATTTAAATAACTTCGAATCAAAATTGTTTATTTCCTATTTTAGTTACCATGAACCTGTAGTTTCTATTTTAGATTGTAATAATTTTAATGATAACGATGACGATATAAGAGTTGTCGAAATAGTTAACGATGATTCATAAAAGAATATTAAATGTATTTTAAAGTTTCTAATAATTAATAAAATACAATTCATAAATAAAATGCAATTCATTACCCAATAACCCAATAACCCTAGTACCCATCTAAAAAATGTCTAACGCGCCAAAATAAGTTTTCACTTCTGTCGGCACTCCCGGAGTGCATTTTTTTTATTCTCCACGCAAAGGACATCCTTTTCTATCAAATTACCTTTAGTTTAACAACATTTAACTCTATAGGTCTGTTGAATTGTCAGTTTCAAAATAAAATATCTAAAGGATACTCTAATTTTCCTGAAATTTTTATTGCATTGTTATTTATAGGATATATACCTCCCTAACATATGACCACACCTTCGCAAACTCCCTGTATCTTTAATTCATATATAATAAATGAAATATTACATTTTAGACATCTTACAAAAACGCTTATAGTATAATCTAAATCATGATTTATTATTATTATTACTTTACTGTTATTTCTCAGCTCAACTGATACACTAGAACAAGTCGCCGCAACAAGTTCTGGTGGAGATGACTTCGAAGGAAATCTTGTTATAGATGAATCGCAATTGTAAGTAGAATATTTTTTTTTTATAGAATGCGAACGAGCAGAGCAGTCACTTAATGGTAAGCGATCACCACGAAAGTTCAACTGCCAGCTCTTAAGTGGGAGTACGTTCTTTTCGTGAAGGTTTGAAGGTCGTATCGGTCCGGAAATACGGCGGGCGGCAATTTATTCACAGGCTGGTTGTGCGAGGCGAAAAGTATAATTTATTATAATATACACATCTGCATCACCCAAATGTAGACTGGTGGAAAAATGTCTATGACATTAAGTCCAACTCTGTTCATCTTGTGCATAGTCTGTTTCGGTTCTGATGGTGTTGCTAGTGAAAAAAAAAATCTTACTGCATACATGCAAGTCTTAAACACATCATTTTAGTCCCACTTACGTAATAGGGGCAAACCTATTGTCTTCTTCTTCCGGGCACTGTATGACTAAACAGTCCGATCGATAGTAGCCCGATCTCTTAGAGGGGATAGAGTAGCCCTAATCTGCTACACAATCTACTACACCAAAAAATGCACGACACAACCACATGGTGTTACCACTAGTAATAAAAAAGCAAATCTTTTATTTAGTATTTTTTTAAGGTAACCCGATAGAGACAATAATAATATACATATGTTTTATATCTTAGTGTTATATGTTAAATGTTGATCTTTTACAGATATATTGATTATGACGCTGTAGACATTTCAAATGAGAACAAACCCGCCAACGGGTAGAACTAGAATTGACGGAGATATCATGTAAGTGTTGTCAGATTTCCCACTAAACTATAAAATTGTTGAACAAATATCTATATGAAAAGGGAATGATTTGACAGTATGTAGGCGTGACGTCACTACTATGTAATTCATACAAAAATGTATCAAACCTACCGTTTTGGCGTTTACTAACAACATGCTGATTTGACTTGACACATCTATTCTGTGTGTATCGATTCTGTATTATGGGTAATTTCAATGTAATCACTAAAATATTTTTCTTTTAGAACCATGGAACATAACACACGGAGTCCAGACGATAACTATGAAGGATTATTGGAGGCACGCTATAATGCTGTGGAGTTTTGCCGATATAAGAAACACACTGATAAAATACGAGCAGATCTGCAAGCATTGATGACAAAATTATCGCATAATGACTGACAGTTTATTTTAATTTTGAAGGTTAGGGACTGGACTATTGCTCTAGTAGTATGTATCTAGTTTGAGTGCACGGATGGCGGATGGTTTGAGTGGCCTCGCCGATACACGGCGCCGCCGAGTGTTGTGGGTTCGAACAACACACGGGACAACAACATGGGTAAACTTCAAATTGAGTTTCTGAGTCTGGGTGTTCTTTGCGTGTGTTATTTGAATGTTTGTAGCCTCCTACTAGTAGTTGGCGGTGTTTATACAGGGATTAATCCTGGTACGGGAGTTGTCTTTAACGAAAAAAAATAAGTGATCCTGACTGCCTCGCCAAAGGTCGTGAGTTCGATTCCCACACGGGAGAAAAAAATGTGTGATCCACAAATACTTGTCCCGAATTTGCAAGAACTGAGGGTAAAAGGAAGCATCACATTTAAAGACATATCATTTCATGAGATATAAGATAGAAAGACGGGCCTATTTTTTTTTTTAAGAATCTAATTATAAATAAAGACTATAAACATACAAACAATATCCATAGACTAAGAAAACCCCGACTTGGTACAACTATTTGTGTGCACGGAACGCGTAACGGTTATAGTGGTCACCTCGCCACTACACTACCGCGCTGCGTGTTGTGGGTTCGATTTCCGCACGGGACAGCGCTTTGTGTGTCCTCCTCAAATTCCTTGTGGAAATCCTCAAATTGTTATTCTGAGTCTGAGTGTTCTTTGTGTCCGTTGTTTGAATGTTTTTAAAGTCCCCCGCGACAGGAATTTATCCTAGTGTGGGAGTTGTCTTTTTATAAAAAAATAAATAAAGGAAATTTGTAGATCATACCAATTTTTGTACGGTGTGGGAATTGAACCTTGAGCCTTGAACCTTGAGCTCTGGCTCACGGTCACTAACCGCTAGATAACTAGCCACTCGAATCAATGTTCACTACAGATTCCAAAACCCAGACTCAATCGGGCAGAAATCCTAGAATACATAATAGTTATTATAATCCTATGCCCAAAATAGTTTGTGAAATAAAATAATTTAAAATGGGGTTAAAATTTACGTCCTATTTAACTTTAACCCTTTAATGTATTATATAATTTTCAAATTAATATTACAATGGAATGGTCTGACTTTACTAAGGCGTTTCAGGATGACTAACTATTTTATAACAAAACTATACAGAACCTTTCGATTCTGATGCTAAAAAGACGCTACTTTGACTTGACACGTATCTAGTCTATTTTTCTATACAGAAAAGTGGGTGAAGTAACGGGAAGGCTGTTAGAGAGAGCTCATAAGATAGACAGGGCGGGGGGGGGAGCATTAGCAGCTTTTGTAGCTTTCGTGTTAGTTTCTTACACGTAGGCTTTGCGTTTGAATACAAGTAATGATAAAATTGCATTACCAAGCCATCGTATAGAGGTAGAATTAATATTATGTTTTTTAAAGTAAGTTCGTGTTTTTAAGATAACAAAATTGTAACCATTGTAAAATGTTTTATTTAATTATTATTTATGTTAGGTAACTAAATAATATTATTCTATAAAAAATAAACCAATCCTGACTTTAAAATGTTGTTTTTGTTTAATTCAAATTTTACAAAATTGCTTAACAATTATTCAAAATTGTCCTGTTTTACAAAATTCAAATATCGGTTGCTTTGTCAATGTTTAATTATTATTAAAAATATTAGATAACTAAATACCGAGTATCCAAATGGTTCTGCCTTGTCAATAAAATTAGGCAATCAATGAGTGGAATGGCTAAGATAGGGTGTGCGTCGGAAACTTGCGTGTAATAAACAAATTATGATAGTTCAATGAAAATACCACACTTCACATGAATTATTTATTCAGTACAATTACGTACATTACAATATGTTTAGTATGTCACGAGAGTTGCCACCCTATAAAAAATATACCATTTTGAAATTCTAAATTTAGATTTCAAAAATATTATAACGCATACATAAAATAAAGTCATATAGATGCTCTTTCATTGAAACAAAGTGTATGCAAAATTTTCAGCTCAATCGGATACCAGGATTTATTTATTTAAACGTGCAAGATTTTAATCGAACACACGGCACATTAAATAAAAGCTAAATATACATTTTTTTGTGCTGTATAGTAATATTTTATATGTATATAAGTAATATGTACGGTACTATATTATGGAATGGTTGGCAACCCTGATCTTCACAGATTCACAACAATAGCTAAATGCAGTTTGCAACTATAATATACGAGAGAGACATTATATTCGATATCGTTACACATTAAGAAACATGACATGTATATCTAAACACCGTTATTTTTTGTATATTATATAAACACGTAGATAAGACTTAAAATATGTCCTTTAGCTAACAATGTTAAATGACAACAGTAGCGTCTTTTTCTGGATTCCCATAGTATTTCACACCCCATACCTTAATGGACCTTGGACCATTACACGGTCGTCTAATCCCAAACTAAGCAGAGCTTGTACTATGGTTACGAAACTGCTGATAAACATATTGTATACTTTTAAATACATATTTCGACAAATTACACCCAGACTGAACAAATGAACTCCATCTACATTACGGGTCATAAAAGTAATAATCGTACGTTCTGTCTTTTATATTTGTAAGGGGGTATGGTATCGCACAGCAATACAGAAATATTTTTAAGCACTTAATATGTATTCACACGTTGCCAGTTGAAAAAAATAAGTAATTTCGAGTTAAATTCTACACAAAAAATATCACATTCAATGAAATATTAAAACTAAAATATGGCGGATTGTAAAGAATCACATTCAAACACCGCTACCTACCTTAATTATTCTACAGTTAATTTATTTATTACATTTTTTTTTCAAGTTTACGTGGATGTCTGTGGATCTCTTTTATACTATGATTATTATGAAGGACGTTTATAATAAAACGTTACTACACATAAAGGATTTGTTTCCTTTCTTAAATTTATGTATTATATACATAACCTTAATTGAATATTGTTGATAAATTAATTGCAAGCGGGATAACGTGACTATATCGTTAGGTACATGCTTTTAAAGCGATACAGTCGCTCTTGGTAACAGCGCGCTTTCACTTTAAAGGGTTCTTCCGCTCTAAAGAGTTATCATTAGATTAATAAATATTTTTTAATTAACCATTAAATTAAACATACCCTGACCAGAATAATCTCGATTCTACAACTTCAGCCGTTTTCCTTATAAAGTAAAACATTTTAATCCCTGTTTCACGGGCACCAATAAATAAACGTATAAAATCAAAACAAACAAAAGCCACATACTACTGACTGTTGGCACATACATTGTGTATATTTATATATAAATAAACAGCACACCTTCAAGAAGACAATTTATAACTTAGAAGCAAGCCAACCGACCGACCTACTTCATATGGCCTCAAACTTCTTCGCAAACATATTTTTGCTTTAAACTGCTATATAATAATTTATTATCTGACCTGATCTGACTCTTATCTCATTATGTCGTTTTAACATTTGTAATAATTGTATTTATTAATAATTTTATTCCTTCCGCTTCTAAGAAGTACTGGTATCTTTAAAAATCTTATTAAATGCTTTTACCAATGACACGATTCATGTATGTATGTTTTAAGGGATATCCGAAATTGATATTTTGTATTGGAACTCTTGCGAATGATACGCAACAGCGTATCTCTTCTCTTCTTCTCTTGCGTATGTCTACACATCCTAAAATATACCGCCTTAACTTCCAAATGAAACTCACTTAAGGAACAGTAAGCGTAGGATAATTAAACGAATTTAATCTTTGGTATTCAGTAGAAGGATTTTATAGGATGTAGACGTAACTATCTACCTTTAAGCAAAATGGACCATTTTTTCTTCCCGTGCCAAACTACCTACGTTAATCAGTCAATTTTACGTCCCATAGACCAAACAAGAACCATTTATAATAAACAGGGCTTATAGCTGTCTACAATTCACCGTTGGAACCTTCCATATTGATAGTTGTCTTTTAAACAAAAAAAATCTATTATCGTACTATTGTGACTCCTGTAGTTTCATATTTGTTGTTTTTTAAATATATTTTTTAAATATAACAAACACATTGACCATTTAAAGCTGATGGCAATTAAAAATATTGTATAAAAACGATTGAGAAATAATGTACGAGTGTTTTCAGTAAGAAAGCAAAAGAGAACTCGTATTTACACAAAAAATATTAAAATCTAGTTTGCACAATGTGCACAACACAATGTAATCAGTGTAACCTTTGTTTAAAGTTAAATACTTACCCAATTATGTTTCACGAAATGAAATTGCTGCAGAAATTCGTCAAAATACGGAAAATTATTGTTGAAGTTTCTACTTACAACGTTTTAATGTCAATACCAGAATTAGGATGGAGCGCCTTAACATGTTTTATCAAACCCACCTTCTGCACAAACGCACGCTTACACAGAGGACACGAATGCTGTCTCTCATCCAAATGACTCTTCACATGAACGTCTAAAGTGTATTTCTTAGCAAATTTCTTACTACAGTACTCACATTCGAATTGTTTATTTCCACTGTGTACCACCAAATGCCTTTCTGCAAGCCATTTGCTACTGAAAGTCTTGTCGCATATTTCACATATAAACTTTTGAACTTCATGTTTGTAATGGCGGTTTTTAATGTGCACGGCCAGCGCCGAATGATGTGCAAACTGTTTAGAACAATGCTGACATCGGAAATCCGGTTTTTTGAACTTGTGACGTTCGGCCATGTGCCTCAGTCTGTGCAAATACTGCGAAAATTCTTGCGAGCATTCGGGACATTTGAATTTGAGTGGTTTGTGCACTTTACGAGTATGGCAATCTCTAGACGAAGCGGAACTGAATTTTTTGCTGCAAAAGTTGCATTTGAACTCCAAATTCCTGTGTCTAGTGATATGTGTTGCCAGTCTGTGTTCGGCCACGAATCTTTTCCCACAAATGTGGCAAATATAATCTGCGTCATGTTCGTTCATGTGAATTGATAACTTTTTGAAGAACTTAAATTCTGCAGCACAGACGGCACACCTTAATTTTCCTTCGCTTAAATCGAAACCTAGAATGCCATGGGGGTGTTTCAGGTCAGGGATCGCGTGGAATGTTTTGCTGTGAAGTCCTTTCAGATGTTCGATTAATTTCTCGATTGTATTATAATTACTTCCGCATAATCTACAAGAGATATCGCTAACGTCAGCTTTCACCAAATCTTTGGGGGACTTGATTGTTCGCTTAATTTCTGGTTCTGTAATATTCCAATGGCGAACTTTGATGTGATTTTTTAAATCTTTGAACAGTAGATATGGCTTATCGCAATAAAGACAGAAGAATTGGTTGTTATTGATCTGTTTAAATGGCAACACTGTCGTGTATTTCAGTACTAGAGTGATGTTGGCTCGAAGGTTTTTGTTCTTGATGTGTCTCTCATCGACTATTTTCTTTTCATCGTATGGGACGATTTTTCGTTCTGAAACCGTTGAAATATAAAAATTTTAACTGTTGCCATTAAATCCTTTTTAAGAATTACAAAAAAAAACATTAATACATTGCATTATAGAAATAAATTTCATTGCTAATCCTATTAGCTACCCTGGCAAAAAAACTCATTTTTTACTTTATTTATTTTCCATTTCAATCTTGTATACGCTTAGTTCCAAGTCTTCTTTAAGTTTTGTTCCATGTTAGGGTGTTACATACCTGCGACTAACTCTCAATTCCTTCCTTTTAATTAATTTAATGTTTAATATAATATGTATTTGATGAAGTTAGTTTTCCGAATAAAATGAAATAAGAGGCTTTTAATGGTGGTATTAAAGACAACATTTCCTGATTTAAACTAAAGCAAAGCAAGCTAATATGTAATATGTAGATAGGTAGGTATGCCTTCTTTGCACACATTAAATAGAATACAATCACAATAGGATCGAAATACATTGATACAATAGGAGGCCTTCACGCAGTCTACGATCTCTTTTAAAATCTACAATTTATTATCGATTTCGACAGCCGATAACTAAATTTTAGAAGAGATCCCACAAAAAAAAAATTCAAATTCAATTCAGAAGCTTGAATTTTTTTAGAGAAGCTTTTTAAATACTACAAAAAAGGGAGTATTCGGTTAAATACTTCGCTTTGTTTCTCGTATATTGTAAATTCTTACTTGCGGTGCATCAGAGAACTTGATCTCTTATAAAGCTCTTATGAACTAGTCAAAATACCATATATTAAATTCAGTATACCTACGTCACTACTAAGTCAGGATCAGAACTATAATGTACACGTCTTGTCACTACTGTCAAAAAATCTAATTACAAATCCAACTTTATGGTACTCGTAGAAACTACTCCGGTGCTATAAACACCTCACTCTCATGAGCCCTCATATGTTCCCTTAACGTGTAACTCCTTGCATAAGACTTAGAACAAACGTTGCACGAGTAAGGTTTAACCCCAGTATGTTTCATCATGTGTTTCTTTAACCCATGATTGGTTATGAACGCCATACCGCATTCTAAACACTTCTTGTTTTTATTACCGTGAGTTTGACGTATGTGTGTTGCCAGATAATGCTTTATATTGTACTCGCGACTACAAATATGGCACTTAAATTTGTGAGTAATATTATGTACTTCAGACATATGTTTAATCCTATCATTATAATGTTTCATAGGTTTCAAACATATTTGGCATTTGATAATTCGTTTAGAATGAACACTTTCTATATGATTAGCTTTCGACGTACTAGTTTTAAGCACTTTTCCGCATTCTGTACATGGGTATTGACCGTTTTCGTGTGTGCGTTTGTGCACTTTTAAACGTTTCGAATTTAAAAATGATTTACCGCAAACATCGCATATACAGTTAGCGTAATGTTCATTTAAATGTGTAGTTAAACTTCTAAATACATGAAATTGTTGTCCACACAAGTGACAAGAATATGGAGATCCGTTTACTTTGTAATCCGCAATACATTCATTGTATATAACCTTCTTGTGTACATCGACAAAATGGCGGCGCATCGAACTTACATCTGTCAACGTTAAATTGCAATGGCGGCATTCGAGATTTGAAATTTCAATTTGCAACGAGCGCGGGTAACGTTTAATTTTTTTTAATTCATCGTCAATATTTGAGTGAGTTGTTACAGTGTGGTCCCTGAGGAGGTTTGTTTCCATGAACTCTTGCTGACAGAAGAAGCATTGAAACCAGCTCTTGTGGTGTCTGAAGGGGCAAGCGTTGCTGTATCTAAGGACGGCGTCACACGTAAGAATGATACGTTTTCGCTCCGATACCTCCTTTTCCACGTTCTGTGGTCTCGTTAAGATGAAGCCTAAAAATAAAAATATACTTGAGATTCGGGTAATACAAGCGGCGAACTTTATAATATGAAAGGAGGCCTTTTACCCATTATTGAGACTAAAATAAAAAAAAAAGTATTTGTGATGGTGATTCTAGCTGCTGTATAATCGGTCCACGTAACGTAATAAATATAGAGAGCCAGTTGGCTAATAAGGCAACGTAAGTCGACAACCAGTTGGTCCATAAGAAAAACGGGAGATTTGGTTATATAGTACATAAGATAGAGAGCGTGTATTTATCATTTTGGTTTACTTCTACATATATTAAAAACTAAGGAAGTAATTTTGTTGGAAATACTAGGGGCCGTCTATTAATCACGTGATGTTATTTTAACATTTTTTAACCCCCCCTGTCCCTTGGTGACATATGGTGAGGTTTAAGACTAACCCACCCAAAATCAAGTGTATTCTTTAATACCTACAAAGAATCTTAAAATCTTTAAATACAGGAATAAAGTATAATCTAATTTTATTATGAAATGAAGGACCATGATAAAAATGTCTAGACAGAAAGGTTTCAGGTTGTTTTTGACTGGCAAACAAATAATATTAAAGGAGTGGTGTAATCATGCGAAACACATAAATTCTACTAGTACATGAACCTATTTAATGTGTATTGTCCTCGGACCACGGATTAGTAAGACTTTCTTCCACACTAACAACTGGATAAACAATTAAGCATCTTGCAAGTCAGTAGTTGGCACTGGCGACTGGCAAGCCGAGCCGGGCGGTCGTCGCAGCGCGCGGCGCGCGGGGACTTCGTTTTTTGCCTGGCAACAACGACTCAAGGTCACACTACACGCCGCTTTTCTGTTAAGACGTTTGACGAAAAAATAAATACACGTGATATCTTACTACATCCCCCTCCCCCCTTGTGACATTCAGAACTTTTTGCCAAACCCCCTCCCCCCTGTCGAGGCTAACGTGATTAATGGTCGGCCCCCTAATAATGTACGAACATGTACATATATGTATGTAATTGTTAGTAGTTTTGTAGTGTTATAAGCAGTGGTTGAGTCATGGATACGGGCAATTGTCCACCGCTGTATAAGAAAACTGCGATAAAAAGAGCCGAGAGTGCGATTAATTTTGGTGTGCAACCCATACATTACCTAAGTATGACGACACTCGGGTAACGGGAGCGCAATGGACAGGCAGCTATACAAAATGTTTGTATCCTTAATTCGGTACCGTCTTTTTCGGTGACAAAAGCCCTAATGCTTCGGTCAGATTCCTCCGCCCTCTAAACGTGCTACGTAATTTATGGATGGCCCCTAATAGACCCGAACCTGCTCAAGCTATTGCTTACACCGTCTATCCGTATAAGTAATATATCTTCTCTCTCAGTCTTTAATTCTCTTTCGGACGAAATTTTAGTGGCCAAAATTTGGGTATCTAATAATCCCTGTAAAAATACATAATACATGCTGACCCAATTTGTTTACATAAATAATTTATGTCCATTTTTAATGGTATAGGGGACAAACAAACACGGGTCACCGAATAATAAGTACCATTTCGCCTATGTACCCTTGCGACTCAATAGTCGCAAGTGCATTGTCGGCTCTTGAGGGTGCCCACCTTATTGATCCTCCAGCAACCTTATGTACCCGGCCAAACACAACGAAAGCATTTTTTACTACAGGTTTTCAGTGAGTCCGTGGTGTTCCTCTGGTTCAGACCCCATACGTGCATAAGCATGCCTCTTCGTCAATAACACATTAAAATAACGTATTTATGCTATGCAAATACGTTATTTGAATGTGGAACAGGCATGAGTGTATATATGTATATATAATTTAAGATAACACGTACTTTTTTTAGGAGCGACTTCAGTGCCATCAACACTATATTGATCAAGAGGATCATCAGTGGTGATCACCGTCCTCTCATCGATGCTATCTGGCACATGATTCTTCCTCGATACCTCTGATATAGGAGTGTCAGTGTCGAGATCGTCTTCAACGTCTGTCCTGGGAATATTTTTCTTCCCTTTTAGAACTGGTTTCTTTTTTATAGTCATCCGGTCAACAACCGGTGCTTCGGTTGAATCGGTTAGTGCTAAGACATCTATAGTTCCAACTGCAAAGTAACAAATAATTTTAGTTTAGTCACACAATTTGCTCAAAAAGACCATAAATTTATGTATTTTGTTATTACTATTGTATAAATTATGTATGAAAATTACTGTTCTGAAGAACGCGGGCTCACAGGACGAGTTGTCAGAGGTTTAAAAAAGGATATAGCGTACTTTTTATCCCAAAAAACCTGGACCAGTACAAGTCTGATCCGTGAACTGAGGGTTCCGTATGCAAACGAACGTTATGTATGTAATATTTGACTTTAAAAAAAAAAACACCCGAATTCACCGCTCTCTTCATGATAAATTGTAATTAACTGTATTTTTCATACCTTACTCGTAAAACTTCCGCCTCTTTAAGTGTAAACTTTAAAGAATTGGAATACTTCCTTCTAATTTTAACCGGATCAACCTTCACCTCTTAAAGTACAACCAGTTCGATCGATTCACAAATGACGAAGATATCTCGTGACCTGTATATTGTATTCCTTAATTTTCTAACTTAGAGATGGTCTATGATCTTGGTCCTTTTAGAAGTCACTTAAAATTATATGAAACACGCCTGTTACATTAATTGTATCTCAATTTTTTTCTTATACCCTATGTCAAATCCATTATGCAGTCTGGATTTTCAGGGTGTGACACATACATATATATATCGGAACATAATACATACATATATATTATATATATGTATATAGAATCGATTATCTATTGAGACGAATGATCTCTAATGAAACCGAACCATTTTGAAAAAGATTCATCACTGATCGTGAACAGTGGATCACCTACGACAAGAATGTGCGAAAAAGATCATGGGATTGAAAGAGCATCGTTCATTCTGCGCTTCGCTTTTACCGCTAGGTAAAACCATCAATTAGGATTTCTACTGCCACAAGTAATTAGACTCAACCAAGAAATGGAGAAAAAACGGCCGCAATTTGATCAACAGAAAAGGATTTGTCTTTTAACGACATTTTGGCGACTTAGCAAAAATTGAGAAAGCTTGGTGGCGAAGGTTAAATGCATTCACCATATAGTCTTGACTTTCACCCTCAGATTTTCACCTGTTTCTGTCTCTTCAGATTTCTATGGGTAGTGTCAGGTTAACATCAAGAGAGGAAAGGACTGTCAACACTACTTGTCGCATTTTTTTGATAAAAAAATCCATAGATTTCTAAAGCGACGGGTTTTGTCACTAAAAATTTATACCCGACCTTTTTTTTTTTATATACTATAGGGGGACAGACGAACAGACGAGTCACTTGATGGTAAGTGACACCGCCGTCCATGGACACTTGCAACTCAAGTGCGCTGCCCGCCTTTGAGGGTGATGAGGGATGGGGAATGCAGGGAGTGGAAAGAAGAGAGGAGGGATGAGGAGATGGTAAAAAGGAGAAAGGAGAAGAGGGGAGAGAAAAGGGGGGAGGGGGAATTGGGCCTCCGGAAACCTCACTCAATTCGGGGAAATGCAACGCAAGCGTTACTTCACAACCGTTTTTGTGTGAGGCCGTGGTATCGCACCGGTCGAGCCGGCCCATTCGTGCCTAAGCATGGCTCTACCACAAGCATATATATACACTCATACATACACCCGAAAAACTAAATCCACTTTCTTTCGCAGTCGGTTGTCTATGTCGTCTATGTCGGGAATCGATCTTCGAAAGTATTTGACCGTCTATATCGGAAGACAAACCAAACTATGCATTTCGAACCCATACATTGTCTTTGAAAAATATAAGTTTGTAATATAAACTATTTTTTTATATGATAACAAATTAACGATTTTAATTTGCCTCTACTTGTATTGTAAGATCTTACTTTTGGCAAAATTTCATGGTTCTAGGGCAATGGTTTTGGTTCCCTAGCAAGGCATAAACGGCCTTATTATTAGATTGCCTCGACTGAGAAGTTTGATTTTTCACTGCTCCAAGGGGTAACAGACCTGAGTCTGAGACCTGAGACTATTTGATATTAATTCCTGAGAAGGGTCTTGACAGACTGACAACAAAAGGGTCCTATAAGGGTTCCGTTTTTGCCAACTGGAACGGAACCCTAAAAAGTAATACTCACGAGGAACAGAAATCTTTAGTGCAAAAGAAGCCTGTGATGACGATGAACGAACCGCGGGCATAAGACTGTTTGAAGAAATAAATCTCACCATCGCTGTTAGCGTCGCTGTCCGAACTATCCCTCCTTTCAGATGGATTATCAACCTGTAGTATAACCGGCTTGAATACACCTGTAAAAAATAGATTATTAGAAAACTAAATAAAGAATATTTATTAGACGTGTAAATATATTTATAAGGTACAATATCTTTCTGTTTGTAATACCAACCAACCCAGGCTCTTCACCGAAAATCACTATTACTCCAGGACATTTTATAAAACAACATATAATAATTCAACCAGGCTGATGGGACGGACCTGTTTGTCTAGTGGTTAGTGACCCTGATTGCTGAACGGAGGTCGCGTCCCACACGGGACAAAAAAATTGTGTGATCAACAAATAATTGTCCCGAGTTTGGGTGTTCTTTGTGTCCATTGATTGAATGTTTGTTAATCCCGCAACACAGGGATGATTTATAATGAGTGAAAATTTAATGGTACCAAAGTAGGACCAAATTCTTAATTGCAAAATTACATATATATAGCGGTGCGTATGGATGTCTGCAAGAATTGTATCGCTTATTAAGATCAAACACAGGAAATGCTATTGTAAGTGCAAGTGGTGAATGTGTGCTGCAATGTACCGACAGTAAAATTTATTTTATATATTGTCGGTAAAAAAAAAACGGATACGTCACTGAACTCTCATCACCCGGTCGGAGCAATTCGATTGGAACGATGTTTAAAACAAAGAGGATTTATACATCCAAATATGTATAAAAATCGCAAAAGTTTAAAAATAATAATAATGTCTAAAAAAGTCAATTGTATTACTGAACTTTTAACAGGAGAGTTTTTAATTGTTACCTTTGGGACAAATTCAAAATGAAATTGACGATTATTTTCTCAAAAGAATGCATATTTAGCAATAATTACTGACTGCACGAATAGTGCAGTGGTTTAAGTCGACGTCGACTCTTATGGGTTCGAACCCCATACGGGACAACACTTAGTGTAAATCTGAGTCGATGTGTTCTTTGTGACGGACACAAAGAACACACTGACTCAGAACAATCATTACAATGTTTGTAAAGTCCCCTGCGATACAGGAATTAATCCTAGTGCGCGAGTTGTATACAAAGAAGACCAAATAAAGTTTTACTTTGCTATTAGATAAATAAACAATAAACTCACGAAGTCGAGTGTTGTTGTATGCGACAAACTGTTCGTCCGCTAACATTACTTGCTTGCGAAAAATCATGGCGTCCCGCAGGCGGCTCACGCATAGAGCACAAACCATCCTGCTTGGACCCCACTGTAGTAAGTTGGAAAGCTGTAGGAAATAAATAATTATTGGCAAGAATAGAATAACCTTTATTGTACACCATTAAAATATAGGTTATAGTAATATAAAAAAACTTTAAGTAAAAAGTGCGTTATCGCATGTCCTATGCGGGGATCGAACGCACAGCGTCACACTGCGCCATCGGAGAAGTCAAAAATATACAAGATAAAAAAATAGTAGATTTAGTGTAAAAATAATGATATTAATAGTTAATCATAATCATAATAATAATCACGTTTATTTGGAACTAAAAACAAAATGTAAACGATGATAGATGCAAAAGTATGAAACTGTGGTACAGTTACCAATGCCATCCAGAGAAAGACTTAAATTAAAAAAAAAGTTTTTCATACCATTTAACAAAAATATTTAAAATAAAGAGGTAAAGTATTTAATGAAAGGATATGTGCTTGTGTGTATGTGAATGTGTCGTTTGTGTGTGCGCGTGTGTGTGTGTGTGTGAATGTAAATCTTATGTTTCTACAAGTTTTTCCGTTACAACATAATCAAGGGGTTTTAACCATGTTTTAAGTTTATTTTTTACTTTATGACCATTAAGAGAATAAATATTAAGGGTTTTGTTGAGAAGCGAAGTACAGTACGAAGAATGAGTAAATGTCTCACGGAGAGGGCCTTGCAGATAGAGTAGACCATTTTTGTAAGAAGTCGAATAGGCTTTCCTGCCAATACTTAGAGGATAGCTCGTTGTCCACGTTCTACGCGTATCAAAGTTGATTTAGGAGCTCCACCCCACCACACTCCTGTGACCACTAGACAGTAACCCATTACCGACTGCACAAGTGCAAAATAGATGTATATTAAACTATCAAAGTCCACCACAGCTTTGAGTTTCTTAAAAACAATTATGAGTTTTCTTAAACGTGCTACTGCGTGGCTAATATGTTGCTTCTATTTAAGGTTACTATCGATAATAATGCCAAGGTTGCGGACAAACTCAGCACTGTCCAGTCTGGCACAGTTACAATTTACGTCTTAGTCCCTATAAGAACAAGTGTGGGCACGAATTAGAATGGGTGTTTGGGGTTGACTTGCTTTAGTGGGATAGAATGTAACAAACTGTGTCTTTGTCACTCTGACATTGAGTGTAAGTAGATTTTCCATTAACCATGCGATAACAGAGTTTAAGGCCAGTTCAGCATTGATACCAACATAGAACCAGTTGCTACCGTCAATTATAAGAGCTGTGTCATCTGCATAAGTTATTATTTGGCAGTTAGGTAGGGATAACTGACACAGCTCATTCTCGTATATAAAGAAAAGAGCCGGTCCGAGAACACTGCCCTGTGGGACTCCAAACGTAACAGGTTCTTTGTTACTCAGATAGTTTTCCAGCTAAACACACTGTTTTGCATCATGCATCGAATGCCAATTTTTCTAACTTCGAATTAAGTATGGGGAGAGGAGAGGAGAGGATCCATATGTAAGGCTTTAACTTGGTACATCCAACATAAACATATATAATAATATAATTTAAATATACATACATATTAGACATACACATATGTCATACAATATATTTACAAAATTGTTAGTGTAAAAAAAAAATATTTATATCAAACAACTTTAGGTAACTATTAAAGCTTTCTAATCTAATACAGAGGATAAAGAGAACTTGCACATAAAACCTTGGCCAAGAGTATTGAGCACCCTACACATTTTCACACATTTAAGGAATGGCAAAAACACAAACAAAAACTGCCGCAGCTAGCAATAAACCACCCGAGTACAGTAAATATTTTCACTTCACAATTTCAGTATTTATTTATTTATAAGTTCGCTATCATCGCTTGTTGTGGTCACGTCCAGTTATTTAGTGCGCTTTTGGGGTTTTGTTTAGATAGATTTGAGTGATATCGTTGCAATATGCCAAAAAGAAACTAACTTTGATTAGAACAACGTGTACACAAGCACAAGCAGTTTCTGCATAGGCAAGGTTAATCACAGATATTTCCAAAACTGAAAACAAATCGCGTCGAGCCGTGCAATATGCAATATGCTATTAAGCGATACTCTGAGCGGATCACATCAAAATAGGCTCTCTTCATTACCACAGACCGTGAATTTTTTTTTTCATTTTTTTTAATGTGGCTTACATTAAAAAAAAAAGAAAAAAATATTATATTTAACATAATAACTCGATAATGCCTAATGGAAAGCAACAAGTGGAGTCTTAGAGTGGTGGTCACCATCCTCATTGCAAGCGTAGTCAATGCAGCATGGTGATTCAGACTATGACGGCCTGGTGATCCACAGGATGGAAGAACCGATTGTTTTAGTTCGGGATCGTATATTTTCGACTTTTAAACGGTAACTCCTCAGGCCAGCACGTGTTGTCGTGTAGAGGAAGGGAGAAGGTGGGACCCGTTGGAAGAGCTCGTCAGAACACTCCGTGGTATAGGCGATAGAGGACTGGACTCGGTAACGTCAGGACTGTCTATGATATCTGTTACCTATCAGACATCATACAGTGCCCAGGTGACGACAATAGGTTTGCCCCCTATTACGTTACTGGAACCAAATTCATTCAAGGGGGAGGGGAGGGACAAAATAGAGCGTATGTATCTATAAATTGTTTTAAATATACTTTTTTTATTCCATGGATCATGTTCTGGACTATGATCAGTTTGGTTGAGAAGGAATATATTTTATGTTGGTTTGTGTATTGTGTGTTGTTGTTGTATGAAAGGTTTAATGACAGGAGATGATGCTCCAGATTTATGTAAGGATAGAAGCAAGTGATGGTCTATTGTCTCTGCCTACCTTGATGGAAGTAAGGCATCAGCTTATGTATGTATGTACTTCTATGAACACATATGAAATGATTGATTTACAAGATGTGTTTCATATATTTAGAATTACAGTTTCTGTATAAGTTAATAACTGTTAAAATACATCCTACACTTTGTAGAAAATTTCATTTAGTGAAATCCTTGAAGAGCAAAGCTTGTTTCTTTTTTGAACTAATCTAAGACTGCGGCACAATCATTGTAACATCACAGTATACTAGGTATAACGAATAGAAGGTGATGGTTGAATGACTTGCACCCCCTGCATAAAATAGTGAATGGGGCATTAGATAGTACTCTAGTCAATAAATTAAGCTTCAAAATACCACCACAATGTGTCCATATACCTGAATTGTTGCATTCCATCTAGTTGCAATAATGTCTCTCAAAACAACCCCCTGTTCAGAATGTCCAGCTACTATAGTGTTATCTGCTCAGGGGTTGATATTTTCCATGACAGTTTCTGTACTTTAAATGTATTGTCCACAATTGTTTATGCTTTTCTTTTTACCTCTGTTATACTAGTATGTGTTGTTGCTCTATGACTTGAGATGTTAATTATTATAATGATCTAGTGACACACTACTAATAATATTGCTATATTTAAGACTTCCATATTTAAATTAATGCGCTGTAATATTGTAATTGTTGTTTTATAGTTGCTATTGGATTACTGATATATATTTTATGCACTATTATTGTAATTGATGTAAGTTTTTAATCGGTTGTCTGTTACTGTACCTATTTGGATACAAAAAAATAAATTTTAAATACATAAAATTCTGTTTTGGCATTATATACTACTTGCCTACAATATACATGAACCCCGAAAACATTACACTCCTTTTTGTTCTGTGGTGCAACAATACATTTAATTTTATAATACCAATTATTTCAAAAGTATAATTTATTATCAATCTTTATTTGCTACAATGTGATAAGACTGTTAGATACAAATAACAATATAAAAGAAACAGCACAACTATCATTAAAGGTAAAGGTTTATTTCTGGAATCAACAGGTTGCAGTTTCGCTTTCAAACACAACCAAATACCTACTACTTACTTAGTACTTGGCTGTTTATTTAGTAAATTCTTACTGTATGAGGTTCAAAGAAATTTATCAATGTGTGACCCACCCACATCACTAGCAGTAACATTACTTTAAAAGAAAAATGCAGTATTAACTGACATTTCTACGTATTTTTTTAAGAAAGTAATATAAGACCATTTTTGTTAGTAATTATTTTTTATAAAACTACCATTATGTAGCATATGAGTAGGTATATACAGTAGGTAGCAGAAAATATGGATTAAAAATTATAGAATATGTTTAATAATAATAATTTATATTTAGAAAAATATAAAGCTTTAGATATTCAAAAGTTGCACAATCGGTTTCATTTATAACGAATACGTAATATGTGAAAAAAAAAACAATAATAGAAAACAGTTGAAAATTTAAAAAAAAAGCTATCTATATATTAATTTAAGAATATATTTTTGATTATGAGCCCGAATAACAAGTTTTTTTTTATTAAGATTAAAATTCTTACAGTGATTCCATAGCACTCCTGTAGCATTGCAGAATAAACCTCCTTTTCTCCGGCTTCGGTAATGTACGAAACAGTAACATCCCACGTTCCGCTCGCAGATAAACAGCACCGGCAGACATCAGGCTGAGACAGCCAGCTCTCGGCGTAACTTGGATCCACCATTATTATACTTTATTTATTTTCTAAAAGAACAGCCATTACTTCCGAATTCGAAAATTGCAAATTCAGTTTCACAATTTATTGAGTATTGACAGTTAAGAGTGCAACTGCAAGCTGCATGTCAATATTATAAAGCCGGCTCCACATGTTTGTCATTTTACTCATCCAAACACATCCTTATTAAGCTACAATTCAATAGTCAAATTCAATGTATAGGTAAGTTCGAGTAGAATGTATTATACAACAACAAAAAATGTAAGTATAAATCAAGAAAGATATGTATTTTAGTAATATCTATTTAACTGACCAAGCTGTTTAGTTCTCGGGGGAGCGGTGTATGGTCACCCCATGTTTTCGAAATATGGGGTGACGGTGGGCAGATAAGGCTTCGAGATTTGTATTTGATGAAGTATATTTGCCAAAGCTAAAACTGATTCCGCCTGTAATATTTATTAATAAAAGATGGTTGGACCACTTGATATTCAGAATTCAAGAATAAGAACCAAAAATAACAAAATTTTATAATAAATTATATTAACCAGAAGTTTCTGAAACCACTGGATACCTACTGGATTTATTATTTTCTGTGTTTTATAAACGTTCTAAGTTATTCATGTATGAGCTTGGAACACTCAAAAGTCTAATTGCCGTAAACGTTTGATTGTCAATGCAAGATGGTCCATTTATGGCAAGGGTGTGATTGTATCTGGGAAATGGTTATGTATGGACCCAACTTTGTTTGATAGTGCATCTCTTTCTATGAATGTTACTCCTACAGTAGGGTGAAGTAACATAATCGAACTTCAAAAAAGTAGACAACCGACTTCGATGCGTCTATCATAAAATTTAAGACTTAAATGGTTTTCTCATGGATGCTGTGGTCAGAACCTCACCAAACTCTAATCTAATTACCGTTGAAGTACATCCTTTCCAATAAAAAAAGAATCATCGAAATTGGTTGACACGATATTGAGTTATTCGACCATTTGTCGCGCGCAAACGTAATACAAAATGAAGTCTTATATGTTTTTCTCATGGATTCCATTGTCAGAACTAGACCAAATTGCAACGGCACCACACCGGAATCACCATCTTTCAAATAAAACAAAATCATCAAATCGGTTCACCCAGTCGAAAGTTCTTAGGTAACTAACATTTAAAAAAAATAAAGTCGAATGAGAACCTGCTCCTTTTTGAAGTCGGTTGAAAAATAATGCAATGATATTTCCCCGTTTTGAAATTGTTAAATGATTTCAGCGAGTGAAACGTATTTTTACTAAAGCTTAGTTAATTTTTTCAGTCAGTGTTTTTAAACCAAACTGAAAAAATTGTTTTATTAGTTACTCTTGTGGTTGATTCTTGGTGCACATGCTTCTACCGGGGTATAAGCCATATTATTGTTCTGTTCTTTCTACACGAATTTGACACATACTATTTTCTGAATTATCTGCCAAACAGTCGGCGGGAAGGGGTATAAGTATTCAGTGGGCGGGAAGCTGAAAACGTCTGTTTAAGATCTTATAAATTCGTGTTCTGTTAATAATTTTTGTCTTAGAGCTATTTAGTTCTAATCTGTAGAAGTAATAATGTCTCTCCGAAATGTGGAAATAAAAGCTAAAATAGCAGATTACGATCATATTTGTAAAGTAGCTGAAGAATTAAGTGGCAAGCCGGCAACTTTAATAAAACAAGATGATACGTTTTATAATGTTAACGAAGGCCGGTTAAAGCTGCGGACTTATGAGGACTCTTCAGCGACTCTAGTGCGTTATGATCGCGCTGATGAAGGGGGACCGAAGTTAAGTAACTATGAATTACTTGATTTTGATAGTGAGAAAGCAAAGTTGATAGATACTATGCTAAAAAAATGTTTAGGCGTTCGAGGCAGAGTTGTGAAGGAACGGTAAGTCCTTGAGTTAAATCCTTTTTTTATATAAAAAGATATCGTAAGGTAGGTGAAAACAGTCATATAATATTACCTCAAGTGAGTATTAACTTTATGTATACAATGAAGTTTTGTATTTGCTATATCCATTTTAGTTAACAGTAAATAAACATGACCATAATGAAAATAAATGTATTTTGAGCACAATCTATTTGAATAGGTTCATTTTAAATATTCATACTATCACCAAAAAATTTATTTACCTCATTTTGTTTATAAGGTTTAGTAACTTCCTGTATATATTCTGTAAAGGTGTAATAGTATTATTAAAACCTTCAAAAATAGGTTACTACCTATCAAAAAAAAAAATGGTTTCAATATAACAATATTTTCTTGTATTTATACTACTTTTAAACTAGTCACTTATTTTCTCCCTTCTTCTTTGCACCTACCACTTTTATTTCTGCAACACCTGAAGGTTGTCTGGCAGAGAATGCCTTAGGCATTAAGTCCGCCTTGTACAACATGTGCATTAAGTTAAATAAATAAATAAATTTATTTATTTTTCAGTAAATTATACATGGTCCATCAAACTCGTGTACATATTGACACTGTGCATGACCTTGGCCACTATATGGAATTAGAAGTGGTTCTAAGACCTGAACAGACCTTAGAGGCAGGTCAGAAGATTGCCAAAGAGTTACAGACAAAGCTTGGAGTTACAGATGAGGATCTCATTGATTGTGCATATGTGGACTTATTAGATCAAAAAAATAATTAACATTTTTTTTAAGAATTTAAATGGTAACAACTAAGGCCTTGTTGTATGGGCCTCGGGTTTTCATTCAAAAACTTAAGTACTGAAAAATTAACACTGCTTATTTCTTATGTATACATAAGCCTGTTTTTTTTTTGTTTGTATTCATTATGTTTATATGTATATATGCTTATATTAAAACATTTATAAAATTATAGTTTGATAATTTCTTGCTTTAAAACTGTCTCTAATGACAGATAACTTGTTTAAACTACAAATGCAAAGTAGCTGTCCAGTAAAATTTAATCCTTTGATCAGCCATGAGACCATTTCTATTGACATGGCATATCAGATAGTTATATTTTTATAGTAGCCAAGTATTCAACTTTAATGGAATATGTTCAGGGCATTACCTTTATAATTTAGATATGAATCTTGACTATGCCTGTGTCAATATAATGAATAGCAATGAGCTGTAGGATAGAAAGAGAAGAAAATGCTTATACATATATATTGGGAGTTTAAGCAATAGCTCAAGCTAGTCAGGGTCGCCTATCTGTAACTCGAGCTGGCTGGTGTCAGGAGTCTTCTAATTTAAAAGTGAACAATACATTTTTTAGATTTAAATTAATAAAGTCTTCTCTCTAGCTTAATAAAGTACTCATTTCATAGTTAACCCATTTTGGTGTCCATGAATACTGCTTTATTAGGAGGGAGGTAGGTGATGTAACAAATGTGAAGTATGAAGCTAACTCTTCTCAAAGTTGTGGTTCACCAAAGTTATGATTTTGTGTTCTGTTTTAAAGAGACCATGTTATCGAAACCTTCGGACCCACAGGTCCACAGTACATGTTAGTTTATGTCTTTGGCCCTTCTATGCCATAGAAATTAACCCATTTAAGTCTTTAGAAAAAAACCCTGACTGGAGATGTGCGCAGTTTAATCTACTTTCATATTAATCTTTATTAATTATTCACAAAACTGAGTTTGCAGAAATACCATATGAAAGTCACTAATAACTGTATTAGTGTTAATTATTGAACTATTGTTGCTTCTATTAAACCTTTTAGTGATTCAACTTTTTAAGGTTTATTACTTTTGCTGTGTGCTCTATGCATGTGATATATTTTTAGAAGCTGACAACACCGTTGTCTTTTGTTATGTATTTGTTGTCAAATGTCAATTGATTAATGATTGTTTTGTATATGATGTGTTTTTGTTTTAATCATTGAAGAAAACGCAATGGAAACTAATGATCAAAGCAATATATGTTATGGGCAGTGTCGCTGCTGTTTAGCTCGAGGCCATCACCGAGATTTGACGAAAGAATATTTCTTTAATGGCATACGAGAAGTTTACAGTGAAATATTTTCGGAAATCTTTAATTTATTAGTAAGTTTTTAATTATAAATTGTATCCTATACCTTTAGATTATATTTTATGTATGTTTATGCTTGTGTATGTATGAGACTTTGTTATACACACAGTCTATATCAATTGTATAGTATACATCAATTTGCCTGTTTTACCAATACTATTGTAATAATTTCGGATGTGTCATTGCACCTAATTTAAACCACAACAAGGTTGACTGATGAAGAGTGCTCTGAACATTAAGTCTAAATAAATTAATTCTTTCCTTTCTCTTGCAGCTATCAAACAACACGCAGTTGACAACATTAATATGTACAACATGTATTCATCGTCTACGCGATGCTACCAGTTTTCGTATGATGGTAGTGAGCACCGAGAGGCAGCTGCTAGATGCAATAACCACAGGAAATACAAAAAATACGGAGTTTGTTGATGGTATGAACTATGTTGGGCAATACAGGCATGTATTGCCCAACTCTTATATTAATAGTAAAATACTTTTTATAGTCATCACTATTATGTTTTTTCTATTTAGTTCTAGTCAAATGTTCCTGTATTCTTTTCAATTGTATTTTTTTATATATGTAAGTGACAACCACCGCCTTTGAGGGTGATGAGAGGCGCGGAAAGAAGAGAGGGGGATGAGGAGATGGGAAAAGTGAAGGGGGGAGTCGGGCCTCCAGAAACCTCACAAATTTTGGGGAAATCAGTGTTGCTTCACAACTCATTTTCTGTTGGGCCATGGTATCACATCGGACTAGCCGGCCCATTGGTGCCCAAGCATGGCTCTACCACTATAAATTTATATATACATGTTAAAAGACACTTAATAGCTTCTGAATTGAAAAATGTTATTATACGGTAGAGGAATTTGTGAATGATATGTTATCATCATGAATTCTTGATATATCATCTTCCGCAATTAACAAGTTTATTGGTTTTTCTCATAGTATTTTCATTACAGTCTTCATATAATACATATTTAACAAAATAAAATGCACTGTAACACAAAATAGACACTTTTACCTAATGCTTGTGTGTTTATAGTAGTATTTTTTTTTTATATCAATACCTGGTAGGTATGCTCGACTCAGGAGTTGATATTTGAATTTATTATATCCATATCCACACATACCATCGCCTATATCCCCGAGGGTTAGGCAGATTTATCTAAAGCGGCCAGTTTTTGCCTTCATCCAGGCATTAAAGACTATATGTACTGGCTGATAGAAAACAGTCCAATACCTTTGTTGCCTTTTAAAGCACCCCCTGGAAGAGGTGGTTGACCCTATTCTACTCAACAGAAAACCACACAGAGTTAATTTATTGTTTATTCTTGTAGTCTTGAATGGGGATACATCTGACACTCTCGGCGACACGCGAATGGAATCGCAACAGGAATTAAATACGGAAAGTGCCAATTCTTGTAAAGCAACAGAGAATGCAGACCATTGTCAGGAGTTTAGTGGTAAGTATTATAATTGAATATATGTTAATTATTTAATTCAATCGTATTTTGAAAAGACAACTCCCGCACTAGGATTAATTCCTGTGTTGCGGGGGACTTTACAAACATTCAAACAACGGACACAAAGAACACCCAGACTCAGAACATCAATTTGAGGATTACAGTGTTGTCCCGTGCGGGAATCGAACCCACAACACTCGGCGCGGCAGCGTATTGGCGAGCGTTGGAGGGGAGCTAGGCCCCCCGCTTTCCACGGTGTGGTCATCTGGCTCAGGCGACCAAGGACTGCAGGAAATCCCGGAAGCTTCCTTCTTAGGGTATACCCGGATCGTCTACAATAGACATGTGACGGAACACCGTGTGGTTTTAGTCGGTTCGAGTCCGACATACCACTTCACTGTTAGCTCCAGTGAGGTGATGACCCGTAACTGATACATACTTTCATGTCTATATTCCTGAAGAGGCGTCACATAGGTCTACGTTTTTGCAACCATAATTTAGTCCCATTAACATAATAGGGGCAGGTATATTCCCGTCCACCGGTCCCTATATATATTTATACTAGCGGACCCGACAGACGTTGTCCTGCATGATATTTCAAGCGATTAGGATCAATATAGATAAATAACCTAGATACCGACTGCAGCGCCATCTGCCGGGCTGATTTGTGAATCTAAACCATTCCCAGATCCCCTTGAACACACACAAAAAATTTCATCAAAATCCGTCCAGTCGTTTGAGAGTAGTTCAGTGACATACACACTCACAGAAGAATTATATATATAAAGATATACTGTCTGATAGATGGATGATATGCCCAACCCCTTTTTCCCCTACAGTCCCCTAACAGTGGTAGAGCCATGCTTAGGCACGAATGGGCCCGCTCGACCGGTACTATACCACGCCCTCACAGACAACCGGTTGTGAAGCAACGCTTGCTTTGCATTTCCCCGAAATGAATCAGGTTTCTGGAGGCCCAACTCCTCCTCTCCTCTTCCCTCTCGCCTCATCCCCTTCTCATCCTTTCTCTCTTTTTTCGCCTCCCCGCAACTCCCATTCCTCACCACCTTCAAAAGCGGGCAGCGCACTTGGGACTGTTGAGTTGCAGGTGTCTATGGGCAGCGGTTGTCACTAACCATCAGGTGACCCGTCTGTTCGTCTGTCCCCCTATAGTATAAAAAAAAACCCTGACCCTTTTGTGACACCCACTGATGTATTTACAAATGTTGACAGATTACTTATCGGACAGCCAGTGTGAGGACAGTGAAAGTTTGGTGGAAGGTGAGGCGGCACTGCTTGCAAGGTTCAAAGATCTCCCGCCGCTCCCGACTAGAGACAAGTTATCCAGTTTGTGTCCAGAGTATTGTAAGCAACTTGGGATGTTTAAAGGTGATATGTGTTTGTTTTAATTTCTTCAATAAAGCCGAAATTATGACATGTTTTTTACTGTACTAACTGCTGTTTAAATTTTTATATTAAATTTAGGCAAAAGCAGATTTATAAAAAAACTTGAAACTTTTCTAAAGATACAAAGGTGTATTTAAGATAGTTTCAAAGTAATTTATTTGTGCGACGCATGATCAAAACGTACTAGGTAGTTTGGCTTATCTTCACTAGATGGAGTTCAAGTATATTCGCCATGATATTCGTCATCAAATCATATATCTCTCTTCAATCTAATTTGTCAGAAGATAATCCCTGTAATTATGTAATACATACACACTCCTTTATCCCCGAAGAGGTAGGCAGAATCGTCCCAAACTTTCACTTTTTGCCAACTAGAGCATCTAATAGAGAGCATCTGAGCTCTGTATGTAGACAGCAATTAAAGATTGTCTGCTATCATATAAGAATATTTACTTATAATTAATAATTAGTTACTTTTGTTATCAGGGACAAATGATCGCACAGGCCGCCGATAGTCTCTTGCAACTCCAGAGTCGCATATGCACTGCCCCCCCCCTTGAGGGTGCCTCTCGTGGGTAAAGGAGTAGGACTCCGGTTGAATCGGCCCATCCGTGCCTAAGCATCTTAGGCTCTCTTACGTCTAAAAAGTTAAATATTTTGTCTATCCCTTAGGACCATTATTTTTTTGGTTCCAAAGTTTCATGACGATCGGTTCCAGAAATTTTAAAAAACAACAAAGAACTACTATTACAGATTATATTTTATTTTCCAGATACACAAATACTTCCACAAACAATATCCAGACTGGTAGAAGATTACGAGTTCATTCGAGAGACCAAAAACGTCCGCCGCCAATATGTCACAGAAAAACTAGCTCACGTTGTCAATGCAACAACCATTCTAGAATGTTCTAACGTTACTCCCTTCAGAAGCAAGAGCCGGCAAGGTTTCCCCTGCTTCTACTGCAGGAATATCTTCGAAAGCCTCCACAGACTTCAAGAACATACTGCACAACACAAAACACATGAAATGCTCAAAGTCCTGAGAACTTATGGAGCTGAGTCTCTGGTAGTATATGTAGACATCACCGATCTAAAATGTAAAATATGTAATCAGGATATGCCAAATCTGAACGAGTTGAAATTACATTTAATACATGTACACAAAAAGAAAATGCATTTAGATGTCACCGATAGAATAATACCTTACAAGCTGTCTGATAGCGGTTTGTATGTGTGTCAAATGTGTGGCTGTAATTATGAGACTTTCGGAGCTATTGAGAGACATATGAATGTACATTTTAGAAATTATGTTTGTAAAGATTGTGGTACAGGCTTTGTCACAAGATATAGACTTAAGGTACACATCAAAAGTATGCATACAGGAGGCACACATCCTTGTGAGGTGTGCGGGAAGATATTTTCAACAACACAGAAATACAAAAATCATGTAAATACAGTCCACAAATTAATGAAACGTTTCAAATGTACTAAATGTCCTGAACGCTTTGCTGAATACTTTAGAAGGCAAAAACATATGGTACAAGTACACGGACTAGCCCCTTTAAGGTACACATGTAATGTTTGTGATAAGAGTTTTGATAGAAGGTATACTTTATCGAGGCACATGAAGCGTGATCATTTAGAAGAGCGGGATTTTCAATGTGAATTATGTTCATACAAATGTTTTACAAAGAATGAATTAAGAGTACATATGATTAAACATAACGGTGAGCGTATTTTTGAATGTTCCGTGTGTAAAAAGGCTTATGCAAGAAAGAAAACTTTGAAAGAACATATGCGAATACACAATAATGATAGGAGATTTGCTTGTGCAGTCTGTGGACAGGCGTTTGTACAGAAATGCAGTCTTAAAGGACATTTGAAGACCCATCATCTTGAATTTAGTATGTAAGTAGTAATAAAAGATTATTATACTGAAGTGTTTTTGTTGTTTTAATTCTATTATAATAAGAAATTTAAATGGACCTCGGACGAAGTAGAAAATATTCATATTAAAATAAAGCCGGTTCTATTTAGAAGGGGTTTCAGATGGTGACACAGGTGTATTGGTCGCAATTTTATTGCAGTGTATTCTTGAGTTTTGTATACAACTTTCGTTCGTAATATAGTTTTAATTTGATTTTCTAATGCTCATTTCAATTTTGAAATAATTTCATTTGTTTTTCTATTTATAGAAAATCTTCCATCAAGTGAAAGAAACGCTTATATTTTAGATGCAATATTTATGGATTTTTAGAGTTGATTGATAATACATTTTAGAGGCTTCTCGGCTATTTCTTTAACTCCCCCAATCCATATGTATAAGTAACATTTCTTTATATCTTCCTTCCTGTCAAAATACATTGAATTTTTTCATCCAATTAATAAAAGTGCCAAGATGACGACAAGCCTACTTCCCCCTATTACGTTAATAAGACTAAATTGTAATCGCCAAAATGTGGGCGGTTATTACGCCTTTGCCTGCTCCTACGGGGAAACAGGCGTGATGGTATGTATGTATTTTTATTTCTAGCTTTAGTGACATCTATCGTAGAGAGCATTACTACAAACACCTTTCATTCATAATCTATACTCGAAACCATCAGACGAGAATCATGGAAAAGACTCAGAACGATAATAGGTGTGTTTATTTGCTAGATTGTTTATTATCGCATTAGCTCTGGAGGAGCAAAGTTATAAGGTATTTTAATTTATTTTATTTACCATAAAACAGTAATAAGAACATTGTACAAATTATAGTTCAAAAAGAGATTATGGTGGGTTGACACCTGAACTAGGATGGTTCCTGTATCTCAGGTTGTCAACCCTCCACCCCATAAAGTGGTCTTATATCTAGTAATTTCACAATATCAAATAATGAGCAAACAGAAAACTTAATTCTAAAATTTGGAAGGATAGATATTAATTTAATGCCAGCGACTACGTATAGGAAGATTACATTTTAATACTTTAATGACATCAGCGCCTGTTTAATTTCAATGAGCAATACTTGAAATAGGTTTATATTATTTAAGTAAAATAAAACAAACACGTGAAAGAATCGATAAAATATCTTAAAAAAATAGAAATTTATGGGACATTAAAGTTACGATTGCAAGAATAATTTTGTTCCCTGCGGCGCTCAATCGTGTGACGGTATTTGATCTAAACGACGCAGCACGTATTCGCCGAGTACATACGAATGTATTGTTGTGTAGTGGTTCTATTCCTATTTTGTTTATACCCGATGGCAGAAGTAAAAAAATATGCCTAGAAATATTATACTGTTCCTATATATCAAAGCACAACAGTTAAAAACCCCTTTTTTTTCATGTACCAAATAATATAACAACTAGAAAAAAGTGGTGCAAACTAATGAAGCGTGAATTAATTGGCATTAAAAACACTAAATATATGTGTGAAGATCATTTGTAAGTGTAAGTAACTATTAATAATAGCTGCCTATTTCTGAATGATATACCTTTTGAGTCGTGAGTAGGTTCGGAATAACTTATTCAGGAAAATTAATAACTTTATATGTAACTTTTATGTAAGTATTGTAAAAATTTAATTTTTACAATACTTACATAAAAGCAATTTGTGTGTATAAAAAATTAAATTGCAAGATAATGACACGGAAAATTTTGTCAAACATCGACTGGTTGGGGGAACATTAAAGTTAAAACTCAACATATGTCCTCATAAATTTGATTGTCAAAAGACGGTGAAATCTCAAAAAAGAAGGAGCATATGTAAAAAGACGTCGAATTGAATTTTGTGAAAATTTATTAACAAAAGACTAAGTCGATTCCCTTCGTCTCAACCTTTGAAATGATTGATGATGAATCAGATAGTCGTCAATATAAAGAGATAAACATAGAAGTTCAAGTTGATCTCAAAACTTCAAAGAAAAATCAAGCAGTGCAAACAATCATAAGAAGGAACAGTGCGCAACATATAAGAAATAAGTGCTCCCAAATGGTTTACGAATCTTCTCGGCACTCTCCATCGAGAATATCGATATCTTTTCTAAGTAGTTCTCCTTCAAAAGCATGTATATAAGCTATATAAACTAAATATATCAATATATACTCTTAAATAAAAAGAAACAAACGATTGTAGCTACAGAGAGAGAGAGATCTAGCGCGACACTGAAACTAATACTTGAATGATTCGTGGTGCGGTGATATCGAATAGGTCAAATGACATCACAGACGAATCAGACGTTCCGTTCTAAAATACGTAAACTTCAATAATCTATTTCTAAGTCATTTATTGATGGATTTTTAAAATTATTACAGTTATCGGTTAGTTTTGATCTTTATTACGTTGAATATAATATTAATAATATGATGAGACTTCTCCACTGTTTGCGACTAATGAAGCGATTATGAGAAGCAATAGTAATAAATTAGAATAAGTAAAATTCTCCTTGTTTCATTTTGAGGCTCCTGTTATTACATTAAAACAGTACACCAGTAGGTAACTTCTGTTTACTGTACTGTACTGTACTATGACTTCATTAACAACAAGTAGCCTAATTTTGAAGATTGTGCTGCCGGATAGTATATTTAATTAATATATGATTATGTGCAAACTAAAAAAGTTTAAAACCATTGAAATAAATGTTTCAAGTTGTTGCTATATATCCCATTTTAATGTACCCCTAAACGATAACAAAAAAAAATAAATAAATAAAAATATTCAAAGTGCGCCATCTCTTTTTATGTTAAAAGCACGCTTAGTTACTTCTTACAATCAAGCTATCACTACATAGTATAAAACAAAGTCGCTTTCTCTGTCCCTATGTCCCTTTGTATGCTTCAATCTTTGAAACTACGCAACGGATTTTGATGCGGTTTTTTTTAATAGATAGAGTGATTCAAGAGGAAGGCTTATACGTATAATAACATCCATTAAATAGTGGAGAAGTACTGTTATTTTTGAGGTTTCTAATGTGATGTCGTAAATAATTACATTTTTTCCGCTTACATTGCAAACGCAGGCTGAACCCTACGAGTTTTATCAAAATAATGTACTAAGTATTGTACACATTGAAAAGGTCTACACAAAAGTCCGTGATGGTATATGTCTATCTCTTATGGATAACCCACAATAACTTTTTTTGTCATTTACTTTTTACGACAAATAATGGCTAATTTTCGAAGCGATTTTAACCAATACAGTATTAATCCTTAACCAATTAAATACCTTGAATACATTGTTCATTTAATATAGATATATATGGCCCTTTACACCGTATGATTTAAGTAAATATTTTCGAAGATATTACAGATTTAAAAATTGCGGGACGTAGCGCTTGCGGCGGTACCGGCCGGCCGCCCGGTGCGGCAAGAGCGTGCCTATAAATAGCGCGTCTGAGGCCGCGGTTTTCCAATCATTTAAATGTGGGTCTTGGTCGCCCTAGTTTGCCGCCTTCTGGCAGCTGTCCCGATCTTTGAGTAAAGATATTATCACCACCATGCCTCCCTTAAACAGACCAAACCTCCCTCCGGCCTTCGACGACTCAGAAAAGTCGGAGTGCCTGGCCGACAGTCTCGGGGCGCAATGTACGCCAAGCTCCCTACACATCAACCATAGCCACCTATTAGAGGTAGACGAAGAGGTGGAACGTAGAGCATCACTCCCGTTACCACCACTAGTGACTGACCCACAAGACGATAGGGACCACATCCCCCTAGTCACCCCAGACGAGGTAAAAACGATTATCAAGGACCTTCACACTCGAAAAGCACCGGGCTCGGACGGTATTACAAATAGAGTTATCAAACTATTCCCCGATAGAATATTAATCCTTCTAACATTTATATTCAACGCAGCGCTCGCAAACAACATCTTTCCCCAACAGTGGAAAGAAGCCGTGGTTATTGGAATACCCAAACCCGGCAAACCTAAGTCCGACCCAACCAGTTATAGACCGATAAGTCTGCTTAAAGGTTTAGGTAAAATCTATGAGCGTCTAGTTTACAGTAGGCTGAAAGCATATGCCGATGACAACCTACTCATCCCCCACGAGTAATTTGGTTTTCGAACCAAACACTCGTGTGTCCAACAAGTCCACCGCATCGTTGAATACACCAGCGTGCGGCTCCAAAGAAACCTATTTACGGGGATACTTTTCTTCGACGTAGCGAAGGCTTTCGACAAAGTGTGGCACAACGGCTTGATCTACAAGCTTTTCACTATGGGAGTGCCCCACAGACTCGTACTCATCATACGAGACTACTTGTCGAATCGTAGCTTCCGCTACCGCGTGGAGGGATCTCTATCTACCCCCCCCCCCTATTCTCGCCGGAGTACCGCAAGGATCCGTGCTCTCCCCCCTTCTTTACACGCTATACACCAGCGATATCCCGTTGCACCGGTCTGTGCAAACAGCACTTTTTGCAGACGACACAGCGATATACTACTCAGGTATGAACCCGTCATCAGTCGTTAGGAACCTCCAATCTGCAGCTAACGCCCTAGGCGCGTGGTTTCGGAAATGGAGAATAGAGGTCAATCCCGAGAAGAGCCAGGCGGTACTGATTCACAGAAGACAGCTCAGCCTGTATCCCTTGGAGGAGATCCCACAAATAAGGATGTTTAGCACGCCTATCCCTTGGGCTAGGCAGGCCAAATATCTAGGTATAATCCTTGACGATCGTCTATCCTTCGGACCTCACATTAAGGCGGTTCGTAACAGGGCCGCCTTTGTGTTAAGTCGACTTCATAGCTTAGTGAACTCTCGTTCAAAGCTGTCGCTTAGGAGTAAAGTTAGACTTTACACAGCTTGCATTAGACCCATAATGACCTATGGTAGTGTAGTTTTCGCACACACTAGGGAACACAGGATCCATAGGCTACAAACACTACAAAATAAGTTCATGCGCCAAGCTACGGGAGCACCGTGGTATGTGCGTAATGTCGATCTTCACATCGACCTAGAGCTGCCGACCATCAGGCAATTCATAAAGCAGTGCTCCCTTAGCTACTTTGACTCTGCTCCGACTCACCCCAACCCCTTAGTGGTTGCGGCTGTAAATTACACACCCAGCAATATATCACGAATACGGAGACCTAAACATGCTCTCGGAGAGCTAGACGATAACATCACACTCGCTCAACGTAGAGCGCACACAGCTCGCGAAGCTATCACAAATTGTCCGCGATTTCGCCCCCGCCGCCGGGGCCGGAATACGCGTCGCGTTAATCATTTAAATGTGGGTCTTGGTCGCCCTAGTTTGCCAGCGACGCCCCAAGCCGAGGTGCGTACTCCACAGGGGGTGCCCTTGGGCAACGTCGCTTAAAAAAGACCGGTTGAGAGCCCTCAGCGCTCACCGTAAGCCCGTGCAAGGTTGTCGAGGCCATCTGCGGCCAACAGCCATACCTCAAACAAAAAAAAAATAAAAAAAAAACGCGGTTTTCCCTATAGCACTTTGAATTTAGCAGCGATCGGACGCGTTTATTATAAAAACGTGTTGATGGTTTCCCCGGAGTAAAAAAAACGGATGCTCTTGGCAGAGTCTACGTGGTTCATCCCAACAACAGCGAATGCTTTTATCTGAGAATGTTACTGCATATTGTAAAAGGCCCGACATCCTTTGCACACCTAAGAACTGTACAAGGTGTTGTTTACAATACTTATCAAGCAGCATGCAAAGCTATGGGGCTCTTGGAAGACGATTCTCACTGGGAAAACACATTATCAGAAGCAGCTGTTTGTAGTTCAGCTACATCATTAAGATATTTATTTGCCGTCATAGTAGTGTTTTGTCAAGTAACTGATTCTGTTAATCTATGGAATAAATTTCAAGAAAATATGGCCAGTGATATTCTGATTCGGCGACGGCAAGAGTTAAACTCAGATGATGTACAATATGATCAAAACATATTTGACGAAGCATTATTGGAATTGAACAAAGTAGTGCAATTACTTTCGGGTAAATCGATCAAGGATTTTGGGCTGCCGATGCCAGCTAATACTACTAACTCAGATTTAACTAACAGTGCCGAATACACAAGAGAAATATCATACGATCAAACGAGACTTTTACCAAATATAGCTCAAGATGAGCCACGATTAAACATCGATCAGAAAAAAGTATTCACTGCATTACTATCAACAATTGATAACAATGAAGGGAAATTGTTTTTCCTTGATGCCCCAGGAGGTACAGGAAAAACATTTTTAATCAATCTGCTTTTAAAAAAAGTGAGATCTATCGGAAAAATTGCGTTAGCTGTTGCGTCATCCGGCATTGCCGCTACGCTTTTGGAAGGAGGCCGAACCGCACACTCCACATTCAAGCTCCCGCTGAAAATCGCCACCGATGATAATAACAGCGTCTGTAGTGTTTCTAAACAGAGCAATACAGGAAAATTGATGCGTGCATTGTCCTATCCAGTGCTTCCACAAACAAGACGTCTGTGGAAGCACTGGATAGGACAATGCGCGATTTGCGCAACAAAAATTCACCTATGGGTGGATGTACAATTCTGTTCTCAGGAGATTTCCGTCAAATCCTACCAGTTGTGACTCGAGAAACACGTGCTGACGAAATAAATGCTTGCCTAAAAAGATCCAACCTTAGGCCACATGTCAATAAATTAGAGCTTAAAACTAATATGAGGGTTTCGTCATCTTCACGTGAGAACAGGCTATTTCCAGAGATGCTGCTAAAAGTTGGCAATCGAGAGTTAACACAAAGTGAGGGAAGGATTGACCTAGAAAACCTTTGCGTTTTGATAGACAACATCCAAGAGTTAGTCAACAATGTCTATCCTGACAATATCTTGGTTTAAAGAAAGAGCGATTCTGTCACCAACTAACGAACAAATAGATAAAGTAAATAACTTGATTCTTTCAAAGATTGATGCGCCGACGAAAATATACTACTCGGTCGATACTGTTCTCGATTTGGAAGAAGCTGTTCATTTTCCTACAGAATTTCTAAATTCCTTGAACCCGTCTGGGCTCCCTCCTCACAAAATGGTGTTGAAAGTAGGTTGTCTTGTTATTTTATTAAGAAACCTGAATCCACCTAAACTTTGCAATGGCACGCGTTTGCTGGTAAAATCATTGAAAACTTTCATAATAGAGTGCACAATACTCACAGGATGTGGTACCGGAGAAGGTGTATTGATTCCCCGAATCCCTCTGATACCATCGGATTTACCCTTCCAATTTAAACGTTCACAGTTTCCGGTAAAGACATCTTTTGCAATGACCATTAATAAATCGCAGGGTCAAACCTTCAACGTTGCAGGCTTAGATTTGAGCGTTGACTGTTTTTCACATGGAAAACTGTATGTCGCTCTTTCAAGAGTGACCTCCAGAGAAAACATGTTTGTATTGTCTAATGACAAGAAAGCTGTGAACGTTGTTTATAAAGACATTCTGTAATATGTTGTAAAAATAAAATAAATAGTTAACCCTTCTTTGCATGATTTTTGCTATTTTTTGAAAATAAATCAGGGTGATGTAATTAATGCTCTAGATTAAAGGAAAAATATTTAAAAAAATCCTAGTGTAAATAAAAATATGTATTATGTAAAAAACAATATGATGGAAATTTACATCATCATGCATTGTCACATATTTGGCTCAGTACTAAATAAATAAAAAAATATTGTTTACTCAATCTTCTTTATTCTTTATGATAATTTAAAAAACAATTATAATTTTTATTTAAGCGCAAATTGACGCCACATTTACTACACGAAATTGATGAATAGCCTTTACATTTGGGAAATTTGCACCGGAGTGACCCACCTACTGTTGGCCAATGTTCAGCACCATCTTTTCTTATGTCTTTTGGAGGTGGTGGTGCTGGAGAACCTTTTCTTTTTTTTAATAGTAATTCCTCTTCTAGTGAACTGGTACTAGGACGACGTCTTTTAGCGTCTTTGGTGGGTCCTCTGTTGCATAGCACAAAGGCCAATTCATTTCTGAATTGGCCCATTGTAAGTAGACTCTTTTTGGGTTCACCTCTTTCTTGAGCATTTTTTTTTTATATATAATCCAAGAGTTTATAATAGCTAGATCAAATAAATGATAAAATATACGCAAGTACCACTTTTTAGACCTTATTGTTATATGATTTCTGCCCAAAAAGCTATCCATGAGATCTACTCCTCCCATATGTTTATTGTACTCTTGGACAATAAATGGGCAAGTAATATCAATTTTTTCTTTTATTGTCCTGTCATATCTATTGACTTTAGTTACAGGCAATGCTCCAGCATAAGAAGATAGCAGGGTTACTATTTTATTATCTTTCCAAGCCACACAACTCAAATCTATACCATCATGCACAGACACTCTTTCCTCAAAACTACCTCTGGGCACAGATTTTTTCATGAAGTTTTTTTTTTGTTTTAAAACATTGATATGGAGTTTCTAGGTGTGATAGACCACCTGAAGCAGTAGTTCTCCCCAAGAAAGTAATTTTATCTGTGTCATACACCAGATTCCTTTTTTTCCAAATCAAGCTTCTTTTGTCAAATGAAAAACTGGATGAAGACTGCAAATTAGATGAAGTTGATGGGTGAGAGGGTTCTTGATCTTCTGCTTCTACAAGAGGAGGATCAATGTCAGCAGTTTCATCAACATCATCCCCATCATCATCATCGTCGTTCTCCTGCAACACTCTTATAACTTCAACAGAATCGCGGTTTTCATCATCGGAATCTTGGTCATCGAGGTCATCTTCTGAGAGCCAACCGCCTTGTAACTTACTAAGATAATTTTCAATATCTCTTTCATTCAAGTTTCCCTAAAAAACAACATAAAATAAACATTTACAAAAAAATGTTTGCCATACATTACAAGTGAAATTACTGCATAGAGATGTAAATTTCCATCACATAGTTTTGAGAAATTTATTCACAGTGTTTTGATATAAATTGTACATAAAACAACAAAAACATGAAAACAAACCTTATTTCCACTCATTTTCACTTTTACTGTATTTTATATATCCGTTTATTTCCATAAAACAAACTAAAATCTCGCTCCTTTTTTCCTGTCACAACAAACAGCGGAATGATAAGTTCTAGGCCTGGTAATTGACAGTGATGTTTGCTATTTTTTGACAACTGCGTTTTGTTGTACGCAATAGTCGCTTAAAATGTTTCCAGCAACAACAAATTTACAGCACAAGGGTTTTGAGTACCTTTTTTTGTTGACTAAATATTATGATTGAAATTTCCCTCACCATGCAAAGAAGGGTTAAAAATGTAAAAAGTAAAAATGTAGTGTATGAATTTAGATATTCCAAAGATAGCAGGAAATCTTCATGGTATAGGGAAAGGGGGATTGTTTTACTCCAAATTTATGTTTGTTATGTTTTTATATACAACGTTCACAGTTTTTCTGTAGTGTATTTAGTATCAGCATTGCACCCGTGCGAAGCCGGGGCGGGTCGCTACTAAAAATAAAAATAAATGAAATATTTTGTTTACAAATTACTCTTTAATGTTAAACCAAACGCGATCTGTCAAAAAGAATAAACAAAAAGGTTATTGCTGGTGTGTATCGTTTTGGATATTTTATATGAATATTGAAGAACTTGAAAACTATACGAGGTAAGAAACTTGTTAACACATTATAAGCTTTTAGCTTCATTTCAGCATCTTTAGTCTTTTGAGACTGAAACAAAATGGTTTTGACAGTTTGCAAACTCATTCTTAGTATACTATTGGTATTCAATTAATTTTTATAGGCATTTTCATATTATTTAAACTAAATAGTATTTAGTAGATTGTTAATACATTACATTAATAGAAAATTTTAATACTGTCGGATGCTTCTTGTTTAAGCAACACTATTTTGAACATGGAGAAATTAACAAAAATATTATGAATAACGTATACAATTTTCCGCTGTGTGCCGATTTTTGTTTTCTTTACTATGTTACACATAATATTATTTGTTTTTAATTCAGTTTTTTTTAATAGTTTTGTTTGAATATACAATAATAAATTATACTTAAATAAAGGATAGTTAGAAATCAAAACAAATTACCAAGCAATAATTTAACCTCTCAGAGTATCTACATATGTATATGTTAAGTCAGAATCAGAGACAGCATATTAATTACTTAAATATTACTCAATTCATACTATCAATAAAAGATGAGGACCAATTTAAAATACATTATTTACTAACAGTTATTAATTACAACTGGTCTTAAAAGTTCATTTTTACAATTTGGTATTTAAAATTGTTTTTAAGTTTTTCCTTTGAATGTCTTCCCTGATTATCCTTTCATCTGTAGTTTCTAAATCAGTTAGGTATTTAAATAACTGGCTAAAGACATTCAATGAGTAAAGGCACGGTACAGCAAGTATAGAAAGGTATTTAAAATGTTACCTTCAAGTTTCCCTTTGCAGAATACCAACAACATACCTGTGCCGTATTATAAATGCTTTTTCACAGTTGAATTTGTAGCTGTCACCCTAGACCTGAACACTGAATCTTAACATTGATTCAACAAGAGCACAATTTCAGTTGTCAGCTGTTAACAATTTTATAAGAAGGGCGCTCGATTCCGCGGATATCCCTTGAGTCTTGGAGCCCCCCCCTGAAGTGTGTGTTGATTTACTTTTTTTGTGTTGTGTCAAGATGCCAGTCTGTACTGTAGGGCCGTGCGGGTCAGTTGCCTCAGTAAAAAGAGTCGAAACGCTGTCCGTTAGCCGTTTAGGCTTCTGTAGTTATTGAGGGCATGCGGACACACCGTGTCCGACGCAGCCCTCTGGAGCCAACGTTTAACGGCTAAACATGATTTTAAGTCTGGCGTTCAGCGTCGTAATGGCGTAATGCCACGGACCCCGTCCAGCGCTTCGGGTACAACTTAGCCCATGTAGACCATTTGCCTCCACCTTTGCGCCACAAACGCAAGTATGGGGTTCGCAAACAGCGCAGCCAAGTCGGAGTCCGGCTGTTTCCCTAAGGGAATCGTCGTCCAACAGAGAGCCCAAGTTAGGGGATAGTAGGGCATGCAGCCAGGCTCCTAGAATAATATATACCAAGTAACAGTAGTAATGATATAAAACACTACCCTCTGTCTGTTGATCAACTTAGTTATATAAAAATATAATGATATTACAGCATGGTGCTTGCACAAGCAACCGAAGCTAGAAAACGGAGAATTCTCTTGAAAAGAGAGAGAGCCAAACAGGAATACATTGAACAGCAACGATTAATAGAATTAGAGACAAAAACGGGAAAGGAGGTGAAACAGGTAAGTTTTTAATAATCAGCATTTTTACTGAAACTTTGAATATCCAATTGATAATATAAGATTAAATCAATTAGTCTACTAATGGATATAGAGGTCTATATCCAGTTTGTACTAGAACACCAGTGCTCCACCTTCTGCATCATGTCTATTTTGGCTACCTTCTTCAATTTGTCGGTCCATCTGATTGGGCGTCTTACCTTCCTTTAATCCATTCGGTCTCCATGCTAAAACCAGTCTGCCAAGAGCAAACTTACTACATATATGCCATTGAGAATTTCTGCCCCCTTTTAGGTTGCCAGTCTTTTTCTGTAAACCAAAAATGAATTATTTACCTAAAATGATATGTAGTTTCAGTTGCTTTAAATATAGTGTCAAGCAACAGATTTCAGTAAAAAAGCTAAGTGCATAGTTTTAAACCCTTGGGCACTTTCTAAACAACACAGAGATATGTAGGAATACTGCACGGCAGCCTCGGAAAGGAGCATGCTCGGAATTAAAAGAATGGATAGCATAAGAAAAACTAATAAGAGTTAGAACAGGTGTGACAGGTATTCCAACTAAGATAGACCAAATGAAACGGACAGGTTTAATGTTATGAAACCATCATGATTCATGGAACAAAATCATGACGTAACAGTACCCTAAAAACGAAGTAGAGGTGTCGATCTCTACTTCATTTCCCGGGCGTAAGGTCTGGGCGCCTGCTAGCTTGCAGGTGTCCAAGATCTGCTGGGGTTTCCGGATGTTTCTTTCTGAGGGTATCCCGGGTCCTTAGCAATAGATGCTCTCATGACGGAACACCGTGTTGTTTTAGTCGGTTCGAGTCCGACATACCACCTCACCGTCAGCTCTGGTGAGGTGATGACCCGTGGGGGTTACCACACTAAACAAAAAATAAAATAAAAGAAGTAATCTGAACTCCGGGACATATTAGAACAAAAAACATTAAAGGAACAGAATGAAAAAGAGTAGTTTCAAGAAATATAGGCTGTATAATTATTTTATTATTTAATTAAAGAAACATAGAAATTACTTTTTTAAATATAAAAGAAAAACAGAATGTATTTAAAAATATAAAAAATATTGTCTCACCAGTATCGGGTATATGGACCAAGCTACGGTGATTAGGACTCCAGAGACAGGAACCTCCTCACAATACAAGTCGTATCAAGAAGGACTGCCTTTTGCATCAGGCCCTTAACCCAGATACCTAACGTGAGCCTCTGAAGGTGTTGATATGGCTATCGGCACAATGATTGCTGAATCCACATCCTACATATCAACAATCTCATGGGCCAAATCTCAATACTTTAGTTATTTGTAATTTATTGTTACATATAGTTTATATACTATTATCATATGTTATGTTAACAGTATGTTTTGTATGTGAATAAATGTCACTCCTTTAAAAATTCAATTAATCCTGTATATTTTTTTCAATGTTTAGTTTCTTCTTATTGTAGGATAGTCCATCACAGACAGCAAATTCAGATGAAGAAGTGCATCAGGATAAAAAGAAACCAAAGTTGGACATACCAGATGTAAGAAGAAAATATTTTTTACACATACATTACAATAACACCCAGATCAATACAACTACATATATATTATTCATACATATAAATCATACTCCATTGGCCTTTGCATCCTGAATATATTATTTAAAAGGCTTAGCCAGTACGGAGAGCCTTCTTCCAGATACAGAACAAAGGATCATGCTTATCACAAAAATATTTGTCCTGGGTGGGAATCAAACCCAAGACGTCTGGTTTAGCAGTCAGGGTCACTAACCACAAGACCAACGGGCCAGTCAAAGTGTTTTTTATTCAGAGATCAGGTCAGGTAAACGCCATGCTGGAGGACAATATCGCGATATAGGGATGTACTAAAACACCAATTAACAGCAATCACCTTGTTTCCAAAATTGTAAAAGAATTCGTCTTGAAGCCGTTTGACGCCCAACGCTTCGGATAACTCGTCTTTAACCCTCCTACACTTACAATCAAGATGAGCTTTTTTGGTGTCGCGAGTCACGGACATGAGCGAGAACGAGAACGGATTGCCGAAAATTGACAGGGTGTCACCGTCGATAGATACGTCTGGGAGGACATCATCATCATATTATTTAAATAGAATCCACATGACTGGCACTCAAGTTGAGGGTTGTTTGATGAATGTGTTGTCCCTTATACTCACGTGTCTCTTCTAGCGATTGTGCATAACCAGCAAATATATATAGTATCAAACATGTGTAAAAATTATCAAAATGGTCTGACAATGTTGAGTATTGGCAATTAGTGAAATATTTGATTGGCAATGTTACCTGCTCTCCTTTAACACCAGCAAATATCTCACTTATTATTGATGGCGTGTGGTTTAGTGAGACTCTAGTGGTTAGCGATATTGACTTCTAATTTGCTGGTAATTGGCTGGTACGATTCCCACCCATGAAAAATTATATGCAATGCGCTTACAACTTTTATTCTCTGTTGACAAGAGTCTCACTGAGCCAGCCTCTGAGTGTCTCAAGAGTGTTGTCAGAGTCAGCTTTTTCGGGTAGGGGAAAGAGGGGACGGAAAAGGGGTTGGGAATATGGTAACCTCACTCATTTGGTCACACAATGAAAGCATTGTTCAACAGCCCGTTATCTGCGGCCGTTGTAATACTCCGGTCAAGCAGAAGCTCTCCCACGTTAAAAACTTCCTATTGTGTCAACTTACGATCAGGTAACTCGTGAGCTAGTCTGCCGCCCCCAGTCTTGCCATAAACAAACATGGGTCTATAATATTACCATTTTATATTACAGAGTAAAACAATAATCTCCAATGTATACCACTTCTTAGACCAAGAGTACAAGTTCCTGCAGTTGCAGAATGAAAACCACCCTGAGCTTCGGCCGCTGTCCGCTATCGCACAGAGGACCTCCAGCGCGACCGGGGTCAGTGCCACAGAGGTTCGCAGCATCCTGAGGGAGGAGAGGATGAAGATAGCGGAGAAGAGGAAGGTGGAAGAGGAAGAGAGGTAATATTCATGACATTTTAAGGCAGTTTTATTAGCGTCACTTGAATTCCACTATGTAAACAAATCTTAGAAGTCAATTACAATCTACTTTTTTTTTTTTATACTATAGGGGGACAGACGAACAGATGATGGTAAGTGACACCGCCGTCCATGGACACTTGCAACTCAAGAGTCGCAAGAGCGCTACCCGCCTTTGAGGGTGATGAGGGATGGGGGATGCAGGGAGCGGAAAGAAGAGAGGAGGGATGAGAAGATGGAAAAAAGGAGAAAGGAGATGAGGGGAGAGAAAAGGGGGGAGGGGGAATTGGGCCTCCGGAAACCTCACTCAATTCGGAGAAATGCAACGCAAGCGTTACTTAACAACCGGTTTTCTGTGAGGCCGTGGTATCGCACCGGTCGAGCCGGCCCATTCGTGGGTAAGCATGGCTCTACCACTGTTACCAGTGCCCGGTTGAAGGCAATAGGATTCAATAGTGGGACCAAATTCTCTGCATACACCTGAGGGGATATATAGGCGTGAGCATATGTATGTATTTTACAGCCAATTTAATGTTTTCAGTATCAACGTTATACATATATTATCCAACCACCAGTTTAGGCTGCGTTTATCCAGGGCGCAATGTGATGTTTGATAGCTTATAGCCTTTCTCAATAAACAGTAAATCTAATTTTATAATTTTAAGATAATTTTAAGATTTTTAATTATTTTTTTTTATGCGATAGGGGCAAACGAGCATACGGGTCGTTTTACAAATCCGATAGTTCTTATAATTAGCGAGTTCAAAGATACAAACTGGCTATTTAAATTATTAATGTAAATATATCTCTATCAGTAGATATAATAAAAATAATAACTAACAGACTGCACGGACGGCATAGCGGTTTAAGTGGTACACTTGCGGGTTCGATCCCCGCACGGGACAATTCTTTGTGTAATGCACAAATTGTAAAGTCCCCCGCGACACACGAATTAATCCTAGTGCCTCCTCTCCTCTTTCCTACCTCCTCATCCCCTCTCTTTTCTTTTCCCTCCTCGCATCCCCCCATCCCCCTCCAAGGCGGCAGCGCACTTGCGACTCTCGAGTTGCTGGCGGTTGTCACTTACCATCAGGTGACCCGTCTATTCGTCTGTCCCCCTATAGTACAATATTAAAATAATAAAAAAGCTGTAGGACTGTATATATACTGTCTGATAGATAACAGTCCGATCCCTTAGTCACCTTTTACGACACCCACGGGAAGTAAGGGGGTCTCTATTCTACTCGTTACACACTAGAACTGTTCTTATGTTTAAGGTGTGTTATTAATCTATGTTTCAGAATTACCATAGACAACAAGGCTCAGCGAATAAGCAGTGAAAAGTCAGACAGTGTGGATAAAAACTAAGCAATTTAATCATATTCATTCATTCAGTAGTTGAAATTGAATGGAAATCCTGTCTGAGACGATAATGTACTACTTTATAAAAATTCAAACCCTAATGCAGAAACCAGTATACGCTGTTATGTCCCTCTTTAAAAAAAAATTGTGACAAAATGACGGTAGTATTGTATTGGCGTGTGAGTGAGAATACTGGAGGCCTACTTTTTTCATTTCCCTCCCCTAATCACACTCAAAGGCGTACAGCACAATTAGGACTTTTGATTTGCAGGTGTCCATTCATGGTGGTTGTCACTTAACGTCAGGTGACCCGTCTGTTTGTCTGCGCCTCTATAACATAAAAATAAAGAAAGTAAAAAGACGACAGTATTTTTCCATGTTGTCTTTTCATGTAGAAATTTCTTTCTGTTTTTAATTATCTTTTAAGTAAATATAAAGCATTAAATATACTTGCAGGTTGAATTTTCTGATTGTGCTTATGTATTCATTTAAATGAAATAAAATAAGTTTAAATGTTATGACATTTTATTTGTGCACCCTTTTTGATGTTGGAATGCGGCGGTGCTACCCTCGGCAATGATAGACGAAAACACATTTTTGCATTTTTTTTAACGAATACATACTAGCAACACTATTTTTTTAATCCTCCAGCTGAGCTAAATGCTTGTGTTATGTTATGTTATGCTTGTGATAGTGCACTAGTTGGGGTTCGAACCCGTAACCACTTAATTACGCTACCGCCTCCATTACAAAATAGACAGACAAAAAATTTTATGCCTTTTGTTTTATCTGTACCATTGGCCGGCACCGTTGTTGGTGCAAATGAAACTAGTATGTACTTTTTGCTCCACTCGAAAATATCTTGTATATTTTTGAGTTTTTAATATGTATATACTTCTTATTAAACAAATTTTATGTTTTTTGCATTGGTTTACAGTGTTGATAAGCGCTACTTTTTATTGCCTCTCGCTATGCGTAGAATTCGGTTCCGGTGGTCTGTGATCTCAGTTCTAGCCTACCCTAATATAACTAAAATATCCACTACATGACTAATATACGGTAAATGAACATATTTACATTTCTGTCCGGTTTTCATATTGCGAATGTTTTTTTAAGAGATCGTGTTCTGCTTGTACCATTAATGGTACTGGCCAGTGGTGCAGATAAAACAACGGGCTTACATATGTGTTATTTTTACTCTAATAATAACTCATTTAACAGATATTATAGTAATAGGACAAAAACGATATTTTATAGATAATTACAATGTTAGCCGTTCTCGAATTAAAAAACATCAACGACCCATAGCTAGTGATTGGGGGTCAGTGAGAAAGGAAACGATACCAAAATGAAAAAGAAGGTAAGAAAAGAAAAAAAAACTGGGTTAGGTGCTTGTTAATCAAAATAGCTTTTATTTAGTTTCACCAGTACCAACCAAATAGACAACAGGACCATAGAGTAGTATAAGTATACAGGTAATATACTCAGTAGAGAGAGTAGAGAGTAAATTTGTCGAGAACAATAAGCGTATATTTATAATATATGTACATATATTCCTAAATTTAAAATTATTCATATTTTTTAAATATTTTCTATCTAATTTACCAAACAACTTCGTTAAACTTCTAAAGTTCTGCTGAAGTTACGATATCTTTATAATTAGATCATTAATAACCTTTTGTATATTCTATATTTTGTGTATTTCGACCTAGGTTTAACATACATTAAACAAAAATTTCTTCAATTATCATGTTCCTCTAGTAGTCCAAACGCAGATGTTGGTATAATATCGACCTAGGTTTATCTAACATAAGTTAAACAAAAATCATTTCAGTTGTCATGTTCCCCTAGTACTCCTAGTTCAAACGCAGATGTTAGTATAATTTTGAGGTTTATGTAACATAGCTTCAAACACATTAATTTCATATGTATGCATAAAGAAGTGTAATGTACGTATGAGAATTTCTTTATCCTCCAATCATCATCATCATTCAGCCTATCGCAGTTTTCAGGTTGTCTGACAACAAATAACTTGCCTGAATAGATTTCAATGTTTAGAATATCCTTATATCATCCCAAACGATACAGGATATGAATTCAAAAGAAAATGCAATGCATTCTTATAAAAATAATTAATTAACCAGTTTCAAAGATTGTATGTTTTTGTAGTAGATATGTTAATATATTTCTCCGCAAATGCGATCGATTTTCAATATTTTTTTGTTCGAAAGAGTATCCTTTAGATTCCTTAAGATTTGATGGTGGAATCCCCAGGAAATCAAGGATACCCTCCAATTTTATTTATGAGCCACTAGCATAACTGATGGCGGAAGGTACTACGGATTAACGGTTAGGAGTTAGGGATAAATCTTTGAACTTTGTTATGAATGAGTCTTTAACTTACACGTTTTACGATATTGGAGGCGGTTCTCTACTTTTTTTAAAGCCTTATATTAGTTTTATTTTCGCAGGGTAGGTAGTTTTTCAAACAAGTGGCTTGTTGTGGCATGTTTGCCCGCTATAACATATTTTAAGAACTACCAAAGACTACAACAGTATGTAGATCATCACAGTATCTCTCGTAATTTTATTTGTTTTTGCATTTAACAGGGTAGTTAAAGGCAAGATTCCTAAAAAAATATTTTGAAGGAGGTTGAAAGGACACCATCTTTTCTGGTTTGAGCTGGATCTCATTATCTATATAAATATATGAAATACGTTTTGTTACATCTTTGTTAGCTTCAAAATAACATAGTAAGTACTGTGTAATGTGTTTGGGAAATAAGATGAAATTGAATGATACTACAGTGATATTTTATGGTAAAAAATTGGAGATAACCAGCAATAAACGCTAGGCTATGGAAACTTTATAAATGTTTTATAAAGGGTTTCTTGAAGTGATAACTTCTTATGGGAGGGTAAATCGCTTCGCTACGCAACGCGTTACGGCGCCAGTCTGTGTGGCTTTCCTTTCTCTCACGCATACGGCAGCGTTAGTGTAGTTTAAGTTATCACTTCTGTCGGTCGTCCCGAGACACACAAGTTTTTTTATATTATAATGGTTTCATTTGAGATTTTAAGTTAGTATATATGTATCTGTAAACCCCTAAATCCGTTGTAACAATTAATTTCTTTGTAAAGACGTCAAGGCATTCTTCTGGATAATATCTTTTATAATTTGGAATTGTAATTATCCTAATTAGTACTATAGATCTAAATATATAAGTAGAACTATATAAATAGAAGTCAGTTTATGTAATACTAATACTTTTTACTTAGTCTTCGACGAAGAAAGTTTCTGATTCAAAATAATATTTTGTTTCGTGTTTGACACTCGTATACTTTATGATATTTACTTAACTTTATTTAGAATATTGACAGCAAAGGCGACAAATTGAGATGAGAAACGGAGTCACATTTCTCATCAGTCATCTCAATCTATCGCCTATGCCGTTTTCGAAGTTCTGAAGTGTTGAAGATGTTTAAGTCCTACTATACAAAGTATACTTTTCTTACCAAAAATTACCAAATAAAACCACCGATATAACAAAAATAATTTATTTTCTATCTACATCAGGTTTTTTGTAAACAATTAAATCTTCATATTCCAAATCAGCGTGATGCACTCTGATATGATTTTTCAAGCTGCATTTCTGAACGAACGCCTGCGAACAAGCGCCGCACGTCCACCGCCGGTCATTGCGGTGGATTTTCAAATGTTCTGTCAAAGTTTTAGCGCGAGCGTACTTTTTATGACATACATGACATTCGAACTTTTTTTCTCCGGAATGAACTAACGTATGTGAAGCTAAGGCATTTGGAGTTTTAAATAACGTCCCACAAATACTACAACTATGTTTAGGCTCTTTTACAATTTTTAAATGCTCTAACCTCATGTGCGAATTCAAACTATTTGGTTGTGAATACTGTTTGAAACAAATTTTACATTTCAAATTGAGCGGCGCACGATGGTGAACTTCTTCTAAATGTCGCATTCTTAACCTATAGGTATTAAAACTTAGGTTACATATTGAACACATGTAAGACAATTTCTTGTGTCTGTATCTAATATGAGATTGTAGAGCAAAATGTGAGGCACAAACTTTATCACAAACTTTACATTTTACCGATTTTCCATCACTATGCATTTGTATATGCGCTCTTAAGCGTTCGGGGAGTAAGAAACATCTACCACAGACATCACAAACATAGTCACTACTATGCGTATTCATATGATTAGTTAAAGTTTTAAAAAATAAGAATTCATTTTTACAAATATGGCATCTGAATTTACTGTCATTTAGTTCGTAAGCTAAAATTGAATCGGTGGGCTTTTTGACATCTTCAATGAAATTGATATTATGACTTTCTGTCAAATGTGACACTAAATTTTCTAGGTTATCTATTTTTTTTCTACAAATCCTACATGTGATGTCACTGACATCGGCTTTGATTCGATCATGAGGCCTGTTTATACTTTTTAAAATATTTTTGAAGGTCATGTTATCATGTAACTGAAGGATGTGCGATTTTAATTCATCAAAACCGACATGTTGTTTATTACAGTATAGGCACGTAAAGTAACCTTTGTTAGATTTGAATGGGACTATTGTGGAATGTTCTAGTATAAGGCAAGCGTTTTGTCTTGGCTTTACGTAAGCCACATTGCGAAATTCTATTTTCTTTAGTTTATCTTCGTGACTATCTTTCTGTCCTGTAGGTATTATTAGTATTTTTCTTTTACCTGGAAAACATTACACAACTAAATAATATTGTTATTAATAAGTAGGAGCGTCGATAATAATTTATTAAATTATAAAGACTCACAAAAAACCGGTCGACAAACAAAGCTTGCATTATATTGCAGAGTTCGTGATGGTATTGGACGTCCAATACCCCATCTCCTCTTTCCGATTCCCTCATCCCTCCCTCCCCACCCTCAAAGGCGGGCAGCGGTTGTCATTTACCATCAGATGACCTTTCTGTTTATCTGTTTATCACTTAATGGATATCAAACATTCTTTTCTTTTCATTATTTTCAATGAAAGAATTTTCTTAGGTCCTCTTTAATGTAATAATGGTGTAAAAGTAATTACGTTTCCCAATTTGTTTTCTATTCTTTGTTGATATTTTTCTTTTCACCGACTTTTTCGGACCTGAAATGTTTAAAAAAATGATCTTATTTGAGAAATGTTAAATCATAGGCGCTAACTGTTTGCCAGTTAGTCACTACCAATATGATAAAGACGAAAGTAATTCTGTTTGTCTGTTAGCTTTTACTGCTAAACGGCTCAACTGATTTTGATGTAATTTGGATGGTGACACTTCAAACCCTGCTGCTTATAAATAAAGTGCCATGTGCTTCAAAGCTACAATAAACAAAGTGCCATCAGTCTGAAAGCCATAAATTCCTTGCAGTTACACCTGCGTTTCTGGTCACCGCTGTGTCCCCAAAAGTCACAGCGTGATGTTTTATATATACGGCGTATAGCCGTTCTACCGGCTATCTAATGTGAAAAGAATGTGTCATAATGGATCAATAGTTCCTGAGATCAGATATGACTCTGGCTCTTAAAATATATGTATAGGTAATATAATTTCTCTCTTGCTTTCTATGTATATAATTTGAATATTATAGAATTTTAGTAAAAGTTAGATAAATATTTTTTTTATGTTATGATGAAGCTGTCATATACAGCGTGTCCCAGAAAATGGGACACTTATTATAATCACTGAAAGTATACTTGTCTATTCCAAAATAAATATAAAAGTTGTAACCATTTTAATTTCCAAGTATTATCAATTAGCTTGTTGGTGTAGTGGCTAGTGACCCTGACCCGGAGGTCGTGGGTTCAATTTCCACACGGGACAATTTTTTTTGTCCACAATAAGTTGTCCTGGGTCTGGGTGTTACTAGTGTTGTTGTACGAATTATTTTTCCTAATGTATTTAAAAAAAAAAAGATATCGACTCCGTTTCTCATAAAATAAATTTTCCATTATATGGGACATGCTGTATATATGTATATATATATATATATATTACAGCTCCATTATAACATCTTTCTACCCATATAGTATGTATAGTCTGGTATGTATATCTATTTTTTGAATGTCAGAATATTACTATGTTAGATATAAGATCTAGATATAGCAGACAAAGCTGTCCGTATTGCAAGAATCCTATAATTCAATAAAGCAGTTATTTTTACCCGATTGCGCAGGAAGGAGGATTATTTTATTTGAGTTCATGTGTGTATTAGACTTGCAAAGTCGCTTCCAATTGAAAAAAAAAAGTCAGTGATCTGTCACAGTAAAATTTCACTTATTTGCAATGCTGGATATTTAAATATATTTATTTATTATTTGAGTATATATGTACATATGTGTAGTATTATTTGTATCTGTCTATATATGTAGGTAAGGTTTTTTTTTTTGTTAAATTTCCCTATTATAATTATGTAAATTATTTCTAAGCTAAACTTCTAAGTACGCCTATTAACTGCCAATCTACAAATCCATTGCACTTGTCCATTTAAAGGTTGTCTGTAAGAGAACGCAACTAGCAATAAGACCACCGTCTGTATCATGATGTGTTTGTTTGAAATACTGTGAACTACCCTTAATGGTGTACTATAAAGAGTATTGTATTGTATGTATGTATTAATGGTATTTCTTTGTCACGACCTGAATCCTAGACGGTTTAATGGATTGCAAATGTATGCTTTGAATAGTGGGAGTGACACAATTTAAAACTGTTAACGATATAGACTGCAAAAAAAAACATTATATACTTACAGGCAATAGCAACATCGGTGAATACCAGAGGCTGTTGATCCAATTCTTCAGTTTTTATTAAATTTATATCTGAAATACACAACACCAATTCAAATGGTATTTGTAAATCAACTTTGACACACAATGATGGTTTGATCCCGGGTTACAACATTTGAATTGCATTTATTTCTATTAGAAACTAGTAATTACCCACAGTTTCGCCTGCTTTTATGCTACCTAGGGTATACCCTGATCCCCTGCAATACACCCACTCGTGACACCGTGTGGTTTTAGTCCGTTAGATTCCGAAATACCACTCCACTGTTAGCTCCAGTGAGGTGATGACCCTTGGGGGTTTCAACCCGATAAAAAAAAGGGTCGCAGCATGCTATTTTACCATGCTCCAATAAAAATTCTATGCAATGCAAAAATTAAGTACACTATACTAAACTGAACTAAACGGCAGCACTTATTCGGAAGAAATTTGGCAAGGTGATACTTAAGGCTAGGCTATTTTTAATTGACGTACCAGGCTGGCAAAGCCAAGGGCGGATTCTAGTTGTTATACTATACTACAGAACCAATAGGGGGACAGACAAAGACAAGCTACGCCCATGGAGGACTACTCAGGAGTCGTACGTGCGCTCCCAAGTTTGAGGGTGATGAGGGGTGTGAACAAAAGAGAGGGGGAGCTGGGCCTCCCGGCAATACAATTGTTTCTCTACCGGTTTTTGGTATTACTCTGGTCGAGCCGGCCCACACCTACCTAAGCATGGCTCTCCCACGGTCTTTGCTAAACAAATCTAGTTGAATAATATTACCTTCATCATAAATATCGTGTGCGCTCTCATCACCAAGAACTTCATCATTCACATCAAACAAATCTACATCTTCGTCACTTTTCATATTTCCCTTCACTGCTACTGAAATAAAACAAGTAAAATTGTTAAAAAATATCAAATTCCACTAGAGGGGAGGTCAGGCAAAAGAGGAAAAGGGCCACCGGTGATCCCACTCACTCGTTGAAACACAACACAAGTATTGTTAAACATTACCTCATTCACACTATGAACATGATATATACACTCTAAAAACATAACCGTAATTTTAACACAGTCGGGTTTGGTTTTAACCATTAAACGGTAGGAAAAAAATCCTTTTAAGTAAGAAATACACATACATCTATCAACGTCATTCGCGTCGACCTCCAATTCAATATTTTCTTTTTTAATGTCTCGCTTCGTCATGTCTGAAACAGATAGAGTACTATTTAAGTATGTACCACAATAAACAAAGGTAGCTGAGTGGTTCTCAGTGGAGTGGGTGTGGTAAGAGGCGACTAAGCGATTGGACTGTTATCTATCAGAGAGTATATACCTTCAGTCATACAGATCATTTTTATTTTTTACGCGATAGGCAAACGAGCAGACGGGTCACTTGAAGCAAAGTGAAAAGCGAGCGACTTGAAGAAAAGCGGGCAAAGTGAAGTGCAACAGTGTTTGTAATAAATAAAATAATTGTGACTGTGTGACACCATCAGTCATTTACAGTAACTACTGATAAGTCCGAAAGTTAAAAGCTATAAAGCCCTTTGAAAGCATAGATAGATAGAATATTCTTTATTGTACAGCATAAATAAAGTACAGATAAAAAATACAATTAGGGATCTCTACCAGGCAACTTAGTATTTGATAATAACAAAATGATTTAATACTAGCTGTTGCCCGCGACTTCGTCCGCGTGCTAAGTTATTGTTTAGATCACAGTTTTCAATTTGGTTTTAATTGGTTGGTTGGTTTCAATTTTTTTTTTGTGAGGTCCTAATTTTTTTTTTTCAAAAATAAAAGTAGCCTAGGTTACTCCTTGTTACATCAGCTATCTGCCAGTGAAAGTCCCGTCAAAATCCGTCCAGCCATTTCAGAGATTAACCGGAACAAACAGACAGACAGACAGCCAGACAAAAAAAAAATAGTTTTGGTAGATGTACTGTGTATACATCCATATGCACTTAGTAAAACTTAGGACGGAACTATATTTAAAACTTCAAAACAATTCTAAAAGTTACTTTAACCACAGGTAACTCCCCGGGCAGTAGCTATTTATTTATGAGCCTTACCTACAAGGTTCTGCTGCAGTTTTGCTTGACTCTGCACAACTCTTTGCTTGAACTGCATAGCATTTCTTAATTGCGTGATGCAGACCTCGCAAATTTGTTCTTTGGACATCTCATTTTGTACCCACTGAAAATATTATCATGACCATGTGTTAAAAAATACAGTGTGTTTTTGTACAGTTGTCTAGTAGAACCCATGAAGAACTTGAAGTGAATAAAGAAATCTTATTATGAAACTGAGATTTGAACCTATAAATTTGCTAGGTAGATAGATAGATCTTTCAATTTGAATTGAATTGAAAATTGTTATAAAGGGAGACGACCAACACTTAATGGTAAGTGACAGCCGCCAGAGGGAAAGAGGCCTCCAGAAACCTCACTAATTTCAGGGAAATGGAGTGTTTCACAACCTATTTTCTGTGAGATTGTGGTATAGCACTGGTCAAGCCCGCCTATTTGTGTGTAAGCATTGCTCTACCACAGTTAAATCCCTCAGATATATGGGCCTGAGTGCATGTAGAGGGAATAACATAGAAATTAATAAAGTTATAGGTTTATATTTTTACACAACTTAAGAGGAGCACTGTGTTTTTTTCTCAATTTTAATAATTATTCTCAAGTGGTCTTGACAATTTTACGACTCTTTCAAACGTTATACTCTTTTTTAATATGTTTAATTCAATTCTTTATTGTGGCCTTTGTGGAGATTTCACCACAATTTTGCCAATGTCAGGTTTCTAAAAGACCAGTAAACAAAGGAAGTTATTGAGGATAAAATGACCAAGTACAAATCAAAAATTTGCAAATTAAAAATCTTTTCTATTCTAAAACAAAACAATCACAAAATATATAACATTAGTGAATACATGAGAGAGACAAGGAATTTAAAGGAGATAGGAGGAGAGATTTAGGGAGGAATAACATTGTGTAAGGAGTAACACATTCTAGGGCAACTAAAAATCAAATTATCAACATGTCCTTCTTTCAAATCGAACTCACAAAGTGAGAAGTGAATTTAATAAGTTGTTTAAAGACTTACAATTAAATTGAAACAGTCCTTCAACATTTGACCGTACACCTCAGTCTGGCCCATCCACACATATTGGAACCAGAGCTTTTTAAGACTAGGCAGTTCAAGACAACAGCAACATATACCATACATGCTTATTTCTGACTCGGATGGATGTTCACTGCAACAAATAACATTAAACAATCAGATAAAAAGTTAAACATTTTAAATCACTTGGTTAATATTCGTTTATAAATGCATTTATTGTTTTGCGTTTGTGTCAAACGTGTGCGTTTCTCGTTTAGAGTCCAAACTTGTCCAAATGTTATTGTTCACTGTCAATCCTTGTATTATTCAAATAAGTACTCACATTTCAGTTCTAGGATTGTTTTGTTTTGAGATTACATTTCGCTTTTTAGTGGTAACTTTACCCATAGTATAGTAATACAACACCTACTGCATAATATACAGATAAACAAAAACCAAGAGTTACAAAATATCTACTTTTAGGCTTTTGTTTTTGTTAATTAATAATAATTGTTTTGACAGATTGTTAAACATAAACAAAACATAATTAGGTCAATGCGAGTCAAAAGGATCAACCTTAAAAGTACTACTGTACATTCTCGTCAGTCTTACAAAAAATATTTTATCGCACAACCTCAGCGAAAATTTGTAAAAACTGATAATTAATCAACAATAATTAGGCATCTAATATTACAACATAATGATTAACAAACATTTTTTTAAATATTTTCTTCAAAAAATAAACAGTTTTCAAGAGCGTTTAGAACATATTATTATATATTCATGACTAAATTAATCTGTTTCTACACTTGCTACCTTTCGGTTTATACGTTTCTTTGGCAAAATTTAGGCGTTTAAATCTCCTCTGAATACCTGTTCAGCGATAATGTCGTGAATGTATGTATACACACAAGTACGTACGTTTTAATCTCATAAACAATAGGGAAGGCTTCTCGCACTTCAATACTTGTATGTTATAACTAATCAACTTGTCTTCACTTCAATACTTGTATGTTATAACTACTCAACTTGTCTTCACTTCAATACTTGTATGTTATAAGACTCAACTACTTGTATAGAAGTGAAGACTAGTTGAGTCTTATACATACATTCGCTACTTTATCGCTGAACGGGTATTCAGAGGAGGTTCAATTACCTACAATTTGCATAACAAACATATTAGTCATCATAATACTTGCAATTGTAAACCAAAACGTAGAAACAGATTCATTTAGTCATGAACATATAATAATATGTTCTAAATGATCTTGAAAACTGTATATTTCACATAATAATATGATTTAACGTTCACCTTAACGCCAACCGAACTTCACAATCATTTTGCTCTATGCGCCAGAAACCACAGCAGATATGTAAATTTATTTTTTCATGTCAACACTGATAACGAAAACTTCAAAATAACAAAAAAACAAATCAAATAAGAAACATGGCGTTGCATCGTACAGCGCAATTTATTTGTAGTTATGCGTCTATTTTTATTATTAATATAAGCTAAATGTATGTCGTTAATCTATATACAATCAAAAAATTAAGATGTCTACGATAAATTGGACAATAGAGAAAAAATTATGCCGGTGTTGTCACGCAGAGGGAGATTTTAAAAATTTATCTGAACCTTGTTTTGATTCTGGAACTGAAGAAGTGTATGTGGATATGATAAAAGGCTGTTTCTTTATTAACGTAAGTGTGTATAATACGTGTAGTGACAATCAAATAAGAACATTGTAGTATACATTCTGTGAAACTCTGTAAACTGTGTAAACATGAAAATTGCATCTGATTATCAAAATAGCCATATTTCCAGCAGTTTTTGTTAGCTCTGATTAATAAAATTCATAGTGTTAACTTGACTTGATATAAACAAGGTAACTCTCATATAACACTAAGTAAACAATAAATTTATCAAAATAAAAATTAGGAAAACAGGCCTCAAAATAATTCTCTTTTCAGAGCCTACCATAGCTATTATTACTTTTTTACTAACTAATTAGTTCCTATATTAAAATACAAAATATTCTATTGAATAACATAGTGTGTCGGACTACTTGGTGTGGGTTATATAGCATTTTATACTCTACACAATATTATAAGAAAGAAAGAAAACAAGATAGAAAATTCTATTTGTGAATTTACTATTTTTTGCTTCTAAACCAGTCCTGTTATTAAAGTGGATAAGATAAGAAAACAATTATTCAAAATGGTTATATCATTTCTGTGTAATAGATGAACAAAATTATTTTTTTATGTATAATTTTTTTTATCCGTATTTCAGTTAGTGCCTGTACCAGGTGTACTATGTGCAGCAACCTATGCTATCTGTGAATCATGCATCTCAAGCGTAAGAGATGCAGCCAAGTTCAGAAAGAAAGTGGCTGTATGTGAGGAAAAGTTTATGGACTATTATAGTAGAAATGCTATTAAAGGTACATAATTTATTAACAAGCAGCTTTAGCTGGTTTGTTCACATCTAGTAACTAGTAGATAAGTGGTCTCTATATTTTGAATGTCTCACTTTGTTGAACTTCAAACCTTCAAGAAAAGAGCATACTCTGACCTAAAAGGCTGGCAACACACTTGTGACTCTCGAGTTGCGTGTGTCCATGGGTGGCAGTCATCACTTACCATATGGTGACCCGTCTGCTCTTTGCCCCCTATCTCATAAAAAAAAAAAAACACTGAATTGTCAAATAGAAGCATGCTATCAATTTGAACATTATAATTGTTATTATTGGGCTAATATTACAATAATAACAGTAAAATAGTGTTGATGATAACATAACTTTCAAAATGATTACTATTGTTGGCAAAAGTAGGTATTAGAGATGCCTCTCCCTATTCTTTTCTTGATAGACATGCAATATGCAATACCAAAACTATCTTCCATTATTACAATAAATATACAAACAAGGTTTATGCATTACATATACATAATACTTAGAATCTATATATAACTAGCAGACCCGCAATAAAATAATGTTGTAACTATAAATTGAGATGTAAGCTATCTTATCTTTCAAGTTGGATCAAACTGCAAACAGTGTGCAAATTTGATTAATATTGGTTAAGTAGTTTAGGAGTCCTTGTTTATATCAAGGTCCCGGACAAACAACATGACATGAACATGATAGTTTATATAGATAAAGATGTGCAAAAGACAATTAAAAGAAGAGTTCACAGATGGCACAGTGCTTTAAGTGGTCACATCCCCAACAGGCTGCCGCGCTGAGTGTTCAATTCCTGTATTTGAGGGACAACACTGTAATTGTTGTTTTGCATCTGAGTTTGTTAATTCCCCCAGTAAACAGGAACTGATCTTAACGAGAGTTGTCTTTAAAAAAGAAAACAGAAAACATTGTCTTTCCATCTGCATAAAAAATAAGGAGAAAAGCTGGATGAAGAGAGCTCAGATCCAGCTCAGTAGTGTACACTAGGAGGAGCCTCGGTCTAGCAGCAGATGATAATTATTACACATATTCCAGGCATAGTTAAGAAATGGAGATTAGGAGACTGGCAATTCCTTATAATAAATACTCAATCATTCTCTATTACCATCAAGTATCCTATATGCAGACTAGTCACAAAATTGTGGAAGCTATTTTTATATATTTTTTTGTGTATGAGGTGCTGAGCGATAAATATAATTTTATTTTGCAGTTGAGGTAGGTACAACTACAGTAAAGGAAGAGACACCAGACTCCTGCCAAGAAGGTAAGTGGATCTGGGGGGAGACATTTTCCACTTAAGGTTATTCTAAAAACTGAAGACTGCATGTTGTAACTTGTGGAATATTCTACCTGATCTAGTTTAGGTTTGCCCCTGTTACTTTATTGGGACCAAATTCTAATGGCGAAATGTAGGTATTCAATACAAATCTGCCTACCCCTTCAGTGACGCAGCATGTTGCGTTTGCGGAAAATAGTATAGATAGATAGGTAGAAAATTATTTATTGTACACCACAAACTTAAACAGACACAAAGTTAAAAACATTTGGTACGAGGCCGCATGTATGTACAATGGGCGGTCTTATCGCTAAGAGCGATGTCTCCCAGATAAGCTTTGATTTTTTTTTATACTATATGGGACAGACGAACAGACGGGTCACCTGATGGTAAGTGACAACTGCCGTCCATGGTCACCTGCAACTCGAGACCTTGAGTAGATGGGAAAAGGGGAGGGAGAGTTGGGCCTCAGGAAACTTAACTAATTTCGGGGAAATGCAACGTAGCTGTTGCTTCACAACTACTTCAGAACAACAAAACCTGAACCTAAAAGCTCCTTAATCTCAACCTCTCTTCTTTCCCCTCCCCGCGTCCCCAGATCTCACTGTCGCTTACCATCAGATGTCTCGTTTATTACACACAAAACCTAGTGACAGACAAAAACCAAGTCTAGCTATAAAATAGTATCATATTCAAATACATACACCCAATTATCTATGTGCTCTTTCTCCTGAGACCATAGCGTTTCTCCACCTCCCCCTTAAAATATTAAGTTTTCACAGTATAATATCTAAGAAATCTATTTTTTTTTTCTGCAGATGATTTTTCAGTTGAAGATATTAATACCGACAATTTTGATGACCTACCCGGCTATGGCGTTGACAAAGAAGGTGCGTGTTATACTTGTGTAAGGTTGTTATATCTTGTAACATATTGCAAATAAAATGCAATTCTTGTTTGTTTTCCTTGTGGTCATCCCGATAATGGGTCATCACCACACCGGGGCTAACAGTGGGGTACTGTATCGCCATCGAACCGATTTAAATCACATGGTGTTCTGCCACAAGTGGGTCCCTGGCAAGTTTCATCTATTGATCCACCCTACTATGTAACTTTATTTTGTGTATTGAAAACATTTAGTGAGCAGTAATAAAAATATTCAAGTTACTTTTATTTTTAGAACCTAAATCAGAATCAGAAGAGATGGTAAAGAAAAAACACAAGAAAGTGCAATCCAAACCAACAAAGGCACTTCGTCAAAAGAAGAAAAAAGGCAGACCCAAGAAGATGAAAGAAGAACCACCACCTGAAGAGGATGAAGAAGTTGAGAAGAGAAAAGGTAAGCTGTTTATATGAATAATATATATTACTATGGGAATCAAATAAGATTAGGATATCATTTTCTTGTATAACACTTGTAAGTTTCAGGCTTATTTCTAGAATGTCTAATCAATCAAGGTTTAGTCAAACAGTACATACTGGACACCATTTGAGACAGTATATTAGTATATTTTCTAACACATATTAAAAAAAAACGTTTATAGAAAATTTTCGTAGGGTATTAAAAATAATATATGTTGTAAGGTTATCCTGCTCTCAGTTGAATATCATATTCTTTCCGGATACTCTTGGAGGATCTGCCTGTTCCAACTGTCCCTACCAATATATCATTGCTGGTAGTGATAGTGGGATTTTATCCACTTGTAGCTTTTCATCGAACCCTACCGGCACTTTTCATAGTATCTTTACTATATAAAATGTGTGTCAATTTGTGTGTTGCATTGAAGAACTCCGAAAACTGTCTCGGTACTATCTTTTTGGCGGTAGGGAAAAATTAAAAAAAGAAACTTTTTTTATCTATCCCTACCGGTACGGATAAAAAATGACTAGAGCACCGCACACTTCGTTTTGAAACTTTTAGCAATATGACGACTGATACCACAGTGACATCACGACTATTGTTGGGTGACCTGTATTTTCTTTTAGTAGAGGTGGCTGTCTGGCCTCTCAAATTTTAACATTATATCTTCTGCTCTGCCCTTTGTTGGAAAAAGATAGAGTAGATTGATACAGCGTAATGTTGTACAGGTTCGAAATCCACGAACTACCGTCATGGAGGGGGTCCAAACTCAAGAGTAGTTACTAGTAATGCGTGACCCACGTTGCTAGTGTAATTTATATAATTTTTTTTTTTTTTTTAATTTTTAGATTACGCGTATTCTCTCAGTAATAAATAGAACATAAAACACTTACAAACTGTGTTATATGGTTTTTACCGGACTACAAAGAAGCGGTTGGTTACGTATGATATTACTTTGACACGGTTAGAGATTTCGATATTCGAGGTATCATTTCAATCGTCTTAATAGTAGGATCGTCAAAGAATATAAATGTCGAGATAACAACAGGAAATAATATAGAAATTCATAATGCAATCGGATTTTATATTTTTTTAAGAGTATTACTTGTTAAGACTCATCCTTTCGGCCCAACGTAGCTGTATCGGCAGTAAATAACAATAGTTGCTTGGTATCGTGGCAAAATAGACTTAGTTGGGTAATTAATTACCGTTCGTAGGTATTGCCTGAGATATATAATAATAATAATACAAAATAAAACTAAAGAGTTTTAAGAAAATAATTTCAGGATTACTACGTACTTATCTACAATTGAAACTTTATGAAATAATTGACAAAAATAGTATATGATCTTTTTTCAGTGGTAGAGCCATGCTTAGGCACGAATGGGCCGGTTCGACCGGTGCGATACCACGGCCTCACAGAAAACCGGTTGTGAAGTAACGCTTGCGTTGCATTTCCCCGAATTGAGTGAGGTTTCCGGAGGCCCAATTCCCCCTCCTCCCTTTTCTCTCCCCTCATCTCCTTTATCCTTTTTTCCATCTCCTCATACCTCCTGTCTTCTTTCCGCTCCCTGCATCCCCCATCCCTCATCACCCTCAAAGGCGGGCAGCGCACTTGCGACTCTTGAGTTGCAAGTGTCCATGGACGGCGGTGTCACTTACCATCAGGTGACCCGTCTGTTCGTCTGTCCCCCTATAGTATAAAAAAAAACCTTAAATTGCGTCATCATGATGAAACGTAAAAGCGTGCATTTTAAAGACTAATTCATAACGTATCAAAGAAATATCCCCAGATCCTAACCAATAAGAAGTTGTGCCTTTCACCTGACCTGATCCTGACCTATTCAAAACAACATCCATACACTCGAACACCTTTTTTTGAAAGCTGTTAAAAATAAAAAAATTAAGTGCAGTGCACTGGTAAGCGCATAGTTTGCGAAAGGCTTCACCGATTTCACTAATTCTTTTATTTCGAAGATTCGTTGATGTGGGCTGTTCATGTTCTTCTAAATAGTATCTACATATACACAGCAACAAGCAACTAGCTTCACGACTGACTTAGTCTGACCGACTTGACAATTCAAAGCGATAATTTATTTGAGGGCACTGACTTCGTAATATCGACTGTCATAGGTGTTCATGACCACCGGGACCGACGGCTTAACGTGCTCTCCGAGGCACATGGTTGTTACACTCCAAACTTCCAAACTCCGGGCTGTTACTGAGAATTTTCTTATTTATTAATTTTACAACTATATAAATAGTTGTAATATTAATAAATAAGTACGTAATGTTTAATTAGATAAATTAAATGAAACTAACACGTATTACTTATCAGTCTCACACTTAACAAAATGTCAACGGACATATTTCTCGCAATGTTCTGACAGAGAACCTTTCGAGTTAAACCTTTCTTAACGGTGATCTGAAGAACTATCAGATTGAATGATTAGTTTTGTATCGGATAGAGTATTCATTGACGAATGATATAGGTATCTATATATGTATGTATATGCAATACATATACGCTGCGGCCTTAAGGAGCGCAGCAGTGACCATCACTGCAGGTGAAACTGTGGGTTAGTGTTTTTATACCTGTACCCCCTCCCCGCCCTTTGTCCGTCAGTTACATTAGAAATCTTATCGTGCATTGAACTCTCCGTGATTTATATAAACATACAATGTATGAGGATTATCAACGCCCTGATTATTATGGAGAGTGATCGTGGTAGATGGTACAATGAAGATAATAAAAGAACAACTAAGATAAATCTTTTGAAAATAATTGATTCTGAGTTTGGAGTGACTAGAAAATATACATATATGTCGCAAGAGGAAGAAGCACAAGATCAAGATATTCTATAAGAAGTATATGAACAAGTTTGTTTTCTGTCTGCAGACGAACCGCGGCCGAAATTCCACCTCAACGACGGGGACTATACAGTAGAGGGCGCCACATTCGCGTGCACGCGGTGCGACAAACGATACGACAAAATATTCTCCCTCAGATACCACGTGAAGACGAAACATTACAAAATACCACGGTTCATTTGTCCGTACTGCAAGAAAGAATTTATGACTCCAGCACCGCTTACAGTACATAAACTCGAAGAACATAATATAGATGACAGATTTAAATGCAATGCGTGTAAAGGAACGTTTAACACTAAAGTGCAGTTAAGGAAACACATAAACAACTTTCATATGCTTGGTGAACGGTATTCTTGTGAGTTTTGTGAGTACGAGTCTTTTAGCTTCGAAGCTATGTACAAACACAAGTTTAAACACAAAACATCAAAAGATCATCAATGTAGGTTTTGTAGGAAGGCTTTTGTTCGAAAAACTACTTTAGCTCTTCACGAGAGAATTCATACAGGGGATAGGAGAAAGGTTTGCAAAGTGTGTGGATTGGCTTTCGTTCAGAAAGCTAGCCTAAATTATCATATGACTAAATATCATCCCGAAGTTAATTTTTAAGAGCACCATTCTGCATACTAGAACTTCATAAATAGGAATGTTTTCTGTGTGCCGGGGGACTTGACAAACATACAAACAACGGACACAGAACACCCGGGACTATTTGTTCATCACCAAAAATATTGTATCGTGTGGGAAGCAAACCCACGACTCTGGTTCATGAGGGTGTAAGCTTGTGAATTAGTATGTGAGAAAGTGCCTTCAAATATGTATCTAAACTAGAGTTTCCTAATCTGAATAAACTGGTTTGATTTCTTACATTACTTAATAATAATAATACATGCAGCGCTACATAACAAAGATATGCTAATTGATTTACTACTTTAAAACTATTGATCCAGGAACGGCTATCCGTTTTTGTGTCGGGGGGACATCTCAACGGTACGAATATTAAAACAATTGAAACACTGCAATGGAATTTTGTCGTTGGCAGGTGCCACCTAGCCTCCTCCAAGCAGGGATTAAATGCCCCTTTTGACTTAGGGGGCTCTCAACTACATCAACAAAGCCATGTGTCATCAATTCTTTGTTGATTATAACTGTTACGGATATATTTTTGATATTGGAATTCAATTGATAGTATGGGTATGGCTTTTTTGTAAAAGTTGTTTGGTTTAGGGGCATATTGGCCGTTGTGTTGTGTTTTAAAGTGCAGCTTTTACAAGACTTTATTTTTACTTTTATTTAAAAGAATATAGGCTATGTTGAGAGAAACTTTTATGTTCTATTTTGTAAATGCAAATTGTACTTATAGATGAAATTATAAATTATGTTTACCTATATTAGTTGAAAAAGTCGGAGATCCCTTAAAAAAAATGTATTTTACCAATAGACCATGTGGTTCTATTTATATTGACATCAAATATAAGCTTGCTTTTTAGTAAGTAGTTGAATTAAGTAAAATTTTTCGTTTGAGCTTACTTTTTTTGGTATTGTATTGTAATATTGGAAAAAACTTTCATATTTATTTAAATAAATGGTTTTACTCACGTGTGTATTTCTGGGATGCCCGACTAGTTTGTGGCCTGGCGACCGGCACTAAACGAAACAGCTCCTGTTCAAAAAACAATATAATGCAACTGACTTCGTCCGCTAGGTCCGAAAGACATAACAACAGATGCCAACGTCGCCTACACACTGTAACGTCCGCTAGCGCTAGCTGGACGACTTACTCCTTGCGAAAAGTCCTCCTTCGGGACCAAAACTAAGTCAAACATCCCCGAAATACACGCGCTAGTAAAACCATTCAATTAAATAAATATGTCGTGTAATAATGTATTTTCATTATAAAGGGCCGTTCTAGTATTACTTAAGGAGATAAGAAGATTATTTGTAATTATTAACTTTACTTTTGCTGACGGGGGGGGATTTTGTCAGTAAAAGTAAAAAAAGCTCTGTGGGTAGGCCGACATTCTAACTAAGATATAAATATAAGCAGCACAAAAGTACATTTACTATTTAAGCAAATTATTGACGGGGTATTTCATTATTACAATTTTAATATATACATATATTGACGTTTATTTATTTTGTTATTTATTTTACACGAGTTTCTTTTAAACTTGCCACTGCGTGGTTGATATATATATATATATATATATATATATATATATATATTTGGTGGTTATTACAAGTGTTCCATTTCTTCTGCGTCACGCTGTATAACATATCCACTATCCAGCATTTTTTATGACTATAGGGGTAAAGTCATACAAAATAAACAGAAAAGAGACCCCTGTTTAGTACATAAGTAGTACCCGAATGGCCCCAAACACTGACTTTAAATTATCAGAGAATTGATTCTGTTAGTCTGTTAAGTAAGTTTATAGTAAAATGTAATCAAAAGAGTTTCTTTTGGCATTATGTTACTATAGAATATTTTTTTATATATATTATGTTATAATGTATTTTATTTTGTATGTTATTTTTATGATTTTTCTTCCAACCGCTAAAAATAAAGTAAATTTTACACTGCTACTGATTTTAATACACAAAAACCTTTTTTATTCTTATGAGATTATATCATTAAGTTTTGTGATAAGGGCCTATGACAATATTCCTAGCATCATGAAAAAGATTTGATAAGAAAAAATATCTACCTATATGCAGGAGGTTATCGCTGGTGTACTTCAGGGCTCCGTCCTATCGCTTATGCTGTTCCTTCTGCATATCAATGACATGTTGGCTCTTGGCAACATACATGACAACATACAACTGAAAATATTAAATTGTAATTGAACTGAAAAAAGTTGCGTCGACAACATAATTTGACTCGAGACGAGATGAGAGCCGTTGGATTGTTGCAAGCTGGCCCCGGGCCCCGAACTGTGGCTGTCGCTCATGGCACAACACAGAGCGTCATAAACCGCCTCTGGCAGCATACCCGTGATATACCGTGTCCTGAAAGCGGCCGAGTGACATGTAAGACTATCTCGCATAGCCACTCGCAGACAGGACAGATACATCCAAAATATTGGTCGACGGAATCGTACCATGACCATCACGATGTCGGCTACGAGGCTCAACAGCTCTTAAGACTTGCTGATAAGCCACCGAACCATCCGAAATCGTTTACGTAAAGTGTATTCATATTACTTATTCCAAACTCTTAACAGTTACAGTAAATTTGTATCTTAATTTATTATTAAAGTTCTGCTTCTTTATCTAGGATTATTACTGGAAATTAATTGGAATTGTCAGCAAAATTTATAGAAATTGAATTGGCAGCCATTTATATCGATCTATCAGGGTCATATATGTATATATTTACTTATTTTTTTCAGCTAACTAAATTTAATCGTGTATAAAACATGTTCTATTTTATATTTTTTTAAAAACATATCTCCCGCGTTTGGCATAATTCCTGTGTCGCTATTGACTTAACAGTATACAACCGACACAAATAACACCCAGACTCGGGACAACTAATTGTGGATCACACAAATTCGTCCAGTGTGGGAATTAAACCCACAACCTACGGCTCAGCAGTCAGTGCGTACCTCTAACCACTAGACCAGCAGGCCAGTCAAAAATTGTGCATTACGATTCAGAAAACATACGCTTTAATATGGTATGTAATAATAGGTATTTCCATGTTGCACCACTACATATTATTTTTATCCCATATTTTAAACCCAATTAAACAATACCTTTAAAAGAAACAAAACTGATGCAGACTTCAACAGAAGGAGAGAGAAGACGTTTGTATATCAACAAGTTTGTTTTTTGTCTGCAGAATATCAGCGACAGAAATTCTTCCTCAGCCCAGAAGACTATAAAGAGGACGGACAAAATTACGTATGTACCCGTTGCGAGAGGCAATACGACAGAATGGACACGCTAAGGGTTCACGTGAAAACGAAACATTACAATATGCCTCGACATACGTGCCCTTATTGCCAAAAAGGATTTAACACACCAGCTCCATTAACAATACACAAACTCCAAGATCATAATATCGACGACAGGTACAAATGTAAAGCTTGTAAAGGGATTTTCAATACGCAAGCCCAATGGCGAAAACATATCCGTAATTATCACATGCTCGGTGAGAGATATTCCTGTGAATCTTGCGAGTATAAGTCTTTTAGCCTGGAATCTTTATACAAACACAAGTTTAAACACAGAACCACTAAAGATTACAAGTGCAGGTTTTGCCAAAAAGCTTTTGTGAGGAAAGGAACGTTGGTTTTGCACGAGAGAATTCATACAGGAGATAGAAGGAAAGTTTGCCCCGAGTGCGGTCAAGCTTTTGTGCAGAAAGCCAGCTTGAACTATCACATGATGAAATACCATCCAGAAGTTAATTTTTAGAGAGTTAATTAGTCAAGGAGATGTGTTACGAGATGAAGAAGGACGTGAAAATTGTCGTATTTATTTCGAAAGAATACTGAAGTTTGTGCCTCAAAAGTATTCACTGTTTAAGATATGGCGAAAACAAACAAAATTTGGAAACAATATTAAAACAAGTTTGAGATTTGAAAATATAAAAAATCTTGAAATAAAAAAAAATCAATACAGCACAGTTAAAATAAGAAATTGGATACCATAAATATGCAGGCATATTACAACAGTATATGTTTATATAACATAAAAGTGATGATGATGAACAAAAATCCTCTTAAAAAATGTTGAGTTTCCTTATAAGATGTTTATAAAATAAGACTTTTGTTTCTGAATATTCTTAATTAAAACTATTGTTCTTCGATAATTATGGAGTGATATAATGGAATTATTATGAATACTGAATGATTTTTTTTGTATGCGTTTGGATGGCGCCCTGGATTTTTTAGATTCACAAATCAGCCCGGCAGATGGCGCTGCAGTCGGTATATATGTTATTCATCTATACTGCAAGTGCAGGACAACGTCTGTCGGAACCGCTAGTATATATATATATTTTATACTACAGGGGGACAGACGAACTGGCAGGTCACCTGATGCTAAGTGACAACCGCAGTCCATAGACATCTGCAACTCAAGAGTTGTAAGTGCGCTACCCGCCTTTGAGGGTGATAAGGGTTGGGGGGATGCGGAGAGGGAAAATAAAAAAGGGGGGATAAGGAGATGGGAAAGAGGAAACGTTGGAGTTGGGCAGGTTGGGCCTCCGGAAACTCACTTATTTTGGGGAAATGCAACGCAAGCGATAGTTCGCAACCGGTTTTCTGTAAGGCGGTTTTATCGTACCGGTCGAGACGGCCTATTCGTGCCTAAGCATGGTTCTACCACTGTCAAAATCAGTCAAAAGTACTTATATACTACACTCACAGGCACAATTAACCGCCCACCTTGTATTTCTTTAAATTTTAATATTCATCATATTAATTATAACAATTGAACCAACAAACAATTATTTATTTTATTTATTTGTTGAAACACGAATCTTCCGCATTAGGATTGATTCCTGTGTCTGTATAATAAGTGTTTTCTGTAACTTCTACTTATCGCACCTCCTATCACATAGAGTTTTACCTCAAATAAAAGAGGCGTTCAATAAAGCCCACATTTTGACAGTTATGCCTTAGTCCGCCTTTTGTAAAAGGGTGAAAGCCTATTGGCAAAAACCGAGCACTGACATTTATATATTCTCGGATTGATCACAAATCGATCGTTTAACCGCGTTTACGGCACACACGGGTAGAGATGGGGTAAAATAGTGTCCTATTTTACCTTAAAATTAATTTATGAATTGATTGTAAATATCACCATTAACTTAATATTTAAAATTAAAAATATGGCGCCTTGGTCAAGACCTACATTTGCCCAGGCACATGAAATTGCCGCCCTTTCAATTGACTATAAAAACAAACTACAGAATCGGCACGTGTATTTTTTTTAACGGAAGAAAAACAATCTTTATTGAGAACTTTCAAGGTATTCGAAAATATTTCAAGAAAAAAGTAGATATTTATAGGAGAAATTTCTTTTTTATAAAATTTTCAAAATCCTTATTTCAAGCTATTTGCCAACTTCGAATAACACTCCTATAACTTGTCCATTCCATCCTGGAAAATCCTGTATAGGTATATACATATACTGACGAGTTAACCAGGCTACACCGACCGACGTCAGAGGCCAGCTAGGCCAGGTCACGGTCACCACGCGGTCGTTCGTAGATTCCGTGAGGATCCATCGGCACATTTTCGATAACTTTGTTTCGCCATGTACCGTCGTAAAATAGCTACCTATTTATTCTTCAGTAGCAACTGACGGGTGCCTATTCCAGTGTTTATTCTACTGGATATAACAAGGTATGTTATACCTATACATCGCGTTATTTAATTGGTTTTGTTTGTTTTGTTGTTAAGTTAGAGTGCTCGGACTTCCCTGCACCAGCCATTTCGAGTTATAGGCATTCAAACCTGATTTGCTTGCTCGAGTTGTTGTTCATACTGTTGGACGACTGGCTTGTTGATCTAGCTGTTAGCGAGCCTGACTGCTAAGCCGAGGTCGGTAACAAATATTAGTGTGATGAGCACGATCATTTGTTCTGTGTCTGGGTGTAATTAATCTATAAATTTAGTATATTTAGAAAGATATAAATATGTTTATCAGCAGTCTGGCTACCATGGTACAGGCTCTGCTTAGTTTGGAATCAGACGGCCGCGTGTGAGAGGTGTGAAGGATTTATACTCCCTAATTCATCTGTGTAAGCAATATTCCTTTCCTTTTTATCCTTGCGGTTTCGCCCGCTAGGTATGTTGAGAAAAGCACTATGTAATTTTCCGCTTATAGCTAGATGGCACTATTTTCGTATTTATAATCTTAAAAGGCTAGTGGAGTTTGTAACAGTGCTAATCTTTGTCTTATAAAACCTAGCATACAAATGATAATAAAGAAGAGAGAAGACTGACACCATTTTTCTTTCTTCTAGGCCGAGGCACTTACTATACCGTAACACAAAACCGGTATTCGTGCAACGAGTGCCACCGGTCTTTCGCGTCACAGCCGCTCGTGTCCCAACACTATAGATTCGTCCATTTAAAAAAACGTCCGAGAAAACGAAAGTGCCCGAAATGTGACGAAATGATTCCTGGCTACCTTCGAGCAAATCACCTTGAAAATAAACATGGAATACCGGCACCGACCTGTGGAGTTTGCAACAAAAAGTTTCGATTCCCTTGCCACGTTCTGGAACATCAGAAAAAAGTGCATATGGGCGAGAGGACTGTCACTTGTGACATCTGTCAAAAAACTTTTTTCAATAAATTGAGTTTAAGGGTACATATGTCTTCGCATTCTAGTGAGAAAAAGTTTAAATGTGAGATTTGTGATAAAATGTTTCGATGGGAGAATAATTTAAAGGACCACGTTAAAATTCATACGGGTGATAAGAGATTTGTTTGTCGTGTGTGTGATAAAGCATTCGTTCAGAAATCGACTTTAAAGCAGCATACTGCTAGGAATCATCCAGGTGTAGAAATTCTCTAAATTTTAAAGTGGTTTAGTATTAAGTGCTTCTAACATTGAAAAGAGAAAATGATTGCTAACTGATTATTATTCCAGACTGAAGACCCAATTATTTTAAAGTTATTGAGATTATGTCCGATTGTCAAATTAAAATTAAGCTTATGACAGAAAACATGTCTTTAATTTTATAATTTAATTAAAGTCAAAGAAAAGCATAGATTTTCTTTACTGTACTCTTTTTTTTATAATATAACGGTCTCCTTTAGCGATATGTATATATAGGGGGACAGGCGAACAGACGGGTCACCTGTTGGTAAGTGACAACCGCCGTCCATGGACACCCGCATCTCAAGAGTCGCAAGTACGCTGCCCGCCTTTGAGGGTGATGAGGGATGGGGGATGCTGGTAGCGGAAAGAAGAGAGGGGGATGAGGAGAAAGGAGATGAGGGGAGAGGAAAGGAGAGAGGGGGAGTTGGGCCTCCGGAAACCTCACTCATTTTGGGGAAATGCAACCAAGCGTTGCTTCACAACCGGTTTTCTGTGAGGACGTGGTATAGCAGCGGTCGAGGCGGCCCATTCGCGCCTAAGCATGGCTCTTCTACCACTGTTAAATCACTGTATCCATCACACTGTAACAATCTATTGTACTTAATACTTATTACATTATTTAGTTCTTCGTCGCGTCAAAAGATGGCGTTGTTGGAAATCTTCAAGAGGACAATGAACTCCGATACATGTAACTGATGATACAGAAATCATCAGCTCTCTTGTTCCCCCTCCAATAAACATCAGATATATGCCGCCTAGTTCATCCAGGCTAAATTCATATATTTAGTGGTGTATTTAATGATAAATAATATAAAATTACGCTACAATCATACGGAGGTGGAGGAGCGAGGCAATGACTATAAATAAAGGAATAACTGCGGGAAAGGCTAGTAATGTATAAAGTTGCTTTTAGACAACGACAGACTAATTGAAATTTAGTTTTTATATATATTTTAGTTTTTACTTGATGAAGCTAACCCCTTAGGTTCTCAGCCATGCTAGGAAGTCAATTTCACGTTATTTCAATGCACTGGGCACTTTAGGATCATACGCAGACCGCTAACAGAATCCTCGCCTGTGGGTACGGGGGCGCGGAGGTAGGACGAGAACGGGGCGCGCGTAGACGTTCTCATATCGCTAAAGGAGACCGTTATATCATCGCACGTTGTGGAGGTCAAACTTGGGTTTGTAGAAAAAAGGGCATTGTGATATTTAAATCTAAATATAAAGCAGGTGAATTACACGATTCTACGAATCTCAAATGAATTTCAGTAAATGGATAAATGAAAACTCATGCCTAGTATACCAACAAATTTTGTCATAGTAATGGATAACGCAGCTTAATATTCGGTTCGAGAAGTGGAAAGGTCGTAACTTACGTCGTAACTTACCTTGCATAGCTGACTTCTTTCAAGTCAGCTATGCGAGGTAGGTTACGATGGCATGACGTGGCTTTTGATGATGAACTTAGAAAGGATGACTTATTTAAACAAATTTATAGCCATTTCACATAAATTTTCAAAACTGACGAGTTCTTGAAAAGAAACGGATAGTATAAGTTGTTTAATTCCAATGTAGTGACTTCACTAATTAATTTTATAATAATAAAACATTCACCGTTAACCACAATGATGTCAAACACCTTTAGAACTGTCCAATGCACATTTCGTACCTATCCCGGTCCCCGGTCTCGTCCCTCCCCCTTGCGAGGACTCAATCATGCGGTCTACCTATCAAGGGAAAGGATATTATTTTTGAAAGCTCGAGGAGGTTAAGTCGCATATCTATAACTCAAATTGGCTGTTGCAGGGAGGTCCGAATCCTCAGCAATCTTATAAAAACCTAGGAAAGATATTAAACAAACTTAGATAGCTAATCGACATACTGCAACACGGCTTTATAATAGATAAAAAATAATAAAATTCTTAGAATAACTTGTGCGTTCATTTATAACCTACAGTGGACATCAGAATCCGTGTAGTCTTGTTTTGGAACAGAATCGAGTTATGTACTATACATTAAAAAAAACATATATAAGCTAAGTAAAACAAGGTTTTTGTATTATTCATAATTGGTCTATCTTTAGCTTCTTCGTATTTAAAAAAAAAGTGTAAGAAACCTTAATACGAAGAACTAAGTTTGTGGTAAATAGCTTTATGATACATTTTATTGGTCTAGATATTTTTCATATATTGTCACTTCATAATTAGTTACTCGGTAGATTAGAGATATCTTCTTGCTTGCTTGCACTTTAGAATAAAAAAAAAACGATCAAAACTTCCATCGAAATATACATATATCTTCCCATTTATTTCTATGAAAAGTCACGTTTTCCATGGCTGATTCTTGATCATTGTTCCAGATATCACTTCAGAAACCTCCGCCTACTACACTTTTGATCGAGCTGAAGATGGTTCCCACAACTACACATGCTCATCTTGCCACAAAGTGTACAAATCATTAGCCAGCGTCGTCCAACATTATCGGCATGTCCACTTACGTTTGCGACCCAAACTCAGATCTTGCTATTTCTGCAAAATTCGCGTTCCAGGCCATCTAAGAGCATTCCACTTAGAAAAAGAACACGGCATTCCAGCCCCAGCTTGTGGTGCTTGTGGCAAAAAGTTTGCTTACCCCTTCCAAGTGTTGCGACACCAAAAAAATGATCACATGGGTGAGAAAATGTTCAGTTGCGAGGTTTGTGAAATGAAGTTTGCATCGCAAGGAAATTTATCGCAGCATTTTATTAAACATACGGCGATCAGGATACATAAGTGTGAATACTGCGAGAAGACATTTAAATGGAAGAAGAACTTGAGGACCCATATTTTAATGCATTTAGATGAGAGGAGGCATGTGTGTACGGTTTGCAAAGAGGCGTTTGTACAACAGACAAGCTTGAAGTATCACATTACGAAGAGACACCCGGAGATGGTTTAATAAATGTATTATAGGCATACAAGTTTGTTGTTTTTGTTCAAGCTATGATCCTGTAAATTCCCTATGAATAATTCTTAAATCAGTACATGCTATCTCCTTATGTAGATTTTAGTTCTAAAGGAGTACGTGGCCACGCAAATGTCTCATTGCAACACGCTTACACTATTAAAAGCAGTAATATTTAAACTAGTGACTGTAAATTTAATTTTTAAGTGTCTAAATTAATGAATTGGGTTTATAATAATCCACTATCCACCGGGGTTATCGGCGGAGGGGTGTGCCGAACTTGCCCGGCAATAATTCTCTCAAAGAGTTTGGCCACCTCGTCGAGCAACACTATTGGCCGGTAGGCAGATGGTGAGTTTGCCGGGCGCCCCCCCTTCCGGAGCAGTACCAGCTTGCCGGTTTTCCAAATAGAAGGAAACCGTCACTTTGTTGCGTCACCTCGGGGACATTTTCTTCCTCTCTAGACTCTGCGAGTATGGGTGGAGCCATCGTCGGTGGAATGTACGCAACTCGAGCGGGGAAGAGCGCTACAACCAACTCTTCCAACAGCTGGAGCCGGAGACTCTCCGTTAAAGAACGGCGCTCAGGCGTTTAGTTTGCCCTTCTCCAGATGGTAAGGTCGCCCCCACGGACCCCGATCCAGAGTCTCCAGCAGCTCTTCCCTTCCGCTATCCTTGGCGACTCCGATGGCTTCTCGCAGAGCTAGTTTGGCCTGGCGGTAAGCCTCGTACCGTTCTTCCTCTTCTTCGAGAATACGTCGATGCCGCCTCCTGTACCTGGTGTACTGACGGCGGATCGCCACGCATTCATCGCGCAGCTGGGCGATTTCATTTGACCACCAGTACACCCTGCGCCTCCTGTGGTGGGATCGGACGCGAGGTTGTTTTCGCCGATCTGAACCATCGCGCCTCCTCCTTAACATCGACATCTCTCTCAGATAGGGAATAAAGGATCCAGGCGTAACGATGGCGGCTTCTTCCAGGACCTCTCTGTTCAGTTGCTTAAGAGCCCATCGCAGGCTGTTGGGCCTCGGGGATGCGGTAGTTAAACTGCTTTCTGTTAGGATAGAGACATCGAACCGGATGTAGCGGTGGTCTGATAATGTTTCCATCTCTTTCTCCACCATCCATCCTTGTACTCGGCGTGCTAGGGCAGGGGTTGCGAATGTTATGTCGACAATTGATTCCCCCAGCCGTCGCACGCACGAGGCACGAATGGGCCGGCTCGACCGGACCGGAGAAAAACAACCCCCTCCGCTTTCCCCTTCCAACCAAAAATTACCAACAAACTACGTGATCGCATTCACCTCAAAGGTTCTCAAAAAAGAACGTGAAAGTAACTTATAAGTATTTGTAGTAAGGTTATATCAAAGTTTCAGTAGTTCAAAACCTCTGAAATTATATCCCCCTGCCCCCACACTGCGGTAGTCAGTCGTCTTTCGTTTGTCTTCCCCACGTCACTCACTTAACACTTTGTATAAGTACACATGTAAGTAGGTACGTATTTGACCCTATACTTATATAAAGTAAAAATTACTTCTCTATGAAATACTTAATACACAAACACGACCCAGTATAGGATACAAACTGTTTCTGTTTTAGTGCTAGCATACCTTTACAATAATTGTTATACACCCGTTACTTATATTAAAAGTAACAGGTAATGGCGATAAGGGCCGCCAATTTTATGACCTGTGCTGCTTTTTTATTCTTCCGCCGCGTGGTGTGCGGTATATCAAAAATTAGTCTTATGTTCATTCCAAAGGAATACTGTTTTATGTTTTTTTGTTTCAAAGTTTTATCTACAAAGGTGGATCCAGCGAAAATTGGGCCATTTAAAAAACTAAACAGGCAGATAAAGCAGGCAGGTAAACTTAACAGGCGGATAGATAGATGGTTATACTTTCGCATTTATGATATTTGTATAGGTATTTAATTTAGTTACAGAAAAAAATACTTAGTACAATAAAGTCGAAGTCTCTACTAATATATAATAAAACAAAAGAGGTTTTTTTTTCATTCTTTGTTCAAACTCACTAATCTATTGAACTGTCAGTGAGATTTGAATGATTCTTTGGGTATTGCATACAGTATTTAGTGACGAATAAAAAAGGCTACAAAACATCCCCCTGCGAAAATAAAACGTAGGTGAAACTGTGAGGAACCGCTAGTATATAATATACATACTATATATCATACATACACTCATGCGAAATGACCCGTCCGTCCAAAGAATGAGGAAATTATGTTTTCCCTTGACGTAGCCTAGCCTTTATTTACTTTTTTCGGCAAATTTTCGAATGGAAGCATCTATCGCGCAGATTGTCTTTTGGTTTCGGGTTCGTAACAATATATCCAGCTTTCATCACCTGTGATGATGTCATATACAGCATTCAAGTCACCTCCATCGTACTTTTTAAGCACCAATCCAAGCGACGGCATGTTTAACTTCCCGACAAATTGTGAGGTATCCATCTAGAAAGCTTTCGGACGCCTAACGCCTAAATGTTGTAAGACTTTTTGTACTTGACTAATATTAATGCCTAAAATTGCCTGAATCTCTTGATATATCACCCTTCTATCAGTTTCTATCATTAGCCGCACAACACTCTCTTTATCTTCAGTAGTCGCCGTAATAGGATGTCCTTGTCGAGAATCATCAGTGAGTTAGCTTCTACTAATTTAATGATTCGATTATTTAAACTCATCAAAACAAGTTGTAAACAGTGGCACGAGATGAAAGTCTATCGTAACATTGTTGTTGAGTAGGACTGCAAGTCGTAATAAATCGTTGAAGTAAAATTTGTAGTCAAATCCATTTTGATGCAGGACTTTTACAGGCACTTTTTAAATTAACTCCAATTTGTAAAAACAAATGACATAAATTCATTACACATCTACAGATTTCCAAAGAGTTCGAAAATGAAATAAATTATTCATCGACTGCTTTTCTTACTGGCCTATTCCAAAAAACTTTCAGTGTTACCCACATACTCTCAATGTTACCAATTAATTTCCAAAGTGTGCGGTTGACCGCCTTGCTCGTATTACGTAAGTGGGTCTAAATTATGGTCTGTTAGTATGGGAGTTTAATACGTCACTGCCTACCTCTTCAGGGATCTAGGCGTGTGTTTATTATTATGTTTGTAGTTAAGTATAAATTCCATCGACGCCTCAGAAATGGCACGTCTATTGCTGAACAGGCCTCGTTAATGATTTTATTTTATGCACATTACCAAGAGATTTTTTTTATCAGTCTGTCTTGACTAATCATACATAAATATATTTAGGTAGTAAAGAAGTCCATAATTAACTTAAACTCGGTCAAACCTCTATAAAATGCCTTAGTGGCAAGTTTTCCATAATTTTCTAGAAAAAAGACCAGTCAAACTGAAACCATTAGACTGCAGAATTCCCTCTATTCTATTTACTACACAGCCAAACACAAAAGACGTATGTAGGTATAAAATATTAGCTTACCTATTTCTGTTATCTTTTTAGGCACGAGGTATCATCTTTGTGTGTTTTAAGTGTCGATATATCGAGCATGATTACGAGAGTATTATTTGCGTGACATCCTTTACACGAAAGCTATGAATTTAAGTCTATGGTGTGGTGTAAACATATAAAAATATTTAATACTTTTTTTTATACTATAGGGGGACAGACGGGACACCTGATGGTAAGTGACATCCGCCGTCCATGGACACCTACAACTCAAGAGTCGATAGTGCGCTGCCCCCCTTTGAGGGTGACGAGGGATAGGGGTATGCGGGGAGGGAATAGAAGAGAGGGGGATAAGGAGAGAGGGGTTGAGGGTTGAGGAATAAGAAGAGCGGGAGTTGGGCCTCCGAAAACCTCACTCATTTTGGGGAAATGCAACGTAAGCGTTACTTCACAACCGGTTTTCTGTGATGCCGGGTCGAGTCGGGGCCATTCGTTTAACAGAGCCATGCCCTAAGCATGGCTCTACCACTGTTAAACTAGGTAGTTATAGGGGGCAGTCAAATAATAAAACTTTAATTTTTGCAGATTACCCTCAAGTCGAGGACTATCTTACAGAAGCGAGACCTACTGACAAGAAGTACACGTGCAAAGCCTGTAACATCGCGTATAGACGAGTGTCAGACCTTCGATACCACATCAATAGGATACATCTCAAAAAAACGTTTATTAAATGTAAACTCTGCCCTGAGAGCTTCATGTATCACAGTCAACGCAAACAACACATGAGTATCGTACACAGTATAAAGAAATCAGATAAATTCTTGTGTGGCAATTGCAACCGACAATTCAAAAGAAAGAATACCTTGGCCGAACATATGATGGACGTCCATATTGAAAAAAAATGTCATCACTGTCACATGAAATTTGCGCGAAAAAAATATCTTTTTCACATGAACGAGGCGCATGACATTCCAATGCCAACTTGTGGAATCTGCGGCCTACGGACTTTGATGGAGAGTGCCTTAATACGTCATCAAAGAAATGTACATTTAAATGAAAAGAGAAAAGAATGTCGGATTTGCAAAAAAATGTTTCACACTGAGTCAAATTTGCGAGATCACATGATTACTCATAATCAAAATAGAGTTTTTAAGTGTGACGTGTGTCAGAAGGATTTTGCTAGAAAGGACTGCTACGACGCTCACTACAGGTTACATACTGGAGAGAGACCATTTGTGTGTAACATTTGCGAAGTTACTTTTGTTCAACGCGCGAGTTTAAGGTTTCATCTCAAAAGTCGTCATCACAGATATAAAATGACGGCTAGTAAGTAACTCTTGTGTTAAGGGGGGAAATACGTGTAGATGGCCGTTTTCGAGCAGATTTTAATCAATTATTTTAAGGTATAAAAAATTAATATTATTTATTCAAACTTTTAGGTTATTTTATACATATATTGAAGAATAAAAATTTATATTAACAAAAATAAAACTTAAAAAGTAGTAAAGATATGAGCTGATACATCTCGTAGGTTGTCGTCCGACTTCGCAGCTGGTGTACATCATGGAGGCCATAATTTTTATCTGAAATCAATGAAACAAAATTATTACTTTTTTTAGATATGTATCTTCTATATAAACCTCATTTTAAAGAACAAAATAAAAAATTGTATTTTTTAGAGGGCTGTGAAAGTAAGTCATGTTTTTTTTTTACCATTTTTTGTATATTGTTTAGTATAAAAAAAATAGTTAAAATGAAAATATCGCTTCTGATTGAGGTTCATAATCAGCACAAATATGTAAAGAAATCATATACTAAATTTCAAGATGATTGGTTAAAAACTTTTTAAGCTAGAGTGTACACTAGTTCGAAAAAACTAGTTTCGAGAAAAACGCGTTTAAAAAATAAGTGATAAAAAAAGTTAATATAAAGTCCTAATTAAATGAATTGAAACAACTTACCAATTAATCAGCTATTCCAGCACCGTATTGTAAACCTTCTTCAGCTTCATATGCTTCATTTTGAGCTTGTAACTTTTCTTTTCGTGCTTTTCGGGCTTCTTTACTGTTACCGGGCTACGCGCTCACAGTCGGATTGTTGTGCGTGACTGAAGCTGTTGCTACCAACTATGAGACCTAACTCGCTCATGACTAATAAAATACTTGAACTGCCTACATTGAAAAAGCAAGCAGCCAAGTATGCAGCAACTTCGATAGTTTTTAAACCACTATGCAAATGTTTAGGAGCCATATATTATTTACTGACACTGCAAACGCTACGAAGGTCGGCTGTGAACTAATATTACACTATGGTTTGTTATAAGGACACTAATGCTTCTAGTAGCTTCTATACGAATAAAATAAAAGAACATCTGCCCATGTTCCTTTTCTCTCTTAAAAATATATACCTGATAGTATATGAATGACTACCTACTCGACCCTAGTCGACCGCTCCGTTCAGCAAATTGTGTTCTCGGGCGCTGTACCGAACGCACTTACTAAACCACTTGTAACTTTTGAACGATGAATAATTTTCACCTGAAATTTTAACTGTATATTTTTCAATAGTTTTACAAGCGATTTATGAAAAAAAAAAGTTGATTTTTTTTAAGCCTCTACACGTATTTCCCCCCTTAAGTGATACTGTTATATACATTTATGTATTTTAAATTCTGAGAGCTAGCACTTACTTGAGTACTTAAGCATAGCACAGCATACATAACCGTAGACCTCAACTATTCAAAAGGGGAAAATATTAGAATGTGTTTAGTTCAGATACTGGAATACTCGATAGATACTGAAATAGTTATCTTACTGGCACATTTTTTCTTTTACTTAAATTGCTATTTATGTATGTATGTGCCAACTCCTCGAGTCTTTGTAACAACATTAGTAATGCGGTAGCAAAACCCTAAAGGTCTTTTAACTGGATTAATTGCCTGTTTTCATCTGACTGCTATTTTGGTTTACAATTACAGCTTAAAATTAAAGAAATACAAAAAGTACTGCTGTGTTTAAATTGTAATGCATCACCCATGTAACAAATATTTTAAATGTCCTTATTTCCTTAAAGCTTTATACATATTTATAAAGCTTAGTAATCGGTACTTTTTGTCATATCTACAATAAAGACAGCGATTGTCTTCTCATTTGCAACACATACTACGTAGGTATTGACTACACGTGTTAATATGAATTCCTCACTAGTTTGGCAACTCACTACACACGTCCGCACTCGGCGGTGGCTTTAGGATTACTGCTCGACCTGCACTGGTTGCACTCTGCGGTGATCACGACACATTACGATGTTTACGGGTTAGGTTTACCCACAGACTCCATAATATTTATAATATGTTTGTTGTTGTTTGTCATCGATGTTCTTGAGGGTAATCTATAAAATTACTTACTTGTTATGACGCTAATTCTTATTTCAAGGTGGATTTTGCCTGCCACGACAGTTCAGCGCCAGAACTGACAGCTAAACCCGTAGTAATAGCTAGTGACGTCACACCTGATTGTCAAACAACAATATAAAAACCCGTGGCCCTGATTTGAGAGCATTATTTTGCAAGTGCGTCAGAATATATCGAAACTCAGCTCGATTGCATACAGATTGTAATGGTATGGGGAGCAAAGGAGTAGAATAAACTTAACTAAACTACGTATTATTTTTTCAGTTCCTTTATGTATAATGTTTGTTAATCACGCCCCAGAGCCTAGACAACAGCTTGTGACGGATTTTGACATGTGAGGTGTCATTTTAATCCAGCCTAATAGATTATAATATTAATTCAATTATAAACTTTATTTAGGTACTCTACTTGTGAATCAATAAAATAGTAAATATGTCACAACTAAATGTTTTATTCCTTTATTTATTAGATACACGTTTCACCATTAGATGATAAGTCTTTGTATGCGATGTCAGAGATCTCTGATTGTCAAATATTTTCTCACAAGCTTGACATTTGAGCACCACAGGCTTGGCACCGTGTTCTTTCACTTCATGACTATTTTTCTTCGTGTAGTCGGAAAATTTCTCTCCGCAATACCCACATTTACTTCTCATTGAACACGTAATATGAATAGCCCTCTCGTGATCCCTTTTCTTAACAAAGGTATTAAATATTTTTGAACAGTAGGAGCACTCAAATACGCCAGTCTTGTGTCTGGCCGCGTGAGTCAGTAATATTTTTTTATTAACGAATCCTCCACCACATACGTCGCACACATAATTCTTGAAATGCGTGTTCATGTGTTCTAGAAGCACTTTAAAATTATTATGATTATTATTACAAACGACGCATTTTATAACATTACCGTCGTCAAATTTAAATGGTAAAATATGATCTTTTACTTCTTTATGATAATGTTTTTCGTGAATCGATTTTAAATGTTCGATTAAGCCATCTAAACTGTCCAATTTTATTTGACACAAGCTACAGATTAAATTGGTGATGTCCAATTTTACGATAAAACTAAGCAAAGGTACGTTTTCCATAAAGCATATTTTGTCATCGTTATGTACACTGATGGTGTGTTCTTTTAATTCCGATGGTGTTTCAAATTGTTGAGAACAGAAGCAGCATCCGTATCCGATTCCCCCATACCTTCCAATAGGTGTTGCGTTAGAATTACATAAAATAGTTCTGATGTTATCTTTGTGACGATCGACTTCGGTTTTGAAAACCCATTTGGTTCTTTCTGATCGCTTCTTCATTTGTTCAGTAGGATTGATCTTGATGATTTTCAATTTTCTTTTTTGTTCTTTAATTTTTATGAGAGGTTTTATCTCGATAACTTTAGGTTTTTTGGTTACTTCTATGGGGTCGACTGTTATAATTTTTGTCTTCGCGGCTCGCGCTGAATCTATAAAACAAGAATAAATGTTTTTCAAAATTTGAAAACGATACATAACATTGAACAGTAACATTTTAAAGATAAAATAAACATAAAATAGAAAGAGATAAATTGCATTGGCATTTTATGATTTGATTTATTTATTGATAAACGAAAATAATAATATATTATATGTTTAATATTAATTCGACCAACCGTGATATGATCTTAGCCATCATTTACGAAAACCTTCCCACCATTTGTCATATTTTCAATATCAAACAGCGACTTTCCAGCTGCTTGGAAATATGCCCAAATTATTCTTGTTCCTAAAAAGAATAATCCTTCATCATTTTCTGAATATGGGCCCACCTATATCATCACCTTTCTCTCTAAAGTCCTCGAGGATCTGATTTATAACCAGCTTAACACTTTCCTTTCATTAAAAGAGATCCCTCTAAACTAAGAATCGAATCATCTAAAATCACTTTAATCGACTGTGTAAGGATGGTAGGAAGAAGAAAGTTTATTAGATATAGTGTTTATAAAAACTGCGAAGAGCAAAGGAGATAGAGCGCCACCTTGGTGTACGCCAGCAGGTGTAGTGCACAATGTAGAGAAGGTGTCTTCAATGCGGATGCGTTGTCGGCGGCCAGACAGGTCGTTACGAAACAGTCAATCGCCGTTAAAGATATGTTAAGAGAGCGCGTTGTCCCAAGTAATACTTAGATCAAAATCAATGGTAGTAAAGGCGTTACTGAAGTCAGACAGCACCAATACCGTCAGTTTTCCGTAGATTATGTATATTCAAATAAAAACAATACATCTTGAATTTTTATTTATTTTAAAATACAGAAAATACTCAGTCCGATAACCACGTGGAGTGAGAAATAGTAGATAATTAGGTTCGCAAAAATATGATTTACAAATCCAATAACTGTGTGTTTACGTAAACACTGAAGTAAAATTTTATCACCAATTCCCAGGAAATCATTATTATTACAATCACACATTAATTTATTTATGGTTCGAAGCGTCATTATTTACAATAACTTTGAAACCTCAGGTAAACAACTTCTAGCCTTACCTAACTTTAATTTTGAGTAGTAACTTAACTACTGCATGTATCATAAATACATACGTTAAACTACTAATACATTTAGTAACGGAATCTAACATATAGAACAAACATGATAGGCAAACAGAATTCAGACTAAATGTACTGCCTTCTTGTGTTCAAGCATTTTACTCCGAATCACGAACGCTAAATCGCAGAACTCACAAACGTAGTTTCTGTAATGTATACTCATATGATCTTGAAGATCCAGATACTCTCCGATGTCAAGAGCGCAGACTCCACATAAAATCTTTCCATCGTCATATTTGAAAGGAACAATTTGATTTTTTATCTGCCTATGTATCGATTCTTTGTGTTCAGTCTTCAAGTGATCCATGATTTCCTCCAATCCTTCAATAGCTGTATCACAAATTATACATTTTAATCCTGAAATATCAAGATAAACTATATGTCTCGATAATGATCTAGCATTAAAGAATTCTGCTTTATCGGTTTGATGGCATTGATCTGTGTGCATTTTTAGCTCAAGGGGGTTTTGAAACTGATTTAGGCAATAACTGCAAGCAAACCTTGTGCCAACTCGACAGCGCACCGGTGTCGCATTTGAGCATTTCAAAATTGTTTTAATATTATCAAATTGCCAGTCTAATTCCGACAAGCGCTTCTGTTGGGCAATTCTTTTCTGTTGATTTAGGACCCATGGTATTGCCATTTTGCCAACCGGCCGAATCGATATGAAGGAAGAAAAGTTTATCTTCTTGTCTAGAGTCAGTTTCTTTTCTTCCTCTTCTTCGTCGTCGTTATAACCACGTTGTTCTTTGCTTCTTGAGCGCTGATCTGCAAATTATTTTAGTTTATTTTAGACTGATAAATAAATAAATATATGATTTTTGAATAGGCACTTGAATAATTTATACGCACTTGGTATGAAAACCTCACGACTTGGCGAACAATACACATTGCGTTATTTTATTACAACCCAAATCATAAATACATTTTCATGAAAATATTATAGCATTTTTTTCTGTAATATTAACGTTACAGACAGTAAAAATAATCGAAAATGGTATTTAAATTTTATTACTAATAAAACCAAATAACAAGACATTGTACTGTATTAGATAAACTTTTAAATTATGATATTATTAGTTTAATCTCCGTGCTTGGCTCTGATATGACTCTTTAACGTGCTCCGCTGTACGAATGCCAATCCACAAATGATGCAAGCAAACTTCCTATCATCGGCATGAGATCGCAAGTGCTGACGAAGCGACTTCTTAGATGCATAGTGCTTCATACATACGTGACATTTAAATTTTTTTATTCCAGTATGCACTCTCATATGTTCCTCCAAATAATGCTTTAAAAAGAACTGCATGTCACAAATGCTGCATACATGTTCCCTTTCCATCAAATGATCCTTTTTGACGTGTCTTGCTAAGGACCTTCTGTTTGTAAAAGTGCGTTCGCATGCTGTACATTTTAAAGATATCGGTGGAGCATCATGTTTGTCGACCATGTGGTGCATTTTTGTCCAGTAGTCATCAAATTTCTCATCACATAATTTGCATTTGTTTCTTTTTTTCAACCCAAGATGCATCCTCTGCTCGTGATCACGCCTCTTCTGATCGCAAACAAATGTTTTAACACAATGACCGCATTTAAATTCTCCTTGCTGGTGTCTACTCTTATGGCGAACTAGCAAACGCTTAGTTATAAAACCAGAACAGCAAATTTCACAAATGTAATTACTGAAATGCTTATGCATGTGTTCTTGCAGTATTTTAAATGTGGAATACTTTGCATCGCAAATTGCACATCGTAATTCTTCTGAGTCAAATTTAAACGGTATTATATCTGTGATATCGGTCGTTATGTTTTTATTATGTTTATTTCTTAGATGTGTAACTAAATCATCCAGGTTGGTGCATTTATTTTGGCAAATTGTACATTTTAAATCTGTAATATCTACTTTAATTATATACTCAAACGGTTTCGGCATTCGAAGAATGTCGATATTAGAATGTTCTTCAATAGAATGTACTTTTAGTCTATTGGGCTCTACAAATTTTTTAGGACAGAAATTGCAGACGTATCCATCGCTGTCTTTATTTCTTATTAAGTTTGCGTTAGAATATTTCAGAATAATTTTCAAGGTTTCTGACGTTCTTTTAGATTTCTTTTGCGGTTTCTGATATGTATCAGCTTCTATGGTGTAGGCTTCCTCTGTTCTGGAAATATCTTCTTGTGTTACTTTGGTGTTCCGTTGTACACCTACAAAAAAAAAAACAAATACCATAAATTTCGTCTGTAGTCTTTATATCAAAAACTCTTAGAATATTGCTTGAGACTTCATTACTTATACTTCTATGATTCCAAATAGGTCTTTAGATTTTTTTATTGCTTGTTTAGAAAAAAACTTTTCGCATCTTAGCCTTAATCTTATTTTAAATGTGTACTACGATCTACAGAGTAGAATAAATCGGAATAGTTTACGCACTACACTTCCTCTCCATGTTTCGAACGCAAATGACTTCGCAAACTGCATTTTTGCACAAAAGCTAGTCCACAATGTGTGCAGGAAAATCTTCTATCATTATTGTGAATCCTCATATGTTCCCTCAATGTATTTTTTCGTCCATAAGCTTTTAAACAAACATCGCATTTGAACTGCCTTAACCCAGTATGTTTGGCCATGTGTTTTTCTAGACTACTTTTCCCAAAAAATCTCATATCACACTCGTTGCAATTGTGTCTTCGCTCCAAGAGATGATCTCTCTTTGTGTGGCGTGACAACGCTCTCTGGTTGTTAAAAGTGCGGTCGCAAGCCGTACATTTTAGAACAACCGGTGGTACACCATGTTCTTTGACCATATGCCTTACTTTTTTCCAGTAGTCATCAAATTTTACTGAACAAAATTTACACTTGTTCCTCGCAGTAAAACCAAGATGTATTCTTTTTTCATGCTCTCGTTTTTTGATTTGATTATTGAATGTTTTGTCACAGTGATCGCATTTGAACTCGCCGCTGCCATGTCGCTTCACGTGGCAAACCCTAAGCCTGTCCGTTACAAAACCAGCGCCACATATTTCACACACGTAATTCCCAAAGTGGGAATTCATATGTTCCTGTAACAGTTTAAACGTACCAAATGCTGTGGGACATACAGCGCATTTCAATTCCGACGTATCGAATCTGAAGGGAACGATATGAGTTTTAGCATCCAAGTACATTATTTTTTTATGTTCTAGTTTTAAATGAGACATAAAATCGTCAAGTTTTTCAATGTCTTTATCACATAGAGCGCAATTCAAGTAAGTTATGTCAAGCTTGATGACATGCTCTAACATTTTCGCAGACATATATTTGATTAATTTGTCGTTATTGTGCTCTTCTAGGAAATGTTTCTTCAGTTTAGTTGGTTCTGCAAACTTTTTTAGGCAGAATGTGCAGCCGTATCCTAAGCTATCTTTGCATCGTATTGGGGTGGCGTTTGAGTTGAGTAGAATGTTTGTCAAATTCAACTTATTCTTTGCGTTTTCTGAAACGTAACCTATTAAGGTATTACCGTCGGCCATTGATGGTTTTGATATGAACTTCAGTTTGACACTCGGTTTTATAGTTCTTTCTATTGTGATCATTCTAGTTCCCCGTCCGGGACCTACAAAGAGAAATTTAGTATTATTTCTATTATATAGCATTCTATTATTTTATTAACAAGGTAATTGAAATTAAATGACTTGTCAGAAGTTAGTAACCGCTTTTGAAGAACTTTTAACATTACCTTCTGGTTCATATTGCTGGGGATGGTCTTTGTAAATAAAATAACGTGTAATGTGTAATATTTATTGATAATAAACGTCAAACTTAAAAAACTTCATATGATACTAGATACATCACAAAGCAATTATTTTCTTGGCCTGGGCTAAAACCACAGATGAATTTAGGAAATTTTAGATTAATTAATAGAATCTTCGTGTTTAAAATTTCTATGAACTTTCATAATGCATTTCTATATAAAGAACACATGTGTTCCCTCAAAGTATTTTTCTTGCGTAACACTTTAAACATTTTCAATCAAAAATTCAAATTACATTGGAACTCTATAGAACCTGTATGTGACACGTGTCAAACTCCTCGTAAACAGGCTTTCTCACATTCCGTATATTTATAGGTACGTTGGATGTTGGACAACATTTTATGGACCACTCCTTTGTGGCTGTATTTATTTCCATAACTATTAAAGACTTTTGGACAGTAGTGAGACTAGGACTAGGAAAGTCACTATAGCAAAAATATATTTGCCTCCAAAACGTCTTTGTATTATCTTAATATTTCTCTGGTATTTATAAGATGCTTTTTTAGACCTTTTCAATCTCTGAAGGCTTTTGTATATTATTTTTTACTTCATCTTCCAGTATAACAATCTTAGCTATTGGAGCACTAACTGCTTCCTCTTTTTTGTCTGTAACGGGGACTTCATCATCTATACAGAAAATGTTCCAATCAAATTTTCTCAGATATACTTTACTGTTAACTGTGACCAGTCTATGAATTTGTAATTATGAGTGTAGGCATTCGAGTACTTATACATATCATGACGATTACAACTCTTTCAACTTTTCGAATCGTTATATCTCAAAAAACGGTGGCTCTTAGGAAAACAAGTATTTAGACATTTTTGTAGATAATTGTCTGATCTACAATTTTTGACAAGGCTAATTTTATGATAAAACTTACCATTTTGCTGAAAATCGCGAAAACCCGTTGCGACCTTTGACCGCTACTATTTTTTTTCTCAGATGGATCGATGAGATGACTTTTTAGATTTCATTTATAATGGTGTTTTGAATTCTACCAACTAAAATTCTATCAACTTTCAGTAGGCTGCGATTTTTTTTACTCTCGGATGTTTAAATTGACCGGACTAATGCTCCTGTTAAACACGATTGATTTACAGCGATAAATTTTGTTTCATGGGAAATGTATCTATCTTTTAAAATTGTACAATAGTAATAACTGGAAATCGCCTGGTGGTAAAATCAATTTGGATACTAATTTATTCAATTTTCGGATAATTTGCACTGTTCAAGTTTCATGACAGGTACCTATTATACACCGGATGCGTGGAGCTTAACGGAGCGTTTTCAAGTATTTTTGTAATGTATATGTTTTCTGCAATTCCTATATAATTATAAACTTTTAGTATTCTAAATTTCAGTATCCTTCGAAATTCTCTTCATATACTATTATACGAGTATACATAGTTAACATAGTGCGCTATAAATAAATACTTAATTCTTTAGTTGTAATTTTAAACAATTACTGCATGTTTTGACTTCATATGTCCTCTCCAACTGCACTTTTGAACAAACGCCTGCCCACAATGTTCACATTTGAAGCGTCTGATATCATTATGTATTTTCATATGCTCTTTCAAAGTTTTCTCTCTACCAAAAGCTTTTGAACAAATACTGCATTTGTAAGCTTTTGTCCCAGTGTGTTTGACCATATGACTCTTTAACTCCAAAGACGAACAAAAACACATGTCACATTCTGGACACTTCTGTGGCTTCTGCATTAGATGGACTCTCTTGATATGTGCCTGTAGCTTATTTCTATCAGGAAAGACTTTGTTGCATGATTGACATTTAGGTGTAGGTATTTTTAATCCATGTAAGGCTACCAAGTGAGCCTCTTTTTTCCTGAAATCATTAAAATTTTCCTGACAGTATCCACATTTCAAGTGCAAAGGGTTATCTCTGTGTTTTGCCCTTTCGTGGAGCCTTCGTTTATTTTTTGAGTTAAACATTTGTGAGCAGTATTCACATTTGTACGTTCCTGTCCCGTGAGAAAGTTTATGGCTTGAGAGGCTAGAATAATTAAAATAACCTAAATCGCAGACCTCGCATATATAGTTTCTGTAATGGACATGCATATGTTCTTGTAGCATTTTGAATTTGCTGAAAGTTTTCTTACATATACAACATTGGAGTATTTCAGTGGCGAACCTAAAAGGTATGATGTGATTTTTAATATCGGTGTGAATTGTTTTCTTATGATTTATCTTTAGATGCTGCAGTAATTGTTCAATGGTTTCAAGATTTTGGTAGCAGATCTTGCATTGTAGTGAAGTTATATCTAATTTGATAAAATATCGATCCATGCTTAATTTGGTTAGAAAAAAAGCTTTCAGTACACCGTGATGTTTTGTTATCGTGTGTTCTTTTAAATGTGCGGGTTCTCTATATTGCTCTTCGCAGTAACAACAAACAAAGCCCATATCTCCACAACGTCTGATGGGTGTAGCGTTTGACCAAAGAATTATTTCTTTTATATTAGTTCTATGTTTCTGTAGGTCTTTATGTTTACGATATGGTTCAGGTTTATTTATTGTATAACTGCCTTCATTTCTTATTGCTTGGTTAACAAACTTTTCTTCTGACGAACCTATAACGAAAAAGGTTATTGTTGAAAGTAGATTGTACATTTTCTTAACACTCACTTTGGATGTCATATGATTAAAGGCTTAATATGAAACATTTACCAGTAAGCGGAGTCCGTCTTGATGAACAAGTGTACTCTGTTTAAATAAAAGCGAATATAAAAGTGTGTTTGTAGCTAACCTTTGTCGAGTTTTGAACTTGGGTTCAGGGTGTTTGCTTAAATCATTTATGAAGTCTTTGGTGTTTTTTTTTCTACACATATGTGATTAAGAAATTGTATCAGTTTTAGTGATAGCTAATGAACAAGAAAGATAATAACGAAGTAATATAATGTAGATCTAAAGCTTAAAGTTTTGCATCGCTTTTGACGTGAATAGAGGTATCTATTTGAATGTTTTTTTAGGGAACGGAGCAATGAGTATGAAAGCAGGTAAAAGTACGGTGAATAGCGGGTTACGTCATAAGTTGTTCTTAAAAAAAATATAAAGTGGATCTTCACTTAGGACCACGTCTGTTTACCCTTTTAGTGTATTTTGTACTCTAATAGGTAATTTAGATCGTTAGTGATAAATAATAGACGGAAAGACAGACGGACTGTCTGTACGCTCTTTATTATATATACTGATATAATAAAGCCGAAGTTTTTTTCTTTGTTTGTTAAAACACACTCTTCTCTAGAACTATCAGTCAGACTTAAATGATTAGTTAAAACCTATTTTGAGCAGTTTTAGGATTCCTATTATACAGTTGGTATTAAGCTATTAAATTATCTTTGGTATTTATATTTATAATTATATAGTTACATACATACATACGCTCAAGCCTACATCCCCTTAGGGGAAGGTTGAGGTGTAATATCTATAAAAACTTAATTTACTTTATATATTACCTGATATACATACACTCTTATAAAACACGTAATAAACAGTTTTTTGGAGCCTGAAGGCAGTTAGAACAACTTTATTGTTCTAACTGCCTTCAGGCTCCAAAAAACTAAACTAACTAACGTTTCTAGGTCAACGTGTGCGATTTCATAATAAAATCCCTGATAATATACAAACTCTTCTAAATAAATTGAAGTCCAGTATAAGACGAAAGTTTTGCTTTAAAGGTTATTACTCAGTGGTGGATTACATGGAAGATAGAAGCGTTTGAGATTGAACTGTTGGAAATTCAAAGGCTATTTCAAATAATCAGAACAATGTTATGTGAGCTAATATGTTTCTGATATTCTCTCTTCTTCGATTATATTTCTTCCTTCTTCCTTTTAAACTTCTTTTTCTTTGCCTGTCAGTTACCTTCTTTTAATAACCTAATTTTAGTTTATTTAATTTTAGCAATATAATAACACACGGTAAAATAGTGTTTTATTGAATGGAGTATGTTGTACACCAAATTTTATAATATGTACCTAACTTGTGATTTAAGAGTGGTAAGGAGTTTGTTTGAACGATTTCTTCTCATAAGGCTCAACCATTTGGAAACGGGTGGTTATAGATCAACACAGACAGGTAGAATAAAATAGAATAGAATACACTTTATTGCACAGCAAAACATAGGACACATAGAAAAAAAAAACATATTAATTAGTAGTAGAATGGGCGGTCTTATCGCAATCTGCGATCTCTTACAGACAACCGTTGATGAACTATACTGTATAGTGACGGGTAACTTGAGGTGCATGTATTTAATTATTTCATTTTTTTATATATTTTTTTTACGTTTTAGGAGGACCGACGAACTGACGGGTCACCTGATACTAAGTGACAACCACTGCCCATGGAAACCTGCGAGAGTCGTAAGCGCGCTGTCTGCCTTTGAGGAGGATAAAGGGGAGGGGCAACTCTCACTTATTTCGAGGAAATGTAAAGCAAGTGTTGCTTCACAATCGGTTTTCTGTAAGGCCGTGAAATCGCACCGGTCGAGCCGGCCCATTCGTGCCTAAGCATGGCTCTAGAACGTAATTTCACATTTGAAAAGGCAACCTATACTTGCGGTGCGCTGTGTCTATTGATCTATAATTTTAAATATTTTTTAAATAAGACGAAGAATATTCAAATAATTGTTGAGCAATTTTATGAAATAAAGATATTTTTTTTAATTTGAATTTACCCACATTTTGTAGATAACAATTTGGTCCCACTAATGTAATAGGGGGCAACCTATTACCGTCAACCGGGCACTGAATGACTGTATAGATATACATCTGATAGATAACAATCCGATCCCTTAGTCGCCTATTACGAAACCACCAGGAAGTTGCCAGGAAGAAGTAATAAACCTAATAATATACATTCAATTAATTTAAATTTAATTTAATTCTTCATTATATTTATTGGAATAAATTTAACATTTTTCCCTTAACATTCAGACACATGTGTGGTACGTCATACGTACATACTAAAATTACTATTAAGCCGAGGGCAAAAGCTATTAAATAAAGTAACTTGTATGTTGTAGTATATAAATATGTACCTTTACAATAGTAATTTATACAATTTCTGCATGTTTGGCTCGCATGTGACCTTTCCAACTACATTTTTGCACAAACGCCTTCCCGCAGTGCTCACATTTAAATTGTCTAACATCATCGTGTATTTTCTTATGCTCTTTCAAATTTTTCTTCCGGGAGAAAATCTTTGAACACACATTACAATGAAATTGCGCCTCTGAACCATTGTGTTTTACCATGTGATCTTTCAAATGGCCCGTGGAAAAGAACGCTTTATCACAATCAGGACATTTGTGCCGTCTATCCAATAAATGATCTCTTTTGACATGGATGCTTAATGACTGTCGGCTTTTAAACACTTTGTCACAAGCTTCGCATTTAACTGTTGGTATCTTCAACCCATGCATTGCCACTAAATGTGCCTCCTTCTTTCTATATTCACTAAAAGATTCAGGGCAATATCCACATTTATGTAATGTCGGCGCTTTCATGGAATGAATAGCTCTTTCGTGTGACTTCTTCTTCAGTTTAGTATCAAAAACTTGAGGACAATAATCACATTTGAAAGTACCCTTATTATGTATAAGCTTGTGGCTAGAAAAATTCATTGAATTAACGAAGCCCACATCGCAAACTTTACAAATATAATTCCGGTAGTGTATATTCATATGTTCTATAAGCATTTTGAATTTACTAAATGTGTTCATGCATATGCAACATTGCAGTTTGTCCGTTACGAATTTAAATGGAATGATGTGGTTTTTAATATCAGTGTAAATAGTCCTTTTGTGTCGAATCTTGAGATGCTGGAGTAGTTCTTCTATAGTGTCTAGAGGTAGTTTACAAATTCTACATTGTAGTGCTGTTATGTCTAATCTCACGACAAACCGATCCATCCTGTACTTCATAAAGAAAGCTTTTTTAATATCCTTATGGGTTTCTAAAGTGTGTGTCTTTAAATCTGCTGGATCTAAGTACTGTTCCTCGCAATAACAGCACATGTAACCCATATCTCCGTAACGCCTAATGGGCGTAGCGTTTGACCAAAGCATAACTTCTTTAATATTTGTGCGATGTGTATGTATGCCCTCATTGATTGGTTTTGGCGTATTTTTTATGCTTTCGGTATTATTCGATCGCTTTTCTTCTGTAAATAGATTGACAGTGTCTGCTGGAGTACCTATAACGAAAAAACGTATTATTGAATTCATGATTTCAAGTGCTTTTAATTATTTTAATACGTTCATGGAAATCGTAAAAATATTATAGATAGCTGTCACCTGTTGTTTTAATCACGTCGGTTTGCGCCCTGATAGTTTTTGGAATAAACATAGTTATTTTTTATGTATTTTGTCCACTTCAATATCTCCTCTAATCACCAACGAAGAGATTTCTTTGTTTCTTTAGTTCTCTTGAGTTCATGTTAAAACGATCAAATTAATATGTAGGTTTTAAACTTTTAATAACGCTGTTCACTGTGTCATTACAAGTAACATTTGTTCCTCTTTTTACTATATTTTTTTTAAGATTTTAATATGTTTGCTATTTAATAGAAGATGATATTTGTTGTTTTTTGTTAATTTACAATAAAATTGCCAATATTAGTGATCGAAGTGCAATAAGAACAAATCTAACTGTCCTATGCCTTGATGTTTAATGCCAATTTTCTTATCAATTTTTCTTATTTTTTAGGAACGTCCAATATTTAATTGAATGAATTCTGTAGATGTTTATAAAATGTGCTGCAAAAAACTTAATGAAAAGTGGAAAAGTTTATTGTAAGAAAATAAATTTGGTAAGAATGGGTTTATTTATTGGGTGTGTGAATATGACTCCGCCCCTTTTTGTCAAAATAAAACACATTTGTTCGCTTACAAAATTAAAAAAAAAATTATTGAAAGTATGCTCCATCTGCAGCTACAACCTTCGCCCATCGTTCAGGTAGTTTTCGTATTCCTTGCTGGAAGAAGTCCTGGTCTTTTGAGCTTATCCAGTTGTCAATCCAAATTTTGATACTTTCACATGAAGTAAACTTTTCTCCAGTAAGGTCTGTCTGCATCGTCCGGAATAGGTGGTAATCCGAAGGAGCTATGTCTGGTGAATATGGCGGGTGGGGTAACACTTCCCAGTCCTGTCCCTCTAAATATCTTTTTACGACTTCTGCGGTATGCGGTTTGGCATTGTCATGCTGAAGAATTAATTTGTTATGTCTATTCACCCATTCTGGTCGTTTTTCTTCTATGGCTCGCTTCAAACGCATTAGTTGTCGTCGGTAAACTTCTCCATTAATAGTTTCAGAGGGTTTGAGCAACTCATAATATACAATACCTTTCTGATCCCACCAAATACAGAGCATGACCTTGGCACAGTGAATATTTATTTTTGGCTGTGATGGGCCTGGTTCGCCTGGTTTCACCCAAGCTTTTTTGCGTTTAGGATTTTCGTAGTGTATCCATTTTTCGTCTCCTGTGACTATCCGATGCAAAAATCCTTTTCTTTGCTGTCTTTGAAGCAGCATTTGACAAATGGTTTTCCGACGTTCCATGTCTCTTTCTTTTAAATCATGTGGAACCCAGTAACCGGCTTTTTGAATCATTCCCATCATTTGTAAACGCTTTGCAACAGTTGAACGATCAACATTTAATGCTGCAGCTAATTCTGATTGAGTTTGGCAAGAATCTTCCGCCAATAATGCTTCCAATTCAGCATCTTCAAATTTTTTTGGTGGTTTTCCATGTTCTTTATCCTCAGTACTAAAATCGTTATTTTGAAATCGTCGAAACCATTCCTTGCAAGTTGTATTAGACGGAGCATGCTCACCATAAATCTCCACAAGCAAACGATAAGTTTCCGCTGCAGTTTTCTTCGCAATAAAATAATGTAATAACACTTCCCGCAAATGACGTTTATTTGGAATAAAAACCGACATTTTCGAAAAGGTGAAAACAATTGTTGCTTACACTTCAACCAAATATCATAAAATGCGTTAGATAGCTGACATTCAGTACTATCGAATACAAGTATGGTCATTTATTAGTACACGTAAACAATACTAAAAACGACATCTGTTGAGAAAGGGCGGAGTCATATTCACACACCTAATACAAAAAAAAAAAGGTTTGGTCTTTAATGTGTCTTTGATTCAAACAGTTAAGACTACTAAATAAGTTAACATTTAGTTACTACAATAATCAATGTAATAATTCACACAATTTCTTCATGTTTTGTCCCCATATGACCCCTCCAGTTACACTTTGAACAAATGATTGCCCGCAAAGTTCACATTTAAACCGTCTTTCATAATTGTGTATTTTCATACGAGTTTGATCTCCCAAAAGTATTATAACAGACAGTGCACTTAAAAGACCGTGATCCAGTATGTTTTACCATATGATTGTTCAGTTCAGTAGTCATAAAAAAACTCATACTGCACACTAAACATTTATGTGGTCTCTCCATCAAGTGATTTCATCTGACGTGATTGTTTAACGCTTTCGTATTTTTAAAAACCTTTTCACACGCCTGGCACTTGTATACTTGTCCATGTTCTTAAGCCAAATGCGCTTCTATTTTCCTATATTCGTCGAAGGTAGCATTACAGTGCCCACACGTAAAAGCTTTAAAACCATGCTTCCTTTCGTGAAGTCGTTTCTTGTATTTGTGTTAAACACTTGGGAACAATGATCACATTTAAAACTTCCATTATCATGTGTAGACATATGATTATAGTGTGCGTGCAAGTGCTAGTCACCTCCTGCGGCATGTGAGCGGTAGGAGGGGAGAAGTAGGCGAACGTCAAGCTAGCTCAGTCTGCCGTCGACAGCTGCGACGGTTACACGATTGAGTTGTTCGCACCAGTTTGTTCACATGAGATAAATATCATAAGATGGGTCCGCCAATACTGCGACAAGTGAAAAATGTTGTTTACAACATACATAGTTTGGATTAATTTTGTATTGTACCATGATAGGGAAATTATTATTTTAATTTTATTTATTAAGAAATGTCATTTGTTTGTAAAACTGTTGTGTAGCCTATAATATAAAATTTTATTAACACTTTAAAAAAAGTATTTATTTTTGTTTAGACCGGAAATAGAAAAGTATACATTAAGCATTATATTAATTAAGACAGTTTCTAATATGGTTATCAGGAGATTTATCTGTCCTCAAAAATCTCGTGTGCGTCTTATCAATCGCACCGTCCCCCGTCTCACTGCTCGCATACCTCAGGCGGTGACAAGCCCTTCCGCACAGACTATAGTAAAGTTTACAGCATTGACAAAACCTAAACCATTGCAGGGTATCTGTTACAAATTTAAACGGAATGATATGGTTCTTAATGTCGGTGTATATTATTTTTAGATGATCGACTGGCAGATGCTCCATTATTTGTTCTAAGGTGTCAATATCATTTTTTCTAATTTCGTAATAAAGAAAGCCTACCTAAGGACACCTTTATGGACTTCTATTGTGTTTTTTTAATTCAGCTGGTTCTAGGTACTGATCATTGCAGTACTGACCAACGAATACACACTTGTAAATACGCTGCTATTTCCAATACTTGATTATGCAGACGTTAAATATCAGATCTTATCGAGAGCAGATTATATAGCCGAGAGATATAGATAATATATATAGCCTAGATAAACTCGAACGACTCCACAATTATTGTATTAGCTTTATATTTGGTTTACGTCTATAATCACGTCTCAGAATTTTGGCTAAACCTCTAGTGGTTGCCTATACGCTTTCGCCGGAATGCTCATATTCTTTCTGTATTTTATAATATATTGTTTAACCCTTCGGCAATTTCCTACCTTAAGGGTCCTCCATGATCCACATAGGCGATTTTTAAGATCATTAGAAAATCTAAAAAAAATATTAAAAGCCTCCAATTTCCACAACGTTTCTTCAAAAATCCTTTATCACTATGCTTTGCAACACGGTTGTGGAATGGATTGCCAATAGAAATAAGGAAAGCTCGAATCATACACACATTCAAACCGATGTTTAAAGGTCACTATCTAAAATTATAGTCAAATCAGTAAGTAACCTGATCGACTAACTCGTATTAACTGTAATTTTTGTATTGCTGAATACTGATATGCATTATCTGTTTTATATGTTTAACCTTTCTTGTTAGATGTGTATATATGTATATGTTTAGTTATGTGTATCATTACACGTATATAGTATGTCCACCGTCAGGTACCACACAGTCTTGCTCTTACCAAATCCATGCAAAGGTTGTTTGTTACTTAGCTTTAGTAATTATTTTAAAATTCATTGTTTACTTTGCATGGTGTACAATAAAGAGTATTCTATTCTATTTTTACTGAGACTAATTCTGTAATTCACATATTTCTTCCATGTTTAATCTTCATGTGTCTCTTCCAGGCACATTTTTGCGCAAAAAGTTTTTCACACTGCTGACATTTAAACTGTTTCGTTTCATCATGTGTGTTCATATGTTGTCTCAAGACATTTGGTCTACCGAAAGCCTTTGAGCAAGTAGTACATTTATAAGATCTTAATCCCGTATGTTTAACCATATGAATTTTAAGTGTAGTAGACTCAAAAAAGCTTTTATCACATTCTGGGCACTTATGTTGTCTTTCCATTAAATGATCTCTTCGAATATGGAGACTTAATGACTTTCTACTCTTAAAAACTTTTTCACATGCTTGGCACTTAGGTGTAGGCACTTTTAATCCATGACTTGCTATCAAATGTGCTTCTTTCAATCTAAAATCACTAAAAGATTCATTACAGTACGCACATTTACGAAAGTTTGGTTTTAAAGAATGTGTATTCCTTTCATGAGTTTTCTTCTTACTAAGTTTATCGAAAATTTTATCACAATAACTACACTTAAAGACACCAGGATTATGCCCAGTCATGTGAGTTTGAAGGCCGCTGTTATTCACAAAACCAACATCACAAACATCGCAGACATAATTTCTGTAGTGTGTGTTCATATGCTCGAGCAACATCCTAAACTTGTCAAAAATGCTTGTGCAAATACAGCACTGGAGTGTTTCTGAACTAAACTTGAAAGGGACGATATGGTTTTTTATGTCTGTGTAAATTGTTTTCTTATGCTCTATCTTCAGGTGCTTCAATAACATATGGAGAGAATCTATATTTTGATTACAAATCTTGCACCGCAGTGAGGTAATGTCTAATTTGACGATGAATCGATCTTTAGACAAATGTTTAATGAAGAAAGCTTTTCGGACATCTTTATGGTTATCTATAGTGTGTTTCTTTAATTTTTCAGGATCTAAAAATTGATCATTGCAATAACAGCACACGTAACCCATATCGCCAACTCGTCTAATAGGAGTAGCATTAGACCAAAGCATAACCTCTTTTATATTTGTCCTATGCTTAAAAAGGTCTTTAATTTTGAGAGGCACATGTGAAGTGAACGCTGCAACGATTTCTTTATCTTTGGACTCGTCTGGGTCGTCGTATCTCTCCACTTTGACTGTGACAACTGGATGACCTATAAATAAAACAATTAATTTACTGTTGAAGTCGCGTTATGTAACTTCACTTCGAATCACAAACGTGTTAGTTATTTGTTTATCGTTTATTAATGAAATCGCTGTTTTAACTATTTGTCAGTGGTTTAAAGTGAGCTCTTATATTTAGTGTAATAATATCAAGTAGGTAGTTTAATTAGAAGTCCCTTAACCTGTACGATAATAATTGTATTATTATATTTATTAGATTCGACAAATGTATTATTCTTTCATTATCTTCTTTCATTGTTTTCTTATTTTAGGTGAATGTCTGAATTGAAACTGTAGTAACCGTAACTGACATTACGTAGTATACGAGTATAAGTTAGTTTTCTACTCAATATCAATCTTCAAAATATCTTTACTACTATTTTTTTATGCCTTTTATAATCGACCTATGATGTGACTCCCGACTTTCCACTTTTAAGTCCCTGAAGTGCCAGGTGGACTGCAATAGGCTTGCTCCTTATCTATCCTATTATTAGTGGAACATAACTTTAATTAGCAAAAGGTGTTGAATACACATCACCTTACTCTTTCAGCAATACGGGCGTGATGTAGATACGTAAATAAGCAATAAAACAAAGTGCTTTGCTAAATTAAAGTCGGAATTAAACGTTTAACGCTTAATAATAGTTATCACTTACATTTTTTTATAATAGAGCAGACGTGTCACCTAATGGTAAGTAATTTGTGCCGCCCATGAACACTTGCAACTCAAGAGTCACAAGAGCGTTGTCTGCCTAGAGGGGGGGGGGGGGCAGGGAGGAGGGGAAAAATTGGAAGGAAAAGGCAGGAGGGGAAAGACGGGAAGGTAAAGGGGATCTGGCCTCTGGTAACTTTGGTTGGTCTCACTCACTCGGTCACACAATGCAAGCATTGTTTTTTTTTAAAAAGACAACTTCCGCACTAGAATAAATTCCTGTGTCACGGGGGACTTTACATTAAACATTCAAGCAGCGGACACAAATAACACCCAGACTCAGAACAACAATTGGAGGATTACACAAAGTGTTCTCCCGTGCGGGGATTTTACCAACATAACTCGGCGCGGCAGAGTAGTGGCGAGGTGACCACTTAAACCGCTACGCAATACGTTTAGTCGTGTTTAATAGCCAGTTTTCTGTTAGGCCGTGGTAACACTCCAGTCCAGCCGGCTCATACGTGCCGAAGCATGGCTCTCCCACGTTACATAGACATATCCACTTTTGTAATCACTTCGCCTAATTGTGACCAATTAGGTGAAGTACTTGTCCATAAGGGATATATATAAATATATATATAAATATATATGTGCGAACTTGAGAGAGCTTGAAAATACTGCACCAACTGCCAATATGTGCAAAGTAACTGAAATTTTAAATATTTACTAAAACACTTATTCCATTTAGATAATAAACTTTAATTATAATAACTGAAATATGCAATATACTAACTGAATATATGTATATAAATATTTCACACAATTTCCTCATGTTTTGACTTCATATGACTCTTCCAACTACACTTCTGCACAAACGCTTGACCGCAGTGTTTACATTTAAACCGCCTGATGTTGTTATGAATTTTCATATGCTCCTTAAGAGTATACGCTCTGCCAAAAGCTTTAGAGCAAACTGCACACTTATGAGTTCTTATTTTGGAATGTTTTAAAGCATGCCGCTTGAGTTCTATGCCCTTGAAAAAACTCATGTCACATTCTGAACACTTAAAGCGTCTTTCAAGCAAATGGTCTCTCTTGACATGAACGCGTAAAGCTTGCCTTGAGTTGAACACTTTGTTACATGCTTGACACTTAGATGTAGGCATTTTCAATCCGTGGACCGACACTAAATGTGCTTCTTTAAACCTATGTACATGGAAAGTATCATTGCAATACCCACATTTATATAAGTCTAACTTAGGTATATGCATAGCTCTTTCATGAGCTCTTTTCTTAGCAGCGGTTCCAAATTTATTTGGGCAATATTCGCATTTGAAATTGCCGTTTTGGTGTACATGCATGTGGTTCCTGAGACTGCCGATAAGAGTAAACCCAGCATCGCACACCTTGCAAATATAATTTCGGTAATGCAAATTCATATGTTCGAGCACCAGTTTAAATTTACTAAAAGTATTAGTACAAATGCAACATTGGAGCGATTCTGTCATAAATTTGAATGGAGTTATGCGGCTTTTTATATCAGTGTATATTCCTATCTGATGTTCGGATATTAAATGCTTAACTAGCTCCTCTAAAATATCGAAACTGCCATCACAAATCTTGCATCTTAATGATGTTATATCTAACCTCACGACAAATGCCTCCATTCCCAACTTCATATAAAAAGCTTTCTGAACATCTTTATGGGATTCCAACGTGTGTTTCTTTAAATCTGCAGGATCCGGATATTGATCATCGCAGTAACAGCACATATAACCCATATCTTCATAACGTCTTATAGGTGTAGCGTTAGAGGAAAGCAATATTTCTGTTATATTGGTCCGATGTTTCCATATTTCCTTTCGATTTACCGGCGCAAGTGCAGCTTGTTTTGATTTTAAATTAACTTTTTTATTTTTAATATCACCAGCACCAGTTTCTTCTGTCTTGTCTGTGTTTGATACTTTCAAAGTAGTCTCTTGAGGGTTACCTATAAATAAAAGTTTCTGTTAATGGCAGTAAGTTCCACAGATGAATAAAACTGCTTCATCTTGATTTTTTGTAAAATATGATGTTATTGATAAACAATCGGCTTTTATCATTTTAAAACTTGCATTTATGTTTCTTCATTTACTTCCAGAACTTCATTTATTAATAGTTTTTTTTTAATGTAACTGTAATCGGCAGTTCAAATTAAGATGCGGGCTGTTGTGTCCGACTATCCCGAAGAGTAATATAATTTATGGTATGTAATTTTGTTATATTATATTTCTATCTTTTAGAACTCTTATATCAATAATTAAATGACCGAAATGTTGCAGCCAAGGAGCGCGCTCGAGCGCATGACGTCTCTCCGCGAGTAATCTCCACCGCCCAGTACATCCACCTCGACAAGATCACCTCGCGCGGCGGTCGACTAGTCGCTGGCATCCGCAAAATATAGATTTTAAGCACGTACGTTGCTAACTCGCTGATGATAAGTATCATAAATAATTGTAATATTAGAACTATCACAATGGAAAGCTTAGTAAGCGGTTTATTTTAAAACAGTTTGGTAAAAAAAAGGATTGGATAACATAAATCGTATTGATATAATATAATAGTATTGATACTTTCAAAGTAGTCTCGCAGGGTGAACTATTAATGAGTTTTTTTAGTTAGTGGCACTAAGTTCCACATGAGTAAAACTGCTTCACACATTTTTCGTTAAATGTGTGTATTGATAAATCCTCTTTTGGCAGTTTAAAACGTTTCATTTACGTTTCTTGATCCAAGAAAAAGTATTTACTATTTGTTTTTTTTTAATTTATGCGTACCAAAATGACTCCTCTCTACCTGATAGAAATAAATAAGTAGAGTCCAGGAGCGGTGGTCACCATCCTCATTGCAAAAGGTATATCATCATAATCAGCCTACTCTTTCAGCACTACGGGCGTGATGTAGGTATGTAAATAAGAAAAACGGAGTGCTTTGCTAAATTAAAATCGGAATTAAAGCATTTAACGCTTAACAATAGTTATCACTTCCATTTTTTTATAATAGAGCAGACGTGTCACCTAATGGTAAGTGACTTTCGCCGCCCATGAACTTGCAACTCAAGATTCACAAGAGCGTTGTCCGTCAGCGATGGAAATAAATAAGTGGAGTCCAGGAGTGGTGGTCACCATCCTCATTGCATTTTACGCAGTCAATGCAGCATGCTGACCCGCACTATGGCGGCCTGGTGAGATGCTTTTTCACGCCCCAAGACCCGGGATCAACTGCTCTGAGAAGAGCATAGAAGAAAGCTTAAATCTTATGATTATATCAACTTGGAAACTTGCTTTTTTTACAACTTCAAAGGACCGAAAACATACGAGTTTGATGTTAATTTCTATTTGATACCTACAAGCGTTCCTGAGATAAAGGTTCACGACGGAAAGAATTCCTCGAAGAGGATTAGGAATAGTTAAGGAGCTCTCTTAAAATAAAAAAAAAGAAGCGTGTAAGATCTTGTAGTTGTAGTTTATATTTTTTTATAGATTTATAGATAGTATAAACCATAATTTTACACAATTTCTGCATGTTTGGATTTCATGTGCCCTTTCCAACTGCACTTTTGAACAAACGCTTGTCCACAATGTTCGCATTTAAATCTTCTAACATCGTCGTGGATTTTCATATGCTCTTTTAAGGTGAAAGATCTGCCAAAACATTTGAAACAAACACTGCATTTAAAAGACCGCATTCCCGTGTGTTTTAGCATGTGATTATTCAATTCTGAAGTCTTAAAAAACCTCATATCGCACTCGGAACAGTTATGTCGTCTCTCCATTAAATGATCTCTTTTGACGTGAAGGTTCAATAATTTTCTGGTTTTATAAACTTTGTCACACGCTTGACACTTTGGTGTAGGCACTTTTAAGCCGTGCTTGGACACTAAATGTATTTCTTTCAATCTTTGTTCACTAAAACTTTCATTACAATACCCGCATTTGTAAGAAGCTGGCTTAGTTACAGAGTGTTTTGACTTTTCATGAGCTTTTCTTTTAGCATTAGTGGTGAATATTTGGGAACAATGGCCACATTTGAAACTGCCAGTATCATGCACAGTCATGTGGGTACTATAGCTGCAGCCACATGTGAAACCTGCATCACACACACTACATACATAATTTCTGTAATGGAAATTCATATGCTCTAAAAGCATCTTGAATTTGCTAAACGAATTCATACAAATACAGCATTCGAGAGTTTCAGTCAAGAATTTAAACGGAATGATGTGGTTTTTAATGCTTGTATATATTGTCTTCTGATGATCAGCCTTCAAATGTTTCATTATTTGTTCTAGTGTGTCGAGATTTTGGTTGCAAATCCTACATTTTAAGGAGGTAATATCTAATTTGACGAAAAACCGTTCCATTCTTACATTCATAAAAAATGCACTTTCGACATTTCTATGAGCGTTTAATGTGTGTTGTTTTAAATCAGCAGGATCTCGATATTGCTCCGTACAAAAGCAGCACATATAGCCCATATCTCCGCATCGTCTAATGGGCGTAGCGTTTGACCAAAGCATAATTTCTTTGATATTTTTTCGATGTTTATACAAATCGTCTTGTTTGATACGCATTCGTTTAGGTCGTCTTCTTGGATATACCTCATTGAAGTTCACTTGATATGATTGGCTTTTCTCTTCTTTAAGTTTTACAGTTTCAGCTGGACTACCTACAATTAAAAGTAAAATTTAGACAGTATGATGAAACAGCGAATTCCATTACGAGGCATGCCTTTTAAGTTCTGTCATTTCCATATTTCCCGGCAATTTTGAATTTGGAACTGTTCTATATTCGAATGTGTTTAAATTTTGAATCTCAAACAGTTGAAAGTATTAGGATTAATGCTATTGTTTAGTCACAGCGTCGATTGGAATCTGTCAGGTTACGTACGAAAATGAATCTTTCTAAGGAAAATGTTCGTGCAATAATTTTCTACAACTTTAGAAGAGGCCTGACACGGCTTCTGTGTTTTTATAATAAACCAACGTATTCGCATTGACGAGTGGCACAGACTAAATTTTATTTTAAAACTATAGAACAGATAGATGACAGCACTAGTAACATATAGTGTAGATATTAGACCTTTAACACCCCCACTCTTTGAATACCTAATGCATTCAAAAACTTATAATGTTTCACAACACATAAAGCCTTTGTGAATACATCAGCTGGCATCTCAGCTGTAGGCAAATACTTCACATTTACAATTTTATTTACAACACATTCTCTACAAAAGTGAAACTTAATGTCTATGTGTTTTGTACGCTTGTGAAACATTGGATTCATAGTTAGCTTCTGTGCACTCTGATTATCGTTGAACAAATCAATGGTTTACAAATTTTGTGTAATTTCATATAGTAAGTTTCTCAAATAAACAGCTTCTTTACATGCTTCTGTAATAGCCATATATTCGGCCTCACTACTAGACAAGGCCAAAGTAGTTTGTTTTTTAGTTTCCCAAGAAATTACACAACCAAATAAAGTGAAACAATATCCTGTATATGACTTCCTATCTATAACATTTGCACCCCAATCTGCATCTACATATCCTTCTAATATTGAATTTCCATCAGCAGTGTACTTCAAACCATAATTTTTAGTAAATTTTAAATATCTCAATAGACGCTTTACATATGCACAATTTTCTCTAGAATAGCAATTGTTGAATTGACTCAAAAATCCAACTGTATAAGTAATATCAGGTCTGGTTAGAACTGCTAAGTACATTAGACAACCAATAACTTGCTGATATGGGAATTTTCCAACATAGTTTTCCCCCTTAGATATATGCAACTTAGTTTCCATAGGAGTCTAAATGGGTTTGCATTGACTCATGTTAAATTTTTGTAACACCTGATCAATATAATCAGATTGGTTCAATGTGATAGTTTTCTCAGATTTATTAACACTTAAATTGACACCAAGACACTTTCTGATTTCACCTAAATCTTTAAGTTTGAAATGGCTAGCTAATACATTTTTTAAATATTCTGTTTCTTTACAATCATTTGAAAAAATAAAAAAATCATCCACAAAAAGTGTAACAATAGTCCTCAAATTATTTCTAATTTTTGTGTACATACATGGCTCTATCTTAGATCTCCTATAACCAATATTTAACAAACATTCATCCACTTTTCTGTACCATGCTCTCGAAGATTGTTTAAGCCCGTAGATTGCCTTTTTTAATTTAAGTACTTGACCCTCATGGGTCTGCTCGGAAAATCCTTCTGGCAACTGCATAAAAATGGTTTCATCAAGAGCACCATTCAGGAAGGCTGCAGTTACATTAAGGTGAGTAATGTCAAATCCTAACTTAACTGACAATGCAAATAGTAACCTCAATGTGGTATGCCTCACAACAGGAGAAAACGTTTCTGTATAGTCTATACCTTCAATTTGTGAAAAACCTTTAGCAACTAAACGTGCACGGAACCGAACTTTGTTATCACTATCATATTTTTTACGAAGCACCCACTTACACTGTACAATCCTACCATCTTGTGGACTATCACATAATTCCCACGCATCATTTTCTTTGAAACACTGTAGTTCTTCTTACATGGCCAACATCCACTGTTTCTTTTCTGGTCCATTTAAAGCATCATGCAGTGTCAAACCTGCACAATCATTATAGGTTTCAGCACTTGTACAAAGATTCGACATACCATATCTCTCTGGTGGTTTCCGTGTTCGTCTGGGTCTGTCCATGAAATCTGCATTTTCACACTGAAGTGTACTTTCTGAGTCTTCATAATCACTTGGAATATATGTTTTATCATTGTCATCATCATAGGAATAATCATTTTCACTGTTGGAGCTATCTTCAAGACTAGATGTTGATTCAAAACTTGTTACCTTCTGGCCTTGTTCTTCTGGTTTGATTTCAACCCCCACTGAAGCAACATTCTGGTCTTGCACTTGAATCATACATTCAGAATTGATATCTGGCTCAATAACGACCACATCTCTACTTGTAAACACAGTCCTTGTTTCTGGATTATAGAATCTGTATCCCTTTATGTTATCTGGGTATCCTGTAAGAATACATTTCACAGATTTCTTATCCCATTTCTTACGCTTTTGTTTAGCAGCATGTACCATGACAGTGCTACCAAATATCCTAATATGACTGATATCTGGTTTTGTGACCGTCCATAGTTCATATGGCGTTATATTATCCAACGCAGCAGCCACAGTTCGATTCTGCAGGTACACTGCCGTATTGGTGGCCTCACCCCAAAATTCTTTTCCCAGGTTTGCATCAAACAGTAGACATCTCGCTTTTTCTACGACTGTGCGATTGAATCTTTCACATAAACCATTTTGTTCTGGGGTGTATGGGTTGCTTTTCAGGTGGATAATACCAGCACTGTTTAGGTAATCTTCAAATTCCTTATCGCAATACTCTAAACCATTATCGCTTCTCATCACCTTTATTTTTCTTTTTGTTTGATTTTCCACCTGTGCTTTGAATATCTTGAAATACTTTAAAGCCTCATTTTTGTGCTTCAGAAAATAAACAAATGTTATGCGACTGTGATCATCGACAAATAACAAGAAATACCTTGCTCCTCCTATCGATGTAGTCTCCATAGGGCCACAAATGTCTGTGTGCACTAAATTTAGCAAGTTACTGCTTCTCTGACCACTGCCTTTAAATGGTAAGCGACACTGTTTACCTTCACAACATGTTATACAAGAAGCCTTGCTTTTTTCTACTTTTTCATCAAATGACATTCCCAAGACAGCATTTTTCATTTTATTTAAGTATTCCTTGTTGACATGTCCTAATCTGCGATGCCATGTTACTCCTGACACAGCTGATGCAGCCAAATACTCCTGGGATATCAAGTTTACTTTATATACCCCATTGGCCAATGCTGCTGTAGCGACTAACTGTTGCTTTTTACTGTAAACACAACAGCCTTTATCTGTGAAAGACACACTGTTTCCTTTTTTAATTAGTTGACTGACTGATAGGAGGTTAGTAGTCAGAGATGGTATACAGCATACTTCTTCTATCACGATGTCGTACTCACAATCATCAGTTGAAGTCGTTATTTTAACATTGCCAGAACATAATACTGTCATCTTCTCACTATTAGCTACGACAATTCCTTTATTTTGTTCATATCTGGCATTCATAACCCAACTTTCGTTCGCTGTTAGGTGTACACTTGCCCCGGAGTCGATATACCATTCATTTTTGTTGAAATTCGCACTTAAAAATACTACACTAAATGCGTTTGATTGCATTCTTTCTTTATTTGCTGAATTATTTTCGTTATTCATGCACTGATTTTGGTAATGGCCGACTTGTTTACACCGGTAGCATTTCACCGCCTTGCTGTTTGACTTCCACGGTACAGTAGTACTACCAACATTATAATTTTTCTTGGCCATAGACAAATTATTCTTATTTAACTTTGAATTATTTGAATGACTGACGAAAGCACCGTTCATTTCACTCTCGTTGTAATCTACCGACTCCATGTCTAATAATTTTGTCTTGATATTGTCTGCCGTAATGGAAATGCCCGAATGTTCTATTGCCATGATCATTGGAGCAAAACGATCAGGCAATCCAGCCAACAACAATGACCCTGTCCATTGATCATTTATTTCAAATCCCGTTCCACTTAATTTCTGCGCTGTATCGATAATCTGCGTCATGGAACTGCAGTTATCTCGCCGAATTGAAATCAAATTTCTTAACAGACTTATTCTTCGCGAAAAGCCACTATCATCAAATAATTGTGTATTTTATTCCACAATTCTTTCGATGATTTAACAGTTTTGACGTGGACATACAACGACGGGTCGATGGTCATAATTTATTTGGCTTTAGTTTTTTCATCATCCGCGCTTGCTATTTCTTTTCCCGGTTCTGGCTTGATACAATGCTTCATGTCTTCGAGAACTAAGAAATTTTCAGCAGCGAAACACCACTCCGAATAATTATCGCGTCCCTTTAGTTTAGGCAAATTGATAAGGTAGTTAGCCATTTTGACGAACAGTTTCTACACTTATACACTGTGATAATTAATACGATCAGTCAGTTCACAGCTAAATCGCACTGAATACTGTCTTTTAACACTTGCTTTACTGCAAAATCCTTGTTAAAACGACTCAATACCGCGATTTTATAATATAGGCCCATAACCTATAATAAAACAACGTATTCGCATTGACGAGTGGCACAGACTAAATTTTATTTTAAAACTATAGAACAGATAGATGACAGCACTAGTAACATATAGTGTAGATATTAGACCTTTAACAGTTTTGAAGAGCTAACATCTGTGTTCAGTGACAAAGCCTCATGTCTGCAGACTGTCGAACACTGGTATTTAGAATTCCAGCGTGGACATACTAGTGTTAGTGACAAATCTCGCGAAGGACGCCCAAAATCCGCCTTCACTGAAGATAACATCATTGCTGTGAGACAACTAATTCTCGAAGATCGTCATGTGACGTATCGAGAGATAGAGACTCTATTAGGCATCTCAGGCAACCATTCAGAAGATCTTGCATGAAACGCTTGGTGTGAGAAAGCTAGTTTGCCGTTGGATACCGCATCTGCTTTCCGACGATCACAAGGCGGTGTAAGAAAACTCTGCAAAAGGTTCAACCGAGGAGAGTCAAATCACGTCTACGACATCAACAGTGGTGAAGAATCTTGGATCTATGCCTACGATCCTGATTCCAAACAACAATCTACAATCTGGGTCTTTCAAAAAGAGCCAAAGCCGACTAAAGTTGTTCGTTATCGAAGCACTTCAAAGAAGATGGTGACCACGTTCGTTGAAAAAACCGGCCATGTTGCGACTATTGCACTTGAAGATCGTAGAACGGTTAACGCAGAGTTGTATACCACAGTTTGTTTACCAACAAGTCATTGCCGAACTTCGAAAATCTAACTCATAGCGACGCACCATCCTGCACCACGACAACGCAAGCTCACACAGCGCAAGTCAAACGATTGAGTATTTGAAGCAGGAAAAAGTAGAAATTCTTGACCATCCTCCATACAGTCTTGACCTAAGCTCTAACGATTTCTTTACATTTTCTAAAATTAAGAAAAGTCTTTGTGGTCAAAGGTTCCAGTCCGGTGAAGAAGCAGTCAACGCTTTCAAGTCAGCCATTTTGAATACCCCCACTTTAGAGTGGAATAAATGTTATAATAACTGGTTTGAGCGAATGGAAAAGTGTATTAAATACTTTGAAAAACAATAAAAAGTACTACACTCACAGGCACAATTAACCGCCCACCTTGTATTTCTTTCAATTTTCAGTAGTCGGAAAATTTTGACCACATTTGATGGAAGTTATGTTAAAAGCAGCCATTAAGGATAAATAAAATCACAAAAGTCTTTAAACAAAACCGTTTAATAAAAAAAATATGCCAAAAATCGATTTTGCAAAAAATTTGCATGAAAATGTGATGACTTTAATTTTGAAAAAAATCGCCCGCTTTCTTTTTATTTAAATTTTAATAATGAGTATTACTACCTCGGGCCCTGATGACTTCTTGTAGTCGGTTTGGCAATCCATCTACGAGGTCTTCAATATCCGACTGAGGGATATTATGCCACTCCTCTATCGCAGCCGTCTTGAGCTCTTGTAAGGTCGGAGGGGCTGATATTCTTGCTCGAATACGTCTTTTTAGGTTGTCCCAAATGTGCTCAATTGGGTTAAGATCGGGACTGCGTGACTTGAATCCCGACCTCATCGAGGTATTGAGTGACGGATCTTGCGGTATGCCATCGAGCATTGTCGTGCATTAATTTAAAGTTTTCACCAATAAATGGTGCGAAAGGTATGACGTGGTCTTGTAAGACTTCCTCCACGTATCTTTGAGCAGTCACACTGCCTCTATCAAACACCACTAGATCGGTACGAGCCTCGTAAGAGATACCTCCCCAAACCATTATGGATCCTCCCTGATAACCCACGGTTTCGATTATTGCACATGGAGCAAACCGTTCATTTTGGCGCCTATAAACACGCTGACGTCCATCTGGACCCCTTAAGGCTATTCTGCTCTCATCTGAGAACAGTACGTTCTTCCATAGTTCCGTAGTCCAGTCAGCATATTCTCGTGCAAAGGCAAGTCTTGCTCTACGATGCTGTGCAAGCAGCTGTGGACCGCGAGCTGGACGAAAAGCTCTCAGATTCCTTTCAGCCAGTCTCCTTCTTATCGTACGTTCACTTACAGTGACATTTCTCACCTCAAACAGACGTGTGCGCGCTTCAGTAGCGGTGCAAAAGCGATTTCTTAGCACGTTACTGACAACAAAGCGGTCATCCAGAGCCGAGGTGCACCGATGTCGGCCTTGACCTGGCCTTCTCGTGTATGAACCAGTCTCCCGAAAGCGTCTGATGGCATCCCGCACTTTAGTTCGAGGTACACCAAGCGTACGAGCGATGCGACGTTGGCTATACCCAGCGTCAGCTAAAGTCACTGCCCTAGCAGCACCAGTTGCATCCAGTGGCATTTTTTTCAGTCACAAACAATAATCGTACACTAAAAACTCAAACTAAGCAATGTTCGTACACGATAGCAGACAAGAACAAGAAATGTAATCAATGTAACGTTACTGCAACAATGTCAAACAGAGACTAAATTCTAAAAACGCTTCGGCGATACAAGTTTAAGGGTCGAAATAAGGGTTTTTAAGTGTTTAGTTTATTGCTAAAGAACCCACTTAACTAAAAACAAAACAGTAGATAAGCCACAGTTAACATAAACAAACAGGGTGACGAAAAATATAGGTGGACGGTTAATTGTGCCTGTGAGTGTATAAGGTTCTAGTTGTGTTTTTTTCTTCAAACGACAGAACTTAAAAGGCATGCCTCGTATTCAAGAGAGCCGTCATTCGACACACGCTATTTCAATGTTTCTTTTGATGGTTTAATTAACCATATATTTTCTTCACGAGATGTATTATAAGTAGCTCAAAATATAAGATTTGTCAAAATTTACTAAAGTTTCTGACGTTTTTGTTTACATATGGGTATATACAGAGGATGTTTTAATAAGGTGTGGTTACATTTAAATCTCGTATAGTAGACACTAGACACGAATAACGTAAAGCGCTAACAATTGTAGTAAATTTCAGATTTTAATATAGAAGTTTATATTGAAGCTGAGAATAGAACTTTTATAGATCAAGCTGATATTTTATAAGATACAGGGCCTTTCATATCAGAAAGGAACTATGGATTTTCAACATCAAGGACGGTGGTAGAATGTCTAAACATGTATGTCTAAATATAGTCGTGAAAGTTTAGAGCAAAATTTGAAATATCTATTTTTACGAATAAGAGAAAAAATTATTTACAACCGATTTCTAAAAAGAGGAGGTTCTAAATTCGACGGTATTTTTTTTTCATGTTTGTTATCTAATTACTTTCGACTGGGTGAACCGAATTTGATGATTTTTATTTTATTTGAAATCTGGTGCTTCCCGTGTAGTCCCATTTTGGTCCAGTTCTGATAACGTCATCCATGAGAAAACCATATAAGTCTTAGATTTGCATTAAGTGTTTGTGAAACCAATGGACGAATATCTCAATATCACGTAAAACCGATTTCGACGATTCTCTTTTTATTGGAAATAATATACTTCAAGGGTAGTTAGATGAGAGTTTAGTTAGGTTCTGACAATGGCATCCATGAGAAAACCATCTAAGTCTTAAATTTTATGATAGACGCATTAAAGTCGGTTGTCTACTTTTTTAAAGTGAATTATTGAATAAAAGATTACCGTACAGACTTTAATATATTGTTTTTTTTTCAGGTTAAGTAAATTATTTGTCTGCTATACATAACGCTCCTGAAAGATCACGCATGAAACACAAGTTTATATAGATAGATATATTTTTGCTCATTTAAAAGATGCGGTTTTCAGCTGCAATGTTTTATGGCTTTACATAAAACATTTGAATGAAATTATATCGCCGTCACTGGTTGTAGGTGTGTGTAGTGTACGTAAATAACATGCGAAGCTCTTTCGTCTTATGCGTACATGCCGCCCACTACTACTGTGGTGAGGACCGGGGGCGTACTCGCTAATCTCTCTACAGATGGTCTTACACTTTCACTTCACAACCAGGGAGCCGTTATTATCAGAGGTATGCAAACAGTAGTGTGGAAGGCGGTATTTACTGTTAGAGCTCTGTTTCACCACCACCGTCACCGGGACATCAACATGCCGTCCATTGTGCATATCATATTGTATATTTAATTTTAAGTAATATGTCTTTGGTGTATACTGAAGATTATTCTTATCTTATCTTATTCTTACGATCACCGTTTCGTTAACTATGTTCGAAATAACGCCATTCTCGTTGTATATTGGCGGCATTGAATAAGCACGCTAAGACTGCAAAAATTAAGAGCTTGTGTTGGTTTGTTTATTTATGACATTTTTAATGGGATATATACAGTTAGACTAATAATGTTATTTATATATATTTATTTTATATATTTAAAAAATATAGGCTGCTTTTACTTCACGAATTTCACTTAGGTCAAAAAGCGACTGAAGCAGTGCGCAATATATGTGCAACGATGGGCGAAGGCGTGCTCTCTTACGATACCACCAAACATTGATTCAGAAGATTTAAGGATGGAAATTAAGACCTATCTGATGAACCTCATCCAGGACGACTTCCTAAAATATATGTAGATGAGTTAAAAAGAAATGGATCCCAGGTTCACTTAACGTTGTCTGGCAGAGCAGCTTCAGTGTTCTCATACTGCAGTAGAAAAACAACTCCACGCTTTAGAAAAGACCTGGAAATATTCAGTTTGGTTGCCACATGAGTTGACGCCATTTCAACTTCAAAAGAGAGCCAACGTGTGCATGGAACTACTTAGTTATCATCGTACCATTGAGTGGTACATAGCTTGGACCTGGAGAAGCCAAAGCCAAAATCTAGCACGAGTAAAAAAGTTCTTTTAAGTGTGTGATGGGGAATAAACGGAATTATATACTGGGAGCTGTTGCCATCTAACACTACAATCACGGCCAATATTTATTGTTACCAACTGGATAAAGTAGCAGCGAGATTACCGAAAAATCAATATAAAGTATACTTTTTGCACGATAATGCTCGACCAAATGTAGCAAAAGCGACTTGTGAAAAATTACTTCTGCCTGGCTGGGCTTTCCTTACCCACCACCCACCAAATGAATACCAGCTTAAAAGTGACCTTACCAAAAACTTCTACTAGGAAGGCATTATGTCTCTGTCAGCGCGTTGGCGACAGATGATAGAAAACGACGGTGCTTATATAGTTGAGAAATGATTTTGTATACTTCAAAAATTAAATACAAGTGTACAAAGATAGCGAGTTTATTAGTAGCCAACCTAACATATATTTGACGCGTGTTTCACATCTATTGTATTTTACTGTAAGAATGGTGTACAAATAAAGAGTTTTCTATATATCTACATATCTATCTAAGACAAAGAATCGATCGTGAAACATTCAAACAATGGGTACAAAAACACTTAGACTCGGAACAACTATTTGTGGATCCAAGAAATTTTATCCATGTGGCTATTGACCAACGACCTATAGTTCAGGCCACTCATTCATTTCATTTTGAATGTTATAAATACTTCTCGTTACAGCCTTTTCAAATTACGGGTAAGCTTTGCTAAACGGCTCGAACTATGATTTTAGCTTAACGGCTCGAACTATGATTTTAGCTTACACTAACCGATTGACCTGTCATTGCCTTCCCTTCTTACGTACATTGCACTTTCAATATACTCCCAATTTTTTTTCTTTAACGCTCAGACTGGGCGATTTCTGGTAATTGGATTGTCCCCTGTTACGTAAGTGGGACCAAATTATAGAATGCAGATTTTCTGTTTTTAATACGCATGTAAATGTGTACGTATGTATGAACAGGTATATGTATTTATAAAAAGAATATTCAATACTAGGGCTTTATTAAACAATTAGAAAAGAAACTATTTTTACACAATTTCTCCATGTTTAGATTTCATATGACCCTTCCAACTACACTTTTGTACAAACGCCTGACCGCAATGTTCACATTTAAATCTTCTTACATTATCATGTATCTTCATATGCTCCCTCAAAGTCGAGGTCCTGCTAAAAGCCTTTAGGCAGACAGTGCAACTAAAAGACCTACATCCGCTATGCTTTATCATATGGTTTTTTAAATCTGTTGTTGAGAAAAAAGTCATACCGCATTCTGAGCACTTATGGCGTCTATCCAGTAAGTGATGTTTCTTGATATGAACACTTAACATTTTTCTGGTTTTATAAACTCTATCACAAGCTTGACATTTAGGAGTAGGTACTTTTAAACCATGCACCAATACTAAATGTTCCTCTTTCCTTCTATAGTCTTTGAAAGTTTCATTACAATACATACATTTAGCTATAGGTTTTTGCAAATGCATCGCTCTGATATGTGATTTCCTTTTGACATTAGTGTCGAAAACTAGAGTGCAATGATCACATTTGAATGTGCCAGTTTCATGAGTGAGCTTATGGCATTTAAGACCTTGTATATTTAGAAAAGCAACATCACAAACATCGCAAACATAATTTCTGTAATGTATGCTCATGTGTTCGAGCAGCACCTTGAACTTACTAAAAGTGTTCATGCAGATACAACATTTAAGTGTTTCTGTGTCAAATTTGAACGGAATAATACGGTTTTTTATATCAGTATAAATTATTTTTTGGTGATCAAACTTCAAATGCTCCATAAGCTCTTCCAATGTTTCTAGATTTTTGTTACATATCTTACATCGTAGTAAGGTAATATCCAACCTTATTAGCAACTGATTTATGCTTATTTTGGCCATAAAACATGCTTTTTGGACATCTTGATGAGTATCTAAGGTATGTTTTTTTAGATCTCTAGGGTCTGGGTAATAATTGACACAGTAGCAGCACATATAGCCCATGCCTTCGTAACGTCTAATGGGAGTAGCATTTGACCCGAGGATAACTTCTTTTATATTTGTACGATGCTTATGTAGTTCATAATTTCTGGGTTGATATATTACTTTCATTTCTGTAGCCTTAAGTAAAGTTTTTTTGGAACGTGTAGTTATTTCTTCGGTTTTACTGTTACGGGATTGTTTCTCTTCAGCTTTAACTTTGCCAATGCCTGCCTTAGGACCACCTACAAAGAAAAGCATTATTTGTTTTATTAGTCATAACGATAGCGCTCACTTTATTTTCTTGCGCCCATGTTATCGATAAAATGTGATTAACGAATCGATATAATGCATCTATATAATGTTAGTTAGTGAATATAATGTTAGAAGACTCGGACTTTGTGACAAGAGCTAGTTCGAGTTATTGGTATGCGACCCTGACCCGAATTAAATATACCCCTTTTCTTTTATTGCTTTCCTTCTTATACTAGCAATTCACCACCACCCTTCAATATACTAGCAATTTTTGGATCTTGATAATTAATGTGAACTATTGACGGCAATAGGCTTGCCCCTATCACATAAGTAAGTGAAAACCGGCTGTAAACAATGCTTGCAGTAGGGCAAAACTTTTCTCCTCTTGCCTCTCCCCTAATCACCATCAAAATTGGACAGCGCACTTACGACTCTTGAGTTGCAGGTGTCAATGAGCGACGCTTATCACTTACCATCAGGTGACCCGTCTGTTCGTCTGTTTAATCATATCACAAAAACTATAATTGGCAAAATATGGGGGTTCAATATACACCTAGTACTCCTATAGAGAAAAGGGCGTGAGTTTTGATTGTATGTAAAAATAAGTCATGACTTAAAACTAATATTTATATTATAAACTCCAACCTACTTACACCCTTACAACCTCATTACCTTTTTCATGTTTTAATCTTAGATGTCTTTCCCAGGTACACTTACATAAACGATTATCCGAAATGTAATTACAATTTTACTATTTTAGACCAAAATATTTTTATAATTCGGCAACATCATTGCAAGCACATTTTTAAAGTACTTTTCTTAATTTTATTTATTTAATAACATTATATCGCTTTTTACAATCCTTTGATATCTAATCGGTTTAGATAACTAGATCGTTAGAGTACCAGAACTTTATTTTACTAGGTCTTATTACTAATTTCACATGACCAGCCTCTTTTTTAAGAGTTTATGTAATAAATACAGAATTAAAAAGACGAAACTACAATCGTTCTTGCAAAGGAACAGCTTTTGTGTCTAACATACGATTTTCATGACTCATGTTCGCGAATTACTTAAAAAACTTGTACATCAATAATTCACACAATTTCTGCGTGTTTAGAGCGCATGTGGCCTTTCCAGCTACATTTCTGCACAAAGGCTCGATCACAATGCTCACATTTAAACCTCTCTTTTTCATGAATACGCATATGAGAATTTAACGTTTTCTTTCTACCGTAAGACTTAAGACAAATGTTACAATGATATGCCTTGGATCCAGTATGCTTCACCATGTGATTTTTTAGTCCAGTAGTCGAAAAGAACTTCATTTCACATTCAGAACACTTGTGTGGTCTTTCCATTAAATGGTCTCTTTTAACGTGAATGCTCAGCAATTTTCTATTGCGGAACGTTTTGTCACATGCTTGACATTTGGCGGTTACTGCCTTTATGCCATGTACGGATTCAAGATGAGCTTCTCTCTGCCTGTAGTCTTTAAATGTTTCTGTACAGTAGCTACATTTGTTCATCATGTTTTTGTGAGTATGGGCAGTTCTTTCATGAAGCCTTTTCTTCACCTGAGTAGTGTAGACTTTGCTACAATAATCACAACCGTATTCTCCAACTCTATGATTTTCAGAATGTTGAGCAAATGCGTTACGGTTTACGAAGCCAGCATCACAAATATTACATATAAAATTCCGAAAGTGGATATGCATATGCCTGACTAACATTCTAAATTTATTAAAGGAGTTCGAACAAATCGTACAATTAAGTATATCGCCGTCAAATTTAATAGGAAATATATGGGTTTTGACGTCCATAAATAAGCATTTCTTATGTATTTCGTTTAAATGCTCCACGAAGCTTTTCAACGTATCGATTTCCTTTTGACATAATTTGCATTTAAGAGCAGTAACGTCGAGTTTTACAACATATTCAGACATATTCATGTTCTTCATAAAATTAGCTTGAGATACATCCTCGTGATTTTCTAATGTATGTCTTTTGAGATCTGCGGGGTTTATGTATTGCTCCTCACAGTAGCAGCAAGTGTAGCCAATACCTCCATAGCGTCTTATAGGTGTTGCATTTGAATTCTCAAGTATATTTTTAATATTAGATCGGTGTTTGACCAATTCAGTCCGGGGAGCTATTTTATTTTGATCACATGTGGTGATATCTTCTGGCTCACTTTCTGATGTGTCTGCCACATCTTTTGTTACAACTCTTTTTCGCAGACTACCTACAAAGAAAAGGATTCATCATTTAAATGCTTCAATTTTAACATATTATCAATTTTTGATTCATTTGAATTGTTAAACTACAATATTTTAAAAATACAAAATCGACGTCATATAAAACCCGTTATTTCATAATTTGATATTAAACGTCAAAATAAAGTCCATAAGAGTTTTTTATATCATATTAATCGTAAATGTTGGAAACAGAAAAACATTTTCTCAAACGGTTATAGCAGCACTTCTATTAAAGTATGTCAGGCCCTCCTCAGTCAAGCAAAATGTGTAAAGAAAGATTCAAATTTCTTAAGAAATGCTAGGATTACGTAAAATTTGAAACACTTTTCTTACTTTCAAGTAAGTATACAATCAAATAATTACTTAACACAATGTCTTCTCACAACCGGACACCCAATTAAGAAAAAAATAAGGAAATTCATTTAGCAGCGAATAAATACGACAAACATAAACCTCCTAAAGAAAACAGAATGGTGTTGAAGACGCCTCTGCCTACCCCTTTGGGGATATAGGCGCACGTATATGGACACATGTACGGGGGAGGGGGATTGTCAGTAGTAAGAAATTAAATGCAAAATTATTTTTCCTTCTCAATGTAATTCTCTCTTATTCTCTATACACGTATTATATCTATAAATTAATTCATGTATACCATCGAAAAAAGTTTTTACCAAAATTACGTTCTTAACCACTTATCTATCTCTATCTCTTCAATTAAAAAAAATACTAAATAAGCAGATAAAAATCGCTTAGGGCTATATCTGGGCTAAAGGGTGGATGTTCCAAGATTTCGAAGCTCACACTTTTTGTACAGCAGCCACCGCAACTTGTGCTTTGGGTGCGGGTGCATTTCGTGCAAAAGGAGCACTCCGTTGGTAAATTTTACCCGCCTTTTCTCATTCACAGCATATCGCAGACGCTCTAGTAGTGCAAAGTAGTATTCTCCAATTATAGTGATAGCCTCTTCTTTGTAGTCAATAAGAGGGATTCCCTCTGTATCCCAATAACAGTGACTATGAACCATCGTGAAATTCTAAAACTGGAAAACTGTAGTGAGCATTCTCAGCACCCCTTGTTTTTTCTTGCTTTGTTTTCCTTGTTTGCTTGGCAAGGAACTTGATGACTGCGCAACTCAATTTTATCTATGTTTCAAATTTTCTTCCCGACGGTCTTGTTTATTGAACTGCATCTCAGTGAATAAAGACCTAGTTTTTATGAAACTTCGTATGAGTGTTAATGAGTGTCACAATTAGTGCAGATTTTAAAGTTCCCTTCCCTCTACCATAACCCCATCCCGCGAGCTTTTTGACCTGCCTATGTATTATAGTGTTCAGGCCTTTTAAATAGGTTTACATAATAATGTGGCAGTTTTAAAAAAGCTTTCCTTGCAATGTCACATCACAAGTTTAGAAAATGGATGACTCATTTGAATTCACTATTTGAAAGTGATATAATTGGAAATTGGGGTCTTAATTTCTAGTAATTAATTAATTATTATTAACAGTGTCAATCGGGACTTAATAGCGATAATATTTATAAAACACGATACTTTTACGTAACTCACTCGTTGTTTTAACCTAATTGCACCGTCCACTATATCGGTGAAGTTTTGCCAACCGTCGGGTATTTGAAGAAGTATCCAATAAACTGTGCGCCAGGGATAGCCCTTCAATTAGAATATTACATACCACGCGACCCTCACCAAATCTTGAAGAGATAAGTAATTGTACATAGCATTTTAATTAGTATGCATTCTCTCCATGTCTATTCTTCATATGAGCTTTCCAGCTGCACTTCTGTACAAAAGCTTGACCACAGTGTTCGCATTTAAACCTTCTGTCGTCGTTGTGTATTCTCATGTGTTCTTTTAAAGTCTTCTTCCGTCCATAATACTTGAAACATATTTCACATTGAAATTTCTTATCTCCAGAATGTTTCACCATGTGCTGGTTAAGATCATGAAGTCGGAAAAAATTCATTTCACAAAGAGAGCATTGGTGTTGTCTTTCTAACAAATGGTCTTTCTTGACATGTTCCCTAAGTTTTTTGGGAGTAGAATATATTTTGTCACATGCATTACATTTAAAAACATTATTATGGACTCCATGAACTTTGGCCAAATGTTGTTCTTTCATATAATGTTCTCTGAATCCTTCATGACAATATCCACATCGATTGACAGTATTCCGATGTGTGTGACTGTACCTGACATGCATTTTTTTCTTTGTAATTGTGTCAAATATTTTGGAGCAAAAACTACAAGCGAAAGTTCCTTTAACATGTGTATGCGCATGACTATTCAAACTGCCCTGGTTAATAAACCCGGCGCCACAGACGTCACAAACGTAATTCCTATAATGTTTGTGCATGTGCTCCTGCAAAATTTTAAACCGTTCAAACGTATTAGGACATAAACAGCAAGTTAACTGCTCTGTATTAAAGTTAAATGGAATAATATGGTTGTTTATATCTGTATAGATGACTCTATTATGTTTATGTGTAATATGTACCATCAAATCTTGGAAAGAATTTATATTTGAGTCACAGAGTGTGCAGTTCAGTCCTGTAATATCAAGCCTGACGGAGTATCGGTAAAGACTTCTTCTGTTAGCCGAAGTGCAAGAAATTTTAACATTAGTTTGACCTTGGTGTTCTCTCAAAGTATGATTTTTTAACTCTTCCGGTTTTGGATACTGTTTCGGACAAAAACTGCACATGAAACCGATGCCTGCTTGCTTTAATATCGGTGTCGCATTTGAACACTTCAAAATCTCTTTTAAATTATGCAAATGTTTTCCATAAATTGTATTGTTCATTTTTTTAGATTCAATTTCCTCCTTTTCTTTTTTATCTTCTAATGTTTTAATTTGCGATTCTCTACACTCACTTTCTGTACTGATGTTCACTTTATCTTGGATACCTATAAAGAAATACATAAGTTCAGATCTATCAGCAATACTATTCACGGTTAAGAGTTTTGCTTTTTAGTTTCATGGTAACTTTAAGGAATTAAACGTTACCGTACTAACTATCTGAGATTTGATAGCTTTTGTTAACTAGTCTTCCTGGAGAAATTGTTTATTCATTAGGAGGGACGAAACAATTAGAATATCTCGTGCAAGTCACTGTTTGATATTTGTACTAGGAAGACTAAGAAGAAAAGATAAGGTTTTAAGGAGCTTTAATTAAATTAGAATTTTTTTACATTTAGTAGTCACATTGTTGTAAAATAAAATGTGAGGAATGTTATATGCTGTTAAAGACAAGTATCCTAACAGGCTGATATCATACACAAAAGTAGAGGTAATATCCTAAAATCTAGCTAAAAATTTAATCTCAATGAAAGACTTATTATTACTGAAATTAGTATATTTTAAAGTAAAAAGCTGAAGAGTTTTCTAAGAGTACCTTTAATAACTATCAAAACGTATCATGTGGAAGCGAAACAATAGTTTCTATTTTTTAAGTAAATTTATACGTGTAATAAACATTACAATAGACTTAATAGGATTTTTAGGAATATCAGGAGGTCATAGCTGCGGTCTACTTTATAATTTATGATACGATTAGTCCATGTTTATTCTTCATATGTCCTTTCCAGCTACACTTTTGTACAAACGCTTGTCCGCAATTATCACATTTGAATCGTTTGTCATCATTATGTATTCTCATATGCTCTACCAAAGTCGTTCTTCTCGCGTAAGACTTCAAACAGACGTCACATTTAAACTCCTTTACACCCGAATGCTTTAAACCATGTTTGTTTGATTCATCAGCAGAAAAAAAACTCATATCACATACAGAGCATTTAAATCTCTTCTCCATAAGATGCTGTCGTCTGGTATGGAGTGTCATAGACCATTTAGAGCTGAAAGTTTTGTCGCAAGACCTACATTTTATATGATGACTAGTTATTCCATGAAACTTAGACAAATGCACATTTCTCTTTTGTGCTTCCGTGAACCTCTCAACGCAAAAAGCACAAGCGTAGCGTTTACTTTTTGGTTTATGAACGTTTTTGACGTGACTATTTTTCTTGTAAAGAGTATTAAACGTTTTATTACAGACATCACAATTGAAAGATCCTACTTTATGACACTCGGAATGGCTGAGCAGAGACCCTTGTGTAACAAAACCAAGTCCACAAATCTCACACATATAATTTCCGTAATGTGTGTGCATGTGTTCCATTAATTTCTTAAACTTTTCAAATATATTTGAGCACATGTAGCAAGTTAAAGTGTCAGTATCGAACTTTAACGGTATAATTAGATTCTTATTATCCGTAAATATTTTCTTTTGATGTTCGTTCTTTAGATGGCGCAGTAATGCTTCCAGCGTATTCATATTATTCTTACAAATATTGCACGTTAGGCCAGTGATATCTAATTTCACGTAGAAGGATATATTCTTTTGTCTCATGTACGCGGACCGTGGTTTATCATTACCATGGGATTCCAAGCAATGTTTTTTTAGTGCGGCCGGATTGTGACAGTGTTTGTCGCAGAAATAACAAACATATCCAATCTCAGATTGCCGGAGTATTGGCGTTGCATTCGTATACTTTAGAATTTGTGTAAAATTGTTCTGATTTTTGGCAACTTCTTCTCTAATATCATGAATGGTTGCCATAGTGTTAAGAACTGTGTTAGAAGTATGTGATCCAGTATTAACATTTTCGTCTTCGTCACCTACAAAGAAAATTACGTTGGTTATTCTAATGTTATTTTACTTAAATATGCTGACTTTGCTAAAGTTGTTAAACAGAAAATTAAATGAAAAATTACACCCAGTTAAGATTTATATAGACGGTGAAAAAAAAAGAAAGCAGATTATTTTTATTCGTGCGATGCTTTAAGTACAGAGATCGCTCTTGCATTCTTAAGTCTTCGTTAGTTTACGTTTATATATTTAAAAGATTGTTTTTTAATCTTCTTCTATAACAACGTTCAGTAAGTACCTATCGTCATCTGTCTAGCCTTTCTCTAATTTAAGCGGCGTAATGTTTTTCTTCTTCCATTCTACTCAGTCATTCGTCATTTTACTGCGTTATGTGAAAATTGTACATGTGTGGAACAAGTTTTAAGTTGAAAATGTGGCAGTTCTCCATTTTTTGCACATGATCTTCGCGGGTACAATTATCCAAGAACATTCTTCACTATCTATGATTATTTGTCCTTCGTTTATTAACCAAACTTAGAATTATCATTCGAGCATAAATTTTTAACTTTTAGATACTTTTCTTCACAGTGATAACTTCTTATTTAGGGTTCCTTAGGTCCTTATAATAAGCGCTTTAAACAAGGTTTTCTAAGATCACAGTTTAGTGTACTGTATGATTTTTTTTTCAATAAAATTAATCTTATCATCTGAAGTTCATTGTTACTTTACCTCCTGAGTTCCCACAAATCATTTTCGAACACTATAATATACAATACAAGTTAAGTACCCTCAAAACATAATTTAAGTTTGGTTTTAACGTTATGGTTAGTACTTCGAAATTAAACGTGCATTTAGTGCAAGAGATTTGTGTGTCAAACTTTAAAATAAAAATATCTGATATCAAATAAAGCTCTTGTATAGCTAAGTTAAAAATGCAGTTACACAACCGAACAACTAATATTAAATTGCAGCACACAAACTCACACTGTTAATGCTACGGTCAAAGAGGTTCCGTAAGATTGTGGATATGTAAGCAGTGTGTGTTCTTGGCTTATCGGCGTATGTAATGGAGACTTCCAACTCTAAATATGAATAACGTGTATGATGACGATGACAATGATGTGCTCTCAAGGTAAATAAGGACGAGTTAAAAGAAATACGATCCACATAAAATCTACTTCGAATTAGCATCATGATTTAAAGGTTACTAACAATATTGATCAATAGTTAGAAAAGAGCAATGGCCGTCTCACGGTTCAACACATATGTATGTGATGTAGAATTCAATGAAGAGTCAGTGACAGTAGCTACTTGATTCAACAACTGCCCTTCTCCTATTTACCAGAAGACGTCTTACTTACTTGTCAAAGAGCATTTTTATGCACTATGCGGGCACTAAGTAGGAAAGAGTCCCGTGCTGCTGCCTTGCCCGTTCAACAATGATAGGCTGGAGCGCCTCCACGGCGGCAAAGTCAGCACGTGGAGCCTCCAGCCAGGACGACCAACGAACTATTGTGGCTCGGCGTGCGGCCTCATGCCACTCGCGTACCTCTTCGGTCGGGGGTCTGCCGCCAACCACCCGACTTGTCAAAGAGCCTAACCTAACGTGTTAACCTAACCTAGGAGGCAAACGAGCAGACTGGTAAGTGTGTACCGCGGCCGATAAAAACCTGCATGTCCCTTAATTCAAGAGTCGCAAGTACGTTGCATCCCTAGATTAGTAATTGAAATCATTACTAGGGTATAGTAGTAGTCTGTGATAGGAAATATAAACCACGGTAATTTATTTTAATAAAAATATATTATAATCAAACAAATAAAAAGTACAACAAACTTTAAAATGTACATAAAAGATCTATTGGATAATTTTATAAAATGATCCAACTGTGTGATATATGCCAATAAATGAATACCATATCATTAATTAAACGTAAAATGACATGTCTATGTTCAAATAAGTATTCATAATATTATTTACTGTTTTGCAATATAGGCCTTTTGTCCATCCTGTTGAAGAAGGCATTAAAACGAATAGTAATAATAATAATTTATTGTTTCTCTCACATAGTACAACAATACATTAGTCATTACAATAAAAATCAAATTTTCATAATACACATTGCTATGCTTCTATGTGAGAGACTGGTATCTGTACTAGGACAGGCCTGTATGACAGATTACCAGCCTCTCCCAGCTCTGGATTTGTGCAGTACCATATGTCGGTTAAGTGATATTGTTGAGGGTCTGTAAAATGAAGTATGTGTACGTTTATAAATAAAAAAATATATAATAACGTGCATGTGTGTGTGAGATTGTTATATAAGAATATGTGTAGACTATGTTTGCCCTCTAATATCAGTGTGCATAATAGTATATTATATGAGAGCGCATAATATTACATCAGAATACACATATTGTGATATATAGTTGATAAAATATATAAAAGATGTTCTGTTTCATCGTAACTAAGGACTTGAGCCAAGATGTAACAGCCTTCATGGAATGTAAATGCGTGTAGGAGTATATATCAGTCCCTTTGTTGATCTTATTATCACATGGAAAACGCTGTATTCCACTGAATGGTAAGTGTGTCACAAACATGATGTTGAAACAATTTTAGAAATGGCAGTAAGAATGGGAATAGGTCTATAGTTATTAACACAGCTCGTGTCACCACTTTTATGAACAGGGATTACCTTAGCCAGTTAATATTCTTTTGGAAAGACTAAACATAAAATTAAATATGTATGTAAGTGGTGGGATCAGTATTTGATGATACCGTTTCAAAAATACATATCCAGAAATACCATCGCGGCCTACGGTACTGACTTTCTTTAGATTTATAATAATGTTATGAACCTCTATCTGAGCTGTGGGAGCCAAGACTAAAAAAAAGGGTTGAGAATTGACGTACGGGAGATAATTACAGGCCGAGCCCGAGAGGATATCAGGATTTTATCGGAGAGGTTTTTATGCGTGGGTCAGTGGGAGAGAGCAAGTCCAAGGCTGTGGTATACTTTTTTGTGAATGCAATTTGTGTAATAGTGTCCCAAAACGCTTTGTTACAAGTATTAGCAGCCTTATTTATTGATTTTGTTTCATACTCTCGTTTTAGTTCTTTTAGTAGAGAGTTACAAAACATCCTGTACTTGTCTTGATTAGAAAGAAAGAAAGAAATTCATCAGACGTTAGTGCTAACAAGTACCACTGTATGAGACAAAAATGGCCGTTAGCTCAGCTTTGTGCTATCTCGTAAGAAGCAGCGCTGGTATTATGCTAACACCTAATTAATATTACGGACAGAGAGCCATCTTTTGGTGTATATATATACATAAGAGTGAGTGAGAGAGAAAGAGTACCTACATAGAGTATTATACATAACCAACTTAATCAAGGCTTACTAAAGTACAGGTTGTATAAATTACATTAGTATGTGTTGTGTGTTATTATATTGTGTATATTTAAAATATACTACTTATCCTAAAATTAATCTAAGAACATGATTTCTAACGTATTCGTGTTACGTGCAGAGACTAAACAAAACGTCATGTCATTCCTATTTGATCTGTGCCTGGTACGCGGGGTTTTCAGTAGTTCTAAACAAGAGAAAACTGAGAAAAGTACCTAATAGTTTTAGGTAAAAGGCAGACGATTATCCCCGGCAGAGTGAACGGTTAATGGAAATTTTATAATCAGTAATTCAGTGTTAGTTTGTGAGGCGGCTGTACAATGTCTTGGTGTGACCAATAGGTATGAGGAAGCTCGAGTTTTATGATTGTGTTCTCATGGATCACAAGGCCAAGCGAGCTTTTTAAACAAGTACTCGGGCCGCTGAGTCAAAATAACAAGAGAAGTGTAGCAAAATGGGGACTCCTGCGTGTTGACATTTTTATTATGTTCTTATCATTAAGTAATGGAGTTATATGCAAGCGCACATAGAAGCAGAACCGAGCACATGCATTTTGCACACGTTGTATCAATCTCTCAGTTCTACTCAGTAGGCAGGACCCATAAACCGTGTCAGAATAATTCAGTTTGGACAGAATGAGTGTTTCACACAGCATTATACGCAGATCTGTGCCAATATAAGGCCTGATTTGGTAAAGCAGTTAAAGGGTAGAAACAATTGCGGACAGCTTTTGATATATGTCTTTCAAACTGGAGCAATCCATCAAACACAACACCCAAGTTACGGCATTCTGTTACTTGCTCAATATGAGTTCCATCAACTCTAACATCTGGTTTGCTTAATTGAATTTCATGTATAATTTTTTTGGATCCCATAATAACATACTTTGATTTACTGGGATTCAAAAATAGTGAATTCCTTTTTGCCCAGTCTGAGATGTTGTCTAAATCTTTGTTTATCAATCTTTGGATGACAGGAGATGTACAACTGAAGATCATCAGCATAGAGGTGATAATTGCATTTTGCTATTGTTCTGGTTATATCTGTCGTGTAAATAATGAACAAAAGAGGTCCAAGTATGGATCCTTGAGGAACGCCTCTGGTCAGTGGAATGAGTGATGACACTTTATGGGTACAGTTATTTGTATTTGGCACCTGTACATATTGGTAACGATTGCTGAGATAACTGTCAAACCAACGAACAGCTTCTGGGTCACATCCATAATATGCAAGCTTGGATAGTAAAAGAGAAGTATTAATACAATCAAAAGCGCGGGAAAAAGCAAGAAAAGCAAGTAAAGTAAACAATGTGCCCATTCCTTTTGTCTTAGAGGCCTCTAAGATGTTGTCTACTACATCAATTAAGGCTGTGGTAGTACTGTGTCCTGTGCGAAAACCAGTTTGGTTTTCAGGTAATATTTATATTTTCTCGACATACTTTCTTAAATGATTGCATACCACCCTTTCCAGAATCTTAGATAAGCATTTAAATAGATTTTCTTAGAGCAAGCAAAGCCTTAGGTCCTTATCTGAGCTAGGATAAGATTTTTTGGGAATAGGTCTAACTATTGCTACTTTCCGCAGGTCCGGGAATGTTGAAGATGTCAGAGATTTGTTAATAATAGTAGTGATGGCGGTGAGAGTATGTGGAAGTGTCAAAATCAGCATGCCTAGAGAGATGTATCTACTCCCAAGGCATTAGACTACAAGCCCTGGAGAATTTTATTATAGTGTAATTAGAATTTTTCTTTCACTTTACGTGTAATTTATCGCCGTTTTTTCATACAACGCAGTAAACCAATCGTTATCCACGATTTTTTGATTCGATTCGCTTGCAATTTGGAATTAAAGATGTTATAGTGTTTCCTTGTATTTTTGAATTTAGCTCCATGATTAAGCGAGAGGTGGCTACATTAGCATCAGATGTTTTGTAGATAGATCTTAAGGATATATTGTCCATATCGTTGTCTAGTCCGTCGTAGTTAATTTCCTTAATTACTAATGGTTTTGGTCTAATACTGATACACGCATGTTTCTATTGCAATATACAAGTACACTTTAATTTTGTGATAGGTTGTTTTCAGTTTTTGTGTAGTTGTAGCCGTCATAAATAGGAATGTGGGATGTGTGCCTTAACCAACATTCCGTGAGGATAACAAGATCCCAGTCAGTAGCAGAGCGATCAAGCAACGTAAACAGATTATCAAAATTGCGATTGACGCTAAGAATGTTTTGGTGAATCATTGTTAGGCTAGAATGAGGTTTTGTATTAATTTTGGACAATCCTCTATCTCACACATAGATGACTGTGCTATGTTGAAGCCGTTATTTATAGAACTAGTATAATATAATAAATGGTTCTAAAAAAGATACAGTTTTCAACGGATTGAGAGACGACAAATTTATAAGGTTGCATTTAGTTGCATAAGTCAAAATATCTAAGAAATTACGCAGGGCTAAAACCCTGCAAGTAGTGTATTGTTTTATGTAAGAATTGATAAATGATTGGTTGTGTAACATAGTATGGTTTGTGAAATGATGTGATAATTATATATAACGTAAGGGTACATGGGTGATGTTTATGAATATGTAACGAGCTTATGTAAGGTGTAGAGGGATGATTTAGTGCTGAATAGTGTGATCGAGTGATGAGTGTGTAGTGTACGGTTTCAATAATATAAAAATATAACTTCTCACTAGTTCCCCATGCCTATTTCTCACATGCCATTGCCAACGGTATTTTGGAACGAATGCTTACCCACAATGTTCACATTTAAACATTCTATCTTCATTGTGTATTTTCATGTGCTCTCTCAAAGTTGTCTTTCTCCGGTAGGACTTTAAACAAACATCGCATTTGAACTCTCTTAAGCCTGTATGATTAATCATATGTCACTTCAGCTGGTTAGAAACGAAGAAGTTTATATCATATTGAGTACATTTAAATTTTCGTTCCATCAAGTGGTCCCGCTTAGTGTGTATGGTTAAAGCGATTTTGTTGTCAAAAGACTTGTCACGCGCGTGACATTTGACAGCTTTTATATGCACACCATGTACTTTTACCAAATAATGGTCTCGCCTTTTGTAATTTCTGAATTTCAACTTATAATACCCACATTTACTCAATAAATTAGCAAGTATATGAACCAATTTCTAGTGACTTTTCTTTTTTCTGTGAGTGACGAACACTTTCAAACAGAGATCGCAATTAAAATTTCCAATTTTGTGTGCTTCCGTGTGTGCAGCTAAGATATGTCTGTTTATAAAGATATGTCAGCATTACAAAATTTACAAAAAATATTTCGAAAGTGCGTATTCATATGCTGTTGTAAATTTTTAAATTTATTAAATACGTTTCAGCAAAACATACACGTTAAGACGTCGTCATCGAATTTAAATGGCATTATGTGGCTTTTGATATCCATATGGAGTGGTTTCCATGTTCTTTGAGGAGATGGTCAGTTAACATATCTAAAGAATTAATGTGAGCATCGCATATTTTACAGCGTAAATTTGTAATATCGAGTTTAACTAGGTATGAGAACATCATTTTTCCATGAATATTAATTTGGTCTTATCGTCATGAGCTTCAATTGTGTGCTTTTTTAAATCTGCAAGCTGCACGCGTAACCGATGCCACCCATACATCTAATGGGGGTTCCATTCGAACATTAAAGGATAATTCGTACATTACTGCGGTGCTTTTCCAACTCATATGTCCTGGATTTCATTAGTGTTTCACTATCCATTTCGAAGGCGTTACGTCGAACATCTACAAAGAAAAGTAAATAGTTATTTTATATCTCGATTATTTATTCTCGTTATAAGTCCTGATATTTTATTAATTTTAAGAATTGATTACTGTTAGAGTAGCTAAACTTGATAATATTATGACGAGGTAAGTTTAGTGCCATAATCGAAAATAAATTCGCGGTAACGTGCATGTTTTGTTGCAAGAGATTTGTGTCAAACTTTATAATAAAAAAATCTGATTTCAAATAAAGTTCTTGTATCGCTAAGTTAAAATGCAGTTACACAAACGAACAACTAATTTTAAATAGCTACGTTCAAAGAGGTTCCGTACGTTCCGTACTTACACTACATTTAGTCGTTATTTACACATAATACAAATTTTCTTATCAGACTATAAAATGGCAACACAGTTTTGGCAGTAGATATTAGCTTTTGATCTAGCATATGGGTGGTAACATTTGTACACATTCTCGCCGCGTCATGCGATTGGTTAGCACGTGTGTATAGAATCGTAACAAATTTAAGTGGTGTCGTGACAGTTGGGTTTTGTTTTTGTTATTTTGTGTTGTCCTAGCGTTAAAGTGTGATTTGTGTGTGTTGTCTTTAATAATATCTGGTAAGTTTTACCGCTATGGATAAGGAAAAACCTCCCGATCCACCCGATATACGGTCCCCACTAACTCCACCTTTCTCACCTTCCTCCTTTTTCCCTGAGCAACCTTTAACTCCTTCTAATCCCCTTAAACAACTTGCAAATGTAGTTTGCAGTGTTACAGAGCAAGAAAATATTGCCCCACATATTCCGTCCTCACGGAAACGACCTGTTGACGATGAGGTTAATATCATTCACCCACCGAAACAAATGAAAAGTCAGGTTGGTCGTGATAAATACACTTCAACTGACAATGGCCCTTATATCGTCCATGTTTCCCGTATTGAGAGCCAAATAGGCGCTGGCACAACACTACACCCTGTGTCATTTGGACTCTTTTTATTCAACAATAACATCTTCAATGTTATCCGAGATGGTGTTAAAAAGGTAGGCAGAAATAGGGTATCAGTTCAATTTGCATCCCCTCAGGATGCAAATTCATTTCTCACTAACCCCCTTCTTAATAATAATAAATATATAGCAATAATTCCAACATTTAATATAACCAGAATGGGTGTAGTTTCTGGCATTCCTACGGACATGTTAGATGAGGAAATTATGAAATTTATTACAGTGCCACAGGGCTGTGGTGAAATAATAAAAGTCAGGCGGCTCAATAGAAAGACTTTCAGGGATGGAATATTAGAATGGAAACCTACAGAAACCTGTGTCCTCACTTTTGACGGCCAGGTTCTACCTAAAAGAGTGTTCTGCTGCTACACTTCTCTCCCGATCCAACAATATATTTACCCCACTGTCCAATGTAGAAAGTGCTGCAGGTATGGGCATGTAGAATCCATCTGTAGATCAAAACCCCGATGTAGTAAGTGTGGTCACGACCATCCTGGCAATGGCTGTGAAGTTGCAGAGAATGAGGCCTTTTGTGTGCTAGTGCTCTGGAGCTCACTTTGCTTATAGCAAGGCTTGCCCAGAGTATAGTAGACAGAGAGCTATTAAGACTGTTATGGCTGAACAAAATATGTCTTACATGGAAGCAAGTAAAACTGTCCCAATATCCACACGCAGCTACGCTGACACTCTAAAGTCCCACTCCCCACTGCCCACTCAATCCCCACAACCTATTCAATCCTCTCAGCATACCCAATCCTCACAGCATACCCAATCCTCACAGCATACCCAATCCTCACAGCGTACCCAATCCTACCGAAAGACTGTTGTCCGTCTACCTAAACCCCGATCTCTCCTTCCTCCATCCTATGATAAAGTTGGCCATCAATCCCTCACTAATACCCCTCAGTCTTCTCAACCTAATGGTTGTGCTTTGAATAACCCATCCCTAGAGTCCTCCACTATTGATCTTCTCATCCAGTTACTCACCTCCCTTCTAACACCTAATACAACTTCACTCTCCTCTGTAGTACCGTCCAACGCTGCTAACAATCTAATTCACTTACTTACCAACCTTAAAAATGGCTTCCCATCAAATATTCCTACAATGGAATGTGAGGAGTGTATTCCATAAGAAACACGACCTCATATTCTTGTTAAATAAATATAAACCCTTGGCTGTCTCTCTTGCTGAAACCTGGCTTCTACCAAATCTCAATTTCCGTGTTCCACATTTCAACATTCTTAGATGTGACAGGTCAGATGGTTATGGAGGTTCCGCCCTCCTTATTAATAACCTAGTCCCTTTATTACCCCTATCCATGCCCCTATTCCCAAATGATATCAGTATTGTTGCAGCTAAAATCTGGGATATATCTGTCCTTTCCATATACATTGCACATCCTCACCAAAGTTTCCTTCCTATATTAAGAGACACTCTACAGAACCTACAAGGCCCAATATTGATTATGGGAGACTTCAACTGTCATCATTTTAGATGGGGATCTGAGCATTGTGATTCTTTTGGATCAGGTTTAGTGGAGATCCTAGATGACTTGAACCTGTGTGTTCTCAATAACGGCTGCTCCACTCGTAGAGGTCTTCCTGGGCAAAATAGAAGCTGTGTAGACTTGACCATTTGCTCAGCCGATATTACTACAGCAGCTAGCTGGCAGTGCACGGGTTTATCCCTTGGTAGCGATCACTACCCAATTTTAATATCGCTTCCCAGTTCAACTTATTTGGAAAAATCACCTCCTCCTATCCTAAAATATAACCTATCTGAACCTGACTGGCAAAATTACTCCCAATCACTTGAAAACATAGTTAATACCCTCCCTAGACTAAACAACAGACCCTTAACTTCTGATGATCGCTGCCAGGTGGTAGACTGCTGTGACGCGTTAGTGGCAGCAATCAGGTTGAGTGCAGACAGCTGCTTTAAAATAAAGAACTCTGGAAGGGGTAAAATTCCATCTCCCCCTTGGTGGGACAGTGAGTGCACCAGTGCTGTTAAGAAAAGAAAGGAGTCTGAAAAAACATACAATGCTGATATGAACATTCAAAATTTAATCAATTATAAACATGTTTCTGCCTTCACAAAACGACTCTTGCGACGCAAAAAGCGCACTGGGTGGGTTAACTTCTGTTCCTCCTTGTCTCCATCTACGCCATCTTCATTAGTGTGGAAGAACATAAATCGGTTCCGATCTGGTTGCTCATCCCCAGTCTCCACCACGATCTCCCGTGACACAGCGAAGCTTTTCCTTGACAAAATTGCCCCTCCCTATGTCCCACATCTAGATGAAGTCGTCCAACCAGATATGCCTCTTCAGCCTCAGGATACATATGATGACCCATTCTCCTTAGAAGAACTGAACATGGTCCTTAACAGTGTGCGTGACTCTGCGCCTGGTATTGATGGCATCCCATACTCTTTTATGGTTCATGCTAGGCCTAGTACTAAAATTTACTTCTTAGACATTTTAAACTTTTGTTATTCCAATGGTTGGGTACCAGACAAATGGAAGTACCAAATTATTGTTCCCGTCCTAAAACCAGGAAAACATTCAGGTGACCCAAATAGCTTTAGGCCAATAGCCCTCTCATCAGTCCTCATCAAATTATTTGAACATCTTATAAAAAACCGCCTAGAATGGATTGTGGAATCAAGGAATTTATTGCCGAACTGCCAATACGGTTTCCGCAGGGGGCTTAGTACCATGGACAGTGTTGCAGTATTGGTAACTGATATCCATCTTTCTCTGTCCCAAAATGCATCCATTGTCGCTTCTTTTCTTGACATATCTGCTGCCTATGATAATGTCCTACTTCCCATTCTCAGGCAGAAACTGCATCAGCTGAGACTCCCGGTTAGGATGATACACTGCATATGCGCAATGTTTATGTCTCGAACACTAGTCTTAAGGATCCTAGGTGAAGAGTTGGATCAGAGAAAGACCTGGAGGGGCCTACCACAGGGTTCTGTACTGAGTCCTTTGCTATACAACCTGTATACTGCAGACATTGGTTCCTGCCTGAATAATAATTGTAGTATACTACAATATGCTGATGACCTAGCATTATATGTTAGCAATCACTCTATTCAAGATGCAGCCACATCCCTTTCAATTTCTCTAGACTCTCTGTGGCAATGGCTACTATCTCACGGCCTGAGTCTTTCTGCACAAAAAAGTGCCGTTGTTATCTTTACAAGAAAGAGAACACTGCCACAGATTGAAGTCCTAGTACAGTCACAGAAAATCCCTATTTTATCCAAATTCAAATTCCTAGGAGTATACCTAGACTCTAAATTGACTGGTATTCACCACATTAACTACCTAGCCTCAAAATGTGAACGAATAATCCCAATGTTAAAGGCCCTAGCTGGTGTCTGGTGGGGAGCCCACCCATATACAATGAAACTTGTATATAACGCCTTAGTTCGCAGTCTCTTGGATTATGGCCTATTTTTGATGGTTCCTGCATGGAACCATCAAAAATAAAGGTGCATTAGCAACTCTTGATAGGATTCAATCTAAATGTCTCAGAATCATAACTGGCTGCATGAAGTCCTCTCCTATTAATGCTTTACAGGTTGAATGTTCAGAGCCACCTTTGGCAGTAAGAAGACAATACCTTGCTTCACGTTTTATTTTGAAAATTATATGTAAATCTACTCACCCTCTTCTCAAAAAAATTACTGACTGTGATACTATATGTAGCAACTCCAAATACTGGACTCACAAAGAAGTCCCTTTGATTCTACAATCCTTTCGCTGCTACTCAACTTTTATGAACTCAGCTGTGAAATTTGACAAACTTCCTCTTTTCTCCTTCGAGTATAGTACATTATGTTTTAAGCCAAATGTACTTCTAGATGTTGGAATCTCAAAAGGATCTGCCTCTGCTAATTCCACCTTTAATGCACTGGTAGATAAACATTGGGCAGGGTTTGAGAAATTTTTTACTGATGCATCCAAATTGTCTAATGAGAGCTATACAGGAGTTGCTGTGTACTACCAAAACTCCAGAATAATTTTACAATTTAAGTGTCCAAAAGAGGCTTCAATATTCACGGGTGAATATGTAGCTATTTTAGAGGCATGCCTCTATGCAGAATCCCACAACATTAATAAAACAGTTATATTCACTGACTCTCATAGCTGCCTTGCAGCCTTGCTTCAAAACCCATACAAGAGCAAACTGCATAGCCCTCTGATACTTCAAATTAAAAAAAGTCTATTTAACTGTGCCAGAAATGATAAAATAGTTCAACTTGTATGGGTTCCTAGCCATAGTGGCATTGTGGGCAATGAGTGTGCAGACTCATTGGCCAGAACTGCTGCTACTTCCCAAATGGCTGGCTCCAACCATCTTGTTCATCAGCACTACGACTTACTAAAGCTGCCTCAAAAAAAATTGCTGACATCATGGCAGGTAGAGTGGAACAACTCCTCTAAAAAGAAAGGAAGGCATTATTATGCAATACAGCCTTATATAACCCCAAAGCCTTGGTTTTTTAAGTTTAAAAAAGTATCCAAACCCGTTATCTCTACTATATGTAGACTCCGTGTAGGTCACTGCAGCTCACCTGTTTTCTTGCACAAAATTCGAATACGAGACTCATCATTATGTGAATGTGGCCTGGATGAAGGCAATCTAGACCACATATTCTTCAGCTGCATTAATAATAACCCATCTTTGGATCTTTATTCATATATAACCATTTTAAAAATTCCCATTCCTGTTAATTTTGCATCTCTTCTAACCTATTCATCCCCCGACCTACTTCAGGCCTTGATGACTTTTATTCGTTGCAATGCCATCAAGCTTTGACCTGTGTGCCTATGAGTGTTGTCATGTTGATATCTGTTTGTCAATTATTTATAAATTTTATAAATATATTTTGTATTTATTTGTACTTGTCTTTTTGTTTTAGTGTACAACCACAACAATAAGCCCCACGTTCAGTCTACTGTTAATAATTCTGGATGGTTATTTTTTTTATCTAAAACACACGTATTCCCATCGCACGTATGACATTGGCAGAATTGTCGACATCGGCATAGCTTGCCATTCAATAAAAAAAAAAAAAAAAAAAAAATTTGTACAGTGATGATTAAAACTGTTAAAAGTTGTACAATCTTTATTATTTCAAAGATCCTGACTCGATTCCTTCATCTCGGAAGTGAGATTGAACAGGCTTAAACTCTACTTCAAGAAAAAATATGAATTAATATTTTGGTGACGTTCGATTTTATAACCTTAAATATAAAATTAAAAGTACAGTCAAAAACGATTACTTAACACCTGACGCAACAGGAAATTGACGAGTTTCACGTTTAAGAAAAAGAAAAACTATCATGATTACAATATAGTGACAGTGTGTTCCAGTGAAAAGAAAAAAAATAAGCCGCAGAAGTTCCAGTTGCGATGCAAGCGACAGCGAGCATCACAAGCAACATCGCGAGAACACCCGACCAAACCGGATCGACGTACACAGTCGAAGAGGATCCAGTACGCTAAATCACCGCCGGAAGGCAAAAGTCGAACAGAACTTAACTCATTCGAATTAGCAACATTAACCCTGATAGATTGTTATGCGCTACGTACAACATTACCAAAACGAGATCTTATCCCTAGAATATCTCGGTGGCGGATACAGTTTCAGGAGTACGACTGTGAAATCGAGTATAGAACTGGAATACGTAGTGCACACGTAGACGCCCTCAGTCTTGCTACTGTGACTGAGCTTATCGCGGAAGATGATGAAACTTATGTACTAGACGTATTAAATATTAACGTGAAAGATTGGATTGCAACAGTTCAACGTAGTGATTAAGAGATAACAAGAATCAGAGATATGTTACGGGACAATAATACGAACTGCATAGCTGCATTTGTAAAAATTATCAGCTGATAGGAGATCACGTTTTCCGGAAAGTTGGTGATAGCATAAAGTGGGTAGTTCGAAGGGCCGTTAGGTGGCAGGTTTTGAAGATGAATCACGACGATGTAGGACATTTTAGGTTTGAGAAAATCTTAAGTCGAATACGTGAAACCTTTTGGTTTTCTAAGATGCGACGCTTTGCCAAAAAGTATGTGTCGGCAAGCCTCGAGTGCGCCCATCATAAGACTCCGGGTGGTAGCAAAGAGGGTATACTTCACCCAATACCGAAAGTAGACAAACCATTTCCATTTCCGTTTGGACGCTCTAAGCATGGCAACACATATATTCTCGCTATAATAGATACGTTTATAAGTAGAAAAACTGTACGCGATACCAAAAGTTCAACAGCCATTAGAGTCTACAAAGATTACTTGTTGTTTTGGCAACCCATCATATATAATATGATCTGATCAGGGTACAAACGGAGAAATATAACGCTATAATACGACTATACTAGACGCATTAAGTACTAAAACGCACGGTAATGATCATACGTGGGATGATTACATTATATACAGCTAAAGCTAGTATTGATAAACAGCAAAAATCAAAAACAGAGTACGTTTTGATTTTTGTTGTCTCACCGTAAAAAGATTAGGTCATCTTTCGCACTGATTGATAGAATATCGCATAGGCAGCAGGCATATCAATCAGTGCGGAAGATGAAAGGTATCAAAGTGATATTGCACAGACGATTGCAGATCATAGCATGCTAATCGCAATGTGTATGTATATGAATATAGTATATTTTATGTATTCAAAACGAATATCGACTGTTGAATGCTGTATACAATGAATTATAATAACTTATTTTCAATTGAATAATTTAAAAGAAAACTAAGTGAGAGGACTCACGTTATAAAGGATGACCGAGCTGTTACCTTACACAACATTTAGTCATAATTTATACATAATACAAATATCTACTCGGTAATGATAAGTATTTAAATAATATTTTTACATTCACTCATTCATTCTTATAAGACTATAAAATGGCAACACAATTTTGACAGTGGATATTCGTTTTTGATCTAGCATATGGGTGGTAACCGTTACACAGTGCGGATTAAATCTGTTAAAAGTTATACAATCGTTTATTATTTCAAAGATCCTGACTCGATTCCTTTACGTAAGATTGTGGATATGTAAGCAGTGTGTGTTCTAGATTGAACGGCGTACGTATTGGAGACTTCCACCTCTAAATAAGAATAACGTGTATAATGACTATGACAGTAATAGGCTCTCAAGGTAAATACGGACGGGTTAACAGCAATACGATCTACATAAAATCTATTTCGAATTAGCGTCATGATTTAAAGTTTACTAACAATATTGATCTAGACAGAAAAGAGCAATGGCTGTCTCACGGTTCAACACATATGTATGTGATATGGAATTCAATGAAGAGTCAGTGACAGTAGCTACTTGATTCAACAACTGCCCTTCTCCCATTTACTAGAAGACGTCTTACTTATTGGTCAAAGAGCCTAACCTAGGAGACAAACGAGCAGACTGGTAAGTGTGTACCGCGGCCGATAAAAACCTGCATGTCCCTTAATTCAAGAGTCGCAAGTACGTTGCATCCCTAGATTAGTAATTGAAATCATTACTAGGGTATAGTAGTAGTCTGTGATAGGAAATATAAACCACGGTAATTTATTTTAATAAAAATATATTATAATCAAACAAAAACTACAACAAACTTTAAAATGTAAATAAACGATCTATTGGACAATTTTATAAAATCCTCCCACTGTGTGTGATATATACCAATAAATGAATACCATATCATTAAGTAAACGTAAAATGACATATTTATGGTCAAATAAGGCTTCATAATATTATTTACTGTATTGCAACATAGGCCTTTTGTCCTTCCTGTTCAAGAAGGCATTAAAACTATAAAAAATAACTTCACACTAGTTCCCCGTGCCTATTTCTCATATGCCCTTTCCAACTGCATTTCTGAACGAATGCTTGCCCACAATGTTCACATTTAAACCTTCTATCATCATTGTGTATTCTCATGTGCTCCGTCAAAGTTTTCTTTCTCCCGTAGGACTTTAAACAAACATCACATTTGAACTCTCTTAGGCCTGTATGCTTAACCATATGTAACTTAAGCTCGTTAGAACCGAAGAAGTTCATATCACATTGAGTACATTTAAATCTTCGTTCCATCAAGTGGTCTCGCTTAGTATGTATGGTTAAAGCACTTTTATTGTCAAAAGACTTGTCACAAGCGTGACATTTGACAGCTTTTATATGCACACCATGTACTTTTACCAAATGATGGTCTCGCCTTTTGTAATTTGTGAATTTCAAATTACAATACCCACATTTGCTCAATAAATTAGCATGTATATGAACCGATTTCTCGTGACTTTTCTTTTTTCTGTGAGTGTCGAACACTTTTGAACACAGATCGCATTTAAATGTTCCAATTTTGTGTGCTTCCGTGTGTGCAGCTAAGATATGTCTGTTTATAAAGCCAGCATCACAGAAATCACAAACGAAATTTCTAAAGTGCGCATTCATATGCTGTTGTAAATTTTTAAATTTATTAAATACGTTTGAGCAAAACATACACGTTAAGACGTCGTCATCGAATTTAAATGGCATTATGTGGCTTTTGATATCCATATGGAGTGGTTTCCCATGTTCTTTGAGGAGATGGTCAGTTAACATATCTAAAGAATTAATTTGAGCATCGCATATTTTACAGCGTAAATTTGTAATATCGAGTTTAACTAGGTATGAGAACATCATTTTTCCAGCCATGAATTTTAATTTGGTCTTATCGTCATGAGCTTCAATTGTGTGCTTTTTTAAATCTGCAGGGTCTGGGTATTCGTCTCCGCAAAAGCTGCACGCGTAACCGATGCCACCCATACATCTAATGGGGGTTGCGTTCGAGCATTGAAGGATAATTCGTACATTACTGCGGTGCTTTTCCAACTCATATATCCTGGGTTTCATTAGTGTTTCACTATCCATTTCGATGGCGTTACGTCGAACACCTACAAAGAAAAGTAAATAGTTATTTTATATCTCGATTATTTATTCTCGTTGTAGGTCGCGTTATTTTTTATTAATTTAAAGATTTGATTACTGTCAGAGTAGCTAAAATTGATAATATTATGGCGTGGTTCGTTTAGTGCCATAACCGAAAATATAATCGAGGTAACGCAATCGAAGTAGGAACCCATTCAGATAGATGTCAGTTTACGTACATATTTTTAACACATACTATATATTTTATATACATATTTTATTCTTCTTCGCGTATTATTTTTTTCATGTCAGTCATTGTCAGTTTTAAACAATACTGGATGCAGTCTTAGAGTTATATATACGAGCCTACTCTCAGATGTACTTATGATGTAGATAACTAAATAACTATAGAGATTCACAGAAGACATGTGCATATATGCTGTTACTGTAAGAAGGCAGTTCAATATTAATGCATACAATATGATAAAAAAGGAGATCAGTTTTTGACAAAACAACGCAAAAGAAGAATATAAAAAAAAAAGTATGGTTAGGAATGCAGGGTTCAACTTTACCAGGGTCTGCAATAAAAAGAAAGAACGAATCAAAAGGAATCAAGCAACAACAGAATGATGAAGTGGAACGGAGAATTCGGGAAATGAAGAAGATAAAATAAACAACTAGTAAGAAACAAGTAATGAATAACATGGTTCGATAACAATTTAAGAAGATTAATAAATACAACTGCGAAGACTCAGGCTTATCGGATTTTTATACAATAGTGTTCTTAAACACTGTTCATTTGCTCATAGTCAGAATAAACAGCGGCGAATCACCTTTAAGTTGTAATACGTAAACATATTGACAAGAAACTACAATTTCAAACAAACTCTCCATGCTTTGAGCGCATATGACTCTTCCAGCTGCACTTTTGCACAAAAGCTTGACCACAATGTTCACATTTGAATCTCCTATCATCCGCGTGAATACGTAAATGTTCTCTCAATGTATGCCTTCTCCCAAAGGCCTTTAGACATACCTCACACCTGTACTGCTTTACGCCTGTATGTTTAACCATGTGTGTATTTAGATCTTTTTTTCCATAAAACTTCATGTCACAATGGTCACACTCAAATCTTCTTTCCAGTAAGTGGTCTCGCTTCGTGTGGCGTGTTAATTTGTCACGTCTAGTAAAAGTTTTATCACAAGCTTTACACTGCAGCAAGAGAGGTTCAACACCATGTACTTCTACCATGTGCTCATTTTTCTTAGCATAGCTTAGAAATTTTTCCTTACAGTATGGACAAATGTTTCTTTTTTGATCGCCTATGTGGACGAACTTTTCATGGTTAGTTTTTTTGTTCTGAGTGTCAAATACTTTAGGACAGAAACTGCAATTGAATTCCCCTTGTTTATGCCTCGACATATGACTTTTAAGAGTCCTCTTGTTGACAAAGGGAGAATTGCAAACCTCGCATATGTAATTACTGTAGTGGACATTCATATGTTCCTGTATTAACTTAAATCTTTCGAAGTTTTTAGAACAAATTACACAAGCAAAACCTTCGCCTTCAAATTTAAATGGCAGTATGTGATTATTAATATCAGAGTGTACTGTCTTGTCATGATCATTTTGTAAATGTTCTACAAAATTCTGTAAATCTTCGAAATCTGTGCCGCAAAGTTCACAATTTAAGCCTGTGATGTCTAGTTTGACTACATATATAGACAAAGGACACCCTTGCATAAACTTAACTTTTGCCGTTTTATCATGATTATGTAGAGTATGTTTCTTTAAATCTTTAGGTGCAGGGTATTGCTCTGAACAAAAACAACATGTGTATCCTATTCCATTGTGACTTCTTATTGGTGTAGCATTGGAATTTAGAAGGATTGTCCTTATATTATGTAAATGTTTAGTGATCTCCTTGCGTATGTAGTTCGTCTCTATCGCCACCAACCCGTCCAGTACCTTTGCTTTATTACGTTTCTTTTCAATAGTAACGGTCCAATCGTTTCTATTATCTTTCTTTGTAACCGATGTCGGCTTTTTGAGTAAATTTAGTAGTTTACTTACTTCCGGCTCTATTTTAATGTCTGTATTGCAGCCGACACCTACAAAGAAAATGACTGAATTAAAACTCTCAACGTTTAAACTCTCACGTATCTTGAATAAACAGACAGATAGAGACAGGTAGAGTAAAACACGCACTTTGAAACTTTAATCACGGATTTAAAAGGAGTTTCCAAAAATAACTATATGCACTTCTATGTTATAATACGTAGAGTAGCTTTAACTATCGCTTTACATTTCTAAATAGCAAACCGTACCGCATTTTTATAGTGCAAATACTTGCACATGTATTAGTTTTTAAAACTAACATGCGCATATATGTATATGGATAAATTAGCTTACGCCGTTCTCTCTTAGGGATAGGAAGCGACAACAGCCCGTTACTTGCTTCTAGTCTTACATACCTCAGCTTCCGTACAGGAAGTCAAGGAAGACAGGAAGTCATCAATATGTATTCATGAAGGTAGGAACATCAGTATTTAAGTTTAAAATAACAGTGAACAATCGATGATTTTCTACTTCTATTCGACATTTTTTATTTTAATTAGACAAAGCACACAGGACGTCTTCAGAGTCACTGTTCCTATTGAAATATATGTATATACTCTGTACTCATCATATTCAAGCTTCTTTTTTACTTACTAATGAAGCCAAAACATCTAATGGTTGTTCGCGGTTTACTTACTCAGCTTTGAAAGTATAAATAGAATTATTTAAGTAGTCTTTAATAGCCCCCATGTCGATGTCCTACAATTTATTATTATACAGAATTTTGAGCAATCAAACAATTATATATATTTATTTTTAAGTTGATCTATTAGATCCCCTTTAGGATTGTTAATAATAAAATACAGAGAATAAGCTACTATAAATATATTATATAAGTTAAGCCTATGTTACAATAATCACCAGTACAAACATATATCACGAGATTACGGTAAAATCTACACTGGAGATAAGACGGAATTAAAAACAGTTATTATTGAGTATTTAAAATCCAAGTCTGACTAAAAAGGAGCTACTGATTATTTTTTTAAATCCATAAATGGACAACTCGTTTTTATAGTGTAGCCTTAAATAATACAAAATCATTATATATAGGATTCAATCATTTTGAAATGCGTAAGAGACGAGGACACTGGGTGTATAGATATACAGGACCTTTACTGAATTTTAATAAAACTTCCAGAAACTCTTATTCTGGCCTCTCTCCAGTGGAAATCTTTTAACGGTTTAATATTACTTTGTCATATTCGGAAGTGCCATATTAGACACTATCATATTTTTAGATATTCCATGATTCTTCTTCATATGCTTTCTTTTACTGTTCTGTGTCGCATACGCCTTTCCGCAGACTTCACACTTAAATTTCCTCTCGTTAGTATGAGTAGCCATATAATGGCCAAGCATGTGCCTTTTAATGAAGAAACCCATACTGCAAACTGAGCATTCGTATGGTCTCTCTTTTAAATGCACACTCCTCATATGCAGCATCAAATTTGATTTCAAATTAAACTTCTTTTCACATAAATCACATTTAATGCCTTCTGCGTTGTGAACTTGCATCATATGTCTCGTCTTTTGATAATAGTTTTTGAATCTAGCTTTACAAATCTGACACACACTGTCACCAGCTATGCCTTTATGTTCCGTGTTCACATGCGCTTTCTTTTTAGATTCTGCGGCAAAAACTTGGCCACAATGCCTACAAGGATAACTGGATTTCTTTTTCCCATGAGTAGTTTCGTGCCTGTTTAAACGAAAAGAGTTCACGAATCCAGCTCCGCATGTCATACAGATAAAGTTCCGATAGTGTATATTCATATGCTGCATCAAGAGTTTCATATTATGGAAAACCGCGTTGCAAAGACAACAGTTGATTTGCTGTTCGTTCGTTAACTTAAATGGCTGAAAATAATCTGTGATTCCTAAATAGTATTTCTTTTCGTGGATGGATACTAGATGTTCCGTTAAAGATTGTAGTGATTCCATGGGATGGTTGCAGAGAGTACATTTTAAATCAACAATATCGAGGAAGGCTACAAAACTAGCCATTCCGGAGCCGGCTTTATATGAGGGTCTTTCTTTAGCGTGGTCACCATGACTATGGGCTCTAAGTATGTCCGGATTTGGATAGGTTTTAAAACAGTAAGCGCAAATGTATCCTGCATCATTCCTGTCCTTGAATGGAGTAACATTAGAACACTTGAGCAGTGTGGTTAGATTGTGCCACTGTTTCTTCATTTCCGGCAGGTGTTTTTCGCGATTCAGTATTCTATTTAATGTTTCATCCTCGTTTTCTTCTTTAACGGCGCGTTTACGCTGTTTTTTTGTTGCTCCGGTAGCGCCTATAAAAGAAAAATAATTTTCACACCCGATTCAGTCTTGTTAAGTATACAACTAGGACGGGTTGGCTTTGAATTTTACAATGTTATTATTGTTTATGAGTAAAAGTCTGGCAAAATAAAAAAGGGCATAAAAAAAAATATTAAGTTTTTTATTACTTTTTAACTGCCTTAAACTTTTCTGTCATAGGTGACGGAAATGGAGAAATGGTGACCTGTGGTTTTAGTGTATTTGTTGGTAGCCTGGGTACGTTCTCTAAATTTTTTTCCTTTTTTTCTACTGCTTTAATACGTTTTCATTTAAACTGAAGTCGGTTTAACTCAAACCTATAGCACTCTTGCGAAATTCGACATACGTGGATCAAAGGCATGTTGATGAAGATAAATAATATGAAGATTTACACACACAAGTAGTGATTAAAAAAATCATATACTGAAATATAATTGTTTATTTTAAAACATCTCTATCTTGTACATAGCAAATGTTATTTATACATTCCGGTTAATAATACTATAATGACAATGTACTTATAAAGGCAACAGGTCTGGTCTTAATTTAATCATCATATTTCTAATTGTCTATTAAGTTTTAGTTAATACAGAAAATGGCAACTTCGAACAATCTATATGCATTTTTATCTGATCCTAAAAAAAACATTATTATATTACATATATAACATATATTGCCATTACCTACCGTAAAAAGAAACAATCGCTTATCAGCTTATCATCTGCAAGGCTTATCTTTTTTAATGATATTCTAATATAATGTGACAATCAACAATAATTGTCTTTTACCCGACTTTAGGTTTGAGTTGTTTCTTTATCACGCCCTAGAGCCAGATTAATTTCGACTTATAATTCCAATCGACATACTTGGTTGTTACATATTTTTAGCTGACGTCCAAAAATAAATGTAATCAGGTTTACATATTTTTAATTATATTATTTGTAAAACCTTGGATTTATTATTTAATTCTATATTTTATTGTATTTTCTTATTTACCTATGTGACAATTGCTCTCAAGAGACACTATTAATTTATAAAATTAAAATTACATACATTATACCTTTTAAGTTCGTTTACAAATCGAAATATGTCTTTACTACCATATCTTTAAATGGGAAAAATACATAATTAAATGATACTTTGATAATAAAAAATTAAACTAAAAATTTAATTTCTCAATATAATGTTCACTTTTATATATATATTTTTAACCATGTTAAAGTGGACACCTGCCCTAGTTGTGATCTAAACATTTTTGTCGACAAAGTTCGTTGGCTAGCCAGCTACATCAAATAATGTGGAGAAAAAAAGGGGCAATAATGTACCCAGCGAAAAAATATTTTTTTTTTATCGCTTCGCTGTGGAACTGGGGGTTTATTTTTTTCATATTCCTTATGCCTGTATTTGTAAAAATGAATGTCATATTTGCACGAAAGTTAACCTATTTAATTCGTTTATATGCATTAATTAATGTCTTAATTACTCATTTATCACTCTGAACAATAAGGTTTCTTTATAATTCTGATCTGACTTTTAATGATATAACAGATTTAAATGAGCGCGGGTCTCAAAAAAACAAAAACCAAGTTAAAAGAAAATTATGACAGTGTTCAAGCCGAATAGGTCAGAGTGTTACCCTGAAAAGGGAGCCGTGAGCTGAGATTTAATATACTAAAAATAAAGAAGCAGGAGTAGCAGAAGCAGAATAAGTTTGAACGCGATAATCTCAGGAACTATTAATCCGATTTGAAAAATTGTTTTTGGATTAGATGGCCAGTTTATTGAGGAAGGCTATATACATATCATCACGCTATGACATTTAAGAGAGGTGCAGTAAGTTTAAACGCCGATGAAACTGCGGGGAATGGTTTCTTTATATTATATGCTACTAAATACACCTTTTGTGACCTGTGCCTGTTGGACACCTAATTCATAGTTATTCCACATTACAAAAATCCTAAAAAAATTGAACTATTTCCAAAGACAGTGGTAGTCATACTTAGGAACGGACAGGCCAGCTCCAGCGGTGCAATACCACGACTTCAGAGAAAACCCGGTTATGAAACAACACTTGCGTTGCTTTTCAATCAGCTCACCTTCTTTTCTTTCCCCTCCCCGCATTCCCCCATCACCCTCAAAGGCGGGCAGCAAACTTACGATTCTTAAGTTGCAGGTGTCAATGGACGGTGATTGTCAGTTAACGTAAGCGTCTGTACGTATGTCCCCCCTATAATTTAAAAAGAGGCAAGTGGCTCTCAGGAATAAAGAAAATGCTACTAAAGTGCACAATACTATTTAATTACTTTCTGAGTTCTGATTAGATTGTTAGCGTATTAATTTACAAGCGTAGTCGCAGAATGTTACTGCGAAATTATTGATTATCACTGAAAATCTTGAGCTATAAACATTTAATTTTTATTGATTAAAACCTGTTGATTTCAAATTATATTCTATTTTTCAGACATAAGGACTATTTCCATTTGGCTTAAGCACTAACAGGAGCTACAGAACCCAGGAAAATACACCTGCGAATTAGCAAACACTAAAAACTCAAGACTCAAACACGTTATGGACGTCAGCGTGTTTATAGGCGCCAAAATGAACGGTTTGCTCCATGTGCAATAATCGAAACCGTGGGTTTTCAGGGAGGATCCATAATGGTTTGGGGAGGTATCTCTTACGAGGCTCGTACCGATCTAGTGGTGTTTGATAGAGGCAGTGTGACTGCTCACAGATACGTGGAGGAAGTCTTACAAGACCACGTCATACCTTTCGCACCATTTATTGGTGAAAACTTTAAATTAATGCACGACAATGCTCTATGCCATACCGCAAGATCCGTCACTCAATACCTCGATGAGGTCGGGATTCAAGTTTTGCCATGCCATCTTAACCCAATTAAGCACATTTGGGACAACCTAAAAAGACGTATTCGAGCAAGAATATCAGCCCCTGCGACCTTACAAGAGCTCAAGACGGCTGCGATAGAGGAGTGGCATAATATCCCTCAGTCGGATATTCAAGACCTCGTAGATGGATTGCCAAACCGACTACAAGAAGTCATCAGGGCCCGAGGTAGTAATACTCATTATTAAAATTTAAATAAAAAGAAAGCGGACGATTTTTTTCAAAATTAAAGTCATCACATTTTCATGCAAATTTTTTGCAAAATCGATTTTTGGCATATTTTTTTTTATTAAACGGTTTTGTTTAAAGACTTTTGTGATTTTATTTATCCTTAATGGCTGCTTTTAACATAACTTCCATCAAATGTGGTCAAAATTTTCCGACTACTGAAAATTGAAAGAAATACAAGGTGGGCGGTTAATTGTGCCTGTGAGTGTAGTTCGTGAGCTAAAACTTACTGCCTTTATTGCTTATGTTCATTGTATAAGTGCCATATTTCAGTCTACGGCTCTATTAAAATTACCAGATTCCCAACCAGTGACTTCCCGACACCGGCCAGTTCGAGTTATAGATAGGTGACCCTGACTTTCTGTAGCTATTGCTTATCATAAGTAATAAGTAGTATAAGCAATATCCTAACCTTTCTTTCGTGCTTTCTCCTTTCAATGTACTCCCAGTTTTTCAATCTCATTCCCGAAGTGCTCGAATGGTGGCACTAGCCTTGCCCCATATTACGTAAATGTGACTAAATTGCATTCGGCACAATGTGTTAATTACGCCTCTATGTCTTCTCCTTCAGGAATACAGGCATGAGTGACAGAATAAAAATAGTATATCGTAGCGTTTGAAGTTGCTGCTGAAACATTTCGATTCTAAAGTAAACGCAGACAAATTTATGACCATAAATTTATGCTTTTAATCTTATTCACATTCGCTAATTTTAGACTTCAAAGATATGCGTTCTCATCGGAGATAACACCGAAAAGAATTACGATAATTCTAAATGTATTTAGACATTGCAAATGACTTTCAAGCTAATGGATCTAGCAATGACTATAACTAACCCAAAGATAATTTTCCAATTCTAACCTCTGTTGATATGTCTAAGCTTCGTTTGTGCGTACTCTGCTGGTATTGTTAAAATAAAGAAAACAGCAATGTTTTCAAATCTTCAATAAACAAAATTTCAATATAAATGTTCTTTAGCCTTTATCAAATTACCTATTGCTTTTTGCTAGACAAGCGACGACGCTCGAGCTAATTATATATACTATAAGAAGAATATTCTTTGTAAAAGCTTTTTTGAGTTTAAGAACAAATTTACAATGTATTGACATGGGGCTCAATTTATCACAATTAAAACCTTGTCAAATAAATCGAATTATCTTAATTAAAAAAAGAATCCAACTGTACAATTCCAAGAGCAATACAAAATTATAGCTAGACATAAGGTTGATCTTTAATTTTTTCAGCCTGTGCTTTCCGTTTACTCTCAGCTGCTATCTGTTTCAAGGTCAACTCTCTATTGTCAATTAAATGCTTAACATCATCAAATTCCTTGAAAATATCCAAATCGTCTTGATGCAGTCGCACGTGACTCTTCAAACTGCATTTCTGCATGAAAGTCTTCTTACAAATTTCACACTGGAACCTTTTGTCATCTTCATGAATTTTCATATGCTCCTTCAAAGTTCGCGCTCTGGAAAATGATTTGCCGCAAACATCGCAAGAGCAAACCTCACCGCCCGTATGCCTTGACAGATGATCCACTAGACCCCTTTTAGAAAAGAACTTAGCATTACACTTGTCGCAAAGGTAACTTCTTTGCTGCAAGTGATGGTGTTTGATATGTCTGTTCAGCTCAAATTTCTTTTTATAAGTCTTATTGCAAGCGTTGCACGGATAGACGATAGGAGCCTGATTATGTTCTTTTACGAGATGTTCGCTTCTATCGTAGTAACTAACAAATATTTCAGGACAATGTGGGCATTTGTTTCGGAGCCACCCTCCTGTGTGGACACCTTTCTCATGATTCCGTTTCTTTGTTAGAGAAGTATATGATTTATCACAATAGTCACATGGAAATATGCCTTGGGCGTGAGTTTTGCCGTGTTTTCTTAATGCTGCAATAGTTATGTATCCTACTCCGCATTTCTTGCAGCAGTAATTTCTGTAATGGCTGCTCATGTGGTGGTAAAGATTCTTGAAGGATATGTGTACTACGGAACAAACGACGCACGTAAAATTGTGTCCGTTTTCTAAACGAAAAGGTAATATAATGTCTTTTATATGCTTGTAAATAGTCTTATTGTGGACAGATACCAGGTGGTCTTTAAGATCTGTTAAGTCTCTCATTCCTAAATTACATACAGTACATCGAAGGTCGGTGATATCTACTTTGATAGGATTATAGCTAAGTTTATAGTCTATGATGGAGTTAATTTTGTCTTTTTCAGATTGTTGGGCTGTATGTTTTCGCAGTTCTTCAATATCGGGGAAGTAGTTAGCGCAGTAAAGGCAGGAGAAGCCTTTGATAGTCTTGTCCCTGAAAGGGCTAGCGTTGGAGTATTGTAGTATGGCAGTTAGGTTGACTCTGTGCTCAACGCGTTCTGGCGTCGCGCTTTCGTCAGATTTGTTTTTCCTTTTTCTGCGTTTGGGCGGTTCCTCGTCCGTTCCTACAACAAACGAGCACATCTCATTATCTCCCATTGATTTCTTCTTAGATTATTCTTGAGATAACTGGACGATTAAATTATAGCACTGAACAGAATTACCGTCAGGTTTTTTTGCCGTAAAAGGTAAAATGAAAATTGAATACAACAATTCAATTTGTTTTTAACCAGATGCTTAGTGTTATTTTAAAATAAATCTTATATATCTCATACTATTTATATATTTATATGGAATACATTAAACAAAAAAAAAATACAATAAAACCATAATGAGCACAGCATCTCATTCCTTCACTAATTTAAGTCAGTTAAAGATTTTGATAGTAACATACCAAAATTAATTGTCAGTATCTTCTGTAAAGTGCTGCATGTATTGGTTTTCTCTGCATGCTCAGGAAATTTCATATATGTATATTACATTCATAGTTAAGTCTGGTTGTATCCCAAACGTTACAATGTAACGTAACGTTACGTAAACACTTAAGTACCGAGACTCCGGGACGACATTGTGTATGACTTGAGGATGACAAGAGAGATTGCTGCTGCACAAATATTTAGAAACAGTGCTTAGATCGAACATCGCGACCGTGCCAGTATTAATAACTTATACCTAATTAAGTTTTTTTTTTAGATATATTGTTGTGTGTAGTAACTCAATAAATTTCAGGTGATTGCTTATTGGAGTAAGTTTGTACAAATTTTGAAAGAATCAAGTCATTTGTCGTAATATTATTGATTATTCATATTCAATGTTCGTTCGTTACATCAATAGTGATTAAGGATAAGTAATATGATATTAGCATGAACGTATTCTTAGCCGACTTGGAAGTTGATAAACCAAGTGTTAAAGCCTTCTGCGGGACTTTAATGGACTCAATAATAAAAAGGTTAGATGGAATTTCAAAATGTATGAAAATAAACATACATACACACATTTTAAATATAAACAAACGAATTAAAATACCATTATGTGTCAAGAAGATAGGCTGGTACTTACTTTCTATATCTCAGTTATTTATCCATCCATATTATTTAATAAACACTTTTTATTTGATGTGACACTTTTGTATTATGCTAACAATTCACTGAATTCCTGAAAAATCTTTCGCATACAAATAATCTTACCATGTTCTAAAAATATGTAGGTTGATTTTATTATAAATATGATCTTTTATTTATTAATTTGGCCTATTTTTTGCTTTAAATAAGCATGTTTTTATTAAAGATGAGAAAGATTTGTCGATTTCCTAGAAACTTTCCAAGGAACTGAAGTCATCACGGGCATAATATAAAAATAAGTACGCCATTTCTTACATATGATAAATTCTGTTTAAAAATGTAGTGAAATCAATAATATAAATTGCATGGTGGATATTGTTTTAGCGCAGAAGTTGTACGATTTGGTTAAAAACTTAATGAGCTATAAAGAGATGTTTAACGAGACACATTTAATGAAAATGAGATTTACGAAATAAAAGCGGTTACTCTTATACATTTCGATACACCTAAATTTTTTGTCAACTTTACAAATTCGGCTCACGATAGCATTACATGGAGACATCGTTTTCCACCTTTTAAAAGTTTATAAATCAAATCAGCTTTAAATCCATGGCAATTTTTTATTAATATACCGAATCAGTACCACATAGAGGTACAAAAGTATTAAAAGGCCTACAGTATAAAGTAATTTATGTTATAACAGATATATCAGAGAGAGCCACAATATGTACAGCAATATTGCCAAAGCACTCAGATTATAAGTCAAATGTTTAGATATAGCTAAAAAATGAATAAGAATGTAAAAGAACTTAAACTAAATACAAAGGAACAATATTGCAAGATTAATAGCGTTTTAAATCTCACGAAAATAGATGATTTTTCCAAATCCAAGTACTTAAACTTGAATGAAAATTGTCCCAAAAAGATCAAGACACTTACTTACCTTGGATGCCTAACGTGAACATTTTAAACTTGCTTGATTCTAGGCATGTGCCTGTTATATAATGGTAGAAATTAACTGGTATGAATATTGGTATTTAATAGTAGACAGGTCTAACAAAAATGAAACTAGTACATAACAAAATACGCAAATACACTCTATTCATATATTAGACATTGCAAATAACACGACTCCAGCACGCCAGTCACGTAAATATTAAGCTGTGATCGAAATGGTCTGAAGCTAAAGTAAGTTTTCATGTAAAGATTAATATAATTAATAAGAAAAAATCTGTTTCAATTTAGCGTCAATCGAGTAATGGTTATTTATTTTCTCACTACTTATTCTATATGTGTATTAACATTAACTTAAAAGCGTTAATATGCATTTACTTCATATTAATTAAAGTATGGTCCTAGGTTAGCTCCTTGTGGCAGCCCAAAATACCTTAATGAAAAAGTTAAACTTTTAGTGGTAGCTGTTTCGAATACTCTCGTGAATTAAATATTCTAGATCTAGATCCTTGACACAATGCAGATGTTTATTTACATCTTTTAGGACATCAACTTGGATATGTTCACACATAATTTTGCAATATTGTACTTAAGAACTAACAAAGATATATTAAAGGGAACGTACTAGAAAAGCTGCTAGTTGGTTTTAAAATATATGTGGCATTTGTTTGACTAAATCAAGCACTGTTTTAGTTGATTTCAATATTTTATTATAGAAAAGTATCGGGTATTATAGTTTTCAAGCATTTGCAATAAGATCTAATTTAAAGTAGCTTTTCTAATACTTCATAAAGTGAATTTTTAACAGTGTGTGGAAAAACCTCTGCGAATTACACTCCATAAATTATAATTTTGTGCTGAACATTTGTTGTTTATGGAACCGATTTGATAAGTCTCTACTATGTAGAAGTAGGAAAGGGTGTACCTAATAAAATATCAGAAGTTTTCGATAATTCAAAACGGCGTTGACTAAAATCTAGACCTCAATAATTCCACGTTAGAAGTCCTAACAATTTCAGTTTCGATTGGTCTATTTTTCTCGTCTACAACTCATCTCAAACATTTATTTTGTGCACTTTAAAATAATATTCTTCTCTAAATTGTGCAAGTCTCATACCATTCTCGTCTCGTCTTTTTATTTGATATATTACTTTTCAATTGCTTGCTGCGTCGATATTTCGGCGACTTCGTGTTTTCGCAATTTACACTTATGTTGAACAATGGGCACCTCAGGCCTTAGATGTTACTCTCATATGATCGCAGTTAATAATGGCGTTCTCAGACCTTCTGGCTATCAAGATTGCCATATATAGGTATATTTTTTTCTGGTTCATGCCTTTTGTTGCATTTTAAAATCAGTATAGAGTTGTCAATTTCCTTCATACTATAGATTGTCTCTTCAATTTCGAAGACCTCAATAAAGATGATGTATTGAGTATCGTTAAATATCTGAACCTGTTAACACAAGCCGGGCCATAGTACTAAATTTTACGATCGCATTTTAACCGGAGACATAATGATGAAAACATCTGTTTATTGACTCTTTATTTACAGTGTATTATGTTTATATAATCTTAATATTTCTCCAATAAACTATTTTTGGCATATACATAGGCAGATATTTTCAAATAGTTTCCCTCTATTGTCAATCCAGATCGGAGTTAGTAAAAACTATACTAAAAAAAATTTTCACTTCAGACTAAAGTCAATTCTGTTACTAATGTAACATTAAAGTTAAAGAATATATAGTATTACTTATGCTACTTACTTGTTATATAACTAAGTCTTTTTTATTATGATCTGGAGTCAATAGAAACAATATAGTTTTTAAGAACTCATAATGGATAGATTCTAGATTTATAATTGGTTATATAATGGTCGATACACCCTTCTCCCTAAAAGGAAATACCACACACTGCCAAATTCACATTAGTAATTACAACAAGCACTTACGTTTTGTGGATGACTCGCCGTTGTCCTTCTTAGCTTTTTTTGCTCGAGATGTAGTTGCTTTAGCTGCTGCTCGTTTCCTTGGTTTTTGCTCTTCCGTTTCTGCCTTTATGGGTACTTCGAATTCTGGAGAAGGAAAATATGCATTTTATGATATTATATTAGGAGTTGACATCACAGAAATAAGGGAGGACAAATAAACATATTCGGATGAAACGCAAGTTTTTATGCATTAATGTTAGCAATTAAACGAGTAAATTTACAAAATCAATTTTTGAATTCTTCCTACTGGATTTTAATTTTTAGGAACATTGTTATTCTAAATTCTCTGTTGCAATAAATTATTGAATATGGTACAAATAGCTTAGTGTCAAAATAGTTCACATAACCAGCTTTAGTACATCTTTCAGGAACATAATAGTAAGTTTTTTTTGAAAATCTAAAGAAGTACTAACTTTTTCCCATATGTTTTACGTGTATTCGACAAACTATCATATGTTTATTATACATATCTATCACTATTTTATCATCTCTTCCTATCTCATTCTTAATACACTAAAAACTGTCCAACCCTGTACGAGATTGGCCGCCAATTATTAAATCCATTTACGGTTTCTAACTATTTAATACAATATTATTACCCTGTTGAACAATAAACGTATATATTAATTAATGAAATTGACTTTAGTCCTGCTAGATCGATGAGTGCTTATAAGATTAAGTAAGAGCATCCACTGCTGAACATAAGCCTCCTTCAATCACTCCCCAAACTTCATGGAAACGTCCGCTTAGAAGTGGTCTGCATTCACAGACGACCTCTGAAAGCTTTAGTACTTAAATAGTGAATATCAAGGTAATCACCTGGTCCGGAGTAACCCTCCTCGGCAGACATAATGTTGTCATCTGAATCGTTCTCATCTTCTGGAAGGGCTTCAACTTTCACTACACTCGCTGGGAAACCGAAAAATCATATTATTATTAGGAATTATATTTATTGCGGATGAGCCAAATCAAAGGCTGACATTGAGAAAAAAATTACAGGAGAAGCAAAGAGTTTTTGTTTGTAAAATCTGCATGACTATGGTTTTTTTTTTTACTCTCGTCGATAGATTAGGTTATTTTCTTACTACGCACAAAATTTGTTTAGTCTGGCTATAAATGCAGTAAATTTTATTGAAGTAAACCGTTTCGTTACCCTTCCCTTTCTCTCACGCATACGGCAGCGGTAGTTTAGTTTAAGTTACCACTTTTTAATTTTCAAGGGAGATTATTTAGTAATAAAAAAGTATATACTAATGTAGGAACAGCTGCCTACTACTACTAGGCATAGGGCTCGGACTTCCCGGCACCAGCCAGTTATGTAGCTATGTGACCCTGACTTGCTTGACCTGATATATTGCAAATTTTTCATCTATTTCCCAAACAGCCCGGATAACGGCAAAAGGCTTATTACGTAAATGAGATCAAATTATAATGGGCGTTAATTACGACTCTGCCTACCCATTAGGGGATACAGGCGTAAGTATATATGATTTTATAAACAACTGACCCGCATTGTGATGACGTGAGTAAAATTGGCGGACTTGAAACGATTAATGTATTAACTTGTTAGTAAGGAGATCTCTGGGTACTTTAACAAAACTTTAATGATCGTTGAACATTTTCAGCCGCCCTTTAAGATGGAAGGGCTTTGACCTACACTGGTTCAGAGGTCTTGAACTTAATTAGCTATAACCTTGAACAGAAGGACTCTTAGCACGACTGACGTTAATTTATTACAAAATTAAAATACATATAATCTTGAACAGGAAGTTTTGGAAATATAAGTAGGGACTATAATGCACAGCTGGATATGAATGAAACGAATTTGAGTTTTTTTTCACACTCCTAAAACATCGTTTGTTTTAAAAGGGCAACATCTTGAAGAACCTTGAAGATCATGAGCAGATGCCTACCACGCCTACGTAAAATAATTGTTATGTAAATGCTGCTTTACCACTACTGTTTAGTCTGAACCGTGGTTTTAACTTTGATTATAGGAATATCGGTGATCATAAACGTACTAAATAAAGGTATTAAGTACATTTATGACCACCGATATTCTAATAATCTAAGTTAAGGGCAAGAGCAGGCTTTAAATATTCAAGCAAATTTCCACTGTTCCTCACTGCTGAATTTATTTTTTTGCAGACAACACAGTTCACTACACTCATTTTCTGATGGGAGGTGAGTGGAAACTAAACGGAATAACAGCAGACAGCGCGCCGAAAAGTCGCTCATATGTTGTCTAACTTATCCTGATGTTAAAACGTAACACATGGCGTATGCTCTATTCGCAAAACCAACGGTAGAATTAAAACTTTCGTGAGTAGTTTAGTTAAAATATACAGTTTTACTTATGTGTATTTTGTGGATCCCCGAATAGTTTTGATCCCAACGCCAACGGGGTAAAGCGGGGACGCTTCACTATTTGATAAAAGTTACGTATTTTTCAATAAAAATTACGTATATTTCAATAAATATGAAAAGCGGAAGATCGCAAGATCTAAGCTTTGAAGGTGCTTGTCACGTCTAGTAAGTATATCTCACTGTGAAGGATGGTCGGTTTGTATACCTGTTTATCCTCGGTTGTTGCCATCGTTAGAGCCTCTAAATCTAGAGGTGTGTTTTCTCTCAATTACTATTTATATATATATAAGAATAAAACACTTACGTTTAAAAAGCTTGTGGTTAACATGCTTCTTAAATTGTTCCTCAGTGTGCAGTACTTGTTTCTTGAAGTTAGAGGCGTTTCGCAGCTGTGTGATGCACACCTCGCATATACCACCGTTCTCGCCGTGTTCTGAGGTACTCAACTGATGCAAACAAAAACAGACACTTGAATAACACGAATATAAAGCTATTATATAGTAAGTTTCACTAATATTACATACATTCAGTGTACATCATTTCAGTGGTAGAGCCATGCTTAGGCATGAATGGGCCGGCTGTACCGGTGCGATACCACGGCCTCACAGAAAACCGGTTGTGAAGTAACGCTTGCTTTGCATTTCCCCGAATTGAGTGAGGTTTCCGGAGACCCAATTCCCCCTCCCCCCTTTTCTCTCCCCTCATCTCCTTTCTCCTTTTTTCCATATCCTCATCTCTCCTCTCTTCTTTCCGCTCCCTGCATCCCCCATCCCTAATCACCCTCAAAGGCGAGCAGCGCACTTGCGACTCTTGAGTTGCAAGTGTCCATGGACGGCTGTGTCACTTACCATCAGGTGACCCGTCTGTTTATCTGTCTCCCTATAGTATAAAAAAAAAATACACTAGCCGTTGCCTACAGGTTCAACTGCGTTTAGGTTGCGTGTATCGTCAATCCCACTATTTACCTTAAAAACAATCGTTTAATCTCACAGAAAACCGGCTGTTAAACAATGCTTGCATTGTGTAATCGAGTGAGTGAGGCTACCGGAGGCCTTTCCCTTCCCCTCCTCCTCCTACCCTTCCCGTACCCTAAAAGGCGGACAGCACTCTTGTGACTCTTGAGTTGCAAATGTTCATGGACGGCGGAAGTCACTTACCATCAGGTGATCCGTCTACTTGTTTATCCCCCTATAGGATGAGAAAAAAAATCTCGACTCTCTTCGACTGGCCTGTTGGTCTAGTGATTAGCGATCCTGACTACTAAGCCGAGGTTCAATTCCCACCCAGTTCAGTGGTCTGGGTATAATTTATCTATAATATGTATGTATTTAGAGTAGTTTATTAGCAGGCTGGTTACCTTAATACAAAACTCCGATTAGTTTGATCCGAGCCCAGATATTAGATGTGTGGAGTTATTATTTTTCTGACTGATAGTTAAAAGATTAGTGCGTTTGAACACACTTACAAACAAGAAACACTTCAGCATTATTAAATTAGTATAGATATATACTTCCTTCCCACTTTGATCCCGGGTCTTTTAAGCGGGGCGGGAAAAAGCATCTCACCAGGCCGCCATAGTGGGGGTAACCATGCTGCATTGAGGATGGTGACCACCACTCTTTGACTCCACTTATTGCTTTCCATCTACATATCCTGTATCCCCAAAGTGATAAACAGAGTCATATTAAGAGCCCAGATCTTGCCGACTATAATTTAATCCTACTGACGTAATGCGACTGGGCTGTTAACTTAGTGGTTAGTGACCCTGAATGCTGAGCCGGAGGTCGTGGGTTCGATTCCCACAGGGACGAAAAATTCGTGTGTCCACAATTAGTTCTTCCGGGTCAGGGTATTATTTGTATCCGTTGTATAAATGTTTGTAAAGTCCCCACGACACAGGAGTTATGCCAAATGCGGGAGATCTTTTATGAATGGAATGATCTCTAACTCGAACTGGCGGGTGACTCCACTAAAATAATAAGTACGAAAGCGGTTTTTTTATAGTGGTAGACCCATGCTTAGGCCGGTTTGATACCTTTGAGCTTGACCGGTGCAATATCACGACCTCTCAGAAAATCGTTTATGAAGCAACGCTTGCGTTGCATTTCATCCCCGAAGGCCGTCAGCGCACTTACGACTCCTGAGTTGCAGGTCCACCGCGGGGGTTGTCACTTACCATCAAGTGGCCCGTCGGTTCGTTTCCCCCTATATTATAATAAAAAAACTTGTTACGCTTGCACGGTGTAAATACTTAACTGTTCTTCGTTTTAATGGTGGGAGTGGCATACAGTATAACATGTTTTGCCAACCATATTTTAGACTCATTTACGTAATAGAAGGCCTATAGCCGAAAACCGGGCACTGCATTAAACTGTACACATCATTTAAGATTGATGACACTCCAATCTCTTCGTTTCTTCTTTAATTTTAACGGGAAGAGGTTCTGTAGCCCTAGTCTACTTCCCAAAAAACCACACGGCTACACTCATAGTTTAACAATTGTTTGTAAATAGATTTAACCACAATATTGACTAGCATTGTTGAAATAACGACCACATCTGCTTGTCACAAACAGCCATTTAATTCACATTCAGATTCTTTGTTAATGTTATTCTTTTATTTCTCAATTTTTAGGCATGTTTTGATGTTAATTAGAAAAAAAGGGGAATTTACACTATCAATGTATTTTTTTATTTAGACACTTCGGTATCTTTTATAAGTTTCCGTATATGTTCATACAAAAACGCGTTTTTTTTTTAATGGTGAAATGCAATGCTGTTCGTATTAAAACGTCATTCTACAATATGGTGATGGTCACATTTTCATTTATTGCTCTTCTGTGTTTAAAAGGCGTCATTGAGCAACATACAAAATATATCCGTATATCCGAACCGATACGACATTCAAACCTTCAAGAAGAGAGCGTACTCCTACCTAAAAGGCCGGCAACGCACTTGTGACTCTTGAGTTGCGGGTGTCCATGGGCAGCGGTAGTCATTTACCATCAGGTGACCCGTCTGCTCGTTTGCCCCCTATCGCATAAAAAAAATACAAAACATAAGAAATCAGGAGAATTCACACAAAATAATAAAAAATTGCCATAAAAGAAAAGCAATAAAATTGCGTAGTTAATGTATGAAGTTAATTGTGTATGCAAGGAAGTAAGTACATGTTTAAATTGTATTTGTCTAAATGTAGCTAATTGCCTTAGTATTTGCTTAAGCTGTCCTATGCAACACAGGCAAACCGTCACTTTGATACCAAAGCTAGTACCAATTTTAAGTTTATAAAGTTAAGTTTTCGAAGAGTGCACTCACTGCAGCGATTATTTTGAGTACAATTATCTATTATTATTAGTTTTACTGAATTGCTTCTAAATATTAGTGCATTTGCGATCATAAGAAAAAAAAATATAATTTATCCATATGCAACAGCAACATTGACTTATATTAATGACGTTTTAGATACTAAAATAAAAAATATTTTAAGACCTTTACTCATCGATCTATTACAATTGAGTTAGTTAATTTAATATATAGATATTATATGTGAAATATATGTGTGTGTAAACAACATTATAACCATCTGATGTCAGCACATTATAGATATTGAAGAAAAACCATTATTAGAGCAACAGAAGCCGCAAAAATGTTTGTCTTTTGTCTATATGTTCTTCAGTGGTAGAGCCATGCTTAGGCACGAATGGGCCGGCTCGACCGGTGCGATACCACGGCCTCACAGAAAACCGGTTGTGAAGTAACGCTTGCGTTGCATTTCCCCGAATTGAGTGAGGTTTCCGGAGGCCCAATTCTCCCTCCCCCTTTTCTCTCCCCTCATCTCCTTTCTCCTTTTTTCCATCTCCTCATCCCTCCTTTCTTCTTTCCGCTTCCTGCATCCCCCATCCCTAATCACCCTCAAAGGCGAGCAGCGCACTTGCGACTCTTGAGTTGCAAGTGTTCATGGACGGCGGTGTCACTTGCCATCGGGTGACCTGTCTGTTCGTCTGTCCCCCTATAGTATAAAAAAAATAAAAAATAAACATCACGCAAAAATATAGATAGACGTCTCACTTAAAACATGGGCTCCATTTTACAACAGGAATCGATTCCTAATTCCACGCGTACTAAGTCAAATGATAAATGATCTGTATTTTGTAAATAGGTTATAACAACACTTTTACAAGTCAATATATGATTTTTTTCTGCTAGTTTATGCTAGATGAGGCCGGTGTTTCCTAGCTGATTACCCTGAGAAGAAACACGGACACAAACTCAGAGGTCAAAGTCTGTTTTAAAGTCCATACAGATGTACTGGTCAAAAACATATGAGAACCATGCACGCTAACGTCTGAGATGAGCTTTTGAAGAAAGCACGCTCATTTCAGTGGACCCGTCCACACAGTGCAAGCATTTGTCAGTTATCGTGTAGCTCAACTTAGAACTTCAAGGAGCTCAACGGACCGACGAACAGTACCAAAGCAAGGACATTTGGGTAGGCCGCAAAAGTACTCAAACAGTCAGACATCGTTAAAAAACAAACTTACTGAAAAAAAGGAGAAAAGAAAAAAAGAAATAACCTACACAGTCCTCACATTTACAATAATTAAATTTATAAATTAAAAAAAAAGAAACAAATATATAATATATTATACTTAACAAAGTATTCATGTCAAAAAGTACAAAGATTAAAACAATATAATACTTAACAAAGTAAGTATTCATGTCAAAAAGTAAAATATAAAATGTCAATGTGTATAAAAAAAAAGAAAAAGTATAAGCGAAAAACAAAGGCTCATGTACATTAATGAAGCAGCTCATTCCCAAGCCTTTTTATCTTCAATGTAATCTTTAATTGTGTAAAAAGCTTTCTGACTTAGTTTTTTTTTGATAAATGATTTAAATTTATTATTGCTTAGTTCTTGTATTTGGCTAGGAAGCTTATTATAGAAATGTATACTTTGGCATCTAAACGAACCACCTATTTTCTTGAGCCTGGTTTTAGGAACAACAAATTTGTTTTTGTTCCTAGTATTTGCAAAATGACAATAGATTTTTTATGGAAAATTTCAGTATTTGAACTGTATGGTTGGATAGACTGAACTACATCGGATTTACACTGTTTGGTTGCCCATTGGCTAATCTTGTTGGGTGCTATAACGGTTTGGCTTTTCTTTCCTGTGCCGATCGGTGAAAGCCTGGAATTCACTACCAGCACACGTCTTTCCTTCCCACTTTGATCCCGGGTATTTTAAGAGGAGCGTGAAAAAGCATCTCACCAGGCCGCCATAGTGTGGGGCTCCTTGCTACATTCACAACACTTGGCAATGAGGATGGTAACCACCACTCTTGGATTCCACTTATTGCTTTCCATCAGGCAAAGTGGAGTCACTATGGTAGGCTTCTATATATATAAAAATATATTAACGTTCGAGAGCAAATCAATGTTAAAATCACCTACTATTCTTATTTTGTAGTACTTTTATTACGACTTGCAATATATTAAATAGATGTCGAAAAAAACTTTAAAGTTACTTGATTTTGGTACTTTAAATGCGTATAATAATTAGTTTTAAATCTTAATAACTCTACTGCACAACACTACAGTACGCCGCTGTTGGACAATTGGGTAATGTTTGATAATTCTGTATATTTGTCTTTCATGAACAAGGATACATGATCCATCTCTGCAATTCCAAATTCAAAACCGGTTTTCTGTGATGCCGTGGCATCGCACCGGTGGAGCCCGCCCATTCTTGCTTTAGCGCGCTCTACTACATCATGCACTAGTTTTTTCTTGTATAAACTTCGTCGTCTACGTATTTAACTAACTGTACCTCTGACGACTGAAAAAGAAGTTAAGATGTAACACACAAACAATCATTATAATATATTTATACAACGTAACTCAAAGACATTTATAATATTTGTTCAATCAAGGTTTTGCCCCTCATCTACGCACATAAAAATATTAATCTGTTTAAAAAATTCTGTGATATCCATAGTTATAGAACGCCATAATTATAATAATGGCAATATGCAATTATTCAAAAAGCATGTAAAGAATCTCACCTTTTCAGAAATTATCAATATAATATTCATGCAGCACCAAGTATTTCAACAGGGTCAATAATGCTTCATAGATAATTTTATGTTATTAAATAATCTTTGTTTTCCGTCCAAAAAATCAAAATAAAATCAATAATAGAATACAATAGATCCTTCGTGATATAAAGAGATGTACTAATAATTAAGGATAGACTGACACACTGTGCTCACTGTGCCAAACAATAAACAGATCGAAAGCATATACACCAAAAATAACTACATGATAAAATTTGGTGAAAATGCTAGTTAATGCTTTTAACCAATTTTTTTGTGGACAGAATACCACCCATGTAGGGCTCCATCAAACCTTATTCATGCAAAGTAACTCAAACCCAAAAACCGCCATTATATATAAAAAATCATTCATGGCACCTAGTAGAACTAACGAGATATTTGAAGTTATAAGATATTTAAAAAACACTAGTAGGTTGGGTAGACGGTGTCTTTATTAACAGCAAAACACAGAATAAATGTATATATAAATTATCCACGAATTGTCACATATGGTGTTCTATAAGGCAGCGTCTGTGAATAATTTACCAAGAATTTCCAATATCCCTCTTCGCTGATGACAGCATATTTACAATTAATGGCAGAACTAAACACACTTTTGAAAGAGATATAAATGAGACCTGATGATTCATAAAATATTAATATGGATGAATGACAATAATCTAACAATGAACTTAAATAAAACAAAAGTTGCATTTTTCAGTCCTTAATTCCACCAAATGTAAACATAACTTGTTAAGGCACAGACAAGTCTTAGGTTTTTTTTTTTTTTTATTAATGCGATATAGGGCAAACGAGCAGACGGGTCACCTGATGGTAAGTGACTACCGCCGCCCATGGACACCCGCAACTCAAGAGTCACAAGTGCGTTGCCGGCCTTTTAGGTAGAGGTACACTCTCTTCTTGAAGGTTTGAAGGTCGTATCGGTTCGGAAATACGGCAGGCGATAATTTGTTCCATAAGGTGTGTCTTAACTATACACAAAAGCTTCAAATGAAAAGATCACGCAGAGCAATTGAGCAGGCAACTAGTTCTAACATCTACACTTTCTCTAAAATTGGGCATAACATTTACCTTCCCAATTTGATCCCGGGTCTTTTAAGCGGGGCGTGAAAAAGCATCTCACGAGGCCGCCATAGTGTGGGTCACCATGCTGCATTGACTAGACATGCAATGAGGATGGTGACCACCACTCTTGGACTCCATTTATTGCTTACCATCAGGCAAAGTGGAGTCATTATGGTAGGCTTACGAATAAAAAAGATAAAAAAAAAAAAACCTAGATTTGCTTATTAGGGCATATAAGAGGGGATGAAAGAACTTAATCACTCAGCAATCAATTAGAACAAGCATTTTTTGTCTACCGGATTTCTGTGAGACAGTGCTAATACTCCAGTTAAGCTGACCCATTCATGCCTCTCCCATGGTAAGTTGTTTTCACAGTTTCACTACAGTCAATAGTAATTGAAAACATGTTTCCACATTAATTGTTTCAATATTGTAATGATAAGTAATATAACTTCAAATACATTTTAACTTTTTTTAACTGAAAAATATTTCATACACCATAACTGCTAAAACATATCACTTATGTAACATCTTCATGCAGTGTAAAATACAGTATTACCCAGGTTTTCACAAAATTAAAATTATTCTATTCTAAGTAGTGCCCCAACTACCAACAACAACAAAACAATAAGTTTATAACTTTTTTTTATCTTTTATCTGCAATCAGTCTAGGCTATGAGCAGATTCTGTGAAGTCCATATGTCATTCGGTTTGTTGGGGCCACTTCCTCAACTGTGCTTAATCATCGAGCACACCTGTTCTTTTTAATCTGCTAGTGTGACTATGCAGCAATAGAGGGTTATAATAGAGGGAGGAGAATATAATAGAGGGTTAGGATGGTTGCTTGGGCCTCTTCCGTGACATCATCTCTTCCATGAAAATATTAGAAAAGTAACACAACTGACCAGTTTTTCCTTATTTTAAAGACATATATAGTATGCCAAGAGTTTATCTCGGGATAACTGGATCTGAATTGTTTCTGTGCATTATTATTGAGTGGTTACCTAGATAAGGGTGTTCCTTATACAATCTCTTACTATGTGACGAGTGCATCATCCAGTACTATCACAACGGGACGACTTACTACTTGAACAAGGCCTCCTGTCAAGACCGACACATGTGAGTAAAACCATATATTTAAATAAAGATGAATCTAATTCACAAGTTTTTATTCAAATAAATTATTAACTAGGTCTGCATTTAAAACAAGTTTTTAAACGATTTTGAAATGTATAAACAAATCATTCAAGCCTTTAAGGCTTTAGGGTCTGCAAAGAAACAGCATATATATATGTGCAAAAGAAACATCATATATATATTTATAAATATACAAACACTACCATCGTCCTACGCAACAAAATATCCATCCCCATCACCTGGACGATTGGCACTCCACCACTGTGCGCTTCTCGAGAAGCTTTTTGCCTCGCACAACCAGCTTATGGAACAAATTGTCGCCTGCCGTATTTCCGAACCGATACGACCTTCAAACCTTCAAGAAGAGAGCGTACCTCACCTAAAAGGCCGGCAACGCACTTGTGACTCTTGAGTTGCAGGTGTCCATGGGCGGCGGTAGTCACTTACCATCAGGTGACCCGTCTGCTCGTTTGCCCCCTATCGCATAAAAAAAAAAAAAAAAACACACACAAATAAAACCATCCTTGTGCACCCAGGTAAAATGGAAATATGTACCCTCTGCTCTAGAAATAGCTCTTTAATAGGTTGTGTTGTGTTATCACATAAATTGAATTGTTTTTAACTGAAACTCTTTTTCTTTCTGGTTAGCTATTGACAATTTTTAGTGATATTAAAAAGGTTTTTGTGGATCAGTTAGTGCTTTTATTATAAAATATGTGAAAATGTATACATAATACTATTATATTTTATTAACTGACACTCCTTTCTTTTCTCTTTTAATAGCTATTGACAAATTTTAGTGATACCAAAAATGTTTAGTGAATCAGTGCTTAAATTTTAAACTATGTCAAAATGTATACATATTATTTTATGCCCAAATGAGAGAAAACATTCAAACTAAACGATTTATGGTTGAATGCCAATCAATAAGCGATCACTTAGTATTTATTTTAGAAGCTTAATCATATAATTAACAAGGCACTGTAAACAAAGGCATTTAAGAATCTATGTATTCAGTTCTAGAATTATTCCATTAATAGATTTTGCTGAATTAAATCTCAGTACGCAAGCGTAAAAGGGACAGATACGCCTCAGTTAGCAACAAACCTAATCGAATTGGTCTTTATACATAAATCTTTAAACTTACTAAAAAATATACTTCTTTAATTTTAACAAAGTTTACACTTTTCCAGTGTTGCTTGTACATGCTTTAACTTTATTATGATATGTTCTCTGTTTTTTATTAATTTCAGCAGCACAAAATAGTAATATACTTACGCTTATGTCGAAAATGTCTCGCAACATGTCGGCGTAGACTTCTTCTTCGCCCATCCATGTATAAGAAGTTTTAACGTCTTTATAAATACCCTCTGCCGCACAACACCGACACATACTATTCAATATTGCAGTCTCCATAGTGTCCGAGTTCACTATTATCACATTAACACTTAAAATTATATAAATTTTTAAAATAAAAACTAAAGGACGCCACAGCTCCTTAGCTCCGCCATTTTCTATGGAGCATATTTTTTTACACCCGCTTAGATTTTACTTCACTTCGTTGGAAGCGAAGGAAATGGTATTTACAGTCTAGTCTATGCACATTTAAAAAAGATATCAAAACAATAACTTATTAAAACATACGTAGGATAAGTGAATTATAAGATTTAGATTAGATTACATTATGAGGCTATTAAATGGTACTCCAATTTTATTAAGAGAGAAAACAAAAACCGAACGTAATCAAATATTATTTTTAAAGAGACAGATGACACTTGTACTTGACAAATGACAGGTGCTATTAAAAAGAACGAAATTTTACTATTTTTAGCATCGCCTTACTCCGAGAGAAAATCCTTCTAAACGTAAACAACTGCTCTAGATCTACTGATGAAACTATTAAAATGCTAAAAGTGTATCTCAAGTAACTGTATCTCTTGAGTTTTGTCAGTATAATTGTTAATTTCTGAAATTATTAAATTTTTAGGAGACAATAATATCATTAAATCTAATATGGTATCATTAAATAAATGACCTAAAAGCGGATAAAAGTGACGATAATGTTTAATGGATCTCCATGCCGTTGTTGCCTTGTGCGCCCTCCAGACAAGGATTTAAAATCGACATACACTAGACTCGGAAAAGAAGAAGTATATTCTGATATGCTTAAGGAATGCTTTGAAATACAAGTAAATATTAATTTTTATGAACTTTTATAGTGTGACTACTACTGTGATACTACACTATAATAGAGTAGTAGTCTAGTCTTGGTCTTATTTATAAAAGTACAGCATGTTTATAGTATATATTGTAAAAATCTACTAGTTTTATAACAAAATAGCCACTGCTTACTAATTCTAAACAAAGGTATATGCGGCTTGTTAATTTTACTTTTGGTAATGCCTACCCCTGGGTATAAATGATCTGGGAATGGTTTACTTGGGAATTTGTATTAGTCTCTATATATTAGCCCATAATGATAACAGCATGAGTTGAGATTTAAAAGATATGAAGAAATGTTTCCAAATGGCTACAAAGACTAGTAAAACTCTTGGAACTAAACATTGGAGTAGTTACTAGTTTATTTTATTTAATATTTTTTCAAGTGGATAAGAATTTCAATAACAATAAATTATAATTATTTATTATTGTAGATAGTTTTGCAACTATCTGTAGTAGGACTAAGTCCTGAATCTGGTTTGTTATTGTTATTTTTATTTTATTTTATGTTTTGTGTTATTGGCTCACTATACATTGTTAAGACAGGTAACAGTACAAAAAAGAAACAAACACATATTAACTTGTCTTTGACTGTCACACCTTCTTACAGATAAGCACTACTTCAGTTATTTACTGCTGTGTTTAATTGGTTACTTTTATATAGATTTAAATTAATTTAGTCTTTACTTAGTTTTAATTATAAAAATTTCATGTGCCAATACATATTGTACATACATCTATTAATCCACTTGTAAGTAGTGACCATAAATTCAGGCCAAACTGCCAGGAGTTCTTTGTAAGATATAAAAATACTTCTGCAGCTACCTGATGACTCCAGTGATGTTGATGCCGGTATCTGTGAAATCTGCATCATGCGTCTCCGTGATGCTAGCGACTTCAAGCAGCAAGTGCAGCGCTGTCAGATGGACTTCAAATCTAAACTGCTAAATGTCAAAGGTATATAATCCGGCAAGTTTTTTCTCTTTGGTTTACTTATGATAAACTACTGTACAGAATCTCATAAATGCAATTTGAATTTGTGAAGCATGCCCTTGATCATGTCGAGTGAATGCAATAGACATTGGTCTAAGTTATAAGAGATTAAATATTTCAAGTGTTTTCACATAGTATATATACAGTCATGCAGTGCACAGTTGAAGGCTTTGCCCCCTATTACATTAGTGGGACCAAATTCTTATTGGCAAAATGAGGATGTTTTTATACACCTCTGCTGGCCCCTTAAGGTATGCCAGCGTGAGCGTATGAACATATGTTTTTATATTAATAATTTATTGAGAGATCATTAAGAGGTTTTCTGTTTTAAGTTTATTTGTCAGTATAGTTTGCAATGATTTCCTATTTTGATAGTAATTGCTGATATATTGTAAAGAGTGGGACCCTTGTGAGTTAGTTGTGTTTCAAGAAGGCTTGTAACTATATGGAGAGTTGAGTTGTTATTCTTACACTGCGTTTGTCTTTAGATGTAAGGGCTAGGTCACTCAGTTTATGTTGTCTTATGACAGTGCTATTTATCAATAGTTGGTGGCGGGATTAATAGTTGGCGGACTGTTAGTACCTCAGACTCTGATAAAGCAGAGACTACTACTCGCTGTGCTATTTCTATGTCTAGCAGGTGAGAAGGCAGCTTCTGCTGCCCCACCCTATATTGGGATGCAATATGTGATGATCATATGGCACAAAGATGAATAATGCTTCTTTCTATGTGCGGCAGCCAAGTCAAATTTTTCTCTAAAACTCAGAGCTTTATCACCAGCTAAAGCTATGGAGCATTCGTTTACCAGTTGTAATTTACACTAAATTATTACAATATGGGTAGGAAGCGTGCGGGACCAAGAGTAATTCCTTGCGGGATACCGTAGTGCGTAGTGTTGTATGAAACATCGTAAGTGTCGCCAATTCTTACTATTTGACCTTATCGGAAGGGTAATTTTCTAACTACTTAAAGACTAACTCTCTTATACCTAGACTATCCATTGTCTTCAGGAGTATCGGATTTGTTTTCTATAAAGAACACTAGCTTTACTTTAAAATCATTAGGATCATTAGGATCATTGATTAGTTCGCAGAGGCCTCCTGGTAGAATACTTGTGCATACATTGTTGCTAATTTTAATGTGAAACGATAATGTTAGAATTCTGATAAATGGTTCTTTTAAATGGTCTTTACTTAGTGTAAATGTAATCTCAGTATAAAGTCAACATATACATTGCACTCTACATAAATTTGGTTACTCCTGTAATGATAACCATAACAGAGATTGTCTAGTGTAAACTGTAGCGTATAGTGTTGGTAGAAGGTGGAAAGTGTTTGAAGAAAAGTTTGAGTTATTGGTAAATTAACAATACAGTATACACATAAATAGTCATTTGTTCCTCATTCAATGTAGGGTATGCCATCAAAATATTACTGAAGAAAATAGTAAGAGTGAAAACCAACTTTTCGTATTGTTTTATATCTGTTGGAGTTTAAGCCCAGTCTTCTTTGGTTAACAATTAGTTTACTTTCTTGTTCGAAGTGAGAGATTGTTGATCGAATAGCATCTAGCCTGGTATGGATGAAATCTATGGATCTCACTATATCTTTATTGGTTTTTTGCACGTTACCGAATTATATCCGTTATATACTTTTCGCAGCTCTTCTCTAAAAATTGCCCAGGGTTCACTTCCCGTTGCGTTATATGAATCACATCATATTGGGTGGCAGAGCCAGTATTCTTATTTACTTCTATATCAGACATTCTCTGGGACTTGTGCAATGTGGATGAACGCATTAGGTTAAGCATGGTAATAAAAATATTTTTTTATATTACCGCAATCGATATAGTTTGTACTTATGCTTGCAGCAAACGTCTTGTGTCGCTACCCCTTCCTGCTAATTTAATAGAACATCTCTAAAAAGATTTTTCTCTAAAATGTTAGTTAATTTTAAATCCTTACATGTCTGTACACTTTTGGATTCCGTGGCTAGAGGCCTGGTCACATGAACCTATATATACATATTTACAAATCATACACTCAAACATGTAATCGGGTAAAAATAGAGCTTGTGTTATTAACTCAAGTAAATGACAAAAGTTAAAGCATTACAGATAATATAAATAAATTGAAATGAAATAATAATTAATTATAAAACGAAACATTCTAGATTAAACATAACCCTAACATACAGTTTCTTCTATTCTGGTTATCGGTGAGATAAAAACTTTTTTATTGAGTGTGAAAACCCCTTCGGGCCATCATCCTGCCGGGATTTTCAGTGACACGGTGTGTCGGAATTGGAACGACTAAAACCAGACGGTGTGCCGTATAATAGGTATAATCAAGAAATGTCGCCCGATGACGTCAAGTGACACTGGAGGTTGGCACTGAAAATAAGTACTGGGGTCAGGTAATCAGTATGCTGAGTGTCCATCCAAGTTTTTAAGCACGACGTATCTTACACTAACAAAATTTATTAATTTTATAATAATGGCGAAAATAGAAAAGCGAAACAAGACCTGTTGCCACATCACACATTTGACACGTGAGTGCCACGTTGCCTTTTATAAAGTGGTCGTGCGTGATATGGTACATTCGAGACGTTGCATTTATAGCGCAGGGCTATAGTAATTTACATTAATAAGTTTGGAGTGTCTTCTATAATATTGTACTTTGACTGTTTTGTAAAATGTTTTAAAAAATGTATTTATAAATATATTTTTTTGTACATTAAGCTGTCGTGTTGTTAAAAAAAAAAGAAAAAGTTTTCTTTCTTCTTTCTTACTTTCATTCTTTCTTCTACATTGCGCCGAAAATAGGAGGAATCCAAGAACAGCTTTATTAAAAAATAATTCGGCGGAGATGTCGTAGGTTAGCCTTATATCTACGTAAAGTGACACCTTATAGACACTTAAGTTAAATAATATTCTTCTGTTTTAGATGAAGCACATCCAAAGGTGAAGGAGGAACTTGCAGACTTGGATGATGAGAACGGAATATATTTTCTAGGTGTGTTGTTTTAATAAGTAGCTATAAACTTACAGCTTAGTGACGCACCGAACAACAGTCGCCGCTATATATTTTTTTACTGCACTGCTTGGTTTAAGTGGTCACTTCGCCACTAGGCTGTTGTGGGTTCGATCCTCACACGGGACAATACGTTCTGAGTCTGGGTATTCTTTGTGTCCGTTATTTCAATATTAGTCATGTCCGCCGCGATAAAGAAACTAATCCCAATTCAGTGTTGATTGAAAACAAAATTCGGATGAGGAGGATGGGAGTCTGGACGTGGATCTTCTATATCAACTTAGACATACATACATACATAATATCACGCCTCTTTCCCATAGGAGTAGGTAGAGACCACTTCCTTCCATTTGCTACAATTCTGACATACCTTTCTCGCTTCTTCAACTAACTTTCATTCCGTTCCGCATACAGGCTCGTCGGTTAAAGGTACTTTTGACATGGCCTTTGTTTAGATTGTCTTAAACTTGGTTCACGAACGTTCGCCTAGGTCTTCCTCTTCCGACAACTCCAGTTACATCTGCCATATAAATACCTTTTGTAAATCTTCTTTCATTCATCCTTTCGATATGACCGAACCAGTACAGTATACTCTTTTCTATCTTAGTCACTACATCATCTTTCACAGCGCACTGCTCCCTTATTACACTATTCCTCACTATGTTACTCAATTTCACATCAACTAAACTCTCATTTCTATCAATAATTCTACTTTCATGTAGTTCTAGTGTTCGTGGTTCTTCTATCATACCCAACTTTCGCTACCATACACAAGTGTTGTCACCAACACACTTCTATGCACAGCCACGCTAGCTTTCATTGAGACTCTGTGGTTGGTCATAAAAGCAATGCGCCATTGATCGCATTACCCGCACTCACTCTTCGTTCTATATCACCATCACATTTTCCGTCCCTAGTAAACTTTGATCCCAGATATATGAATTCATCCACTTGTTCTTTTTTTCCACCTATCATAATTTCATAAAGCATTCTATTTTCATGTCTTTCAAAAACAATAGTTTTCGTCTTGCTCACATTAATTTTCATACCCTTTCTTTCTAACGCCCATGCAATTATATTATTATATTATACAATATACTAAGTGCTCTCGTCGTGTCGCCGTCCCGCTTACCATATCGTACCGTGCCTAAAGAGGTTTTTAGTGTTTGTTTAACACGGGAGAGCCATTCTTAGGACGTATAGTCACAGAAAACCAGTTGTGAAACAATTGAGTTGTGTTGTCCCCCATACCTTTACCATAAAATTAACAAAATCCCACCCATCCTTCACATTATAAAAAAATTGTAAATGATTAACAAAAATTTCATTTTGATACCCCATTTAAAAGGTTTGGCAGAAAATAATATTAAAAGTCACTCTTATGAAAGAAACTAGCGACATTTTTTTTTTATTTACAGAAATTAAAGACGAAGTATCAGACTTCGAAGACGGTGTGTTGAAGGAAGAAGACGAAGATGACAAAAACTTGGCAGAAGTGTTGGGTTTTAACAATGTCACAGTAAAGAAATACTCTTCAAACAAAGGAAACAAGAAGCGGCGTTTAGACAAGAATGGTATATCAATGTATTTAAATAACTAATATTGTTGTTACTTAAACTAATTGCTTGTGTAACGTGTAGTTTCTCATACTAGTGGGTAGTGTACTTGCTGAATAGTGGGTAGTGTGTATTCGGAGCGTCGACTTGATTTCAAATGGTATGTAACCATTTGAAATCAAGCTGACTCTTCTTAAAGCAACTGCATCCTACAACTGAACAGCATTGGTTAAGAATCATGTTCATAGACTTGGTGGAATCCGCGGGTATTTTTAATCTATTCTAGTAATATTATAAATACTATATTAATACCTTCTATTTATCTGTCTGTTACCGCTTCAAGTCTAAAAGTTTGGATGATTTTGATTAAGTTTGATATGTAGATTCTTTGATACTTGGGAAGGATATTGGCTACTTTTTATTGAGATACCACACGGGCAAAACAAAGCAGGTTATTTATAAAATTTGAAATGTTCCCAATACGACTTTGGTAAAAGTACTATTCTGGTCACGTAGTCGTATACATTGTTATTGAAACTTTTCTCGTTAAATACATACACTCACCTAAATTTCTACTCTATGAGACGAAGGGGCTATTACAGTCGACTTGCTTTATTTCAGATCGTAAATCAAAGAAACAACTCTCCCGTTCCATGAAGATATCTCTGCATACGCTCACACAGATGAACAAGCTCCTCCACCCAAAGAAAGTAGCGCCATCTAGTTTGGTCACAGACAACACTAAGCACAAGATTAATATTGAGAATTTGCTCAAACATTCCAACTGCACGCCGTTTTTGAATAAAACGTTATCGGGTAAGTCAGTTGAAATAAATCACATGGATCTTTCTCTTCAAGCTCTTTCGGCCACCATTTTTTCTTTTTGTATGAGGCTCTATACAAGAAGAGCACTTCTTGTCCCATTCCAATACTAATTCTAATTAATTTTATAAATAGGAAAATAAATTTTTTTTTTTGGTATGTAGTACAAGTGTAGGCGGTATGCGCGAATGGGTCGGTTCCACCTGAGTAATACCACGGCCTCTTAGAAAACCGGTAGACAAACAATGCTGGCATTGTATTGCCGAGTGAGTGATGTTACCGGAGGCCCAACTCTCCGTCCTCTAATATCCTTCCTTGCAGATGGCCATTGGCGGCGGTTGCTACTTACCATTAGGTGCCACGTCTGTGTCTTATTATCATTAAAAACTTGTGTAATTATCAGTCGCGAGTCCTTGTTTTCTTTGGATCTGTTGTTGATATTTTTTTTCAGGAATTTCTCCATAGTGCGGGAGTTATCTTTAGGGTACAGAAAAGGACATAAGGATATTAGAAAATTAGGTGTGTTATCTTGGAATTACCTTCATATTAAAAAAAATCATCTTATAAAGAAATCTTTTTAGCGGCCGTAGCCTCTGGCAAATCGCGGTTTATATAGCAAATCTAGTTATTTTTAGTTAAGTCATCTCAACAACATTTTAAGTCTCCCTGCTGTCTTACAGTTGTGTAAACGAAAATTTCATTCCACTAACAAACAATAGAATAATCGTCACATATATATGACGTACAAAGTATGTTCCAGGTGTCATCTGTGCCTACTGTAAAGAAACGTACTCAGATTTACAACTCCTCCGAGAACACATCGCATCTGCCCACAAAACAGACCACCTCATTGACAACAAACGTATGGATAAAAGCAACCTCTCTATCAAAATTGACATCACAAACCTTCAATGCAAACTGTGCTACGCACATAGTGACGTCATCGCCAATTTAAAAAAACACCTGATCAAAGAACATGACATAAAATTCTACCCAGACGTAAATGATTATATTCTTGAGTTTAAATTAACAGATGGTGAAATATTAAACTGTGCTTTGTGTAATTCAACATTTGAAACATTCAAGATGCTCCTCCAACATATGAATGGACATTACAGGAATTACATATGTGATATATGTGACCTAGGATTCATAAATAAACATAAATTAAGGAATCATCAACGTACACATGATATAGGAACTTTCAACTGCTCGTTTTGTGATAAAGTTTTTAGTACACGAGTAAGAAAACTTTGCCATGAGAAATATACACATAACTCAGGTGCGAGGTATACAACAAATTGCCCTCACTGCGATGACTCTTTCACAAGTTATTATCAAAGAAATAGACATATGGCTGTTGCTCATAATTCATCTGCAGCTACATATAAATGTAATATATGTGATAAGTCATTTATTTTAAAATCTAAATTGACATCTCATATAAAAAAAGTTCATTTAATGGAACGAAATCATATTTGTGCTGAGTGCGGTCAAGGATTTTTTATTAAGCAGTCATTAGACGAGCATATGATAAAACATAACGGTGAAAGAATATTTAAATGTACTGTGTGTAATAAGGCTTATGCGAGGAAAAAAACTTTAACAGAACATATGCGGATACATAATAATGATAGACGGTTTAAGTGTGGGATGTGTCCGCTTGCATTCGTGCAGAAATGCAGTTTAAAGTCCCATATGTTGTCGAACCATGGAGTCAGTTTGGCCGAGTACGAGAGCGCTAGAACTGATGCTATCAGCCCAATATAGAAAAAAATACTATGTCGTTTAAAATAAGAAGATAACTGTCAAACCGCCATATTGCACTTGCACTTCGCGCGTTTCGCACTTAGAAACGTCCTGTTGAACAAAAAATAATTGATAAAGTACATTAATTTACGATGTGTTACACTGAAAGTTTTAGAAAATAAAAAACAGAATGATAAACAAGCCTGTTAATATTTTGATTGCTTTTCGAAGTAGTCTCGAAATTATGAGGTATCCATCTATTTGTAGTTTGTACTTCTACATCAAAGCTTTCTGACGCCTAAATTATTATATCAGTACCTAAAACTGCCCTAATCTGTTGATATATCACCCTTCTATCATTAGCCGCTAAGCACTCACGTTTTCTTCAGTAGTCGCCATCAGTGAGTTCGCTTCGACCACGTTTAAACTCATTAAACCAGTTGTAAACAATGACGTGAGATGGGGCTTCGTAATGAAATGCTAATCGAGTCTATTGTAACATTGTTGTTGAGTAATACCGCAATGAAAGTCGTGATAAATCATGGAACGATCTAGTCAAATCGATTTCGATGCACGACAGACACTTTAAATTGCCGCTAATTTGTGAAAACAAATGACATTTGAATTCATTTCAAATCTAAAGATTCCCAAAGAGTTCCTAAATCGAAATTTAAATATTTTTTTCATCGGCTGCTTTTTTCACTGACCTATTCTAAAAACTTTCAGTGTGACCCTCGTATCTTATTATTTTAAATCTCAAACAAATTATTTTGAGGTATAAGATTTGTTATTTATATTTTATAATGTTATATGAGTAATTACTCATCGGTACTTTTTTAATAAGTCTGTATTGAAGTTGGCGATTATCTTCTTATTTGAAGCTTACGTAAATTTTTCACCTCAGAAGTCTTTCACTCATGTGTTAATTTTTTTTGTATTGTGCTAAAAAGTGAAGTACAATTTGTTATTTTTTTAATGTGAAAATGTATTACTTTGTAAGTGGTATATTTATTTCAAATGTACGGTTTTACTCGAACTTGGATGTCGAAATAGAAAATTTATTTAAGGGCAGCCAAAATGTTCGTGCATACCGCATAATAATCATAATCATCATAATAAGCATAATCATTTATGTCTGATTTATGTACTGAATAAATTAAAGTATATTTACATTTTACGACGAATTAGCTGCGATGTGATGACACAATTCTCTTTTTTTTTCTTTTACTCTGTTAAATTATCTAAAATATTTATTTGATATCTTCATCTGTAAAAGATTGTTTTGACATATAACAAATTTTCATATTATACCTATTTTAACCGATTTCAAAAAGGAATCGGTTATCAAAGCGACTGATTTCTTTTGTGTGTATTTTACTGGATATCTTCGCTTCGGTTATACCTAATGTATTGAAATTTGTTATGAATATTGTATATATGTATATTAATACATATATTGAATATTTAACCCCTATGAGAGAGATACAGAAAGTTTTGATTTAAACTTAACCGTTAAATGAACGAATCCAAATCTCTGGGTGCTTTGGTTACCCTAAGTGCTTTGGAAGTATTATGTATATACCAATGTATATAAATTTTATATAGAAAATAATTATAATATACATACCATGACGTTTAGAAAAGGAATAGCATTCTCAAATGGATAGCATTCTATGTGAATATTAGATAATAACATGTTTTTTAAACTGCATAATACTGTATTATTCTACTAACGAATAACTCAATAGATATTATGTTTAAAGAAATACTGTGCGTTTAAAATGAGAAGAAAGTCGCTGACTTCAGCTTAAATTCGTCAAATATTACATAACCTACTATGCAGGTACAAAAATCTTATCTTAGTGGAATGTTTTAGGTCTGATAGTTAACATTAATATTATATTTCAATCCCCCCTCCATCTGTGTAAGCGGTATCCCTAATCTTCTCTTTCTACCTTCCCTGTAATTCCCTTTCCTGTAATATATACTCCAAAACTCCAAATTTGCCCATTTAATTCCCAAAAAGTGCCCGGAATACGGCAACGGGCCTGCATGCTATTGCGTAAACGGTATTAAGTTATAATCGGCAAAATGTGTGCGTTAATTGTCTACTTGTCACACAGAAGTGAGTTTTGTATGTATTATTAGTTTTTGTACTTTATACGTCACTAAAGTCCTTTTTCCTTTAAGTCCTTTTAGATTCACCTGCGAAGTGATGCATTTTTTCTTAAATACACGGCGCAGCAGCGTATTGGCGAGATGACCATTCATACCACTGCAAGAGTTCAGGTTTGATATTTATCTTCTTATTTGAAACGCATGGGTAATTACCACTTTGTAAAAGATTAGCCTAAAAACCCTCTGTAAAAGAAAAGAGCGCTTTCTGTATTTGTCATTTTTAAACGACTTCAAAAAAAGGAGGTTCTATATTCGACTGTATGTATATTTTTTGGATCATTCTTACGAGTTCCATCGTTAGGTTCCATGGAACTAGTGAGAATATATACATATATATATATATATATATATATATATATATATATATATTCTCACTAGTTCCATATATATATTCTCAGTAGTTCTAGGGGCTTAGCAATGACCCAGTGAGCACAAATCTTCTCAGGGAAAATTCGGTTCTTCGTTGATGTAGCAGTTCTAACCTTACCTACCTATAATCTATATTTATGTTGTTTTAATGTATTTATTTCTTTATATATGGATAGTGAAACTACTGAGAAGATTAGTTCTCAGTAGTTCCATTGCTAATCCCCATGGAACTACTGAGAACTAATCTTCTCAGTAGTACCATGGAACCAATGTTGGTGGAACTACTAAGAATGATCATGTTTTTTATGTATCTTAAAAGATTGCTCCACCAATAGTCTGCCATTTTTTAAAATATATTGTTTTATTCGAAAGCGTGTACTCTTGCTGTGAGCCCAATGTAACCAAATCAGGATCATATCACTGATCATACCAGAGAAATTACGAATAAGTTTCTAAGTTGCACGTTTTTATGGTTGAAAGTATTTCTGTAAAGAATTCAGCCGATTTTTTTTAAATATCTATTAATATATTTTCTTCTCTGTGCTATGCATTAGATCCAAATTCATTTAGCTTTTGTTCTCAAGGTCATTTACGAACCAATAGGCTTTTACTAAGAACGGTGGTTTACTTTTTCCAGCGTGGTGACCTCCACATACTGAAACATATTAATCACGTCACGTCACATCATGACCCACTATGGAGGGATGGGTGTTATGATCCTCCAACCAGGCGAGGTGATCATGCCTGGCGGACCGCGACCCTATGATTGATGTTGAGAAGTTGTATATATACCAATCGGTGCGAGAACTTTATTATCGTGATTCAGGATCGTACTACGTCATCAGTGTCGTTGCTATGTAGTTCGTTTTATCTTCGCTAGATGGTGTCAATATATTTCTTCTGTATGTGGAGGTCGCCACACCAATATATGTAGTACGTATGTTTGTGAGATGTTTCTTTGTCACTTCTCAGAGACTGGACGACTTGCTGGATTTCCACCTGTGAGTCGTGTTTTTTTCTGTCCGGCAGTTCGTTCTTAAGGACCTTGTGCGTTAATTTGTACGTACATACACTCACGCTCACATTTGCCCATTATAATTTAGTGCCATTTAGGTTATAAGCAAGCCTACTGCCGTCTTTTCTCAAACTGTTAGTGACTTACGTTATTCCCAGGGTCAACTATACGACCCTTATATGTCACCACGCCTTTCTGAAACATTCTGTTAATTTAGATGTCGGCAACTGTAGTTTCCTTTCGGTCTTGGTGATCTTTTAACAGTAATTCACATTGCATATATCTAGATAAGTTACGTAAGCATATTTATCACTGATAGTTGTTTTTGTTCTTCCATCGTACCAAGTGTGTAGGTCATGTGGTACAATTTGTTAATTTATTTTTGTTATTCAATAAAGATATTTAATAAAGTTCTGTTTTATTGTTCCCATTGTAAGGTGTATTTTAACTAACAGTTCAATTTAATATTATGTAGATAGGTACTTTAGAAATTTTAATATTTAAGATTCTGTTCCTCAAAAGCATTTCTTATAGAATCGGGTGTCTGTCTGTCAAGAGCATTTTTCTCCGGCGCGTGGAGGTATCAATATGAAATTTATACCTCACCTGTGTGTATGTCTGTTGTCCCTCTCTTGAAGCTGTAATAATATCAAGCTTAAAGATACGGCTATTAAAACTTAGTTTAAATAAATTGGTCACTGAGACGCTGTATGGAAATGAACTACAAAGGTTGGTCTCTTCACAAAAAATAAAAAGATTCGAGGATCGATTACCAAAATAGACGAACTAATACCCGACTGCTCAAAAAGGAGGGTTATGTTTATCGGGTGTATAAATGTTTATATTTGTATATATATACATATGTATATGTATGGTATATATACAAAATGATAGATATTGTTACAAGGATTTTTTTTCTGTTGTATTAAACACCACTACTCTAATGTGTGTTATAGTCTGCGCGCAAGTGCTAGTCACCTGCGGCATGTGAGCGGTAGGAGGGGGGAGGTAGGCAAACGTCAACCTAGCTCAGTCTGCCGTCGATCGCCGCGACGGGTGCACTATTGAGTTGTTCACGCCAGTTTGTTCCAAACACGCATAAGATAAATATCCTAAGATGGGTCCGCCAATACTACGACAAGTGAAAGACTTTCTCAGACGAAAACGCGATAAGGAAAGTATGGAACACAAATGTGATAAGAACATTAATAAATTAGTAGCAGGGCTACAGGAGTGTCAGCCTGCACCGTACTTCAAATTGTAGCTGAAGGAAATTCGAGTCTGCAAACATCGGAAATTGCAAAATTTTCATCTCCACGGAAACCAAAAGAAATAAAAAAGAGAATCCACATTGATGATTTTGACATGGGAGTAATACGAAGAAAAATTCATCAGTTTTATATTGTTGATAAAAAAATCTCAAGTATTCGTAAACTGCTTGCAGTTTCAAAAGATGATGGCATCGTGAAGTATTAGTGAATGGCGAGTAAGGTATTTAAGAGCTATACGAAATTTTTGAAATGAAAGCCGAAACATATATTTTCTGGACGAAACCTACGTTAACAGTAGCCACACCTCCAATATGTGTTGGCAATCCGAATCTGAGCCCGGAATTTGTGATGATAAAAAAAGGCGTCGTTTGGTGATTGTTCATGGTAGTAGCCGAAACGGATTAATTAACGATGCCTTAATAACTTGAAAATCAGATTCGAAATGCGGGGATTATCATGGCGATATGAATGCCACAAATTTTCATAATTGGGTTAGTCACAAATTGAAAAATAAACTAGCTCCTACTTCGGTGGTCGTAATGGACCATACCTCCTACCATTGTGTACAGGTTGGGAATAAACCTACTATGTCTAGTTTAAAACGGGTCATGCAAGATTGGTTATGAGAACTCAGTCCGAAAAAATTTACACCATTAAATAAATAAATAATAATAAATACTTCACACATCTCACACACGGCCGTCTGATCCCAAACTAAGCATAGCTTGTACTATGGTAACCAGACTGCTGATAAACATACTTATATATTTCTAAATACATACATACTATAGAAAAATTACACCCAGACACAGAACAAATGATCGTGCTCATCACACAAATATTTGTCCTGGGTGGGAATCGAACCCACGACCTCGGCTTAGCAGTCAGGATCGCTAACCGCTAGACCAACAGACCATTGACGAAATTTTAAAGACTGCAGGTCATATTCTTCGCCTTCCGCCATATCATCCCGATCTCAACCCCATTGAGCTTGTCTGGGCCGATATAAAGAACAATTTAGCTTCAAATTATATAAATTCTTCACTGATCGACAAAATTCCAATCATCAAAAGATTGTTTTTTGAATTCACTCACGTGGTCGTCACACTTTTGCACGTAAAAAATTGTGAACCAATATTGGGACCACGATATGAGGTTTGACAATGTGATAGACGAATTGATCATAAACCTGGGAAACAGTTCAGATTCTGAAGAGGATATGGAAATTGAAGACATGTCTAGTAATGAAGAAGATTTGTATTCATTTTGTATGATACCATGATAGTGAAATTAATATTTTAATTTTATTTATTAAGAAATGTTATTTGTTTGTAAAACTGTTTCAACTCCCTCGTCTCACCGCTCACATTCCTCAGGCGGTGACTAGACCTTCCGCAAAGACTATAGTTTATATACGAACAAGGAATTTTTCCCTCTTTAAATTTATGATGTCCTTTTATATGAATCATAAAAGTGAATAGTCCCTAATTTAGAATTTTTAACAAATGCCGTATATCATGATATCGTAAATTTAGACCAAAGACAGTTGGAAACAACTTCGAGGATGAGGTGAACAGAAGAATTCAGCTGGGTTGGGCAGCGTTTGAGAAGCTACGTCGAGTCTTCTCATTGTCAATCCCACAGTGTCTTAAGACGAAAGTCTTCAGTGAGTGTGTCCTACCCTTCATAACATTCGGAGCCGAAACGACGACAGTTATGGTACGGCACGTCCACAAGCTCAAAGTTGCTCAGCGTGCTATGGGAGTACCAAAGTACACACATAGCCCACAGGATCAGCCGGCTGAAGTGGCAATGGGCTGGCCATATTAGCCGCAGAACTGACGACCGTTGGGGCAAACGAGTTCTTGAGTGGAGACCGCGTCTCGGCAAACGTAGCATAAAACGGCCAGACGGCTGGCAGGAGCTGGATGCGAGAAGCCGAAAATAGATCGAAGTGGCGTGCAATGGAAGAGGCAGTGGCAGCAGTGGACTGCGATAGGCTGATGATGAAAATTGGAACTAGGTGACAGCCAGTCTTCAGCTCTGATTAAGTCAGAATCGTTCGTTTCCAACCACGCTCTCCATGAGCGTGGTTGGAAACGAACGAACGAGCTTATTTATGATCAGGTGCTGAGTCTTGCTAAAAGTAACAGCCCTAAACATGCATTAAGGGAGCACGCATCCGCCCGCACTGCATACCAAGCGGCGAATGAACGCGATTCACGCGACACCGCTTTTTATACGATGCATAATTTATACTCACGCACACAAACAAGGTAAACAGCAACGGAATCTGATTGGTTCCTACACATCGATTATTGTCAATATAGCCTAACAAATTTATTTATTTATAAACTTCATGCACGCGTGTACATAGGCGGACTTAATGCCTAGGGCATTCTTTACCAGTCAATCTTGGGGTGGTGAAGAAAAGCGATAAGGTAGGTGCAGACATTTGGAATTTACCTGTATTCTTAAAACAAACTATATACATCTAGTATATATACTATTATAGAATATTCACATAGTTACATATATATACATAAGAATTATACACATAAATAAAAAAAATGTTAATCACTGTATTGAGCGGGTAGCTGACTACGATACTTAATGGTCAAAAATGTACAAATAACTGGCATACTTTAAATGAAATAGCATCCCCTGGTGTTTCACTTCAATAGCTACGGTTCAAGGACTAACCAGTCTGGCCGGCTAATATAAGCCCCTTTCCCTGCTCCTAGTATTATCTGCTTAGCTACGGTTCGACGGCTTATATAGCCTGGCCGGCTAAGTAGGTATCCTCACCTCGATCAGCTAGATGACACAGACGTAGGGAAAGTACTCCCAACAGCTTATCGGGTCAGCTACCCAAACAGCTGATCCCGAAAGTATCTTTATACACTTGTGCCCATGGTTTGACCTTTTTCACGAAAATAGCTCAACTACCTAACCCTAATTGGGAAGCCTCTATACAGCTTTGAGCATAAACTCGATCATTCTGCTTGTTAAAATATTGCTGACAAAAACCTCGTCAGGGTTTTTTTTTTCTGTGCCACCCACCTTTTTATACCGCTTAAGAAGTTGTTTTGATTTTACCACCATATTAATTTATAAATGATCAGTTAAATAATGACCAGTACTCCTCATAGGCTGCAAGTCCTTAATCATCTTTTAAAATACGCGTCATGGTTATGGTATAACCTTTTATATATTTATTTCTCGAGATAAAATCTTTTGGGTTCGGACATTATTTCTTAGAATTCTTTCCTTCTAGGCTTTGATCGTCTTTTTCGTACGAATACTACGTGGACGGCCAGATCTCTTTCTGTTACAAACAGAGGTTTCACTGTACCATCTATCACAGCAATTCGGTTCTGTTACCACCCCACTCCATTATAATATCAAACATATTAACACCGATTGGATTTGTATGACAGATTCCAAAATTCAAATGCAATATTGTTTTTCTTGAATAGTAACAGTACTTACGACCAGACTAAATATATACATATATCGTATTACTTAGTAACGTCCTAGGATCCCAAAACGACGATATTTATGTGGTGTCATTTGAATCGCCTCAATAATAGGTGTGATAGGATATATTTCGAGATAACGTCATCAGAACAATGATATATTAGGCAAATAATGCAGTCGGATTCATATTTTTTAGATAATTTAACTCAATATTAGAGCTAAGTGTCAAACCTCAAACTAAATTTACAGTTAACTCAAATTCAAGGCTGTTTTTTTTATGGGCAGATGAACAGACGGGTCAACTGAAGGTAAGTGACGATCTCCGCCCATGGGCACTTGCAACTTAAATAGTCGTGAATGCGCTGCCACATTTGAGAATGAAAAGGGGAAGGGAAAGACTGAAGAGGGAGTTGGGGCTCTGGTCAACTCACTTACACGGTAATACAATACCAGCATTTTTTGTCTACCGGTGAGTGACGGTTTTTGTGAGTGTACGCTGTAAACGAAAACAAACAAAATAATTTCGTAAATATTTATTTTATCTAAATCACTGTAATAAACTACAAATATGTTACAAACATTGTACATTTCTTATATAGTTACTAAATCAAATTGTATATTTTTTAAATTAAATCTTTTAAAATAGGTGGTTGCATGTCATTAATTCTCGGTGTAATAAATTTTTTCTACTCGTTAAAAATAATAGAATCTATGCCTCGTCCCTAGTAAAAATATTCATATTACAAAACAGGTGATGACAATAGAAAAAATCAATCCAAATCACGAAAGTCCTTATATCCCCGAGGGAGAAGTTAGAAGGGTCTCAAAGCGTTTGCCTTTTGCCAACATTTGGCTAATGCAGCCATCCGGACACTACAGGAGTGTATACATACTGCCTGATCTCATAGTCACCTTTTAATATGCCCACGGGATAGGATAAAACATGTCTAATATAATAATATTTTTTTTTTGTAATTAGTTATTCAGTAAAACACTTTAAAAAAACGTACTGAGAAGATTTAAATATTGATTGTTAAATAGATTAATTGTCAACCCCGCTTATAAAAACCAGCATTTTTATATTTGTAAGGATATAAAATGTTACAAGTGTGGTTAGGTTTTTAACCTGTTTGGGTTTTATCTAACATTACAAAACCAAAATGTCTACCTTAAAATACAAAATGGCGGTTAAGACTATAATGGTATAAATAATAAATACATATATACATACAAACACTGCTACACATACTGCTAAACAGATCGAGACAGTATTTTACTCCGGCCCACCGCCTGCAACTTTATAAGGCGCAGGTTCGGCCGCACATGGAATACTGTTCTCATCTCTATGCAGGTGCACCCCAGTACCAACTTCTGCCTCTTGACCGCATTCAACGGAGAGCGACTCGCATCATCGACTGCCAAGATATTTCTGATCGACTTGACACCTTGGCGTTGCGTAGAGATGTAGCTTCACTCTGCATCCTCTATCGCTTGTATCATGGGGAGTGTTCAGAGGAATTGTTCGGACTTATACCGGCTGCTGGTTTCCGCCATCGTCCTACGCGACAAAATATCCATCCCCATCACCTGGACGATTGGCACTCCACCACTGTGCGCTTCTCCAGAAGCTTTTTGCCTCGCACAACCAGCTTATGGAACAAATTGTCGCCTGCCGTATTTCCGAACCGATACGACCTTCAAACCTTCAAGAAGAGAGCGTACTCTTACCTAAAAGGCCGGCAACGCACTTGTGACTCTTGAGTTGCGGGTGTCCATGGGCGGCGGTAGTCACTTACCATCAGGTGACCCGTCTGCTCGTTTGCCCCCTATCGCATAAAAAAAAAAAAAAAAAAAAAAAACACGCCTATTTCCCTGAAGGGGTTGACAGAGGCGTATGTAACGCCAACGTTTTTCCAGTTGGTTTATGTGGTAAAAATGACGGCCCCATACTACTGAATGGACCCACCACATATATTCCCATGGCGGGTTTTGGTTTTTGTAAAAGGAAAACTAAGTAAGTAGAAATAAACTATGATTGAATTATGGCAAAGTTATGGTAAAATTATATATAAACAAAATAGTCTGATGAGTTTTAAGTATTTGACAGACCAGCTGCAATCAGAAAATTTAAAGTATATCTAGAAAGTTGATCAAAAGCAAAAAAAGCTGCAGCAAGTCAAACACAAAACTGAATTATACCCCTAAACAAATAAATTATATTATATTTATTATTATTGCACTTCAATCCTCACTTCCTAAGACAAGTTATCAAGTCCGCCAACTCGGCGCTTAGACCAGACGTTATAACTCTTCTGTATTGTCTACTGTCCATCTTGTAACTTAACAACTGGATTCGAGCTAATATCCGAAGCAGCCATACTAATCCCATGATTTGACAACAAATGACTTTTTAAACTACACTTTTGAACAAACGTCATGCTACATACATCACATTTAAACCTTCTGTCATTGTTATGTATTCTCATATGTTCCCTTAAAGTGTATTTTCTTGCATAAGATTTGTGACAAACTTCACAAGCATATATTCTTTCACCGGTATGTTTAACCATGTGAGCTTTCAAAGCTTTTTTGCTGAAGAACCGGTAACCACATTCCGTACATTGACAATTACGTTCCATTAAATGACTTTTCTTTATATGATACATAAGTAAACTCTTCAATATATAAGCTTTATTGCACACATTACACTTGTATTGAGCCTCTGAGTTATGGACTTTGACTAAATGTTGATTCCGTTGGTAATAACTACGAAATGGTTCGTTACAATATGGACAGTTTGATATATTTCTTGCTCCGAAATGCTTGATTTTCTCATGGTAATGCTTTTTAGCTCTGCTTGGGAAGATCTTGTCACAATGATCACATTTGAATGAGCCTTCTTGATGTGTTGTCCGATGAGCATTCAAAGATCTCTTGGTAGCAAATGAAGTATCACATTTATTGCATGTATAGTTGCTGTAATGTAAATTCATATGTTGTTTCAGCATTTTAAAGGTTTCATAAGTAGACGTGCACAGTGCACAATCGTAAACTTCACCTTTCTTGAGTTTAAATTGTAAAATATGATCTTTTATATCTTTATGAATTGTTTTCTCATGTATTTTGACTAAGTGTTCCTTTAAGGCTGCTAAATTATTTTTTTTCTCATCACATAGAGTACAGGATAAGTCTGAAATGTCGAGTTTTACATTGTATTCAGTCATGTCAAAGTTGGATTTGAAATGCAGCCTCTCTGACTTATGTTCTCTTTCTGTGTGGCGTCTGAGATCAACTGGATCAGGATATGAAGCCTCACAGTACCCGCAGATGAAACCTAGTAATGATTTGTTCTTAAATGGTATTGCATTCGAATATTTTAGTATTGTTAGTAAATTTTCTTTATGTTTGAATTTGTCGTTACAATTTTTTGTCCATACTAGATTCACTTTGGTTTCTGTGAATGGATCTTTGGAAATTTTAATTTTTTTTATTGATTTGATTTCTTGTCGCTTCTTCTGTGGCTTCAAATCTGGCATTTCTGTTGAATCTGCAAGATGTAAAATACATATTGTTTATCTCTCTATAAGTTTAAGTAATTGTTTGTATCTGGAATAGTCTCTCCATACTCAGTTACCTGATAGAAATCGTATTGTTTTCAACTGTAATTTATAGTTACAGTCACTATATCGTGGGGAGTCATGCTTTGGGGCTGAGACCGGCTGTTAAACAATGTTTGCAATGTTTGCAGTGAAGACCTAAACCCCTTTTCGCTTCCCCTCCTTCGCCATCTCCTCTTTCCCCTACCAGAAAACACGGACAGCACTCTTGTGACTATTGAGTTACAAGTGTTCATGGGCGGTGGAAGTCACTAACCATCGGGTGACCCGTTTGTTCGTTTGTCGCCCTGTAAAAAAAACTATAATCTATCTACCTACCTGTACACAGCAAGTGTGTGTGTGGCTACAGCAAGTATGGTTCTTTTATACATATTTTTTATATATTCATACTTACTTATAGAGGTAGCAAGGCGTGACACTAAACTCTTAATTTTATCAGCTCTCCAGGGTACTTCGTTCTGACCTGTCTTCTTGCTCACTGACTTTGTTTTACTTCTTCTTGTGTCCGCTTTCTTCTTCAGGGGAGATTCTTTCTTCTCTGTCTTTATCTTTTCCGTTGCTATTTCCCGAGCTGAAATATTAAATATTAATTATTTCATATTACAGTTACAGGCATACATACATACACTATGCTTGTAACCCCTTCGGTCTAGGCAGAAGCGTAAACAACACAAACATTTTACGTATTATAATTTCGTCCATATGTAAATGCGTAAACGCGGGCTTGCCCTTTTTGTCGTCATCAAGCACTTTTTGCAATTAGATGTAAAAATTTGGAGTATATTGATGAAAAGGGAAATGTTTCAACAGTGGTAGAGCCATGCTTAGGCACGAATGGGCCGGCTCGACTGGTGCGATACCCCGGCCTCATAGAAAACCGGTTGTGAAGTAACGCTTGCGTTGCATTTCCCCGAATCATTTCGGGGAAATGCAACGCAAGCGTTGAGGTTTCCGGAGGCCCAACTCCCCCTCCCCCCTCTCCCTTTCCTCTCCCCTCATCTCCTTTCTCCTCATCCCCCCTCTCTTCTTTCCGCTCCCTGCATCCCCATCCCTCATCACCCTCAAAGGCGGGCAGCGCACTTGCGACTCTTGAGATGCGGGTGTCTATGGACGAGGGTTGTCACTTACCATCAGGTGACCTGTCTGTTCGTCTGTCCCCCTATAGTAGAAAAAAAAATTATAGATGAATCAGGGAGCATAAAAAATAGCTCACACAAGTCCGGGTCGCACACCTATAACTTGAACCAACTGGTGTCAGGAAGTCCGTGCACACTAACTTTATTAAATACACGGTTTTTTGTTTCACTGATTACATAATATATTATTTAATTAAGTAGGAAGGATGATAAAATCAAATACTAAAGAAAAAAAAAAAAGCAAATACTTACTAGAAAGTATTAGCTTTCAGCATTCGACTTTACCGTCAAAGATCGTTTTCGCATCGGTACGATTAATTTCTTAACATTTTGTCATTCAACATGATATTGTCATCAATTAAACATATGGTGTTAAAATATTCTGAGAGTCAGCTGAGGGTTTACATAACATACATATATTGCTGATATGGCCTTACAGCTTTTTATCGTAGGAGAGCCAGGTTTAGGCATTGCATTTTTCCGGTTTTCACTTACCATCAGGTGACCTGTCTGTTCGTCTGTCCCCCCATTCCATTACAAGGCTGATCCCAGCCATCAATCATTCCATCAATGTTGCCAACCATACTTCCATATCACTGCAACTGTTCATACCCATGATAATATCAATTTGCCTCAGGCTGGTACTAGTACCTAAATAAGCCATGATTAGTAGTAAAGTTCTCACCAGCATCAGCCAGGAAGTAATCATCAGATTCATCACCACTATCCATATCTGGTTCTTGTTTTACTACAAATGGCTTTTCATCTGAAAAATAACAGCATTTATAAATTAATTGAAGGCAAAAATTCAAGGAAAGGATTAGTTAGAACCAGAAATGAGATACCAATCTTAATTTGGGCATTCCTGTAGTGAAACCATCTTTACATTAGAGAGCATACTTTGGCACATATCGGTCCCGGCTCTTTCGGAATTATTCTACGTGAAACATAAAGGAAGCAGAATTGTGTATCATTGAGTCAGGTTACCTGATGCCAAACCCCCTTCCTCTTTCTCCATCTCCTCAAAGGCGGGCATCGCACTTACTACTACAGAGTTGCAGGTACTACTGCATTGGTATTTACTCACCATCAGATGAAATATCTACGTGTTTGCCCCTATAAAATGACTAACAAAGACCAGAGCCGTTTTGAATAATTGTATGTATTTCTTACCTGTCTCTACTATCATATCCTCAATTTTGTTGAGGAACTCTTTCTCTGTGAGTTGAACCTGTTGCTTGAAGGCTAATGAATTACGGAGACTTACAATGCATGTGTCACAAATACCACTTAAGCCAGGATCTGATACAGATAGCTGGAACAAATCAAGTAATTAGGTTATGCATTTCTTACTCGTATATTTGTACACATGTTAACACAGGGTGGTGGGAAAATACATACATACATCAGTACACTCAAGTATGTACCCCCGCAGGGATGGGCAGAGGCGTAGTTAACCACATTTTGCTGATTATTAAAAATTATTGTCCCAAAAGTCCCAATTACGTAAATGGGGCCTGGATTATGACAATAGGCTCATCCTCCAACCACTTTTGGGAATTACATAGGAAAATTCGGAGTAATATTGAAAGATGGATTGAGGAGTATAAGCAATAGCTCAAGCAGGTAAGGGTTAAACTGGTTTGTGCCTGTGAGTCAGACTCCTCTAACTAAATTTCAGAAAATAACATACAGACTCTCTTGTACAAGTTGTGTGTCTCTTTGTTAAGCTTTAATGAGACAGAACTATCTGATCGATCCATAGTCGTCATATTCATATAAGAAATAGTTTTTATTAAAGAAACAACAATAATTACATTTACACCCACACAAATTCACCCTCATACACACTACACAAACACTTACCCTCTAAGCATCCATCCTCTATGTATTATATAAATTATATGATGATATAAATTATAAGTTTTTATGTATATTTATTTTTCTGTGTTCTCCTTAGAGTAGAATAGGGGCAAACCATCTCTTCCTGTGGTTGTCAGTGTTATCTATTAGACAGTATATATACAGTCCTATACTGTCTGGTTGATGGCAATTGGCTTACCCCCTATTACAGTAATTAGACATACTTTACAATTATGTTAGTGGGATCAGATTCTAATTGGCAAAGTGTGGGTGTTTAATGCACCTATCTCTACCCCCTCAAGGAGGCAGGCAGACCCATGAGTATGAATTTATGATACATGAGATACATGAGATGATTAATGAATTTATTTCTTTTATTTTTTGCTGTAACATTCTATTCTTATTTTTGTTGATTGTTGTTGATAATCTTTTATTGTTACAATTATCCTAATAAATTTGATTAGATTTGATCAACAACAGCCAGTCACAGTCACCTCGACTGGTCGGAGGATCTTCCTTCTGTGTTGGATTGACCCAACAACTGTACCTCCATTCAATAATTTATGTTTTCATCTTGCTATCCCACTACTTATAAATGCGAAAATATGAAAGGATGATATAAATTATATATTTAATCATGCCAAAACGGCTGAATAGATTTTAGACTATGGTTTTAGTTAACATGTAAGAAGTCGCGGGAGACAGACATTGTACAATATGTAAACATTGTAGGTATTTGAAACATACAGAGCTATATCATTAGTGGACCGACCACTCACTAATATATGATTATTGTTTACTATAAGCAGGGTATTATGAAGTAAATGTAGATACTTACGACGATATTAAAGCATTCTTTCAACATATCGGCATAAATTTCAGATTTGTTGTGCCAAGTGTATATTGTATGTAAGTTTTTAAAGAGCCCTCGTTCGGCGCAACAGCGGCACATACTAGGTTTTTCCATATTATTTTATTAGCATTAACACTGACTTTAATTCATTAATTCATTTCCTATATTTCCTACATCGATAAGAAAATATTCAACTTCAACTTTTGTTGATTAAAGGCTTTTGTGGAGTTGCCACAATTTTGCCAATGTCATGTATATCCGAAAGACCAGCCGCCAGAGGATTTTAAAAGCAAAGAAAATATTTCATTATCAATTCTTATAATTAGACGACTTCTGAGTGTGGCTATTCAGCTATTGATAAAAAGTACATCTGTCAGTTTTTTATCCCTTGTTTATATTTGTTTTATTTTTACAAATAAAATGTTTTTAAGGAAGAGCTTCGTTAGATATTCTAGTATTTGAAATATATATTTTTTAATAATTTGCTTCTTAGTAGACTTTGTTAATTTATAATTTGTTGACATGCGTCGTCAGTGTTAAAGGAATGTGTGCTGTATGACAACTATTTGACCCTTTACACTAAATTATTTTTATTGATTATATTTTTACCCTTTATATTACTATACTCCACATTACCACACTATTATTATAGACATCTGTAAGTTAAAATAAAGACGTTTCTCAAACGAAAGATGAGCAAAAATTATCTAAAAGAAACCGATGGAATAAAAAGTATTTATTGGAAGTACATTGTTTTTAATGCTGTTTAGGCTGGCAATATTTTTCATTTTTATTTTTCTTATTGTGTTTGGATCTGAGTCGTTTAGAATATATAAATTCTAGAAATAAATCGCATTGTATTTTTCTATTTTAAAAGAATCTTATGATATTTGTGTGTTTTTGTTAGGTATTTAATAAGCCGTATATTATTTTATACAAAAATAATTTCTAAAGGTTTGACATGATTGTTTAGCCGTCCGGTCTAATGAAACTTAGAAAGAAAGCAATTTACAAAATGGCGGACGAAATGGAATCTTGTTGTAATAATGGAATGCTGTAAATACTTTCAAATGGATGTATGTGTATCTATGTGTTATTAAATATTTAATTTCCTATTGTTCGAATAAAAGTTTTGTGTATTTATTTAACAATGTTAGTGTAGTGTTGTGACAATGGAGTTTGATGAAATTGTGGTGAAGGAGAGCCCCGGGCTCTGCCGGTGCTGTCTCTCAGAGGGATGCTACAAAGATTTAGGGTCTGAGTACAATTGGATGAATGAGACTGAGGTTTATGCTGATATGCTGCTTGAATGCTTTGATATAAGCGTGAGTATGCACATAAATAATTCATAACATTTGTTAAAATCAATAAGTATTATGTCTAGCTACAACTGCAGCTGCGCATTTCTGAAACAAACAGAATTGCAATGCAACTAAATTAAGATCTGCATCTTGAAGTTCTTTCTTTATTTTATCTTTAATGTTCTCTTTAAAAGGTTCTTAATACAGAAAATAATAATATTTTTTCACAAGGCTCTTATTGATCTGCTAGAAATTTACTTTGTAATTCAACTTTTTCTTATTTCTGCTCTGTAACCTATTTGATTTTTTTTCATTTAATCATCACCTAATAATAATAACAAACATGATGATGTTATGATCATAATGATGTTATGATTTTCCCTGTCTAAAATGTCTAGAATGTTTTTCCCTAATTTGTAGCCAAGAAATATTAATTTGTCGAATCAATTCAGTTACAATGAAATGTTCATTTTCATTAAGACAAAGTGAGATTTTCTTAAGAAGAGAGAAGATAAAATTAGTTTTCATTACTTTGTGTTAACTTTGCGAGATTATATTGAATTATTAACATTTGCATATGATAATGTAAGTTAGATACGTGTCCCTAGTGTATATTTCATTATTTATTCCTAGTATTATATACTATACACTAATATATAGGCTAGGTACTATAATATATATATATTGGTAGAGCTGTAATGTATTTAATGGACTCTTGATAAGCATACTTTGAATTAACAGCCTCAGAGGTCACAAGTCCAACAAGCCTATGGATTCTGTTTTGAATGTAACCTTGAATGAAAAAATCCTTAATTCTACTACTTGACCTTGATTGGTATTGTAAATAAATTGGTATGTTATACATTTAAAAATAAATATATATTCAACAGATAACCCAACACAATGAAGGTCCAAATGGACCCAACCGTCTCATTTGTGAAGTATGCATCACAAGGTTGCGAGATGCTTGCAATTTCAAGAAGCAAGTGTTGGACTCTGAAAAGAAGTTTATTGACATGATGGGTCGAGGAGAATTTAGGCCTAAGAGTAAGAATTAACACTACTTATATTAAATTTGTGTTTTTTTTATCTTATTTTAATGTCAGTGAGTGTAGCATTTAGAAGCCTCCTGTTTATTAAACATCCTTAAAAAAAATAAAGACACTTGCAAATTATCAATAATAATTTTATTTTAACAGTGAAAGTATTTTACCAGAGAATAAATATGGTTACCAGAGAATAAGTATGGTTACTTACTACCTCTGCCCTTAGGGGATACAGAGGACCATATGTATTTTTTTTTATTGGATGGGGGCAAACATGTATGTATTATATATAAGTAGAAATTTCTTAAATAAAACCTTGTTTGAGCTTTAATTAGAAATTCTTCATCTGTGTAGCCTTATTTACATTAGTATTGATTATTAGTGAAGTTCAATTTGTGCAAAACAAACATATTTTAATTACATTGATAACTACTTTTTGACAAAAGTGTTATTATACCTTAGTATGTTAATTTATACTAATAGCACATGGATAACCGAGATTTGCTTGGTATTTTTTGGTATATTGTGTAAAACAACGAAAAAAAAAAGTTAAATAAAATAATCTTCAGGACTCGAACCGGGGTAATCTGGTTACGGGACCGCCATATTTCCCACCTGACCTATTACAACCTTATAGATGGCGGCGAAATTTACCTTCGTATAAATGATATTGTAGCAGTTTTCATTGCCTGAAAACACGGATAAAACGACGTTTTCTAAAACTGAAACCTAGCTAGATCTATTTATCGCCCCCGAAACCCCCTATATACTAAATTTCATGAAAATCGTTGGAGCCGATTCCGAGATTCCAATTATATATATATATATATACAATAATTGCTCATTTAAAGATATAAGATATGTTTTCATTTACAGTAAAGTTTTTTATAACATTTTATTACATTGCAGTGCTTATTTACCAAGCACAAATGAAATGTGAAGATCCAGTAGTGGATGCACCTGTTGAAGAGGCTGAAGTGGAATATCTAGATGATGACATTGACTTTGCTGATGGTAAGAATAATATAGTGAACTCATAGTGAAATATATTCTATTTAAACAACCTCAGTTAGTCATATACTGTATATTTCAACACTTCCTTTGTAAATAAAATTTGGAAATGTCTGCTTTACAGGAAAGTGTTATTTTGTGATTGATAATTTTACTTTTAACTATATGATTTATAACTAGATGACCTGGCAAATATTCTGTCATAAAAAAAAACTGTATAGGGATACCCTACAGTATGAAATATACCTTACAACCTATTCTCATGCCTGTCAAATATTAAGGAACAATTTCATGAAAATCTGTCTAACCGTTTCGGAGCATTGCAACCACAAACACGATAATTCAAGGCGGCGGTAGCGTGATGTCTGAGGCGTCGGACTTGCGATTAATGGGTTGCGGGTTCAGACCCACCCAGTACACTACCGTCGTAAACCCACCTAACACAAGCATTTAACTTAGCTTTTAACAAGAATACTTGAAATTGTTGGCTCACGTTGCTAGTATTCTTTTTTTTGAAAAAAGAACATTTTTATATTGTGGAGGAACAGGTGTTATGTGCCTCCCACACAAAGGGAGGATCCTCCAACCAGGCGAGGGGATCATGCCTGGAGGACCGCAGCCCAGTTGGGAAGTCAGATATAGTATACATATATCCGCCTTACTTACTACTTATTCAATCGGCGTGAGAACTTTATTATCACGATTCAGGAGCGTACTACGTCATTTGTGTAATCTTTACGTAGTTCGACTTGCCTTCGCTAGATGGTGCTGACATGTCTCTTCTGTATGTAGAGGTCGCCACAATGTTAGTAAATAGATAAGATTAGAATAGATAATTAATAAATAAAACACAGGGACACTAATAAAATGTTATATTGCATGTCTGTTGCCATCTGGGCACTTTAGCAATTAAAGATGGGCAATTTAGAAATATATTTTGAATGGAAAAGATAATGGTGATGCATTGGAAAGTGTAAACAATAGCTGTATTTCTTAATAAAATACAGCCCATGATCATAGATTCACAGTACCTATATAGAATGCTTACTTGTGGGCTAATTGACAGATTAATTGAGAGCATATAACACCATGATATATTTTTATTAGTTGTTATGTTCTTTTCCAGGTGCAGAAGAGTTGAAAGATGAATCAGAGCCTACAGTATCAGACATCACAGTCAGTTCCTTACCCATAAAGGGCAAAAGAGGCAGACCCAAGAAGACTGTTGTTAAAAACGAGAAGAAGACCAAAGTCTCAAAGGTGGAGGAGAAACCCAAGAGCTCAAAGGCAGTTGCTAAAGGTAGGTTTATTTTTTTTAAGAGTTATTGGTGGAAAGTGAGGTGATTTTTGAGTTGAGAAGAGTTTTGTTGGCTTTTAGATCAAGAAATATGTAGAGGATATGGAGTTTAAGATTTTACTTATGTTTGCACCCTATCTTGAGTTTGTATACGGTTCTAACTCAGATTTATTTGATTACATATTTGTACTTATACATACCTAAAACCGACCCAGGGAGGTTGTTATATAGTAATGTTATTGAAACAGTATTTCTGTATACAGACATGTCCAGTTTGATTTTAATTAAAGAAAGAAATACCATCAGTTGCAATTTAAGGGTTGAGAATTACTGCTTCCTACAAAAAGGGGTATATTCTTTTTAACTCCCTTTGAAAAAGAGGTATATTATTAGTTTGTATTTGGTATCTGTCTGTGTATCATAGCTATTGAACAGATGAACTGATTTTGATGAAATTTTTGTCATTCAATAAATAGGTGTCTTAGTCAAGAGTGTTCTTAGCTATGTTTTAAGAAAATCAGCTTAGCCTTTTAAAGATCATTAGGTCTGTTCTTATTATTGCAAGTATTTTCAAATGTAGCACTTTTTAAATTTTTAATTCATACTTGTTCGAAAAGTTAATTATTACCATAGCTGCTAAGTGATTCAGGCCTCATTACTAGTTATTTATCATTGATATGACTTAACCTTCAATAAATTCGTTAGTTATTGTATGACAGGCATTTGCTGACAAACATTTGTATATCATTTTGTGGTAACCATAACATAAGCCAATGTTTGCTAAAAAAATATTTTTTTTATAATGGAAGATCACCTCAAATTTCACCTAGTTTGTTGGATGTTATGTTTTCTTCTGACCTACTCAAAGCCAAAACTTTGTTTTAATGTCAATATACATTTTTATGATCTAAATATTTTTTTTTTGTAAATTATAATGTCCAAAGAAAACTTACATTTTAATAATTTAAGTTTTATTTTGAGATACAACTTTATTTTATGAAAAATTAGACGTAACAAAAATAGAAATTTATTTCTTATACATATACACAGGAAAATTATCTTTACTTACTATAACTACTTAAAAACGCCTGTACAATATGGTATTGAGGAAATGCCTGAGAAACAGAAAAGCAGTATTATGGAAGGCTTTTGCTTCTTTATTTCTAGAGCAATCGCAAAGGTGTCTTTGCTTCTAAGAAATCTAATAAAGTGAACCCATCAAAATATATACTACTATACTATATTTAAGTTATCTATGAACATAAACTTTATTATTGTTCTATTCTACACTCTCTTAAATAAATAATAAATAATATATAATAAGCCTATAAGTTACAATAATAATGAAGCCCTTTTATTCCGAATTGGCTACAACTTTGACTATACATATTTTTAAATTCTATTTATTATATATGTATGACTCGCAAATCGTCGTGTCTCCTGACATAGGTCTCCACCAGGTCTCCTCAACTCTGGACCACTATGGCTTAAGGGTAGGTGAATATTGTTTTTCCATCTTGTTTTCGGACGCCCCTGTCTCCTAATGTCCTCTCTTGGGGACAATGAGGTTACTTGTTTGATCCATTTGCCTATTTTGCAAAATAGCATATGTCCAATCTCATTATAAATGCTCTATACGATTTATTATATCTGTTACTTTAATTTTCCTTCTTGTTTCCGAATTTCTGATTTTATCATTAATTCTGGTCTAAGCAGAATAGACAATATTAATGTTTTTTTTTTTATTCAGTAGTTTACATCGTTATATAATATTAAAAAAATATTAACACATATTTATTTATTCTGTATGCGGAAGGTGGGGGACCGGTTGCTATGGAGCACATTCGGGGAGTGCTATGTCCAGAAGTGGAATGCAGTCTAATAAGGCTAATTAATTAATCGATACCAATTGTATGTATATCTGTTTTCCTTCGATACAAAGTATTGTCGGGCAGCCCCATTAAAATAACATACATACAGGGGGGCAGGGGTCCATCATGGTCCATCCTCGTGAGGTTACAATATTCTCCGTGACTCAAGCCAATTGTTATCTCTACTAAACTTATATCATAACTCTGAAGAGTATTTCTGTTTATTTATTTAACCGTCTAATCTCTCGAACCTCGATTTGCATTCGAAAAACCTTTTTAGTAGTATTTATTAAGTAATATAAAATCACGCTACGACACTCAGGTGAGGAGCCAAACTGCGGACCACTGCTAGTACCTCATAAAATGATACGTCTCACACCTATATCAGCAGTCGTAATTATATCACAGCTACACAGTTTAATATTAAAGATATCTTATCGAAATTCTTTTTCGTTAAATTTTTATTTTTTCAAATCTTTATTAGGTCACAGACTTTGAAGTGGTTTGATGACGAGATAACTAAACGCTACTCCCTCCCCGAACTTTTTCGCGCTAAACTTTAAGCATTAAGTTTATATATTATTCTCATGCAACTACGAAGATAATAGGAATCTATTAAATCTTATTGTTCTCCACGTAGTTTACCTTTTATTGTAATAAAATAACTATACTTAAAAAAAAAAACGACAAGTTTTGGTGTCATTGCAAATATTAACAATACACTAAATGTGCCATGAAGAAGTGGCGAAGGGGCATAGATTTCTCATGGACTGTTTCAATTTTTAGGTGAGAAACAGCGCGCAGAGGCCGCGAGTAAGTCCTCGGTGTCATCGACAATGCGCAACAAACTTATGAAGAGAAACATTATAATCGTTCTAGAAAATTCAACAGTCCTACCATTTAAATGGCAAAGACAAAACTACCTATGTTTCTTTTGCCATCTCACTTTTAAAGACACCGAACTCCTCAAAAAGCATACGAAAAATGAACACCAAAAATCTAACGTTAAAGCAGCCGTTGCTTATTTAAGAAGAGACGAGAGAGTCAAAATTGACGTTTCTGTGATGCAATGCCGTATTTGCGACCAAAAATTTGACGATTTATACAATCTTATAGACCACATAAAAATCGACCACAAAAAAGTTTTTATTGAAGAGTACGGATATGGCTTAATACCATATACTTTGCATCATGACGTCTTCCATTGCGCCATCTGTAAAGAAGAATTCCAATACTTTGTTAAGTTAAACCAGCATATGAACGAACATTTTGGAAACTACATCTGTGAATCCTGCGGAAAATCTTTTCTTAGCCAAGAGCGTTTGAGATGTCATTCTTTAACGCATGGATCTAAATTCCGTTGCAACATATGTCTAGAAACTTTTGACTCACTGACTCAGAAGAATAATCACGAATCAAAAATCCACAACAAAGGCAAACTCCTCAAATGTTTCTTCTGCTCTGAAACTTTTGCTAACTATAATCAGAGAAAAAAACATCATAATATTACACACGACATTAAAATCCCTGAATTTAATTGCCCGGTTTGCGGGAAAGTGTTTCAAATAATGAGCAAAATGAAAGTACATTTAAAAGAAGTGCATATCAGAGAAAAGAATTTTGGGTGCAACATGTGCGATCAAAAATTCTTCTCTAGGACACATGTTCAGAAGCATATGATAAAACATTTTGGGGAAAGAGTGCATGAGTGTGAGATCTGTAAGAAGTCGTATGCTAGAAAGCAGACTTTACGAGACCATATGAGAATACATAGTAATGATAAAAGGTTCATATGTTCAGTGTGTAGTCAGGGTTTCGTTCAGAATAACAGTCTGCGACTCCATATAAAGGTGCATCATCCAGATGCTGTAAATGCTTGAAGGTTCTAGAAACTTTTGATTGTGAAGTTAAGATTGGTGATTTTCGTGTAATTGGACTTTTAAGAAGTGCAGTATAGTGCAATTATTAATGTGCAGTTAAAGACTGATTATGCAAAGAACCATTAAATGTAACATGACGTAGTATACACCAAAAACGCATCAGATTTTTGGTTCAAAAATAATTACCCAAATAATAAGTTTGTACATAGAAGTGTCACTACAACTTATGATATCAGTTTTAATAGGAATTTGCCCGCTAATCTTCCTTTTATGCACTCCCCCCCCCCTCATCACCTTTAAAGGCCGTCGGCGCACTTACGAACCGTAAATTGATGGTGTTCACGGGTGGCGGTTGTCACTTATAATCAGGTGACTCGTCTGTTTGTATGTCCACTTACATCATGAAAAAAGGAGAACTAAAAATATGGTCTAGGATGGGTGCAGCGTAATGCAAATCCCATTTTTTTAATATAGTATAAATGTAATTATTGTGTTTGTATATAAAGAGTATACGTAATTTTATAATATATTGAATGAATACATAGAATACGCCTAATCTTGTAGTTCTTATTATTCAATCTAAACCTCTTACCGCCTTGTTGATTGATAATATTATGTTTAAACTTAACTACCTGCACCGTCTACGGGAGACCATACCGTTTTTAGGGTTCCATACCCAAAGGGTAAAACTGGACCCCATTACTAAGACCCTGCTTTCCGTCTGTCACCAGGCTGTATCTCATGAACCGTGATAGTTAGACAGTTGAAATTTTCACCGATGATGTATTTCAGGGGGCTCTCATACAAGAAACCTGTTTTTTTTGCTTGATATTGATAAAGGCAACAGGAAGACGCTTGAAATATTCACAGTATATTAAGTTATGGCCGGCACTTGGCCGATTCTTACTTACTTACTTACTTACTTATCTACCTCTTACTACTAGTTGTCTACAACCGAACAACAGACATCGTTCGATGACTGTAACTTCTACTCAGATCTAATGACGTTCGAGACAATAAAGCCACGATATCGCTTGGGAATCATAAACAACTTTAAATGTACCCTACATTGTAAAAAGAAAACTATTTATTTGTTGATAAAGTAGAACATACTAGAACATATTGTTTGTAAATACTATGGGTACATTTACAGTAGTTCAATCTCTTTTCAGATGTTAAACCGAGGAAATACAATGGCAGTGAATCATCTTCTATGCGCAGGCGTCGAAACCTTCAAATACTATTCAACAATACAACAATCATACCTTTTAAATGGCGGGGGAAATACTTATGCTTTTACTGTAGCAAAGATATCGCTGAATATTCTGAATTAAGAAAACATACCAAATCGCATGGCAATTGCTCCACTCGGGATCATTCTTTGAAAGTGTTGAAGGGTGGACAGAATATGGAAATCAAAATTGATGTCTCCGATATCGCTTGTGAAATGTGTTCTGAACCTTTCCCGTCTTTCGATGAAATCCTCAACCATTTATATGTTAAGCATAACCTTGAATATGATAAATCAGTTGAAATGGCCATAGAGGAATATAGATTAGTTGACCTCCATTGTATAGTCTGTGATGAAAAATTCACATACTTTGGTTATTTAGTCTCTCACGTAAATACGAATCACCCTAAAAATTGTCTTATTTGCGACAAGTGTAACCAAAAGTTTAACAAAAAGCGGGATTTGTTCTCCCACATGAAAAATTACCACAGAGAAGGAGGATATCAATGCGAATTGTGCCCTCAAGTATTTAGTTCCCTAAATATATTAAGGAAACACAGGAATAACAGGCATTTAACTAGGTGTAGTATATGTCATCTCAAACTACCCTCAGCTGCTTTGAAACAAAAGCACATTGAGTTGGAGCACCCAGACGATGACTCTCTCCAATGTGATAGTTGTTTTAAAGAGTTTCATACAAAACAAGGTCTTAGGATGCACAACAGAAAATGCAAAGGGGAGGGCATCTTCGAATTCTCAATTAAAAAAGAAGAATATGTTGCTATGGATCTAGATCAAAATTACGACGACCAAGTCAAACGGCCTAGCGTCAAACAAATTCGCGAAAATATAGTGATTGTCATTAATATGTCTACGGCGATTCCTTTTAATTTTTATAAAAATAAGTTTAATTGTTTTTACTGCTCAAAAGATTTCGCAGACTCTGACTCGATGCGGGAACATACTGTTTTAGAACACCCTGTGTGTGATGTGAAACAAAAATGCATTCGTAAATGTAGGGAATCAGTTGCTTGTGTCAAAATTGACGTATCTTCTTTAGCTTGTAAAGTATGTTTTGAATCAATAAGCGATTTAGATAGCTTACTTGATCACTTAATAGCTAAACATGACGCTAATTATGATAAGTCTATAACAACATGTCTCCAGCCTTATAGGCTCGTCAAAGATCATATGGCATGTCCAAATTGTCCAGGAGAAGTCTTTAGATTCTTCGGCACTTTACTCAAACATATGAACAATAAACATACAAACAATAATATAATTTGCGTTTATTGTGGGCAAACTTTCCGACGGGATCAAAATCTTCGGGTACATATCTGGAGGCACCATCGAGATGGCAGGTTCAAATGTAATATATGCGGTGCTGAGTGCAATATTCCATCAAGGTTATATATGCACATGGCCAGGGCTCATGGCGTTAAGGCAGCAAAATGTCCAAAATGCCCTGAGAGCTTCGCCACTCAGTATCTGCGGCAAAAGCATTTGATAGAAGCTCACGATTGCGGACACAAATGCTCGTATTGCGGGAAGCTTTTTACACGGAACTCGTTTATGAGGGATCATGTGAGAAGAACACATCTGAAGGAGAAAAATGTCGAATGTTCCATTTGTAATATGAAGTTCTTTAACAATATTCTTCTGAAAAGGCATATGGTGAAACATAGCGGGGAGAAAAATTTCCATTGCGATATATGCGGTGAACGATTCTTCTGGAGGAAAAGTTTAAGGACGCATTTGACTAGGCATAGCAAACATCTGAACCCTGTATAGTTTTGGTTGCTTAAATTAAGATCAACTGTTATCACAGTTTTATTTTTAGTTCATTTAATTATTATTTTTTTTTAATTTCATCTAGTCTTGTTTATTTATCATAGAAATTAAAATTATGATACTTCAGATACTTAAGACTACATCCAAGAAGCATCGTAATTTAGCACCACTAACAAAACTACGTAGCTAAATCCTGCCGCGCGTAATGACAATTCTCGCATTGACTGCTATACAATATGCACATTTACAGCAATATTGACAAAGTTAGAAAATCCGCTCCTTATGTTCTAGGCACTTTTCATGCCCAATGAAACTGAATGAAAATGAAATGAATGCCTGAACGAATAATGTGACACCTACGTTTAACGTTGAATTACACAATAACTATGGGCTTTACCTGCCTTATAATGTAAACTACATGACACAAATTACAATACAAATGTTTATTTAAGTATTTTGCATAGGCAACAAACTAAAATTACAATGAAAATGATGAAAATGTCTTGAAAAAACCTCCTTGCACTGTCTTTGTTGCTCGTGAAATACAATAGAGAAAATTTCTTTTCAGGTTCCGAAAGAGAGCCACCAAAGAAAAGTGATAATTATGTAAGGAGGAAGAACCTGCTTACTATATTCAACAACACCACACTAATACCATTTAAATGGCGTGGCAAATACCTGTGCTTCTATTGCGGAAATGAAGTTGACAGTTATAAGGGCCTTCGAAAACATACCCATACCCACGGCCTCTGTTCTGATAGAGATAAAGCCATAAGACTCGTAAAGTCGTCTGATTCAGAAATTAAAATTGACGTTTCATATATAAAATGCAAGCTGTGCTCCCAATCTTTTCTAGATCTGGACGATATTTTAAACCATTTGATCTCTATCCACGATCTATCCTATAATAAAGATGCAAAATTAACAATAACCACGTACAGACTTATAGATTTGCAATGCTTAATTTGCGACGACAATTTTGACTATTTCCAAAAACTTGTGAGCCATATGAACACTTCCCACCCAAACAATTGCTTCTTGTGTACGGAATGCGATCAAATGTTCAACAAAATGCGAGATTTACGCACTCATAAAAGAAATTACCATAAACAAGAATATACATGCAACACGTGCAATGAAAGGTTCATTTCTCATGTAGCACTTAGATTTCATAGGCTACGTTCTCACCCATCCAGCTGTTTTATTTGCTATCAAACGTTCTCTTCAGAGATGAAACGAATCGACCACATGAAAAACGAACACACAGGTGATCAAGTTGAATGTGGGTACTGTAAACAAATTTTGCCAAATACAAATGCTGTGTTACGTCACGGTTCTAAGTGTACTGCCAAAAAAGATCCTGCTTTGGAAACGATCGTAATAGATGACGAAGAAAAGAAAGTAGCGACTAAAGATCTCAGGAATAGTATTGCTACAATCATAAACATGTCCACTGCTATACCGTTTAAATTCTTCATTAAATTCAGATGTTTCTATTGCTCCAAAGATTTTTCAAATTGCGACGGCTTGAAAGAACACACAGTCGTGCAGCATCCTCAATGCCACGTTGGTGACAAGTGCATGAAGCTCCGTAACAGATATGATGGCAATAGAATCAAACTTGATATCGCGTCTCTTTCTTGCAAGCTATGTTTTGAACAATTGCTGGATTTAAATACATTAATTGAACATTTGACGACAGAACATAAGGTTCAATGTAATAAGGCCGTCGAAGGTCATTTGCAGCCTTTCAAATTAATAAAGAATAACTATTCATGTCCCCTATGTGACGAAGTTTTTAGATATTTTACCGTACTTTTAAAGCACATGAGCAAGAGTCACACTGGTAATAAATATATTTGCGTGTTCTGCGGCCAATCGTTCAGAACTTACCCTAATCTTCGCTCTCATGTCAAGAGACGCCACAAAGTATCTACTGCTACCTACGAATGTAACAATTGTGACTTGATTTTTTCTTCGTACACCAGTTTAAAGGTTCATTTGGGAAAGGATCATGACGTTAAAATGTTTAAATGCATCGATTGTTCTGACAAATTTTCTACTCAATACTGGTTGCAACGCCATATGCTTCTTGTACATGGAGAGGGGTACAAATGCACTTATTGTGACAAGGCTTTCATTAAAAACTCCTTCCTGGTAAATCATGTGAGACGATTGCACCTAAAAGAAAAAAATGTGAAATGCAAGATATGCTCTGAACGGTTTTTCGATCTGCAGAGGTTGAAGATGCACATGGTCAAGCACGTTGGAGAGAGGAATTTCCACTGTGATATTTGTTCGAAAAAGTTTCTGTGGAAGCGTAATTTGAAGGCCCATATTGCTTCTCATGTTAGAAACGCCAACGCTCAAACTAGTATTACTTAACAAATAATAATTTTCGTTTATATGATGTTATTTCTCTTATCCACTATTTTTTTCAATTCCATGTATCGTAATTTTGGAATTTTTCAAATACAATTTCTCCCTCAGATTACTATTGAATATCCTCTAATGCCCGTTAATGGAACTTTTTGATAGTGAAATTATTATCTTTTAAACTATTAATGACTGAAGTATAATATTATAAACACAATTACAACTGCATTTATCCAAAGCTACTCAATTTAAGCAAAACTATGCCTTACTAACGCTGAAGACATTAGAAGTAAAATAATAACAGCAATAACAATATTTAAAGAGGTACATTCATATAGCAAGGAAAATTTCTTTTCAGATGAATTGCCAGGCCCGTACGGAGGGTGTACCTCTGAAAGGAGACGAAAAAATTTGAAAATACTCTTTGACCACACGTCAGTCATGCCTTTCAAATGGAGAGGCAAATACCTTTGCTTCTATTGCGGCAGGAACTACACAGAATATCCAGAGTTTAAAAAACATACAAAATCTCATGGCTTATGTAACACACAAGATTATTCCCTAAAATTAATCAAAGGCAATAACATTGAGATCAAAATCGATGTTTCGGAAATCGTTTGTGATATCTGTAACGAAGCTTTTAATCGATTTGAAGAAATCATAGATCATTTGATAAATAAACATCAACTAGAATATAACAAAAGTATCGATGTTCCATTCCAAGAGTACCGATTAGTCGATTTTAGGTGTTTACATTGCGAAGAACGGTTTTCTTACTTCGGTTATTTAGTGACGCATGTAAACAATATGCACCCGCAAAACTGTTTTATTTGCAATGATTGTGGTGGTCGTTTTAATAAAAAGAGAGATTTGGCCATTCATATAAGGAATTATCACCGTGTAGGAGGTTATCCATGTGATCTCTGCTTGCAAAGCTTTGACACTTATCAGTCTTTACGAAGGCATCAGAACAATACCCATTTTAGGCAATGCAAAAGTTGTGGTTCGAAATTTGCGTCTCTGTCGCTCTTACAGAAGCATTTGAAATTGGAACATCCTCACGACGAAAGTAACTTGAAATGCCGTTACTGCTCAAAAGAGTTTCATTCATCTATAGGCTTAAAGCAGCACACAAGCAAGTGTAAAGTGAAAATGATTTCACAAGCGGAGCCAGAATCTTTCCCAGAAGATAATATGGAACCGAGAAAGAAACAAAACATTTTGCAAATTCGTCAAAACATACAGTGTGTTTTAAATATGTCTACTGCAGTACCTTTTAAATTCTTTTCTAAATTCTCCTGCTTTTACTGTTCAAAGAAATTTTTTGATTTCGACGATTTACGACAGCATACGACCATTGAACATCCTATATGCGAATTAAAACAGAAGTGCATGAAAAAGTGTAAAGGCGAAAGAATAAACGTCAAGATAGATATATCAGCTTTAACATGCAAAGTATGTCGTCTTCCAATGCTAGATTTAGAAGCTTTAATTGCCCATTTAATAGACGTACATAAAGCGAACTATGATAAGTCTATCACAGGATGTCTTGAACCTTTTCGAATAATTAAAGACAATATCCCCTGCCCGATATGTCCGGATAAGGTATTCCGATATTTCGGGATCCTATTACGTCACGTAAATGCCGAACATAGTAACAATAACAGAATTTGCGACTTCTGTGGTAGAAGTTTTCGGAATGCGGCTAATCTAAATGTCCATATAACGTATTCACATACAGGATCCTGTGAGTGCGACGTTTGCGGTATTAAATATAAAAACCAATGGTGTCTAGCTAGACATAGGGCTAAATGCCACAATGCGAAGGATCATAAATGTCCAAAATGCCCAGAGAGTTTCAATTCACAGTACCATAAACAAAAACATCTGATAAAAAATCATAATATAGGCCATAAATGTGATTATTGCGATAAAATGTTCACGAGAAACTCTTTCATGAAAGACCATATTAGACGGATTCATTTAAAGGAGAAAAACGTCCCTTGTTCTATATGTAATGAAAAATTTTTTGATAATTACCTTTTAAGAATGCATATGGTTAAGCATGAGGGCGATCGGAAGTTCTGTTGCTCGGTATGTGGCAAGGCGTTTTTGAGAAGGAGTAATTTGGCTTCTCATATGGAAATGCATAAAAAGTACGGTCATGTTCAATTGCAGATTTGAATGTCACTCCTTTGGCTTTATAAATAGCCATATGAGTGTGCTGGATGTGCGTGGTAATTATATAGAAATGGTAAATCATCACAGTGCAATAAACCTGTGGCAGTGTTTAAAAGAATAGAACCATTGGTAGATGCCTGACCCATCACTAAGGGCCGAAGATGATAAGGCTTTGTAAGACTTGTTTAGTAATTATTTAAAACAGTTTGGAATATAATGCGTAATAATAAACGTTAAATAAAAGAAAGACAATTAGAAAATGGGTTTCTAGAAGAAAAGACCATTTGACTGTGTTTTACATTTTTATAATGCCGTCGATATTTTCATCACCTGAACTATAGCACTTATGAAAGCTTTTAAGTTATGAACATTTGAAGATATTAAATGTTTATGGCACTGATGATGTATCAATACATTATAGGCCAGCAACGAAATTAGCATTTCGGGTCGAAATATTTGCGCTTGGGACTTTTGGATCACTTCCTCTACATCATTGATTTTCAACCGGTTCATTTCATGACTCAACAACGTAGCATATACATTGAGCTAGAGTAACTTTGAACTCCGCAGTATTTGCAACCACATAGTTCTCAAGCAATCTGTACATTTCGTCTTACCATTTTTTTCCTAGTAAATATCGATCCCATTGATATATTTTATATCACTCGATCGCTAGGCACGCAAGTTGAGTATTAGATTTTTTAAGTGCGTTTGCATTTTGTGTCGTATTCCACGGGTTAGTAAAATAGAAGTGTAATGTTATTAGGGTTCGTATCTATATATAACTATGTGAATATCTTTATTCCACCATTACTTCTAAATTCCTAAACAGATTTAGACGTATTTGTTGCCATCAGTCTGAGTTTTTAAGAATAGAATTACAATATGGCGGCTGCCTTTTCTTTTAACTTGTTTGGAGTCGAACTTGTCTTGAATGAGCAAAAGGTTTCGTATCTTACATATATTGCCGAAGTCTGATTAACATATCTATAAATATATTATATGTTTACATGTCACGATAGTTAACAATTATTTCAGTAATACCCTTCAAAAACGTTATATTATTGATTGAATCAGTGATTTAAAGAGATGTTTGAAGTGCAGTATAAACGTGACGTTACTTACAAACGCACGATGTGCTACAAATCCTACAGTTTTTGTCCCATTGTACGAACTTAATCTATACAAATGAATAAAATTGGAGTGTCTGTTTATAATATGAAAATAACCGTTTTTTACTAATTGCATATGGATGTATACACGGTACATATACCAAAACATTTTTTTTTTACAATTTTTGTCTGTCTGTCTGTTTGATCCGGCTAATCTCTGAAATGGCTGGACCGATTTTGACGGGACTTTCACTGGCAGATAGCTGATGTAACAAGGATTGACTTGACTACATTTAATTTGGATAAAAAATAGGACCTCACGTAAGAAAATTTAAACCAATTAAAATTTTATAATATTCGATTAAAAGAAGAATTTCATTAAAATTAGTATAGGTATTTCTTAAATACAGAATTAATAAGTTATAGTAAACTCTGCGAACTGAACAATAACGTTTTGTTAAATACCACGCGGACGAAGTCGCGGGTAACAGCTAGTATTTAAATAAAAATATGTACGTTCACAATAAGTACATAAATTAATATAATTTGAAATTGATCTCTATAGATTTGTACGCATTAGGAATACTGTAAGCCAATTGATATTGTAATGTAATTGTATTCTAGTTTTAAGCTATGAAATTATAGTTTTTTTTATTTATAATATGTTCCTTATAGTGATTAATGATTGAATTCTTTTGATTATTATTAGAAGTTATTTTAAATTTTAATTGAAATTGTGTAAAACTATTATTGTGACAATCATATAAATATACTATACTAAGTAATGATGAAAATACTATTTATTTTTAAGTTATTACTATCTTCTGTATTTTATTTATAATAATTACTACTTGAATTTTGTGTATATATATAAAAATATAATTAAATTACATTTAGGCCATATACAAAATTCAAGTAGAAATTGTAAAGTGTATATTTTTTTTATTGTTATATATATTTTAAAAAATATTTAAAAAACAACTATAGTTTTATATGAAAGATAATTTTAGTGTAGTGTTTATGTGATAAGTGTATGTTGGTATAAGAATGCGTATAATGAAATCGCGTATTACATTATTCTTATATACTACAAAACTTTCCAACTGAACTTAATGCCTGCTAATCTAGCTCCATTATATTAATATGTTTAAAAATATCCAGTAACAGGTTACCGTAATTTAATCATGAGATAATATTCTGTATGAATTTTACCGTAAAGAGAGACTCGTCAATAAATAATAGATGTTTCATGTCACACATGAACACTCAAACGCTTCGCAGTTACACGATGTCGTTAAAAATAACCTTCTTTAAACTCTAGTCGTCTAAAGACAAGTGTAAAATTCAATAGAAATCGTCTTGTTCATAAAAAATAATCAAAATCATAGATCAAAACACAATTTTAATGAATTTATAGGTGGCTTTCTATAGTTTTTGTTTCTAATGGTTTGTAAACTGCTCCCGAAACAGTTGTCTGCACTGTTGCGGAAATCGGATTTGTTAATAACAGCCTATCCTGGACCATCCACATTAAAGCTTAATCAGGCACATGGTGGTTTACACGCGTACACATGCGCTGCAATTAATTTTCATATTTTCCTTTGCTGCAATTTATCTCGATGACATGTTTAGCGACTGTTATAATTTATATAGATATATCTGTTATATCCTTACTACATCGTAGAGCAGCAAAAAGTATGTATCTATTTTGTAGTCATATATCCGCCTGCCTTTACACTATGTAGGTAGTCTTTATAATTTAATAAAAAAAAAAACAAATGTATTATAAACCTGATTGACTGACCTTAGTTTTTAATACAAATTCCTATACTAGAAAAAGAAAACAAGCTATTTACTTCAATCAACCTATACAGTCAATCAGGGTATCTTTGTCCCACCTTGCAAAAAATAATAGTTTCAATAGGACCTTTGACCGAATATTATCAAAAATATATTCCTTTTCGGTGGGCTACAAACTTTAACTTACTTTTAAATGATTATTCGTAGAAATAGAGTGTAATTTGTGGGCTTCTGTTGTACCAATGCTTTGGTAATACATTAAAAAAATACTTATATGTTTGAAAATTTAACTCTCATTAAGATTTTATAAAAGTCAAAAAAAAACAGACTAAAACGGTTATACGGTTAAACTTAAAATTAAAGTTACCCCATTTTACTGTACAGATGCTCGGTTTTTTCAATCAGACTTATATTAAATTTTACTTTTCCATCTTATATTACTACCTAATACTAGATGTTCTCAACTATTTATGGAATATTACTCTTTGTATATTATAATAATTGTAACATGATTTCTATGTAGAAAATATAACCATGAGTATTTTATTTCGGTTTTTTTTTCTCAAATATACAGCCTATGTTTATAGACCTAAATTATTTCTACAAAAAACCTAAACCTCGCTTTACAGTACTTTTATTTTGACTTCATTTAATATACATAAAAAACCTGCACTATCCATTATCGAATGAATTAACTGATATACAGGTTTTAGCCTATTATCTTTGTTTTGGCTATAACTATTTATTTCTTAAATCTCGAAGTGAGACAAAAGGAAGTGGGTTCTAACATTATTAATTACCTAACACTATTTGCTCTAGTAAACCTGCTAAGTGCAGTTCTGCAAGGAAAATTTCTCACAAAATCGAAACCAAAGAACTCCAGAAATAGAAAAGTAAAGCTGAAAACTTTCTTTGCAGGTTCAAAATTCGATACAGTGGAGGACAAAAGTAAGAAAATGGAAGTTGCCAGAAAGCTCTTGATAAAGCGACGCAATGTCGAATATATATTACAATATAGCAATGTGACACCTTTTATGTGGCATAAGGGCAAGTACAAATGCTTTTACTGCAATGAAACAACCAAAGACCCAAGCTTGCTCAGAGAACACACTGCAAATGTTCACCAGTTTGCAAATCTGGAACTAGTAGTTTTTGACAGAACAAAAAATAACCGAAATAAGGATGCTGCGGTCAAAATAGATGTTACTGGAATATCTTGCAAGCTTTGTCCTCAAGCTGTAACGAATTTAGAAGAACTAATACATCATTTGATTATAGCACACGATGCGGAATATGACGTCGGCGTTCCAAACTGTTTACTACCCTTCAAATTAGATAAAGACCAACCCACATGTCCTACATGTAATATGAAATTTGTTTTCTTTGAATATTTGCTTAGGCATGCTAACAAGCATCACTTATCCCACCACTATATTTGCGATGTTTGTGGAACCAGTTTTCAGGGAGAAAACCATCTAAAAATGCATTACCGGTACTATCATAGAGAAGGGGGATATACCTGCGAATATTGTGGCATTAGTCTGGCGACTTTGTCTAAGAAAATTCTTCATGAGAAAAATGTGCATTTGGTGAATCTCTCAACTTGTCCTCATTGCCCGGAAACCTTCAAAAGTCCATATCTAAAAAAACTTCATATGGCAAATGTACACGGTATAGAGGAACTTAAAATAAAGTGTCCTTATTGTCCAAAAGTTTATCCGCAAGAGTCGATAATGTCGAGACACATGAGACGCGTGCATTTAAGAGAAAAGAACGTTGAATGCGAAGTTTGTGGGGACAAATTTTTTGGACCATACGATGTGAAGTTGCACATGGTCAAACATAATGGAGACAAAAAGTTTGTTTGTTCTGTGTGCGGCAAGAAATTCTCCAAACGAAGTAATTTAAACTCTCACGTGGTACTACATACCAGAGAAAAAGATTATGTATGTGAGATTTGTAATAAGGCTTTTGCTCACCAGACCAATCTCAAAATGCACGTTAGAAATAGACATAGCCAGTTTGATGAAACAAGAATGGTTGATGAAATTGATGAGAGTGTAATGGTGCAGATGGAAATTATCCAAGATGAGTTGGAAGGAGAAGTTGCGGGACAGTATATTCAATGATTAGGGGGACAACCTTCTCCGAATGCAATGTTTAGGGAAGGTTGTTCCACTGCCGTCGTTGATAAAGTCTACCCATTCAATGAAAATCTTAGCTCGTCAACCATTCACGAAGGTGGCCGTCATGTAAGAAGAGACTTTGAGCCTATATCACAAGAAAGTTGTGAAGTTAAAGATGGTATTTTGAAAGACAGTAGTTTGATTACAGAAAGTATCAACAAGTCAGTCCAAATTAACAGGTTTGACGAAGAAAGCCGAGTAATTGGAAAAGTAGCCATGCCTACACAAAGTACTCTAATTGAAGAAAGCAAATTTAACGAGGAATGTTTATTGATGGAAGAAAATTGTGCTGACAAAGAAACTTGCTTGGTCGAAGAAGATGGCTTAATTGAAAATGGCGAATTAGAACATGACAACAATAGAGGTGAAGAGGAGAGTTTAAATGAAGGAGATAATTCATTGCTTGAAATGTATTCTTCCACTACTGTGATGGAAGTCTGCCCTTCAACAATGAGTACCAGCGAAGGCCTTTGCGTTGTAGTCGATGCTACAAATGGTACTTCTACTATTATACATGGTTATATATGGTTGACAGATGAAGATCTGCCAGTTGTTGGAGCAGACGAATCGTATGAACATGTGGAATATGTTATTGAACAGGTTCCTGGAGGAGAGCCATCACTGGACTATTCATAGTAATAAGCTTCGTGTTTAATGAAAATGGTGATATTACTAGGAAATAAGTCTGATGTTAACTATAGGAAGCAGCAGACGAAGGTATTAAGGGGGTGTCTCAAGTTTATTCCTATATCTTATAAATATATCTTCTATTATATTTGTTAAATTTAAATGGATGTGTTACTCAATCACGCTGGATAATATTTTTCATAGAGATAGATTATAGTCTGGAATGGCAAGTAGGCCTCTGAAAAAGTAGCTATTTTGGAAATATACCATACGCATTACCTGATGAACAGAAAAATAACGTTATTAAATGTAGACTGCAACGTTTATTGTTTTATTATCAAGCTAGTTTCTCAAAATGATATTCATGACAGATATAAATATGTGAAGGCGTTTATCGAATTTTAATAATTGGAGATACGAATGAGCTCCATACTTCTGACTTATTTGTTAATAATTAATATTTTATGGTAATATACAATGTTTTTTTTTATTGTTTAATAATACTGATGTCCTGATTTGGTACAAGCTTGAGTTTTACTTCAAGAGTAAGTAAGAGTTTAAGCTGTTTTAAATGTTATTAAATTTTATTTTGGATATAACTAGTACTCTAATTACACGGTTGACAATAATTATTAATAAATCGTTTTCGAATAATACGTATATACAAACCTACTTAGTAAATTCATAATACATATAATCATACTCTCACGTATATCAAAGAGGGAAGGCAGAGATGTTTTAAATACCATGTTTAAATACTTTATTATTAGAATTTTATCCCCCTAACGCAATAGGGGACAAGCCTGTTACCGTCAACGAGACACTAGGATTTCAAGATGAGAACAAATTGTGTATAGTTACATCTTAGTATATTTAAAGGGGGAAGGCGATTGAAGGAAAGTTTGAGGACGTCGGGATCGCATACCTATAACTTGAACTGGCCGGGAGGTCCAAGTCCTCTACTCATATATATATATGCATACTTATTATTATTCTGGCCACAAATACTGTTACCATAGAAAAAAAACATAATATTACATTTGAATTTAGAAATTGTTTTTTTCCATGTGTCCCATATTTTGGTGTGCAATTAAGTATTCTCTATCTATCTATCTATCTGTCATTCTTATATGAATATTCTATTGTATTTTTTTATTTTCGCGCCAATCGGTGTCATATATTTTTTTGATACGAACATGGAGTGGGGTGATAAAGAGAACATACATAATACTCAACTACTACTAATAACTAATACCGAATGTTAATAATTAATGTTATTTAATTCGTTATATCGTTTCTACTAACTATTGTGTTGTGTCGTGGGGAAATAAATTTAGTATTAGTACAAGTTGTGCCCGCGACTTCGTTCTCGTTTATGTCAGAAAATTACAATGCAATAGGTAAAAAATCTTATTCCTGGAGGTTTTCCCTATTATATAATAAAAAATATTCAATTTCAAATTATACTGTAGTAGCAATAAATCTACCTTGAGCTTACACAAAAATATTATTTTGTTTGCTTACCCTCGAATCACGACATTTGATATCCACCCCATTAGATAAGATAACCCAACCGGGACAGGTACGCAATCTAGGCATTGAAAAAATACCTGCGGTGAGAATACTGTTAGATATAGTGTCATTATTACACCTTAAAACTTCAAAGTTATCATCCTATGTTTCAAATAGGAACAACTTGCCTATCAAACATTAATGAATATAACCATAGTAGAATTCTGTAAATATCATAATAAATTTACTAGCGATCTAATATTGTTAAAAGAAAACAGGTAATAAAACAATTTTCTGTTTTTTTTTTTAAAAGACGACTTCCGCACTAGGATTAATTCCTGTTTTTTTTTTTTTTTCTTTTTATACTATAGGGATACAGACGAACAGACGGGTCACCTGATGGTAAGTGACACCGCCGTCCATGGACACTTGCAACTCAAGATGTCGTCGAGTGCGCTGCCCGCCTTTGAGGGTGATGAGGGATGGGGGATGCAGGGAGCGGAAAGAAGAGAGGAGGGATGAGGAGATGGAAAAAGGAGAAAGGAGATATGGGAGAGAAAAGTGGGGAGGAGGAATTGGGCCTCCGGAAACCTCACACAATTCGGGGGACTCAACAAACATTCAAACAACAGATACACAGAACACCCAGACTCAGAACAACAATTTGAGGATTACACAAAGTGTTGTCCCGTGCGTAATGAATGAAATAATAATTCTTCTATTTAGTAAAATATGGCAGTGATATACATGACAATCGAATTTTTAGGCATCTTTTGTTTTGGTACGTCTCTATTTGTAAACGTCCCGCCCATGTTGAATAATATTATACTTTGTCCATTCGTTTCTCTTTTTGAACATAACCATTTGATAGGTACAACATGGCGATCATATTTTAATAGACAGTTTTTCTCTAGAAATGCTTGACATTGGCAGAATCTTTGCGTTGAATATACACTCGAGAGAAAGTCCATAAACAACTAATAAAAATATTTTCTTTGTAACAGCTCACGCCTATAAATTACCGCTTACCGTTATAATGACAAATGTTTTACAGTGCAACCGACTTATCTGTTCAGTCGCCGGCGTCGTTGTCATCGTGTCATTGTTGCTAGTTTTTAGGTGAAGTCGCCATGAATTTAGGAAGTTTTTATGACAAAATTCCATAAAGATAATATGTTTTGTTCAACAAGTAATTAGACCTAGTGATTGGCGTCACCTAGTCCCGATCCTCTGGATTGTGATTTATGGCCAGTTTTACGAGTATGGCATGCTCTAAATGCCATGATATTTTGGAGTCTCTAAAACAATCCATTAGATTGGCAGTGAGAATTCTCCAATAGAGAGTGGGTGTTTCCATTGATAACTGGTCTCAACGTTGAAAGAACTGTATACACACGTTACAGTAATAAATGTTTTATGCATTGAAAACAAAACCTAAAAAAGGTAACGATTCCAAAGTAATATAAATGTATCATAAACGTTTTTGAGTATGTAATAAAATATAAAAAATGTACAGTAGCAGAATAGGTATCAATGTGCATATTATATATTATAGTTAGAGGGTTTGAACATCACGGCACAAGCCAGTTGGACTTATCAGGTATCCGACCCTGACTTGCTTGAGTTATTGCTTATACTCCCCAATCCATATGTATAAAATCATGCATATATCGAAAAATATAACTTAAACAAGTAGTTAGAAAAATTGGAAAAGCTCTTTCGGCTATGTAACGGTGTACTCTACATGTATATCTGCTTACCCCTTCTTATCTTATAGGTGAGGTGTTATAGAATGGAGAAAAACAATATAGTATTGTCATACGGTTACAGCAACCTCGGGTTTATTTGCTGTTAGTTATTTTAGAGTTACGTTGCATATCTTCGGAGATCTTCATCAGATCGTAATATAATATGTATATACTAAAAACTTAACTTACCTATACTTGTTGTTGTTGTGTTAATTTCTGTGTTTATAATGCTATTTTGTGTATTTATAATTTTAATTGGTGCATATCGTCACACGGGTTTAATGGTAAAAATATTGGTGATTAAGTTAATAATTTTATTGTTAAGAGAAAATAAAGTTGCCTAGAGACCTAAATTTTCTATAGCACGATATCTATTAGTATATTAATAACATGCGTTAGGCAGCTGCGTGAAAGGTTTAATGCAGAAGGCAGTCTTTCTTGATACAGCACGTTTTGTAAGAAGGTTCCTGTCCCTGGAGCCCTAACCTCCAGTAGTTTTGTTACTGTACCTGGTACCGGTGGGACACTATTTTATATATTTTTGAAAAATGTAATTTATATATATTTTAAGTTAAATAAAGTAAATAATAATAACAGTAATGTACTATATTATACCAACTCTTAGTGTAGTTTTCAAAGACATTTTAGCTATTGACCAAAAGATGGCGCTATATGTTACTTAAGAGCAGGCTCCCAAAATTTTATGTTAGTTTACATTCATATTCTGCAACAGTCACACATACAATCAATATGGAACTTTAATATATGATTGATTGGTTCTTTTACTATCCATTTACAAGATAGTTACATAATTGTAACATTTTCACTCGAATCATTTTTTATTCCAAAATCATGTCTTTTTCTAAAGATTATTCAAATAAAATCAAAATTACTGGGGCTTTATATCTAACAAAAGTATTCGCAGGAAGAAAATATAGTTTATTATCCAGGCACAAGATATTTCTTCTCTAAATCAATTATTACTTTAGTTATACGCAAAATAAGATTTGAGACTTACGCCATTTAGTTTCGTGATCAAACATGATCAAACAGTGCACACGATATTCAACTTAATTGCCGAAATTTTAACGTTTACTATAAAACGGCCTGGACGGTTTTTAAACGCGCTGTGCGCCGATGTGAGAGGGTCTGGTTTGCTCGCGCGCACGTTCAATGGGTTTTTTATTTATGAGTTATTTTAAATAAAATTATATTATTACGTATTTCTATACAATGGGAAACAAAGACAACAATTTTTTTTTTATAAATGACTGTGCGTGGCTTCAAGGTCAGCCTTTTACAGTAATTATAAGGAGAACAGAGGAAGCTATGGAGGCGATTTGATTATTACCTATAAATGAAAATTGTATAATAAAATTATAAGTAGGTAGTATATCAGTTGTAACACCACTCCTGTCCATCCAAAGGTTGCCGGGAATAAATTGCTATTAGCGATAAGGCCGCCCATTGTGCATTTTCTTGATTATGTGTACTTGTTCTAATATTTTCTTTTTTTATTGCATCATTTTTTTATATTACTTTATTATGTTTTATTATTATTATTGAAAGATGATAATAGCTTAGAAACATGTCAGATGTCAGATTTAGAAATATATCAGATGCGCCAGTATCAAAGTTAAGGAGGCTAATTTTAATAAATTCGTATTTTTTTTAGTTTTATCTAGCTTAGAGAGCTTAGAGAGAGAAAAAATCTGATATTTCGAGTAAACTTCGGTTGATGACCTCAAATAAAACAAATTAGCTAATTTATTTTTTTCTTAATCATGTTTGGAAAAATATCGATACCCATCACGTCTGCGGAGTGCTGCTCTAGTAAGAAAAAACTATATATATATAATGTGTATGTGTTGTAACTTTTATATAACACTAACTACTGTTACATAAAAACTCATATTTTTATTAAAAAAATATATATATTATAAATAAAGGCTCCTCTTTTCATCTACGTTCGCAATCTAAAATCAAAATACATAAAGTTAGACTTTTTGAGTCGACGCTCGGGGTCGCTCGCGGGACATGAAGCGCGGAGTGGCGGGTGCATGGGGGCGGAGCTTGCGTCGAAAAGATTTTATAGTACCTGCTGTTAAATAGATCCTAAAGATAGAAAAAAAAAACATTATTCTCAGGACAGAGTCAAAAAAATCGCAATTATAAACAGTTATTACGCTTAATTTGTGCAGTTTAAGTGATGCGCGTACAATAACAACTATTCAAATTTATTATATAAACAGATGATGATTATTATTAAAACTAAAAAATAGTAAGGGTTATATATAAATACATCGGTTGCAAAACGATTTAGTTCCTCTCATCCCATAATAACATCGCATACCCATCTAAGGTTAGTTGCTTAGAAATATTAGTTTGATCCCTAACCTTGTCATTTAAGAAAGTACGGGCTCCATATCGTTATGTCGTCGTGTCATATCAAGGTCAGGGATGACTGATAAATACGGTCTTAATGCAACTGAATTCTTTTAACGAGAAGGGCGTTAATCGACTCTTCTCTTTTCAGGACGTAAGGCCCGAAAACAAGAAGATACATACCTCGAACGCCTTTCTAAAATCCGGAGAAATATACTCTTAGTACTGCACTACGGTAAAGTGGTACCATTCACGTGGCACACGAAAGGTTTCAAGTGCTTCTACTGCTTAAAACCTATGAAGGACTGCGAGGTACTCAAGGAACATACATTGAAACACTCCATAGATTTAGATGCTTTTATACCCAAAAGAATAATTTCCAAAGATGTACCCATTAAAATAGACATCGCGGGACTAGGCTGTAAAATTTGCCCGGACGCACCACTCAAGGACTTAGAGGAACTAATATCTCATATAATTTACGTCCATAATGAAGAATACGATACTAATCTTGGTGTGTGCGTGTTCCCTTTTGTTTTGAGTAAGGAGCTGATGCAGTGTGTATTATGTCAAAATCAGTATGATAATTTCACATCAATGATCCTGCACATGCACAGAGACCACGTAAGTCATTCCTGCGTTTGCCAAATCTGTGGCTTGAGCTTTATGAGCCGAATTCGTCTCAAAAGACATATTAGTAACAGTCACGTTGGATACAGGTGCTCCGTCTGTGGTAAAATGTTCAATGCTTCTCATCGCTTAGAAAAACACAAGCAACAATTCCACGGACATATCAAATCTCATGAATGTAACTTGTGCAGTGCAAAATTTGAAAATTCGTATCAGTTGAAGGTGCACTTAGGGAAAGTGCACAACGTAGAAAAATATAGGATTAAATGTGACCATTGCACGAAGATTTGCACGACCAAAGGTGCAATGTTATTGCACGTGCAAGCGCAGCATTCTGACTTAAAGTATGAATGCGATTTATGTGATTACAAAGCTGGAATTAAATGGCTTATTACTTTACACAAAAGGAAACATTACGGGGTAAAGGATTATTCTTGCAGCATATGCGAAAGAATGTTCGGTAGGTCAAGTAATTTAAGAGCGCACATGAAAGTCCATTCGGGGGTTGCTGGAAGAGTATGTAGGTTTTGTAGGAGAGGATTTACGGATTTTGAGACTTTGAAGAAGCATGAAGCTGAGTCACATTTTGGGGAGGAAATTGAAGAGCCCGAATGAAAAAGTAGCTAAACAGGAGTAGAGACATAAAATACGTTCCTTATATATATATATATATATACATATATATGTATATATCAATATGGGAGCGCGGCATGAATTTCATTCGTTTACATAAACTTGGAGCTAGACATCGATACGGGTCCAATGCCATGATCGATTCAGCCACCTTTTTTTTTAATAGAGCCAGAACTGTAGTAGTTATTTTTAATGGACTTCTAAACTCAGTATGCACGACCGGATTGCTCTAGTTTATAATATTCACATCAATTCTCATTATGTAATATATATGTATATTACAATTTATGAATGATAATGTAGAATTGACGTATTTTGGTCGAATCAATGTAGTTAAACATTTTTAGAGTTGAGTGGAAAATCTTTGTTTTATATTTGAATTATCTTTAGATTTTGTTTTCAGTGTAATTACTACTTTACCCTATAGGATTGTCGGATTTTTAAATAAAATATTTAAACATATGCCTTTCAATATTTCGTCACAAATAATTAGTACTTTTATTTACTGAATCTGTAAATATTCTTGTTATTTGGTATTTGTCTAGATTTATGAGTATCAAGACCAGTTCTGAAAGCTGGACATCTTTTGAAATCAAATATTACTCTTATTAATTTAACTTACGTTTATTGCCAATGATCTTTAAATTGAATATATTTATATATTTTTTATAATTATAGCCTATTTTATAACTCTTTATTGTTATTGCATGACGTATTCTGGCTACCTCTAGAGTGAGCAAGTTCTAAAACACCTGTTTTCCTTGCAGGAGAACCTAGAGGTGGCCAGAAAACGAAGGAGTCCCGTACCAATATATCCACAGAAGACGATTTTATAGATCGCGTCCAGTCCACCAGCAAAATCCTTTTGACACCAAAAGAGAAACGTGGTATTATGAGAAACAACGTTGTACAAGTCCTTGTGAAGTCCACTGTAATGCCTTTTCGGTGGTTGAAAAGTTCTTACAGGTGTTTTTACTGCTACGACATTTTCCAAGAAGCGTCAGAACTAAAGAATCATCAAGCATTACATACAGGTGATCAGATTAAGGTACAGGCCATGAGCAACTACTGGGAGCCCGTTGTTTACGTCGATATATCTAATTTGTCGTGCAAATTATGCCCAGAGAAAATAACGGATCTGTACGATCTAATTGACCATTTGGTCGCCAAACACGAAGTAGTTTATAACAAAGATGTTGGTATTTGTATGGTGGCATTTAAGTTAGATAATTTCTCTGTCAGTTGTCTAGCTTGCGGGGCAAGTTTCTATACATTTGGTCCATTACTGCACCACACTAATAAAGATCACAAAGGAACTTCAGCGATTCTGTGTGAAGTTTGTGGCCAGCATTTCAAAGATGCCACGTTATTGCGACTTCATGTTAAAACGGTTCACGAAAACACTGGCCTTTTATGTCCTGAGTGTGGCGAAAAGTTTGAAACAAGGTCCAAGCTAAAAACGCATCAGAAGAACCAGCACGATATGGATAAAAAGTACAAGTGCTTGGTCTGTTCTCTGACTTTTCAGAGCCACTACAAAAGATCCCGACATATGGCAGCTGAACACAAGAACCGACAAGAAATTAAATGCTTACATTGTCCAAAGACTTTTGTCTTTCGCAGTATGATGATGACTCATTTGAGGGATACTCATTTAAAAGTCCGGAACCATATTTGTGGTGTGTGCGGGTGGAAAGCTTTTAATAGCAACAGATTAAAGAACCATATGTATAAACACAGTGGAGAGAAGAATTTCAAGTGCGAGGCTTGTGACAAGGCATTTACAACTAAGAAAATTATGAGAGCACATTTTGCCCGAATGCATAAGAGTCCGCAAGCGCCTGTGATGCAGTACGAAAATCCTTATGTGGCACAATAGTTTTAGTTACTTACTTAGTAACTACACAAAACATTGTTTAATACATATGCATAAAGATAGATAGATATCTGTATCAGACAACTAAACTGTTTGGTTTCATGTATGAGAATCTGAATACCAATAAGCTATTATTTAACTTACTACATTACAATATTTCATTTTGATTTATGATTTGGAATCCGATAGCGACGACGATGTATTTACAAGTTGATATATTAATAAGTGTATAATATCAACTCCCAAACGGCTTTCTAATAAAACCTAAGAAATGCTAACGCATCATTTTAATGTTTACATTAAATATATAATAGTATGTACAGTCAAGCGCACGTACTCGTACTCGCGCCTATCTCCCCGAATAATAGACAGACGCGCCTTTTTACTTTATGCCAATCATAATTGTAACTCACTTGCATAGTAGGTGGCAAGCCTACGGAGATCATTCCGGCACTGTACTGTACGACTGTATATTCTGATATATAACAGTCCAAAACCTTAGTTTCACCCACCGAAGACCGCAGTTTAAAATAATATTTACAAGGAGTTAATAATTGTTACTACGAGTTAGCTCTATTGTGGAATTGGCTCCTACCGAATCCCAGAACTGTTTTGCCTAATGGGGGTTTAGCAGCTTAATTGTTTGCCGTGTACACCTTCGGGGAATATTAAAAGTTATTCTCTGTAACGTGTCTCTGTCTCGTGTTCCCGCGGCCCTCGGCAGCAGGTGCAAATAAGGAACACCGTGGTGGTTTTAACCGGTCAAGTCCGGCACACCCCTCCGCTGATGCCCCCGTTGGAGTATAGTCTATGAGGATTTCCCCACGTAAAAAAAAGGTAATTTTCGTTAACTGGATGTCTAGGTCTTCATATTTGAACTTGTTTTTTTATTTAGAGCCATCACAATTTATAATGGTGTGATGTGGTTGATTTGTGGCAATGATTTTTGGTATGAATAATATTTATTTTTAATCTTGTTTCTATATATATTATTATTTTATAATTTCATTTAAAATGTTTCTTTAACTAGAAATAGAATACTTTCAAGTGAGTCTTAATGTCTTTTATTTATCTCTCTATTTAACCTCGAGCTATAGTGCATATAATACACATCGTGTAGTTATTAAAGAAATAGTTCATAAATTTTTGAAATCAATCGTAACGTATCCTTATTAAAGCAAAGTAAGAAAAGTTCATCACTGTTTTTTTTTCGCCTTTTCAGACGCGATGGCCAGCTATGACGTCGTCTCAAAAGCAGACAGTGCCAAAATAAAATCTAACTTAATTACAATACTTCAAAACTCAACCGCCCTGCCATTTAGGATACACGAAAACGAATACAAATGTTTCTATTGTGATGATACCTTTCTTCTACCATCGAAACTAAGAAAACATACCATTCGAGCTCATGACTTAGTGCATTTCGGAGAAAATTTAAATATATGTTCTGAATTCAACTTGGAGTCTAACGTAATGTTGGATATCCAAAGTTTCAATTGCAAACGCTGCCATATTAACATTTCTGACATAAATGATTTAAAAATACATTTCTCCGCGAAACACAACGAAATTCTATTAAATGATATATTCGACAAAGTTATGTGTTTCAAACTGTATGACGATTCTATAAAATGTTTATTGTGTTCACGAGACTTTTGTTACTTTCAGAGTCTTATAGAACATCAAAAATCCCATGTTCGTTACACTTGCCAAATCTGCAAAGAAAATTATTATAACGAGCAAGACTTTCTTGAACATGAAAAGACATATTGCAAACCTTGCACCCTTTGTAATATGAGATTTCAGTCGAAGAAACAAAGAGACTCGCACTTAAAACAAGTGCACTGTAAGGGCTTTTCATGCGATTTTTGTTTACTACAATTCACGTTAAAAGAAACTTTAGCACGTCATATTAGAAATATTCATTACAAAGAGAAAAATCAAGCTTGCGATGTTTGCGGAAAGACATTTTTTGATACTCACTATCTCAACTTACACAAAGTAAGTCATCGAAATATAAAACCGTTTGAATGTGACATTTGCAAGAAAAAATTCGCTCGCAACGAGGCATTAAAGCTACACAAAAGAATTCACAGTAATGACAGAAGATATTCTTGTAAAATATGTAGCAAAACTTTTGTCCAATGGTCGGCTTTGAATATGCATAAGGTTGTACATACTGATGAAAGAAATTTCAAGTGTCCAGTTTGTGACAGAGCATTCAAAGACAAGAAGACTATGGGTAAACACTGTAAAAACGTTCATCAAAGAGAAGAAGTAAGGTGTCCAATCTAATTTGTACGTGGACATTTAAAGAGCTTTAGAGGTGTAGGCGTAAAATTCGTTATAACTTTTATTTAATGCTCAGCTCTTTGTTGGTGTACGGTGTTGATTACCTTATATGTATGGTCCAAGTTAGGAGTATAAGGTTCTTTGAATGTAGCCTGGTGCTTACGGGTTCGAAACTATATAAAGCGATATACGTGAAATATTTACACATTATTTGTATTAACTTATTTTATATGGACGGGTTTATGTAGATCTAAACATACAACCAGATCTCCTTGGTGGTAAGTGATTTCGATAACTTTATCGTTAGAGCTGCTTATCTCGTTCCAATCTATGGAATCTAGGGAAATATTTTTGTTTGCAAACGATATACTCCAAAACTCTCGGACTGATATTATTTTTTTTTTTTGTCATTTTGATGCTACTGTAATGGAAATAAATATTGGCTGTAAAATTTTTGCTTTATTCCACGTGCATGTTCATATTTTAGATTTTAGAATTCGCGCCAAACATGTTGTTGTAGCTTTCTAAACTTAATATTTAAATAGTACAAAAAATGGCGTTTCAAGAAATGCCTTTATCAAATGAGTAACTGTACGGTAAATTAAATTAGAGGGGAAAATAACCGCTGACTGTACTATGTGCGATCGAATGTTTGTGTTTACTTATAGACCTGTTCAAATATTTTTTAGAGGAAAATAATAGTAATAACATGAAACCTGTGGAAAGTAGAAAAAAATAGAGCACCGATTTACATAAAAGGGTATCTTTTCACAACCTTTTTTTTTATAAAATATGTTTTTGTGACAGATAAAAAAGATAAACCAAAAATGTGGTTTTACGACTTTTGTTTCTCAGGTTGTTTTGAATAAAATGGTGGATAGAGAAGTTATAAATCTTTTTATTTACTTTATCCACAACTTTTACATTAAACGTTTCCATAGGTCTAGTTCCTCTACAAATCGTGAAAAATCTTGTACCACCCTTAAAAGTTCACCTTTTACCTCGTAATCACCTTTAATTTATTTAAGTTTTTTTTAGTTTAACTAACTGTTGGTTCTGCAATATTTTCTTTATCTTCCAACAGATTTCGTGGTGTTATAACCTTTTCTTGATTTTATTACCTACATTGGACTATTCATTACTTGTGTCTCTATTTGTAGTGACTGTTAACCATTTTTTTATGGCATAGGGCAAACGAGCAGACATTGCCACCTAAGAAGTGACACCGCCCTCCCATGGACACTTTCAACTTAAGAGTTCTAATGTGCTTCTTGTTGATAACGGGGCTAGGGGAGGGGAAAGAGGAGAAGGGGGCTTGGGCCTCTAGTACCCTCACTTACTCGGTAAATAAAATGCAAGAAATTTATACTATATTGAATAATGAACTAGTTTCCAAAAAACTTACATATTTAAACCCTAGTATCTTGAACGTAATCAATCACACGTTCAAGATTACTCTAAACTATTGTAATTAAAAAAATAACTATAAAAAAATAATGTTATACTTCTATCGGTTTTTAAACACAAAACTTTTGAAAACCATAAAAGCATAATTGTTTCATTGTTGCTTGTATACATAAAATTAAAAACGTCACTTTCAAGAAAATACATAGAATTGTTTCTCTCGATTTCAGACGAAAACAGGAAGAAGAAAAAGACTGCCAAAGAAGAGGTCGAAGATTTATCGGTTTCAGAACAAAAGAATAAGAAGAGAAAGATTTTTATCGATGAAGATGATACAGATTCTTCTATTTCAATTTGTATAACAAAGACTAAGAAAAAGGCTGTAGAAAATTCGAAGAAAAAAACTGGTATTGAGGAAGAAGCTAAAAGAGAAACACGTCATCTTTTAACAGTTATTATAGAGTCATCTACAGCAATGCCGTTCCGGAAGAATGGGAACACATATAGGTGCTTCTATTGCGAAACGAACTTTTATTACGCTTCTGAATTAAGAGCTCACACTCTCAACGAACATAAGAATGAAACTAAAAGACAGTTAAAACAAACAATTAACAGAAACGTTGTAAAAAAGAATCTTATAGTCAAATTAGATGTAACCAATCTCACCTGTAAAATATGTTCAGAATCATTCGTCACTCTTAAAGACCTCATATTCCATTTCCGCAAACACGACAAAGTAGTTACTGATAATCTTGAAAACATGTTGTGTTTAAAACTATCGGATAACGAATTCAAATGTTTGTATTGTGATAAAGAATTTCCCTACTTCAAGACTTTGTATATACATTTACACAGAGAGCATGTCAACAGACGATTAATATGCGAAACTTGCGGCCTGAATTTTACCACACATCAAGGTTTAAATAACCATACTGCTTACGTTCACAAGCAAGGTAGTTTCGTCTGTCCGTATTGTGGCAAAAAATTTGCTGCGCTTCATCTCCGAAGCGCACACATTAAACGTTCCCATGACCCGGAGAACATCAAATGCCACGTATGTAAGGCGATACTCAGAAGTGTAAATCAAAAAGAAACTCATTTAGCAAAGGAGCATAACATTTGGATTACAAAGGAATTCAAATGTGACAAGTGCTCCAAGAGCTTCAAATATAACCACATGCTGGTAACACATATCAAACGGGTTCATTTAAAAGAAAAAAACTTCACATGTGACTACTGCGGTGATAAATTTTTTGAGAAGAAATTGTTGGAGTTGCATCAAATAAAACACAGTAATGCGAAACCCTATGAATGCAAAACTTGTAATAAACGATTTCCGAGGAAAAATGCTTTGTATAGACATGAGAAAATACACACGGATCCTCGTAATTTGAGTCTCAAACGATTGCAGCGAAAAACGTTTGAAGAATCGTCGTGTTCACAGTCGTCTACGGTTATGTCTTAATCATATTTTTTTGATTCGGCACATTTTTGAGGTTATCTCAATGTTGCCACTGTAAAGCCCTTAAAACGTTTCGGAACATTCGTAATACTTTTAGGGTTGGCAAGACTACATTATCCTAAGATTGTAAGCGTCCATATCAAGCTTTAAACGGTAACTTTGCTTTGCATGTTATATTAAGAGATATGATATTTTTACAATGTTGTAATCCAGTAAAACTCAATAAGCAACATGATATACAAATATAGGTAAATATATCGTTTAATTCTAATTAACTTTATTAGTATTTATTATCACACACATACGATTGCATACCCGAGAGTCAGGCATAGGCGTACCAATACAACCACACTTTGCTAACTATATATTATCTTCAACTAAGAATTTAAGGAATTAGTTATTCAGTTAAGGCAATGGAAGAGAAGGGGTTGCTTATATGAATGGGTTGACGGAGTGTACGCAATTGCTTGAGCAAGTCGCGGACTTGTAACTAGAAGTGGCCGTTAACCGAAAGTCCAAGTACAAGTCCTCTGACGACTTGTTATTTAATAATTAACACATATAAATCGAATAAACTAAAAAAAATATACTATACAAAAGTAGAATCTTCTTTCTGGCTTTCAGACTTGCAGAAGGAAAGGGCCACTGTATTGGAGACGATGAAAAAAAAACCCGTCTACTATTAGTCATTATTCTAGAAAATTCCACAGCTTTACCGTTCAGAAAGGTGGGCCAATCCTTTAGGTGTTTTTACTGTAATACGAACGTATATTTCGCTACAGAATTAAGAGCTCACTGTACCCAAAGAGAAACACCCAAATGAAAATATTAAAATGTGGGTCAAAAGAAACGTTACCTAAAGATTATTCCTAGTAAAATTGGACATAACAGATCTAAGCTCCAAAATATGCTCTCAAAACCTAGATAATCTAGAAGAATTAGCGGGACATCTTCGTGAACATGACGTAGTATTAAACGAAGATTTTGACAACGTAGTATGCTTAAAACATTCAGACTATGAATTTAAGTGCACGTATTGTACAAAAGAGTATTCTTTTTTTTTCACAACTATACTCCCATATTTATCAAGAACAAGAACACTTAAAAAAGCTTTGCGTCTACCCGGTCAGTGGTTTAGCCTTGGTTGATGAACGAAATTTAAACAGTCATATGATGAACCATGCAACCACAAAAAGAGAAATTTCGATTGTAATATCTGCAGACAAAAAAAATTCACTGCACGTGATCGAACCAATCACATAAAAGGTCACACGGAGATAACAAATGTTACATGTGCAATGTAACTTTAAAAAGTGAATTTCAAAAAGAAAACCACTTGTTAGACAATTTAAATGCGACCGCTGTCCCAGAAAATTTATATTAAACAAATTTCTCGTTACCCATATTAAAAGCCAACATTTAAAAGAGAAAAAAAAAAACTTGTGATGTCTGTGGAGCTAGATTTTTTTGATACGTCAAGACTGAATCAACATAAAATTAGCCATAGCATCTTAAAAACATTTAAATGCGATACTTGTGATAAAAAAAATGCTAGAAAGAAGACCTATCTTCAACAATTAAGAATACACGCTGATGAGAGAAATTAAGTCTGTAACGAATAATAGTGAAGAACAAAATCTGACTCAAAGTAAGAAACCTGAGGACACTGTGACAAGTAACAAAAAAATGATATTGGAGCAAACTTCGATAACTGACAAAATCAAAACAGGTGAAATACCTGTGACGCGTATGAAAACGCCATAATCTTGTATCTGCACTAATATAATACAATGGAGCTTTAAAAAAAGGATTCAACTGTCGTCAGCGCACTTATTATAAGCTGTTCTCTTTATTCTTGTATTTCCACAATTAGAGTTTTAATATTTTCTTCAATTTTAAATGGGACCAAGCTTTACTATAATCCCTACAATAAAAAAATTAAATCTTGTCATCTTTTCATAAATGGTGAAGATATCGCTTAACATAGACACATATAAATGAGTTTCCTATCTATTGCATAACATTTTAATACATAATGACATAACATGGCATACTTTTGTTTATCCTTTTAACATATTTAAGCATATTTTTTTTAATTATATCTCAAATAATAATGTTTAAGCATAACATTCTAAAGCATAAAAAAATTGTCCAAAGGCTGAAGCATATTATTATAAATACATTATTATCAAAATGTAGCATGGCCTCATATTTCTGGGTTGGCATAAAAAATAATCAAGTACTTAACCATCTAACATAATCTATGCCAGTTAGTCCTCGTCCATTTGAGACAATCATCACAAACATCAAATTTAAAGACAATATAATACTGCATATTTTTTAAAATTATTGCTTGGCTTGGCAAGCAAATTAGTCTAAAAGATAATTATGTCAGCATAAACTGTATGCCAAAAAACAATGGTCGCAAAAGTTATTATACCAAACAAGAAATATGCTAAAATAGTTATGCCAAAGTAAATTAGGAAAAAAAAACTTAATGCGAAAGGAAGGGATACCATATAAAAGTCTGATGAGACCTCTTTAGTCTACTTATTGAACCAAGACATTTAGTTGATGTTAGAATGTTAAAATTTATCTGAATATTTTATAATGGTAGAACCATCATTAAGCAAGTATTACACAGAAAATCGGTTGTGAAGCAAGCTAGCGTTGTAATTCGCCGTAATTAGTGAGATTCACGGAGTCACAACTCTTAAGTTGCCGGTGTCCATGGACGGTTGTGACTTACCATCAGGTGACCGTCTGTATCCCTATATTGTATAAAAAAAATCATTTGTAGCTTCATCATCATCGCCTAGTACCTCCTGGTGGTGATGAAGGAGTTACAATGAGTATTTTATATACTTTAAACATGGAACTTATTTTTTTTCGCAGTTTTACTATTTTATAAAATGTATTATTTATTAAAGGATTATGTCATATTTTTGTATTTTTGAGTAGGTAATTTATTTACTTAAAAATAAAAATAAAATAACTCGTCAAACATTGTAAGGGAGTATTTAAAAATGTGTTTTGAAAGTTCGTGATAGATAATAATGAATATATAAATACTATAGTAGCAAGTAATATTTTTTTTATGAACCTACTTCTACTTCTCAATAAATAGGTCTGTATAAATAATTCAATACGTGATCTGAATATTTTCTTGTAATTGAAATATATTTCCAGTTGAAAGTATCAATAGTATTTAGCCCAAATCGGCGGGCTCCGAATCTAATGAACAAAAATCCGTAAATAATTAGTTGGCCTAAAATATATAACGCACACTTATTTATAATATTAAATGGATTCAATGGTGAATCAATTATCTAAAATGGTAATGAATTAAATAATAAAACAAACTTTAATTATCTAAATAACTTATAACAGTAATTATGTTCAATGAATTATGATAAATTTTAAATAAAAATACGCTATAAAATGGTAACTACGTTTTAGAATGTAAAATTAAAATAAAAAATAAGTTTTATGTTAATATAATTCAAAGTATTTTTTTTATTGTTTCCTGATGATATAAAGAGCACGGTTCATGTGATATGTAATAAATATATCTAATAAATGAAGTTAATATAGTTTTTGATAGTTTTATTTTTCATCAGGCCTATTGTGTCGTAGTTCAATAGAGAATTGTGCCAACAAGACGGTAAAGGGCTCTGTTTCCGCATTTGGTCGGTCCATTATGCGTTGAGGAGGTTGACTATTTGAGCCAGCCTAGCTTCCAGAATCACAGAGGCCTCCTGGGGTGTTTGCAGGCTTCTTCTAGGAGCGCCTCATAGAGCGTCCTCAATCCTGCGAGGATTTCTACCCAATTTATAGCCACTCCCTCGCATTCGAGGATAACGAGGGCGGTCCTTTCCTCTGTGCTCAGATATCCCCTGCACAAAGGGCTGTCGGTCGCGTTTATGACGCGTAGGTGTCGGTGCAGAGCCAGATGGCCTGCAATACTTCCGGCCACTATTTGGATGTTCGTTCGGTAAAGACTGAGTAGTCTCCAGGAAAAACATGGTGATACTTCTGTCAGTACCAGTTTGGATTGTCTGCAGCCAGGTGTGTTGATGCAGTGGCTTTTGTGTGCTTCTGGAATCATTCGCTTTACTCAGGAGCGATATAGGTTGAAGGGCAGTGGCAGCAGTATAATAGGACCTGCCACTGGTGTTGTAGATCCCATCCTTGCTAGCTCTTCGACGGCATTGTTGCCGAGTGAGTTGCTGTGCCCCCTGATCCATTGAAGAATTTAAACCGTTAGCTGAGGCCAGGCGCTCCAGCGATTTCTAAAATTCATAAATGAGTTCATGTTATTGCCTATTAGGGCTCTTTGTATCGCCATACTATCTGACAGTTGGTCTAGTGGTTAGTGACCCTGACTGCTGATGGGACGTCTAAATGCCTTTTCACACATTCCAATTTTTATAAAGTCAATTTTTAATTATAAAGTCAAGTGTTCTCATATATACCAAATATTAAGATGGTGCTAATTTTTTATATACATTCCATGTTTCAGTTAACCCATTTATAAAATAAATCAAATGTCATATGTATACATTGGAATATCGGCGAAATTATAACATTAAACGATATATCATAAGGATTTTTCCAACCGTTTTAAAAACACTTGGAATGTGTGAAAAGGCATTAACGATATCCTTTCTTATTTCAGGACGAATAATGATGAATAAAATACTGGAAGAACGCCGAAAAGAAGACCTGGCTACATTACTGACCATCATTATACAAAGTACAACAATTATACCCTTCAGATGGCACAAAAGCAAGTACATGTGCTTCTATTGCCGTTCGCTATTCGTAGAAAGCTCTAGACTTAAAGAACACACCGAATTAGAACACCAAGAGATACCAATGGAAGAAGTTATCATCCGAACTCTGTACAGAAAGGGTAAAATCAAAATTGAGGTCACTGATATTTGGTGTTCCCGATGCGAAAACCAATTCCCTTTCTTCTTGGATTATTTTAAACATTTACCCCTGATCCATGGAATATTATTAAATAAAGATACTGTAAAATCATTCGAATGCTTCCGTTTAGGGGATAATGGAATGTCCTGCTTGGATTGTGGCCAAAATTTTAGATTTTTTGGACCTTTACTTAACCACAGGCACAAATACCATACTGAACACTTCCTATGTGAAATATGTGGTCAAGGCTTTGTCGAAAAACATAACGTGGACAACCACGTGAAGCAAATTCATGGCATCAAGGCTTGTAAATATTGTAACTTGACCTTCCCTACCCAATATTCTTTGGTAAACCATGTTGAGAATGTTCATAGAACTGATAAACTAAAATGCCCAATATGTTCGGAAATTTTGAGCAACAGATACTTGAAAAAGCGTCACATGGCTCTAGTCCACGACTGTAAAAGTGCTCAAATTGTGTGTGAATTATGCTCGAAGATATTTACAAGACACAATAAATATGTTCAGCATAAATCTAACGTCCATTTTAAAGAAAAGAATTGCACGTGTGAGATATGCGGACATAAAGCATTTAATATAGATGCTCTAAGGCGGCATATGGTATGCCATGATGACTCAAGGCCGTTTGCATGCGAAATTTGTGATAAATCTTTCAGGAGGAAGAAAACTCTATTAATACATATGAGAACGCATAGGATACGCTAGAAGATGTTGCTTTGATATGAAAATAAAGTGTTAAGTTGAATTTATTTGTGTTTATGTTAGTTCCTAAGCTAATTAGTACGACAGTTATATCCAAACAACCTCTAACAACAATGGCAAAGTTACGTTATAGTAGGTAACGGAATGATGCGGGATATTTTTTCACAGGAGTACCAATACACACTGAATTTAAAATAAGGATTTTAGGCGTACAAATAAATAAACTGATTAGTGAAGAAGAAAATACACTCAAGCTCTCTGCCCGGCAAGGCAGAAGCAAATATATCTGCAGGGCCTTCGTCTTAACAACCTTATTACACTGAATTTGTTTCCTTATATACCTCACGGGCTTTCTTTACAGTCATAAGACCTATTGTATATGTATATATATAGTTCACTATCGATCATCAACTTAAGAGACCTTTTACCTATTGTATTGTTTATTGAATGTTGTATATTGAATAAACTTAGCCCAAGGTAAACGGGAGCTTTATTTATTCGAACGAGAACGAAACGAACGATTTTGTCATGCCAATCCTAACCTACTCCTTTTGTGTACTTAGATGGACACAGACTGAGTTGGATTCCCTGGATAAAAGAGTCTGTACACTTTTAACCGCATATCGAATGCACCATCCACATTCATAAGTTATGAGATTGTATATCCCGCGGAAATGTGGTCGTGTTTTTTTAAATGCCAGGACGCTCCATAATCGCGAGGAATGCAATATTAGAAATTACTTTGTCTCTGTTAACGAGGAGGTGCACCGGGATGTAGTGGCAGTTGATAACGGACTTACCGCTTAGTCTAGGTAAAGAGAACTGGCGCAAACCTGCAGTTCTTAATGTTATAGATCGTAGGGATGTATGGAAGAGCAAAGAGCTACATGGTTTTATCTGTGCAATTACAGATGAAGTTGTTATGACGAACAACTATCGGAAACATATCCTGAAGGATGGCACAATTGACATTTGTCGGGCATATGTCATCGTCCCGGAAAATCCCTCAGGCATATAATTTCTGGTTGTTCTCGTCTTGCCAAAGGCGAGTACTTGCATAGACATAATCAAGTAGCCAGGATAGTCCATCAGCAAATTGCTCTTAGATATAACCTTCTTGCTGCCGAGTTACCGTACTACAGGTACGTGCCCGATCCAGTTTTTGAAAATAGTCGTGCAACATTATACTGGGATCGATCTATCATCACTGACAGGACTATTGTTGCCAATAAACCTGATATAGTGGTGATAGATCGTTTAGAGCGCCGACCAATGATTGTTGACATTACCGTTCCCCATGACGACAATCTTATAAAGGCTCAATAAGAAAAACAATTAAAATATTTGGATCTAGCCCATGAGGTTGTCGATATGTAGGATGTGGATTCAGCAATCATTGTACCGATAGTCATATCAGCACATGGGTTGATTGCTAAGAGCCTCGACCAACACCTTCAGAGGCTCATGTTAGGTAGCTGGGTTAAGGTCCTTCTTGATACGGCACGTATTGTGAGGAGGTTAGGTGATGTCTCTGGAGCCCTAACCACTAGTAGCTTGGTCCTTGTACCTGATACCGGTGGGACACTATTTTTTACATTTTTAAATGTATTTTGTATTAATATATTTTCAATAATAATAATAATACAAATTTATTGTCTGTTGCAGATTACGAGACATTGATAGCAGATGAAAGGTATGTTGAAAAACAACGGAAAGACGATTTGACGAAACTTATCACCATCGTACTTGAGAATTCCAACATCATGCCGTTTCGGTGGGCAGCCAACAAGTATATGTGTTTCTTCTGTTGCTGCACTTTTGTTGACAGCGTCCAACTCAAAGAACATACGGCTGAGGAACACAAAGATGCCAAATTAAGAAGAGTTTTGAGAACTTTGCTTGGAAGCAGTCGTGTCAAGTTAGACACCTCGGAAATCACATGCAAAAGGTGTTCGAAACAGTTCGAGAATTTTGATGTTTTTCTCGGTCATGTCTACGAAATCCACAACTTGAAATTCAATAAAGATATTTCGAGATGTCTCTTCACTTTCAACCTGTCAGATGAAGGGATGTCTTGTCATGAATGTGGACAGGAATTTAGATTCTTTGGACCTTTACTGAAGCATGCTCACAAATTCCACAATAAATATAAAACTTTTCTTTGTGAAATCTGTGGTCAAGGTTTTGTTGCGAAAGCAAACGTAGAAAGTCACATTAAAAACGTTCACAGTTTGAGAGATAGGCAGTGTCAGAAATGTGATAAGGTATTTAGAAATCCGTATGCCCTACAAGTACATTGTGAAAGAGCCCATAGAATTGAATCTTTGAAATGTCCAAAATGCCCCGAAATGTTCGCATCGAAGTATCTCAAAAAGCGACACCTAGCATTAGTTCATGATGTAAAAAAACTCCAGTTTAATTGTGATCAATGTGAACGAGTTTACACAATGAAAAGTAGGCTGGTCCAGCATAAATTGAGAACGCATTTAAAGCAAAAGACTGTCGCCTGTGAGATTTGTGGCTTTAAAGTGTTCAATAACGATCTCCTGAAGCGGCATATGGTTCGGCATGATGACTCCAGACCATTCCAGTGTGAATTTTGTAAGAAAAGTTTTCAGCGAAAAAAGACTTTGGACGTTCATACAAGAATACATACTAACGATAGGAGGTATGCATGTAAAGAGTGCGGGAGGGCGTTTGTTCAAGTTACCAGTTATAAGCTTCATATGCGAGTACACCACGGTGGAAACGAGGGATCTTCTTGGAACTGATATTTTTGTTAGTAAATTGTAGTTAATTATTGTAGCCTTAAGTAAATATGAATGATAAGTTTGTAGCAGCTTTTTCTACTACTTCATTCTATTCTAAAAATTAATTGTTTCGCCAAGTCTGTAAATAAATGTCTCTAGAGATATGTTGATTACTTGTCATTGGTCTTTTTTTTATTTCACTGAAGTCAATCGATATTAGAGATTGGTCTAGTCCCTCTAGTCAGGACAGTTCATATCACGATAAGCACAATCATTTGTTGTGTCTGGATGTAGTTCAACTACATATACATATGAATATAAAATCAAATCCTTTATTTCTGAATGTGGGTAGGTTCATTTTTGAAAGATGTTATACAGTGGCCTTAGACTTTTTAAAATATATACTTAAGTATGTTTATCAGCAGTCAGATTACTATGTATGGTAGGTACTCTACTTAGTTTGGGATCAGACAGCCTTGTGGAAAATAGTAATTTATTTTTCATATAATATAGGTGGACTGACGTAAAAACCGGTCATCTGATGGTAAGTGACAGCCGCCGTCCAAAGACACCTGCAACTCAAGAGTCGTAAGTGCGCTGCCTTTGAGGGTGATGAGGGATGGGGAAAGAAGAGAAGGGGTATTACTACCTATTAAAAGCATTTATGTTTCTTTTAAGTTATAATTATTTACTATAAAAAAGTAACAGAAGTCCCACGAATGATCAGATGTGAACCTTATCATGATGCGTTGGTCGCCTTTTAGAGTGATTACCATCTATCGGCATTTACAATGTTCGAACGTAGCATAGAAGGTATATTTTACACATGCGCATGTTGCCTTTTTAACCGATTTTAAAATAGGCGGAGGTTTTATGTTCGACTACGTATAATTTTTTTTATCTACTTATGTTCAGCGATTTGTCCGCCATTTATTTTTTATTCAAAACAGTATACTTCTGCGCTGGTCATAGGATGCCAAGGGATATTGACGTGTAAAAGTGTTGTTATAACCTATTTACAAAATAAAGATCATTTATCATTTATCATTTACATTTATTACGAATAAGTTTTTAATTAATACGTTTATGATTCAACGTATTGCTCAAAGTAAAAGATACATTGGAGGCGTTTATCAACTTTTCTAAAAGTAATTATTAGCCAGCCACTGCTTGCGGGGCGCTAAGTAAGTGTATTTCTGGATGATTCTGGATATACACTGCAAAATGAACCAATCCTGACTTATGTAAAGTTATGTAGCGATTTGCTGTTTGTTCAGCTTATGCCGTAGACTTTTTGTTTTTATCTCATAAAAAGTAGGCGGGTCTGTTAATTTAGTAGTTAGTGATCCTGATTGTCGTGGGTACGATTCCGACACGGGACAAAAATTTGTGTAATTCATTAGTAGTATTCCCGAGTTTGGAAGTTCTTTGTGTCCGTTGTTTGTATGCTTGACAAGTCCGACGCTACACAGGAATAATTCCTAAGGCGGGAGTTATAAAAAGGAGAAAGTTCAAATGATGATGAAGATGGGAGCTCACGTCTAAGAGAAACCTATTCACTCTCTTACCTACATACATACATATCTCCCGCCTGCATCCCCGAAAGGATAAGCAGAGGCGTAATGAGAGGCCCACATTTCGTCGATCAGAGTTAAGTCCCATTTACATAATGGGAGATAAGCCTATAGCCGTCGTCCAGGCACTTTTGGGAATTTGACAGGACAGGGATGATAGAAAGCAAAATTTTAATTTAAACAAACTTTTGACAAACATACAAAAAAGCCTGTCTGTCATGTTGGTGTACCTGTATACCTGTTATCTGTATTTTAAACATTTTGTAAAGAAGCCATTTCATACAACCTTGTTAATAACTTCTCAAATTTACAAAATAAGTGCTAGTCGGACTCGCGCATGAAGGGTTCCGTACCATTATATATGAAAAAGGCAAAATATCACGTTTGTTGTATGGGAATCCCCCTTAAATGTTAATTTTATTTTAATATAATTATTTATTTTTGAAGTGAATATATATCTTAGTATTATGTGAATATTACATGTGTCTACCTGTTGCCGTTATCAATATCGAGGAAAAACGAGCAAGCCCCTTAAATATTTATTTAATTCAGGTTTTTTGTATTTGTTGTTATAGAGGCAACAGAAATACATCAACTGTGAAAATTTCTTCTGAAAATCATCAACTGTCTAACTATAACGGTTCATGAGATACAGTCTGTTGACAGTCGGACAGCGGAGTCTTAGTAATAGGGTCTGTTTTACCCTTTGGGTACGGCACCCTAAAAACATGCTTTTTACTAGTGTAGGGTAGGACGAAATTATACAGTCTGTAACTATTAACCGTTGAAAGTGCATCGGGCAGTATCGCGTAAGCCGTGGAGGAGTGTAGACGTGCTTATAGTGAGTTGCCGAGCTAGTGAAGTGTGGATATGCAATCGTGATATACTTAGGTTAGGATATACATACGTAATTATTATTATTTCATAAACCCATCGATATAAACTGGAAAAATATGTAGATAAGAAAACCTTACTTATTTATACTCAACTGGCTAAAAAGGATTCCGAATCTTCTTCGTTATCTTGACACGCGAAAACTGTAACTTTTACTTTATAATAAGACTTAATCCTGATATACTTCAGAACATACGGATGACTTTTATACATTTTTTTTACAATGCTGTAAACGAAACGTTGTCACATCAAGGCCATTTGCGTTTTCAGCGTTTCAAAATATAAATAATAATTTAAAAAATACTTGAATTATACAGTAGGTAATCTTGAACTTTTATTTAATTAAATAATCAGAGACATTATTTCGTATTGCCTACACCACCTTCGTTTCTCAGTGAAATGTACTTTATGTTTCTTATAAATACTATAGAAATACTTCTCAAGTACAAAGGCAAGTAAATAATTGTGTTCTTATGTAGAACTGGAGCGTAAAATTTATTTTGTATATCCGTGGGGAACAGAGGTTTTTTAGAGGAAATATGTCGTATGATGTCATTTCTGTATGGTTATCGGATAAGCAGTCGGGTCGTAAACACGATCCAAATACAGAAGACTTAAGTAAGGATAGGATAAAGTTGTCTCAAACCGTCTAGCACCAACCAACCAGACTTAACGAGACTTCCCGAAAATTATATAAAATATATTTCTGAAAGTTATTAATAAAACACAAGACTTTATCGTCGGCCCATAACTGTTAGAGCTATGGACGTGGTATGATTAAAGTTTTCAGTAATATGTATATCCAGTAACTCGGATCTTACGTAAGGTGGTACTAGTAGACATTCTTAGATACGCTATCATTTCTCTTCGTCCCAGTTTCTCGTCAGAGTGCTAACGCCACATCAAGAACTAGTATGTATTCTGTTAAAAATAGGGAAACTGTAATAGATATGTACATAAGAGTGTATCAAACAAACTACACCGGCAGCGCTACGGCCTTGGTCCGCCTGGCAAGTGACGGCCATTGGTACTTGATAGTATCGGTTGAGTTCGCATCGAGATTCGAGCAACATCGTTACTGTTACTTAGTGAATTTTATAGTTTATTGCTATAGTCATGTAGTTGTTACTACTACTACATAACTCTATTCATTATTTATTAATTCTTTAAATGAAATGAAATTTGCGATCTCTTCCAGGCAAACATATTATTTACGTGGTAGAGTCATGATTAGGTGCGATATAACGGCCTCACAGAAAACCGGTTGTAAAGCAACACTTGCGTTGCATTTCCCCGAAATTTGAGGTTTCCGGAGGCCCAGCTCCCCTCTCCTTATTCCTCTCCCCTGACCTCCCGCCCCTTTTCCCATCTCCTCATCCCCGTCTCTTTCCCCTCCCCGCATACCTTCATCCCTCTTCAGCCTCAAAGGCGGGCAGAGCACATACGACTCTAGTTGCAAGTGTCTATGGACGGCGGTTGTCACTTACCATCAGATGTTTCGTCTGTTCGTCCCCCTATAATTAAAACGAAAAAAATATGATGGAAAGAGAGCTAAGCTGAGTGTCGTCATAGCGTTCCGACACCTATGACTGCACGGCGCATTGCTTTATGTGGTAAACTAACTTGGTACTACGCTGCCGCGTCGTGTTGTGGACTCGACCGCCACATGGCATAACATTGTGTAATCCTTAAATTATTGTTTAGAGTATGGGAGTTCTTAGTGTCCGTTTTTTGAATGTTTGTGAAGCCCCCGCGACACAGGAATGAATCCTAGTACATAAAAGAAAGATTCGTACTTGCACAATCGATGAGTTATTATTTGATGCGAAGCTCTTCAAGGATTAAAACATGTGTGATCTCGATAGTAAATTTTATTTTTATGTAAAGTCTTCAGACTCGATCATAAATGATCTAGCTGGATATGAATGACTCTTTTGTATGTGCGATTGGTTAAGAATTAGTACCACAGGTGCGATTTAAGGCTGCAGCAAGTACCAATTTTACAATAGGTTAAGGTTAAAATGAAACCATAATATGAAATATTTCGTAATTTATTTAATATCACACCAAGGCAGGTAAAAACGTATAAATACAATAAATATTTACATGTTTATTTAGTTGTTTTACATCGTAAGAAAGCGTGAAGATAGTTATGGAATTAAACCAGTGAACAAAGGTCTAGTCTGTATCTAGGTCTAGTGTTTGGTAGCCGTACCTTCATGTAGAATATAAATTAATGAATCACCTTGAGTTTCTTATCTTTACATCAAATGTAAGTCTGTAAGAACAGCCTATAAGACTATAGACAGACATAAACTTCCCAATCCATCCATTTGCTACCATTGGCTTCTCCTAATTTTACGTTTCCCTTTCAAAACACCATTTTCCCATCTTCAATTAGAGCCTACCACGGATTTATTAAATTATCAAAGATCGTAATGCTTATCGTACTTTCAGATAAGATAAGATTCAATCATGTATCAATTCAATCGGTACCAACTCGTACTGATGTACTAGTTTAATATTCTTGCCATTTTATTTTTCTACATTAATAATCTGTGGCAGAAATATCATTAGAGGATAATAATAGATCATAATTGTTGGAACGAAGTTCCTTATGGGGCGTTGCGGAGGGGTACCTTAGCCGGCAAAAAACGTCCGTAACGTTAAAAAAAGCGTGAGTTTTTTTGTATAGTCTATGTATGTATATATGTGTTTTTTAATTTTTCTTCTAGAAACTTCGTTCCTGTCTGGTGTCCCACGACCAATTTTCTTTTTTTTATAAGCTACTATTTTATTAACATCCAGCATGTAAAAATGCTTTAATCCTAAACTCACTTCTATGTCCCCGAAGTGATAGGCAGGACGGTTTCATAAGCCTACATTTTGCCGACTGATTTAGTCACTCGCACAATAGGAGAAAACCTATCCGGGGTCTGTATGACTATATATTGTCTGAAAGATAACATTCCAATCTCCTAGCAGCCTCTCAAGACTCCTAACTGTCTCCCCTAACAACGCAGAAGAAAAAAGAGGAATGGTCTTCTTTATAAAGATAAATTATCTACTTACATAAAAAAAAACTACTCCAATACATATATGTATATTATACAGCCTTACACGCTAAATTATAAACTACAATAAATAATTTTATACCTAATATATTGTCTTAAATTGACTAGATTTTGCAAAACAGAAAAATAAAATAATAAGTAATACATTTAAAAATAACAAATAAAAAACCAATTGATAACTCCTGAACTTTTAATTTCTACAATATATTTTTTATACGACACGTTATTAGAAAGAAAGGCGATGGACCGGGTGTTATGGTGCAGGTGGGAGAGGCCTATGTCCAGCAGTTGACTGCTTTACGGGGAACGATGATGATGATGAAATACTAAATAAATAAGGCTACGTTATTTTAAACCGACTTCAAAAAGGAGTAGGTTTACAATTTGTCTGTTTTATGTACGTGTCTTACTAAATATGTTCGCCGTTTGTAAACCGATTTAAATTTATTTTTTTCATTGCATAGGTCCTCACTTGATCTAATTTTAATTTGAAGAAATCATCCCTCCTTCAGGATGTAAAATTAAGGGATTAAATATATCTTCGAGTTGTAATATTTTTATAAAATTTAAATAGAACTAACCTATAACTCTTTCAATTAAAAAATGTATTGAAATAGATGTTTATATATATATATATATATATATAAACAATAAAAACTTATTCGAATTGAGAATCGCACTGTAAAATATTTTTTATATATGGCAGTGTTGTATCTCTGCCATTGACTGCTACTGGAGTGTTTTTTCCTTATTTTATCTCAATAAATATAATTCATTGAGGTACTTACGCCCCCTCTGCCAGCGTAAGGGGCGTATGAAAAGAGGGGACAAATCTTTAAAATGTTTTTTTTTAATAACTTATAAAATACACGCATCTTAAGTGTGGTAGTGGTTTGAAAATATTTTTTTAAATTATTTTATTGGATGGTATAATTAATTTGAAGTGAGGGTTTATATTAATTTGAGGGTTTTTGTGGTATTAAAACGGGTATATCTGTTTTTATAATCTAATGCTTATTATGACCCACGCTGTTGCGTATTTATTGAACTTAGTGTTCACATTCGCTTTCGTCATGAAAGATTATGACGTCAAGAAACTTTCTTATTAACCTTAACCCAAGCCGACATTACAGCTCCAATAGTGTTTAGAGAGGCCTTCAAATATTATGTAAGCCGAGTTTTAGTAATAATTAATCTTACCTTCCCCGTCATCAAAAATAAGTACACCGAAGCCCCCACCCCCGAATAGTGATCATGTAATACTTAAATATAATAAATAATAGATTAGACTGGCCTATTACGTCATATCTTATTAATATCTACTAAACGTCGTTTAAGTTAATAAAACAAACGCTTGGTATAACCTCAAAATCAGATATTTCAATATTTATTTTAGTTTAACTTACACTAGTGGCGCCACCTACCCAAAGTTTCTCACTCACTTATGTCATTTACTTAGTTTTGAAGCCTCACATTCCTTAATTAACCACTGACGTAGCAAAACAGCTACAGTATTTGCTTATCCATTACTTCTTTGCATTGCTTGAATCAGGTATAAGTCCTAAACACATGGAGTATTAAAATAAAAACTCTTTGTGGTAAAGAAAAGCATTCAAAACGCTTTCTTATTCCTTTGGGGAAGTATGGAGTCCTTTGCAAAGCTGAAGAAGGAGAGAAGGCTGTACTTCTTTGACTTTCTGGATAAATAGTCTGTCAGAACATTGTTGTCACCTGCAATTATTAATAAAATATTATTTAAAAAATATATATATTATTATACATTATAAACGTGTTGTATATTATTATTGAAAAAAATATATATATAATTTTTTGTTACGTAAGCATTGAACTTACCAAGTAATGGCTGTTTTTCCCCAGTAATTGGCAGCACATAGTCATTTGCTGATAGTGACACGAATAATGCGAACGGCACCACCCATAAGCATAGCGTGAAGTATGCCAATACCTGAAAGTCATTGAGGACAAATGTTCATTATACATTTATAAAACCCAAAAGCAATGTTACTACCAAGGGCTCAATAAATTTCACATAAATGGTCAAGAACTATAATATTCATTTGCCTTATTATCAGATAGTAAAATACAGATATCACAAGGTAGTTATAATATTCCTGGAGACTTCCTGCTCAGGGTTCCTGTCCATAGGCCTGCTTGTGATGGAGCACCTTGTGATCTCAGTCAATTCAATGCGAAATACCACTTCACCATTAACACTGATGATAGCTTGTGTAAGTTACCAGATACTTGTTGAAAAAGTTAATTAAAATAGTTCTAGTAAGAGGGCTCGGACTTCCCAGCACCAGCCCTCCCTCTATACTCCCCAATCCATCTCTATGGGCAATATCCCTGTCCTTCTCTTTTTATCCTCTTTCCTGTCAATGAACTCCATATTTTCCCATTCAATTAAAAAAAAGTGCCTGTGGGAAATATGTGCGTTAAATACGCCTCTACCTACCCCGTTATCGATACAGGCGTGAGTTTATGTATGATCTTTTAAACACCATGACAAAAAAAATAAATTTATAATTATCCTCACCTCTGAAAAGCTATAATACACGGCTCCAAAGAACTTGAATGCCATATAATGATGTACTAACAACGTCGCAACAGCTGTCACGAATGTCACACTTGTCACTCTCACAACCGGGAAGTCTTTTAATAGGAACCCGTGGAGAGCCTGCTGCACGAGACCCAAGGCATTCAAGTATATTGGAAAGTCTTCGAAGATTAGCAATCCAATGTGTATTGAAGCAGTTACCTGAGAAAGGAGTTAAAAAGTTGCAGCATGTTTAGTGTTGCCAATTAACTGTAGCAAAATGTCCCTAACAATTTAAATATATTGGCACGAGTCTTTGCACGAATACTTTAACCAAGGGCGCCAAGCTACGATTTTATCATTTATTCCGTACCAAACAGTAGTGATGCCATAATAATATCGATAAAGCACACAGGCAATTGTTTCAATTTGTAAAAATCGATTAATATACTTATAGTTTGGTACTTTAAACCAAACAATTATTGGAATTATTTTAATTTGATTTTTTTATTCTTCTACTACACATTACTAAAAATAAAAGTATTTTTTTTTGTGATATAAGCGGGCAGAAGAACAGACTTGAAATTCAAGTTGTAAGTGCGCTTCCCGCCTTTCAGGGTGATGAGGAGGGGGTGGAGTAGAAAGAGGAGAGGGTGATGTGGCGAGCGGAAAGAGAAGGAGGACTGGGTCTCCGATACCTTTACTCACTCAGCGATACAATGCATTGCTTCATGTCAGTAAAACATAAAGGTGTTTCCCTAATATTTTCCTAGGTGATCACTTGAGTATGTATTAAAAATAAAAATCTACTAATGTTATTTACTTACAATTACCATCCAACTGATGACATACTTGGCCATAACTGTGTATTCTTCAACTATTTCTGCTAGGTAATACAGACCGGCCGCTGGAAAACAGAAATTTACACTTTATGGTTGTTTTTAATGTAAATTATATACTGTAAGATGGTATTTTCTTCTTATTAAGACAATTCCCGCATTAGGAATGATTCCTGTGTTCCGGGGGGCCGCATAAACATACAAACAATAGAAACAAAGAACACCTTTGATGCCAAGATTTGACACACAAATTTTTGGTTCAGGTTTTCAGGTCAGCAGCCAGGATCACTGACCACTAGACCAAACGGACAGTTTTTAGATTAGATTTCATTAATACAAGACAAGTAAAAATAATAAGTAGTTACATATATTTTTTTAAAAGGGGAATAGTGTTATTTAAATTAAGTTTTTAGACTATTCAAACTTAAGAGACTGGTTAGATATGTCTTGATATTTCTGCTGATGAGTCACCAGATCTTCAGGTGATCTTTAGTTAGACTGCAATAGTTGGTTTTGCTGCTTCTCGCTTATATTCAGATGGACTTGAATTGAATTAGACGCCTGTGATAGAAATGTCTGTACACTGCTGACTGCATTTCAAAAGTACTAGTCACACTCATGTATGTCCTGAGAAAGTTTTGGAGGTTAAGGTCCTTTAAAGAGCCTAGACAATGGCGAGATATACAACCTTAGAGAATATTTTCTTCATACTCAAATGTGAGCGCATCATAATTAAGTGGCAGTAGACAACGGACTTACTACTACTCTCCACTACTCCACTTGTTCTGGCTAATGAGAGCTGCTGAAAACCTGTAGCACTTAGTGCTAATGATCGCAAGGAGGTAAATAGTTTCATGATTTATAGGAGTCTATATGGTCCTGATGTAGACTAAAAAGCTTCTACATTTTGACTATGGGATGATGATCTCTTTGGAGAAACTGAAGGCTTTGTGTTTGCAATCATAGGCCTGATGTAGACTTAAAAGCTACATCCTGGCTATGGTTTCGTGATCACTTATGATCAACTGAAGGTTTTGTCTTTGCAATTATAAATTATTAAGTTGTTATTATGAATAACTATGTAAATTTATTCTCAAAGTAGGTATGGTTGACATATGTCAGATATGCCACCATCACAGTGAATCTATCAGGCTTATATTATTCATCATTCTATTATATATTGTGGTAATATTATTTTTTATTATTTCTGTCTGTGTCCCTGAGTCCAATGTTGGTGGTCTATTTTGATATTTTTTAATATTTAGTTTTTATTGGTATATTTAAAAATGTATTTTATATGGTTTTTAAGTTTAATAAAGGGAATAATATTAATTCCTCACATCTCACACACAGTCATCTGATCCCAAACTAAGCAGAGCTTGTATTATGATAACCAGACTGCTGATATACACACTTATATATTTCTAAATACATACATATTATGGATGCATTACACCCAGACATTAAGCAATGGTGTTAAGTTGAGACTCTAAGTACATTATCATGTTTGTTCAATTTCACTTATTAAGGGTAGACGGACAGCTACCCTTAATAAGCACAGAACTGTTTACAGGCAGTTCCAGTTACAAGTATAGAGACCCCGATGTCCCTCGAGCTACTGCTTAGCCTTCCCAACCCATGTAGTTAAGCAATTTCCTTTACCATCCATTGCTATCCCCTTTTCTCACAATTATCTTCTAATAAACTCCAAATTTTTCAGTAATTCTTAGTGCCGTTGATATAATAGGCTTGCCCCCTGTTATGGGACCAAATTGTAATATATGTGTATTATTAAAGTAAAACAAGCAAGTGACTTTGGAAATCTCACTTAATTGATGTTTAATATAATACTTTGTATCAGTTACATGAACTCATAAAAAAGCATTAAAGCAGGCTTGCATAAGTACATGTACATATATACATAACAACATTAATTGATATTATGAAATACATGACCAAAATATATAATATATGGTGTTAAAATGTATCGGATACTATATTTACTGTTTTATATCTATTAGTGATGACGTGATAACCCTGTTTAAAGTTTTTGCAAACCTTTTCTTGCGCAGTATACACTAATCCATGAAAACATTAAAATTTACGAGGTAACAATTTAAAATTTAAATAACACTTACCTATAGCCATTGTGGCAAATACAGCTTGAACAACTAATGACAATATACTCAGTAAATATAAGAAAAACATTTTTTGCCTTGATTTTTACTTTGTTTTGAAATTTATTTGAGGTTATACGCGTTGTCACTTGTCACCGGGTCGTAGCTGTTACAATTTTTTATGAGAATCCTCCAATGTTTGCATATCAATAATAATTCAAGAGAATTGAATAAAGCGAAACGAAACCAAAACAAATAGAAGGTACTCTGTGAATTTCTTGAGCTGTAACTGTTTTATCAACGAAAAACAAACTAACAATTATAACTTAACCCTTTGTAGATTGGGTTTGGTTATGGAGTTCTAATATTTGGAATGACAATGAATTTCTCTACTCAATATATTTTACTTCAGGCATTACGAGTAGGTATGTATACATATAAATACATGTGTAGTATGTACAAAGTGTACATATGTATACCAGGAATCCTTCCCCTTCCTCTTCAGAACACTCAACTGCCACTGCAGGATAGGCTTAGTGTCCTGGGTATGGACACTGAAGGAATCGGTTACCACATAATGTACCGCGAGATTGTTAGTAAACATAAAATAGTTTTAACAAAATGAATGAAATGCATTATGCATGTATATGAACGGTTGACGGTAATAGGTCTGTCCCCTTTTATATAAGTGGGCGTTTATACGCCTCTGCCTACCATTTTGAGGTATAGGCGTGTAATGTATGTATAAATGAAAATGTCTCGATCAGTGACGATCTTTGCATTATTGGTAAAGTGATTGAAAGTGTACTTTTTATGTTTAAAATGCCACCGTATCTTAATTTCCAAGTGTTGCGCGGTTTTATGTATTGCTTACTACAGTACGTACGTAGCAATTTTAATGCGTTAATATAATTACACATTAGATATAAATGTAATAGGTACCTATTCTTTTACAGGATAACTACTCTCTATGACTGATACAGGTTATCAGGAGTAGGTAGAAAATTACACAGGTGTGTCTTCAATCCAGAAAAGGACCTGTCTTTTCGATGGGTAGGTATGTACCTTAACTTATTGGCAAAATATGAGGTTCTTATGAGTAAAGCTACAGATAATACAGGGATTGCACAGGTAAACACTATATTACATATAAAACTTACTAGAGATTATTCAAAATTTACCCCTTGAGGGGAGAAAGCAATTTAACAATATTTTGTGAGATAATATGAGTTATATAAGCCGTATGGTTTTAGGTACAGTACAATAGATCCATCCCCTACGTTTCTATGGATGTCGTGAAAGGTGACTACGGGATCGGACTCTTTTCTATATGACAGAATATATACAGTCATGACCCAGACTATGCCCGGATGAACCTAACAGGCTTGCCCCCGTTGGCACGTTACGTCATTACGTTGGCAAAATGAGGATAGTAATGGTAATGGTAAAGGGCTCTGTTTCCGCATTTAGACTCATGTTCGGTCCATTATGCGTCCAGGAGGCTGACTAGTTGAGCCAGCCTAGCTCCTTCCAGAAACGCAGAAGCTTCCTGGGGCGTTCACAGGTTTCTAGGAGCGTCCTCGCGCCTGCAAGGATTTCTGCCCGTTGTGCAGCCACGCCCTCGCATTCCAGGATAACATGGGCGGCCGTTTCCTCCGCGCTCAGACAACCCCTGCACTGAGGGCTATCGGTCGCGTTAATGACGAATAGGTGTCGGTTCAGAGCCAGATGGCCTGTAATGCTTTCGACCACTATTCCGATGTCCGTTCTATGAAGACTGATGAGTCTACGCGATAAACGTGGTGATATTTCTGTTAATACCAGTTTGGATTGCCTATAGCCAGGTGTGTCAATCCATCTGCTATTGTGTACTTCTCGAGTCCTTTGCCTTACCCAGGAGCGATATAAGTTGAAGGGTAGTGGCAGGAGTGTGGTAGGGCCTGCCACTGGTGTTGTAGATCCCTTCCTTGCTAGCTCGTCGGCGGCATCGTTACCGAGTGAGTTGCTGTGCCCCCTGATCCATTGAAGAGTTACCCCATTCGCCGAGGCTAAGCGTTCTAGCGACTGGTGGCATTCGTAGATGAGACTGGAGTTCATGGTGTTGCCCATTAGGGCCCTTAGTACCGCCATACTATCTGACAGTATGCGGATGTTAAATTGCTTGATGCCTCTAGACATAGCCGCGAGGGCTGCGTATGTTAGCGCAACACATTCGCATTGAAAAATCGAACTGTGCTTGCCTAGTGCCAGCGATATTTTTATGTTTAGGTCTAGTGAGTACACCCCGGCTCCAGTACCATCTTGGAGCCGTCCGTGTATATTCGGACTTCATTTATGCCGGAATGATCACTATCGTTCTCCTGTAGTTCTATACAGTACCTTCTTTCGAAGATGTGTTGTTGTTGGAATCCTGTCACATGGGGCAGCTATCAGAGGTTGGTAGTCCACTAGTTGATTCCAGATATTGGAGTGTGGACCCTCTTGGTTATTCCACAGACTCAGGTGTTTTAGTCTGATTGTTGCCATAGCTACCTCCTGTTGTATGTACAGGTCTAGTGGTGCTAGATCGAGAGCGACCTCAAGGGCGGCAGTAGGGGTTGTTCGCATGCATCCAGTGACGGCCGTACAAACGAGTCTCTGGAATTGCTGCAACCTGTTTCTAACCGTGCTAAGCTCAGTTCTCTGCCACCAAGCAATAGCACCGTACGTGATTATCGGCCTTATTACCGCTTTATAAAGCCATAAAGTGATTTTCGGTGATAGACCCCAGGTTTTGCCGAGGAGCCGCTTGCATTGGTAAAAGATAATGCAGGCTTTATTAATCTATTGCCTGGGGGTCCCCCAGGACGGACGCCCGCGGGGAAGCGGTAGAAGAGTGGGCAGCATCAGTGGGCCTCTGTCTCCTCAACAGAGGTACCATCAACACGTGCGTGCGACAGCAGGGGGGTCGATAGTGGACCTTTTGTTCGCTACCCCTGCTCTTGCCGTACGAGGTTGAGACGCTCTCGGATCACCGATACATCCGATTAGAGCTCTCCCGGAACCAGGACCCCAGAAGGGGTCACATGGCGCGGCGATCTCCCCGATTTCCGCAATGGGCCGTAGGTAAACTGAATAGGGACCGCCTGGAGGAAGAGGCCATCGTTCAGACCTGGCTAACTCCCCCTGCACCTCCGACTGAAGGGGTAGATGTTGGGGCTGACCACCTACGCGTTGCGATCACGCATGTATGCGATGCGGCCATGCCCCGAAATCGATGCTGTCGTCCCCCGAGAAAGGGGGTCTATTGGTGGTCCCAAGAACTAGCGGACCTCCGGACAGCCTGCATTCGTGCCCGGAGGTCCTACACCCGCAGCCGGCGGCGTCGCCGAAACTTTGGGGAGGAGGCTTAACTTTATGAGGAGTACCGCGAAGCACGCAGGACTGCGGCCATAAGCCGCGCCAAAGAGGAAAAGAGAAAGGAGATGCTGGAGGGTCTCGATCGTGACCCCTGGGGTCGCCCGTATCGCGCTGCGCAGCAAAAGCTCCGCGCGTCGGGCCCCTCCCTTACCGAGACCCTTCAGCCCAGCTTCCTGCAACAGGTGGTCGAGGGTCTTTTCCCGCAGCGGGCGGAGCACACGCCCCCGCCAATAGCTCTATTCGCTGATGATGGAGGTGACTACGAAGGAGAAGAGATTCCGCCCGTCACGGAAGCAGAGCTGGGGGCAGCTATTCTAAGAATACGTTCAAAGAACACTGCCCCCGGGCCGGATGGCATACCTGCCAAAGTGCTGGCCCTAACTCTCGGCCACTTGGAGGCCCACTTCAGGGGACTTCTGAACAAGAGCTTGCAGAACAGGCGGTTCCCCAAATGCTGGAAAAGCGGGAAGCTGGTGCTCTTGGCGAAACCAGGACGGCCTGCTGATTCGGTCGCGGCCTACAGGCCCATTGTGTTGCTGGATGAGGCGGGCAAACTGTTTGAGAGAGTGCTCTCTGCTCGCATCGTCCGGCACATGAATACGGTAGGGCCCGATTTGTCGAGCGCCCAATTTGGATTCCGGGCGGGGTGCTCAACGGTCGACGCTGTGTTGAGCCTGAGGGCTGTGATCGAAGAGGCAGTGAGCAATGGTGACGTGCTGATGGCGGTGTCTCTAGACATCGCCAACGCATTTGGCAGTCTGCCATTTAGCTGCATCAGAGAGGCCCTCCACTACCATAGGGTGCCACAATACCTGAGGCAGCTGGTGGCAGACTACTTAGAGGAGCGTACCGTCATGTACGAGGACCGAGAAGGAAATTTAACACATAGGCCCATGTCGTGCGGTGTCCCACAGGGATCCGTTCTTGGACCACTACTGTGGAACATTGGGTACGACTGGGTCCTTCGTGGGGAATTACCCCCAGGGCTCGGCGTCATATGTTACGCAGACGATACCCTCGTCACAGCCCGGGGGGCTAATTTTCAACAAGCGGCACGTTTGGCCACCAGAGGAGTCTGCCTGGTGGTCGAGCGCATTGAGGCACTGGGCCTACGGGTGGCCCTGGACAAGACGGAGGCCCTTTTATTCCACGGGCTCCGTCGTGGTCCACCCATCGGTGCCTTGATAGGAGTTAACTCGGTCCTCGTACCGATTCGGGCCCAGATGAAGTATCTGGGTCTGATCCTAGACGGGAGGTGGCGCTTCGACGAACACTTCCGGCAGCTCGCTCCAAGGCTGGTCGGTGCTGCGTCCGCTCTTGGGCAGCTTCTTCCCAATTTGGGTGGGCCCAGCATCGCCACAAGACGGCTATACACGGGGGTCATCCGGTCAATGGCACTGTATGGTGCACCGGTGTGGGCGGAGGCTTTGACCGCCCAGAATAGGGCGCGCCTCTGGCGCCCTCAGAGAGTCATGGTGGTTAGAGCCATACGCGGATACCGCACCGTGTCAACGGAGGCGGCGTGCGCGTTGGCCGGTTTTTTGACTATTAGTCTGGTTCCCTCGCGTGGTGATCGTACCTTCTCAAGAGCTTGACGTAGCTATTTGGGAGCATACTCATAATTGCACCACATCTTGAGGACGCCCTCGCTGTGGAAGGCCTTTCCCCTAAATTGCGGTGCAACAACTGGAGCGCTAGACGTGTTGGGCGAGAAAATCTCGTCATCCAGCACGCCCTGCAGCCGACTCTCAACGGTCTCGGCGTGCTCCTTGGTCAGGTCGTGGTAAGGCTCTAGCATCAATGTGACCCTGCCATGGGGTCGCGCTAGCAGCAGCAGGCCTCATGACGGCAGATGGCACCCCTGCAGGTGCAGCTACTCCTTCGGCTAGGCAAGTGCCTTCGCCATGGGTCAGCGCGTCGCTAACGGGGGCAACGTGGGTGTTCTCAGACCCTTCCGTGGCTTCAAGTCGCTTATTGCCATCTGACGCCAGACGCCGCGCTCGCTTGGCTTCCGCCCGGGCTTTAGCCCTCTTGGCTTTATGAGACTGTTTAGGCTGGTTCGGTGCTTTTGGAGCTCCCCTCTTCTTTACGCCCACGAGGTTCCAGCAGGGTTCGTCCTGGACGCCTTCATAGAACAATAATCATCAATGATGGATAAAATTAATCATTATATATACCCTGGCTATATTATTTAGTTGTTAAGTTGAAATTACCTTTTCAATTGTCTTTGAGATTTCATTAGAAACCATTACCTCCTTGCACCTAGGTAAAACCTACTTACTAACCTAATAATATAAAAAGGATTTAGTTGATAAGTTTTAATACAATTAGTATAACGATACTCACTGACAACAGTCAACTTCATGCTATGCGACTGCTTCTTACCGACACCATTGTCCACTTCATATTTGTAAGTGGCCTCGTCTTCCAAGAGTGTTTCTTTGATGAGCAGTCTCTTGCCATTGGTGCGGTTGTAAATGGTAACCCTGTCTCCTGGTTGGCTCTCTATCAGTTTATCATTTTTGTGCCACCCTAGATATCCTATTTGTGTGGAAACCCCTACGGGTCTTCACCTGACCGTGGCCAAACGGTGAGATGGTATGTCTGACTCAAACCAACTAAAAGCACACAGTGTTCCGGCATGGAGTCTTCTGGCCAGGGCCTCAGGTCTACCCTAGAAAGAAAATCCCCGTGAACCCCGACAGACTTGGCCGCCTGTTGCAGGCGACCCCACTATGGTTTAATGCTCTGATTTATAGAGGCAGAGGACTGTTGTTGTGAGAGAGAAAGCAGGAAATAAATTACAGTACATGGTGATAAAATACAATTTTCATAATCTCGTTAAAATTAATTATATTTTATTTGGAAATTTACTACAGAAGTCATTAGTCTAAGTTGTAACCGCGGGAAAGCCGTACTTACGCACGAATGGGCTGGCTCCATCAGCGTTCACAGAAAACCAGTTGTCAAACCATGCTTGCGTTTCATTTAGCTAGTGAGTCTGGGTACCTGAGCCCCAAACCACCCCTCTCCTCTTTCCCCATCATCACCCTCAAAGGCGGACAGCGCCCTTAAAACTCTTGAGTTAGAGGTGTCCGTGAGTGGTGGTTGTTACTTAAAAAGAGTTTTACCTCAAGACAAGAGCAGTGTGGTTAAACCATTTTATTTGTTCATCATCATCATCATCAGCCTATCGCAGTCCACTGCTGAACATAGGCCTCTCCCATTGCACGCCACTTCTATCTATTTTCGGCTTCTCGCATCCAGCTGCTGCCAGCCATCTTGCGGAAATCGTCACTCCACCTGGCCTGTGGGCGTCCTACGCTACGTTTGCCGAGACGCGGTCTCCACTCAAGAACTCTTTTTTTTTAATATTTATTTGTTGTTAGTGACAAAAATAATAATGGAGCTGTTGGGGTAGCTGACCCGATAAGTTGTTATGGTACTTTCCTACGTCTGTGCCAGCTGGCTGATTGAGGTGAGGATATCTTAGCCGGCCAGGCTGTATAAGCCGTCGAACCGTAGCTAAGCAGATAATACTAGGAGCAAGGAAAGGTACCTACGTTAGCCGGCCAGACTGGTTAGTCCTTGAACCGAAGCTATTGAAATGAAACACCAGGGAACGGTTGGAATCGACTTATATTTGATTAAAAGTATGCCAGTTATATTCACATTTTTGACCATTAAGTAATGGAATTAGTTTACCGCACAATATATGGATTAACCAATAGCATTTCTTATTCTATATTTACAATATTTAATGTGTAGGCAATCAATCAGCTTACGTTGCTGTTTTCGTTGTATGTGTGCGTGAGTATAAATTTATGCATCGTATAAAAAAGCGGTGTCGTGCGGATCGCGTTCATTCGCCGCTTTGTATGCTGTGCGAGTGGATGTGTGCTGTCTTGATGCATTTTTAGAGCTTTACAGTACGTGGCATATCCTAACATCTTTAATTTGTTAACTACTCGTTTTCTTAGGCTACGATTCGATATAGAGAAAACTGACGATGTAGTCAATAGAACTTCATTTAAAACGTTTCAAAGGATTCAGTAAAAAAAAAGATTTTCAATAAATGCTTTATTTGAACTTAATGTAATCATTATTTTTGTATATTATAAGTACTTATAATATTAATATCCAATCAGTGGACGTGTGTTCATAACACAAGTTTTCTACACCACATTGACTAATGTTTCGGCGTAAATGACCCCATGTTCGTTCTCAGCCTTGCAGCCGTAGTACCCAGTTTGACTCTTCTGTACTTTAGCTATTGGTAGGACGCCATTTTTGTATTGGTTATTTTCAAGAGGCTTGCCGTTGTAAGTCCAAGTAATCTTGGGTTCAGGAACACCTGTCACTTTGCACGGCACCTCAATATCATGGGCTTCCTTGACATTCAACTGTTTTTCAGGTTTTTGGACGAATTTTGGTGCGCCTGTAAAAAAACATTAAATCAATATTTTCTTATATGTAAATTGTTATTACGTACGTTTCGAAACGTACGTAGACGTAGTCTTGAAAATGGCGCCGAAACAATGTTGCCCACAAATATAGTTCTAATTTTAATTATAGGATCATTGATGTAATCATATAAAATTAAAATTTATTTTTTTATATGAAAGTGCCGCCAATTTGAATTGCAAGCCTACTTTATTGCGAATACCCTGTTACTGTCCTTGTATGTAGTTTCTTCTTTTGAAACTTTGTTAGAAAAAAGCTTATTGCGCGATTCTTCAAGATACTTACTGACAACAGTCAGCTTCATGCTATGCGTCTGCTTCTGTCCAACATGGTTGTTCACTTCACATTTGTAGGTGCCTTGGTCTTCAAGAAGAGTCTCTCTGATAAGCAGCCTTTTTCCACTGGTGCGGTTGTGGTCGGTGACCCTTACTCCGGGCTTGCCCTCAATGAGTTTATCATCTTTAAACCAATCTGGGTAACCGAGTGGACTGTGGGAGAGAGGAGGCAGCTATTAAATAGATTTTTCACGATATACTCAGGGCCCTCTAATGAGGACAAGTTGTTGCTATCGAGGGATATTTAAACCTGACCTGACATTTAAAAAAATATGTTGGGGTTATTTTTTGAAATGAAATTAATTGAATTATTATTGTTGCGCCATCGAGAAAAATAGTCTGGAACAATCTACAAGACACGAGAACGAAGGGACAACGCCATCTAGTGTCGGATAGCGCGCAACTGTGGACATTTTGACGCTAGATGGCGCTACAAGTAGCTCTAGAATAATCTATTTAGTCTAGAACCATCGATCGAATATTATCGTACATTCTAGTTATCTCGACAGCAATATAAAAGCGGATCGGGGTAGCCGTGCGGGCAGTATTGATTCGAGATACAGCGAATAAATATCGAAGCGATCTTCTAGTGCGACTAACGAGTGATATAGTGATTTGTAATTGTAAAGAGTGTTATTAATAAATATTGTGTTGTGTTTTTTTGGTAATCAATCGACTACTTTAATTTATTAAATACCCAGCTCGTAACAATTTGGTGTCAGAAGTGGGATTAAAGTATGCCGCTTTTACCAAAGGAAGACACGGAAGGTATCCGAACTAGGAGTCAACGCCAGCAAGAGACTGATCAGAGGCGATTTGGAGGTGCACAACTGCCTACATTGGAGGATCAGCAGCCAGCGATGGAAACCACGCCATCCACATCGGCATTGGCAGCAGCTCCCGATATCACGGCCCTAATGGCGATGCTCCAGGAGCAGGCCCGCCGTCAGGAGGAGCAGGCCCGCCGGTTGGAAGAACAGCTCCAGCGGGACAAGGAGGAGCAGGCCCGCCGTCAGGAGGAGCAGGCCCGCCTTCAGGAGGAGCAGGCCCGCCGTCAGGAGGAACAGATGCTCTTGTTGAAAGGCATTCATGAGACCTTCGGCAAAGAACTCAAGGTAGTGAAAGATCAGGTTCTTCAACACGAGAACCGTATCACTGAGGCCGAAACTCAGATTGCCGACGTGAAGAAGGCATTAGGAAACCTTAAAGTTGGAGACGGAGCGGCGACTACAGTAACTGCTACTCCTTCGGTGCGGGGGTTCAAAGTACCGCCATTTGATGGAACATCTTCGTGGTCAGCCTACAAGATCCAATTTGAGGCTGTTATGATGGCGAACGGCTGGACAAAGGAACAAGCTATGACCGCGCTTCCCAAGGTAAGCGCGGTCTCCGAGACCAAGCTCTAAACGTCCTCGAAGCCCTCGGTAAGAAGGTAACCTATGAGCAACTGCTGGAGGCATTGGAGGCAAGATATGGTGACGCTCATCTGGAGCACGTGTTTCGTGCACAGCTGAAGGATCGTGCCCAACGCATCGGTGAAAACTTGCAACAGTGGGCTCTGGAAGTTGAGAAACTGGTCCGTAAGGCGTACCAGTCTGCACCTGCGCTCGTTGACGGGAATCTGGTGCAAGCTTTCATCGATGGCATTCGTGACCTCGAAGTTAGGGCTGCGGTGAGACTTGGGCACCATGAAACTCTCAAGGACGCTCTGGCCCATGCTTTGGAGGTGGAAGCTGTGAGACAAGACCATCGGTCTCATCGGGTCCGGGAGGTTGTAGCATCACCTGTGCGGGACCGATTTAAGGGGTACAGCCCTAGATGCTACGCCTGTGGTGAAAAAGGTCACCTTCGGTGCAGTTGGATCGGTTTCTGAAGGACATTGCATGTAACCGTGAGCAAATAAACTTAGTAACGGCCACTGGTCAGCGCATACCCGTCCGAGGCGAACAGAAGGTGGAGTTGAAGTTGGGCAACCAAGTTTACCTACATAACGTCATCGTGGCCGATATAGTTGACGATTGCATCCTTGGCCTAGACTTCATGAAGAACAATTGTTGTGAGATCGACATCAACCAAGGTGTAATGAGATGTAGTCAAGAAGAACTGTTCATGGAAGGAGCATCATCAGGAAAAGTGTACAGCTTAAAAAACGTTGTTCTTCCTCCCAGATCAGAAACAATCATGCCAGTTAGTCTCCCTCATAACTCTGGACGAATGCATCGATGTGTCCTTATTGAAAGGGTAGATAATGATCTTCCATGGAAAATCGCACGAACTCTAGTAAGTACCACTAACATCTCTGTAGTACGTGTGCTAAATCTTAGTGACAAGCAACATGTGATTCATAAGGGCACACTGATTGGCACTTGCGAAGATGTGGATTGGATGCGTCGATGCCAAGACTTGACTACTTCGAATATTAGCACGAATGCACGAGTCAACGTGTCAACACTTTTGGAAGACTGTCGAGATGTCTTGTCTAGGGAAGAAATTGACAAGGCTAAGAGAATGTTAGTTAAGTACGCTGATATTTTCTCTACTAATGATGCTGATATTGGAAAGACTGGTTTGGTTCAACACAAAATCAACACTGGGAGCGAGTTGCCTATTCGCCAGCGACCAAGAAGACTGCCAGTAGCACGAGAACAGGAAGTGCAAACCATGATTGATGGAATGGTCAGGGATGGCGTTATAGAGACTTCATCCAGCCCATGGTGTTCACCTGTAGTGCTTGTAAAGAAAAAGGATGGCAGCATGCGTTTTTGTGTTGACTACCGCCGTCTAAACGACATTACGAAGAAGGACAGCTATCCACTACCTAGAATAGACGACACTCTGGACATGCTAACAGGGGTTAAGTGGTTTAGCACCTTAGATTTAAAAAGTGGATACTGGCAGGTAGAAATTGATCCCAAGGACAAAGAGAAGACTGCATTTTCGACAGGGAAAGGACTGTGGCAGTTCAAAGTAATGCCCTTTGGATTATGTAACGCGCCAGCAACTTTTGAAAGACTGATGGAATCAGTACTCACCGGATTAACTGGAGATGCCTGCCTGGTCTATTTGGATGACATTATCATCGTAAGCCGTACGTTTAAAGAACATATTCAAAACCTGGAGCGCGTATTATCGAAAATCCGAAGTGCCAACCTAAAGTTAAGTCCTAAGAAGTGTTCATTTTTCAAACGGCAGGTTAGCTTTTTAGGATATGTGGTTTCGGAAGAGGGTGTCCAAACAGATCCGCAAAAGATCGCTGCCATCAAGGATTGGCCAATTCCAAGAGATAAGACCCAAGTAAGAGCATTTTTGGGCTTGTGCTCCTACTATCGGCGATTCGTGAAAAACTTCGCGGATATTGCCAACCCCCCCTTCATAAACTCACTGAAGAGAAAAGACATTTCTGCTGGGATGAAAGTTGTGACATTGCATTTCAAGAGCTAAAAAGACGTCTATGCAACACACCCATCTTAGGGTATCCAGATACCGAAAATGAATTCATAGTTGACACAGATGCGAGTGATACTGGGCTTGGCGGTGTGTTATCCCAGCGGAAAGGTGATCAAGAGGTTGTTATTGTTTATATTTCAGGTTGATATTTCAGTAAATCTTTGTCGAAGCCGGAAAGGAATTACTGCGACACAAGAAGGGAGCTACTGGCCGTAGTGAGGACACTGCAACATTTCAACAAATATTTGCTTGGGCGTAAATTCCACCTCCGAACTGACCACGCAGCATTAAAGTGGCTCTTACAATTTAAAAACCCTGAAGGACAAGTCGCGAGATGGATTGAGCTACTACAGGAATATGACTTCATGATTGAACATCGCAGTGGAAAGTCTCACGGTAACGCAGACGCATTATCAAGAAGACCTTGCCCTGAAGACTGCAAGCATTGCGCCAAGCAAGAGGTAAAGGAAGCTGTTCCTATAAGGACGATAAAGACGGATCTTAGCATCGAATGGAAGGAAAGCCTACAGCAAGCACAGCAAGAGGATGCAGATATCAAACCAATTCTCGAGTGGATTAAAGCTGAGACTCCTAAGCCACACTGGAGCGAAGTTGCATCGCTGAGTTCAACCACGAAGAGTTATTGGGCTCAATGGGATAGTCTAGTCGCTGGACGACTAGACTATCCCATTGCTGGAGTCTTGTGCCGTAAATGGGAAAACGCTCGAGGAGACAGCTGTCATCTGCAAATGGTTGTTCCTTAAGCTAAGATACCGGTGGTCCTGCAGCTCTACCATAACGGATGTTCAGGAGGTCATATGGGAGTTAAGAAGACATTGTTAAAGATAAGGGAGAGATTCTGCTGGATTCATTGTCGTGATGATGTTGAGGACTGGTGTCGTAAGTGTACCAGTTGTGCGGCTGTGAAGGGACCTCATACACGTAGCAGAGGTGCATTGAAATTGTACACTGTTGGTGCACCCTGGGAAAGAATTGCAATAGACGTAGCGGGACCGTTTCCTGAAAGTGAAAGCGGAAACAAGTACTTCATGGTCGTAATGGATTACTTCACTAAGTGGCCAGAAGTCTTTGCCATTCCCAACCAAGAGGCATCAACAGTTGCAGATAAATTAGTGCACGAAGTCTTCTGTCGTTTTGGAGTGCCTTTAGAAATCCACAGTGACCAAGGAAGAAATTTTGAATCTCAAATATTTCAAGAAATGTGTCGAGTGATGGGTACTCACAAAACCAGAACTACCTCTTACCACCCACAATCGGACGGAATGGTGGAACGATTTAACCAAACACTAGAGAGGTATCTGGCAAAAGTAGTTGAAAGTAGGCAAAAAGATTGGGACAAACACATTCAACCGTTTCTTCTGTCATACCGAAGTGCAGTCCACGAATGTACATCCGTAACACCAGCGTTTGCAAACTTCGGAAGAGAACTACGGTTGCCTGCAGACTTGATCACTGGAATACCCCCTGATACCCCACGAAGTATAACGGAGTACGCGAATGACTTGCGGAACAAGATGAATGACATTTATGAGCATGTCAGACAATCGGGCCAACAAATGTCTGAAAAGATGAAAACCCGTTATGACGTGAAAGTGAATAATAAGGGCTTCGAAGAGTGTTCGCTAGTATGGCTACATAATCCATTTCGCAGTAAAGGGAAATCTCCGAAGCTACAAGCCAAATGGGATGGGCCATATCGGGTAGTCACTAAAATCAATGATGTTACCTACCGGATACAGAAGGGTCCAAGAGGCGCCCCAAAGATAGTTCATGTAGATCGATTGGCGCGATACTATGGGACTGATTATGCTCGGGACGAGCATGTCTTAGGAGGGGGCAGTGTTGCGCCATCGAGAAAAATAGTCTGGAACAACTAGTCGTGTCTACAAGACACGAGAACAAAGGGACAACGCCATCTAGTGTCGGATAGCGCGCAACTGTGGACATTTTGACGCTAGATGGCGCTACAAGTAGCTCTAGAATAATCTATTTAGTCTAGAACCATCGATTGAATATTATCGTACATTCTAGTTATCTCGACAGCAATATAAAAGCGACTAACGAGTGATATAGTGATTTGTAATTGTAAAGAGTGTTATTAATAAATATTGTGTTGTGTTTTTTTGGTAATCAATCGACTACTTTAATTTATTAAATAACCCAGCTCGTAACATTATTATACTCATTAAAAAACATTGGTGTTTACAAACGATATAAAAAAAACTTACATTGTACAGATTACGTTTACTTATTTCGACTGTCCAAGGGAAACATCGGAACACGTGCATATATGCATGAATATAAATAAAAAAAAATACTGCCACATTTGTAATGACAGACCGCTGACAATTTGTACAAGCGTTTCGTAAACATGAAAAACGTGATTTATTTAAGAATATTGTAAATTTATGAACATAAAACGAGTAATACAAAGCAAACAAGATTATATTTGATATAGGCAGAGAAAATTCTTATGTCAATTCAAATGAGGTGCCATGACAATATCGTATTATTTCTTTAACGTAATATGTGACATTTGCTCAAGCATAGTGACATTTTTATTAAAATGTTTATTGGCAACAACTTTAATAGTACTTGTTATAAGTATTTGGATTGTAGTTCTAAGAATATTTTTTGAAGATATATAATTGTAGATTAAAATAATATTATTTGGACGTTTGTTTATATATATAAGAAGTTATAAGATTTGTTGAAACAGTAGAAAACCGGCCAAGTGCGAGTCGGACTCGCGCACGAAAGGTTCCTTACCATTATCTATAAAACGGCAAAAAAAATACGTTTGTTGTATGGCCCCCTTAAGTATTTATTTTATTCTGTTTTTTAGTACTTCTTATAGCGGCAACAGAAATACATCTGTGAAAATTTCAACTGTCCAACTATCAGGATTCATCACTCTGGTGACAAACGGACAGCGGAGTCTTAGTAATAGGGTCCCGTTTTAGCCTTTGGGTACGGAACCCTAAAAATTACAAGTGGAGTGAACTCAGTCGAACTCAAAAGGTATTAATGTAACTGCGTTGTTAGTAAAGACAGGTAGATATTAATTTATTGCAAATTAAAAATTTAAAATCCCCCTCCGAGAGTTCAGTGGGGCATGAATATGTCGCCTGGTCATGAAAAATACAATATATATAACATAAAATAAAAGAAGTAAAAAAACTCACGTGCCACCGTAAATGCAGTAAATCATAGTCACATCGCCAGCTTTAGCAATCATGTCGTTGCTCAGATATTGAGGAACTAATTCTCCATTGTTAGGCTCCTTGTTTTCTACCAAGCTCTTGAGGTAATGCTCCGCTAAGATTACGTCCCTAGTTACAGCAGGAGTTTGAGCCACACAGATGTACGCGAAGCTAGGGCTCACGTCCGAGTCGGTCACATTTGAAAACCATAGATTACCGTCAGGAGATAGGGTGATCCTTCGGTCCAGAATGTTTTCGACAATGCTTGGGTCATAGTTTAACTGTTTCTTCCATACAATTGTTGGTTTCGGGTAAGATTCTGGTATTTGACACTCCAGCTTGTAAGGTTTACCGAAAACTGGCGTGTGTCTCTTCGGTTTGACTTCAGGCACGTTTAAAAAAGCTTTCTTCAAAGAAATTGGGCGAGTACTAGCGGTGCCTGCAGATGTTTTCACAAAGCATTGGTAGATGCCTTCGTCTTGGGGTTGAGGGTTATAGAACATGATGCTGCCTTCTCCTGGACGTTGGGTTATATGTTCGGTTGCTTGCCAGTCGAAAGGTGCGCCATTTTTGTACCAGGAGTACCTGTTGGTATGCAAGTGCTAACGCTAGAGACTAGAAATGTATCACGGGCACTTCATTATATTTAGTTACATACATAATAATACTATTGTACACCGGGTATTAAATAGAAAAAAAAAACTAAAAGCTATAGACAGATTGCACAATGGCGGCAAATGGCTTTTCGCACGAGGCAATCTCTTACAGGCAACCATAGGATGGAGAGAATATGTCATAGATAATAGCCGTGGAGCATTGTCCGATGCATTGAGATAAAAATGTTAAAGATACGTCCATTACGTATCTTTGACATTTTTGCATAAATAAACCATATTAATGTAATAAACATAAAAAAAGGTTTGCTTATAAGGCTTCCTCTAGGAATGAACGATGGGAAATTTGAGAATACATTACGGTAAAGGAAAAAGGGAAGGCAATAAAAGGGTGGGATTGGGAAGTATCAGCAATAGGACATTGAGGTCGCATACGTATGTAACTGAGTATAACCGGGTCCAAACCCCCCTGTTTAGTTAGTATAAATTAAACCGTGACTCATCAAATTGTTGTTAACAATAGAACGAGTCGTCCATAGAAAAAATCTATAAATTTCTCATTTCCTTCGTTTGTCAATTCAACTACTAAAACAATACAAATTGGGTTGTCTATGGTATTGTGCTATACATGTACATATGCATATATAAGACTACGCATTTAACATACTTGTGGCCGTAAAATGGTAATAAAAAGCTAAGAAATAACATAAAATATATATTTACTAGTTGAATACATAGTTTACTTATCAATCAGCCATTTTATTTATATATTTATCACACACCTTATCAGTCTGTTACCGATTTTGACGTATTACGTTGCAGAACCTTAAAATTCAGCTTATAACTGATTATAATGATATAGTTTAATGAAAGGGGGTTAAAAGAACGAGTCTACTATTAAATGATGCTCCATGTCACTCAACGGCCTCTATTAGACAATTTTTGTGTTTTTAATCAGTGTGTTTGGCGTATGGAAGTAACTTGACTATTTTCTAACGATAACGAACAAGAAAGCCTGAAAAATAACAAGGGAAAAAATAGATGCTTCGGAGCCGTCTTTTTATAATGGTTATTTAAAAAAGTTTTGACTCACTCGGCATGTTTGTCGCCGTTTTCAAGAGCACATTCTAGGAATGCAATGGAGAAGTTATTAGGTCTGAACAGGACCTCGGCTTTTTGGTCCTTTAAAACGGCTAACTTCTTGCTCTGCGTTGGGTGCGAGGCGCCTGTGTAATTAAAAAAAGGAAAATATAATTAGGTAAATAGTTGGAAAAAGTCATTTCTCGGGACAGAAGCAGCGACGTAACTCGACGTAAGACATTATTGTTCTTATTATTACTGATTGAGATACTCTGCAAACGATGACACGTCATGATGAATTATTCACTTCGTAAGGAGATATTAGATAGTAGTAGACCCACGCTGACTTATTCAGCAGGAATGGGCCGGCTCGACCGGGGCAGACTACCCAGAAAACCAGCCTAACGTGACAACATTCGTGGTCACCTTTTGCTGGTGAGTGCCAGACCGGAGACCATACGATGCAGGGGTAACGGTTATCATGGTATGTGTGTGAGCAGTGGAGTGCTCATAGTCATTGTGAGGGTGGCGACGATCGAACCGTCGGCCAGGGAGACCTGTAGAAACGTCTGCCGCTGGCCACCGCGGCATAGATAGGGGCCCAACAACGGCTAACCACCCTGGGAGGCTGCTCCGTCAGGTCGCGCTTAATCCACGGAGTGGCTCGTCGTGCCGGTTGGTAACCGGACGGTGGGACCCGGCGTCCACTTCCGGGAGGGTACGGGGGCCCTTCCGTCTGACGGTTCGGGCACCGTCATGTTTCACCGTTACATGATGACACAGCATTTTTTCAGCACAGACTCCATGGAAACCTCAGCGCCGTACACCAGCACCTTATGCTCGAGGAGTTGCATTCCTGATTGCATTCGGGATGATGTCCCGTATTAAACTGACACAACTGCCACAAATTAATTTTAATGGCATGCCGGTACCGATTAGCGTCAAAAATTTGGGGATATTAATAGATAAAACTTTGTCATGGGGCCCACAACTCAAAGAGGTAAGTCACAAATTGTTTGCATCTGCAGGCTCCTTACGAAGATTGCGTAACTTTCTTCCGACTGCTACAAAGATTTTGCATGCACAGACGCTCCTGCTCCCAATACTGGACTACGCCGATGCCAGCTATCTTGATCTCACAGAGGAGCAACTCGAGCTTGAGCGCCTTCAAAATTTTTGTATAAGGTTTATATTTGGCCTACGCAAATATGACCACGTATCCGAATACCGCAATTTGCTCAAGTGGCTCCCGATTCGCCTTCGTCGGAATACTCATATTCTTTCTCTACTTTATAACATACTGTTCAATCCTCTTACTCCACCTTATCTCAAGCAACGTTTTAATTTCCTATCTGACACACATTCGAGGTTGTTGCGATCATCAGAAAGCTTAAAACTGCAAATACCAGTGCATTCGACAAAGTTTGCTGACAAATCATACACAGTTGAAGCAGCACGGCTCTGGAATGCCATACCTTTACCTATCAGACGAGCTCAATCATTAGGATCCTTCAAAAAAATGTTAAAAGACTACTATTTGCAAGGTAATGTCTAAGATAACTATAGGTATATATTTACTTGTATGTGTAGTTATATGTATGTATGTTTCTATATATATGTATTTATATCTAAGTACTTATATTGGTATTTATATATATTTGGCATTAAACTAGCATACATTACACGACTGTACACCACAGCCACCCATAAGAGATCATTAAAGTCCTGTCCATCCAAAGGTTGCCTGTAAGATATTGCTTATTGTGATAAGGCCGCCCATTGTACATTTTATGTGAAAATATCAGATGTATTTTATATGTATATTTGGTGTACAATAAAGAGTACTTACTTACTTACTTCCTTTCCCATCCTACTCTTCAAAACACTTGACTGTCCCCACAGGATAGGCTTAGTATCCTGGGTCCACATTTGCCGGGATTTCAATCCGCGCGATTTCATCGAAAGCGTCATTAAGGCGGCCTCGTGGAAGCTAGGTGTATTGAACAAGGTGAGACTTTTCTTCTCGCCCGAGCATCTGTGTCTTTTATACAAGACCCAGGTTTGCTCCTGCGTGGAGTACTGCTCTTATCTTTGGGACCGGTAAGCGCAGTATTTTGCTAGACACTCTCGATCGGTTGCAGCGGCGTGCTGTCAGCATTATCGACTGTCCTGAGGTCACCTAGTCTCTTGAGCCTCTATGGCATGGTCTTGAGCCTCAGTTGCGAAGAGATGTCGCCTCTATGGCAGTCCTCAATCGCCTACATCACGGTGAATGTTCTGACGAGCTCTTCCAATTGGTCCTACCTTCTCCATTCCTCTACACGACTACACGTGCTTGCCTGAGGAGTCACCGTTTGAGAGTCGAAAATATACGATCCCGAACTAAACAGTTTGGCTCTTCTTTCCTGTGCCGATCGGTGAAAGCTTGGAATTCACTACCAGTGCACGTGTTTCCTTCCCACTTTGACACCGGGTCTTTTAAGCGGGCGTGAAAAAGCATATCACCAGGCCGCCATAGTGTGGGTCACCATGCTGCATTGATTAGACATTCAATGAGAATGGTGACCACCACTCTTGGACTCCACTTATTGCTTTCCATCAGGTAAAGTGGAGTAACTATAATAGGCTTTTATGTAAAAAAAAAAGAAAAAAAGATTGGCAGAACAAGTATTCTAAAATAAGTATTTAAGCAACTTCATAGTCGAATTTTAAATAGAAGTTAAATGATAAACGAAATAAATCTAATAAAAGAACACTTACATAAACCTGCGCACGCCGCTAGGACGACACAACTCTTTAGGATTTCCATTACTCAACTGTAAAAAAGGTAAATGTTTATAATCATCTTCGTGACGGAATAAATATTCTAATAAGTGCTAATAGTAATATCCTAATGTTATTTCTCCAGTAAAGAATCCTTTCCAAACTTAATCTTACCTCTTGATTTTCAGTCATAAACACTAGAAAGTCTGAGAGTCACTTGAAAGTTTTATACTAAGATATTTATTGGGAGTTTTCTTACAATAAAACTATAAAACATATCCAACCCAGGTATAAAAACTAGATCACAAGCAACACTAAAATTATGAAAGAACGAGCCAAAACTTTAAACCAAGTTATACCTTAAACCAAGAACGGACAAGTATAAAAAATAGTAAAAAAAAACTATTATATAAATACAAAAAACAAACAACAACAAACTTAAAAAATTAATTATTACAAGCTATTCTAATTTTATTTATTATTTGTTCAGAAATTAAAATCATTTAAGTACCGTTTTTAATGAAATAAGAATTAAAATCATAAACTAATAAACACAAAGCGAATGACATACACATGAAAACGCTCACGCGTGTCTCCCCTAAGGGATTTTGGTCCCACTAACGTAATAGGGGGCAAGCCTGTTGCCGTCAGTTAGGTACTTCATGATACACATACTGTCTGATAGATAACAGTCCGATCACTAAGTCGCCCTATACGACACCACCGGGAAGATCTCTATTCTACTCCACAGAGATTTGTCTTAATAATTTGTCATAATTAAAAATATCTATAATTTATACAATGTTAAAAGTTTGTGAAACAGTTACCCTATAGGTGTAGAACTAATTAAAAAATAAAATTATTTGAATGATATATTCGAAAATTTGGGAATTAATTTTATAATTAATCACATTCTCTTGATTTATATACAGCAACAATGGATTATTTTTATTTTTTATAAAAAAATAACTAAATATAAAACTACAGATAATATAGACAAATAAACAATCAATAATACACGCCTGTAGATTGAATTTCAGAAATACATTATAACGTACCTGTTTGTCAACTGGTTGGCGGGAAACTGCAACAAAATATGGCGAAGACGCGGTATTTATATCTTTCAGAAATTATTCATCTTTGTTATGAGTATACAAGTACAGAACCTCAGACTAGGCGGTAAGTTTATCTATCGATGCGGGTACTCTGTCTGTATGTGTCTCTGAAATCGTAGCACTTTATTTAGGACTCGAGAGCACTCATAATTATTAATTTACTTTATTATGTGTAAAGTCCCATTCCATGTGGATGTTTTTTTTTGTCCTCATGGACTATCCTCCGCCGGGGCCATCAGCGGAGGGGTGTGCCGGACTTGACCGGCTAAAACCACCACGGTGTTCCTTCCTAGCACCTGCTGCCGAGGGCCGCGGGAATACGACATTCTTCAGCGGCCAGCAGGTGACCGTCCGGAGCGCACCCCATCTCCTTTTGAAGGGGGGAAAGGTTCCTCTTCCCCCACCATCACTCCCTGAGGGAGGCGCGCGGATTACAACACGCCTGCAACTTCGGACCCATGGAGAGGGTAGTCGGGGTTGTGGACGGTAGGACGGTCCATGTGGATGGTGGTCCTCGCACTGGGATTAACTCCTGTATCGCGATACAGGAGTTAATCCTAGTGCGGGAGTTCGTCTTTTGACAACTCAACTCTTGTGACGGGAGAGACTATACAAACATTCAAATAACGGACACAAGGAACACCCAGACTCAGGACAACCAACAATTTGTCGATTACACAAAGTGTTGTCCCGTGATGGGATCGAACCCATAACGTTCGTTCGATGTGATCACTAAAACCACTGCACCATACGTGCAGTCTAAAAACATTAGGCTTAAAAATAGGTTAGAATTATTATTTATTACTATTAACTATACTATGATTAATTATTATTATTTAAATGAGTATTAAACAGCATCAACCATAGTATTAATATTTGTAGTATGTTTTATCTTGAGTGATAGCTTTAGTAGAAATTGATAGACTACATACATTTAGCTATCATCACGTAATAATAGCTAAATGCATATAGGTAGGTAATTGATAATTAACTATTCGTTTAGTGTCACCTGAGTTTATGCTTACTGCTCCGCTCCCAAAGGTCGAACCGTGATGTATACAACGTATATTATTACTCAATAAATACTTTATCCAATTTTAATACTCTTTTATATTAAAAAAAAAAATGAAAAAGTGTGATATGAATTAGTCTTTTCGCCTAACCATAAAAATAGAATTATAAAACTTAGTACCCATATTAACTTAAAGATACATAATCCGTACTTACTGGTCAGTCATAATGAAATAAACCATCGAACAAAGAAATTAAATGCTATAAAGTTTTATAGACAAGCTGCCTCCCCGACTACACAGTATTGATCGTTGCACTCACAATTGAACAAACCTCGCAGAACACACAATACCGTACATGTCGTTTGTAATTTGTAGGCTAATTTGTTGTTAATTTGTCCCAAGTCTATTCACTATTACGTTCACAACATATTTGTGCACACACACACACGATCTAAATCTCCGTTCTATTTAGTTCACACATAGTTACACCGGCAATCGCACTATACCAGTTAGTTCAAAATATAAAAAAGTTCGTTCGTTGAGGGTACTCTAGTGATGATTGACTGACCAGTTGTTGTGTTGTTTTGTAAGGTTTTTAATTTAATATTCAATACGTAATTTGTCTTCAATACGTTTATGTATGTGTGGCGTACATATGCCATGTACTCTATAGCTCTGAAAATGCATCAAGACAGCACGCATCCACTCGCACAGCACACCAAGCGGCGAATAAACGCGATCATCATCTGGTATCATCTCACCCCTGTTGAGGGGGGTGGGGAGACTATTTGAAGCACTGGGCTCCTTATAGTGATTTTCCTCGCAGCTCACCACTGTGAGCCGGTCATTGGAGTTAGCTCACCGGCCTCGAGGTTTGCTCGCCGATCGCTCCTCTGAAGAGGGGTCCAGCGAGCCGCCTGCGAGAGGTCGGTGGTTGGCTATCTGCATCCGATGGCGAAGCCAATGCCCCGCTCGAAGGAACTGATATGAGCTCCCGAGCGGGGCGTTTGAGTCGCCTCCGGATGAGTGTTGTATCGTCTGGATGTGGGAGCGGAGCAATACCTACCAGGTGGGGAAGTTTCGAGCGGTCAGCCCGCTCAAACATCCCCGTGGCGAGTCTGCTCACAAACTCCTTTATTGGTTCCCACTTCAGGTCTCGGTGGATTGTTGCATTCCTGAGGTACCTGGGGCGTCGACAACCATGCGAAGGCAGCTGTTCTCTACAGCCTGCAAACGTTGGCGCGATGTCCCTGCTATCAAGTTGTACCAGGCCGGCCCACCGTAGGTGAGGCGCGACCTGATATATGTTTTGTAAATGCCTAGTTTGGCACTTACTGGTAGTCTGGAGGAAAGCAGGGGACGCAGCTTCGTCCGCGCAGCTCTGGCCTTCGCTGTGATGGTCTCGACGTGGTGATTCATCGACAGTGATCTGTCGATGGTGATTCCCAGGTACTTCACCTTTGGGGACCATGGGATGTCCTCTTCCATCAGACGTAGGTTTGGCGGGTAGTGTGCCATACCGGTTATCATCGCCTGGGTCTTCGACACGTTGCACTTGAGCCTCCATCGCTTCAGCCAGCCCGGAACGGCTTCGAGTGTGGGGCGCAATTTCCGTGCAGCGTGTGTGGCGTTGCGTGAACTTGACAAGTACGCGGCATCGTCTGCAAACAGTACCAGCTTGACGTCTCCGACTACAGGGATGTCATCCGTGTAGTGGGCGTACAAGGCCGGTGACAGACAGCTCCCTTGCGGGACTCCGGCACTGATGGTTTTGATTTCCGATGTGGTATCCTCTATAGCCACACGGAAGGTTCTCTGGGTCAGGAACGATGCGATGATCGCGACTACTTTTCGTGGTAGAGACGATGTCGACAGCTTGTGGATGAGACCTTCATGCCACACTCTGTCGAACGCCTTCTCCATGTCGAGCATCACGGTCACCCTGCTCCCGCCCTTGTTCAACCACGTAGCCATCTCGTCTAGGACACGAGTCAGCTGGAGCGTGGTGGAGTGCTCTTCCATCAGACGTAGGTTTGGCGGGTAGTGTGCCATACCTATGGCCTTCGGCCATCAGCGTGGTGGGTGCCGAGTCGACGACCACGTTTGGTTGGTCGATGACCTTGGGCGGGCCAGTCCTCGGCGTGAGTCCCGCCTTCTTGTTGCGGGCTTCCCGCTTGTAGACGGGGCACGCCGCACTGCAGGCTGGATGCGGGCCTTGGCAGTTGGCGCACGTGGGTGGCTCCTCCTTTGGTCGAGGGCAGTTGTGCGCCTGGTGCTCGCCACCGCATCGCACACAGGCTAGGCGCCTGTGACAGTTCTGGGAACTGTGGCGGAAGCCTTGGCAGCGGTGGCATTGAGAGGGTCCTTTCTTGCCCCTCCATGACGACGGCCTCTATGACGACTCCTGGCATGAGCAAGACCTCATCAATCTTGTAGGCCTTGGCTGCGGTCGGGCTCTTCTCCACTTCTGCGAAGAAGATGCATCCGGGTCTGCTGGTGCGAGCACGGATATGCTTCGCAAACTTGACTGGCACTCCCTTGCTAGTCAAGTCCTCCACAATTTCTTCTGTGGGAGTGTCCGCAGGTAAGCCCCGGATAGCCATTTTCAAGGGCTTCTGGTGCGGTGGGGCGATTGCGTAATACGGCGCCTTGTCCTTTCCGAGGTCATCCAGGTGAGCCTGAATGACTCGGAATTCAGCGTCTTCTTTGGGAGTGAATTAAAATCCCTTCCCAAAGGGCCTCACGCTGGGTGGGTGACCGATTTTGGCGGTCAACTCCTTCATTTGGGACGTCCAGTTCTCCAGACGGTCCACTACAAGGATTGGTTGTCTCCTTGTGGACGTCTGGGTAGTGGGCGCCTAACCAACTAAACGCGATCCGCGCGACACCGCGTTTTTATACGATGCATTAATTTATACTCACGCACACATACAACGACAACAGGAACGTAAGCTGATTGGTTGCGTACACAGTAAATATTGTAAATATAGAATGAGAAATGTGATTGGTTAATCCATATAATGTGCGGTAAATTAACTCCATTACTTAATGGTCAACAATGTAAATATAACTAGCATACTTTTAATCAAATACAAGTCGATTCCAACCATTCTCTGGTGTTTCACTTCAGCTACGGTTCAAGGACTAACCAGTCTGGCCGGCTAACATAGACACCTTTCCTTGCTCCTAGTATTATCTACTTAGCTACGGTTCGACGGCTTATACAGCCTGGCCGGCTAAGTAGATAACCTCACCTCAATCAGTCAGCTGGCACAAACGTAGTAAAAGTACTATTTTAAAAACTTATCGGGTCAGCTACCCCAACAGCTGATCCCGAAATTGGTGACCCCGCAAAAACCTAAGAACATTACCATACCAAAGTACCTACGAGTATCGCCGTGTCGTAGTACCTACCACCGCACAGCTGACGGCTAGTACCTACGCCGCACCGTTTCAGCCGCCCCGCTCAACTTTTACGTTAAACGCCATGTCCAAGGAAGACACCCAAGAAGTCATAACCGTCAAGAGCGACGTAGCCACCATATCTCTGCCGGCACGCTTACCACCATTCTGGCGACAAAACCCTCGACTATGGTTCGCACAATTCGAAGCCGCCGTCGCTGCTAGCAAGATAGGAGAAGAGCAGAAGTTTAACTTAGTCATCCCACTACTCGGCTGCAGCGACCTTGAACAAATAACGGACATAATTCTCAACCCGCTCGCCACCGGTAAATACAACATCCTCAAGGACAGACTCATAAGCACCTATCAAGAATCAGATCACCGTCAACTTCAAAAACTACTTAGCGTCCTAGAACTCGGCGATTTAAAACCTAGACAACTATTACGAAAGATGCGTGACCTTAGCGGTAGGTTACTAACTGACGAAGCACTGCGAGTCATGTGGTTAAACCAATTACCTCCACAAATTCGCGGCGTGCTTGCAATAACCACAGAATCTTCACTTGAAATGCAAGCTGCAATGGCTGATAAAATGAAAGAACATTTCGAACCCGCTATAACCGCCGCAATCACAACAACTCCGATAGCTAGCTCCTCGTGCTCTCAAGTACCTAACGAATTGAAAAATACAATAGTCGAAAACTTATAGATTAACTTAATAACTAAACAAATATAAAAGTTATCAATGGAAATAGCCGAACTTCGTAATAAATATCACGATAACCGCCGCCCGCCGCACCGCTCGCCACACCGCCCGCCGCACTTTCAAGGCCGTATGCGATCGCGCTCTCGAAGTAGTCGCGACGCCGATAGGCTATGTTTTTATCATTATCGCTTCGGAGAAGACGCGTGCAAATGTGAATTACCTTGTTCCAAAGCAAACTTTAATACAACTGAAACCAGCAAGCATCAGGAAAACTAATAAAGACACCGGCCGTGGAGGGAGTCGATGTCAATCAAGGTAGCCACCGCCTTTGCGTTACAGACAGCAACAACCGAGAGAAGTTTCTTGTCGATACCGGAGCCGACATATCAGTCCTAGCCGCAAAAAAGAATAAATACTCGAAACCAATAGAAAGCTCATACAAGCTTTACGCAGCCAACGGAACAGAAATTCGTATCTACGGACAGCGCACACTAGAGCTTAACCTAGGCCTACGTAGAAGTTTCAAATGGACATTCACGGTCGCCGATGTGAAGACGTCAATACTGGGTGCAGACTTCCTAGCTAAACACAAGTTATTAGTAGACTTACATCAGAAAAAACTTATCGACCGAGTGACAGATCTCAGCGTAAACGCAATCAAAGTATGCAGTACCGAACAATCCATCTATACAGTTAATCACAATCACGCTTACTACAATATTCTAAAACAATACCCCGATGTTCTACGACCAATGTCATTAAAAACTACAGCGAAGCATGACGTCACGCATCATATTGAAACCACCGGACAACCCATATATTCACGACCGCGACCTCTACCGCCTGACAAGTACAAAGCTGCGAAGTTAGAATTCGAAAGAATGATGGATATGGGTATCTGCAAACCATCAAACAGCCCCTGGGCAAGTCCACTGCACGTCGTCAAAAAGAAAGATGGCTCACTACGTGTTTGTGGCGACTACAGACGACTTAACGCCGCAACAATACCCGATAGGTACCCTATACCGAGAATCCAAGATTTTACCTACCAGTTACACGGCAAGGCAATCTTTTCTAAGTTAGATATGAAGATGGCTTATTATAGTATACCTATGGCAAACGAAGATGCCGCGAAAACCGCAATCATCACCCCGTTTGGCCTCTTCGAATTCAACTGCATGACATTTGGCCTACGAAACTCTAGTCAAACATTTCAGCGATTTATGCACGAAGTACTACGCGGGCTCGACGACATATGCTACTGTTTTGTCGATGATTTATTAATATATTCTGAAAATAACGAAGAAGTACACAAGCGCCATCTACACACAGTCCTCGAACGTTTAAACCAATACGGTATCACTCTCAACATCGACAAATGCGAGTTCGGAAAAAACAAAATTCAATTTCTCGGCTACGAAGTTACACCGGACGGAATCAAACCTACTGAAGAACGCATCCAAGCCATACTAAAGTATCCCAAACCAACTACAGTACAAGAATTAAGACGATTTTTAGGCATGATTAACTTTTACCGCAGTTGTTTATATCATCAAGCTGAACATGAATACCTACTTAATAAATATTTACATAATTCTAAGAAGAACGATAAGTCACCGATACAATGGACAACCGAGGCAGAAAAATCCTTTGAGCAATGCCGACAAAGCATACTCGAAGCCACTACCCTCACGCACCCGTTACCTAACGCACCACTATGCCTACTCACCGACGCTTCCGACACAACATTAGGCGCCGTGTTGCAACAAAAAGTTAACGATATTTGGAAACCACTCGCTTTCTACTCGAAGACTATGAGCGACAAACAACGAAGATATAGTGTGTACGACCGCGAATTATTGACTATATACACCGCTATCAAAAGTTTACGTCGACTTATCGAGGGCAACGAACTCACCGTATGTACTGATCACAAGCCACTTACTTACCTACGCGCTTACGAGAACTCAAAGCAACAGCGACACACCGAGAAGAGAGCGCCAGTTACACTACATAAGTCAATTCTGTTCAAACATTAAGTACATTCACGGCGAACGAAATACAGCTGCCGACGCGTTATCACGTATTGCAGATATCGAGATTCTTAACAGCACAATCGACTATAACCAATTAGCAATAGACCAAGAAAACGACACAGAGTTACAAGCCTGCAAGAAACAATCCAATCTCAAATTCACTCAGATCAATCTACCCGCAGTTCAACAACCGATATGGTGCGAAATATCAACATCGAACATTCGACCATATCTAAAACTGACTTATCGTCTTATAGCCTTCAAAGCTCAACACGACCTAAGTCACCCCGGCGTACGAACAACAAGAAAAATCACAACTTCAAAATTCTTTTGGCCTTCTATTAACAAAGACGTAACAACTTGGTCAACATCGGATGCCAGCGCGCGAAAATTCAAAGACACGTTATCAGCCCGCTCGGCGAGTTTCAACAGTCATCACGATTCGAGCATCTACACGTCGACATAGTAGGACCATTACCTCCGTCAAACGAATATAGGTATTTAGTTACAATGATCGATCGCTGCACAAAGTGGCCAGAAGCGATACCTACTCGCGACATCACCGCCGAGACAATCGCTAAAGCCGTGTACGACGGATGGATCTCACGATTTGGTTGTCCGTTACGAATCACTACGGACCAAGGCAGACAGTTCGAGTCATCACTATTTCATGCACTAATGAAAAAAACTCGGCGTCACTCGTATACGCACAACTGCATTCCACCCTCAATCAAACGGACAGATAGAACGCTGGCATCGAACTCTCAAGGCAGCATTAATGGCAAGAACAGCGAGTATTAAATGGAGCGAAGAACTACCTACTGTTTTACTCGGACTACGTATAGCATTATGTCAGGACACCTCTGTAAGCCCCTCGTTAATGACCTACGGATCAACACTACGCATCCCGTCAGATTTCTTCGTGCCTACAAAGCCGAAGATGGATGACGCGGAATTTGTAAGCCATCTGACCGAAACCATGACGTCACTATCACCGAAAAAAAGATCGCATTCATCAAATCAGCACACATTCATTTATAAAGATCTCGAAACATGCAGTCACGTGTTCGTACGGAACGACACTGTCCGACCACCACTCACACCACCATATGACGGACCCTACAAAGTGATTCAACGAAGTGCAAATGGTAAACAATTTACAATCCAACTACCACTCCGTACCACAATCGTATCCATAGACCCATTGAAGCCAGCCCATCTGTATAACGACGAGAAATTACAATCACAAACAAATACTTCTACTACAAACATAACAACGAACGCAAGTACATCGCCCGCAAGTGGAACAACCTCAGTACCGAGTACAGCAGCAATTCCCGCTACTCACCGCGACGCCTACATCACCCGAACCGGCAGAACAGTCAAACCCAATGTACGCTTCGCGTACATATGCCACGTAATCTATAGCTCTGAAAATGCATCAAGACAGCACGCATCCACTCGCACAGCACACCAAGCGGCGAATAAACGCGATGATCATCTGGTATCATCTCACCCCTGTTGAGGGGGGTGGGGAGACTATTTGAAGCACTGGGCTCCTTATAGTGATTTTCCTCGCAGCTCACCACTGTGAGCCGGTCATTGGAGTTAGCTCACCGGCCTCGAGGTTTGCTCGCCGATCGCTCCTCTGAAGAGGGGTCCAGCGAGCCGCCTGCGAGAGGTCGGTGGTTGGCTATCTGCATCCGATGGCGAAGCCAATGCCCCGCTCGAAGGAACTGATATGAGCTCCCGAGCGGGGCGTTTGAGTCGCCTCCGGATGAGTGTTGTATCGTCTGGATGTGGGAGCGGAGCAATACCTACCAGGTGGGGAAGTTTCGAGCGGTCAGCCCGCTCAAACATCCCCGTGGCGAGTCTGCTCACAAACTCCTTTATTGGTTCCCACTTCAGGTCTCGGTGGATTGTTGCATTCCTGAGGTACCTGGGGGCGTCGACAACCATGCGAAGGCAGCTGTTCTCTACAGCCTGCAAACGTTGGCGCGATGTCCCTGCTATCAAGTTGTACCAGGCCGGCCCACCGTAGGTGAGGCGCGACCTGATATATGTTTTGTAAATGCCTAGTTTGGCACTTACTGGTAGTCTGGAGGAAAGCAGGGGACGCAGCTTCGTCCGCGCAGCTCTGGCCTTCGCTGTGAAGGTCTCGACGTGGTGATTCATCGACAGTGATCTGTCGATGGTGATTCCCAGGTACTTCACCTTTGGGGACCATGGGATGTCCTCTTCCATCAGACGTAGGTTTGGCGGGTAGTGTGCCATACCGGTTATCATCGCCTGGGTCTTCGACACGTTGCACTTGAGCCTCCATCGCTTCAGCCAGCCCGGAAGGGCTTCGAGTGTGGGGCGCAATTTCCGTGCAGCGTGTGCGCCGTTGCGTGAACTTGACAAGTACGCGGCATCGTCTGCAAACAGTACCAGCTTGACGTCTCCGACTACAGGGATGTCATCCGTGTAGTGGGCGTACAAGGCCGGTGACAGACAGCTCCCTTGCGGGACTCCGGCACTGATGGTTTTGATTTCCGATGTGGTATCCTCTATAGCCACACGGAAGGTTCTCTGGGTCAGGAACGATGCGATGATCGCGACTACTTTTCGTGGTAGAGACGATGTCGACAGCTTGTGGATGAGACCTTCATGCCACACTCTGTCGAACGCCTTCTCCATGTCGAGCATCACGGTCACCCTGCTCCCGCCCTTGTTCAACCACGTAGCCATCTCGTCTAGGACACGAGTCAGCTGGAGCGTGGTGGAGTGCTCCTGACGAAATCCAAATTGCTCGGGCCTCAGCCGGATGTGGGGTTGAGCCCTTACTAGCAGTAAGCGCTCGAATACGTTGGACGTCGTCGAGAGGAGTGTGATGGGCCGGTAGTTCTCCGGTTTTCTGAGGTTCTTGCCGGGCTTCGGAAGTACGATAACCCGACCCCGCTTCCAGATGTTAGGGAAGTGGCCGGTCCTCAGGATACCGTTGAACAGTTGTGTCAACGCTATGAGTGATTTCAGTGGAAGTCGCTGCAGTGCAGTGTTCGGTATTCCGTCTTTACCAGGTGCTTTCCGTGGGTTGGTTTTCCTGATCATCGTAGCAACCTCGGTCGGTGTTGCGAGCAGTTCACCCTCAGACTGGGCGAGGGGCCTCGAGAGGTAGAGGTGGGTTGCCGCCTCTATCTCCCGAGTGTATCCTCGTCTTGATTGTCGTGAGGTCTGAACTGTTTTTCGAGGCTGTTCGCGATGATCTCGGCACGGTCTTGCGCTTTGTAGCGTATTTGCCCGTCCACAGCGAACAGGGGGCGCGTGGGGTTTGGTTCTGCAGTCAGTTGCCTGCAGAGTCGGTGTACCGAGGGCTGTTCGTCCTCAATATCTATAAGGAAGTTCTCCCATGCGTCACCTCTGTGCTCCCAAAGAGCAGCCTTGAATGAGTTGGTAAGGCGGTTGTATCGGGTCTTGTCTCGAGGGTGCCGAGTTCTCTGCCAGAGCTTCTTAGCCTCTCGCTTCTCCTCGAGCATTTTACGGAGTCGAGCGGGCAGAGGGTTCTGTCACTCGTTGCTAGGTCTAGTGCTCGAGGAGACTCGAAGTGCGGCTTGGATAGCTCCGGTGATTTCTTCGGCGGCTTCATCGACTTCCACTGGCATTTTTACAACCGTAGGGCGGCTGTAACCCGCTAGGGATTCTTGGTAAGCCCTCCAGTCTGTGTGGACTGTGGGCTTCGGTGGGCCGACCGTAGCCGCGGGCTCCCTGAACACGAGTAGCACCGGCCTGTGGTCCGATGGTAGGTCCTCGAGCACTTCATGTACTGGAGGTGCTCTTAGTCCTTTGAACACTATGATGTCCAGTACGCTATCACTATAGCCTGCTGGGTCCAATCTAGTGGGTTCTCTGGGGCCAGCGATTTCATAGTTATGCATATCGGAGTCTTGCATAAGGAGATTTCCCATTGCGTTGTTGGTGGTGTTGTGCCATGCTTGGTGCTTTGCGTTCAGGTCTCCCGCGATTATGGTCGGCGTCGTATGTTGGAGAAGGCTCCGGAGTTCATCGACGCGGGCTCTCTGATTCGGAGCTCGATAGGCCGCGTAGAGGCGCATCTCCCGCCTGCCGATTTGGACGTCGATACCAAGCGCATACATGGTATCGAGTCTCTTCGGTTCGAAGGGTTGATGCACTACTGTCCTCTTCACTAGGATAGTGAGTCCACGATATGCTTCGCCTCTTGGCGAGACCTCATCTTGGCGGTACACAATGTACCCTGGTATCTTGAGTGGCCTGTTGGCCTTCAGGTGGGTCTCGCTTATCAGCATGATATCGACCCGCTGTTCCTTGAGAAATAGGCGTAGTAGGCCTATCTTGGATTTCAGCGTCTCCGCGTTCCAATGAACCACCCTGAGCGGCTTATCCATTGGTGGAGAGTGTTTGCAGCAGTCCTGTTGTGTTTATCTCGCCTGCCTTAACACGCTGTGCGAACAGCATGAGTAAGGCGGCGAGTTGGTCCCTCTCCGGGTCCTTGGCGGGTGGGCTGCTGACTTTGGTTGCCGCCGCAGGTGTGGGTGTCTTCTCCTTTTTTTTTTTTTTTAACGTGTGGAAACCCCCTCGGGCCGTCATCCCACCGGGGTTTTCAGTGGAACGGTGTGTCGGAATCGGACCGACTAAAACCACACGGTGTGCCATGCTGCGCTTAAAATAGGAGGAATCCGGGAACAGCTTTAGTAAGACATCCGGACCCCTCCTAGCGCTTTTGCCCGCAAAAGCGCGGGCACCACCTTCTGGTAACTCTCAATTAGGCAACGTCCAGGCACACCAGGACGTCGCCTCCTCGCGGCTGGCCTTTATAGCGGGTGGAGGGGAAAACCCGTCCCGACCACCCACAGCCACACTCAGGGCGGCATGAGGCGCAAGTAAGCGCGCCTCCGCCGCCCGGTACGCCGGCGGCGAATTAGGTCCGAGTGGAGATCGTCCTCCCGGGCCCGTTCCGCCGCCTCCTTCTGTGAGATGACCTCCTCGCAGAAGGTTGCGACCGCGGTAAAATTCCTGTCGCTACCGGCCATGGAGCGTATGACGGCCGGTAGCGAGAGATCTTCTCCGATGACTGCAGTGAGGACCCGACGCTGCGACGCCCAAGCCGGGCAATCCGCAAGCGTATGCTGGGCCGAGTCCTCACTGCAGTCGCAGTGGTGGCAGACGGGACTCAATTCCCTCCTAGCGAGCGAATGCAGGTACTTTCCGAAGCAGCCGTGCCCGGAAAGAACCTGCGTCAGTCGAAAGGAAAGGGTCCCGTGCTGCCGCCCTGCCCACTCGACGATGACCGTCTGGAGCGCCTCCACGATGGCTAAGCCAGCACGCGGAGCCTCCAGCCGGGACGACCAACGAGCCATAGTGGCTCGGCGAGCGGCCTCACGCCACTCGCGTACGTCTTCGGGCGGGGGCCGATTGCCGCTACTCGCCCTGAAATCAGTCGTTCGCCGAAATACTTCGGCGAGCACTTCCGCCTCCAAGTCCCACGGGGGAGTTCCGGCCAACGCGCACGCCGCTTCCGTTGATACGGTGCGGTAACCGGATATGGCTCTAACCACCATGACCCTTTGAGGGCGCCAGAGGCGTGCCCTATTGTGGGCGGTCAGAGCCTCCGCCCACACCGGTGCACCGTATAGTGCCATTGACCGGACAATCCCCGTGTACAGTCGTCTTGTAGCAACGCTGGGTCCACCCAAGTTGGGCAAAAGTCGCCCAAGGGCGGACGCAGCGCCGACCAACCTTGGAGCCAGCTGCAGGAAGTGCTCGTCGAATCGCCATCTTCCGTCGAGGATCAGGCCCAGATATCGTATGTGGGCCTGAACCGGTACGAGGATCGAGTTGACCATTATGGAGGCGCCAGGGGGCGGACCTCGACGGGGCCCATGGAATAAAAGGGCCTCCGTCTTATCTAAGGCCACCCGCAACCCTAGCGCCTCGATGCGCCCGACCACCAGTGAGGCTCCTCTGGTGGCCAGGCGTGCCGCCTCTTCAAAGTTCGCCCCCTGGGCTGTGACCAGTGTGTCATCGGCGTAACAGATTACGCCCAGCCCAGGGGGGAAGTCGCCTCGAAGGGCCCAGTCGTAGCCCATGTTCCACAGGAGTGGTCCAAGGACAGACCCCTGCGGAACACCGCACGACATGGGCCGACGACTCAAATTTCCCTCTCGATCCTCGTACACGACGGTACGCTCCTCCAAATAGTCTGCCATCAGCCACTTCAGGTACTGTGGCACCCCGTGATAGCGGAGCGCTTCCCTGATGCAGCTGAATGGCAGACTATTAAAAGCGTTGGCAATGTCCAAAGACACTGCCAACAACACGCCGCCACAGCTCACTACCTGTTCGGTCAGGGCCCTCAGGCGCATTACAGCACCGATCGTCGAACGCCCCGCTCGGAAACCGAATTGGGCGTCCGACAAATCGGGGCCGACCTCGCTCAGGTGCCGGACGATGCGGGCAGAGAGGATCCTCTCAAACAATTTACCCGCCTCGTCCAACAGCACGATGGGCCTATAGGCCGCGACCGAATCCGTAGGCCGTCCCGGCTTTCTTAAAAGAACCAGCTTCCCGCTCTTCCAGCAGTCAGGGAAGCGTCCAGACGCCAAGCATGCATTGTACACCTCCCTGAGGCGGTCCGACATGTGGTTGGAACTAGGGCCAATATTCGGGCAGGGATCCCGTCCAGTCCAGGGGCGGTGTTCTTAGAACGGATTCGAAGGACAGCCGCCCCCATCTCTGCCTCATTGATAGGTGGAACCTCCGCCTCCTCGAAGTCCCCGTCGTCTCCGGCCAAGGGGGCCATCGACGGGGATGAGTGCTCCACCCGTTGCGGGAAAAGGCCCTCAACCACTTCCTGCAGGAAGCTGGGCTGGAGAGTCTCAGTAAGGGGGGGGCCCAGCGTGCGGAGCTTTTGTTGCGCCGCACGATAAGGGCGACCCCAGGGGTCACGATCGAGACCCTCCAGCATCTCTTTTCTCTTCTCCTCTTTGGCGCGGCAAATGGCCAGCTTCAGAGTTTTCCGTGCCTCTCGGTATTCCTCATGAAGCCGGTCCTCGTCCCCTTCATCGCGGTGACGCCGACGGCTGCGGGTGTAGGACCTCCGGGCACGAATGCAGGCCACACGGAGATCCACCAACTCCTGGGAGGGTGTCTTCTCCTGGGCCAACTTCTTTTTTCTGTGCCTTCTTCTTTTCTTAGTGGAGCTTGACCCCGGGTTTGCTTCGGCCATCAGCGTGGTGGGTGCCGAGTCGACGAAAACGTTTGGTTGGTCGATGACCTTGGGCGGGCCAGTCCTCGGCGTGAGTCCCGCCTTCTTGTTGCGGGCTTCCCGCTTGTAGACTGGGCACGCCTCACTGCAGGCTGGATGCGGGCCTTGGCAGTTGGCGCACGTGGGTGGCTCCTCCTTTGGTCGAGGGCAGTTGTGCGCCTGGTGCTCGCCACCGCATCGCACACAGGCTAGGCGCCTGTGACAGTTCTGGGAACTGTGGCGGAAGCCTTGGCAGCGGTGGCATTGAGAGGGTCCTTTCTTGCCCCTCCAGGCCTCTATGACGACGCCTGGCATGAGCAAGACCTCATCAATGTTGTAGGCCTAGGCTGCGGGCTCTTCTCCACTTCTGCGAAGAAGATGCATCCGGGTCTGCTGGTGCGAGCACGGATATGCTTCGCAAACTTGACTGGCACTCCCTTGCTAGTCAAGTCCTCCACAATTTCTTCTGTGGGAGTGTCCGCAGGTAAGCCCCGGATAGCCATTTTCAAGGGCTTCTGGTGTGGTGGGGCGATAGCGTAATACGGCGCCTTGTCCTGTCCGAGGTCATCCAGGTGAGCCTGAATGACTCGGAATTCAGCGTCTTCTTTGGGAGTGAATTTAAATCCCTTCCCAAAGGGCCTCACGCTGGGTGGGTGACCGATTTTGGCGGTCAACTCCTTCATTTGGGAAGTCCATTTCTCCAGACGGTCCACTACAAGGATTGGTTGTCTCCTTGTGAACGTCTGGGTAGTGGGCGCCTTGGAAGGGCCTTGTGTTGTTATGGGCCTGTTTGTTGTTATGGGCCTCCGAGTTGTTATGGGTTTCTGGGGTGGTGGTGGAGCAAGTACAGCTGCTGCTGTCCTTGGCCTGGGTGTAGGCGTAGGTGCCCGTTCGACTTCCAGTATTACTGGAGTCGGTTCGGGCGAGGTGGAGAGGACTTGGACGTCCATCTCCTCGCTATCCCCTTCCTCGGAGTCCGAGGTTAGGGCAGCCGCTATGGTCGTCCGCTTCGCCGCTTGTGGCTCCGGGTCTTCTTCCCGCCTCCGTTTACCTGGTATAGGCAAGGGGGTAGGCGGCAGTGATGATCCCACCGCTGTCAGGATGTGAACATCCTGCGCAGTGAGGTCCTCCTTCCTCTTCTCTCCGATGTGAACTTCCATCACTCGGAAGTAGGCCTCCAACCAGCGCTGCAGACCCTGCGACATTTCTCCCTTCTCTCGAATGGAGTTGAAAATACTCAGGTCGCCCTGGTATTTTTGTCGCTGGTCCTGCAGCGCTGCGTCGGTCGAGCCTTTTTCTTCGCTGCTGGTATTCTTCATTTTGGTGGATCCGTCCTCGTGGCGCCTTGGCATCTTTGCCATCACCGTTGAGGTTAGGGTCGGAGACCCCACCCCGCGGCGAAGGTTCACACGCTGGCTTTCTCGGGGAAGGTATTCGCCTCCGAATGTACAAGTACAATTCGGGTGCAAATAATAATATTTAACAAATATTAAATATTAAAATAAGCAGTGTTAGGGGCGCCCGTACGATGGCAGTCGGAGCGCTAGCACGTCCGTTCGCCACGACAGTCCGAAACACTCTCGACACCGCGTTTTTATACGATGCATTAATTTATACTCACGCACACATACAACGACAACAGGAACGTAAGCTGATTGGTTGCGTACACAGTAAATATTGTAAATATAGAATAAGAAATGTGATTGGTTAATCCATATAATGTGCGGTAAATTAACTCCATTACTTAATGGTCAACAATGTAAATATAACTAGCATACTTTTAATCAAATACAAGTCGATTCCAACCATTCTCTGGTGTTTCACTTCAGCTACGGTTCAAGGACTAACCAGTCTGGCCGGCTAACATAGACACCTTTCCTTGCTCCTAGTATTATCTACTTAGCTACGGTTCGACGGCTTATACCGCCTGGCCGGCTAAGTAGATAACCTCACCTCAATCAGTCAGCTGGCACAAACGTAGTAAAAGTACTATTTTAAAAACTTATCGGGTCAGCTACCCCAACAGCTGGTCCCGAAATATGCTTCGTCGCAAGACGACATTAATTATATGCATATACTGTGTATCTCATGTAAGTGAACTGTTTATTGTTCTGATGAGAATAAAGTTTCTTTAACCTTATCCAATACATGTAATTTAAATCCGATTAGTAAGTTCTAGAGAATGTCGTGTTTAAACAAACAAAACATTTCTTCCGCTTTGATATTCGCTTCCGCATTGATATAGATTTTTATAAAGTATAGAACTGATGAAGATGCGCTTATCTTGATAACTTGCAATTAGCTGTATTCTTCATTCCTATTTTTTTTAATCTAAATGAGACCTACGTTGAGTGCAAACGTTTCATAAAAAAAGAAACATTTGCATCGGTCCACAAATGACGAAAATGTCACACACCACACTCACGATAAAACAGTCGAATTTATAATATATTTCGTTTTCAAGTCAGTTATTCAAATAAAAAATGCATTAAAAGAAATTGACCTTCTAAAATGTACTTTCGTCTCAATAAATATTGTATCTATCAGGGCAGGGCATTGTATTGTCCCTTTACAGTGTAAATAGACTGCCGATAATGCAAGATGAATATAAAAACCTTGAGTCAAAACAAGGGTCCCAGGGTTCACTGAAGTTCACGGTCATATGGATAACACGTTCCGTTCGTTCAACAAATTGCAAACACATTGTGCTATGACCTGCCTATCTTTGGTTACAGGTTTTCACGACGTGGGTGTTACATTATTCTTGGTTGTTGCGTGCGTCTGGCTGGCTGGCATAACACCTTTTTTTCTATTTATTTTGATTACCTACAAAAGAAATTCTTTAGCGATAGGGACTTGTACACTTGTCTTAAAATATTGATTTTGAATGTACCTATAGACCTTCATATAATGAAGAGGGCTTGGACTGCCAAGCAAAAGCCAATTCGACTCATAGGTATGCATATGACCCTGACGTACTCGGTTTTGTTTTATACACACCCAATTCTTTCTGTATTGGAAAAATCATTTTGTTATCATTGCCTTCTATTCTAGCAAATACTTACATGAAGACTAACAAGGGTGTGCAATATGTAACACCATCATGTTCGAAATATGTATAATCAAAAACTTGTTATTTACAGATAAAATAGTAAAAAGCACAGAAATATGAAGTAAATATTTTATTGAATATTATGTAAATAGTCATAACGCAGAAAGTAAACCTAATATTGAAATACTTCAAGTTTCTATGACTTATATTATAATATATTTCTACACCACATTGACTAATGTTTCGGCGTAAATGACCCCATGTTCGTTCTCAGCCTTGCAGCCGTAGTACCCAGTTTGACTCTTCTGTACTTTAGCTATTGGTAGGACGCCATTTTTGTATTGGTTATTTTCAAGAGGCTTGCCGTTGTAAGTCCAAGTAATCTTGGGTTCAGGAACACCTGTCACTTTGCACGGCACCTCAATATCATTTGCTTCTTTGACATCCAACTGTTTTTCAGGATTTTTAACGAATTTTGGAGCGCCTGTTACAAAAAAAAATGTTTGCATCAATGTGCCAACCATACTAAATTGCAGAACTATTGTATTTCTAAATTTTATGTGGATAATCGAAGGTAATACATTAAGCAAAGGGGAAGATTTTGCTAAGAGCGCACGTCCCTACCATGTCATCATATCGAGATTCAACAATTACATCACATGTTTTATTTGAATTCAGACCACACATATCCTCGGTCAGATTTGTTTTATCGAATTTTCGCTAGGCGTTAAACAACAAAATTTATATTCATTAATCAATTACCATAAAAGTGTTTATTCACAGTACCCTGGCTATATTATTAACAAGGTGAAATAACCTCAATTGTCTTTGAGATTTCATTAGAAACCCTTACCCCCTTTCACCTAGGTAAAATCTACTTACTAACCTAATAATATAAAAAGAATTTAATTAATTAAGTTTTAATACCATTAATATAACGATACTCACTGACAACAGTCAACTTCATGCTATGCGACTGCTTCTTACCGACACCATTGTCCACTTCACATTTGTAAGTGGCCTCGTCTTCCAAGAGTGTTTCTTTGATGAGCAGTCTCTTGCCACTGGTGCGGTTGTAAATGGTAACCCTGTCTCCTGGCTGGCTCTCTATCAGTTTATCGTTTTTGTACCACCCCGGATATCCTAGAGGACTGTTGAGGGAAAGTGAGAAATAACAGTACTAGGTAATTACTAATTAAATACAATTTAAATAATTTCGTTAAAATTAATTGTATTTTTATTAGAAAATTTACTTCAGGAAATTAGTTTTAACCGTTTAAGTTGTAACTCTTCGATAGCCGTACTTCGGCACGAATGGGCTGGCTCAATCGCCATAATACTACGGCTTAACAGAAAACCGGTTGTCAAACCAAGCGTGCGTTGCATTTACCTAGTAAGCGAGGATACCGTAGCCCCAAACCGCCCCCCCCCTCTCCTATTTCCCCCCTCATCACCCTCAAAGGCGGGCAGCGCCCTTAAAACTCTAGTGTCGGAGGTGTCCATTACTTACCATAAGGCGACACGTCTGCTCATTGGCCGTTAAGCCATAAAAAGAGTTTTACCTCAAGACAAAAACAGTGTGGTACAACCATTTTATTTGTTGTTATTGACAAAACCAATAATGTTGGGATTTACCCTACCATTTTTAATTAGTTAACTACGCGTAATGAATTAATTGATTTTATATCAAGGCTACGATTTGATATCTAGAAAAATTACGATTTATTCAATAATAAACTTCATTATAAAAAGTGTCACAGGACTTAGGACAACAAAAAAAGAAATTCAATAAATACTTTATTTGAACTTAATGTAATCATTATTTGTGTGTAATATAAATATTTATATTAAAATTAATGTCTAATCAGTGGACGTGTGTTCATAACACAAAACGTTTTCTACACCACATTGACTAATGTTTCGGCGTAAATGACCCCATGTTCGTTCTCAGCCTTGCAGCCGTAGTACCCAGTTTGACTCTTCTGTACTTTAGCTATTGGTAGGACGCCATTTTTGTATTGGTTATTTTCAAGAGGCTTGCCGTTGTAAGTCCAAGTAATCTTGGGTTCAGGAACACCTGTCACTTTGCACGGCACCTCAATATCATGGGCTTCCTTGACATTCACCTGTTTTTCAGGTTTTTGGACGAATTTTGGTGCGCCTGTAAAAAAACATTAAATCAATATTTTCTTATATGTAACTTGCTGTTACGTACGTTTATACTGTTTAAACTTCAATTTTACTATAGTCTTGTAAATGGCGGCGAAACAATGTTGCCCACTAATATACTTTTAATTATAATTACAGGATCATTGATCCAATTATATAATAAATTAAAATTTATTTTTTTATATGAAAGTGCCGCCAATTTGAATTGCGAGCCTACTTTATTGCGAATACTCTGTTACTGTTCTTGTATGTAGTTTCTTCTTTTGAAACTTTGTTAGAAAAAAGCTTATTGCGCGATTCTTTAAGATACTTACTGACAACAGTCAACTTCATGCTATGCGTCTGCTTCTGTCCAACATGGTTGTTCACTTCACATTTGTAGGTGCCCTGGTCTTCAAGAAGAGTCTCTTTGATGAGCAACCTTTTTCCACTGGTGCGGTTGTGGTCGGTGACCCTGTCTCCGGGCTTGCCTTCAATGAGTTTATCATCTTTAAACCAATCCGGGAAACCGAGTGGACTGTGGGAGAGAGGAGGCAGCTATTAAATAGATTTTTCACGATATACTCAGGGCCCTCTAATGAGGACAAGTTCAATTGTGTGTTGCTATCGAGGGATATCAAAGCCTGATTTGACATTTATAAAAATATGGGTTGGGGTTATTTTTTGAAATGAATTTAATCGAATTATTATATTTATTATAAAAAAGTATTGGTGCTTACAAACGATAAAAATTAAACGACTTGTATACTTACATTGTACAGATTAAATTAACTCATTGCGACTGTCCAAGGTAAACAACGGAACACGTACATAGATGCAGGAATATAAATAAAAAAAAAGTACTGCCACATTTGTATAATGACAGACCGCTGTACAAGCGTTACGTAAACAACATGAAAAATGTCATTTATTCAAGAATATCGTAAATTTATTAACATGAAGTGAGTAATACAAAGTAAACAAGATTATATTCGATATAGATACAGAAGATTCTTATTTCAATTCAAATGAGGTGCCATGACAATATCGTACTATTTCTTGAACGTAATATGTGACATTTGCTCAAGCATAGTGACATTTTCATTAATTTATTTATTGGCAACAACTTTAATAGTACTTGTTATAAGTATTTGGATTGTATTTCTAAGAATATTTTTTGAAGATATATAATTGTAGATTAAAATAATATTATTTGGACGTTTGTTTATGTGTAAGTGGTTAAAAGCTTTGTTTAAATAGTGAAAAAAGAAAACCGGTCAAGTGCGAGTCGGACTCGCGCGCGAAGGGTTCCGTACCATTATCTATAAAAGCTGCAAAATAATTACGTTTGTTGCATTTTGGGGGCCGTCTCAAGTATTTAGTTTATTCTGTTTTTTAGTATTTGTTGTTATAGCGGCAACAGAAATACATCTGTTAACATTTCAACTATCTAACTATAACTGTTCATGCGATACAGCCTGGTGACCAACGGACAGCGGAGTCTTATTGTTAGTAATAGGTCCTGTTTTACCCTTTGGGTACGGAATCCTAAATATTACAAGTGGAGTGAACTCAGTCGAACTCAAAAGGTATTAATGTAACTGCGTTGTTAGTAAAGACAGGTAGATATTAATTTATTGCAAATTAAAAATTTAAAATCCCACTCCGAGAGTTCAGTGGGGCATGAATATGTCGCCTGGTCATGAAAAATACAATATATATAACATAAAATAAAAGAAGTAAAAAAACTCACGTGCCACCGTAAATGCAGTAAATCATAGTCACATCGCCAGCTTTAGCAATCATGTCGTTGCTCAGATATTGAGGAACCAATTCTCCATTGTTAGGTTCCTTATTTTCTACCAAGGTCTTGAGGAAATGCTCCGCTAAGATTACGTCCCCAGTCGCAGCAGGAGTTTGAGCCACACAGATGTACTTGAAGCTAGGGCTCACGTCCGAGTCGGTCACATTTGAAAACCATAGATTACCATCAGGAGATAGGGTGATCCTTCGGTCCAGAATGTTTTCGATAATGCTTGGGTCAGAACGTAACTGTGTCTTCCACACAATTGTTGGTTTTGGGTAAGATTCTGGTATTTGACACTCCAGCTTGTAAGGTTTGCCGAAAACTGGTGTGTGTTCCTTTGTTTCGACTTTAGGCACGTTTAAGAAAGCTTTCTTTAAAGAAATTGGGCGAGTACTAGCGGTGCCTGCAGAGGTTTTCACAAAGCATTGGTAGACGCCTTCATCTTGGGGTTGAGGGTTAAAAAACATGATGCTGCCTTCTCCTGGGCGTTCGGCGATGTGTCCAGTTGCTTTCCAGTCGAAAGGTGCGCCATTTTTGTACCAGGAGTACCTGTTGGTATACAAGTGCTAACGCTAGAGACTACAAATGTATCACGAGCACTTCATTATATTTAGTCACATACTTAATAATACTTTTGTACACCAGGTATTAAATAGAATAAAAAATGGAATGGAATGGAAGAATGTCAGATAATAGCTGCGTTGTCCGATGCATTGAGATAAAGATGTCAAAGATACGTAATGGATGCATAAATACAGCGAATGAATGTAACAGACCTCAAAAAAAGTTTTGCTATTGAGAATCTAGTTCCCACCAAAGTCATGGGGGGCACTAGCAATTAACGATATGAAATTGGGAAACATTAGGGTAAAGGTACTAGGGACGGCAATAGTACGTCGCGGTCGCATAGCGGTAACTCGAACTGACTATAGCCGGGAGGTGAAAGCCCCCCATATTCAGCAAATTAAACCGTGTCTCATTAAATTGTCGTTAATAATAGAACGAGTCGTCCAAAGCAAAAGTCTATAAATTTCTCACTTCGTTCGTTTGTCTATTCAACTACTTAAACCAAACAAATTCGCTTGTCTAAGGTACTGTTCTATACATGTACATATATATAAGACTACGCATTTAACAGACTTTTGGTCGTAAAATTGTAATAAAAAACTAAGAATTAACATAAAATATATTTACGAGTTACACACGCAGTTTACTTATGATCGGCCATTTTAGTCTTATTAGTCTGTTTCCGATTTTGACGTATTTCGTTGCAAAACCTTTAAATTCGACTTATAACCGACTATAATGTATGATTAAATAATGCTGTACCAGGGTCCATTTGACTCAGGGGCCTCTTTTAGCATCACAATGGTGTTCGGCGTATCGAAGTAACTTGACTATTTCTCCTACAGAAAATACAATAAGGGCGGGAAAAATAACGAGCAAAAAAACACACGCTTCGGGGCAATCGTTCTTTTATGGTTATTTAAAAGTTTTGACTCACTCGACATCTTTCTCGCCGTTTTCAACAGCACACTCTAGGAACGCAGTGGAGTAGTTATCAGCTCTGAACAGGACCTCGGCTTTTTGGTCTTTTAAGACGGGTAACGCCTTGCTTTGCGTTGGGAGCGAGGCGCCTGTGTAAGCAAAAAGAAGGAAGATATAGTTAGGTAAATAGATGGAATAAAGTCTTTCTCGGGACAGAAGCAGCGACGTAACTCGACGACGACGAACATTATCATTCTTATTTTTACTGATTGAGATACTCCGCAAACGATGACATGTCATAATGTGTTATTCACTTCACAAGAAGATAGTCAAAAAGTACTCTAAAAATGAAATATCTAAGCGACTTCATAGTCAAATATTAAATGAAGTATCTAAGCGACTTCATAGTCAAATATTAAATGAAGTATCTAAGCGACTTCATAGTCAAATATTAAATTTAATAAACGTTAAATGATAAACAAAATAAATCAAAGAAAAAAAAAATGAGCAAATTATCTGGCATTAAAAAAATAAGAACACTCACATAAACCTACGCACGCCGCTAGGACGACATAGCTCTTTAGGATTTCCATTACTCAACTGTAAAAAAGGTAAATGTTTATAATACTGTTCGTGGCGAAATAAATATTTTAATAAGTGCTAATCGTAAAATCCTAATGTTATTTCTTCATTTTAGACTCCTTTCCAAACCTAATCTTATCTCCTAACTTTCAATCAAAGACACTAAAAAGTTTTTTACTCAGATATTTATTGGGAGTTTTCTTACATTAAAACTATAAAACATCCGACACAGGTATTGAAGCTAGTTTACAAGCAGCAATAAAATTATGAATGAACGAGGCAAAACGTTAAACCAAGTTATACGTTAAACCGAGAACGGATAAGTATAAAAAAAAAATAGTTTTTTTTATTTTTACAAAATATATTGTTACAAGCTATTCTTGTTATATCTATCATTTGTTCAGAAAATAAGAATTAAAAACAGTAACCAATAAACACAAAGCGAATGACATACACATAAAAACGCTCACGCCTGTATCCCCTAAGGGATTTTGGTCCCACTAACGTAATAGGGGGCAAGCCTATTGCCGTGAGTTAGGCACTTCATGACTTAATTTAAGTTAATTAAGACGGGGATATCCATCGCCCTAGCAGAAGCAGGCCTAAGATGGTGGTAAGAGGTAGGATCACACCATAGCGGCGTCGCCTTGTTAAAAAGCGGCCAAGTCTGCTGGGGTCACAGGGTTTTCCTTTCTAGGGTGTACCTGAGGTCCCGGCTACAAGACGCGATGATGGAACACTGTGTGGTTTTAGTCGGTTCGAGTCCGACATACCACCTTATCGTCCCCAAGGTAAGGTAACGACCCGTGGGAACCCCCACGGGTCCACACATAAAAAAAGGTACTTCATGACTGTATACATACTGTCTGATACATAACAGTGCGATCACTTAGTCGCCTTATACGACACCACCGGGAAGAGAGAGGCCCCATGGTCTCTATTCTGCTCCACAGAGAACCACATAGCAGCGCGATTTAGTTACAGAAATAAAAAAGTAAAACACATACAAAGAGATCATTTAGTCAGAGATTAATTTAAAAAAGATGTCTATAATTTATACAATTTTTAAAATTTGTAAAAAATTTAACCTTTAGGTTTAGGTGGTTTAGGTGGTAGATGGTTTAGGGGCGCGTTTAGGTGGTTCCTAAGAAATAAAATTTGAACAATTAGAATTTTAACAATTAGAAAAAATAAATTAATTTTATAATTAATTTAATTCACTTGACGGATACACAGCAACAATGGATTATTTTTATTTTATGTATAAAAAAAAACATTATAAAACTACAGATAATATAGACAAATAAACACAATCAATAATACACGCCTGTAGACTGAATTTCAGAAATACATTATAACGTACCTGTTTGTCAACTGGTTGGCGGGAAACTGCAACAAAATATGGCGAAGACGCGGTATTTATATCGTTCAGGAATGATTCATCTTTGTTATGAGTATACAGGTACAGAACCTCAGATCCGGCGGTGAGTTTATCTATCGATGCGGGTACGTGTCTCTGAAATCGTAGCATTGTATTTAAGACTCAAAAGCACTCGTAATGATTAATTTAATTTATTTTAAGTAAATTCCCATTCCATGTTGATAGAAAAACCGTCCGGTGTAGTTATTTTTTTACTTATTTATTCTTCATTGTACACAAATAATTAACACAAGTACATAAAGTTCACTAAGCCCAGATATTAGATGTGTGGAGTTATTATTATTCTGACTGATAGTTAAAAAGATTAGTGCGTTTGAACACACTTACAAACAAGAAACACTTCAGCATTATTAAATTAGTATAGATATATACTTCCTTCCCACTTTGATCCCGGTTCTTTTAAGCGGGGCGGGAAAAAGCATCTCACCAGGCCGCCATAGTGGGGGTCACCATGCTGCATTGAGGATGGTGACCACCACTCTTTGACTCCACTTATTGCTTTCCATCTACATACACTCACTCCTGTATCCCCAAAGTGATAAGCAGAAACATATTAAGAGCTCAGATCTTGCCGACTATAATTGAATCCTGCTGACGTAATGCGACTGGGCTGTTAGCTTAGTGGTTCAGCAGTCAGGGTCACTGACTGCTGAACCGGAGGTCGTGGGTTCGATTCGTACAGGGACGAAAAATTTGTTTTTTTCCAATTAGTTTTCCCGGGTCAGGGTATTATTTGTGTCCGTTGTATAAATGTTTGTAAAGTCCACCCGACACAGGAGTTATGCCAAATGCGGGAGATCTTTTATGAATGGAATGATCTCTTCCTTGAACTGGCGGGTGACTCCACTAAAATTATAAGTACATAAGCGGTTTTTTTATAGTGGTAGACCCATGCTTAGGCTGGTTTGATACCGGTTTGATATGGGTATATATATATATATATTTATATATATATATATATTTATATATATAAATATATAAAAACATGTATTCATATGTACAAAAATACATAAATATAATCTGAATCTGATTGTAATGCAACCATTATAATGACATTTTTTTACCAAACTATGCAAGAACTAGGCTGATATGTTTAAAGGGTATGTATGTATGTATGCATGATGTTCCTTTGTCAGCCACTAAAGCCGAGATGGCTTGATGGGTTTCGAAAAGTGTTGTGTGCGATGACAACTTTTTTCGGATTATATTCCATTTCCAATGTATTGGATTAAAGTGTCTTCATACTTCTGAATTTTCTTCATTCTATCAGACTTTAAAAAAGGAGCCAACCGACTTCAATACATTTATTATAAAATTTAAGACTAATATGGTTTTCTCGTGGATGCCATTGACACAACTGGACCAAACCCTCATCTAACTACCCTTGAAGTACATCCTTTCCAATAAAAAAAGAATCATCGAAATCGGTTGGCGTGATATTGAGTTATTCGTTCATTTGTCGCGCACATGCTTAACGCAAATTTAAGACATATATGGTTTTCTCATGGATGCCATTGTCAGAACTGGACCGAATTAAAAAGGGACCACATGGGAAGCACCAGCTGTAAAATAAAATATTGTCGAAATCGGTTCACGCATTCGATAGTTCTGAGGTAACTAATATAAAAAAAACAAGTTGAATTGAGAACCACCTCCTTTTTTAATTCGGTTGAAAAGGACTAATCGTCTATCATTTCTAAGTTTATTTATAAATATAGTTATATAATGAAGCGATCTCTCGCGCTGTGTCAGGCGTTGTACTCTTTCTGTCTTTATTTATTTGTAACTTGAACACTACCACTAATAAAAGAATTATTATTTTTGTATCTCGATATAAAGAGTGATGAGGGATTGCGGGTAGGGGAAAAAAGAGAGGAAGGATGAGGAGGTGGGAAAGAGGAGAGTGGGATGAGAGGAGAGGAAAGAGAAGAGAAGGAGTTGGGCCTCCGGAAACCGCACTAATATCGGGAAATGCAACGCAAGCGTTACTTCACAACCGATTTTCTGTGAGGCCGTGGTATCGCACCGGTCGAACCGGCTCATTCGTGCTTAAGCATGGCTCTACCACTGTCAATGAAACTAAATAAATAAATAACTAGGTATATATAATATCTCCAATACCTCCTCAGGTTTTTGATAGTTTTCAATACCGGCATTCATTTTACAATTACTAGTTTTTGCCAGGAAAATATAACCTATGTGCTATTTCAGACTATCATCTATCTCTGTGCCGAAGTTTAAAAATATCTGTTTAGTCTTTCTAGTGTGATTAAGTAACAAACAGAATGGGGCCACCCTATCTCTTCCCGCAAGTATCGTAAAGGGCGGCTAAGGGATCGCACTGTTACCTATCAGACACTATACAGTGACAGTGACAGTGACAGTGACAGTGACAGTGACAGTGCTCAGATGACAGTAATAGGCTTGACCCGTATTACGTAATTGGGATAAAATGTGGACATTTAAGACGCTTTTGCTTAACCATTAGGTTAAATAGGCTTAAGTGTATGTGTGATATACTAATAAAACGGATGAGTTTTTTGAATAAAACATTAAGTATTGGATAAAGTATTTACTGAGGAGTAATATTATTTAATTATTATTACAAATCAGACGTCTTTGATTGATGGATTGACTCTTTATTGTACAGTCAGATACAGTATTAGCTTATAAATACTTAACTAAAAATACGTATAATTGGCGGCCTTATCGCAATTTTCTCTTCCAGGCAACCATTGGATGGGGAGAGAGATGTGATTTGGAAGAGGGGCTGCATTGGACAATAAAGTCTCCTGTTTACGTACACATTTAATAGATACAGTTAAATACGCTTACGCAGTCCTACATAAATATATGCATCAAAATACATATAAACAATATAAATTGATACGGATATATAATAAATATATACATAATATTACCAAGTATGTCACATAGAAATATAGTGCTCTTTTACCAATTTATCAAAATTAGACAAAGTGTGTGCACGTCTGATGGTCAGTGGCAATTCATTCCACAGACGAACAGCTTTCACTGTGAATGACTTATCCATTTATGTTGTGGTATGTATCGGCATCGCCTCATCTCATCTATCTTCAGGGATGTCCGCTGATTCTATAATGTTACTTACTCACGCCTGTGAGTAATTAACATTATAGAATCATTGTTAGTATTTGCACATAAGACGACGCACATCCCACTTGTAAATATTGAGCTCAGTACTTTTGTACCTAAAAGTCACATGAATATTTTACAATATTATTGAAATGTATGCCAGCTTAAAGGCTATTGTTCACTAATAAATAACAAAATGGTTATATTACATATATACTTACAGCTGCTTTAGCAAGTGTATCATCTTCTTAACATATGTTAGTACGAGATGTAACCGGTGATTTCAGGTAATGTATAATGTAATAATGTCATACATGTATACATAAATACCCTCATATATCTCCGTAGGGTTAGGCAAAAGCGTCTCCTTCGCCAACTTTTTCTAACAATTATTTTATTCCCATTTACGTACTAGTGTGTGACTGTATATATACGGTCTAAAAGATAACGATTCGCTTTTTACGCAAAGTGTACATAACGTTCGGCGCGGCAGCGTTTTGGGGATGTGATCACTAAAACCACTGCGCCATACGTGCTGTCTGTCTGTATTTATTATTATTAACTATACTACATATGTAGAAAGTTTAGGTTTCGATTCAATTTTATCGGCTTTTGGATGTAGTTAATTTAAATGAGTATTAAACAGCATCAACCATAGTATTAATATTTGTAGTATGTTTTATCTTGAGTGATAGCTTTAGTAGAAAATTGAGTTTAAGACGCTTATCTTGATAACTTGCAATTAGCTGTATTCTTCATTCCTATTTTTTTTTATCTAAATGAGACCTACGTTGAGTGCAAACGTTTCATAAAAAAAGAAACATTTGCATCGGTCCACAAATGACGAAAATGTCACACAACACGCACAATAAACCAGTCGAATTTATAATCTACTTCGTTTTCAAGTCAGTTATTTAAATAAAAAATTGCATTAAAAGAAATTGACTGTCGAAATGTAATTTCGTCTCAATACATATTATATCAGGGCCTTTTCCTTTACAGTGTAAACAGACTGCCCGATAAGGCAAGATGATGATAACAACCTTGAGTCAAAACAAGGGTCCCAGGGTTCACTGAAGTTCACGGTCATATGTATAACACGTTTCGTTCGCTCAAGAAATTGCAAACAGATTGTGCTATGACCTGCCTATCTTTGGTTACAGGTTTTCCCGACGTGGATAGACCTTCATATAATAGTTTGTTTTTATATGCATTAAAATGCTTGCACTTCCGAGCAAAAGCCAATTCGACTCATAGGTATGCATATGACCCTGATGTACTCGAGGTTTTGTTTTATACAGTCCCAATGCTTTCTGTATTGGCAATAACATTTTGTTATCATTGCCTTCTATTCTAACAAAAACTCAAATACTGGTAAATTTTAATTGTTAAATTGCAAAGTTGACAGCTTGGCTTGTACACAGGAGGCGCGAATGAGACCAAATTACAATAAGCACCAGTAATTAAATATTATAAAAAAGAAACGATTGCATTATTAACATTCTCTCTTTTTCCCCATGTCACACATACTATTAAAACGATTCTATAACACGAAAACTATCAAGATCTGTTAGGTTGTCACAAAGAAACATCATACAAACATAATTATGTACATACAATGCATACACTCGTAAAACAAAACCGTGGCGAACCTTATGGCGTTTCACCTGCCTCTACATGGAATTGGGCCATCCCGTTTCTTCCCGTGGGTGTCGTAAGAGGCGACTAATAGACCGGACTGTGTGCCCGGTTATCGGCAACAGGCTTGCCCCCAATAACGTAACTGGGGCTAAATTAAATTACTTATACCGGCTACAGGTTTCCGCCATCGTCCTACGCGACAAAATATCCATCCCCACCACCTGGACGATGGGCACTCCACCACTGTGCGCTTCTCCAGAAGCTTTTTGCCTCGCACAACCAGCCTATGGAACAAATTGTCACCTGCCGTATTTCCGAACTGATACGACCTTCAAACCTTCAAGAAAAGAGCGTACTGCTACCTAAAAGGCCGGCAACGCACTTGTGACTCTGTGAGTTGCGGGTGTCCATGGGCGGCGGTAGTCACTTACCATCAGGTGACCAGTCTGCTCGTTTGCCTCCTATCGCATAAAAAAAAAATGGGTTGGCAATAATAGAGCGTTTCAGACGCCTCTGCCTACCCAGTCGGGTATATCGGCGTGAGTGTGATGTGTGTATGTTTAAAATTTCCTTTTAAGATAAAAAAACAGATATCGGCACAGAGATTCATGATTAAATAAATTTGAATATTAATTATAGTTCATTCTATCGCATCGTGGTTGCTAACCGATCGAAATCAACCGGTAGATTACATCAAGACTAAATCAACACAACAGGGTTCAACAAACTAAGTATAACAAACTGCTTTGAAAAGTGGCTTTTTTATTTATTGATTTATATTTACAAGTCCCGTTATATATAATATTAATAAAGTATTGGTAAACAATATTATATTTACCTTTTATAAAGGTTTAAGGTTTTTTACAAAAACGTAAAACGTAATATGTTTTGCCGTAAAAAATACTTTCTACCTATTGATTACGATTATAGAGTCGGAACTCCGGAAGACTCACGTTTCATATATGGAGACAGAAAGGCCACGTCTGGGGTCGTACAAATCTTTTGATGAATCCTACTGATTTCTAGGTGGCCTTAGTCTGATGTATTCTTTGAAGGGCGTCAGAAGAGACTCTTATCCCTTGGACGCATTGCCTTTTTCTTGAAAATTTTTTCTGTGGTTCCACCTCCGGTTCAGCAGTCAGGGTCACTAGACCGTCCCGTCATTCGCCAAACATTGGAGAAGGCCGAGCGATCTCCGGCCTTCATGACTGTAAGCTGTCAAGTGTAAGCTGTCAAGTGTAAGCTGTCAAGTGTAAGCTGTCAAGTGTAAAGTGTCAAGTGTAAGCTGTCAAGTGTAAGCTGTCAAGTGTAAAGTGTCAAGTGTAAGCTGTCAAGTGTAAGCTGTCAAGTGTCAAGTGTAAGCTGTCAAGTGTAAGCTGTCAAGTGTAAGCTGTCAAGTGTAAGCTGTCAAGTGTAAGCTGTCAAGTGTAAGCTGTCAAGTGTAAGCTGTCAAGTGTAAGCTGTCAAGTGTAAAGTGTCAAGTGTAAGCTGTCAAGTGTAAGCTGTCAAGTGTAAGCTGTCACGTGTAAGCTGTCACGTGTAAGCTGTCACGTGTAAGCTGTCAAGTGTAAGCTGTCAAGTGTAAACTGTCAAGGTCGATGTGTTTAATATCGATTTATTCTCATTTTCATTCAATCCTAATTTATCCTTTGCCTGTTTACTAAATGGTCTTATGAATTTTCTACCCATAGAAACCTTCCTTTTATCGGACTAGACAAAAACATTTTCTAACATGATATAGTTTTTAAGCGTGAAATTTAATGTTATAGAATTAATAAATTCTTAAGGGTTTTTAAAGTGTCCTTGGTCTCGAAAGGTCTCCTGATTTACGTTTTAGATTTCTTAATATAGAAATGTTTACTCTTAGCCGTATTTATAATGTAATATATTATAAAATTGGAGAGCTTGTTTGTTTCTTTGAACGCTTTAATTTTAGGTTACTATATCATGCTACTACCCTAGGGAGCCAAGCAGTAATCATAGATTTCTACAAAACGGATAGACAAATTAAACGCGAGTGAGACCGCGGGTCACAGCTAGTTTAATACAAATATCAAAGACCCAGCGATCTCAATATTGACAAGATTATATGTACATTTCATCCTGTTATCTGTACAAGTGGTGCAATTATAAATATTGCAAAACAGACAGATTGGGATTCACCGCGATCAGAATCACAAGTACTTACTATGTATAAGGAAACAATTTGTTTCCTTCGTCGATATTATGACTCCTTGTTATTCAAACGTAAAGAAATAAATGCACTTGTTAATACTTATGAGTCAGGAATCTTGACGTAATACTACTCTTTCTAAACTATTTGTTTATTACGGATAAAGACAACAGTCTATCGCGACTGTAAATTTTACTTGAGAATAAAAAAAGTAGAATCTATTTTTATGGTATAGGGGCTAACGAGGAGACAGATATTCTAATGACATTATAGCAGTTTTTCATTTCTTGAAAACACGGATAAAACTACTTATTCTAAAAATGAAACCTAACTTTATCGCCCCCGAAAGCCCAAGCGTACTAAATTTCATGAAATCGTTGTATCCGTTTTCGAGATACAGATTATATACATACATATATACAAGAATTGCTCGTTTAAAGGTATTGCTATTCAAAAAAAATAAAAAAAATATATAATTATCCCTAATAGAGATAATAAATCCCGTATCCCTATTAATTTTACCCATTATTTGTACACAGGGTAAGTAATTATTACTGTGAATCTATTTATTATATTTTTACATTTGAGGTTAAGGTCGAGTTGCAAACAATAATGCACGGTACTTACAAGAATTAGCTTTAATAATTTTCTTTCCATCATAACTTTAAGTTACATCTTAATGGATATCTAAAAAAGTCTTGAAAGTCAGTCAGACGGACAACAGAGTAATCCTACAAGGCTTCATTTTAATATTTTAAATAAGGGAACCGTAAACTATCCATTTTTGGGCTTATCGCATTGCAACTTACACAAAATATAAATTTATATTATTTGTTGGTTTTTTTATTGCTACAGATACGCTAATTTTTATATATTTATATATCTTTAGATATCTTTATATATAATCCTACTGTACGTGTGTATGTCACTGAGTCCTCCTAAACGGCTGGACCGATTTGAATGATTTTTTGTTCAACCGGAGGAAGACAGATGGTACCGGAGGCCTAAGTCCTCCTGTCCTCCTTACCCTCTTAACCCCTCTCCTTATCGCCCTTTAATGGAGATTTAAAGATCACTATACTTATTAAATAGTTACTGGTGCCCGCGACTTAGTAGAATCAATAGTTTAGTTTGTCTTTTTCGCGTTGTCATCACTGAAGCACGCCAAACTTGACAATTGATTGGTCCCCCATACAAACTTTAATCACCTATTTTATCAAATTCAAGTTTTATTTTAAGACAAAATTTAGTTTACGACGAATCGCAGAAAACTGGTTGTAAAGCATACGTAACTAGCTGACTTTCCCTAGGCCCAACTCCCGCTATCCACTTTGCCTTCCTCTCATCACCCTCTCCTGTCATCTACTAATCACCTCTCTCCTTTTACACTCCCCGTATGTCTGTTCGCCTGTCCCCCTATATTATATTAAAAAAAAACACGTTATTAAATGAAACTATCCCAATGAAGTCTCTCCTTTGTGTCCGTCTTCCTTATTTTAGTTTTTATACAATTTCGAATTTTATTACTTGTCTATGCAAATTTATCCTTTTTTAACACCTACCTCTATAGTGTTTTAAACCACCACAATGTTGAGAAGACCTGAAGCTGAAGGAGAATGACCTGAGCATTAAGTCCTACTTCATACGTGCATAAAGTTATAAAAAAAAAACACAGATGTCCTCGTATTGCTAGTCTAGACTTAAAATAAGAGATAGATACTTGTTTCTAAATTCCTCGCGTAAGAAGCAGCGGGCAAAAGCTAGTCACCGATAAGTGTTAATATATCATTACCCACTTTAAAAAAATATACATTTGCTACAACCAATAAAATTAGAAAACAGCTTTTCTAATTTTAATAATTTCAACCGCATTGCATTAACTGGCAAATCAAAACAAATACGTATTTTTTACATACATAAAATCACGCCTTTATTTCTTCAGGGTTGGCAGTGACAACAGTACGTTACTAGATTCTATAGGTTAAAAAAATAAATGTAAACTTTGGAAGCACTACACGCCATAGGTAGATAAAATTTAAACATATATTGTTATAGCTTATAGTTTTTTATACTTCGAAAGGTATTTTGATCTTATTTAAAAAAACATTGAATTAGCTTTATGTGAGAACAAAATAATATGTCACTAAGTCATTAACAGCTTAGGATGTCTGAAATACATATTTTGACTTTGACATTTTAATTCTTTCTCTAGTATTAATTCTTTTTTCTCTTTTATTTTTTCACTTTGTTTCTCTAACTCCGTATCTCCCTTCTTAATTTTAATTCGTGTCCCTTTATACTTACTCTCTCGCTCTTTTTCACCGGTTAACTTAAGGTCATCATCTATAGTAAGCAATAAATATCTAGCTCTGTTTAGCAGTGTTTCGCTCGCTTTATCTTCAACCATGGACTCTCTATAATTTTTATTAAAAAGGTTTGAATCGGCGGCGGTAAAATTGTCTTTGGTATTTGCATTATCTGTGTAATACCTCTCTATTTCATAAAAAACTGAAGCCATAGTGGGAAGAAGCAGCTGTTCTAAATTCAAATGTGTTATTTGACCCGTCACATTACTCGTAAAACTTTTTCTATATATTGATTTTTTTACTTTTGGCAGAACCTTGACTGGGGTACTTGGTTTTTTAGATGGAACAGCGGGTTTGATATGCGATCTGCTAGCAGTTGGATTGCTATCTTCTCTTCGGGTATCAATATAGGGCTCATCGATGAATTTAGGCTTCGGCCAGTCCGTCTTAAAGAAAGTTCTGCTGAGTATAGGCGACTCTTCATTTTTAACTAAAAAAAAAAAGAAAGTAGTCACATAAGCGATAAAAAAACCAACCAATCTTTTTTGGTAATTAAATTTTTGCTCGTTAACAAAAGGTTTCTAAAATAAGTGGAATCCCCGAAATACACATGTGAGTAAAACCGTATATTTAAATAAATATACGGTTATAAAATTTTCGCCGATATTTAGGATCAAGCGTCGTTAAGTTAGCTATAATAACCTTATTATGGCGAAGGTATTCCTATATCATCCTACCTACGTAACAATTTCGGGGGAAAAACATGTTAAAAAGCAGAACATCAAAACAATTTGTATACGATGCGGGTTTTAAAAGACATGATCATTTTCCTGCAAAGGCATTTGCTGTACCGTCACCGCACGGCGATATTTCGAGGAGCGATTTATTGAGTGTTTTATAGGCGGCGCGATACCTGCTCTTTAATTGCAATTTATTTTTAACCGACTTCAAACGTGTGGACCTTTTTAAAAAAAACTTTATTAACAATATTTTTTATCTTTAAAATGTAGTAATCGCGGTTGCTCCCAATTTTAATTGAAATAATATGACTGACGGCACGGATGGCGAAACGGCTTAGTGGTCACCTCGCCACCAAGCTACCTCGCCTAGTGTTGTGGGTTCGAACCTTAGACGTGACACAGCTTGAGCTGCATTTGTTTAAAGGGCAAATCCATGGAAATGTTATACCTTATGTCACTCCTAACTATTAAGACAAATCGTAGACCATCAAGCCGTTTAGAATTTAGGGCGAGACATACAAACATCATACATACATATTTAATTTACATATACATATTATACATACATTTTTTTATTTATTTTAAAATTTAAATAAGAATACTAGGAACGTGGGTCACACATTACTAGTATTCTCGCTAACCCACCCAGCTAAGCTAAATGCTTGTATTAGGGATGGGTTGACGACGGTAGTGCACTGGGTGGGGTTCGAAACTGCAGCCACTTGATCGCAATTCCGACGCTTTAGCATTTACGCCACCGCCGCTAGTATATAGTCATGTCAGCAGTAAAAGACACAATTTAAAAATATTCTGTCGCACAAATGGCACAACATATTTCAATAAAAGTACACTTTAAATTTCTTCAAGAGAGTATAGAACGAAAATATGAATTTGTTCAAAACTAAAATTAATATTATTACTCCTCAATGACAGAAATATTGAAAAATATTTATTATTGCATCATTATTTCATAAGCTTTGACATGTTTTGTTTATATACCTATATGTACATAGTAAGTAGTTGTAAAGTAATTTCTAAATAAATTCATAAATAATTTGTTGTAAATAAATAAAAAATATTGTTGTTTTGCATGCTTTGAGGCCAAATTTATTTAGACTATTGTTAGGCAAGATTATTACATGAATAGAAAAAAAAGATTCTTTTCTTGTCGATAAGGCTTCTTTACCGTAGCTAAGGACATATAATAGCATTTTTATTTATTCAAATCGCTCATTGCCATTACTGTGACAAGCGCCCGTAGTTCCCCTGGTTATCTTGTCGACTGCTTATAACAAATTATCATAGTTACTCAGTTTGCATAATAACAATAAAATTATCATATATTTTTGTTTAATACCAGGAAAATGTCAAAGGGGAGGGGAGACCAAAACACCATTAAACCTGTTATCACAAAACCATCACAAATAATTGAATATTATAATCTTGAGGTATGTAAGGTTAAAAGTAAGTTGTAGGCTGTTGTCATTGCCTACCCCGAGGGGAAAAAGGGGTGAGTTTATGAACCTATGTGGTAGTGGTAGAGCCATGCTTAGGCACAAATGGGCTGGCTCGACCGGTGCGATACCACGGCTTCTCGGAAAACTGGTTGTGAAGTAACGTTCCTTGAAATGAGTGAGGTTTCCAGAGGCCCAACTTCCAACTACCAACCTTCTTTCCTCTTCCCTTATACCGCCTCCCGTTTTTCTCATCTCATCCACCTTCTCTTCTTTCCCCATCCCTCATCAGCCTCAAAGGTGGGCAGCGCACTTACGACTCTTGAGTTGCAGGTGTCCATGGACGGCAGTTGTCACTTACCATGAGGCGACTTGTCGTAAATGTATTTATTTGTTGTTTTTTTTTACTTAGAGGACTCAGACTTCCCGGCACAAGCCAGTTTATGTTATAGGTATGCGACCCTGACTTGCTTGAACTATTGCTTAAACTCCCCAATCCATCTGTATACCTTGCCATTCTATCTGTAGTGTTTGTATTTAGTACTTACTAATAACTATGGTTTAATAACTCTTATACATAACATGTCACTTATATCTCTAATAGTAAGTATTAGTACCTATGCAATAACAATAATCTGCGGTTGTTTTGTTGCGTACAGGGGGGCTCGCTTGGCCGCTAGGTAGGAATACTTAAGGAAGTGTACAAACATGCGGAAGCATAAGGCTGTGTGTGCATGAGTGTAAAGTATTTTTTTTTTATATAATATTATTGTAAGTATTCATATAGTCTGCATTTGTTATTTATATAGTAAGAATGGAAGTTGAAGTATTAAGTTCATACCTTAGCATACATATCCTCACGTTCCTGTATATATATACTCAAAAATAACTCACCTAACACAAAAATGATTTATTTGCTGTAATTATATTCAGTTAAATGTGGGCTAAGTATGCCTCTGGCTGTACGGCACGAGGTACGCGTCCTGAGGTAGGGTACAGTAGGGACAGATATCGCACTCTGATCGCTCGGGGAGGGATGACGTGAGGTTACTGAGGATGTCTTTACTCAACACTCAAATATTAGATCTTCCGGTTAGTTTTGAAGGATTTATTAAAAATGAAATACTCTTGTATTATGAAAAAGATAATTTTTATTTTATTCAAAATATGCTCCATTACTAGCTACAACCTTTTGCTATTTTTCGGGCAACAAATGGATTCGATCATATAAAAACTGATCATCTTTTGAAGCGATCCATTCATCGATCCATTTTTTGATACATTCGTAAGATTTGAAGTGCTGGTCTGCAAGGGTGTGTTGCATAGATCGAAATAGGTGGTAATCAGAAGGAGCACAATCTGGTGCATATGCGGGATGCGGTAACACTTCCCACTGAAGATCTGAAAGTGTATCTCTTACAGCTTTTGCGATGTGTAGGCGAGCATTGTCATGCAGTAAAATGGCCTTTTGTTTTTTATGTGCAATTCTTGGACGTTTTTGGTTCAATGCATGACTCAATTCGATTAATTGATGTTGATAACGCTCAGCTGTGATAGTTTCATTTTGTTTTAACAATTCATACTAAATAACACCTTTCAGATCCAACCAAATAACAATACCTTATTTACGTGAATGTTACGCTTCGGAGTCGATGTGGACGGTTGACTAGGATCTACCCATGATCATAGTAGATCCCTTTTTCATCGCCGGTAATGATATGATACAAAAAATATTTCTTTTTGTGACGATACAGTAGTGAAGCACAAATGGCTACTCGATTTTGCATCGCTAATTCTGATAAAACACGTGGAACCCATTTTCCTTGTTTTTGAATTATACCCATTGCGTGGAAATGATCAGAAATTGTTGATTTACCTACATTTAATTTTTCAGCCAACTCTTGTAGTGTGCAGGCAGGGTTTTCGTCCAATAACGCCTGCAATTTACCGTCTTCAACTTTTTTTGGTTTTCCACTACGTTCTTTATCATCTAAATCATAATTACCACTTTTAAATCATCGAAACCAGTATTCAAATGTTCTAACAAATGGTGCAGATTCATGATACGTATCTTCTATAAGTCTGAGCTTCTGCTGCTGTTTTTCTTGAATCGAGAAAGTATAGTAGTAAATGACGAAAATGATATTTATCGCATTCTATATTTAATCACACTAAAAACTTGCGTGCGTGAACTGTGAGTTACTTCGAATAATTAAAGTGCAAGTTAAAACACGCCGCATTGAATATCTAAGTAATTTGTACCGACGTGTTGCGACAGCTACTTGACACGTTCCCTCAAAAGTAACCGGAAGACTAATATTTAATGCTATTCCACAAAGGATGGTTACGGATGGTAAACTTAAAAATATATGTGCTAGTGTAACCTTTTTTTTTGTTAACGGGGTGGAAGATACTCATGGATGTCCTTTCCCCATGGGGTGGGGTCGAAGGGGTATATCGAGGGGGGGGAAGGGGGATAACGCTTATAGCCGTTATCGTCACACGCCCAACGACGGTCAAACAATGTTAGAGGAAAAAGTTTCAAATCACAATTTTCATCTCCAGATGATAATAAACAATTTTGCGAGATAAATGTGGAAAAGGCGCAAGTTTTATGTCAACATCGTGGCAAATGGCGTTCTACCGCCTACACCTACCCTGAACGTGAATAAAGAGTATGTATATAACTGAAGACGTAGATGACAGTTTGAGTAAAAATGCTAAAAATGGATGTTATGATTTATTTTCGCTGATTATCATTGGTTTGTTTTTATAGCTTATTTTATTGTTTATTGTATTTAGAAGTCTCCAACGTCTACAACTTTATGGTCACTTAAAGTAGTTGGATAGCAATCTAGCAGTGAGAATGTTCTCTTTGGGAAAGTTGGGAAGGTATCGCAGGGCTTTAATCCGCAAGGTCTCTCTTCTATAGACATCGGTGGGGGAACTTTGCAGCCGTCTTTTGGACATTGCAACTTCTGTCGTTTAGACTTCTTGGGATACGGCCACGAGGGAATCGGTGACCAAGGTTCGTAATCTTGCGATCGAAAGATTTTCGCCATGTGACTAGTTTTTTCGAGTACGGCTGCTTCCAACTCTTCCTTTCCGCGCCTGTATGACGATTCTAATATGTTACCTAAAAAGTTTAACTGGAGAATGAAGTCGTCTGCTAAGTCTGTTATAAAATCATCTTCTACTAATGTCAAGTCAATTGCTCCATTTTGGTCGAGACTTACAGTGTCCAAGTATTCTCTTGATTCATTATGAGCAATTAGTGATGCATTTTGGTCGAGTCCCAGCGTTTCCAAATTACAACGACTGAATTTTCTCGTCGAAGGCTTCTTCTTCTTAGGTACACACACCCTTGGAAAAAATTTTACTTCTGGAGTGCCAGGCATTTTGAAAGAAGGTGGTGTAGCCATGGGCTGTGATAGTGGTGGAATAGATTTTCTGGGTTTTGCAAGAATTGTAGCTTCGTGGCAATCTACCAATCTATTTCTTTCCCTGACTATCTTCATTACTTCTGAAAGCTTTATATTCTCATTTATTTCTGGCAAGGGCTTAATTGGAGGTAAATCTTCAGCTATTGGAACAGAGGGGTTTATAGTTGTTGCTTGCTGAGCCCAGCCCTCTATGTTAGGGCTGAAGTATTTACTATCCAATTCTTTTAAGTCTTTATCGACGTTGTCTTTCGTATCTTCAATCTTTTTTTTATTTAGCCCTATAGTTTTTGCTTGTTGAGATGAATGTTTTTCTGTTTTAGAATCATCATTCATAGAATTTACTGCCTTGTATAATAATGCAGCAGCAGCGGGATTAAGAGACACAGAACCTGTAGGTTTAGAAGAAGTCAGAGTTGAGTTCATAGCATCATTAATAAATGTCTCATTGCTGGATACCTTTAAATGTTCTTTGGTGCCTGGAGATTTTTTCACGAACTCCTGATAAAACTTAGTGGCACATTCTGTTTCTTCATTTGTACCCCAAGATTGGTTCTTTGGATCTGAAGTTTGATAATTTGAAATTTTATTCAATAACATTTGATTGTCATATACTATTTTCTCAGTCGTATCGCGTAAATTTTCGCTGGTATATTGCAGTTTTTCAGTCGTATTACACAAGTTTTCGCTTGCGGCGTACAATTTATCACTTGAGCCACATAAATGGTTACTAGTAGCTTGTAGTTGCATAGTTGCGGCTTGTAATTGCTCAGTGGTAGCCTGTAAATGTTCACAAGTAGCCTGTAACTGCTCACTTGCTACCTGTAACTGTTCAGTCGTTAGCTGTAATTGTTCACTGTCAACTGCTTCTATACTGTTTTCAGAAAGATCCATCGTGTCTGCCGAGTCATTCTTCAGCCCTATATCAATTTCTCTTCTAGGCAACGCCGGTGGCATAATATTAAATGTAGATTCTGTTGAAGTTTCGTGCTCTACATTGTCAACGGTTGTTGTTGCAGTGTTTGTGTGTGGCGTAATATCTGTAAAATCAACTGATTTAGAGGGGTTTAGATAATTTGCTTCTATAGTATTATCCTCTGTTCTTGTTAAAGGTTCCCTTTCACCTTCTTCTAAAAGAGGTTTCATATATTTATCCCTATGAACGTGTGGATGTTCATACATGACCTTAGTACCTTCAACATCCGTTACATTTTTATGAATCAGTGGCTTTGGAGATATTGCACATGTTTCATTACACGTCAATACATGTTTGGGATCCAACTGGTTTTTTTGCCACATTCCATCAGTAAAATTAACACTATATTCTTGCTCGGATGTTCCACGGCGTTTGGGTTCCTGTTGATCAAAATTCTTAACGCGCCAGTATAACCATCCATCGTTTTCTTCAATCTTTGCATCGCAAACTTTACTTTCAGTCTCCGACTCCAGATTACATTTTTCTTTACTTTTGAAATCATCGTCCATTTTTGTTCTTTTCAAATCGAATTGGAATTGGGTTACAGCTTTTAATGGATTTTCTTCAAGCTCTTTAGATTCTACGATGTTATGTGATTTATCGAATACTTTCGGTGTTTCTGGTTTGCTTTTCATATCATGATCATCCAATTCAATTTCTTCCTCTTTAGGAAAATTTTTCGGTTTACTAAAAGTGCCATCTTTATTATCACTTTGTTTTGGGCCACTATTGGACCTTTGCATGGTTAAAGGAATACCCAGTTTTTCCATTTCTTTAAGTAAGATTTCATCAATTTGATTATGTGGTGACGTAAGACACCGCTTCGCCACCTCATCTAAGCTATTTAATGCTTTCGACTTCTCAACATAGCCTAGTACTCTCGGTGCAATTTGTGAACCTTCCACTGTTGGTTTCTCAGCTTCTACTAAAGGAGCCTCTTCAATATGCTCTATCTTTTGAATAAGTTTTTCTTCATCTAACTTTTTAGTACTGGCTTTAATAACTTGCCCTTCATCAATTTGTTTTTTAGAATTATCTTTAATCAGTTGCTTACCTGCAATAATTTTTTCTAACTCTTGTGGAGAACGTTTTAAACGTCTTGATCCTAATGATGAATCATCAAATTTGGAATTGGTATTTTTAAGCGCTTTGTACACGTTCAAAGTATCTTCATCGATGCTTAAAGTAGGTTCACAATAAACAGAATTTTCTCCAACTGCGGTTTCGTATACATCTTTCCAATATGCATCTACATTTTGATCCTTCAACTTTTTGCTTGAAAATTGACTTTTGTCGACATCGATGGGTTTGCATTGATACTCTTCAGGGTCAACGTCATATAAGTTTGTGTACAGTTGGTGAGCATCCACATCCTCTTTTATAGATTTTTTGTCTCCTGTATCATCCATCATAGCCACTTCCTGATAGAGAACAGACTTGTAGTTTTCTTTGGTTACAGAGGTATTTTCAGTATCAATATTTTCTTTCGACAATTCAGAGAGGCTGTCATCTTCTTTCTTATTTTGTTTAAATAAACCCAACTGGGCTTTGTCAGTAACAAACTTATCAGTGTCAATATTATCAGTTAAATTGACCTGAGCAATGTTAGCTAGGAGTTTTCTCTTTAGGTCATTGTCTTGCTGACCTAGCTTTGTTTCTTCACCGAAAATTTCGGCGATAATTTTATTGCACTCGTCGCATCGACATGCTGATGTTGTCTGATACAATGGCGGGGCACCATGCATCGTATGATTGGCTCGCATGTCCGGCGACAAGTAATCTTCAAATGCGTCCGTTTCATTACTGCCACCTCCACACTTCGTTTTCCGCTGCCGGTCTTTACACCCACCGTCATTGGATTTTGTACGCCTCGGAGGGCTTTGTGTAGTAGACGATACTGAAAAATAGCGAGAAAAGCCGATGAGTAATAGTTGAAAATGTTATCAATAGTTTATAATAAGGTAAATAGGTCTTTGTTCTCGCAGGCTTTTTGCGCCATTTTTCTGCGATCGTTATCGGTTGTTTTTACAATATTTTGCTCTACCAAACTGCAGCAACATCGCGCACTGGCAGCCATAGAAAAGAAGACAATCAGTAATTAACTAAATGTGTTATAGATGTTCTAAAACAAAACTCATTTCACTCTAAACCAAGGCAAAGAATGCATGTTGAAGAGTACAAATGTGTTTTTAAAGTAAAGAATTTAGAGTAGAAGCGAGAATCTCCTGACGCGTAACTAATAATCTTCACAAGTTATGATATGGTGTGTCGTGTATTGAGTTTAGAATCTACAATGATTCTATAAGAGCATATGAAAGAACAACTCCCGCATTAGGATTAATTCCTGTGTCGCGGGGGACTTTACAAACATTCAGACAACGGACACGATCACACTCACAACAATTTGAGGATTACACAAAGTTTTGTCCCGTGCGGGGATCGAACCCACAACACTCGGCGCGGCAGCGTACTAGCGAGGTTACCACTTAAACCGCATCGCCATCTTCTTCAGGAACTTTTTTAAAAAGTACTACTAGTTTTCTTCTACATGGAAGAGAGAGATTGTCTCACATAAACATGGAATATAAAAAGTAAAAAAAACATATATAACTTGTTTTATTAAGGTAATATTGTAGTATTATAAAAAATGTCAATTTACGGTCAATGTAATAAAATTATAATGTTTCATTTATTCATGTTTCACATCATTTAATCTTAGATTGTTGACCCACTAGCTGTTTGTTAACGTGTTTATCCAAGACGATAGGTAATTCAAACAAATAGTATTTGAACCAATTCGGATGTTTCAGTATTGAGTCTCTGAACACACATTCCCTAATACTCTGTATCATAATACATATTAGTGAGAATAACTTACGAATCTGAAATTTTCCAGGCGCAAAGCGTAGGTCTCCGCGTAGGAGGCCTGGGGAAAACGTAATAGCCCATACTCTTTTAATTCTTGATATTGTGGTTCTTATCATGTTGATGGACGTGGATAATGAAAAAATTTAGTGTCCGCAATGGTAATTAGCGAAAATAATTTTACATTTTTCTATAAACATTAGTTCTGTCACAACAGTAAAAATTTTGACAATTGTGCTTTTGTTCAAATTTATTTTTTTATACTTGAATTTTTATGTTCTGTATGATTTCTGCCAGTATCTAATGAACGTGCAACGTATACGGTTTAAACACTATGAAAGACGGGCAGTGTGATGAGTTTTTTCAAATTAATTCATTTTTTTTATATGAATGCACTGATTCCTCTGAGATCTTTTGATGAACACAACGTTTCAGTACCTAAATTAATCTACAGAAATGGTTAATCTACCTAAAAGATTCATCGAGGAATTTATTTTACTCGATAACTCTGTATTAAAACCCACCACTTCCTAAATACTATGCAGGGATAAAATTAATGATATAGTATGCCTAATGGTGGAATATGGTGGAACAGAGCATAGTAACAGTATTGGCACAACTCATGTGATAGGTTCACATAAGCAGTTATGTTATCGGCAAATAAATGTAATGAATGAACATTACATATACACACACACGATAGTGTTGGCAGAGGCGTAATTAACGGCCACATTTTGCAGAAAATAATTGCATGCAAACCTACTGCCGACTATCGGCACTTTGGGAATGAGATGGGAATATTGGAAGAACATATATTGTTTTAAACGGTTTTATTTAGCTTGCCCTGTTTGTTTATATATTTATTTGGGTCAAAGTTAATTAATTTTACCCCCCTCCTTTTGACGGATTGATCTGAAATTTGGTACACACCTTTAGTTTTGATGAAAATATAATTTAATACATTCGTTGTCATTGTAAATCCAAGTTGGCCACCTCTACAAAATGGCAGATTACACACTTCCTCAATATGGGTATCAAATGAAAGGGCTTAATTAGCAGAATAAAGTTCTCTATGAAAATAAAATGAAAATCCAATATGGCCCCAAAAAATTGCAGGTTCAGTTTTCTTTTGACAACCCCTTCAATATGGGTATCAAACAAAAGGTCTTGACTAGTAGAATAGATAACACTACAAAAAAAAGAAAATCCAATATGGCCGCAAACAAAATGGCAGGGGAATTATTTTTTCACTACCCATCAACATGGGTTTCAAATGAAAGGGCAAGTCGAAAGCTGCATAGTGGACCGCAGAGTTTAGACACAATCAACACTTTAACAGTAATATAAATATAAATGAACAAAACTTAAAACTTAAAAATAATTTAGTGGGTCCTAGGTACCAGTCATCACACCACTCTCCTCATCAATCCACGGCATTGATCAGACAAAAAAAAACGTTACGTAATCAGGCAAAGTGGAGTCACTATGGTAGGCTTATATAAAATATATATATGTATATATATCATAATAAAGGCTATTTACATATGTTATTTACACAAGTTACGCGCGCCCAACGATTTTATTTTTATGTCTGATCAATGCCCTAGATTGATGAGGAGAGTGGTGTGATGACTGGAACCTGTGTTAAGAAGCGCCTGTGATTAAATTGACCGCAAGTGGCCGGTGTAAATATTATTGCTTTCGGTTTAAAATTCACATGTCATTTATTGTTATAAAAGGAGGGGTTACTGTCTGTTTACCGAGATTACAACACCTATTAAGAACACTTGGCCTTTTTATATTTTAATTCATACCTGAAACCCCTGAAAACCTGGGACCCACAGAATTATTTTTAAGCTTTTAGTACATTGTCTACATCATTTTATTCTTTATTTTTAATAAAACCGTTGAACTTAAAACATTATTTCACTTATTTTTATTTATAATTTAATTATTTCTGTACCGTACACTGTTATTACAGATTTAACCTAATACAACAGTATGCTTGACATAGCTAGACTTGTTGTTTCGGTCGCTAGGAAGGAAATGAACCCCGTCTGACACCACTGCGACTGTATTGAGGACCTGCGGTTTACCCCACTTGGGCGTCGCAGCGTCGGGCCCTCACTGCAGTCATCGGAGAGGATCTGTCGCTACTGGCTGTTATACGCTCCATGGCCAGTAGCGACAGAAAAATTACCGCGGTTGCAACCTCCTGCGAGAAAGTAATTTGGCACATCGTGTGGTTTTAGTTGGTTTGATTCCGACACATCGTTCCACCGAAAACCCCGGTGGAATGACGGCCCATTTGGGTTTCCACATAAAAAAAACAACACTTGTTGTTGCTTGTTTCTTAGGAACTCTTTGTTGTACAACCAGGCGCAACAAAAAAAAATTAAAAAGCAAATGGATATTCCTGTTTATAAATTAATGGATATTAATTTGACTTGACCCTTATTCGAAGCTTATATATTGAGAGAGGCACTACTATTCAAACATATTGTTGTGTCTTTGTAGCCTATAACTCCAGCGATATAGGCAATAGGGAAATAAATTATGTAAGCACAATGGTATGGGGCTGAGTGCACTATCTCTGATACTATTCTACGTAAACTTATAAAAGGATCTACTTCGCAAACAGTCTTCAGTGAAGAACAGATGAGGGTAGGTGCCAAACTCTCGCTTCACGAACACGATGCTAAGCCTACGCCAGTCAGCTCGTGACCACGGCCAGTGTTTCTCGGTCGAAATGTCCAGAAATTACCAGGTGTGGACCTAGTCCACAATAATCGTTTCAAATACGACTTTGGTATACTTTACTGTGTTTAAATAATTAATTATACATAGCTCGAACACCTGGCTTGACTTATATAGGAAATAAACTATGTGACTTATCCAGAAAAAGGGAAACCCATTTTAAGATTATAGTTGCTTGGAATCAACCTCCAACTCGATTATAATATATAATCTTCAGAATCAGTTTTAAATCCAAAGCAAACATAGCATAGCGTATTTTGACAAGTCGGAATGATCCGAAGCGCTGTTTTAATCATACTTTTTAGTCGTTTTGTTTCTGATATGTGCCTATTCGGAGAGTAAACGCAAACGCATGTATTCAAAACCAGTGGCTTGGTACACATTATTTTCTGAAAAAAAAAAAAACAATATATGTTTGATTAGTACATTAGAACTCAGTGCAGAACCTGTAGCAGTAACGTGCTTACATAAGTACCGGATTTTTGTAACAATATACCTATTTAAAACTTTTTGTACTGAATGTATGTAGATCTGACAAGTAGCTACTTGGCTACTGCTATCGAAAAGGATTAAATTAGTAATTTAGTGCGCTCGAAAACAACAGCCATCTTAAACATAATGAAAACTATAGGTTTTTTTTTAAAAGGAGTTTTATATGAATTTTTAACTTTACCACCAAGTCCACATTCCTACACTGCCTAACGTACGTTAGACATTTAAGTATGGAGGTGCCTCTCACTATATACACTAGAAATTCTGCATAAGCCACCAGAGCACAATCGGATGCAAACAAATTCAGGATCTGCCATATGGAAGTAACCTTTGCCATTCTGGGATTTGTCGTAGGTACTGATAAACGATCTCTATATCCAATAATATACGGCGTGAGCATAATGTATGTATGTATGTATTTGTTTTATCTGGTGTTTGCTGCATTTTTTTTTATGTGTAAGCCTACCATAATGACTCCACTTTGCCTGATGGTAAGCAGCAAATGGAGTCCAAGAGTGGTGTCACACAAACGGACTGCACGGATGGTGTAGCGGTTTAAGTGGTCACCTCGCCACTATACTGCCGCGCCGAGTGTTGTGGGTTCGATCCCGCACGGGACAACACTTTGTGTAATCCTCAAATTGTTGTTCTGAGTCTGGGTGTTCTTTGTGTCCGTTGTTTGAATGTTTGTAAAGTCCCCCGCGACACAGGAATTAATCCTAGTGCGGGAGTTGTCTTTTTTAGAAAAAAAAAATTCAATTGTAGCCGATATACAAAAAAAAATACGGTTCTATTGTGCTGACTAACAACTGACAAAGTACTTGACAAAAGAAAAATTATGACTGTACTTTTACCATTTCGTAGTAGATTGCAATTAATTATTTGCAAGACGTTCTGCTGCTGGCTGGCAGGAGCTGGATGCGAGAAGCCGAATACAGATCGAAGTCGCGTGCAATAAGAGAGGCCTATGTCCAGCAGTGTACTCTGCTACACGGCCGTAAGGAACGGAGGACCCAGCGCCGCCCTCTTTCTCTCTGCCTCCAGCACTGAAGTAGCCATCTTTTTTAACTTGGAACATTGTGATACGTAACCAATAAAGTGTGCCTATTGTTTTGTAAGTCAAAAGAAAAATAAAAATAAAAATTTAGAAAGGATTTGAAAAATCATTCGAGAAAAATATAATTGTGCAGAATAGCACACTTTATATGAATATGCCTATGTATATATGCCTCCAGTAAATGAAATGAAATCAATTTGAAGAAGATTAAAATAAGAATTTTAGAAAATGATAAATTAAGAACTCAATAAAACTTAAAAACATAGTTTTAGAAAATAGTCTTGCACTAAAAGTATAGTTTAATTGTATCGTAAACGATCGGTTACGTTAAATAATAAATAATGAGTTGGCCTGCCTTCTCGTGTTGCTTATACATATACTGTCCATGGAATGGTTTCATTAATTCTTGTGTAAGCCCGTAAAGTAATCATAGTAGTTCGACTCGTATCCTGGCGCCAGGTTGATGTTGGGTGCTTGCCACTCAGTTCCATTTTTTTATTAATTTGACGGAGGATAGTGTATGAAAACAATATGTTAACTTAAACCCGATGACGGATATCATCCCCTATTTTATACCCTTAAGGGTAGAATTTTGAGAAATCTTAAAATACGTCTTTCTTAAATTTTCCTATTTTTAAGACTGACAATAATATGATCCTAGTAACTACCGCGTAATTCCGTTTTGCCTATTAATTAATTTGGCTTACATTCCGGTGAGAAAGAAACAGTCGGAATAGTAGTGCCTAATTCAATGAATAAGCTTGGATTAAGGTAGTCGAGTAAAACGCCGATAATAATAGCGGTAAAAAATAAAACGTGCGCCTGGGTCTTCGTGTGTATGACATCCCTGGGCTTGAGGGTTGTTTTATAATAACCCTAAGTTTTAAGCAAATGGATAATTTATGTTTAAAATTAATTTGTCTTTTACTGAACGAAACTTTCTATTACGTTTCATTGCGAAATGTCTGATCAACAAACAAAGTAAAGAAAGAACACGTATACTACAAAACATAAATATTTTGAGTGGAATATCAAAAAAATGTAGTGCTAAGGATGATAAGCAATGGGGAGTTATTGAAATAATGTTACATTAACAACATGAAGACCTCTACCGTAGTGACGTAGGAGAATAACAGAACGCACTTGAAATACAAAATTCTGATAAAACGAAACGTCATTTCAAATGCAAGAAAATAACAAAGATGGCTGAAGAACAGGTGAGAACCAAAATATTATGATTTATAAATGATTTTATGTGAATTTAGCTTAAATACTTAAGTTTACTAATCTCAATAAGCCTACAACAAAATACTGTGATCAGGATTTTGGTATACCATTCAATAATTCATTGATATTGCAACACTTTAATTAGTGTTTGGACCGCGATGTGAGATTTTCAGTGATAATTTATCTTATTAAACATTATTTTTACATGTCATCAGTTAGTAAAGCGTCTATTAAGCACATAAAAATATATTTTAGAGAAATTTTGTCGGCACTTTGGTTATAGCATCTTGTTGACTATGTTATCCTTGAAGTGATTTCAAAGTTCTGTGTAAGTGGATGTTAACTGACCCCCCGTGTGTTGCATGAGTTTTAGTCATTATCGGTCTTACATAATTTTATGTATAATATGTGTACGCCTCAAAATTTCAGTATCCAATAAGAATATTCAAAACTACTAGTTAATTGTAGGTATTTTTTAAGCTAAAGATTTTTTATCTAATGTGCCTTTAAAATTTACTGTTATCTTATACAAGTTATAATTTAAGCAAATACAGTTTCTCTAATGTAAAAGACATTGTAGAAAGAATTTTTAATACAACAAAGTGAAAGCAATTCTATATTTTTTGTCAAATGACCTACAAATTATAAGCTTTGAAAGTAAAAATATTACTTACACAAATGTATGCAACAAAGTGATACACATTAATTAAAATGTGATTATATAGAATACTACAGTTAAAATATGTAAACTGTACATATATATAAACTGTAATTAATGTTTTTTTTTTTTTAAATAGTTTCTCTCAACTTCAACACTATAAATTAATATTCTAACACTTTCTTCTTATCCTCTTTTAGAATTGTTCATAATTATCTTACCTACTGTCTACATATAGCCTATTTAAAGTGAAAGGAATCTTAAAAATAGTTACAATTGATGTTTAACCCATTTGGGTTTTTAAGATTATTTTCATTGTTGACACCAATAGCCATGTCCTATATTCTGTAGCTGGAGTAAATTATAATTTGCGAATATGTGTTAGTTTTATACACCTCTGTCTATCCCTATGCCTATATGTGAGCGCATGTATGTATGTTTGTAACTTCATGAAAGGAGATATATATGGTTGTACTAGCTACCACAACCCAGTTTAAGTTTAAGGTATACAACCATGACTTGCCTGACCTATTGCTTATACTCCCCAATCTCATCTTTTAAGCAATATCCCGTTTCTTTCCATTCTCGCCTGTCTGCCAATATGCTCAAAATTTTCCCTTCTTATTACCAAAAGAGAAAGATGACGGCAATAGGCTTGTCCATCATTACGTAAATGAGATTAAATTATAATTGGCAAAATTTTACTGCCTACAGATACTGGCATGAGTGAATGTGTATTGCTTTTATATGGAAGAATTGGGAATGGTTAAGCAATAACTGTTTTAATTACAATTTGTATGAAATCTGCTGTCATGAGACTAGCTGGTATTCATAAAAGATCTTTTAAATCAGTCCTATCAGAAGGTCTCAAGTCCAGAAGTCAGCTTTCAAGGACTCTTTCTGATGATCAAAAGTTACATAAAAACTCAAATAATTGCTTGATCCCACAGTGGTTCTGTAGAGTATTGGGTGTTATGTCAATCCCACAGGGCAAGGATTATATAACTGGGTGATCAATGAATGATGGGCAGCAGGCAAATGGTTACATGTTAAGTGATTTCTTCATGATTGTAGACCAATAAGTTTTTAAATTGCATGTCGTCTATTTTTTTTTAAATGTCAATTATTATGTTTTAGTAATGTTTTACATACTTATAAAAGCATAGAAATGCATAGAAATATCTTCAATATTCTTAGGAATGCTACAAACCTACCAATCTCAAATCTTGAAGAACTTTGGTTGACCTGAGGCTAATGATATGGCACATAATAACAATATAAACTTTTCGATTTCTACCAAGTACACCTAGTCCTATTTTGAATTCAAGTTTTATTTCCAATCACATGCATACACTCATGCTTGTATCTGTAAAGTGGTAAGCAGAGGTGTATAAAAACATCCACAATTTGCCAATTGGAATTTCTTCCAAATAATGGAATAGGGTGTAGTGAGCCAGATTATTGTATAATCGCTTTATAAAATATAGATGATAAAATCAAGAGTTATTTGAAAAGGGAATGGTAAAAGAAATTGATTTGCACTTGATACTGCTATATTAGCTCAAGAAGGTTAGGTACCGCCCTTTTCCCTCCCCTCTTCAGTTGTGAGCTCGGGACCTCGGCAATGTACGAATGAGACCCTTGATGTTAGGATATTTTATAGGCTATGGTGACTGTTACAAGAACACAAAATATTTGTTGTCTGGCTTTCGACTCAGTAGTAATTACTTAAAGGAATACGTGCAGGACTTTATTGATATTTAATTTAATTTATTTTTAATTGGTTTTAGGAGGTGATACAAATAGAGCTGCTATGCAAGCAGCTGTACGAGTCCCAGGACTCCGCCGTCAGGGAACAGGCAGAGAAGGCTGTTGTTGGCTTTCAGGTAACACAAAATTTTAGATTTAAGCTCCGCCCTGTTCCGAACAGACTATCTTTAAAACTTTATTTAAATTTCGTTTTTCTTACCAAAAAAATAAGTATGTCCATACTACATACATGTAAGGTTATGTTTTTAAGTGTGTTTATGTGTAGAGAAACATATCTACGGACATACATGTATGTATTATGTTAAGACAGCCTGAACGGACTTCAATCCACTTAACTGAGTTAGTAACAGAGGGTATTACTCCCACTGTTAAGACATTTCTAGATGTCAACAACGGGTTTTATGTTTTTTAAATAATTGTAATTCTATTGTAATCAGTTGTAATATTCATAAAAATATTCATTTATGATATTCCTAGACCTCACATGTCTTCAAATTAATCATTGTCTTTCAGGAGTCTTCGGAAACGCTGAGCAAATGTCAGGCTTTGCTAGAACGTGCTGATTCCAGCTACTCCCAACTGCTGGCTGCGACTACACTATCTAAACTTATTAGCAGGTAATTCACATCATGAAAGAAGAAGGAACCAAAAAAGCAAAAAAAAATTGTTAACCTAATTAATATACCCAAGTAACTTTGACTTGGCTAAAAGAGGGTTATTTTTTTTATGATTTAGGGGGACAGACGAACAGACGGGTCACCTGATGGTAAGTGACAACAACTCAAGAGTCTTAAGTAAGGGTAAGATCGGATGAGGAGATGGGAAAGAAGAGAGGGGATGAGGAGAGGGTGTATGAGGTGAGACGAAAGAGTAGAGGGGGAGTTGAGCCTCCGGAAACCTCACTAATTTCGTTGAAGTGCAACGCAAGCGTGTTTGACAACGCAGTGTTTGACAACTGGTTTTCTGTGAAGTCCTGGTATCGCACCTGTCGACGCGGCCCATTCGTGCCTAAGCATGGCTCCCCCACGATTATTTTTCTGTTAACTTTGTCACGTTATGTATCTTTCATTCTACCTTCAGCGATTTTACTCAGTACCACATGCTGCTAGTAATTATTACTAGTACTGAACGGCTCTGATTGGAGCAAAACAACCTCTACATGTCGCTTAAACAACTTCAAAAATAATGTCTCAAGTCGACTAAATGTTTTATTTATGTATATATGTATGTAAGCGATATCTTCACCATTTGTAAACCTAATACAATATCTTTGAACTTAATGTTCTAAAAGATAAAGGTTATTTAGTAAATTATTATTTTACATTTATCTATGTTCACAGATCTCCAGCAAGCCTTTCGATTCAGCAACGTTTAGACATAAGGAACTACGTCCTGAATTATCTCGCCACGCGGCCTAAATTAGCGTTCTTCGTTATACAGGTAACTCTCATCACTCTTTTAATTAGTATTAATTTACGGTTTTTGTTTTACGTTTTTCACGGTATCTGCTATACGATTTTGAAGGGAAAGAAAAATTTAAAAACCTTTCTGAAACAACCTGTAAAACGAATTTGTTTCATAATTTTATTTTAGTCGTCATTTAATCTCGATCCCTACACTTCTCTACAACAGTCCTTATTATAACAATATACTTAAAGTTAATAATAATAATTCCACACGTCTCACACAAGCCCTGATCCCAAACTAAACGTAGTTTGTACTATCGTAACTAAACTGCCTATATATACATACACTTACATATTTCTAAATACACACATATTGTAGACAAATTACACAGGTGCTGCATACAATGTTTCAAATGAGTAGATAATCGAACCTTATAAATATAAACATAACATCTCATACTTCAGTATAATGTTTAATATATAAAATTAATGAAATAATTTATTGTACTTTATCAATTATTATTTTTAACCGGCAGAAGAAATGGCGGTTAATTGGATGGTGACTGTCATCTTATTTGCAACGAAAGTGCTCATCAATTGTAATATCAGTTATATATATTTTAATATTTTACAGGCCCTGGTGTCACTCTTCGCTCGCATCACAAAGCTGAGCTGGTTCGACATGATAAAGGACCAGTATGTTTTCCAAAACGTCATTAATGACGTCAGCAATTTTCTTAGGGTAAGTACTTATATTCACTGTGAATGGATAACGGAAAGGTAGGAGGCCCCCCAGACATATGGGCTGATGGCCTGCGGCAACTACCTGGGATAGACTGGAAGCGGAAGGTGGTGGACCGGTGACGGCGAAGCCTCAAGTCACAGTATATATATTTCATCATATTTTTTTATGGTTTTTATTTAACGTATTGCCTCTAAAGACTTTGTTATGAGAGTCATACTTAGGCACGAAAGGGCCGACTCGACCGTAATATTAAAATGGCCTCAAAGAAAACCGGTAGACAAACAATGCTGGCACTGTATTGCCGAGTGAGTGAGGATACCGCACTCCCAACTCCTGTCCTATTTCCCGTCCCCTCATCACCCTCAATGGTGGACAGCGCTTTTACGACTTGAGTTTCAGGTGTTCATGGGCGGTGGTTATCACTTACCATCCGGTGTCCACCTTTATGATAAAAGAAAAACATGAGTGTATACCTTGTAAGGAAAATGACGATCAAGAAGTGTCCAGAGGCCATAAGTCCCCTCCCCACCTTTAATCTAAAGTGAGGACCCTCAAAGGTATCTCTTACCATCAGGTCCGCTTTTTACATTGCTATAACATAAAAAAGTATAATTTATGAAAATATGTTTACTGTTTATTGCCATCAGGTCTTTATTGCTGTAATTTAGTGTATGTATGAATGTATGTATATTTGTTTGTAACGCCCTTAGCTTAGACTTGTTGCATTTCTTCACTTGTTGCGAATCGTGAGATTGTCAAGTTGTGATAACGTCAGAGAGAGAGATAACGAGAGATTATGTATGTATGAATATTTTCTTGAAACATGTGTTCACATTTTTTTATTTTTTTTTTCAGAGTCAAGAGTTATGCACAGTTGGTGTTCAACTCCTATCGCAGCTAGTCGTGGAGATGAATCAAGTGTCTGATGCTGACGCCAACCGATCTCTCGTCAAACACAGAAAAATCGCCTCGTCATTCAGGTATTTTGATAGTAACCTTTAACATCATACGTTCTATTTATGCTCACTGCTTCGCTCCTAAGGCTTCCTCTAATATAATAATTAACTCTGTAATGTTTTTTTGATAACACTCGCTTGTTATTTTTCTAAACTATATGTAAGGAACCATACCCCATCATCACATCAGGTTGAAGCAGAAAAATCATACTATTGTACAAACTACATGTACAGTCATCCACATATATCATTTACCACTGATACCTTTGTCTTAATAACATCTGATGACTTCAGATATTGGTAGGTAATAATTATTACGTCATAATTGTGTATCTCTTTCATTGTTCAACCTTATTGCTATTGTGATTAAACCGAAACTTTTGTCATAACTGTAGGTAAAAGCGACATCGCCGTATCTCGCCCCAAAACCAATAAACATGTGGCTTACACCACTATTATTTATGTATTTTAATGAATTAGATGCAAATATTTGTATCAAACGGACCAGCACCTACAACTAATTAATCATAAACAATATTGTAACGTATTTTATATTCCGTCATTTTTAACACATGCCAACCGGCTAAGGAGGCGCAGCTCAATAAAAATCAAGTTAAAAGAAATCGATCACTAAGGAATAAAATCGTCATATTACCAAGAAACTAGACGAACTCGCTGCTGGTTCACTACCCTTACTGTTAATAATTATATTTATCAATAGTATTTTAACATGCTAAAATTCATTACATATATAAACAAATAAATGAATTTGGCCAAAAAGGTTACTTTTAACTGATTCCCAAGTTAAGCGAAGGAACCTCCTCCAGTCCGTCAGTCTATAATGGTTTTTAAAGTTCTGTATTCCGAATATGTGAAATTTATTTTAAAAAACATAAAAGAGGAAAATACAATTAAAGAATTGAAAGTATAGAGGACTTTTCGTCGCGGTTCTTAGCTAACATAAGTTCTCTGCATAGATTAGATACAGCCATTTGTTTGTTTAATGTGCTACTTGTAGAAATGCAGAGCTACCAAAATCTTAATTTAAAACACCAGCAAAACCATTCTGAATCCATTACTTACACAATCATTTAGCTTAGCTGCAGGGGTTAATAAGAATACTAGTAGTGTGTGACTATCAGGTAGTAGAGCCACGCTGGCATCCTCCTCTCCCACCAACCCGCTTTTTGAGGTGGAGTTCACTAACATACGTGGACTCCATGCAAACCTCAGCGCCGTACACCAACACCTCGAGACGGCTCGGCCGGCCATTCTTACGGAGACACAAATACGCCGCCCTGCCGACACGGCATATCTCCACTATCCCGGCTACGTGCTCGAGGAGTGCTTCCTCGCAAGGGCTGGAGTGTGCCTTTTCATCAGGGCGGATGTTTGTTGTCGCCGTCTGCACTGCCTAGAAGACACATCCTTCTCCATCCTTTGGCTCCACGTGGATTTTGGCTCTACGAGCCGGATTTACGTGTGCCTCTATCGCTCCCATTCCGGAGACTCCGAGACAACTCGACTCTTTGACCACCTGAGTCAAGCAGCGGATAAAGCGCAGGAGCAGTTTCCGACCGCCGAACTGGTGTTTTTGGGAGATTTTAACGCCCACCATGAGTCCTGGCTGGGATCTTCTAAAACTGACCACGCTGGTCGAACTGCCCACGCATTTGCTCTCACGCATGACCTTACCCAACTGGTACTCCAGCCCACCAGGATACCAGACATAACGGGTCAAGCGCCCTCTTTGCTGGACCTACTGCTGACGAATCACCCAGCGCAGTAGAGCGTATCGGTTCTCGCCCCTCTAGGATCCTCCGACCACTGCCTGGTGTCGACCTCAGTGCCTCTTGTTACGCCTCCACGACCTGTGGTAACAAGGCGGCGGTTATGGCACTACTCGTCAGCAGATTGGGATGGAATGCGGGATTATTTTGCATCCATCCCGTGGGCTCAACGCTGCTTTAAAGACAGGGATCTGTCGCAAAGTGTGTCTGCCGTGACTGACGAAATCACTGTCGGTATGGAGTATTATATCCCCTACAGTGAAGTCGCCAGCACGAAGACCCGTCCCTGGTTCAATCGCGAGTGCATCCGGGCCGTTGCTCAAAAGCAGTCGGCCTACCGCGCATGGATCAGGGCCCGCGCACGTTGTGACCCAGACATTGATCGCCTAAAAGCAGCACTAAACAGAGCCACTAGGGAATGCAAGAGGGCTTACATCAGAGCAGATGCCCAGCGCATTGCACGGTTTGGTCAAGAACTCGTCGCGTACCCTACGGGTAGCCGTAAGTTTTGACGATTGGCCAAAGCCGTGCAGTCCAACTATTGCCAACCTTCGCTGCCGCCGTTGAACTACCCTGACGGATCACTGGCCCACGAGCCGCAAGAGAAAGCGAATCTACTAGCTGACCTCTTTGCGGCTAACTCCCGAATCGATGACCGTTGCGCGCACACGCCCACCATTGCGTCCTGCGACTCCGCAATGCGGGATATTCGCATCCGGCAGAGGGATGTCCGTGCGGAGCTTCGGTCACTCGATGTCCGGAAAGCCAGTGGACCCGATGGTATTCCGGCGGTGGTTCTTAAGAACTGTGCACCTGAGTTGTCTCCCGTACTAACGCGCTTGTATCGCCTGTCCTATTCCTCAGGAATTGTTCCGGAGGCCTGGAGAGAAGCGAATGTTCAACCCATTCCCAAAAAAGGCGACCGCTCCGATCCAGCCAATTACCGACCTATAGCCGTCACTTCCATACTCTGTAAGGTATTCGAGCGGATCATCAACACCCAACTAATCCGCCACCTAGAGGATCACTCCTTGTTAAATGGTCGGCAATATGGTTTTAGGCCGAACCGATCCACGGGTGATCTTCTAGCGTACGTCACACACCTTTGGGGTGAGGCTATGGATAGGCATGGGGAGTCCTTGGCCATCAGCCTCGACATTGCCAAGGCCTTCGATAGGGTGTGGCACCGCTCGCTTCTCTCCAAACTTCCTGCATTTGGTCTGCCACCTAAACTCTGCAACTGGGTTGCTGCCTTCCTCGAAGCGTCGCATTAGGGTTCTCTGCGACGGCGCGGCCTCAGACTTCCATGAGGTAAGCGCTGGTGTACCTCAGGGCTCCGTCCTATCGCCTACGCTGTTTCTTCTGCATATCAATGACATGTTGGCCCTTGGCAATATACATTGTTATGCAGACGACAGTACAGTGCACGGGCGATATTTCGGGCATCCTACTGCAAAGCTGGCAGACGTTGAGGAAAAACGACAGGAGATTGTCGCTGAGTTCGACCGGGTCTTGAGCCGCATTTCCCAATGGGGCTGTGAGAATCTGGTCGAGTTCGGCGCCAAGAAAACACAAGCGTGTGTGTTCTCTACCAAAAAGTCTCCATTCCTTCCCCTTCCTACTCTTCAGAGCACTCAACTGCCACTGCACGATAGGCTTAGTATTCTGGGTATGGATATTTGCCGGGATCTCAATCTGCGCGATTACATCGAGAGTGTCACTAAGGCGGCCTCGCGTAAGCTCGGCGTTTAACAAGGTGAGACATGCAACTGTGTCTTTTGTACAAGACCCAGGTTCGCTCCTGCGTGGAGTACTGCTCTCATCTCTGGGACGGCTATGACGCTCTCGATCGGTTGCACCGGCGCGCAGTCCGCATTATCGACTGTCCTGGGTCACCATGCTGCATTGACTAGACATGCAATGAGGATGGTGACCACCACTCTTTGACTCCACCTATTGCTTTCCATCAGGCAAAGTGGAGTCACTATGATAGGCTAATATAAAAAAAAAACCCTGACCTGACTGCATAAGGGAACTATAACTTTTCTAGAGAATGCATAAATTAAAAAAAAAACAAACAAGCGAACTGTCCAATTAACTAATACAGGTTGTTTTCAATCATATAAGGTCGTACTATTCGTTTGTGGAATGCACTGCTAGTGCCAATCACGGCTCCCTAAATGTTACACATCATTATAATTCGGTAGACGACTGATGATTCCTATTTATTTTTAGTCATCAAATTGACATTAAAAATAAATTATTTGACAATACCCAGGCGTGACGTCATGCCTGAAGTTACTGTTTTGACCCTCACTAAATAGATGCTGATTTGACTTGACAGTCATCTGACTTCAGTCATCATCATGAATGTCCTGAGCTGTATTCTTCAAACCTTAATTTTCCACCTTGCATTGAATGACCTTGACTTGAGTTTTTTTTTTTGTTTTAATTGTTTAAAATAAAAAAAAATAATGAAATTGGTTTACAACCCATATAAGAATAATGTAACTCTCATACACCTTCGTCCCGTCCCTAGAGGTCGTAGCGTGATGTTTTATATTCTATATGATACCCATGTAAATACTCTATCCAAAGTAAAAAGATTTTTTCGAATCCGACGGGTAGTTTCACAGATTAACGCGTTCAAACAAACAAAAATACTAATTAGCTTTTTATATTAGTATATATTCAAGTAAAGTTTATAATGTCACTGCTTGTTGAATATAACTATTTACTGCCTTACAAGTCTGCGGCTCACTACCAAATTTATTCATAATCGTTCAGCCGTGATAAAGTAGCAGACAGACAGACAACGTTACATTGACATTTATTATATTAATTTAGATGGTGTGTAAAATTATACCTTAATAATTGCTTTTAATTCGACAAGCTAAATATTTTGTATCAATTCAATGTTTCATTTACCTATGTTTTATTTATATTGTAGTTAAATCATTACTTGTTACTTAAGAAAAATTAGACAAACAGTCAGAAAGAACTTGGTTAGAAGGAAAATGGGTCTTCACTGATTCTGGCTATAAAATAAATCTATAAATAAACAAAAAAATATATAACTTTCAGCTCCAAAGCTTTTTTTTGTAGTTTGTTATATTGCTGTCTGCTGCCAATATTATTTAACTAGAATCATCACAATATTTTTCATCCATTCATAGAATATTTATCAAAATTATCAGAGTGAATTTCATTAACTAGCTTAATTTCTAGCTTTCCCAAGGATGTAGAAATATGTATAATTAGTACACACAGCGAGGAAAGGGTTCATAAGCGAAAGCAAATTACGCTTGGGTGCATGAAAGCAATCATAGTAAGTAGTAATATAGTAAAAAGAGAACAATAGGCTTTTGAAATAATATCCTTTAGGTCTGAGTAGGCTTTAGGCAGTCACTGCTCTGCTGCGTAATTTTTTAGTTTAAAATTCACCGTTTCATAGCTAGATTGTTGCGGAGGTATTGAATAAACCTATTGCTTTGTATCCAGGATTTTTTACATTTTATTCAAGGGTGACTTGTATACAGAATTTTGACCAAAAGGCAGTGTTTATATTTTAGAATAGTTATGTTGTAGCCAAATAATTGTTGATTGGATTGAAAAAAAAGTTTTGAAAAACAAGTAAGATCGAAAAATTAGTTTTGTGATGAGGGTCACACTACATGTCTAAACTACTCTATAATTTTCTGTTTTTTTTTTTTTTTAATCTTTTAATTTCATATTTTTATGTATACATTTCCACCAAAAGCCCAGATACGCCAACAAAATCATTGGTATTAAATAAATGTTGTTTCTAACATGTCAGAAAAGAAGTTTTAGATTTTAAGAATCGAATATCAGTTTAAACATTTGATTTCCTTATTAAAAATCATGAAATTTTTAAAATCCTTTAGTGATTTAAGTTATTTACGGGATAACTATTCGACCCTAAAATATGAACACACCTTTCTAAAACATAGATAACAAAAACCATAAATAATTTATTGTGCCTCATAAAACAATTATCATAGAAAAAGTAATGTTTAAGTAAACTTTAATCACTATAATATTAGTAGCAGTAAGCACCATGCTCAATATTGATGGCTATAATATTTTATATTTAAATTAATTTTTAAATATTTTTCCAAATAATATTTTTCAATATCGTGAATCATCAATCATCGAAAATAAAGAAAAAAAAAACTCTTATATGTTTTGTAATGTCTATCTTTTTTTAAAATTAATGTACAATGTGTAAATAGCACAGTATATATATAATTTAAAGATATGATACAAACTAGTGATGCGCCGGATTATGTTGTACCGGATAACCAAATACAGGTGTCATGATTACCGAATTCTATAGTCATTAGAATTATTTTACTTTGGGATTTTTGGTACATATTTTGTCTTGCTAACAGAAATGAAGATAGATCGTTCCAGATACTTTAAACTAAAACGCTCATAATGTACATACTATTTGGCAAATAAAATTCGTTTGTTGGAATTATGTTGAACAACTTCTAATAATATAATTACGTAAATACTCGCTACATGAATATAAATGTCATGTTTTACTGTTGTGTTCTAAATATATTTAAGTATTGATATACTGACTTCAGGAGAAATAATTGAGGCAGGCAAACACTAATTATAATTTCATAATCCGATTTTTCAAACTTTTTTACTATCAAAGCTATGTAGCTTATAACTGAATCACATTAAACGCCCAAACAATGCCCAATCTCAATCAATTTTAAACAATTTACCGATATAAATATACCAAACATTATTGATTACCGAATATTCGGCGCATCCCTATTTCAAGTCTCTTTCTGTTTCACTCACACAAGTTATAAAATTGTATTCACATGTAACGCGGAGTCATGATCATATCATTATTTATTTCGTTCGCCTAGCGGCAGCGGGTCTTCGCTGAATGAGGGCCAGCCCGGATTGGCGGCCCCAGTCGAAAGGTAAGCTGGTCGACGGTCCCTACGTTACTAAGTTATTAGTCATTTCTAGCAGATTCTAAGAGTCTCTATATTATTATATTTTAGTATAGATATCCATTACATAACTAGTATCTTTTGTCTTGAAAATAATCTTGATGCTCGGGTTACATCACCTCACTATCAGCCTAATACACTGGACTGAATCGGGATTGTTTTTAAAGCTTCTCCTTCAGAGATAAAGTAGAAACGCTCATCTAGCAATTTTCCAAAGATAGGCAAACTACCTACAATATTGTACAATTATGTATCATATTGTAAATAATGTTAAGTTTAAATGAAAATATCATTTTCACATCTTTTGAAAACTTAACTAATTCTCTTTAAAATTCTTGTACGTAAGAACCGTCGATTTATTTATTGTACGTTATCAGTTATCACGTACGTACGTTTGTGTGAGTGCAATATCGATGGTATTATATGTTACTATATGTATAATTAATGTTCTCTTTTTACTATCGTAGCAAGCACCCCTCGCTTTTTACACTTATTATATATATATATGTATATACACATGTATATTTAGGTAGTTCAAAAGCATTATTGGAAGTGTATTCAATGTAAACGATTGATTGTATAGTACTTTGTAAACTAAGTATATACGGTTTCAATTACGGTTTAAATTAAGTATACAGTCGTGGTCAACTAATTAGGGACACTCTCTAGTTAATCCAAATTGTGAATTTATTTTTTATTTTCCAACGAGTCTAAACAATATTCCACATCTTTTACATGTAAGTATAATTAGTCATTTATGCGCCTAATTATACAAACAATAACAACTTCTTAAACATTAAACCTCTTTACAGTATAGCTGATAGATGATCACAGTGCTATTTGTTCAAAGAATGCTGGCTGGCCATTTAATTAGGGACACTGAGATATTGCGTTCTAGTTTCAAAATCTGAATCTCAATTATTATTTTCTTTCTTCTCCTATTCTTTGTGGTAGTTTTGGCGGCAATCTAGATTTGTAATTTCAAGTTTTGAGAGTTATTTTGAAGAACAATGGGCAAAAATAAAAGTTGCGATGCAACACTACGAAAAATTATCATGAAGTTTGTCGAGCGTGGTTGGTCATACCGAAGGATAGCAGGATATTTAAATTGTTCAAAAACTATGGTATGCAATGCAGTGCAACATTTCAGGCGCAATAACACAACTTTAAATGTGCCCAGAAAAAAAAGATCGAGAAAAACAACTCCGCAAGAAGATAGAATGATAACCAGGTTAGCTAAGAAAGATCCGTTTCTAGGCTCTATTTTAATTAAACATGAAGTGTTTGGGGCAGACGAAAGAGTCAGTGTATCAGCGAGGACAGTTCGACGATGTCTGGTAGAAGCAGGGTTGTTCGGAAGAGTGGCTCGCAAAGTACCGTTGTTAAAGAAAGAGCATAGAAATGCACGTTTGGCGTTTGCACGTAAATATGGACATTGGACCTACGACCAATGGCAACATGTATTATTCTCTGACGAGACCAAGGTTAATTTGATTTCTTCAGATGGAAGGCAATACGTACGGTGTCCTGTAAAAGCGGAAATGAATCCAAGATTCACAAAAAAGCAGGTGAAACATGGCGGAGGAAACATTAAAATGTGGGGATCATTTTCTGGACGTGGAGTGGGACCTGTGAGGAAAGTTCAGGGTAACTTAGACCAACATCAATACAAGGCAATATTAGAAGAAACTATGCTTCCCTATGCTGAGGAACATCTTTCTATTATATGGACTTTTCAGCATGATAACGACCCAAAACATACAGCCCGTTCAGTCAAGTCGTTTCTTAACAGACAGTCGGTATCAGTGCTAGATTGGCCAGCAAATAGCCCCGACCTCAACCCAATCGAGCACCTTTGGCACGAAATTAAGAAAAAAGTTGCCATTTATCGTACCACAACTTTAGATGAACTTAATGAAGCTTTTTGTGAGGCATGGGCAAACATTCCTGTTGAAATATGTCAGAAACTGATAATGTCTATGCCACATCGGTGTCAAGCGGTAATTACTAACAAAGGTTTTGCTACTGGGTACTGATTTTACCCGTAATAAAATGAAGTTGTTAAAGAAATTAAAATACTGCAGATTATTAGTTCTGTTTAACTCTATTTTTCATTTTACTTTACTGTTCTTAATTAAATGTCCAGCTACAGAATTGTACCTTAAATTGAATACATGGTTAACCTTTGATATTAAACACTTTTTTTATATTTATTTAATCTTTTATTTACAGCCATTTATAGTATAATAATCGGATCAAATTATGCAAATAATAGTTACTGAGAAATCAACAGGGTTTTATATTTATATGTACATAGCCGGTTATTGCTGTCCACTATCTTGAATGTCCTTAATTAGTTGACCACGACTGTATACGGTTTCAGACAAGACATGTCGCTTCACTCCTTGATAAAGGGACCCCGTCGGGCTCTTTGGCAAGAAGTGAAGTCGAGTATCCTCGAAATACACCCGTAAAATAATCGCTTACTTTTATTTGCGACTATGTCCAGATTTACACATTCAATATTTAAAGCATGTTTTTATTTTTATTTTAGTAAACTTATCAATATGCGAGGGCGACTTTAGTTCCAGTCAGTGATTTAAATTTGTTATTTCAGGGACACTCAGTTGTTCGAGATGTTTCGACTCTCCTGTTCTTTGTTGGAAACGATGCAAGGCAAGCCTGTGGAGCTGACAGATGAACGCCAACATGCCCTGGTGGCTGCGCTGCTGAGGCTTGCACACAACTGTCTCACATTCGACTTCATTGGCACAACTAGTGATGAGAGCAGCGATGATCTGTGTACTGTTCAGGTGAGATACTATTAATTCGTACATAAATACATACGCTCGCGCCTGTATCCCCTAAGGGGTAGGCAGAGGTGTATCAAACACCCACATTTTGCCAATTAAAACCTGGTCCCATTAACGTAACAGGGGACAAGCTTATTGCCGTCAACCAGCTCCTGTATACATACCGTCTGATAGGATCCGATCCGATCGCATCTCACGATACCACCGGGAAGAGATGGGGTGGCCCTATTCTACTCCAACGTGAACCACACGTCACCATTAATAAACCAAGGAATGATTGAATGAATGATAGAAATGAGGCAAGACAAGGCAAGCTAGTGGAGCTGACGGATGAACGTAAAGACGCCCTGGTGGCTTTTGCTGAGACTTGCACACAGCTGTCTAACGTGTGTAGTGTAAGACACGATTTAGTACATCACTTAATCCATTATCAGGATTAACGATGACTTGTATACTGTTCCGGCTTGTATACTGACTTGTAGATGAACGAATGAGCGTTGGAATGAATGAACTAATTGAATGAAGTATTTTACGGGCTTTGGCACGCGCTTATTAGTTTCTTTGTACTATAGAGGGTAGAGTCAAGAAGAACCGTCGCATATGGGGGACAAGTTGAAAAACTGTCACTGTAGATGCAGGGCGAGTCAAAAAATTATATTAAATAGTTTAGGAAATATAACTTAAAAAAAAATTGCTTTAAGAAAACGAAGACAGTAATTTAATTTTGTGAAATTGGCATAGATACGTGACTTTTTATATTCAATGTTAAAAATTGCGAATAATAGAACAATATTATGATAGGCTAAATATGTGTTGTTATATAGTGTAAGTTTTCTAAGTTGAAGTAAATTAAAACGTTAAAAAATCTCGTAAACAGAAGAATTATGTGCCTCAGCCTCTGTAGTATTTTAAACTAACAGAACCTATAAATAATACTTTTTATAATCGTTTTACCTCATTAACTATTGTTTATTACGGCAGCAGCGACTTTTTTGAGCTATTGCTTATACTCCTCAATACATCTGTATAATAATTCCCCTTTTCTTTCAAGTGTTCGAATGGCTGCAATATGCCTGCTTCTTATAACGTAAATAGGCCCAATTATAATCGTCCAAATGTGGGAGTTATTAACGCCTATGCCTACCCCTTAGGCATCAGGCCTGTATCCTCTATGTGTATCTATGTTTAATTATAATAAAGCGGTTAAACCCCCCTGTATCTATGTTTAATTATAATAAAGCGGTTAAACCAATATAAGGGATAAGCAATAGCTGAAGCAAGTCAGGGTCGCATACCTATAACTCGAACGGGCTGTGGCCGGGAAGTATGAGCCCTCTACCAAACCATACCTATGAGATTTTTGGGTTTTATAATATAGGGTGACAGATGAACAGACCCGATGCTAAGTGACAACGGCTGTCCATGGACACCTGCCACTCGAAAGTTGTAAGTGCGCTGCCCGCCTTTGAGGGTGATGAGGGATGAAGAGGATAAAGAAGAAAGGGGAGTTGGGCCTCCGTAAACCTCACTAATTTCTGGGAATTGCTTCACAACCGGTTTTCTGTGAGGCCTTGGCCTTGCCACGGTCTAGCCGGCCCATTCGTACCTAAGCATGGCTCTACCACTATAAAAAAGAATAATAATAGCTTGACGGGTATGATGGTTTAGTGCTTAGTGTTCCTGACTGCTGAGCCAGATAGGGGTTAGATTTTGGAAAATTTGTTTTATCAGTTGGATAGTTGCCCCTACCCATTGCAATAAGATCGCTGTTATTAAAATATATATATACATACATATATATGTATATGTTTACCTTCTTTTCAGATTCCTACATCATGGCGTCCCACATTCCTGGAATCAGGCACGCTAGATTTATTTTTTGAATTGTACCATCTACTAGGCGGGTCTTTGGCCAGCTTAGCTCTGGCCTGTCTCGTGCAGCTGGCTTCCGTCAGGAGATCCTTGTTCAATAGCCCCGAGAGAGCCAAGTTCCTCAACAGATTATCGACTGGGGTGCTTAGGATATTAGACAACACACAGGTACGGTTTTCTCATTTTCCACTATTTTATTTATTCACTTTCATACAGGTAACTACAAGTTATAGTAGTGTAAGATGATTATAATAACGAGTATATATAACGAGTATAAATACGAGACTGGTGTCGGTAGTAAGAAGAACTGTGTTACAGATCGCCAGGATACCTCTTTATGGCATAAGGATGATTTCAGGGTCATATATGCATGTATGTATACCTAGTCTTGCCATCAATACTGTTACAAGGAAAAACCTTTTGCTCAGTCACTCCTTGACAGCTAACACCCCACTAAACCATCACTGATGTCGGATAATGCCCACGTTATACTCTGCTGACTAATTGGAAAGCATCTATAGAGTTTTGAGCATAAACTCGGTCATCTGCTTGTTAAAATATTGCGCAGTAGTCAAAATTTTCTGGTGCATACCGCTTAAGAGGTTGTTTTGATTTTACCACCCTATTTATTTTTATTTTAAAATTTTCAGTTAAATAATTACCAATGCTTCGCTTATAGGCTGCAAGTCCTAATTCATCTGTTAAAATACGCGACCTGATTCAAATTGTAATATATTTATTTCCCGAGATTAAATTATCTGCTTTTGGGCAGGATTTCTTCGAATTCCTTCCTTCACTCCTTTGATCGCCTTTTTGGTACGAATACTACGTGGCCGACCAGATCTTTTTCTGTCACAAATAGAGCAGGTTTCATTGTACCTACCAATAGCCCCGTGTCACAAACTGTATGTTTATTACTGATATCTTGTCAATCTTGTGTCTAGTTCCTGTGGGAATATATAAAAATGTACCGAATTGTTTCCAGGGTCTATCTGACCCCACAAATTACCACGAGTTCTGCCGTCTTCTCGCCCGCCTCAAATCCAACTATCAGTTAGGAGAGCTGGTGATGGTGGAGAACTATCCTCAACTCATCGAGCTCATTGCCAAGTTCACTGTACAGAGTCTACAGGTGAGTGTACCGAGAACTGAAGCTTTCTGTGCAGAGAAACAGCTGTATGCAGATTTGAGGTCCCTCCAAGAAGCTTCTGTGCTTCTGGAAAGAGCTAGTGTTTTTTCTTTTATGCTACAAATAAGCAGATGGGTTACCTGATGATTAGTGACTGCCGCCACCCACGGAGACTTGCAACTAAAAGAGTAGCAAGTGCGGCCTTTGAGGGTGCGGAAACACTGGAAGGTCCAAAGATTAGCCCGTTTAAAGACCGTAAATCCCATTTAAACGTACAAAGAAAAAAGTCTTCAGCTTTACTATTTTAGTGTTAAAAAGGGTTTATGATAAAAGAAAGGAATGTGTGCAATAAAAATATAATAAATTTATATTTTTCAGATGTGGCAATTCGCGCCAAACTCGGTGCACTACCTACTTTCTCTATGGCAACGTATGGTGGTGTCAGTTCCCTATGTTAAAGCGAGTGAGCCTCACCTGTTGGAGTCATATGCACCAGGAGTCACTGCTGCTTATATCGGGTCTAGACTTGATTCTGTTCAGTGTGTTGTTAGGTAAGAATATCTACTGATTTATTTATACATATATATATAGAAAACAAGGCTGGCAGATGATGAGGGAAAAAGACAGGAGCTTGTTGCTGAGCTCGACCGGGTCTTGAGCCGAATTTTGTCATTGGGGTTGTGAGAATCTAGTCGATTTCAGCGCCAAGAAAACACATCCTTCCCCTTCCTACTCTTCAGAACACTCAACTCAACTGCCACTGCAGGATAGGCTTAGTATTCTGAGTATGGATATTTGCCGGGATCTCAATCCGCGCGATTACATCGAGAGCGTCACTAAGGCGGCCTCGGGAAAGCTCGGCGTATTGAACAAGGTGAGACGGTTCTTCTCGCCTGAGCAACTGTGTCTTTTACACAAGACCCAGCAGGAGTGCACTCCACTGCTCTCATCTTTGGGACGGCTATGCGCAGTATATGCTTGACGCTCTAGATCGGTTGCAGTCCGCATTATAGACTGTCCTGAGGTCACCCAGTCTCTTGAGCCCCTGCAGTTGCGAAGAGATGTCGCCTCTATGGCAGTCCTCTATCGCCCACATCACAGGGAGTGTTCTGACGAGCTCGTCCAATTGGTCCCACCTTCTCCCTTCCTCTACAGGACTACACGTGCTGGCCCGAAGAGTCACAGTTTGAGCGTCGATAATATACGTACCCGAACTAAACGGTTTGGCTCTTCTTTCCTGTGCCGATCGTCGAAAGCCTGGAATTCTCTACCAGCGCACGTGTTTCCTTCCCACTTTGATCCCGGGTCTATTAAGCGGGGCGTGAAAAAGCATCTCACCAGGCCGCCATAGCGTGGGTCACCATGCTGCATTGACTAGACATGCAATGAGAATGGTGACCACCACTATTTGACTCCACTTATTGCTTTCCATCAGGCAAAGTGGAGTCACTATGGTAGGCTAATATATAAAAAAAAAAACAGGTCACAAACAGGTATAGCGAATAGGCGGTCTTATCACACACGGCGATCTCTTACAGCCAACCTTGATACGGAGATTGTTATAAAGTACTGGGGTAGCCTGTGGTGGACTAATAAATAACAAATTAAGTTACTTATAATAAATGCGTATATACCTAATGCATACACTCACACATACACATAAAATAAATATATATGTATATATACAGTCGTGGTCAACTAATTAAGGACATTCAATATAGTGGACAGCAATAACCGGCTATGTACATATAAATATAAAACCCTGTTGATTTCTCAGTAACTATTATTTGCATAATTTGATCCGATTATTATACTATAAATGGCTGTAAATAAAAGATTAAATAAATATAAAAAAGTGTTTAATATCAAAGGTTAACCATGTATTCAATTTAAGGTACAATTCTGTAGCTGGACATTTAATTAAGAACAGTAAAGTAAAATGAAAAATAGAGTTAAACAGAACTAATAATCTGCAGTATTTTAATTTCTTTAACAACTTCATTTTATTACGGGTAAAATCAGTACCCAGTAGCAAAACCTTTGTTAGTAATTACCGCTTGACACCGATGTGGCATAGACATTATCAGTTTCTGACATATTTCAACAGGAATGTTTGCCCATGCCTCACAAAAAGCTTCATTAAGTTCATCTAAAGTTGTGGTACGATAAATGGCAACTTTTTTCTTAATTTCGTGCCAAAGGTGCTCGATTGGGTTGAGGTCGGGGCTATTTGCTGGCCAATCTAGCACTGATACCGACTGTCTGTTAAGAAACGACTTGACTGAACGGGCTGTATGTTTTGGGTCGTTATCATGCTGAAAAGTCCATATAATAGGAAGATGTTCCTCAGCATAGGGAAGCATAGTTTCTTCTAATATTGCCTTGTATCGATGTTGGTCTAAGTTACCCTGAACTTTCCTCACAGGTCCCACTCCACGTCCAGAAAATGATCCCCACATTTTAATGTTTCCTCCGCCATGTTTCACCTGCTTTTTAGTGAATCTTGGATTCATTTCCGCTTTTACAGGACGCCGTACGTATTGCCTTCCATCTGAAGAAATCAAATTAACCTTGGTCTCGTCAGAGAATAATACATGTTGCCATTGGTCGTAGGTCCAATGTCCATATTTACGTGCAAACGCCAAACGTGCATTTCTATGCTCTTTCTTTAACAACGGTACTTTGCGAGCCACTCTTCCGAACAACACTGCTTCTACCAGACGTCGTCGAACTGTCCTCGCTGATACACTGACTCTTTCGTCTGCCCCAAACACTTCATGTTTAATTAAAATAGAGCCTAGAAACGGATCTTTCTTAGCTAACCTGGTTATCATTCTATCTTCTTGCGGAGTTGTTTTTCTCGATCTTTTTTTTCTGGGCACATTTAAAGTTGTGTTATTGCGCCTGAAATGTTGCACTGCATTGCATACCATAGTTTTTGAACAATTTAAATATCCTGCTATCCTTCGATATGACCAACCACGCTCGACAAACTTCATGATAATTTTTCGTAGTGTTGCATCGCAACTTTTATTTTTGCCCATTGTTCTTCAAAATAACTCTCAAAACTTGAAATTACAAATCTAGATTGCCGCCAAAACTACCACAAAGAATAGGAGAAGAAAGAAAATAATAATTGAGATTCAGATTTTGAAACTAGAACGCAATATCTCAGTGTCCCTAATTAAATGGCCAGCCAGCATTCTTTGAACAAATAGCACTGTGATCATCTATCAGCTATACTGTAAAGAGGTTTAATGTTTAAGAAGTTGTTATTGTTTGTATAATTAGGCACATAAATGACTAATTATACTTACATGTAAAAGATGTGGAATATTGTTTAGACTCGTTGGAAAAAAAAAAAAAAATTCACAATTTGGATTAACTAGAGAGTGTCCCTAATTAGTTGACCACGACTGTACATACATATGCTTATATACGTGCGAGGTTTTGGCTTGTCGGATAGTAACAGGCAAGTTGTTCCTTAGTCTAACCGCTTGTACCGAAAAAGACTTGCCTGTAAACTGACTGCTGAGGGATTTTTAGCTGTAAATTTTCTGATGATCTCAGGTCCCTGCAATGTAAGTTGTTGAGGATTTATGTTGCTACATACAATTATACAAACGTACGCAATACTTACCCTGTAATACATATTGCGAGGTGAGTGTAGTTTCATCTCTATCTTACACTCACCTTGTGATGTTGATTTTACTGCAATGTGATCGTAATATTTGCTAATACTAGTTACATTAATGACCTACATTGTAACATTCCCTCTATTAGTATTATTCTTTCTCTTATTTTTATTTTTTTTTATCAGGGACAGTCTAGAAGATCCTCTAGATGACGTTGGCACAGTCCAGCAGCAATTGGAGCAGCTTTCAGTGATCGGTCGCTGCGAGTACGGCAAGACCTGCGCTCTGCTGGTGGCGCACTTCGATCGCGCGGCCGCCGCCTACAGCGTCGAGACACAACCACAACAGATCTTAGTACTGCAGGGTGAGTACAGTGTTAGCGAACGAAGCCCACGTGGGCAACAGATTTTGGTGCTGCAGGGTGAGTACTGTGTTAGCATCCGAAGACCTGTAGGCATCATCCAAACTAGATGAGATTTGCTGCCCAGGAACTGTTAGTATGGCAAGTAAGATCTAAATCATATCAAATCGTTTATATCAACTGAACCAATCATAGGTATTTTTAAATTGTCAAGAGAGAGTCGGTCAGACTAAGTCAGTCATTAAGCGAGTTGCTTGTTGCAATATGTAGATCCTATTTAGAAGAACAAGCAAGAAACTCCAAGGACACCCTATTTCAAATATTTTACATAAGACATATTTTACATCGAGATTATAAATTCACTAGATTTTATATTCTTTATATATTATATTATATATGTTAAGTGTCAGATAAGTCTTGAAACCACTTAAGCACAAAACAAACAAAATATCCATAACCATACATAAATTCCAAAGTAATGAAATTTAAAACGTTACAAGCAAATATTAAAAAAATCCTAATTTATATTTTTACAATAAAGTAAGGTGGCTGGCTGCAAATGGATGCAGGCTTCTCAGGACCAGGATAGTTGATGCTCTTTCGTAATAGGCTGATGCTGGTAAAGATGATGAAAACATCTATAGTAAATAGATGTTTTGATGTTGATACCAACCACTATCTATGATCAATACAAGTTACTTGTATTTACAGGTCAACTCACCTGGCTAGTGTACATCATAGGGTCGGCAATAGGCGGTCGAGCTACAGTAAACACGTCTGAAGATAACGATGCCATGGATGGAGAGCTAGTGTGCAGGGTCCTACAGCTGATGGATTTAACCGACTCTAGGCTGGCCAATGTAAGTTTAGTTTTATACTAAAAAAAGTAAAATTGTTTAAAAATTTAATGTGAAAGAGCAATTCTTAGGCTTAGGCACGAATGGGCTGGCTCGGCCGGAATAATACCACGGCCTCACAGAAAACCGGTTGACAAGCAATGCCTACATTGTATTGCCAAACAATTGATTGTACCAAAAACCCAACGCCCCCTTTCATTCCCCAGAAAGCCCCCCTCTCACCCTTCCTACTTTCTCCTCTCTTCTTTCCCATTCCCTCTTCCCCCCGTTTCAGTCTCAAAGGTGGGCAGCTCAGTCTTGAGTTGCAGTCTCCATGAGACACTTTAAACTTTTTAAATTACAATTTATTTTCCAACTATGAATGTATAAAATTAAGGTATGAATTAGCTGTAATCATGATAAATTGTAACAAGCTGTTATTACAATTTATCATGATTACAGCTGCTGAAGTATGTGATGTATTTTTTAAATTAATTATAATTGCATGTTTTCGAATGAGCTATATAATTTATTTCGTTCTCTTACTCACTAGTGATAATTAAAATATAAAATAATCAATATTTTCTATAGGGTGGCTGTGAAAAACTCGAATTAGCTATGATGTCATTCTTCGAGCAATTCCGAAAGATCTACGTCGGTGATCAAGTGCAGAAAAATAGCAAAGTTTACGGTAGACTGAGCGATGTATTGGGACTGGCTGACGAGAGCCAATTGCTCAGTGTTCTCATGAGGAAAATGTGAGTTATTAGTCAACCGTAAAAGTGTAACTGAAGATATATTTTCATCTAATTAATTTCGTCGAGACACCAATCTTTTCATGATCATAATCCTTCAGCCTTTCGCAGTCCACTGCCTCCACACCTACAAAGTTACCTATTTACTCCTAAACTGCTCCACCAATTTTGACCTTTTTTTTTCGTGATTGAGTAATTTCCTGGATTCTTTAGATTCACACGTGGTCACTCTAAGTGGCCCTAATACTGTTTAAATATGATTCAAACTATGTATTTATAAAAAAAGTGTGTTGATTTGTGTGTCTGGATACAGCGTTGTATGCATTAAGTACCAGGATCACTTTGACTTTTAAAAATAGTCGTAGTTAACTGAAAAACGAAAGTTTTTGCTAGGACACAGACATAGAACATACATATATTCAGTGCAAGAAAATGTTATAGTCTTTAAATAAATTTGAGGTTGTTTTACGATGTCCCATGTACCATATAGTTTAATTTGAAAATTTATATAAGTATGTTCATAATAACTTAGATCCGTCTATTTTCTAGTATTACAAATCTCAAATATTGGGGACGCTCTGAGCCGATAATTTCAAAGACACTTGGTCTACTCAGCGATTTGAGCGGTGGATACTCCTGTGTACGGAAACTAGTGAAATTGGACGAAGTTCAATTCATGTTGACACATCATACGGCAAGTACATCATCATAATACTTATATACTAAATTTGGTATTTAACTTGCATTAATTAACTCAAGCAGTGAGGAAGTCTTGTATAGTCCGTCGCTATGTTGCAATTTACACATTTAAACACCATCTTAATGCAAAATCAAAATAAATTTACATATTTAAACACATCTTAGTATTTAGAATATATTTAGGATTAACAAAGGAGGACCTAAGACACTACCCTGTAGGACACTACGATTACTATTTAAAACTCGTCCAACTTTTTCACTGAAGACATTGTCTCATATATATCAAGCGAAGTCCAGTTTCGCGGTCACTTAGAGAGTAAGGCCATATTAGCCTCGAAGAAGCTTGGTGTACTTAACAGATCGAGACAGTATTTTACTCCGGCCCACCGCCTGCAACAGTATAAGGCGCAGGTTTGGCCGCACACCGTTTGGAATACTGTTCTCATCTCTATGCAGGTGCACCCCAGTACCAACTTCTCCCTCTTGATCGCGTTCAACGGAGAGCGACTCGCATCATCGACTGCCAAGATATTTCTGATCGACTTGACACCTTGGCGTTGCGTAGAGATGTAGCTTCACTCTGCATCCTCTATCGCTTGTATCATGGGGAGTGTTCAGAGGAATTGTTCGGATTTATACCGTCTGCTGGTTTCCGCCATCGTCCTACGCGACAAAATATCCATCCCCATCACCTGGACGATTGGCACTCCACCACTGTGCGCTTCTCCAGAAGCTTTTTGCCTCGCACAACCAGCTTATGGAACAAATTGTCGCCTGCCGTATTTCCGAACCGATACGACCTTCAAACCTTCAAGAAGAGAGCGTACCTCTACCTAAAAGGCCGGCAACGCACTTGTGACTCTTTGAGTTGCGGGTGTCCATGGGCGGCGGTAGTCACTTACCATCAGGTGACCCGTCTGCTCATTTGCCCCCTATCGCATAAACAAAAAAAAAAATATAGCTATTGAATAATTTTCGATGATTCTAATTACAAAGAGGCGTGTATCGTTTTATTTCAGGACCTAATACGTGTCAAAAGCCTTACTCAATTTTCAACAACTCATCTCTATAGTCGCTATTTTGCTTAAGAAAAATAGAGGTATTTTTTGACAATAACTGACTAAATAAATGTTAAGCAAAACAAATCATAACCAATATTTCTGATGTGAATGTGAGTCTGTTTGTTTGTAACTATGTTACGCCTTAAATTACTTAACCGAGCATTGTAAAATTTTGTATAAATGTAGTTAAGAGTATATAAATCCAAATGGTGTACCTTTTATTTAAAAAGCAAGTCCAATACCGCGAAATATCTTTAATTATTGACTAAATATGCATTGACGCGGATTGAGGAGCTATTACATCCCATCTGAAACCTCATGTTACCCTCTCATTTCCAACTTAACCAATCTTTAACAAGCTCTAGACCTACATATATATAAAAATTTTGGCTATTTGAAAAGTGCTTTTACACCGTAAATGTTTTTTGGAATTGTAAAACCTTACAGTAAACACACACACACACACACACACAAACACACACACACACACACACACACACACACACACACACACATAATAAGGATAAGTAGAAGTTTATTACACACCCACATTTTGCAAATTAGAATTGAATCCCACTTACGTAATAGGGGGCAAGCCTATAGCCGTCCGCCAGGCACTTCAGGAGTTAAAGGTGGGAAAAATAAGAGTATGTTTTAAGGAAAATGTAAGAATAATGAAAGGCATTGTAAGGAATCTGATATTGCTCTTAACGGGTAGATTTGATTGGTTTTTATTTGATGGTGTTATCACTTAATTTGCCGGTGTTATTACTTAATTTACCGGTGTTAACACTTAATTTGCCATACAATTGGTGAATAATGTTCTTTCTCTCTCTCTCAGGCTGAACACTTCCCATTCCTGGGCATAGCCGGCGTAGGAACATCAGAGATGCGATGTCGCAGCATGCTGTACACCGCGCTCGGCCGGCTACTGATGGTAGACCTTGGAGAAGACGAGGATCGGTTCCTGCAGTTCATGATGCCTCTTACTGGTTACTGTTTGTTTTAATATGCCTTTTAATAACAAATTATATTTATAACAGAGGTGAAATTAAGGAAATAGTTATAATGAGTTTTGTTATATTTACGTTGCACTGTATTAGCAACCATTTGGTAGCAGTCCTCTAGTCTAGTCTAGGTCAGGTCTAGACCCACCTATTTTTGTTAGAGAGATGACCTTCATTCATCAAAAAAATAATTAATATTTTTGCTGGTGCCATACGTAGAACAATTTTATCGTATTTGTAAACTTCTTATTACAGCCGCCTTCGAGGGTATAATAGGTCTTCTTAGTGGGCCAGAATCTCCAATTTTCGGGTCAGAAGACGCCAAAAAGACGCTCATAGGCCTCGCACGAGATCTGAGAGGTCTAGCATTTGCTTTCAACACCAAGACTATGTATATGATGCTGTTTGACTGGATGTAAGTACTTCAGTTTGATTTCTTTTGTTTTTATTGTACATACATACATATGCTCATCCTATATCTAAGAAGGAGTAGACAGAATTGTATATTAAACAGCCACATTTTTCAATCAGAATTTGGTCTGAGTGATAAGGGGTAAGCTATTGCTGTCAATTCAGCGCTCACACTATTGCGTTAGTGGCACTAAAATCTATTTTAATACGAATGATAAATAAACTTTATCTGTTATCTTTTCACGGTTGAACGGGCAAACCGATTTTAATGAAATATTGTGTTACTTCGCACCCTCGCAAATAGGACACAGGATTTTAAACTACAACTTTTGTAAATGAATAATATTTAGTATGATATTTATTTTAATCATTTACGAATACATACTCACTATATCCATTAAGGGGTAGGCCCACTTTTGCCAACCATAATTTAGCCCCATTTACGTAATAGGGGTCAAGCATATTGCCGTCATCCGGGGGCTGTATGACTTTTTATTTTTTTTTTATGCGATAGGCGACAAAACTAGCAGACGGGTCACCTAATTGTAAATGACTCACTGCCGGCAACGTATTTGTGAATGAGTCACAAATGCGTTGCCGGCCTTTTAGGTACGAGTAAGCTCTTTTCTTGAAGGTTTGAAGGTCGTATTTCGGAAATACGGCAGGCGACAATTTATTCCATAGGCTGGTTGTGCGAGGCAAAAAGCTTCTGGAGAAGCGCACCGTGGTGGAGTGCCAATCATTTAGGTGATGGGATGGATATTTTGTCGCATAGGACGATGGCGGAAACCTGTGGCCGGTTTAAGTCCGAACAATTCCTCTGACAGTATATATATATATATATTGTCTAATGGATAAAAATCCATTCCCCTTGTCGCTTACGACACCCACGGGAAGAGAATGGGTGGCCCTATTCTCCTCTACCGAGAATCACGCGTCATAATCATTTATTTATTTCAAAATCATTTGACAGATATCCAGTGTATATGAAAGTATTACTGCGAGGCATCGAGGTGTGGTATTCTGAGCCTGCCCTCACCACGCCGGTGCTGAAGCTCACGGCAGAGCTGGCACAGAACAGGAACCAGCGCCTGCACTTCGATGTCTCCTCGCCCAACGGGATACTGCTCTTTAGGGAGCTCTCCAACATCATATGTGCTTACGGTCAGTTAGTCAGTCAATCAGTTGCCCAGTGAAACAGTAAGTCAGCTTCTGTTAGGCAGGAAGTGTTTAAGGCAATTGTTAGTTACCAATTCAGACTGGCAGGCTTTCAATAATCCTGTTGTCTTAATTTCAACTTTAAATAAGATACTTTTTGTTACTCTATATTTAATATGCAATACTAACAACAGTGACAAGTAACAGTATTAGAGCCATGTCTAGGCACAAATGGGCCGGCTCGACCAGTGCGATACCACGTCCTCATAGAAAACCGGTTTTGAAAGCGTTGCATTTCCCCGATATTAAAGGCCCAACACCCCCTCACCCTTTCCTGTTCTTTCCCTCACCACCCTCAAAGGCGAGCAGCGCAACTTGCCAGTGATGACACTTACGGAGTCCATGCCTATCACATCCCATCAGGTGACCCCGTGTGTTCGTCTGTCCCCCTATATCAGAGCACTACCGTCGTAAACCCTTAACACAAGTATTGAGCTAAGTTAGAGGGGTTAATAAGAATAGTAGTAATATGGCAGTATTATTTAAAAAAAAATACTTTAAATGCCTCCGACTTAAAACCCAATGATTAGAAAAAAAAGCTGATCATCAAATGCCTGAACAGATCCATATTATCACAATCTTGATCATGTAATTTTTTTTTTGTTTCCAATAAAAACCGTATCATAGTCGGTCCATCTGTTAAAGAGCTGTGTGCTTAGTGTGAGTTTCAATAAACAAATCGAGTGACTTAATCACCGCGTAAATCGAGTTTACGGTCAATGGATCGACAAGCGAATACTAGCGAGTGTGAGTGCTTACTAAGTCTTTCGCCTCGATTGGCGTTATCTCACCGTGAGAACGTAAACTTTTTTGTCAATGTTGGCAGCACTATAGCGTGCATGCGATAAACCGACTAAATTAAATACAATGATTTTCGAACGCTATTTGTATAAAGGCGTTGTATAATCAAAAATAATCGGGTTACGCTTGGCGTCACTTGTTCGATTTTGTTCATTGTTGTGTAAACAGTCTGCGTGCATTAATTTTTATTGTTTATCTTAACGATAAAATGAAGTGAAAACGAGTCAATATCAATTTGAATTATTAGTAACTTTATGGAAGAGTAAGTACCTAATCAAGATATTTATAATATTGAATGAGAGTTGTTGAAGTGGAATTGTGATATATTTTGTGATTTTGTTTTCTTTTTGCTAGACATGGAGATCTTAGTAAGTCGGTGAGAAATGCAAGAGATAGGATCGTGGCCATCCAGCATTAGCAGGGGCTTACGTCACTGCTTAAAAGTGATGGCAGTGGTGATACAAAAACCACAAAAAAGTGGAAAAAGTTTTTCGCCATGGTAATAATTAATTCTTCCCATATTATGTATATCGGAACTCTTTATAACGCATTATCAATATATATTTTTACAAGGTGGATGGACCTACAATCCGGCTAATCTATATCTATGCAATAAGATCTTACTAAGATTACATCATCATACATCATTTTATTAGTGTTTATTATTGGTTGAGAATCCCGGTTATATATTAAAATACAGTTTATTTAGTAGTTTAGTTAGATTTTAAAAACAATACAAAAAAGAAATCTGAGAGACTGCATAGAGCAGCTAGTGGTACTGGTGGTGGGCCTGCATTGTATGCCAAACTCACTAAATTAGAAAAAAGAGTTCTAAATGTTATTGGCATACAGGCAGCCACGGGTTTGGTAGTGGCCAAGGCAGGGTTTTCACAGGTTATTTATTTTTATTTTATCACTTGGCACATTTTTAATAGGTACTTATCCTTACCACAAACGTTCGTTCTTGTAATTTATATTTTATTAATTTTAGGATAATGATGCTGCACCAAGTGTGCCTGATGTGGTACAAGCCAGGACACCGGAACCTAGATTAGAACAATCAGTTACACAGGCAGACCATAGCTATCCAATTAATGAATGTAAGTTGTTTGGTATAAGTAGCTATTATCATTTTATAAGAAATAGGATAAGATGGGAGTGTTATATATTTTTGTTTTTTAGGTATTGAGCCATAGAATGAGGTCCAGGACCTTCTAGAAAAGTGCATATAGAGCCTCCTTTAAGCCAGGCTCATATAGGACCAAGGACACATACATACCCAAGCCATCAATGTGGATATTGAAATCATTGAAAGTAAGTTGTTGTTACTTATATTGAATTAAATCTTAAGCATAAAGTGAAAATATCCGGAAAATATGGCATGTAGAAAGAAATAAATAAAAAAATATTACTATATTGGCAGTGTTCATTTGCAGATCTAAATAACAAATGTTTTCTTTTGTCAGATGCTGAAGAAGTCTTACCCAATTTATCTCCAGAGGCTCATGTTGCTGCCCCCCAGCGTCGTGTGCATCCTGCCCAGTATGGGCAAACTACACCAGCCATAGTGAGAGGTCTTCACGAATACGACCCTCACCTCGAAGACGTGCGAGACTGACACAAACGGAGCAGGTTGCACGTCAGTTTGTAAACTCTGATTGTGAATGGAGAGCATTCAGAATGCAGCAACATAGAGATTATGGCGAGATAAAAAGGGAGCAATATAGGATTAGAGAAATGGATGTGCAGACTCAGAGAGAATGGCAAGCTTTAAGTTTAAGAGTGATAGATATATTAGATAAACTAGCTCATAAGTTTTGTAAAGATTAGTTTGGTAAATTAGACATTAATTATCATTTATATTTTTTTGTAAATTGTAGTTAGATTATTTTTTTAATAACTGAATAATAGTTTAAACTAAGGTTTTTCTTACTTTTAGTATGGCAAACTATTAAGATTATAAATTACAATAAAATGTTTCAGAATATTTTATTTAGCTCTATTTCATTTAACACCCAGTTTATAAACATACTAATGTCAAGTTAAGGTAGGGATAAAAAAATATTCAAGAAAAAAAAAGGGTTTTATTACATTTTTCAGCCAAATGGTAAGATTATATTAAAATAAACTTATAATCTACAAAATAATAATTATTGTTGCTGTAATCTTCTTACTAAATGATCTCTTAATACCCTGCCTCTAATTAAATCAGTTGTGGAACTTCCCCCCCTCTCAGTAGTAATCCTCTCATCATGGTCTTGGTTGTTATCGTCTGAGAATTATATATTTATTTTATTGAATATGTTTAGCTTTGAGACATATTATTGAATATAAATAAAATTACAGAAAAATATTTATTATTAGAATATAATATAGTTAATAGTTTTTCAAATGAAGAAAGTTTAAACTTGTATATAAATATTTGTTATAGTTCCATACATACTTGTGGTATCCACAGCATCTACAATGCCATGTTTAACGACTATATTACGTAAAACACAACAAGCCAATGATTCTCAAACATTTTCAAGGATTATAATGTAGAACCCTGTCTTTATTCAGGCATCGCCAACGATTTGTCAGCCTTCCAAAGGTATTTACGATGACAACTCTGGCAGTCGTATGCTTTTGATTATAATTTGCTTGAGGTGTGTTAGGAGGAGCATCTAAAATTGGAGTCATTAGCCATGGCCGTTGTGGATAACCTGAGTCAGCTGAGAATATATCATGTCATCCTTTATTTTTAATTGAATACCCTAGAACCTTACATGATTCAGAAATAAAAAATTGTCTATTACTCATAGTAGATTTTTACCTAAAAGCCACATTGTTTCCCCATTTCGGTGCAATGACTGCATATATGTGTTTAGGTCACTATTTACCCATATAAATGAGTCATGGTTTGCTCCTCCAAATTTTGCATTAACATTAAGAATCTGATATTCATCATCACATACCTGTAAACATTATAATTATAAGATAGGTAGGTAATAAAAATCATTGAAGCTATGATTGTATAAAATGGAAAATAAAATCCTATTAACCATTTGGACATTTATCGAATGATAGTGTTTGCGACAATAGTACCGATGCTCTTCTTCTGGTAGCCCATGTATTCTAAAATGACTGCAATAAATGCTACCAACAACCCCTGGTATTCCATATTTACCAGACATCCTGAAATAAATTATATAGTCAGTCAAATTAACCATTTATGTATAGCATTTAAACCTGAATACTTAATTATTTGCGTACCTTTGACTAATTGCTTGTCTGGCATGTTGAGTGTCAGGAAACCGAATATATTTATTTAACATATTCTTATGTATTAATGCTGTGCGATCGTCTTGTGCTGTCGCCGTCGATAACATCCTCCAAACGAAAAAAAATAAGAGCTGCCATTGAAAACAACACATGTTATATTACTACAACACCTGTTCGTAAAATCCGTTCTTAGCTGACCTCTTCTCGGCGAAAGGAATATTCCTACCAAATTTCAAGTCACTACGATCTTATGGTTCCAGAGATATCGTGATGACTCAATATATCGGTGGAAATCTCTTAAATATTATTATATTATAAACTTTGTAAAAAAATGTAAAAAACTCACACTAAGCACACTGATAGGAGATAATGAACAAGAATTATAAATAGAACATACATTTGTAACAGGCAGTAGAATACTGACGGTGGAAGTGAACAAGAAGCAACTATACGCGCTGAAGCTGAAGGGCATATCATTATGCTTCTCTATACTGAAGGCTGCGCTCTGCGGAAACTACGCCAATTTCGGAGTTTTCAGGTACTGTACAATTTTACCCAACTGCGCAAGGATCGTTATGTTTTTCGAGTGTTTTTTTTTTTCACGCGTTGTAGCCTATGCTGATTGATGGTATTCGTCATTTGAGGTGTTATTTCAATCGTTATAATAGTTAGACTGACATAGGGTATAACGTTCGATATATATTGGCCTGGCCTGGACTGGCCTGTTGGTCTAGCGGTTAGAGATCCTGACTGCTAAGCCGAGGTGGGTGGGTTCGATTCCCTGTGTGTCTGTGAGTACTGTCTGTGAGTTCACAAATATGTGTCTGTGAGTAATTTATCTATAATATGTATGTATTTAGAAACATATGTTTATCAGCAGTCTCATTACCATAGTACAAGCTCTGCTTAGTTTGGGATCAGACGGCCGTGTGTGAGAGGTGTGGAGTATTTATTTAGTTACATTGTTAATAATACAGTTTACGGTTTATATTTATTTAACAAAACTTGCTATTTATTTATAAATAAGGTTTTCCTCACGTGTGTAGTTCGGTCGAAGTCAACCACAGAGTCTCAATGAAGGCTCGCGTGGCTGTGCGTAGAAGTATATTGGTGCCAACCCTGGTTATGGTAGCGAAAGTTGGGCATGGCAAAAGAAAGTAACGAAACGAAAGTAGAATTAATGCGGTAGAAATGAGAGCATTGCGGAGTATAGTGGATGTGAAATTGAGTGACAGAGTGAGGAATAGTGTAGCGAATAAGGATCAGTGTGGTGTGAAAGAGAGAGGATGTAGTGACTAAAATAAAAAAGTATGCTGTACTGGTTTGGTCATATCGAAAGGATGAATGAAAGAAGATTGACAAAAGGTGTTTATATGGCAGATTTAAATGGAGTTGTCACAAGAGGAAGACCTAGGAGAATGTTCTTGGACTAAGTTCAAGACAATCTAAGTAAAGGCCAGGTCAATAGTACCTTTAACCGACAAGCCTGTAAGTGAAAGTTGAAGAAGCGCGAAATATATGTATGTTAGAATCGTAGCAAATGGAAGGAGGTCTCTGCCTACCCCTATGGGAAAGAGGCGTGATATTATGTATGTATGTATGCAGTTCGGGGATGCTTGACTGGTTTCGGTCCCGACGGAAGGTCGGAGGACGGTAGGAGGAACTAGTCGGGCATCCCCGAAATACACACGTGAGTAAATAAAGTAAGTATATTTAAATAAATATATAATGTAATTCACGAAAGTTTTTATTCTAATAATTTACTACCTTGGATTTAAATCTTGTCAGAGATCCCCGGTTCGATTTCCGCTCTGTACAAATATGAATCCATGAATTTGTGCTTTTGCACTGGGATATATATTTGTAAATACACACATAATATAAGTCTATTGAGTGTGGAGTGTCATAAAAATTAAATCAATTGCTTTATTAAATCTCTATTTTATAATCACATTTGATTCTCATTTTAGGCATTATGTGGTTATTACAAATAAATGATAAATGTTTCAGGTTGTACGGCGACGAAGCGCTAGATAATGCGCTCAACATGTTTGTGAAATTATTACTTAGTATACCACAGAGTGATCTATTGGTAAGTAAAATTATTTATTTAACAAAAAACTAAACTAACTTAAAAATAAAGGTGACGGCGAATTCAATGCGTTTAAGTCTTATTCCTTTGCTTTACACCTATAGGGGCGGATTATATTCTTTTAATTTAACTATGTCCATAAATAAAATGATAACCATTTCATATGTCACCAGCTTTCATTATTTATAGTTAATGAGTGTATATCTACTTAAAGAAAAATATCTACCTTTTTAATATTATTCGAGTAGTTTATTTTAATAAAAATGAATACATCAACTATTTTTGTATGTCTTGTCTGGTTATATGATATATACATGACGCTCCTAAAATATGACCATTACTTTTTGCAACAGCTTGTATAAACTATGCAGACTGGCAGAGAACGGTTCAGGCTTTAATTCCTCTTTTGTACATTAAAAGTGAATAATGATTTCATAAATGTATAAGTAACATTACATAAAACCATATAAACTAAAGTCTATGTGCAGACAGAGGCCTATAAGAAGCCTAGATGTTGCCAACTATAATTTAATAGTGCTTAATGAGCAGGCAGGCCTGCAGCCGCCATTTCCGACACCCACGTACCCTACGAAGATATAGGGTGGCCCTATTCTACCCCACATAAAACTACACTACAAATATTATATTGCCTTATATCCGTCATAGTAATTATAATTATTTATATTGCAGGACTATCCGAAGCTGTCACAGACATACTACGTGCTGTTGGAGCGGTTGGCCCAAGACCACATGTCTTTCCTAGCGTCGCTGCAGCCCGATGCCACTCTATACATTTTATGTTCTATTTCTGAAGGACTCACGGCATTAGGTTAGTTTTTTTTTTATATTTACACACATACATACACTTACGCTAGTATCGCCGAAGGGGATGGCAGAGGCGTAATTAAGCTTCACAATTTGCCTATTATAGTTTAGTCCCATTAACGTACGGAAAATAAAATAAAATTGATTAAACAATATCCCTTCCCTTTCTATGGGAAGGGCACAAGGGCACACTTTTCTCCCCGTGTTTGAACGACCAACAGAATAGAACAACAGGCCCGTCAATTACCAATAACAATAATACCTACAACTCCAACTAGCTGGTGCCGGAGAGTCCGAGCCTTCAAACATTTTCGTCACTCGTGTACATTTGTGGCAGAGGTCTGAGTTATATATATATATACATATATATATATATATAAGCCCACATTATGAAGCTTTTTTTTTTTTTTTTTTTTTTTTTTTTTTTTTTTTTTTTTTTTTTATATATTAGCCTACCATAGTGACTCCACTTTGCCTGATGGAAAGCAATAGGTGGAGTCAAAGAGTGGTGGTCACCATCCTCATTGCATGTCTAGTCAATGCAGCATGGTGACCCACACTATGGCGGCCTCGTGAGATGCTTTTTCACGCCCCGCTTAAAAGACCCGGGATCATAGTGGGAAGGAAACACGTGCGCTGGTAGAGAATTCCAGGCTTTTACCGATCGGCACAAGAAAGAAGAGCCAAACCGTTTAGTTCGGGTACGTACATATATTTTCGACGCACAAACGGTGACTCCTCAGGCCAGCACGTGTAGTCCTGTAGAGGAAGGGAGAAGGTGGGACCAATTGGAAGAGCTCATCAGAACACTCCCCGTGATGTAGGCGATAGAGGACTGCCATAGAGGCGACATCTCTTCGCAACTGCAGAGGCTCAAGAGACTGGGTGATCTCAGGACAGTCGATAATGCGGACTGCGCGCCGCTGCAACCGATCGAGAGCGTCAAGCAAATACTGCGCATAGCCGTCCCAGAGATGAGAGCAGTACTCCACGCAGGAGCGAACCTGGGTCTTGTACAAAAGACACAGTTGCTCGGGCGAGAAGAACCGTCTCACCTTGTTCAAAACGCCGAGCTTACGCGAGGCCGCCTTAGTGACACTCTCGATGTAATCGCGCGGATTGAGATCCCGGCAAATATCCATACCCAGAATACTAAGCCTATCCTGCAGTGGCAGTTGAGTGCTCTGAAGAGTAGGAAGGGGAAGGAATGGAGACTTTTTGTTAGAGAACACACACGCTTGTGTTTTCTTGGCGCTGAACTCGACCAGATTCTCACAGCCCCATTGGGAAATGCGGCTCAAGACCCGGCCGAGCTCAGCGACAAGCTCCTGTCGTTTTTCCTCAACGTCTGCCAGCTTGGCAGTAGGATGCCCGAAATATCGCCCGTGCACTGTACTGTCGTCTGCATAACAATGTATATTGCCAAGGGCCAACATGTCATTGATATGCAGAAGAAACAGCGTAGGCGATAGGACGGAGCCCTGAGCTACACCAGCGATTACCTCGTGGAAGTCTGAGGCCGCGCCGTCGCAGAGAACCCTAATGCGGCGCTTTTCGAGGAAGGCAGCAACCCAGTTGCAGAGTTTAGGTGGCAGACCAAATGCAGGAAGTTTGGAGAGAAGCGAGCGGTGCCACACCCTATCGAAGGCCTTGGCAATGTCGAGGCTGATGGCCAAGGACTCCCCATGCCTATCCATAGCCTCACCCCAAAGGTGTGTGACGTACGCTAGAAGATCACCCGTGGATCGGTTCGGCCGAAAACCATATTGCCGATCATTTAACAAGGAGTGATCCTCTAGGTGGCGGATTAGTTGGGTGTTGATGATCCGCTCGAACACCTTACAGAGTATGGAAGTGACGGCTATAGGTCGGTAATTGGCTGGATCGGAGCGTTCGCCTTTTTTGGGAATGGGTTGAACATTCGCTTCTCTCCAGGCCTCCGGAACAATTCCTGAGGAATAGGACAGGCGATACAAGCGCGTTAGTATGGGAGACAACTCAGGTGCACAGTTCTTAAGAACCACCGCCGGAATACCATCGGGTCCACTGGCTTTCCGGACATCGAGTGACCGAAGCTCCGCACGGACATCCCTCTGCCGGATGCGAATATCCCGCATTGCGGAGTCGCAGGACGCAATGGTGGGCGTGTGCGCGCAACGGTCATCGATTCGGGAGTTAGCCGCAAAGAGGTCAGCTAGTAGATTCGCTTTCTCTTGCGGCTCGTGGGCCAGTGATCCGTCAGGGTAGTTCAACGGCGGCAGCGAAGGTTGGCAATAGTTGGACTGCACGGCTTTGGCCAATCGCCAAAACTTACGGCTACCCGTAGGGTACGCGACGAGTTCTTGACCAAACCGTGCAATGCGCTGGGCATCTGCTCTGATGTAAGCCCTCTTGCATTCCCTAGTGGCTCTGTTTAGTGCTGCTTTTAGGCGATCAATGTCTGGGTCACAATGTGCGCGGGCCCTGATCCATGCGCGGTAGGCCGACTGCTTTTGAGCAACGGCCCGGATGCACTCGCGATTGAACCAGGGACGGGTCTTCGTGCTGGCGACTTCACTGTAGGGGATATAATACTCCATACCGACAGTGATTTCGTCAGTCACGGCAGACATACTTTGCGACAGATCCCTATCTTTAAAGCAGCGTTGAGCCCACGGGATGGATGCAAAATATTCCCGCATTCCATCCCAGTCTGCTGACGAGTAGTGCCATAACCGCCGCCTTGTTACCACAGGTCGTGGAGGCGTAACTAGAGGCACTGAGGTCGACACCAGGCAGTGGTCGGAGGATCCCAGAGGGGCGAGAACCGATACGCTGTACTGCGCTGGGTGATTCGTCAGCAGTAGGTCCAGCAAAGAGGGCGCTTGACCCGTTATGTCTGGTATCCTGGTGGGCTGGAGTACCAGTTGGGTAAGGTCATGCGTGAGAGCAAATGCGTGGGCAGTTCGACCAGCGTGGTCAGTTTTGGAAGATCCCAGCCAGGACTCATGGTGGGCGTTAAAATCTCCCAAAAACACCAGTTCGGCGGTCGGAAACTGCTCCTGCGCTTTATCCGCTGCTTGACTCAGGTGGTCAAAGAGTCGAGTTGTCTCGGAGTCTCCGGAATGGGAGCGATAGAGGCACACGTAAATCCGGCTCGTAGAGCCAAAATCCACGTGGAGCCAAAGGATGGAAAAGGATGTGTCTTCTAGGCAGTGCAGACGGCGACAACAAACATCCGCCCTGATGAAAAGGCACACTCCAGCCCTTGCGAGGAAGCACTCCTCGAGCACGTAGCCGGGATAGTGGAGATATGCCGTGTCGGCAGGGCGGCGTATTTGTGTCTCCGTAAGAAAGAGCATAGCCGGCCGAGCCGTCTCGAGGTGTTGGTGTACGGCGCTGAGGTTTGCATGGAGTCCACGTATGTTAGTGAACTCCACCTCAAAAAGCGGGTTGGTGGGAGAGGAGGATGCCGCTGTAGGACCACTTTTCTTTTTTTGTGCTGCCATGATAGAAGAGGAAGGGGGCGTAAAAGGCATGACAGTCATCGTGGCAATGTAAACTGAGACTAAAAATGCTGTGTCATCATGTATCGGTGAAGCATGACGGTGACCGAACCGCCGGACGGAAGGGCCCCCGTACCCTCCCGGAAGTGGTCGCCGGGTCCCACCATCCGGTCACCAACCGGCACGACGAGCCACTCCGTGGATTATGCGCGACCTGACGGGGCAGCCTCCCAGGGTGGTTAGCCGTGGTTGGGCCCCTCTCTATGCCGCGGGCGGCCAGCGGCACCACCGTTTCTACGGGTCTCCCTGGCCGACGGTTCGATCCACGCCACCCTCACAATGACTCTACAGCACTCCACTGCTCACTCACATACCACGATAACTGTCACCCCTGCATCGATGGGCCTCCGGTCTCTCACTCACCAGCGAAAGGCGACACCACGAATGTTGTCACTTTAGGCTGGTTTTCTGTGAGAGGGTAGTACTGCCCCGGTCGAGCCGGCCCATTCCTGCTGAATAAATCAGCGTGGCTCTACTACCAAAACTATGTACATTTTCGGCATAATAGAGATTATTATCTCTCACCTATTTGCACCTACTACTATTTATTTATGCCACACCCCAAGGACTTGCCTGGGAGAGAATGCCTGAGGCCTTAAGTCCGCCTTTGTACAATATGTGCAATAAGTTAAAAAATAATAAAATAAAATAAATATTATTTTTATTGTATAATCCCGAAGGGTTAGGTTAGTTAATATAAGCCCACGTTTCGCTTGTATTTATATTTGGGTATCTGATTTTATCGATTTCTCGAACCTTGTCTCCCCCTGGTGGGATGTCGGAGATATTGCTCGACCACTTCCCCCTTCCCCTAATCTTGTAGTTTAAGATCTCCACATGAGAGTTCACAATGTTTCACTTACTGAGAAACATTATTCACAATTTAAGCTTGAAAGAGTGTACAGGAACATGATGAATTATTACTTACTTAAAAATATACAAAAAAAGAACGTAACATGAAAGATAATAACTTAATGTTAGTCATACATTAAAAGGTGGGTATGTTACAAACGTGTTCTATTGAACGCTTGAATGTTGTCATCAGTACACGGATTTTGTAACTAGTCCACTACTGAATGTGGCACGTACTACTTCTAACTTGTAATAAGGTGAGATTTTTGAAAATGTATGTTTTTAATTTAAATAAATTAATCTGTGTTGGTTTATTAAAAGAAAAACAATTTTATGAATTCCTTTAGTAAGACTAGTTACGATAAGTTTTTAATATTTCTAAGAACGTAGTCTAGAATCACAGACATTTGAATATAAAAAAATAACATGATATCTGCCGAGACCCCCCTCTCCCTCACTTAAGATTGGGTGAGGTTGGGCTGGACCCCCTTCCCCCTTCCTAATTATTAGACGCCCTCTAACCAGGTACTTGATTTAATTTGGAAAATTGTTAGTACAACATATATATTGTATATGTAACTACATATAACGGATATCTTCAAAAATTCACTAAATTGTAAGAAGTAAATTAAAGAAGAAATTATAAATTATTGATAAATAAATAGAAACAGGAAAAATTAAAAAATGTCTAGTGTCTGTTGATTGTAAATGAAAATATATTTATTTGATAGACTGTAGTTTATTAAATAAATTCCAATTTTTAACTTTAGATATTTTATACCTTGAATATACGCTTTTTAATGTTTATCGGACTTATTAATGAAAAGTAGAAATATTAAATGAGATCATCACATCGGCTCCCAATTTTTTATCATTTTCATGGACCCCTGAAAGGTAGTTTACCCCTGGGTGGCCAATTTTGGTGTTGCCAATATGGTCATCCCCTCACCGGAGTTAACGGTGAGGTGGTGTGTCGAAATCGGACCGACTAAAACCACCCGATGTTCCATCATAAATAGGTCAATTGCAAGGGACCCGGGAATACCCTAAAAAGAAGCCTCCGGGAACCCCAGCATACCTTGGTCGTCTCTATACAGGTGTATATCTAAAAATATGTAATGTTACAGATACGAGCGTGTGCACGGGATGCTGTGCCACGTTAGATCACATAGTCACATACCTATTTAAGCAGTTAGTACAGAAATGTAAGTATAAATATTATTTAAAATACCATTGTATAAGGAATACGTGACTCACTCACTCAGAGTGTGAGTATGAGTATGAGTGAGTGAGTGAAAAACATTAGGGATCTAAACGACTTGTTTACTTTAAACATTTTAGTAAAGCTCCCGAATCTTTATAGTTTATTTGTAAGAGCCAAGGTTAGTTTTCACATACATACACTCAAACCTTTATCCCCGAAAGGGTAAGCAGAGGTTTAATTAACACCCACATTTTGCTGATTATAATTTGGACCCTTGTTACTTGATAAAGAAATTGTTTATTGCCTTTTTTTCGTATCTCATTCCATCAGATGCGTTTTTTTGGATCCCTACTGTCCCAGATACACCATTCTTAAATTTTGTTTTGGTTCTTATGGGGAACTCATTAGATGGTGTGGACGTTTGTTGCGATTTATCATCAGATGCCTCGTCTGTCCCCCTATATCGTAAAAAAGAGAATCTTAAGTGTTTTATCCAGGTTAGGCTAAGTGAAGTTTTAGAAAGTCACTGCTCTGTCACTGCCCACTCAGGCCTGCCTCTATTACAATCGTAGTAGCGTATAAGTAGTCAGCATATGTAAATATGTTATATTAGTAAATAAGTATGAGGAAGGGACATAGTTCAGAGAATATTCAAGTTTCATTTAAAGAGCATGGGGCCTAGAATAGTTCCTTGTGGGATACCGGGAGAAACTGAAACCTCATCACTCAACTGATCTCAGATTTTTGTCGTTTCAATAGTAACATACAAATACAGATAAATTTAAAGCATGCTGCACAATATTCGATAGTTAATAGAATCCTCCAAAGGTATTTTTTAAATTGTTTTTTTTATATTACCCTTGCAGCTAGCAACAAAGTACCTAATCCGCGACACCCACCGCCAGAGACGAGCAACATGTTCATACAAGTGCTGCAGCGACGTCCAGAGATCATGCAGCAATTGTTGGCCACCGTGAGTACATTTTTTGATTGTAGTAAAATAATTACTACAAGTTTGCCACCTACTCAAGAGTCTACTTCTTGTAAAAAGTATGGCCTTACACAAGAAACTTTTCATACAATAAAATAAATAAACATATTATATAATAGACACTAACGAAACAGATATAGCAATACATACAAACATACAAATTTAATTTTCCTGTTGGTGTAGTGCCGATCCTAACTGCTGAGATAAAGGTCGTAGGTTCTATTTCCATACGGGAAAAAAAATGTGATTCAAAAATAGTTGTACTGGGTTCTGGGCGTTCTTTGAGATCGTTTGTATATTTGTCAAGTCTCCACAATACAGGAATCATTTCAAATGGATCACACAGATTCTGACAATAATTTAGTCCCATTTACATAAGGGGACAAAGCCAATTGCCGCCAACCGGGAACTGTATGACATTATATACATACTGTCTGATAGATAACACTCCGATCCCTTAGTCGCCATTTACGATGTCGAGATTGAACTTCAGTATGTTGTTAATTTCAGGTTTTAAACGTAATAATGTTCGAAGAGGGTTGCAACCAGTGGTCGATGTCCCGCCCCCTCCTGGGGCTGATCCTGCTCAACGAGGAGCAGTTCGCGAGGATCCGACAGGACATGATAGCTCAGCAACCGAGGGACAAGCAGGCGCAACTCGCACACTGGTTCAACGGACTCATGGCAGGAATCGAACCTAACCTTCTCACTAAGAATAGAGACAGGTGATCACTTTGATCTTAATTTATGAGCATTTATCGATTGTTACCCGACTGCAAAAGAAAGTGGGTTATGTATGTTTTCTGGTAGTTACGAATTGCTGGATTTCGACATCTGAAGTCTCATTTGAACTGTCGCAAAAATAAAAATAGGGTATAATATTTTTAGAAAACGTCAGCAAAACGACAAGCACATAATAATTCAACCATTTTTTTATTACCTTCTCTTGTAACCATGTGATCTATCCATGAGGTGTCAAACGTCTACTATGTTAGTACGCCCCTTAAGCTCACTTAATTTCTTTTGACAAGTTGAAGCTTTGTATAAAATATACATGTATTGGTAAGAAAACGATACGAGTATAAATCTCCATACAGCTAAAATATATTAATACGCCATCTAGCGAAGACTACCCTAACTACTGCTTCTGGAACGTGTAATCATGTTTTTAAACAACTCCCCAACAAGGAACTATGCCTGTATGTCTTAAAGAAAAATATATTTATGCGTTTTGTAGAAGCTTGGCTTGGTTCATTTCTAGTTAGCGATGTGTTATAACACTGATTATCAAAATGATTGATGAATTTTGTTGACAACAGATTCACACAAAATCTGTCTATATTCCGCCGCGACATCAACGACCTGCTGAAGGGCACCGGCGGCGTCGGCAGCTCCAACGTCAGCGGGAGCAACGCCAACGACATGATGACGTCATAAACATATCGTGACGTCACCGACACGAGGCACCGTCTTCTATGCTGGTATTATTATATGTTATTGTTGCTTCATTAAACTATAATACTGTCACAAATACTAGAAGGTGCGTATTAAAAGCACACCGGTGTATGAAATGTCCAATTAATGTTGACGAAGCTTTGCTGAAGCGAGTTGTACGAGTATAAGGCGTGAGCAGACATGCTGATTAAGGGATTTCGATCGATAAGCATCTCTTTTTAGGGTTCCATACCCAAAGGGTAAAACGGGACCCCGTTACTAAGACTCCGCTCCGTCTGTCTGTCACCAGGCTGTATCTCATGAACCGTGATAGTTAGACAGTTGAAATTTTCACAGATGATGTATTTCTGTTGCCGCTTTAACGACAAATACTAAAAAAAAAACAATAAAATAAATATTATATACAACAAACGATTTTCTTTTGCTCGTTTTTCTTCGATATTGATAACGGTAACAGGTAGACGATTAAAGTATTTACAGAATATTTAGTTATGTATTCACTTTTAAAATAAATAATAAAATTAAAATTAAATTAAGATTCAAGGGGGGCTCCCATACAACAGACATGCCTTTTTTGCCGCGAGTCCGACTTGCACTTAGCCGGTTTATTTTCTATAGTATAGAGGGACAGGCGAACACGCTGGTCACCTGATTTTAAGTGACAAACGCTGTGCATGGACGCCGCCTTTGGGGGTGATAAGGGGTGAGGGGATGCGGGGAGTGGAAAGAGAAAACACTAATTTTCGGGAAATGCAACATCTGGTTTTCTGTGAGGCCTTGGTATCGCACCGGTCGGGCCGGCCTATTCGTGTCTTAAAACTTTACTTAAAATATCAATTGTTTGTTTCAGACCAGCTGTTATATCGCTCTGTCACCATTAACAACGGCTTTCTTACCGCTAAAGTGTGAACGATGTCCAAAGTCGGTGCGATTCGATCGAAATATCGGTAATTACAAACATTAAGACCTATGAACTGTAGTTCTTGTGAGACAAGTTAGTAAGGTCTCGTTACCGAACTTCAATGTTGTGTTGTGTGGTTTCTCTGGATCAATAATTAAATTACACGTAAAATAGTTATTAACGCCCCTTTGTAGAACTCACTCGAGTGCAGAATATATTTAAATAACTTTTGCCACCGACTTAGATTGGATGTAATTAGATTATTTCCATTCAATTCAAGTATTTGTGGATGGTGCTTTTTTAAACCATGTCGTTTACTATACCCCTTTTTGTACTTTATTTTCGTGTGGTAACTGCCATGGCGGAATCGAATCGACTAAAACCACACGGTGTTCCGTCACAAATGGGTCTATTACAACAAACCACCCAAAGAAGAAAGCCAGCTAAATAAAAATATCTCAGTGACTAATTGAGTACTCGAGTCTCACTTGCGCATTTATATTCCTTAGGGTCCTCGCTAACCGTTCCATTAGCATCTTTAGTCACTGCTCCGCTCCCAAAAGTCTAATGGTTATTCTACAGTTTAATAGTTTCATCCATAAAATATGTTTAATCTTATCAGTATCTTATCATATAACATATATATGTATATATATATATAGTTCTTTGCCATTATATAAACCTACATACATATATATTAACGCTCACGCCTGTATCCCCTAAGGGGTCGGCACATGTGTATTAAACACCCATACTTCGCAAATTAGAAATGTATATCAACCAAGTAACAGACATAATATAAAAATATGACATTGATTGACTTGTAAAAGTTATGAAATAAAACAAAATATAATATAAGCAGAAGAGTAATTTGTTTATTTGTATAAAGGGTGAATATCTTGAATCGCAATTCGAAGTCTTTGTGTTTTAGATAAAGTATTTATTGAGGATTAATATAGGCTATGCAACATCTCGCTGCGAACCTCAGAAGCGGAGCAGTGACCGTAAACGTAGGTAAAGATGTGAGAAACGTCTAGTCAAATATATTAATAAAGTCCTAACTTAAAGTTATATGGCAATCCATGACAAAGTTATGGGTTTGTTCCTGAAATATTTGTTATTTAATTTGTTTAATAACCGACTATACGGATATATATAGAAAGTTGCTAATTATATGCTTCTTTTTGCGACAATCTTAATTTTGTAAGAAAAAATGATCGTGAGAGAGCCATGCTTAGGCACTAAAAGGCCGGCTCAACCAGAGTAATACCACGGCCTTGCAGAAAACCGGTAAACAAACAACGATTGCGTGCCGAGTGAGTGAGAGTATCGGAGGGCCAATTCCCCCTCTCCTCTCCCCTCCCTTCCCCTTCATCGTTCAGCGTCCTATTCAATGATTTAATACAAATTTCAAAACTCCTTATTCTTTTTAACATTAAAAAGGTTATAAAGAATAATTTGAAATTTTATAACCTATTTTATTATTCACAACTCAACATTAAAAACAAATAATATTTAAATTGATATTTTTACTTTCAGTAAATAGATACTGATTTAACGTGACTCTCTGACAGTCGCCTACTTAGTTCTTCGATTTATATTCTGCAGTCGAAAGTTAATATTAGAATGTAAATGTCATAAATTTGTCATTCCATGTTTAGTTAATATATTAGAGGGGCACCGTCGTAACAGTTACCAGTTTGAGAACAGTGTTACACAATAAGCTATACAGGATGTTTGAAAAAGGTGAGGTCAAATTATACTATAACAATATTACACTTGTGAGGTTCACTAGCTACGAGACGAACAGGCCAGTTAAAGTATAAGCATTATGTGTAGTCGTCCTGATGATAAGAATACAATGATGGTTCTCAATTTGACGGCCTAAAAGGTTGTCCTTTCACACCTTGCTTAAAGGACACGATATAGTTTCTGTATGTATTCTGTAAACATCACGAATTTTCCTGCATTTTTTTTTGATATTCACGTTATCTACTATACGATCCTAAAAATCATCATCACCTTCAAACACCCTGTATATAAATAAGCAAGATAACTTTTATAAACCTTTTTGTCCTATTGCGGTTGCGTTATTTACTTCTCAGATTTTTAAATGTTTTGTACCTAATAACGAGTTTTAGTGATTTCAATAAAAAGTGGATGATTTTTTTTTTATGTTTTCAAATAACAATAATGATTATGGTTGCACTTCGACCAATGAAGCAAACACAATTTTGTAGTAATTTTACAAGAAAGCGTAGAAAGCTCTAATGTAATGGTTTTTACCTTAAGATTACTAGTAACGATGGTAATTACTGCTACTGTTATCGAGAGGAATGGGTTCCCGTCGGTAGTGTTCTGGGTCAGACTCGAACCTGCAGTCACGAATCCCGATTATCTATCACATCACACTGTTTAATTTAGGCTGTGTATTGTTAGTTATCTAACACAATTTATTTCATAAAAACGCTGTACATAAAATGATGTTTTTTTAAATAATAATTATTATGGAATTTCGACCAAATTCAGCAAATTCGACAAATCAGTAAAGTTATTTAAAACCTACTTCAAAATGTTAGGAGGTTCTATGTTCGACTGTAACTTTTTTATGTGTTAGCGATTAGCATAAAAAAAATCAACGTTTTATTAAGTATCACTTTCTATCATAAAATTTAAGACTAATATTGTTTTCTCATGGATGCCATTGTCACAACTGGAACAAACTCTAATCTAAATACCCTTGAAGTACATCCTTTCCTATAAAAAAAGAATCTTCGAAATCGGTCTGCGTGTTATTGAGTTATTCTTCCATTTGTCGCGCACATGGTTAATGCACATTTAAGACTTATATGGTTTTCTCAAAGATGCCACTGTCAGAACTGGACCAAATTGACATGGGACCACACGGGAAGCAAACAACAAAAAAAAAATACAGTTGAATTGAGAACCTCCTCCTTTTTTGTATTTTGAAGTCGGTTAAAAACAGGATTTCATTATGCTATACCAGGGACATTACGAAAAGGTTTTAAAGCTGCACGTTTTTACGATTCTAAGTATTGTTGAAAATAATTGAAAAGGCGCGTACTGAGGGCGGTAATGGCCCTTTTTCAATTCAATTATTTGTTTATAAATCAATCTGAAGCTCGTCAATAGCTACTAAACAAACGAACAGTTCATAACTATAGTAATAAAAAAACGTATGTCTTCTTTGTCTGTATAAATATTGTTCTAAGTCCTTGTGTAGTGCTGTGCTCAGACTAGTGGGTAAGCAGAATTGTATACGTTGTTACATAATATTCAAAACATAATGTATTATCCACCGCAATACTTAATTTATAAGAGAAACTATTTTGGGTTCTTTTTAAACGATTGCCCTGAACAGATTTGTATGTGTGCATAATACCTTACATCGTGTTGGTGGCTGTTTGTTTTAATCGTTTAAATTAGTTATTTGAGCCTGGAACTAATTTGTTTAGTGAATTTTTAAGGACATTAAAATGTTCACTAAAGTTTGAACTTATAATGTAGCATAAAGTATTTGCTACCCCGAATATTTTCTCTTATAAGTAAAGATTTAGTAAAGAATGAAATATTTCTTGTCGCAAAATGAGTATATTTAACAGGCATAGAATCAGAAACATTAGGTGTAATTTGTATGATGGGAAATAAAAACACAATTAAATTTCTTTGTTGTCAAATAAACGACATTTTGTTTTTTTGTGTGTATTCTTAGTAGTGAATTATTTTTTTTATAAATTGTATACATGGCTTCTCGCTAGTCTTAAAACTTTAAATCCGACCATACGAGTATAAAATTTAGCTAAATATGAGGTAAAGACAATTCTAATATTTGTTATGTTAGTTTTTATATAAATATCTGTCGTTCTATAAAACAGAAGAGACAAAAAATAAAGATGTCTGAATACCATTATACTAAATTATTTATAGAAATTACTTCTATATTCTTATTCCTATCGGTTCGTTGATGAAGTAAAATGAAATTAAATGATTTTGCGGCCCAAAACTTGGCGACTTTGAACGTAATGTTAGTGGTAGATATTAAATCTGCTACTGGGCACGATGTGAGACGGGCCATCGTTTGATTGGTACCGCACAGCAGCAGATCAAATCATTACCACACTGAATCATCACTTCGAAAATGTGTGATGTGGGATAACTTGTAAGTAGTGCATCGCGTTTTTGTTAGATGTCGATATAACATTGTTAAATAAATGAATACTTATAATGACTTTTTAATAAATTGTCAAAATTATACAGTTCATCAAACGTTCCTATTATTCTCTATTTTCAGTATCACCATTTTGCGACTTGAAATAAAAAAAAATTGCAACTTAAATTACCATAGACTACAATATATAAATAAGTCTACCATAAACAATTAGAGTTTATTAAGAGATTTTAGGTACTACACAATTTTTTATAATAGCGTAACTTTGATCGCTTCGGCGATGTAACTATTCAATGAGTTTAAAATTAGAAAAATGTTGTTTTTAATGTTCACTTAAAATGGTGGCGTATAGCGGCCTTGCCAATGGATTTTTATAGAACATATACATACTACTAGTTTGTATAATCGGACGTCGAAACGTTGGATTGTGATGTCGGTTGATCTGTGAAGGGTGTAGCGACCGTATGTTGACATACAGATAATTCCAGTGCGGTACAATATAGTGTAGAGTAGATGGTTCTCCGAGGAGTTAACTAAGGGCATCCTATTTCTCACCGTTTGTGTTTTAAACTGCTACCAAGGGATTTGATTATTATCATCAGACAATATACATATATATACAGTCAGAGTGCAGTAGACGGCAGTAGGTTTGTCCCAATTCATACACAACACCTATATCGCGAACGGGTAGGCATGGCCGTCTCAAATGTCCTCTTTTTGCCCACCACAATTAAGCCCCACGTACGTAACAGCGGTCAAGCTGTCGCCGTCACCGGACATTGTGTGCGGCTGTGTATATACTGTCTGATAGATGATAGCCGGATCTCTTTTATGACGTTTGCGGGAAGTGTTGATGTGTACCTATTCTACTCGATCGAAAACCATGCTATTAATCAATCTACCTATTGTTTATGTCTAAAGGTTTTTTTTTATTTTCAATATTTTGTCTACTGAATTGAGTCGTTTGTATTTTAGCATATGCTCAACTAATACATGCTTTGAAAAGTGATATGTAAAGAAAAGATGTGGAAGGACTGGTACTAATACAAATACTCTCGTAAGTTTTCTGCGCGAGTAATCGAAGTAAAACGCTAACTAATCACGTAATGGCTTCAGTGGAAATTCCGGAATTATACAGCTGCTTGTGTCTTAACAGGTATGTGAGCGGCAAAATTGTTGATATCTACTAAAATGTGAATATAATATCAATCTTATCTTAAAATAGAGATGAGAATCGTATGACAGTAGTACTGTGTATTTTATCGAAAACTCATACAATTTTCAGCTTTATTTGAACAGCACTAACGTAATTAACGTCCACATTTTGTCGATTATAATTTAGGCCATTACATTCCAAATCTTAGCAAACGGTATTAATCGACAAATAGAGCTGTGATGATTTCATATCCGCCGATCAGACTATAAGAGCTTATACGGTAGTTGAACTATCGGATAAGAAAAAACAACTCTAAAGAGCTTTTCTGCACAATATAAATAACCTATAACTGTATTTTGTGTTTTGTTCTTATAGTTTTATAAATCGAAATAAAATCTAATATGAATACTTATAAAGTGTCATAAATGGATTACCTTTTAGTTACATGTCTTGTATCCACATCGTGCTGAAAGAGAACGCGTGACACTCGCGAGTTGTGTCTAGAGTATTGTGAGGGAGTGGCGGGGGCCGCACGACCACACGTCACTAAGTTATATTTATATATGATTTATGTAGTTATTATGTATTAAGTTTGTACGCGGTGCGCGACGCGCTTGTAAATACAATAAATAAATTGTGATTTGTACAAAGAAATTATTTTTTTCTCACCTTTTTTTTTCCTATCCTTGTGTTATTGAAGGGTGTCCAATGTTACGTCGTATGTAGAGGAGTTTCAGCACATTCTTGGGTATTTTGGTCACATTGCCCGGCGACAACCAGACGACTTCGACAAAATAATTGTGGTGGGCAAGGCTGAAGGAAAGAGACCCCTCGGCCTTTCACGTAGTGGTTTGTGTGATCAGGTAACCGCACTCACTGGGCTCTCTTACAATAACCCAGCGCTCTAAAGAAAGCCGAAAATCGGGAGAAATGGAGATTGATTGAGATTGTAAGACTGCACGGATGGAGCATCGGTCAAAGTAGTCACCACGCTGCCGCGCCTAGTGTTGTGTGTAAAAAACTTTGTCAAATTGTTGTTCTGGGTGTTCCATATGTCCGTGTGTTTAAGCGACACAGGAATTAATCCTAGTGCGAGAGGTCTATAAAAAAATAAAAAAATTGACATTTATGAAGGACTCATCACAGACACGACCTTCAGTAATGAAGAACTATTTGTAAATAGAACCCGACTGAGCATGACGGAGGGTTATGTTTTTCTATTGTATGTATGATGTCTCTGTCACACACAACCTAGCTTAACATGTGAGGTGTTCCACTTTGTTGTTTTCACGATGTGAATGCTCGGAGGCCGACCCCTGCGTATCGGTCACGTGTTGCGGTGTTGTTTTCATCAAGTCCAGCGGTGCATACCGAACTGATTGTCAACTCTTTATTCTAAAAATATTACAATTTATCATTACTCAGGCGTATAGAACTCAGTCATATACATTTGAAAGTGAATTGTATATAATAATTTCACGATTCACATAATCTATTTATTTATTCTTCGAAGATCCCACAACACTATCGGTAGGGTAGGACGAAATATATAGAATATATACATAGTGACGCGTGCTCATGTTAGTAGAGGTGAGTCGTACTTGCTAAAACACGTACCGAGTTGTAAGAGTACGAGTACGCTAAGATACGCGTTCCAAAGACTAGTTCCGCGAGTATTTAGAAATACGCGTCACAGTATGCCTAAGAACCAAATATTCCAATCAGTATAATATGTATGTATATTAAAACTAGTATTCATAGCGACTAGTTTCGTTTTCACATTTTTTTATATCTTCCCAATGTATTCTCCAAAAATGTGTATATATACAAACTTTGTCCTGACACTTAAAAACACGTAAAAGTTTTTATACCTTATTAACTAATATATACACGATCTATTAAAACCTTCAGTTTACACCGTCAGTACCAATAAATAATAATTATTAGCTTTAACTATGTACTTACCAAGATATACGAAGGTCAAAAATATTTATGTCTAAAAAGTTTATACCTATTTATTTACACCAATTATGCAGTTTTATTTTCACGACAATTACCAATAAAGAAAAGTTATTAATATTATTATCTATCTCTAGTTGTTCATGAATATAAACGAAAATCAAAAATATTTATGGGTACAAGTTTAGTTTACTTACACCACCACCCCTCATGCAAAGTTTTATTTACTATGAAACCGTAAACACTGACGACAATAACTTTAAACCTACTTAACAAACAAAAAATAACAATTACCGCAGTCGAACGATTCGCGGACCTGTCAATCGATTGATGACACCGAGGTTTAATTAGAACATTTTGGTAAATTAAAAATTCAAATTACTGCATGATCTTAAAAAATATTTTTTAAAGTCTATTGTTGTTCGAAATCGGGACTCACCTCTTTAACTCACACATACTTTAATATACGCTTTGCAAAGTGAGAAGTATTATGTACGTTTGTAACGCTTTAAAAAAATAGGTCTTATTTCTAACAACACAGAGTCAATTTTCTTTCAGCATTGGGACGTTTCGCACTCACACATTCATAAACGAACGCGTATGTGAACACGTCTTGGTATGGTTGGAGTTAGGAGTATTTTAGAGTTTAGCTCCTGGTACGTATCGTATTGTCTATTGAGTACCTACATATATACCTACCCCTACGTTTAGTGGAATCGTCGGCTGCGGACTCTTCGGTACTTCTATATACGCTAAATACGTGTTTGTGGTCCCATTACGTACTCGTACGCGAGACGTCTTATATAAAATCTAGTGTTGAAACCTGTTACAGTATATACGCCTCACCTTTACATGTTAGTCCGCGTTAGAGGTGAGTCGTACTTGCTAAAACACGTACTGAGTTTTACGAGTACGAGTACGCTAAGATACGCGTTCCAAAGACTAGTTCCACGAGTATGTAGAAGTACGCGCTCACAAATACTTCCATATATGCTTTGCAAAGTTAGGACGTACGTTTTATAGCGATGAAAAATCGGTCTTATTTCTAACGTCACAGAGTCAATTTACTTCCAGCATTGGGACGTTTTTCACTCACACATTCATAAACGAACGCGTATGTGAACGCGTCTTGCTATGGTTGGAGTATTTTAGAGTTTGGCTCCTCGTACGTATCGTAGTCTATTGAGTACCTATGCGTATACGTTTAGTGGAATCGTCGTCCGCGGACTCCTCGGTACTTCTAAATACGCTTAATAGAGGCGTTTTACCTGAAAATAAAACGCTTATAAATATACTTACCTTATTCGAAGCTTATTTAATTGAGAGATAGCTACTTGGTTTCCCGCCTTCCGGTTCAAGTAATTTCTGTACCTACTTCCCTTACGCCATGTCTAAGTCACTTCCTCCTGGCAGGTGGGGGAACTTTACGAGTTCCACCATTTAAAAAAATCATTTAGTCTTATGAGGCACCAGGCAGGGATTACTCATAAGCTTCGAATAAGGTAAGTAAATTAATAAGAGTTTTATTTTCAGGTAAAACGCCTCTATTAATTTGACTTGACCGTTATTCGAAGCTTATTTAATTGAGACGTGTTTGTTATCGCCTGGTGGAAGTGACGCAGACGCCAATGTGATAAGTACCTATAATAGTATCTAGAATCAGATTAAAAGATACATCTTTTAATCTGATTAGGTAGGTAGGTACACCTAATGATAGTTATTTCAGAATAAATCAACAAATATTATTACTTTATTATACTATATTACATTATTATACATTACCACAATATCAGCTTACATCACACAGAATCAAAATATGTAACAAAATACCTTAAAGTAAAAATATATCAAGATGTGTATTAATTACATTATGTAATCAACATACTATTATTTAAATCGACCGGATTAAAGAGTGTCGTTACTGATGACGTATTGCATGCAGGCTTGGTTCGCATTTACTAAAAGCATTCTGTGAACTACAGTTTCCCTTAGCAAGAATCGCTTTAATTAGACAGTTATCCCATAGAGATCCAATTTTTTTAGCGACAGCAGACCTTATGCTTCCGGGAGACGCCTTAACACCGGCACATAACAATAATGATTTAACCCACCCTGCTACAAGTGTTCGTGATGCAGGTTTAGGCGTACCTCTAACATTAATGAATAAATTATTAGTGTTGGCTGCGAGCTCTACGCTCTCAAGAGCGAGGTAGTGTGTTTAACCCAGAAAACAGGGTCTAATCTTTCCTTATCTAAATTCACATACAACTACCAACCTGATTGTCTATAACTAGCGGAATCTGTTAAATCATCCAGAGATACATACATTGATTACAACGTGGGCTCGTCTGGAAGTGAACAAGTCGATCACTGGAGTTCCCCACTTCGAGAAAACCCTGTGGATGCATTCCGGAGAGATGTGCCATTTCGGAACCGTGCATATTCTTGTAAGGTGATCGGCATGACCGTTGTAAATTCCCGGAATGTGATAGACGTTGATGTGAATTTAAAATTTGTCTAGGATCCGAAAAACCTTGTAAGTTAAGTTCATCAATGGAGTCGATTTGGTTCCTCCTTGTCGTAGATATGCTACCACAGTTCTGTTGTCGCACTGAATCAATACGGTACTGTACTTCAGGAGCTGACAAGACCTTGAAAAACTTTTAGGATTGCCAACATCTCTTTTTGATTGCAATGCAAATCCTTCTCGGCTTCGGACCACAGGCCTTCTTATGATAGATTGTTTAATCGAATAATAAACCCATGCAATATACGATGCATCGGTCGTGAGAAAGTGAGATGGAGGTTGCCTGTGTATAGGAGTTGAGCATCTGCAATTTTGAAGCCATCAAACCAAGTTCTGTATTGCTGCGTGAGGTAATACATGCATCTTTTTTGGATCTGAATTTAGAATCTGGTTTAGAAAGTTCAAAAATAGTAGCAAACTGTAGTGCCTGCCTTTTGGTACTACAAAACTGGCAAAATTTAAGAGGCCTACAAGACTCTGTTGATCTCTGACCGTTGTGCACCTCTTTGACAGCATTTGATTTATTTTGCCTATCAGAGTAGGAATTTTTTCTTCAGGCAGACTTGTGGTTCGACCAAAGGTCCCACTGTATTCCCAAAAATGCTAGGTCTTTCGCCGGAGTAAGCAGAGATTTTTCATAGTTTAGTAGCCATTCTAACTTTTCTAATGTACTGATAACACTACTGACATGGGTGCGTAATATATTTTCTTCCTGGTGAACTATCAAGAAGATAGATAGATAGACTATTATTCGGATACCTTTGTCTGAACAGCTGGGCTATCCAGTTCATGAGGGTGGCAAGTGTTTTTGGACTTGTGCTCAGGCCACATTATAAACAAGTGATTTCCAGTAGTTCCTTGCGATATATTACGCTTAGGAAGCTCCTGTGACTGCGAGCCACTGGTAGATGAAAATACACTTGCGAAAGATCGATCTTTTTCAATAACTCGTTTGTAAAAATCCTAGTATGCGATGTACGTTTATCAGCTTGAAATGATCTGTGATCACATACTGGTTCAGTGCCTTTAGGTTGAAAATTGGTACCGAACCGTCGCTCTTGGGAACAAGGAACATTGGTGAAGTAAATCCTGGTATATAATTGTAAATCTGAGCCTCGGCAAATCTGACTACATTCCAATCGGTTTTACCCAAGTGTTCAATTAGTGTTCAGAAGTCTTCTGCATCGGACTCCTTGAAAATTCTTTATCATGTTATAATAATTTGTTGGATGTGTCAGACATGCACGCGATACCCAGGGGTATCGTGTGCATCACAGTACAATGATATCATCAGCAAGAATGTCACTGTAACCAGACATTAATGATATAGCATCATAATCAAAAGGCGCACTCACCTGTTATTACCACCTTACCTACCTATTATTAGAACAAGCGATTTGTTCGCGACTGCGAATTTCTTTTCTCAATTTCCTGTTCTTACTTGATCAGTAATGTTTTCTTCTCCCCCCTCCTTTAGTGTCCATGATGTCTGTGCCTTGGGATGTTGAATTTGCAGAAGAACTGCTGCTAGATGAGCTATCGCTTGAACTCTTGCTTTCCGAACGCCCACGTGGTCTCGGGAGTTCTTCTTGAGTCCCAATTCTAGATTTATAGCTGTTTTAGCAATACTTTTATTGGGTTCATCCATTCTTAAATCAAATAGAAGGTTATAACACGAAAATTCAAAACCTTTGTACAACAACACTTGCAGGTAGGTAGACAGAAATAAAAGCTCAAATAAAATATTTTAAAATTAAAATGATCTTTTAATTTTAACGATTAATCGTTAAGATAATAATAAACACATGATTCATCGAAATGAATCATCTAACTTTTACCGACCGTAATTGTAGTAAAAGTATTTCATCCATACGAACGGGAAAACCCGTTAAATCAAATAAATAATTACGATAAATACCAAGCTGTATTTACCATTTTGTGATTTTTAGGAGTTTTAATTTCGTATATGCAGGAAAAGTGGATTTCTTTACTCGGTATAGTCATTTTCTAACCTGTACTTTGTTTACTTTTCCTTTTCGAAAAATACACTGCACCTTTTCAACATCATCATCATCAGCCTATCGCAGTCCACTGCTGGACATAGGCCATTGCAGATCCCATTGCACGCCACTTCGATCTATTTTCGGCTTCACGCATCCAGCTCACCTTTTAAAAACTATTATTAATTAAAAACACTATTTCTTAATAAAGACTCCCGTAATGTCTTGTTGTTAGTCGTGTAGTGTCGGTAGGTCCGAACACTGCGGGAAACAAGACGCCAATGATTTTTTAAAATGGTGGAACTCGTAAAGTTCCCCCACCTGCCAGGAGGAAGTGACGTAGACATGGCGTAAGGGAAGTAGGTACAGAAATTACTTGAACCGGAAGGTGGGAAACCAAGTAGCTATCTCTCAATTAAATAAGCTTCGAATAACGGTCAAGTCAAATTAATACGTGTTTGTGTTCCCATTACGTACTCGTACGCGAGACGTCTTATATAAAACCTAGTGTTGAAACCTGTTACAGTATATACGCGACACCTTTAGTACGCGTAAGTAGTGCGACAGCCGTGGGCGAAGGCAGACGCCGCACGTCTGATACTGCCTCTCGACATAACTACCGTTTACCATCAACAACTCTATCTATGTACTATGTTTTTAATGTCTTGTGTTATAATTATCCTGCCCATGGGTGTGCTCTTTAAAGTTCACTTCGTCCTAGCTACAATTAGTCGGTACAATTCTGAAGAAACTTCTTTCCGTCCTCATTTGTATTTTTGTGTATAAATCTTAATTTATACACAAAAATACGTAAATAAGACTCAAATACTGTTTTAATGTCGCGCCAATTTTAGTGCTGGCCAGTACGAGTTATGTGACGCGCTCTTACCTGAGCTATCGCTTATACTACCCAATCCATCTGGATTTCAAATAACGGACACAAATAACACCCAGACTGGACAACTACCACAACACTCGGCGCGGCGATTTCGAAGATATCACTTTAACCACTGCGCCATCCGTGCAGTTTTCTGTCTTCTTTCTCTTTCAATTTACTTCCCATTTTCCCATCAAATTCCCAGAGCGCTTAGATGACGGCAATAGGCTTGCCCCCTTTTACGTAAATGGAACTTAGTTGTGGTTTTGCAGGGCGTGAGCTTCTGAGGTGCCTCGGGCTACCCCCTCAGGGAAACAGGGGTGAGTGTATTTACGTATGTATTTTTTTTTTGTAAGAAAAAAGGTATTTAAGTTAAATACATTTACCAGTAAACCGATTTATAAAATAATAGAACTTTAAAAAATTAGACAACCGACTTCAATGCGTCTATTATAAAGTTTAAGACTAATATAGTTTTCTCATGGATGCCATTGTCACAACTGGACAAAACTCATCATCATCTAACTACCCTTGAAGTACATCCTTTCCAATAAAAAAAGAATCATCGAAATCGGTTGACGTGATATTGAGTTATTCGTCCATTTGTCGCGCACATGCTTAATGCAAATTTAAGACACATGGTTTTTTCATGGATGCCATCATCAGAACTGGACCAAATTAAAATGGGAGTACACGGGAAGCACCAGCTTTCCAATAAAAATTGTCGAAATCGGTTCACGCAGTTGAAAGTTATGAGGTAAAAAAAAAATACAGTCGAATTGGGAGCCTTTTCCTGTTTGAAGTCGGTTGAATACATATTTTACAATTTACAGGGGAGTGTACTCAAGTTTGGTTCAGTTTGAATCGAATTTCTCAAAACATTCTACCTCTATGGTGGAAAATTACCATATAAGAAATACATATTTACAATTTATTGTTGACATGATATGATGCACACATTGAAGGTAATTATATTTTTTTCAAAAGCTAATTACGTTTACCTCTGTTTTTTTTTTATTAAAATGTTCCCAAGTCATGCAATTCTGCAAACAAACAAAAAAGACATTTATTTTTAATATTGTTCGATGTTGACCTTGTCTCGAACAAGATAGCAAAACCTGTTCATCAATGAAACGGTGTCATACATTTGTTATAGGTGTTAGTTATTAAAAGCAATATTTATTTTGTGATTTAAGGTAGGTACACCATTTATATTTTTTACCCGACTGCACGAAAAGAGGGTTATGTTTACGAATGTGTGTATAAGTATATACATATATGTATGTATGATGTTTGTCATGCTTGATGGATTTTGAAATGGAATGTGTCGTTTGATTCGACTCAATTTTGACAAAGGGTATAATAAGATTACGATAATGCAGTCGTTGCAGACGCTGTTCCAATAATGTTATAAAGTTCACAGTATTAAGTTCAGTATGTAGTTCAGCTTTTGCTTTCCACTTTTCTCGCGTTAGTGAAGATTTTGTATATAATATTCTAAATGATATTCAATGATACATGGGGCACACTGAAAGGTTTTAGAATAAGCCAGTAAAAAAACAGCCGACGAAAAATGTATTTAATTTTCGAATCAGTAACTCTTTGGAACTTTTCTTAGAACGCAAAACCAAAAGACAATCTGCGCAAAAGATGTTTCCATTCGAATATTTGCTTACAAAAGTAAAGAAGGGCAAAAGTCAAGGGATAAAGATGATAACCTAATTCTTTGAATAGACGGGTTATTTCTTAATAATCATTCTAGAATATAAAAAATAACTGTAGTGATTGATATGTCAGTCATTGTTTACCAGTTGTCTTGGAAAATTTTAGACAGTAGCACCCATGAAGCAGGATCCTTCACCACCACGACAGACTCCAGCTCACTCCGCCAGGCAGACTATCGAGTTTTTGTCTATCCAGGTGTGGAGTTAGTGAGTCCTACTTCCTTTAGTCCAGACCTGGCTACTTGTACCTTTTATTTATTTCCAAAACTAAAAGAGGAATTCATTTTATGAACTCTGATGCTGCGGTCTCTGCGTTTGAAAAAGGCGTTAAAGAAATCCGTAAAGAAAAGTGCTACATTCAAAGGTTCCATCGAATGCGATGTTGACTAGAATGGAATTTAAACAACTTGGAAAAGCAATAAAAACATTAACAGGCTTCTATATCATTCCGTTTTTTATTTTCTAAAAACTTTCAGTGTGACTCGCGTATTCTCTGCCCTGTTTTGTACCCCTCGCAAAGTCACAGTCTTCAAACTCTTTCTTATTTATCACATTCATTAGGATTTTCTTATTTTTAAACTTCGATCGTCGATTTAGTTATTTTTAAACCGGTGTTGCCAGTGCGAGTGGTTGCTTCATGCTTATTTGCCAAAATGGCGAACAATTTTTTTTTGCATAATATTTTTGCAAGTGTCCATGTCACTTATCATCAGGTGACCCGTCTGTTCGTCTGTCTATATCATAAAAAATCATTCTTATATGACTCAAAAATGGACTGAAGTAATTCAAATTGTCAGAAAAGATAAACAGTATTATATAATATAAACAGTTTATATACGTACGTATCTACTTATTTTACTCGGTCTCAATTTCTAAGATATAGTCTTATAAATAGAGCGCACAATACACATTTTAACTTTTTTTTTAATACTTCTCCCGCATAAAAAAATATTCCTGTACCGCGATGGACTCTACAAACATTCGCACAAGAACACACAGACTCGGAACAACCATTAATGGATCACACAATTTATTCCTGTGCTGCGATGGACTCTACAAACATTCGCACAAGAACACACAGACTCGGAACAACCATTAATGGATCACACAATTTATTCCTGTGCCGCGATGGACTCTACAAACATTCGCACAAGAACACACAGACTCGGAACAACCATTAATGGATCTCACAATTTTTTACCCCATGTGGGTGTCGAATCCATCCATCCAATTCTGGCTCAGCAGCCAGGAACCCTAACCAATACACCAACAGGCCAGTCCATGAATGGTATCTAAATGAATATACGTCGTTGTGATGTATTTACTTACTTACCGATATAAAATGCTCTTGCAGAAAGCAAACAAACAGTAACATTATTTTTTTCAACGTGTTAAACGTTGCCAGATCCGATCTTGAATCCGATATTGAACTTTATTTGCAAATGTTCTTAATTTATTTTCGTTTTTTAATAAAGTAGTATTTAGTAGTTCTTGTAGTGTTAAATAATCTGAGCTTCATGTATATTCTCACGCCTATATCTGTTAAGGGGTAGGCAGGTGTCTTAGGCGCCCACTTTTTGCCAACCATAATCGGACTAGATAATGTAGCAGAGAGCAAGCCTATAGCCGTCAACCTGGAACGTACAGTGCTCATGGATAACAGTCCGATCCCTAGGGTGGCCCTATTGAACTCCACCGAAAACGGTATTGCTTTATTGATGAACCAATTGCTTATTTTTTATTTTATTTTATTCTGCAGATGTTTAAAGTTCTTCTTCTACTTGTGGCAACAGTACACAGTCAGGCACTTGATGGTGAGTTAGCCAAAGTTGTTATTGTCATTCTCAATTTATCGTTTATAGTTAACTAGCTAGTGACCGCGACTGCGACTTAATCTACTTATGTGCTGCTATTCCAGTCTATAATCTGGTAGAGGTCGCTTTTAGCGATAACCCTGCACATTGAATTTTATTTTGTAAGTTTTGTATCTAATAGCTTTAAACAAGCAATTCTTGTATTTATATATATTCTGAATCTTGGAAACGGACGATTTATATATAAATATATATAATCTGAATCTTGAAAATTAGTACGCAGGGGCTTTCGGGGGCGATAAATCGACCTAGCTAGTATTAATTTTTAGAAAAAGTCGTTTTATCCTTGTTTAAAGAAATGAAAAACTGCTATAATATCATTAGAATACGAAGGTAAATTTCGCAGCCATGTACAAGGTTTTCATAGCTCAGGTGGGAAATAGGGCGGTCCTGAAACCAGATGACTCCGGATCGAGTGAAGTTAATTACTATTTTCCCTTTTTTTTTATGTTCCTTTTTTTCACGATTTACCATAAAAAAACCGGTCATCCAGGTGCTTTTTAGTAATGTATTGTATAATAAAGAATATTACGTATATCTTTTCAATCTCTAGCCCCGCTAAAGATCAGTGCAGCCGTTTTGGCTTGATTGAGTAATAAACATTTACATTTTGAAATGTATAATTAGTAGTAAGATTAAACTTGGGTTAAACTATAAAAAGCTCCTTCGCTAGCTAGCTCCTTGGTATATATCTTATTATTCCTTTACATAATAGGGTTACTGCTACGGGAATTCCGGCTTACAGTACAGGATAGGTCTCTGAGAAGCGAGTAATGAGGTAAATGCTGTTGTCCCACTCAATTCAGGGTCAGGGCAATAAAGGCAATAAATTTCCCACCTTTCAATACGATTGCGTATTGAAAGGTGGGAAAAACTAGGAACATGTTGATTGAGGGATATATGGGCTAGCAAGCAATAGCACAAGCAGCTCAGGGTCGCATAGCGGTAATTTTAATTGGCTATTGCCGGTGATTAGGAGATCTCTTAAGTAATTTCTAAACAAGTAAGTAATCAGGTACACATTGTCCACAGACGACGATGTCTCGTGCACATTGGACGACGGCTCCATAGGGGAATGTGTGCCCCAGTATTTGTGTGACGTCAATAGAATTGTCGCCGAAAGTGGCGTTAATTTTATTAATCTTCAGTAAGTGTGTGAAAAGGTTTTCTCTTCGTTAGCATAGAGTTTTATAACATCCCTGACTGGCCTGTTTGTGTTGTGGTTAGTGATCCTGACTGCTAAGCCAGAGGTCATGGGTTCAATTCCCACCCAGAACCAATAATTGTGTGATGAACGTGATCATTTGTTCTGAGTCTAATTGTAATTCATCTACAATATGTGTGTATTTATAAAAATATAAGTATGTTTATCAGCAGTCTCATTACCATAGTACAAGCTCTGCTTAGTTTGGGGTCAGACATCCATGTATGAGATGTGTGAAGTTATTATTAATGTACATCCACAGAGTTACAGTATGAGTCCTGTTCACTCTTAGGATAGGTGCATATTTTTATAAACATCTTAATATCGACTCTATACACAGGGCACTGTCTAACCATTGATGTAAGGAAGATATACAATCCTGGGGGTATCGAGCTACCCTAGGGGTATCGGGCTGGGCTGACCTTTACCCCATCAGAAGCAGGCCTGAGACGGTGGCGTGACGTACGTGTTCCACGCGCGCCTATTTGATTGTGGGGGGCGTAAGGCTCAATATTCCAAAGTGTGTTCGCCTGCTAGTCAGGTAGCCAAGGTCTGCTGGGGTTCCCAGATGTTTCCTTCTGAGGGTATCCCGAGGCCCTAGCAATAGACACTCTCATGATGGAACACCGTGTGGTTTTAGTCGGTTCGAGTCCGACATACCACCTCACCGTCAGCTCTGGTGACGTGATGACCCGTGGGGGTTTCCACACGAAAAAAAAAGAGATATACAATGTCCAAAATATGCTACTAATAGGCTAGAATTAGAAGTTACTGAGTGACGTTCAAATGTGGGTTTATCTTATCATCTATCTTACATTTAAAAAGATCTTTACATTTAAAAGCACTTATTTAGAGATTATTTTTAAGGGATTTTGTTGTTATTTCTTTAGTTTGCTGAGAATGTATAATTGTGATGAAAAAAAATCTGTATATTTATTAGAGTTCAATGTTTTGATTGACAGGCGCGATGTAAACAGCCCTTGCGGTTCGTACCTGGACACGTGTTGCCCAGTACCAGCTGAGCGCTCTCCTGAAAACCCAGTCACACCAAAACAGGCGTCAAACGTGAGTATCGGTTGAAATCTCATGTACCCGACATATATTTAAGGAATATCGTTATTCATTTGTGTCAATTAATAATAACTATAAAATAAACAGCATTTAGCTAAAAACAGAAATGAAAAAGACATTATTAAAGTTGTCAATGGTAGATCCCTGCCTGGTTTCAAGAGCAAATATTGTAAGTAGCATGAAACGAAATGGTTCAGTGTAATCTTTGTACATACATAAATACATACTCTTACGCCTATGTGCCCGAATGGGTATGCAGAGCTGTTTGAAACGTTTTGCCCCTATTGCAGCTTATCAACAAGTATTCAACTGGGCATTATGTATTTACTACGTGAACACTCATTTAGGTGCCATTTACGAAATCCACTGGAAGAGATAGTCTAATTCTACTCCACCAAAAATCAAGCAGCATTCTTTGTAGCGATAAATATGTATATAAGTAGTTCAGTTTACTACTATTTTTACCCGACTGCACAAGAACGAGATCCCAGAAAGATCTGGGTCAAATAAATGATTTTGATTTGGAGGGTTGTGTTTTGAGATTACTTACGTATATTTTGTTTCATATGATATATAAATAGTTGTTATTTTTTTTTAAATATAGTGGCGGTGGTTTATTATCGCGCCTAGACAGTTTTATGGATTTCGACATATGAGATATCATTTTTTTTTATGCTGTCGTGTATGCAGAAATAATGCTGTCGGGTTTTATGAATTATTAATAATTTAACTTGTATTGTATGTCCACCTTCTATACTCTTTCTCTTTCCCTCATCCCCTTCTCCTCTTTCCCGTCCCCTCGGCCCGCCCCTCCCATCGTCCTCAAAAGTGGGCATTACATACTCTGAGTGTCTTCTTGTAGTTATAAATGTATCAGGAGTAGAGACTGTTCTGTATGATTAATTTCAGCGTGAATATTATTGATAATTGTAATAGGTACCTATTTTTATTTTGCCACAGCTTTCAAAATACTTACTGTATAAAATGAAATTGTTCAGGCACACCGTGTAGGTTGTGGGTGGAGAAACCCAGATGGCGCGGATCTTCGTACCACTGGTGAGACGGATGATGAGGCCAAGTTCGGAGAGTTCCCTTGGATGGTTGCAGTTATGAAGTAAGTTTGTTTTTATTAATAACTAGTTTTGGCCCGCGACTTCGTACATGTGGAATTTAGAATCAACTATCTATCCGATATTTTAAGTTACACTTGTAACAATACGTCTGTGAGAACAATCAATTCCAGGCAGTAGAAGATGATACATGTACAAACACACAAGACTTTCATTCTATTAGGTTACCGTTTTTATAAGTATATTAGTTTTTCTTCAATATCTATAATATACAGATATCGGCCTGTTCCATTGTTATCGGCTCCAACTGAGCTTAAAACTTTCATTTTTACGGGTCTTGCCATATAAGAAGATATGAGAGATTCTTTCTTCTAAACAGATATCGATGTAGGTATTATTTTACACTATAGTACACACGAATAGACGTACTTGTACGCATTTGTACATCATATTAGCTTTTCCCTGCAGCTGCCTTTTAGCTATAAGGTCTACCTTTTATACATACATATATTATTCATCAATAAATAATCTATGCAACTCAATAACAGTGTCAACAGTGTCAGTGTTTGAGGGTTCAAAGGCGGGCAGCGCACATTCGACTCTTGAGTTGCAGGTGTCCATGGACGGCGGTTGTCACTTACCAACAGGTGACCCGTCTGTTCGTCTGTCCACCTATAGTATTTAAAAAATATATGGAATGTAACATTTACTTCTACATATAAGCAAGTTTAATCAAACAAAGCAATTTATGTACATTAGTATAAATAAAACTATAAGTAAAAGTGCTACAACAGTGTTCTATATTTCAAATGAAATTTAATTTTTTTAAAAGGATCAATCCGCTTCACGAGACGGAGCCCAGCAGTAAGAAACAAACCGTGTACGTTGGCGGAGGCTCCCTGATCGGTCTTAGTATTGTGTTAACAGGGGCTCATATCGTTGCAAAAGCTACATCGTTCAAGATCAGAGCCGGGGAATGGGATTCTCAGACCACTAAAGAGATCTACCCATACCAGGACCGAGATGTCGCTTCTGTAGAGAAACATAAGGATTTTAATAACGGTAAGAAACTATAGCTGAATTATTTTGTACAATATATAATTAACACACACTTCTTGCAAATGTAGACTTAATGCTGTAGCGCACGAGTGATGCACGACTGATACTGAAGTTACAGATAAAACTAAAATGTCAATAGCTTATTATTTTTTATTATTTTCTTATAGTTTCAGACAGCTTATAAACTTTCTCGCTGCCATGTCTAATTTTGTAAATTAGTTTTTACATTTTGAGGTTAGTCAGTAAATAAATATTTTGCTTTTCTATACATTCGCATTCATAGATATGGGAACTTATATCTAAATTAATGTTAACGTTATCTCTATTTATATCTACCGTAAACGTAATGTCGGATGACAAACGAAATGAATGAAGCCAAAAAAAGTGGTCGCCATGTTGATATTTCTACGACAGTCGCACTGGGGTCGGAAAGTGTGTATTTTGAAAACCTTTTCGGTAAGAAAGCAATCCTTGATCATCATTTACTAAGATATATAATTTTTATTGTAATTGTTAGTCTGTTAAGTAACTTTATTTTTAGTTTAAATTATTGCTTTAATTTTGTAAATATTACTAGAAATGTAAAAGCAATTTATAGTCCAAAATCTATATTAAGCTAATCTTTATAAAGCTAAAATTTTTCCACTTCTACCTGCACTCAAAAAACAAACTGATCTGACTTAATATTACAAATTACATTATATAAACATTTCCTCTACTAAAACTCTCTTTTTAACTAAAGATATTCTGGATACATATGAAAGCGATAACAAATAACAGATAACAATTTTATTAGGTATTTTGTTTCTACCAATAAAAACAATTGGATCCCCGACAATGCAGCTGTATTGTTAATGAATGAAGTTATAAATAGAAATTGTCTTCAGGGCACGACTGCTTTTAAAAGATTTTCCTTTTCATTGCAGGCAATCTATTCTTTGATGTATCGCTGTTGTTCCTTACCAGGCCGGTAGACTTGGCACCACACGTAGGCGTAGCCTGTCTCCCATCTTCTCAGCAGGTCGCTGTCCCTGGCACCAGGTGTTTTGCTACGGGATGGGGAAAAGATAAATTTGGGAAAGAGGAACGTTACCAAACAATATTGAGGAAGGTAAGACCACTTTCCAACAAATAAAATAGCATTATTAACTTCCACCTTTTTGCTGACGTCTTTTAAAATGTAACATTTCTAAAAAACGCCTAAATATGGCAATCTTGACAATAAAATATGATTTTTCGAGCTGTTTGCCCGCGACTTCGTTTGCGTGGATGTAATTGCCGAATAGACGCCCCTATGACTGAGATATTCCAGACTTTAAATCATCTCTGCATAAAGTTGGTCCAGATCCGTTCAGCGGTTCAAATCTATATTAGCATTAAGATGATATTGATCAACACGAAATGTAATAAGTTTTTGGTCGTAATTTCAGGTAGAACTTCCAGTAGTTGAGCACAATGCCTGCCAAATAGCTTTGCGCAAGACCCGCCTCGGCAGACACTTTAAGCTGCACTCTTCATTCATGTGTGCCGGTGGAGAGAGGGGCATGGAGATTTGTAGAGGTGATGGCGGATCTCCACTCTCTTGTCCTATTGAGGTGAGATGATGTTTCTCTACTTCAAATTCTCAGTCGACAAAGTATATGTAAAATGATGATCGGTCAGGTACTTCAGTAAAGGTGAACAAACAGTTAGCAACAACTGGCAATCGAATTCGTCCGTATAAACGATACATATTTTTTTTTTATGTGATAGGGGGGTGCAAACGAGCAGACGGGTCACCTGATGGTAAGTGACTATCGCCCGCAACTCAAGAGTCACAAGTGCGTTGCCGGCCTTTTAGGTAGGAGTACGCTCTCTTCTTGAAGGTCGTATCGGTTCGGAAATACGGCGAATTATCTTCTCTTACCAACTTTTCCCCTGCTTACTTTATTATTATTTATGATTGGCAAAATTCGGTTAATGCGCCTCTGGTTCCGACTTTGGACTTTAGCCCTGACAGCGAATTTAGATAATTAATAAAATAGGCTCGTGATGTCACGGGTGCGGATCCTATCATAACACCAGCGCAGCAGTCTAGGGCTGCAGCAGTATGCTAAGCCTTTTCTGACATCGCACAGGGCATTATAATTATTCTCGTGCGGTGCCTTGTTGCTACCGAACGACACACTTGCTATGTCTTGATAAATGAAAAATCCTTGTTGATTTAAAAAATATAAAATCGCTGACGCAGTGCATTACATATGCCATTACATACTTATCGTTTCTATTTCATTGTAACAATTATGTGCTGTTCTGTAAAAATCGGAATAAATGCTTTCTTTTTTCTATAGTAAATATGTATGTACGGGAGACAGTTGGTTTCGAATGGTGATTACGGGTCGTTAAATTATAGTTTAGAGCTTACAATGAAAACAAGCGTCAGCTATCAGTATCGCGGTGAACCTATCTGTAAGACAATTAAGCTGAGAGTTTACATAACTGATATTGACTGATATAGGTCCATCATTACTCCAACCTGAAATCACGTACTATATGTTGTGTCCATGTTGTTATCCAGCCAGGATCAGATCGTTTCATGCAGTATGGTATAGCAGCCTGGCGTATAGGGTGCGGTGATGAGGGTAACCCTGGCACTTACGCCGATGTCGCATTCCTTCGGGACTGGATTGATGAGAAAGTAGTCTCCAACGGACATACGACTCAAAGTTATAGTTTTAAATAAATGGGTAAATACAGATGGCAACCGAAATATTTATTTTTCTTAACTAGCTTTAGTGTTATCAATAAACAACCATGGATCATCTCTTTCGCATGCAATCTACCCCGGCTACCTTCCTCAGGTTGTCTACTACGGTTTATTTACGTAGTTATATAGGTAGGAAAAGACATTTGACTACAGTCTTCAAAAATTTACAGAAGTAATGGAAAATCGCATTATTTCTGACATTAATTGATATTCATTTTTATCATTGATTGTTAAATATCATATATTCATTTTATATAATTAGTTATGCTTTGCACATTGCCTTGCGAGCTTTCCTGTAACATTATTGTAAATATATCTAACTAAATATATATGTATATATATACATAATTAATTTAAATGAGCTATAAATATTATAATGCTAATATATCAATGTTTAAATTTATAGTACCAAGAAATGTTACAAATTGGTCGTGCCTTTAGTTTTCAGAAAGACTAACGAACGGCATTTCATCTGTAGGTATATAAAAGAGAACCTCGTCATGGATATAAAGATACCCCGGTGGGAAAGGCATAAACAGTTGCATGTACCAAGTAAATAAGAAGATTAATCATCAATTAAAATACAACGCTTTCAACTAATGATTTTTATTATAAGACTGTATGTACTACACAACACCGACACACTAGTACACAACGAGAGGGCTACACGCTCTTGGCGAGTTCCTGAGACTTCGCTACAACATCCTCCACAGTGCCCACCATGTAGAACGCAGCCTCCGGAATGTGGTCCAACTCACCGTTCAGAATCTAACAACAAAACAACGTGCACATATGTTATAATAGGATGACGTAAATAGGAATTTAGCTGCGATAGTTCTGATATCGGCAAAAGAGATTAGTTTTTAGTAGAGTTTAAAGTTGAGTTGCTCATGCATGCGTGTTCTCAATTGGGTCAATTTGTTTTTATTGTATGTTACGCGACATCTTTCTAATTCGAAAATTAAGTTAAAAATTGTTAAAAATCAATTTTACATTATTAAGGTACATTAAAGTAGGTAATAATTTTTCTTTTAAACTTCGATTATAAACTTCTTAATAATGTTAGTAAGAAAGTAAGAAAGAAAGAAAGTAAGAAAGAAAGAAAGAAAAATAATTTATTAATTGGCGTTTGAGATACATACACAAGTAAGTGCTAAGTAACAATAAATTTATTTCCTTTTATGTGCCTCACGGCTAGCTGAAAAGGACCTACTTCAGCATTTGCTAGACAGCTGTCTAGCGCTGGTTTTATGTATTTTAGATTCCAATATTCACCGCGGGTTCTCGGTGGGTTAAATAGGGCTACCCTATCTATCCCTTGGATGTTGTGAAAAGCCACTAAGGGCTAATTTGTATTACCTGTATATCGTTTATCGTACAGCATCTACGAAACCCTGCATTTACAGTAGTAGATACTCACCCTCTTGAATCCTTTGATGGTCTCCTCCAATTTCACCAGCTTGCCAATGTGGCCAGTGAACACCTCTGCTACCTGAGGTGACAAAACGAAATACCTATAGCAACAATTCCACGATACTGTAAATTTGGGCAAAATTAAACGGATTCTGGAATCTGTGCAATGTTGTCTATTCTCTGCCAATTGACTTTATTAACGTCTAGAAAAGCGCAGAGTTTCGCACCCTGAGCGAATTTTGGCTTGTGGACCCGTACAACGGTGAGTATATACGTTTTGACTTCGTATTTCATTACGGGTAAGAAAGGATGCCCTGGCTAAAAGGACATGGTTAAATTAACCAAAATTGTCACTTAATTTTCCATTTAAAGAATAAAAATAATTTGACTTACATGCTTACTGCGGGAGAACATTTTCTAAGCATGTCGGCTCTAGTGAGTGACGGCCCCGGAGGCCTAACTCCCCTTGTCCTTATTCACCTCCCCTTAACCCATCTCCTCCTTTCCCCTCCCCTCATCCCCCTCTCCTCATTGGCCTCCCCTCATCTTACCCTCTTCAAAAGGTGGGCAACGCACTCAGAAATCTTGACTTGCACGTGTCCATATAGACAGCGGTTATCATTTATCATCGGGTGACCCGCCTGTCCGCCTAAATCATAAAAAAAAAAGAGTTTCCATCTTTCACATTAGGTACGTCTAAATTATGGAAAACCATCTGAAAGCTAGATTTTTTTAAGATCAATTTCACCAATTTAATTACCTGAAACGGTTGTGACAAGAACCGCTGTATCTTCCGAGCTCTCGCAACAGTCAGCTTGTCGTCTTCAGACAATTCGTCCATTCCCAAGATGGCAATGATATCTTGGAGTGATTTGTAGTCCTAAAGCACAACTAATATTATATATTTATTACATTGACACATGATTCCTTGAGCGCAGAAACATTTTCCCGCTCCGCTCCTGTTTTGCATACCTCAAGTATAACAAGAGTTTCGTGTTGAATTTTATGAGGTTACTTCTTTAAATATATTTATAAAAACTTCTTTAAATATATTTATATTAAAGAAGCAACCTCATAATATGTACAAAAATAATGCTGTACTTTCATAATAAATAATGAAACTGAAATAAAAAAAAAACGATTCATGCAAAGTTTTTACCAACAGAAGCCGGTGCTGTGAACGAAATTACTGTTTGTGTGTCTAGCTGAAGTAGCTCGCGAAACAAAAACCGAATGACACTATTTATCATCATTATCTGTGAGTGAATTCCGGATTTCTCAGAAACGATTATTGACTTATTGACGTATAAATATACTTTAGCAGAACTCATAACGCCTACTTGCTACTTGCTTCTGCTGTTTCCTCGACAGTACACACTTAACAACGAACGAGTGCTTCTTTCTAGATTATTAACTGGCTTTCGCCCGAAAACGAAGTCCCAGTGTCCTTTCCCAGTGTTTGAAGTGTTCGCATACCTAATTGAATCGCTTCAGCCATAACAGTAAAGATAACGGGCAGATAGATGGAGCTTTCAGTCTTTATAAAATTATTGATATACCTGCAAGATCTTCTGAACCCCACGAGCACAAGCGTAGTGCTCAGCCCCTATTATATTTGGGTCCATGACTCTCGAGGTTGAATCCAGGGGGTCTACGGCTGGGTATACCCCCAGCTCGGCAATGGCCCGCGACAACACCGTCGTCGCGTCCAAGTGAGCAAATGTGGTGGCCGGGGCGGGGTCAGTTAGGTCATCTGCTGGGACGTAGACAGCCTGCAGGCGTTAGGAGAGAAATCGACTAATGAAATAAATAAGTAACAAAGGAAGAGGCTCGGAAGCCTGCACTTTTGCCATATAAAGGAAGGTAAGTTATTTATTTTCCTGAATTAATGAAATCGTTTACTTCAACGGATTTTTAGATTTACCTGTAAAACTTGGTTCAAACACCACAAGGTTCAAAACAAAAAATAAACATTGAGAGAGCAATTTATTAGTTCGTAGAGTAAGACGAAGTCTTGAGCAGCGACACTAATTATTAGATTAGATTAGATTAGAATATTCCTTAGTGTGCACTATAGGAATTACAATAAATCTTAATCAAACATTAACGTATTGTAGGTATAATGGGCTCTTATCGCTAAAAGCGTTCTCTCGGAATCTCTACCAGACAACCTTAGGATGTCTGGATATATACATATTTACGCATTAATGCAAATACACAATAATATGTACAATAATACATACGTCCATACATATATATATATATATAATAATAATCTAATATTAATTAATGATATGATACACATTAAATTTAACAAGTATAGAAAAAAAATGAAAACTGACAACTAGTTAATTAGTTACATTATTCTGAATTAATAAGTGGCTCTTAACCATTATTTTAAATGTTTGATTGGTTTGGGCTTTTCTTATCTCGAGAGGTAGTGCATTCCATTACTAAATTAAGATTACCTGCACGCTAGTAATGGATCCAGTCTTGGTCGTCGTAATCCTCTCCTGCATGGTACCCATGTCAGTAGCCAAGGTTGGCTGGTAACCCACAGCAGACGGGATGCGGCCCAGCAAAGCTGACACCTGACATGTTGAGGGAGAAATCCTTACTAATTTATTTTTGGAGTACGCTCTTTTTTTTGAAGATTTGAAGGTCGTATGAGCTTGAAAATACAGCAGGAAACAATTTGTTCCACAGGCTGGGCTACTAAGCAAAAGGTTCTAAAGAAGCGCGCAGCGGTGGAGTGCCAATCATCCAAATGGTGGAAACCTGCGACCGGTATAAGTCCGAACAATGCCTTTGAACACGCTCCCCATAATACGAGTTATAGAGAGTGTAGAGTGCAGCTACATCTTTACGTCATGGAGTCAAGCACATCAGAAATATCCTAGCAGTCAATAATTCGAGTATTCGCTCCGTTGAATGCAGTCTATAGGCTAGTTGACCATACCCTCGACCGCGAAACTGGACTTTGCACGATACATCGACGCACATGCTGCAATGGATGCTGCTAATCTGCAGCATATGACTGATACGCAGAGGAAACAGATACCACACAGCCTTATGGGGCACCAGTACGTCAGAGGAGTAGGCAAGCTCCTCCTACCGTCGACAACGACCTTGATGCTTCTGGCTGTACAGTTACATAAATGGAGTAAATCCTTTATCGAGCACATTGAGATAATTAATAACCAGCCAAAATAATCCATAGAAGTTCGGCTAGAGGTCTAGATCGTGGGAAGTCATTCTAGACCTCCAAAAGGGGACTTGATCTCTGTGAGTCATGATCTTGAGACGGTTGATCTCCAAGAGGACCAAGAGCATTTCAAGTGAACCTTGAGCATTTAAAAAATCCAATATTCTCTTGGTCAAGGTCTACACCAAATGTAATTCGATGTGAACCATTACCACTTCAAGAGTCTTTAATAGTCTAAACGGACCCAAGAAAATCAAAACAGACCTAGGAACTCCAATTTTCAACAACTTGCAAAGAGAAGGCTATAACTGATATGTACATATTATTTTATTACCTCAGAGCCCGCCTGCGTGAATCTGAATATGTTATCAATAAACAACAGCACGTCCTGTCCCATCTTGTCCCTGAAGTGCTCGGCCACTGTGAGCCCTGTCAGGGCCACGCGCGCTCTGGCACCAGGCGGCTCGTTCATCTGACCGTACACCAGCGACACCTGACGAGGGTAGACATACTTTAGTACCTTTACTTTCTCTCTATTAAAATAAACCCACATTTAATTATTGATGTACTTTTTAAAATTTTTATTTATACCATAGACAGGTAGTTTTAACTTTCTGTATGAACGCCATCTGTTGTGCGTGAGCGTCATCAGATCCGGTCTTAGCAGAATATCGGCGCCGCCTCCACTAAGAAGCTCAACGCTACGCTAAGAACAGTTTTTGTCTCCTGTTAGTTATTAAGTAATTTATGTCAGTTGAGTGTGTATCATTTGCTTTTCGAACAATTAGTGTTCACTTTGTACCTAATAGGGATATGAAATAAATATTTTTCTATCTTTCTTTCTTTCCATGATGTATCTTTGTTGCGCCTTAAGGCCTAGACTGGCGATGGCTTCTCGATGGCTTTCTTACTAGTGTATTTTAAAATGACGTAAATGAGTTGATATTTATGTAATGCAGTTTAAATATTTATTAATATTTCTTCTTACACTACCTTAGAAGTCTTGTAATCATCGGTGATGACGCCACCGACCTTCATTTCATTGTACAAATCGTTGCCCTCCCGCGTGCGCTCCCCCACTCCGGCGAACACCTACATACATCATAAGATTAAGGGATGTAAAGAGGCTTAAGACTGAAAATTATTACCTAAAAATGCCTTTCAATATCTTGTAATATTGTAAAAACGCTGGCTTCAATAAAAATCGATTATTTCTCTCACAATTGACGTAAATGCGTAAAGATATTTGAAGTGTAGCGTCAATGTTTGAATCAAAATACATCCTAATAATAATCCTAATCCATTGTCCATTTAAAAATTATTATACTGTACCTCACAAACGTACGCGTAAATCCCTGAAGGGGTAGACGAGAGTCGATTGTAATTTAGTCCCGGTACGTCACAGGGGCAAATTCCGTTGCCGGCTTCCAGCCACTTTAGGAAATTAGATGAGTTTTTTTCGAGTATATTAGCAAGACAGGGAGGATGGAAAGGGTAGGAAATATTGCTTATGCAGATGGATCAGGAAGACTAAGCAATAGCTGAAGCAAGTCAGGTCGTATGCCTATAACTGGTTGGTGTGGGGTCCGAAGTCCGAGCCCGTGTATTACTGTAATAAGAGTTTTATCTAACTGAATCTTTCTGAGATGTTATCTGTATCTTGTTGAAAATCGGTCCAGTGTCAAAATTTGGAAGAGGGTTGCAGCTGCAGCTAACCAACAATCATTATGAGAAGTATCCAGGAGGAGTTATATGATAAATACTTACAGAGAAACCACCGTGAGCCTTAGCGACGTTGTTGATGAGCTCCATAATCAATACAGTCTTCCCAACACCCGCGCCACCGAACAGGCCAATCTTGCCGCCTTTTAAATAATTTAATACGTAAAGACTTTTTAATATTTCTACTTTGTTTCTTCATTCAATAAATACAACGTGATCTAGAAAATGGGCATTGCTTCAACAACTGAAAAACAACTCGTTGTCAAGCTATAACCGTTTTAATTTCCAGGTATTATCACCTCTTTCTCAGAAATGCAGGTCGAAGTTGTGATGATAAATTATAAAGACTCTTACACATTTTATTGTTTTGTAATTATTCAATCCGCTTCTGAGACGGAGCATAACTTTCTAACGGGCTGTTTGTTTTTATTTCCTTAAGGAAGTTCGTTCTAGACATATATGAATATTTTCAGTAGTTGAAAGAAGTTTTCCATTATTTCAAGGACACGAAGTATAGAAGAAGAAGAAGAAGAAGAATCAATATGTTATATAACTAAATTTTCGTGAAAACGTTACATTAAACTACACGCGTACCTATCACGGAATGGAACGTCATATATTGTCAGTTCAAGTTGGAGGTATGTCCAGTACAATATTAAAACAATGATTAATCGTCGAAATTCGACCACATGGCTATCTCAGGTATCTTCAGTTAAACAACGTTCTGAAGATAACACTTTTTAAAACCTAATTCTTCAATACATAAATTATATATTTTTTATTATTATTTTAGTGGGATGTGGTTCTCTTACCTTTGACGTAAGGCGCAAGTAGATCCACGACCTTGATCCCCGTGACCAGAATCTCCTGCTCCACAGACATGTCCACGAAGAGTGGTGCTTCAGCGTGGATCGGCGCGTAATGATCCGTCGCAATGGGACCACGCTCGTCTGCCACACAAAGAGTAGAATATTTAATTAGCTTTTGCTCTCAAAAATAATCTTTCAATAGTAAGGTTTCAAAACTTTGTGATGTATAGTGAACGCTACGACAGCGAATAAAACACGAACAAACAAACATTTATATATATATATATATATATATATATAATGAAAGCCAAAAGCAAAAAGCAAATATTTAAGTTTGTCTTTATTTTCCAAAATATCTGAAAACGATCATTTATACCATAGATCGGCGCTCTCAAATGGCATATGCATGTTTGGCTATCCTTTGTCCTTGTCACTCTCACGAAAGTACTATGCACGCGCGATTTCTCCCTCACGCTGAGTTCTTCGGCTAGTAAATGTAACACAGTCCTGCGTCAAATTTCTCGCTCGCCGCAAATCTCAGCTCGTAGCGGTAATACGCTACACACGTTATACATTGACGTGTGTGTGTATCAAACAATAAATTTGGAAAATATACATATTTGTAAACAATAATGAAATTAAAATCAAATAACACCATGAACCTACCTATAGGTTCTCCAATAACATTGATGATCCTGCCAAGGGTTGGTTCTCCAACGGGAATGGTGATGGGTGCCCCGGTGTCAATGATGGGCTGTCCTCTCACCAGACCCTCGGTACCATCCATGGCAATAGTCCGACAGGCAGACTCGCCAAGATGCTGTGCTACTTCTAATATTAGACGCGGTGCTGGATAAACGTTTATTTAGTTAGTAAATAGCTTAACGCTTAGAATAATAATATTAAACTTTCATTGCGTGATTCAGGATTACTAGTTATTACATAGTTCGACTACAGTTCACTAGATGGCGGTAACGTACACTTTGTTTTATGTGGATATCACTACTATACATACATACATACACTCACGCCTGTATCCTTAACGGGCAGGCAGCGGCGTAAATAACACCCACATGAAGCCAGTTATAACTGTCCCATTTACGTAATACGGAGCAAAAAGATTGCGGTCATCTTGTAACTTTTGGGAATTAGTAAGGAAAGTTTAAAGTATATTGACAGGAAAGGTAGGACAAAAAGGTTAGGAAAATATATATGCTAATGCAGAGATTAGAGAATATAAGCAATAGCTAAGCAGCTAGTGCGGGAAGTCCGAATCCCTCTAACTACTATAACATATTTAAATTATAAATAAAAAAAATGGTTTAGCTTTGCACTTTTTTATAAATTTAACTAACCGTGATTGCTAAACTAACCTTACTCTACCTGCCCGTGTCGTCGGGTACCGTCGGGTACCCGTATGTCCTGTCTTTGTACTTCTTGTGACTGGATTGGCTGTTAAACTCTTGTTAAGCTCATCATTTTTGACTGCACGGACAGCGGAGTGATTTAAGTATGTATAGTAATACAGTGCCCGGTTGAATATTATAGATTTGCCCCCGAGAACGTAACTGGTACGTCAAATTATCGTTGTTTTGGCGCGTGCGTGCGTGCATGCTTGCGAGCGTGCGTGCATGCTTGCGAGCGTGCGTGCGTGTGCGTGCATGCGTGTTTGTGCGTGTGCGTGTTGTGTGTGTATGCAAGAACATAAACGGGACTCCAACATTGAGTTTTCAGATTTTATTTCTGTTATAATACAGTATTGGAGGCAACACTAATTTGATTTCAGAACTGAACTGAAATGAAACTGCCAAACGTTCGTATCAAATATACAAGATATTACGACTTCAAATTACTACCCGAAATCAATGTTGCCTACCGTATAACTACCAAATAATGATGAATAGCATTCGATTATTAAATTGAAACCCATTTCATCTAAGTAGGTAGATACTTACTGCGTCCAGGTACCTCTAACGCATTCAAAATCGGCGGCAAATTGTCGTCAAACTGGCAATCCACGACAGCTCCAATAACTGCAACAGATGTTACTTTTGAAACTTAATATATGTTAAAGGTAATCACGACAGTCTACAATTTCGTTGGTTGTGCTTTGGGTGAGGTATATTTTATTTATTTAAATATACGGTTTTACTCACGTGTCTTTCGGGGATGCCCGACTATACACACACACACGGTGTGGCATCCGGTACCGTCGCGGCTGAATGTCTTTCTCTTTGAAAAAGGTCTCCTGTCGCGACCGAAACTAGTGAATAAAACCGTATATTTAAATAAATATGAAAGTAACCTACGAAAGTTTTTATTCTAATAAGGTTTTTTTTTTAAACCGACGTAAATAGCGAGGTATTATATGTTTGACGTGTCTGTTTGTGGCATCGCAGCTCCCAACCGAAATGACCAATTTTAAAGCGATTTCTTTTACTCGTAAGCAGATGTAATCGTGAGTGTTCTTAACTATGTTGTAAGATAATAATCTGCTCAGACGTTTGAAGAGTATCAGATCTTTTGTAATCGTTCGAAGGGTTTTCAAATCTGGATTTTTTTTTTATGAGAAACGACGGCAAGTGAGTACAGACTACTGCCTCCTATAAACACCTACAATTCAAAATGCGTTGCCAGCCTTCTTGGAATTACGCCTAAAAAGAGAATGATCCTTCATTAAATTACATTTAAAGGTGTTTTACGAGAACGTACTTACACGTTACATTAAATAAAATACTATGCATTCTATATACATTATATTTACATCTAAGTGTAGTTATTGCAATAAGAGTTTAAACGTCTTCAGATATTTTATTTAAGATAAGAAGTAGTCACTGACAGACACTGAAGAAGCTAGTGACTGATGCGGCTAGACAACAGTGAAGTCACAACCGTGTGCAGTAATAAAGTCACAAAAAAATCAACCTTGGGTAATGAATCCAGGACACATCCGGGAGAATGCTATGCTACATTAGTAAAATAGACAATGACCATGCTGCTGTTAGTCTAAATTAGTTTAAAAGTAGCTGCACATGTCTTCGTCTTAACATATTTGTCCATCCCCGAAGTACTAAAATATGTTGTGGACAATATGGTTTCTTTCTATTATTATTTAAAAAAGAGACTGGTTTTCTTTTTCTTTGTTAATTTTAGATAATATAACAAATGTCTGTATTGCACACCAGGTGTTAGTCACACAGTTTATAAGCTGAAGTTGTTAAAAGGTCACGTTAAAACGTGATTAAGAGAAGCTATTGGGCAGTTTCTGGTGTATGGAGATGGAGATAAGAATATATAAAATAGTGATACAAATAATGGATACATGTATAACATATAGAAATATATTAATAGTATAGATAACAAGTCAAAATATAAACTGTATTACTTTCATTTTACAACTATTTAAATGTCCTGTAAACACAATTCACTGCTTAGCTATAGAAATAAATACAAAAGTTTTCTTTCGTTCCTTCTAAGCTAGTATTATTAGTTCTTATGTCTTACTTCCATGTGACCCAGATTCTTTACTCTCGGGTGTAATTAGGAGAAATGCAATAACAGAACAATCTTATACACGGGGGCTATGTTTCAAATGAGAAGATAATCGACAATTCATTTTGACCTAATAAATATAAACATTACCTTTTATACTTAAGATCAGAAATTTTATTTACTTAATATTGTGTGGGTCATCATGCTGCATTGACCAGACATGCAATGAGGATGGTGACCACCACTCTTGGACTCCATTTATTGCTTACCATCATTCAAAGTGGAGTCATTATGGTAGGCTTACAAATAAAAAAAAAATTTTTTTTTAAATAATTGTGTAAATTAATAATTGAATTTATTGCCCTTGTTCATTTATTATATAGTAGGTAGAAGTAAAAAAAAAAACTTTGAACGTACGGTTCCAAGTAAAGTTGCTTGCAAATTGCGAAGCGAAGAAGATAACTGTCAAACTTCCATATTGGCGGTTTGACAGTTACCTGTAACGCATAGTAATTGCGAAGTATTGTGCTTATAACATGTAGACATTTACTGACCAGCAATAATCTGGCCTTTGGCTCCCCCACCGGTGGTGGGCGGACCACGACCAGGCAATGAAGATGGGGCTCCAGACGGACTCGTCGTGGCTGGCTTAGCTGGCTTTGCAGGTTTTTTGCTTTTAAAAGACGCTGATGTGTGAAACTGACGAAAAATGTAAGTAAATTTATTATGATTTAGTTTATTAATTATATTGTTTAAGCGTATATTAGAATGTATTGCGCATATCCATGAATTTTTCATTATCATTTATCATGGTCAAGTAACATAGTAAGTTAACATAGTAGGTACATCATATAATCACTGAAGTATGCTAACCTTTTTAGACTGATTTTTTTTTAAGTCGTTAGTGCCAAAACTAAATATCGGCTGGCCGTTTGTATTCGTCGATCTGTAATCGCCAATAGGGGGGGGACGAGGGGGTTTAGAAGTCGCCTTTACGTACGTCACTGTCTGCCTTGGTGGTGCAGGATTTGTACTGGCTCTGGAATTAAAATCAAGTACTGTCAAGCACGCAATCCGCGATCGCGGTCAAGTGACACTTTAAATCGTTCCTCATAAAAAGATTGTTGAATTTTTAACAATTACTTTTTATTCATTTTCTCAATAGCGGATGTTTAAAGTTAAATATTTTAAGTCTCATATATTCACAACGTCTTTCACACATTCCACTTGCATTTATAAGAAACTGGCCTGCTGGTCTAGTGTTTAGTGACCCTGACTGCTGTACCCGACCGACTTCCGGAAACCATGGACTATTTTTGAATCACACAAAAAATTGTGTGATCAACAAATAGCTGTCCCGAGTCTATGTGTTCTTTGTGTCCGTTAATTGAATATTTGTAAAGAATTTACAAAGGAATTATTGTTAAAAAAGCGGAGGTATCACAGGAATTTACACAGGAATTATTGTTAAAAAGCGGAGGTATCGCAGGAATTTACACAGGAATTATTGTTAAAAAGCGGAGGTATTACAGGAATTTACAAAGGAATTATTGTTAAAAAGCGGAGGTATCACAGGAATTTACACAGGAATTATTGTTAAAAAAACGGAGGTATACCTGGAAATAAAACGATCATAACTTAAACGAGTTGTTCTGTATGTCAGTGCATGCGTGAGATATGCGTATGTATATTGTCAGTGTGTAAAACAAGTGTGCCATCAATTACCTCAAGCTCACGCTGTATGTGTCAAAGCAAGCAAAAGTTATTGACGAATCGTTCGAGGAATTTTGGACTGGTTGGTGTAGCGGTAAGTGACCCTGACTGCTGAGCAGGAGGATTTCGATTCCCACACTTGGCAAAAATTTGTGTGGTACAAATAGTTGTCACGAGTTTGGATGTTCTTTGTGTCCGTTGTTTGTATGTCTGTTAATTCCCCCGGACACTGTACATATTCCTAGTGCAGGTGTTGTCTTTTTTAACTCAACATTATATATTTCAATGTTGAGTTAAAAAAGACAACTCCTGCTCATCTTACAAACATGCCTATTACAGATATGGACACACTATAAAGAGACAGAATTTGTTTTGTTTGTTTGAACGGGCTTATCTCCGGAACTACTAATCCGAATTGATTTTGATTTTTGTAATATATAGTTCGTTTATTGAGGAAGGCTATAAGCTATATAGCATCTGGCTTCTACTGCAGGCAGCGGAGCTGTAGTCATAAATGTCAGCAAATCAGGTAGCCTTCCATACATTGTTGTAAATCGCGAGTGAACGCCGGGTACAATTAGAAACAATATGTAATACAAATATTTATTATTTTCTTACCCAGCGTTAGATGTGTAGTTTCTATTCGTGGGAGTAAGATTATCCTTTTGGCCCGGGGGATGTTTCTGCAAGATGGGCTTCGAAACTTGTAGCTTTTTATCGGCAACTGTCAAAGAAACATAAAATCCAATAAATTATTTATCAAATATAAGTGGGTTATCTAAACAGTCTATCAATAAGTAAAAGAATTAAAAATATATGGAATCCTACTAAGTAATATAAAGAAATAGAACTTTATAATATTTTTTAATCTTGAAATCTTATATTCTATGTAAGACGACTCAAATGAAGATGTCATTAGAATCGTCTCATGCATCTTAAAATTCATTAAGCAGACTCAGACTATAGACTGTGATTAAAAACATCATCCAAACATACATAAATACATACATTCATTCTTAAAACAGAACCCTCCTTGTAGTCAAGGTTGGTGCTATTAAAATTTTAAGAAAGCATTAAATTTCTAATAATGGAAATTGTAATCGGTAACACATAACCTTTTAAATGTTAATTTACTTACTTCGAGTGCAATCTCTAGCTCTATGATGATATTGTAATTCACGGAATTACAAGATCTTAGCCGTACCTCACTGTCCGAAGGCATCACTATCGGTTTTATCATAATACCAGCGCTCCTTCTAACAAAGGAGGACAATGCTGAGCTAATAACTGTTTTCTTGTATCGCTGTCTCTGTACCTCTAGAGTGAAAACTAAATAAGTTTTCTTTCTCATATATGTTGTTTAAATGGTATATTTAATATGTTTATTATAAGTTAGCTAAAAGACTCAATGTACAGATTATTATATATAGTAGGTAATTCTAGTTTTCTATAGAAATGCGCGTCCAACTACAAATGTTCCGGCTCATTTTGGTTCATCCTAAGGGTGCTGGAAGAGATGGCATTGAGCAATATATGTACATTGTCTGTGACACGTGTATTGTAAAGTATGTCTTCTACTAATAAAATGTGCAAATAAAATAGTTACAGATCTAAATATCTTTCTATTACGGACTGAAACGGTCTCGCAGAGGTTGCTTAACTTACGAATCCTTGAAGACTCCTGTTCTTCGCCCGTTACTTCAGTGGTCTTTATACATTTTGTCGTGTCACCGACAAGACCTCTTGTGAGGATGTTGCACACTCTGGGATCTGAAGGTCGAAATAATAAGAACATTACATTAAGTTATCCTAATCATTTTAATATCGTAAATACAATAGGTTTTATTTGTTTGTTGCGCCTTCATGCCTTTACTACTTAACCGAACATCATGAAATTTTCAATACATTGTCAGGAGTATAGAAAAGGACATACCCTTCATCCAGAAAAAAATACTTTTAGAAATATAATCCAATTAAAAATAATTTATTTGAATTAAACCAATTACAAGTATATTTGACTTGATTCGCCTGCGGAGTACAGGGGCGCGGAGAAAGGACGAGATCGGGGACTGAGGAGAGGTGGGGACTAAGGAGAGGTGCGGGCGGCAGACGCATTACTGTCAACTCAGTCTCAGTTCGCTCACTACACGGTTAGCGATCGCACATGTCGACAGTTGCGGATGTTTTGTGGGAGTTACACATCTCACTCTCACAGCATCATCAACTCCAGCCCCTGTACCCCGCAGGCGTGGACTCAATCTTAAACTTTACTGCGAAATAACTCTAAATTCGAAGTGTACGAAGTCGTGGGCAAAACTTATTGATAGAATAATTGAATGAAACTAAAAACAATAAATTAAATAAGTACTTAAATAACAATACTGTCATTACGTTTCAACAAGAATGATATTAAGTAATTGGCATTTTAACATGTTAGTGTTTGTATTATAAGCAATAATATCCTTAATGAGCACATAATCTGTTAAATAACTCTGGTTCATTGATGATAAATAGTCATTTGTGTTGAAAAAATAATTAAAACGTAAGTCAATCACTCACATCTTTGAATTATTTGTATGTTGTTATACACATCTACAGAGTTCACAATAAACCTCTTCATATTGTTCAATTGGCAAATAAATTAATAATCAATTAATAAATAATTTTATAAAACGCCAATCCACATCCTTTCCTTTATTTAATAATTTTTATAATAATCGAAATAAGACTGTTTCATATTGTTTTATATTTTACACGGGAGTGGTTCTAACTTCAAATGCTTCTATAATTTATGATTTTGTATGATTTTTAAAGTAAGATTGTCAAAAGAGATTTGATTGGAATCTATAAGGGTTTAATAAAGAATGACAATATGTTTTGCGGAAACATTAAAAAAAATAGTAAAACCCGAAGCGACGCGACATCCCGTGGCGTCGAGTGGTGTCGAGTTTTAAAGTAGGTATATGATCGAATTTCAATAATGATTTACTTCCAATGGCTAGTATAAATTGAACAGTCTTTGTATACTGACTTGACTTTCGTCCCATCACAAGTCAGTATAATGTAATAATATATGTATAAACTTGACGCGTGTAGCTTAAAAGTTTCGTTTTCACGTTTGCAGATTTATAGATTTTGTTTTTTTTTTACATGTCTCTGTTCTATGTTATCTACATTTACCATTCCTATGCGTTCCTGAATATTTCTTTGAAATGCGTATTAAGGATTTTCCTTTCGCGTTTTAATATTATAACTCACTCACAGTTTACTACAATTTTTAAATTGCATACAACATACATATGTACCCATTTTTACGATTTAAAGCATTGAAACAAACTAATTGAAAACGAAGAAGGAATTTATATACTTTTTAAAGTCAATTAGGCGACTAAGGGATCAGACTGTTATCTAACAGACTGGATGTATACAGCCATACAGTGCCCGGTTAACGGCAATAGGCTTCCCCTTATTACTTTAGTTTGACCAAATTCTAGTTGCCAAATGTAGTAAATACACCTTTTTTATACTATTGGGGGACAAACAAACAGACGGGTCATCTGATGGCAAGCGATAACCGCCATCCATGGACACCTGCAACTCAAGAGACTGATGAGGGATGGGTGGATGCGGAGAGGGGAAAGAAGAGAGGAGGAGATACGAAAGAGGAAAGGGGAGAGGGGGAGTTGGGCCTCCGGAAACCTCACTCATTTCGGGGAAATGCAACGCAAGCGTTACTTCATGACCGGTTTTCTGGGAGGCCGTGGTATCGTACCGGTCGAGCCGGCCCATGGCTATGCCTTAGCATGGCTCTACCACTGTATATATACTTCTGCCTACTCCTTAGGGGATACATGCGTGAGAGTGTGTGTGTATGTATTCTCGTTACGAGAAATTTGTAAGAATATTTTAGAGAGTAATGCCAGAATATTCTAGAGAATATTGCAAGAATATTAATATAAAATGACAATTAGGATTTCCTTTTTCTAGTTTAATACCATACAAAATGAAAGAAAATTTATGAAAAATTTCTTGAGAACATTCTTGGTTGGAAAAATTTATGGAAAATTTCATTTATGGAAAAAAAATACAATAATTATGTAAAATCTTTTATGACTTTTAGATACACCCAAAACTATCGTTTCCAATAAAAATAACACAAGGTTGTCTTTACATGTTTAAATTTTTGTACTTTCATTTCCAAGATTATGTTCCCGGAAACTTAAGCTAAGTTTTAGTTACGAGAATAGTCTCGACAATTTACATTCACAACAATTATTGAGAGAAAGTAAGACTCGTCGGCCTTCAATGTCAGTGGACGGAGATAGGCTGATGATGATGATGATGAGACTCATCTGGAGCTCAGGACTATAAGAAGCAATGATAACGCGATGCAGCATCAAGATTATCAAATCGTTTTTTATACAACTTATAATAACTCAATAGTTTTTGTTGTTCATCGAACCACCCATTAGGTATTAAACGAAGGTGATATTACTCAATCACTTATATTGGACCGCATATCGCTTGCAACTGACTTAGTTTTTAAATATTTGTGCAGTTATTTATAAAACACATAGTTCTACCCACACAACCCACTTGGAATGTCCATAAAAGTATTGAAAATTTAATTAAAATCGGTTCAGCGGTTTCACCTTCAAAAGTTAATTGACTGATATATTATTATATGAGTTTTCTTTTAATATACAGTAAAAATTAGTCCCTATGTTGTAGTATCAAAGTGACAAATAATAAAAATGGTTTATTCATTAATTTTTAATTTTCAACTCAAAATTACCTGTTGTGTGTTGCCGAGTAAATAAAAAAATTCAACATGCTGGGTGAAACTTGCAAAATAAAAATAAACACATTTTAAAAATATTTACAAATACTACATATTTTAGTTCTGGCTTTATATTTCATTAAACTAATTATTTTAAGTTGAGAAGTTTAAGTTAATTGTTTGTTGTTAATAGTTAATTGTTTTGTAGTAATTTTTTTACATATTCTAGTAGCATGGCTTTGCGCGCATTCGCTCGTACGTGGATTTTTCTATGATATTGTGTTTGCTATTCTATTCACAGGTTTATACAAATCCAAAATTAACTGTATATTCTTCTTATTTCTCTTCTCTTTATTCTGATTATTCTTCTCACGACTAGTAAGCCTATGAAGGGAATTTCCATACAAATATGAAAAAAGAAAACGAATTAATTATTATAAACAATGTGTTTAATTTAATTATTTAAATAACTTGATACTAAAATTCATATAATAATGTTGCTACTGAACATTTGTATTGATACATCAATATTAAATTGTTCATGTTGTAGCCAGGAGTTCATAAAGTGGTGACTTTCCTTTGTTCTGTATCTGGCTGTAATTTACCTATAATACTTATGTTTATCAGCAGTCAGGGTTTTAGGATCTGACAGACGTTGTGTAATATGTGAACATATTATTATTATTTCAGTCTTTTCTGTTCTGATATTATACCACCTCCGTGAGCTGCGTTGAATTGATAATAAGTGAGGGTTTCCACAGAGTAGTGCAGTTAAGAATATATGAACGGTTCTATTCATCATTTGTTCCCAATCTATGGTCAGATAACCCAAAAACACAAACAATTACCCGCATGTTACTATTTCATTTTCGTTAAACCCAACGCAGTGTTCGTTTAGTAGTCGACTTACTCTTTAAATAATGGTGCTCGTGGGAACACACGAGTGCTCCAACAATTAACCCCTTCGCCCTCGGCTTTACATAAACGCCCTGTCAGCAACACGTACTACGGTTTTTTAAGGTGTGATTCTCTTAATAGTAACATCACCGCAGTTACCACCTCAGCGAGCTCTGTTCAATGTATGGAAACGTTGGTCATCATCTTCCTACACTTCCTTGTTCCAAATTTATTTAAAGGAATTGTGCACACAGTACGAGACTGAGACGGCCTATGTCCAGCAGTGAACAATGAAGATCTGAGGCTGATAGTGGACTGTTATCTATTGCATAGTATATATATATACCCCAAGTGGGTCTTTGGGGGTGGGATTTTTGTTAAAGTGTGAAAACGTAAAAAAAAATCTACCTTTTTTATGATATTGGGGGGGGGTAAACGAGCAGACGAGTCTTCAGATGGTACGTGAATACAGCTCTCCATGGTTATCTGCATGTGGCCGGCCTTTGAACTGGCTGAATAAGCTTTTTTCTTGAAGTTCAGTACATTATAGGTGCGTCAACGCCATATAAAGTAATTATTGAAGAGGGAATATAAATATTTTAATGCATATTTAATGTTTCTAAACGTGCTGTATTGGACAGTACCTACTACAGTAGTATAGTATATATATATACTATGCAATAGATATGTATATGTATATATATATATATATATATATATAGCCTGGTTGATGGCTAGAGGCTTGCTCCGTATTACGTAAGTGGTGCTAAATTATTGTAAAATGTGGTACATATGTATGTAAACCCATGAATCTGTCCATCACAATACACTTCACCGAACCACAGCTTAACACAGCACTGTATTATTATATTTCTGGTACTAGTGACATTAGCTCCGATAATTAACCTTTTTGCCCGACGTAATGGCGTAGCAACGATTGACGAGTTTACCCCACTCCTCATACCATCATTCTATAACTTATTGGTTTTTGTACGTAGGTATTATGTTTCTTGTTGTATTAGGGTAGCTAGAAAAGTTAATATTTCCAAACGAAGTGTATACTTAGGTATATTGTTTGATATCAGTTTACTTCGTACATACTTTTAAACTTTCTTCAGAGCACTGTTTTCTAGAAGCATCAACAAGCTAGTTTACTAGCGAAAGATGAAGAAGTAGAAGAAATTCTGAAAAAATCAACCTTTATTCGTTTATGGCCAATTTAAGTGAGGATGCATACATGACAATGACCGGGCCTCATACTGGTTGGATAGTGAATTACTACCTTCGAGACGTACATTAATTGTATGGAGTGGGAGCCAGGCAGCAAATACCGCAACCTCATTGAGCATGCTTGGTATCAATGATGAAATTCATCATAAGTAGGTTACTGATTTGGCCTTGAAAATCTTAGTAATAGACAGAGTAACTTTTATAAGTTATAATATTGGCATAAACGTATCTATATATATAGTAACAATGCTTGAACTAAGCTAGGAACGCTATTTTCTATAATTAACTTTAAAAAAAGTAGATAACTTCCATGCGCCTCTCTAATTTATTTCCGCAATACTTTGAATCCCAAAAACGAGCATTTTAAAAACTTATTTGTGACTTAGATGCTGTCGCATTAGTTGATCGGTTACATTGGGACCACCGCAATAGTATACTCTTTCGAATAAAAAACAAATTTGAAGTACGGTCTACGATTGGCGCAGAAATCGCTTTTTAACATAGATAAAAATGAAACATTAAATATGCATTAAAATATTTATATTCCCCCTTCAATAATTACTTTATATGACGTTGACGCACCTATAATGTGCTGAACTTCAAGAAAAAAGCTTATTCAGCCAGTTCAAAGGCCGGCCACATGCAGATAACCATGGAGAGCTGTATTCACGTACCATCTGAAGACTCGTCTGCTCGTTTACCCCCCCCCCCCCCCCAATATCATAAAAAAGGTAGATTTTTTTTTTACGTTTTCACACTAACAAAAATCCCACCCCCAAAGACCCACTTCGGTTACCGTTGGTTATGTAATGGTTAATGGCTTCGAACCCACAACCACATGACCGTAGGCCTGAGACATTACACTGCCACCTTTATATCAGTATGGACTATTAAAAAAAAATAACCCACTCTACATACGGCTCTGTGCGAGTTATCCTTTGCGCATAACGCGCACGGCGTCGTCCTCGTAAGCAACAATTATAACGCCACGACGCCATTTTGATTGTATTAGCTTCGTTATAGGAGCACGATCAATTTATTTAAAAAGTATAATAATTATTAAGGTTGATCAAGTTGTTGGACTGGTATCTATTAGACAGTATATAGATATTTCCAAGGGAAAAGGGGAAGGCAGAGTGTGATGGGACCTGCCAACGGTGTTGTATATCCCTTCCTACCTCGTCGGCAGCATCGTTGCCGCACGAGTTGCTGTGCCTTCTGATCCATTGATTAGAAGAGAATTACCCCGTTAGCTGCGGCTAGGCGCGGTCAAGTCCAGCACACCCCTCCGCTGATGCCCCCGGCGGAGGATAGTCCATAAAGATTTCCCCACGTAAAAAAAAATGGTTTTCCGGCGTTTGGTGGTCCAACTGAATCAAATGGCTACAGGAAAATATTTACTCAGATAATATTTTTTTTTTTATACTATAGGGGGACAGACGAACAGACGGGTCACCTGATGATAAGTGACACCGCCGTCCATGGACACTTGCAACTCAAGAGTCGCAAGTGCGCTGCCCGCCTTTGAGGGTGATGAGGGATGGGGAATGCAGGGAGCAGAAAGAAGAGAGGAGGGATGAGGAGATGGAAAAAACGAGAAAGGAGATGAGGGGAGAGAAAAGGGGGGAGGGGGAATTGGGCCTCCGGAAACCTCACTCAATTCGGGGAAATGCAACGCAAGCGTTACATCACAACCGGTTTTCTGTGAGGCCGTGGTATCGCACCGGTCGAGCCGGCCCTTTCGTACCTAAGCATGGCTCTACCACTGTTCACTGTTCAATATATTCATTGTTGGTCATTCTTTTCTTGGATAACAAAAACTTGTTTTTTTTTTTCTTAAATGTTGTCAGACAGCACGTGGACGCATCTAATCAAGAGTGACAATTCTCTATTCTTAACATTCTACGAACGATCCGATATTGATGTGGACACAGAATCTTTATAGACTACCGGTTGATAAGTTCTGATAATTAAACATCGCCCAGATTATCACAACCACTACCATTGTTGTAGCTGAAAAATTAAACAAATATTAAATTGCAAGTGAAAAATTAATTTTACCGTATAAAGAGCCTTTTCAAAACACCTGAAAAGTTAATGCCACTTCATTAACTATTCACCGATCATAGTTACACGCGGTGTCATAAGCTAGGTCACGTTACAGCGCGGGAAATACAGGCGTGGCTCAGCCAATCACGACTCTGCATACCGTGCGATAATTACACAACCGGCCAATCACAGTCGATGTAATGAGACGTTAATTAATGCTTCAGCCAATAAGGAATGCGCGGGAAAATTACATAAGTGACATTGCGTGTTTCATAGTGGTGTAATGTAGTGTTGTATTTATTTAGCCGAGACGGTTGTTTGTATAGCGGGAGTGTGAAATTGTTTTTTTTTTTTAATTCGGATTCACAATTATGAACACTGTTGACAGATTAAGAGGAGTTTTTAACAACAAAGTATCTAAATGTACTAAAAGTGGATACAAGTATTTTTAAGTACTTTTCGGTGTACCTGTCGCGTTTTAAAACATGAATTAATCTAATTTACGTTTATATTAAATAGCGTCAGTTTTAAGGAACCACGTCAAAGGCACACAATTGATGCTGGATATATTAGTCCAAAGTAAATTGACTGCCAAAAAGGAAGAGAATTAATAATAACACAATTTATTTAGCGAAAAAGAGTAAATGAATTTCATATCTAAATGAAGGTCTCATCTTACCACTGGTTGTGTCCAGATAATTACTTAGTCAATTTAAAAAATATTGCCAAATCTTAAAGCTGTATAAAACATGCATCTAAATAATGCAATGACATATATTATATTACAAATATATAGCCATGTGTTCTGAATTTGAATACGTACTTTGTACGTGTACCTGTATTATTGTCTTATGTTATTTTATTATTATACATATATATTCTACGGTTTTTAAAGCAAACTAAGAAATTTGTAGTAAGTGTACCTTCTTTGACGCGTCGTTCTATTATTCATCGAAAATACATGAAGATAGTGTAAATACATGTTATCACTTATCACAGTTATCACTCTACCTGCCATTTTAAAAAGTGACCCGGTAAAAAGTGATCTGTCAAACTACAAATATTTAAAAAAAAACCTTTGACCCGAAAATAAAATAAAAGCGGTTCAAATGAATTTTACTATTAACTTTGCTTATCTTGTTTTATTTGATTACAGACACTAATCAATTCAATTTCAATAAATAATTATTAATTGTGAATATTTTTACAAGTCAATTAAAAAAACTGTACCTTATGAACGATTAGTGCATATTTTTTTCTGATTTACAATAGTAAGTAACACTAGTTCGTATTTGTATGTATCACTTTCTAAAGCCCATGATGATTATTTCTCAATATAAAATACTATACCATGTAATTGAAATTACATAAACGTTTAAAATACTTGAAATCAGATTTGTAATTCGAGAGAAATTTAAAATAAGTGTTAAAGTGAATAATTAAAAATAAAACAGTGTTCAAAATACCAAATACAGTGTTTAAAAAAAAAAGACATTTATCTATGGTGAATAAAGTTTGAACGTATAAAATGGAGCCGTCAGTACCTCTATATGAACTAGAGTCGGTGGCGTGTTCAGCGCAGCACAGTGGCGCTTTAGCAGCATTGAGATTGCTTCGGAGTTACAACCATTTTTTAGTACCACCGGGTAAGACTAGAGACTACAAGTATCGTATTATTTTTAATGATTAGTGACATTATTAAAATAGCGTCTTCGCACGGGTAGTGGCACCTAATAAAGAAATCAAACAAAAGTTTTCTTTTACAGTACGACCAAGATCTCCCTCACTGTCTTCTGTCTCTCTGTTTTTACAGACAGAGAGTAAAAAAACCATACGATAAAAAAATATACTGGCTTAGGCCTTCTCACTAGCACCCGATCCTCCGCTTCACGCATCCAGTTTATCCCTGCTACCTTCCTTAGGTCGTTAGTCCACTTTACGTTTAGCCAACTTTAAAATTAACAGGTATCCCTAACTGTGCCTGTAGCCCCCGCAGCTAAGTGTTACAACGATGTAGGCGTAGCAATTTACCTGCTACGCAAACACCGTCGTAGCTTTGACTTGAGAGCGAAAATTATTTAATTGACTGTCAAGTCAAATACATTTCTCTTTACTTATTATACGAAGAAAAAATTCGATTTTGTAAACCCTCGTATACAATAACGGTTAGTGACGTTATAACCCGTATAATAATATATTGTGAAATCCTTAACTGAAGAGTTTAGTAAGATAAAATAATCTCTTATTTTAATATCTACTTATTAAATATTTTTATACAGAGCTCTACTTTTTCTAGAATAATTTTTAAATAAATATTTTTGGTTGATATGTTGTCACTCGGTACGCCTCTGTCTGCGCCTTCGGGCATATGTAGGGAGTGTATCTCTGTAATATTGTGAAATAATAACTGTATTAAATATCCTTCGCAGAAGAATATCTGGTATAAGCGACACTCATATAAAGACACTTGGAACGTGTAACTTCTATTGAACTACACTCGTATATTTACCTTGTTTATATATTTTGTTATGTCATATACAAACATGAATAACACCTGGCTATAAATACATCTATATTTAGAAAATCTTAATTTTTAAGCCAATTGCTGTCAACTGTCATCAACAACGCACTTAAGGAATTCATAATTCGAAACATTACACAGATAACAAAAGGGACAGTCAAATAAGGTACAGCAATTACAGTACAAAGATATTGCTTATGCGGAATGTTTAGGAAGTAAAAGCAATAACTTGTACAAGTCAGACTTAAAACAAACTTAAAAAAGAAGGTTTTCAATAAGACTTAATTTGTATGCTGTCACTCGATGTCTTAGCCATTTGTGATTTGATTAAAAAAAAATATTGTTTTAAATACTGTGCAAAACCCTATTATAAGAAAGAATACAATATGTTTGTTCATGTGATGAGCCAGATTACTAGGGGGTGATAATTGCACTTAATTATCCGACACACCCCACCCTCCAAACTTTCCCTTAACAATAGGGGTCAAAACATGACGCGCTCGAGGTTATCAAATAATATTTTGTGGTTATGGTTTGATATTTATAGTAAAAGAATAAACTTTGAACTGATTTTGATCTCTTTGGGGACGAGAGAAGACCCAAACCAATCAATATATTTGTATGTGCATAAGCGACACATAAATGGATCACGTATCGTTTACGTACCTGGGGGGGTACCCCCAGGTGCCCATTATAATACAAATATAATACAACTGAAAAGTATTTTTTGTTTGTTTAAACTGCATAATCTCTAGAAAAACTTCCAGTACAAACAAATAGGTATTGAACAGGGTATTGCGGCGTAGTCACCATAAACGCTAGTAAACCTTAGAGGGGCTAAAAAAATGAGAGACGTATTATTACTGTGTATATTAACTACATATAATATTTTTTGTGAAAGGGAAACTAACAGACGGAAACCCGATGTTAATTGACAGCGATTACGCAACCATACTTTGACAACCAGTTTTCTGTGGTATTAGATTCTCCAATCGAGTCGGCCTAATTCGTGCCTGAGCATAGCTCTCCTACGTTGAAAATGTATACATAAACTTACATACGTACATACGCTCACGCCTGTATCACCTTTGGGGTAGGCAGAGGTGTATAAAATACAAAAAGTCTGTATAAAAAAAGAACACTTACACTTTGCCAATAACAATTTGACAATGACTATATAAATACATACCATCTAATAGATAACAGTCCGACCCCTTAGTCGGGAAGAGATGGGATGGCACTATATTACTCCACCGAGATATGCCTGAAAGGATACGTAGAAGCATTATTCATCACTCGCATCTTGCGCATAATTTGGTCCCACTAACTTCAAAAATTAAAGATGTGCTAATTGGGGCTATGTATGTATATTGTATGTTGTATGAAAGGTCGTTAATAAGGAAATATAAAAGGAATATTATATATCAGTGTAGTTTTGGGATGTGTTTTTGAAATGACATACCTGAATGCAAATGGTCGTAGCAGGGAAGTACTTATTTTGTAACGCGCCATGAAACCGTCGTACGCGCACTTCGACGGGAGTGCGGGCCCTCACTGACTGGAGCTCACTATTACCGGCCAACTAATGGACTTCTAGGGTTATATTTTAACTGCTGAGTATAAAGAATATATATTATTTATTTTTGATCGACCTCCAAAAGAAGGAGGTTCTCAATCGACAGTTTTTTTTACGATTTTAAAAATGAAGCAGTTTTTATGTTCGATTGTATATATTTATTATATATGTTTAGCAATTCCTTTTTTAAAATATAATAATTCCACTTTTTAAAATTAGTTTCCCATTCGAAAGAGTTTACTATTGCGGTGGTCAAATAGTAACCTAATCAGGATCTGATCATGCGATATCAGGGAAATTATGAATGTTTGTGTGTTTCTTGCAGTAATGATGTGCTCTAGTTATGTTAAAACAGTTGTTACTACATAAGCGTAAGCCGTGTTGTTGACAAGCCTGCCTCGCATTAGGTTTTCTTATTCGCTATTACTAACTATATTAATAACTACTAATCTGTCATAAACGATATATCTCGAGACATCTTCATAATCGAATATTTTCATTAGTATATCTCATATAGGAGATACTTTACACGCGACCCTCTTTAATCCAATCTAAATTCAGTTTCTTTTATCACACTAATGAGGCTTTCGATTGTATGTACTTGTCAAGTTGTTTACTTGTCAAGTCCAGAGCCTTAGATGGATTTCAATATCGTTTGAATCGTCTTAAAATAGTGAAACCAAGATACAGTATATAACATTTCAAGTTTAAACAAAATAGACATATGTACATAAATAGATTTTAATTGGTTTATATACTCCTGCGATGACGAGGTTGTAACTAAATCAGGATTTAATCATTAGATACCAATGAACTGACGAATTGCAGAAACATAAAATTAATTATATATAACTTTTGCTAATTGACTTTATTACTGCAAGTTTAAAATTTCCTTTCACAAGTTTTATTCAAATTTAAAAAGCTAACACAAGGGGGTACGGTCATATAGCTTTAAACACACTTGATCATCCCTATGAACCCTTAATTTGAGGGGTGTCCCCAGGTGGTAGGTCGCACGGCCGCAGGTGCGCAACGTCAGGTGACGTGGCGTTGACCCGCTAATTTGTATGTTTGTACACGCCCGTGTGTGGTACTGTAATGATGATGCGGTGATATTAGAACTTAGGGACGGAAGAACAACGTTTAAAATGTATGCATATATGTACGTTCATTAACGCTCTACAGCTAATATAGTCTATACACAAATAAAAATAAAACTCTAAAAACACAAAACAAACGTATAGAAGTCACCGCTTGAATATTTGGCCACATAACTTCTCTATACATTCACGACAGTTCTCGCGCTCGACGACAATATACTTAGAAGTTGTTGCTTAGACAAGCCTATTGTTATTTTATTTAGATTATTATTATTATTAAAAATTTTCCGTTTGGACCTCGATGATATAATAAAACGCAAGGATTAAGGAATCAGACTGTTATCTCTCTGACAATATATGTATGTACATTAAAGCAGTACCCTGATGACTGTATTAGACTTTGGCATCTATTCCGTAAGTGGCAGTAAGTTATGTTTGGAATGACGTCCGGGTGGAGGAGGGCGTCCTTTACATTGTCTTTTAGCTCACTACAGACTGTGGCTGTGTAGAAGCTACCAACTTTGGTATCATGCCATTGCCGTCCACTCCTGGACGAAGGCAGCCAAAAAACCGGCGATTTTGATGGAACGGTGTTTCGGAATCAACCTGGACTTAAACTAGACCTAAAATAGAAGCAATCCTGGAACAGCATAGAAACTATTGACTGAACCATCAAACGTCCACTGTTGAACGATTCCTTTTTGTTTTTACACTTCTTTTAATTGATTTTTGAAGAAGAGGGCTGGCTTTTTTCTTGCATAGCGAATAAAGGTACCCGTAGTCGACGTAGCGGAGGAATTTTACGATGCTTGTTAGTTAAGTCCCTATTTTTATTTGATTTTTTTTCTTTATTTTGGTTATAGGCAAATGTAAATATTTGTGTGTGTATGATGCGTAAAAAAAGGAAATGCAACCCTCAACTTATGAGCAATCGTTTAGAAACGCGTGCCAACGATCAACGAACCACAGGAAACGAAGTGTTATTATCAATAATTAATTATTAGAGGCTAGGGGGGCCCGATGCGATAATGCTTGTGCTAATAATTTTGTGGGTTTTGCTTATTATGAGTTATTTAGGGACTGTTCGCAGTGTTCCGTGCGCGCGCTTCTTAGACGACTGACCAAAGGGTGATGGTTGCTCTGTGTGAAGGGACTCGTCTTAGGTGAGACGGGTCGAAGTCTGTCGGGGGTAGCGGAAGAATGCATTTTCTCACTCCCCTTAACATGGGCAAGATGCGGTCCTCCCCCCCCCTCGGCTCAGGACACCATGAGGATCATCCACCCCTTCAACAAAAAAAGTAACTTTTGTCATACCAATCAAAGGTTTATTTATTTCAACATTACTAATGCGAAAGTTTTTGTTCGTTTATTTATTACGCATTCATGCCAAAAGTGGTACATCCAGCAAAACGACAAATTATGTAGAAAGTATTCTCACACTCATAAGAAAGGGCTCTTTCCACTTAGCACAGGTGGCGGATGATACTGTGCCAGATGGTGTCACAGAGCCAGCGACAATTCTTAATCATATTGTTATATTCTCAGTTTCTTCGCTGCTGCCAGATTTGCAAAGGCCCTGGCCGGCCGTAGACGACGGTTGGTGGCAATAAGGACGACAGAAGCTAAATGCGTGTGTGTAAGGACGGGTGTAATTATGTCCCTCCATCACAAAATGAGGATCCTCCTATAAGGCGAGGTGATCATGCCTGACGAACCGCGGCCCACAGTTGACGTGAAGTCGTATATATACCAATCGGCGCGAGAACTTTATTATCGTGATTCAGGACCATACTACGTCATCAGTGTCGTTTATATGTAGTTCGACTTGTCTCCGATACATCGTGTTAATATGTTTCTTCTGTATGTGGTGTGGAGGTTGCCACAACGTGCGCAAATTCCAATGACCGTATTACCGCTGTTTTTTTTTTTCAATTTTTTTTTATGCGATAGGGGGCAAACGAACAGACGGGTCACCTGATGGTAAATGACTACCGCCGTCCATGGACACCCGCAACTCAAGAGTCCGTGGAAATGTTGAATAGTGCACTTGCTATTCAAGACCATAATCTATCTCTGTGCAAAACTTCATACAGATTTGTTTAAGTGATTTATTATCACCGTTTTGACGTGATTGAATGAAAAACATCCATCCAATCTTTATCATTTTCTCGTAAAATAGCTGCCTAGCCCCAAAGAAGTAGGCAGACATGTAATTAATGGTCATATTTCGAGTTTAGTCCTATTCACTTAACAAGGGGCAAGTATATGCCTATGCCGTCATCTGTGCACTTTTTGGAATTAGATGGGAAGGCACTTTGATAAGAAAGGGAGGATAGAAGGTAAGGGAATGGTTATTGCTTACACAGACGGATTAGGGAGTACAAGCAATAGCTCATGCAAGTCAGGGTCGCATACCTATACAGCCGTTTAACTAAAATAATACTTAAAATAGTATATATATGTCCCTAACAGATGTACATAACGTGGTGGGTCCACTCCTCGCTGCGATACCACCTCAGCCGCACTGCCTGCCACCATACTGCCACCATGTACCACCCAGGACCACAACCCGTAAGTACAAAAATATCATTCTATGAAATAAGATTCTGATGGCCTTACAATGTAAGTATCATATACAGCTCTAATGAACAGTACTCAAGTATCAAGCCATGCTTCGGCGCGGCTCGACCGGAGTATTACCTCGGCCTCCGGCTGTTAAACAATGATTGCATAGTATGACCGAGTGAGTGAGGTTATCGGAGGCCCAACCCCGTTTCTTTTTCACCCTTTCTTCTACTCTAAAAGGCGGACAGCATTCTTGCGACTCTTAAGTTGCAAGTGTTCATGGGAACTCATATACCAACAGGTGATCCGTCTGCTCGTTTGTCCCCCTATACCATAAAAAAACAATGGTATGTTTTAAGTTGAATCTCTAGCAATACATCTGTAAAAACAGCATCTAATTCAATGCAGTAGTCTTTGTTGATTTGGCTACTGTTGCTTTGATAAAGACCCCTTCATATTAGTTTATCCTCCTGTTCCTGTTACAATTTTATTATACACGTATGTATATAAATTTAAGTATTTTTCTTTCTTTCTTTTATAAACTCAACTCCCGAACTAGGATGAATTACTGTATCGCTATACAAACATTTAAATAACGAACACAAAGAACACCCAGACTCTGAACAATAATTTGAGGATGCTACAAGGCGTTGTCTCATGTGGAGGCGTTGTCCCGTGTGGAGATCAAGTGTATACCTATAATACCTATATATGTATACCTATAATGGCAGGCCTGTATGAAAGGTTTAATGACAGGACAGCTAGACGCTCGTACGAGTATAGTATGTATAAAAATTAGTGGCAGCCAGTTGTCGCTGTCTATTCCGAAGACGAAAAGACATATTTATATATTATTATACATGTTGTATACCTACAGTATATTTTTTACTACCGTGTGGCTGACCGTGGAGGAGAATAAAGCCCCCATCTGAAAGGCGACTAAAGAACCGGACTGTTATCTATCTGACAGAATATATCAAGTCATACAGTGCCCGTATACTGTGTATATATGTGTACTTTTTGGGTGAACAAAAAGCGTGAAACTCGTCATCGTCACCGCACGCTTCCCATGAGCTATATGTTTTTTGTTTAGTTTTCTATCGGCAGTCCCCAAAGACTGCCAGTATATATTTTTTATTCGAATAGACGTTTTCCGTTCAAATTACCCGGTAGGAAGTGACGATAAATGTGACAGGGTTGCCCTAACTACTCCACCGAAAACCACTCGGCATATGTATCGTTATTAACCCTTTTTTTTCTGGTTCTTTACGGTGAGATGGTATGTCGGACCGATTAAAACCTCACAGTATTCCGTCATGGAGTCTTAGGACCGGCGCCTCAGGTGCACCCTGAAAGGAAATCCCTATGCAATGGTGGATTATCCCTAAAAACTAACAATTAACCACACAAGCTCACATACTTAGGCGACAGTAACCCCTTACCGTAAAGCCATTTCCTTCTAACAATATTAAATCTTAGCTCAATGTCATAAAGTCTTTTTGTTCTCAATGCAGTACTACCGTCACCAGCAAGTGACATTGAAGTGAGAAGACGTGGTGAAAAGCGACCTATACCTGCGGAGCTGAAAGATGAGAAATACTTCGAAAGACGCCGCAGGAATAACCAGGCTGCCAAGAAGTCCAGAGACGCGAGGAGGATTAGAGAGGATCAGGTGAGGCGCATGTAATTTTAAAGAAAATTTTGCAATTATTAACATTTAATGGAATTCAACTTCAAATAGTTTTATTGTGAATCACAGGTACGGAGGATGTTAGGTAATTACATTCTAGATCAGCTGTTTTCCGCCAACTGGCATACAATATAATCATAATATATAGTTTGCAAATAAACACATGTCATAGAGTTATCTAGTATAGTAAACTGCAAAATAATAGTGAAAATAAAAATTAACATAATATTAAAATATAATAAATTATAAATTTAATCACACTTATTATTTATATAGTTTTAAATAAAATTCACATCTAAATTATATATTTTATACGTATATTCAACATAAACAATATTTATTACAGTCTGCCTAAATTTTTAGATATCCCCTACCTTGTAAATATTCTCTTAACGAATTGACATTTGGCCGAAAGTATTAAACGGCTAGCATTTTTTTATTTATTTATCTCTTTATTGTACACCATTCAAGTAATGGAAATATATATATATATATAGACGCATGTATTACGGTATAACAATTCGGTCGGTCGGCGGTCTTATCACTCACGGTGATATCTTACAGACAACCTTTATACGGATATTATTACATCAAATTAGGGGTAGTCTAAGGTGTACTATACCAACAACATGAATATATGTACTTATTATGATATATAATACTAACATATAAGTAAATAAATATATATATATAAATAGGAACATACATATTTATAATGACAAGAAGTAGTATACCACTTGCTTTTTAAATATACATATGTATGGATTTGGCTTGTCGAATTTCCAGTGGTAAATTATTCTACAGCCTGACTGCTTGCACCGAGAACGATTTGTCAGTGAATTGTGTGGTATGTCTAGGCATTTTCAGCTTCAAATTCTCTGACGATCTCAGGTTCCTGCAATGTGTGTTATGTAAGAACTCAAAACGTTCTTTAAGATAAGAGGGAGTATGTGGATGGAACAGAGTACAGTCAAGAAGAGAAAGAATATGAACATACCACACTTATGTAAATAAATATTTCATTTATATCCCTGAATGTATATTTATTATTTATGCGTGGATTATTATATATGCGTGGACCTAAACAAGAGACGCTTTTATGCAGTAACAGCGTGTTACTGGCAACTATGGCCAATTTGTCATTATGACGCGCTCTTTACCGATATTCAAATAGGCTTATATTTGTTTTAAAAATATTGAACTGTCATAAATGAAGAAACTGGGTGATGATAAAATATTCAATTTAATAAAATAGACTTACAGGAATCTGTTTCTTGAAAATAACATACTTTTGATACAACGTTTTTGTGCAATGAATATACGTTCTCTGTACTGTTGTTTCCCCAGAAGACCATTCCGGAACGTAGCGTAGAGGCGACTTAGCTAGGTAAAAGAATTGGAAAACGGATTGAGAACTGTACCCGTTTGCCCGGTTGCCCGTTTGAAAAACTCTGTCGATCTATGGTATCCCATAAAAAAAATGCGAGTATGAAGGTTTCGTCCCTGTCACACGGAGGGTGTCGTTAGCAAACGCCTAACAAAAGACATCCATACCCTAGGTACTCCATGACTGAAAAAGATACCTTTGTGTAGGCCACTGGAAATACCTAAAATTACCAGACATCTATCACTTAACCATAATTACCATGCTTTGTTATCTTCATTGATAACTAACTATGTCAACAAATCTCTACCTACTTTTATAATATTCAAGGGGATGGACAAACATGGATGCTCATTTAGTTTCATTTTAAGGAGTCGAATACATTACAACTGGAGACGAGGCGTGCTTTTAAGTTGTTTAAACTATTGTTCTAGATTGCCTGGCGAGCCTATATCCTGGAACAGGAGAACGCGTCTCTTCGTGCTCATGTCGCGGCGCTAAGACAAGAGGCCCTGGCGTTGCGGTCCTTGCTCGCCGCCCGGGATGAGCCTCCAGTCCCTTCGTCCACTACACCTGACTAAAATACACAGATTAGAATTATTAGTCTTTCCCGCAGCTTCAAATCAAATGAAGCCCTTTCAAATAAATATTGCAGTTCCTAAAGGTCCCTTGTTTGTCGAAATTTTACGATATGAAAGTAACACCATCTATCTCATTGTCTGTTACATTTTCACTGGGTAAACGGCTTACACGATTTTAATTTAATTTGGCAAGAATTATATTTGTAGCCTTATTTCGATTATACTCATAGACGTCCTTTTTAAAAGTATTCTGTAGATAACCGTGTATTTGCCTATTCATGAATTAGAAAATGGTTTACTAAGCTGCTGATTAGATGTTAAATACACGTTGGAATTGATTTAAATTTATAAGAGTACGAAATTACTAACTTTCAACTTTAAAACTAGCTTGACCTGTACGTAAGCAGCTAAACAACTTTAAATTTCCGATTTCCTAAGAGTACACACATTTGTACATACATACTGGCTCGACCGGCGTGATACCACGGCCTCACAGAAAACAGGTTGCGAAGTAACGCTTGTGTTGCATTTCCACGAAATGAGTGAGGTTTCCGGAGACCCAACTCCCCCTCTTTCCTTTCCTCTTACCCCACCCCCTCTCTTCTTTCCTACCACACCCCTCTCTTCTTCTCCCCCCCTGCCCCCCATCCCTCATCACCCTCAAGGGCAGGTAGCGCGCTTACTCTTGAGTTGCAGGTGTCCATGGACGGCGGTTGTCAGTTAACCCGTCTGTTCGTCCCTTTGCCAACCATAATTTAGTCCAACTTACGTAATAACAGGTCAAGCCTATTGCCATCACGCGGGCACTGTGTGACTGTATACATACGGTCTGATAGGTAACAGTCCGCTACACGGAGTACACAATCAAGGTGCGATGACATACAAAATATTCATTATTGACTTTGAAACCATCCAACCGATGCGACCCAAACAGGTGTCATTAGAAAGGCAATAATGTGAAGATTGTTTTAGACACGTTAGAAACACTAATAACAATACGAAACAAGTTAAGAAACACGTAAATCATTCATTTTTTTGTACATATAGTAGGAGTGATAATGTAGGTCTTCACAATAGTCCTGGCGGAGGAAGCAGTGTCCCGTGGTGAGGTGATGCTGGCAGTGTCTCTCGACATTGCCAACGCTTTTAACACCTTGCCCTGGAGTTCTATTAGGGAAGCACTTCGTTATCACAATGTGCCCCTGTACCTACGCCGCATTGTCGGGACTTACCTAACAGAGAAAGCTGTGACCTACCCTAGTCGGGCAGGACACGGTCGGTGAGAGTTGTCGTGCGGTGTTTTACAGGGATCGGTATTAGGCCCAATCCTTTGGAACATCGGCTGTGACTGGGTGCTGCGCGGTGCGTTTCTAACAATATCGCGACTAGGTCTTGAGGAGGCTTTACACAAATCCGATGGTCCTTCGGACCTCACTTCCGGAGTCTGACTCCCAAACTTATGGGGACGGTGGCCGCACTTTCACGGCTGCTACCAAACATGGGAGGGCCCGATGCCTCCTGCAGGACTACCTAGTGATTGTGGCCCCTTATCCCCCTTATCTATGGCTCCAGTCTGGGCAGGAGCCCTGACGGACGGCAACCTTGCATTACTTCGACGCCCGCAGCGGGTGATGTCCGTCAGGGTTATAAGGGAATATCTCACAATCTCATTTGAATCGGTGAGTCTACAGCCGGCACTATGCCATGGGACCTGGAAGCAAAAGCCCTTACATTCTCATGCCAATATCGAAAGGAGATGCTGGACCTTGGACTCAGACCTTTACCCAGCGTAATCAAGGCTCAGAGATTCCAGGTCCACCCGGTACTTATGGCTGAATGGAAAGAGCGACTTAGGCGACCAAGTGCAGGACATGCCACAATTGTGGCTGTAAGGACGGTCATGGAGGAATGGCCTGCGAGGCATAACGGAAGCCTCTCTTACCCGCTGACACAGGTGCTTACTGGCCATGGCTGCTTCGGGAAGTACCTGTGTCGCATAGGCCGGGAGCCAACGCCTGCATGCCACCACTGCAGATGCTGTCCCTAGGATACTACCCTACACACACTGGCGGCCTGTGAAGCGTGGAGCCAACAACGCCACGTCCTCGGGACAGCTATAGGTGTGGGAAGCCTCTCGCTAGTGATCTACGCCAAAGAGGCGGCGGAAAGGAAACGGGAGACTAGCACTCTCTCGTCCCGCAGAGGGTGCTCCAGGCGTCGTAGAGACGATCTACGGCCTCCATTATCGCTGACCCGAAGAAGACGGTGATGCCTTCGAGCTCGGATTGGGAAGCAAATTCCCAACCAGTTTTGAAACAGGTGTTTCGAGAACACCTGTTTCATAAACAGGTGGTCACGTCTGTCGGGGGTCGATGGAGATCCTTCCTAGGCTATACCTTAACCCCCGGCCACAGACAGCCGTGTCGGAACACCGTGTGAGTTGGTTCGATTCCGATATAGCCACTTCATCGAGATTTACTTACCCGGGACCGGGTACCCGGGAGGTTTTCCACACGTTAAAAAAAAGTCTTCACTATATAAATAACAAAATGATCTGCTTCACTGTATACTATTTATTATTATCAATACGTAATAGTTAGGTGTACTAGGGTATTAACTATTATAATACATACATGTAAGTATTATAATACCGTCCAATCATGATCTTAAATAGGTGAGGAAAATGCGATACGAAATAAGTATGGTTTAATAATTGTAAGTCTAAAAAAGTATTTTAATAAACATAGACCAAGAATGTACGCTAAATTTAATAGCTCAGAGATTCCACTTGTGATTTGGTATGATCCCTTAAGCCGCATTTACAATAGTATTATAGAATAATGCCATTGTTACAATTGTTATAAAAAAATAGGTTTATTTATGTAAGAAACCCAAACTTTGTAACAACTTATTTATAAGTTCTAGCGTTGCATTATAATAAAACTCCTACTCGACCCTAGCGACCAAATCCTGAAACCTTATAAGGTGTTCCCAGCTCGAAGCAGCATCATTGCATTAGTATTATTACTGCATATTATCTCTCACTAAGTTACTTAAAGTCTGTTGTTTACTGTAACGATATATAGCTATTATGTAATATTAATATTATGTATTTTACAAATATAAGTAATAGATGATTTATTAAAATAACATTAAAAATAATAAATAATTATTTTTGACTTTATAGTTCAAATATATTTCCCATTTTCTTCATCTACGAGTATACCAAAAAAAAAACATAATTAATGTCCACGTATTTATATATTTTAATTATAAGTCTATCTTTATTCATTACCACAAAATTCGAGAAGCCCACGAAATGTCAGTTCTTTTCTTTTACCAGTATAACAACTACTATAAGATTATGAAATGGTACCTAACTGAAAGCAAAAAATAACTTTCTGTTTTTTTATAAAGACAATTCCTGGACTAGGATTATTCCTGTATCCTGCACTAGTTACCTCCTGAACCTGATTCCCAAATATCTGTGGAAGTTAGTGTGCTTTGTCAAGCATTCCTCATTTTTTAAATGTATTTTATTTTCTTTTTAGAATAAATGAAATAAAAATAATTAAGACTACTTTTATTAATGAACTCTATAACTGTAAATATATACTCCTCGCTGGTATTGTTTTTTGTGTGCAATATCTTTATTGCAATACTCTTGTATTGCATATGTCTATTTAGTTTTATCACTAAAAATACATTATAAATACGTAAATATTTTTTCTTATGCCACACTTAAAATTGTCAGATACACAAAAATTTTCGTTTCTTTTAAATCTGTTATTAGATTCTCACATTTTTGGAGAATCACTCGAGTGTTCAAATGCATCAAAGGATTATAATGTGGTTTTACTGGGGCACTTTACTTGGATATTCTATTACTTTAAATTCCTTCATGTCTGTTCATTCATAACTAATATTCGGCGATCCTTGTATGCAACTGTGGAGTTTTTCAGAGTTTCAAAGTTTTGTAGTTGAGTTGATAATATTAATTTAAGTCCATAGAGAATGAGCCCCGTACTGTTAATCCTCATTTTTATTTATTTTTTTAATGAAAAATTCTAATTAATATCACTAGAGGGCAATAAAATATAATTAAAGTAAAATTACTATTTTGACATCTTTCTGTGTTCAAAACTAGGAGATTTATCCAACACAAGAAATGAAAATTTTTTTGACTCTTAAGTTCACACTCAGTTACGCACAGTTTCATCATTATTATGTAATAAGTACGTTCTATCTTTTGAAATCACGAGAATTAAAAAAAACTAAACGTTGGCTATTGGTTTCATTCTTAATGACGTCAACGATTGACCAATCCTTTCAACAGGTCACATAATCTTTGCCAATGAGAACCTTCCAGTTATAGACCAGTAACGAGAACATTCTACGGATCATACATATTTATTTTTAGTGTGGCAAGTTTAATCGAAGTGTTCCATAAAAAAAGTAAAAAATTGTTCTTTCATGAAGTTGCGTCACCCACATGTTCTGTTTGAAGTGCTCTAAAGTCTGAAAATAAATTAAATAGTTGTTAATACCGTCTCAAAAATGTTGACCGCTACGCGGGTGATTAGCCGAAAGGCTCTGGAGTGCTCCGGCCTCACTTCAGATATATACACACAAAGGAATTTTTCAACAATTCTTAAAAACGTGAGTGACCATTTAATTTTGCAAAACGAATGAAAAGCGTGTGTCAAATTCCCTGAAAGTGTCAAATACTTATTATATTTCCTAATATAAGAACTATTTTGTCTCTTTTTAGCTTTGTGGATCAAATCATTCCGGTTCTATCTATTGCGCCTGTAACCTCGTAACACATGGAATTATTGATAAAAAATATTCTGTGGTTATTCATTTTAATTCCTCTACTTTCCACCTTTTGCAGACTGCAGCCCCCACAGTGCCCATTTATCAGCGACATGTACAACTTAGGAACAAGTAAGTTCAGATATTTTTTTTTATGATAAATTGCATCATAACCTAACTTCTCGAAGGATCTCACTTAACACTTTTGAGTGTCCTAAATACAAATTATCTTACAGAATTTGGGTTTAACTGCAATAAATTAAATATCCATTTATCAGATTAGGTGTTTATTATAAGGGAATAGTTTAGATGAACAAAAATATGGTGTGGGACATATATAAATAGGCATGCTATGGTAGCTAGCTGGTTTATTCTAATTATAAAAAAATGTAACGATCTAACACTTAAACAGAGTTAGCAGTGACTAATACTTAAAACAAACTGAGCTGTAAATCAGTAGTTCTGTAACAGCTTCCTTAAAATCTCACCCTAACACAAGATATGTATTTAGTATTGCCTACATATCTTACCATTGTCAAAGATTGTTAAAAGCTTGATGTGGATTCTCTTCACAATTTGTTTATTACTTGTTGGTTGGTTCCTTTGTATTGCATCAGCATGATAGTACTGATTACAAACAAAAGTTAGACTGTATTTTCAAAATATAGTACTTTTTGGTGCTTAATTCAAAAATTTAAGTCATGTGTAAGTTCCCATAGTTGCATATAGAAGGGGTCCCAAAGGCCTACTTTTGGCAACCATAACTTAGTCCCAAATATATCATAAGGGGCAACAGTATGTACTTTATATACAGGGTGTTAGGTAAACTATTATTATATTATTCATAGGGATTGATTTTTTTCTGACCCATCAAAGGTATCAATAGTACTATTCTGTCTTTTGAGGAATGTTTCCCTCCTCATGCCCTGTATACTGTGTGATAGATAACAGTCTGATTACTTAGGTGTCTTATATTATACGTATGGGAAGAGATGAGTTAACCCCATTTTAATCCACCAAGAACCACACAGCTTATTTATTATAACTTTCTTAAACTCTCAGATATCAATTAGACAGATATGTTTAAAAACTATAATGTTATTAGAACAAATTCCTTATTGTCTTGCGGAACCCTAGGCAAAAACGTCTGTAATGTTAAAAAAAGCATAAGATTTTTTATTTATTGATAATACTACCATCTAGTGTTTCTATTATAAACTGCAAAGAAGTTTAGGGATTTTAGTTTTAAAACAAAATATGGTGTAACACTGCCCTCTAGTAAAAGTATTACAAACAACGGAAACTTTTCCGAATGACACCACACAGTTTTTTGCTTTTTTAAGATACCCTAAACCGTCCACTAGGTGAAGAATCCCATGGTTTAATCAATTAAAATCATTGCCGCCTTCTGCTAGACAAAGACTTTCCGCAACAAAACTCTTCAAGTTTTATTTATCTGTTCAAATCCCTACATAATTGTTAAATTGTATGGCTTCCATCAGGTCAGAGGGAGTGCGTGGTGCCGTCATTGGTATTGACTTGGGCACTACAAACTCTTGTGTTGCTGTCATGGAGGGTAAAACACCAAAGGTAAGTACTTAGCTTTTTATTTATGTCATGAAATGTACTTAAATCTCTGACACAGGAGTAGCGTTCTTAATAATACATTTTATTTTTGACACTTCATCTTCCTAAACTTATTCAAAAATTTATTTGGGGTGGTGCAATGTGTATGTTGTAAGAGAATTTGGCTAGTTTCTTGTATGACCCACTGCATTGGAAATTGTCATTTTAGGATGGGAAAGAAGTAGGTAGTAGCAGTAAAGTAGTAGTAATAGTAAAGGAATATGGGTAAAAGATAAAGCTTGGATGAGGAGATGGGACTGAGATGGCAGTAGCTTATAGAAGCCAGAGTAACATACCAAATATCCTTAACTTCTTGTTATTGTCACACATCTGTCATGTATGACAATAGCATTCAATAGGAATTGCAATAGACTTGAATGGGTAAATTATTTATGTAAACTATGAAAGAATGAGAGCATTTTAATGTTACAAGAACTTCTTGTAAACTCTTCACCACATTTCAGAATTATTATTTGGTTTTACACATTTTTATGATTTCATAGAATGAAATGTCATGTCATGCCATTCATAGACACATTACATTTTGAAATATTTATTACATCATACATATATATTATTTAATTCAATTCTTCATTGTGGCTTTTGTGGAGATGCGACCACAATTTCATGTTTCAATGTCATGTTTATGAAAGACCAATAAATTAAGGAAGTTTTTGGTGAGCAAAAAGGTCAAAAACCATTAATGATAAAATTACAACATACTTGTCCAAAATTTGCAAAATAAAGTTCTATTATATTCTAAAACTTTATAACTATATAATTATATTTTCAGATTGTCATTCTGTTTATGTTAAATTGCATTTCCTGAAATCTAACTGCGACCATTTAAATATTTATTAGTTACTGAAATATAAAGAAAACGAATAAGCGTAAATTAATCGTTTATAGATTAGAATTTGTTCCCAGAAGCAAGCTTATTGCGTCAACCGGGCACTTTATGACAGTATATATACTGTCTGATAGATAACAGTCCGATCCCTTTGTTGCCTTGTACGGCGGCGGGTTCTCCTCTAAGAGAGACTTTTAACGGCCTTTTGGCTCCTCAATGTTTTTCTGGATTAAACCAGACCTCACTATTGAAAATTTATAATGGTCCAACTAGTACCATGATAGATGCACTTCTATTAGTTATGGAGGGCTAAGATTATCTGAGTCTGTGCCTCCAATTATGGCTACCTATAAACTCTAAACCAGTTTTGCCATTTGTGTGCTAATACCTTCCTTCCTTTCATGAAGTCATTACTCATCAGCAGAAGAATTAGTACTATCCAAGCAGTTCTAAAGAATTGCAGTACTAGCAGAAAGGGGGTAGCAGAATAACAATGGTCCAGCGGCCCCCACCGGATTTCCTACAACCGACCCGAAAATCTTGAAGAGGGTCGAAAAAAAAAATTTCGAGATTTCCGACCCCATAGACCCAAATGAAAACCGCATAACCGAGAAAAATGTGTTTTTTTGATATTTTTTTTTTGAGCATTCAAATTGTTTTTTAAAAGGTCGCAATGCATATAAAAATTAGTTTTGGATGTGTAGATGTTCCCTGAATTTTTGAGATTTTTTTTGTAACGTGGACGCACTGTAACAAAGACACTTGTTCATTGTCCGAAAACCATAACAAATTATTAATTCGCGTTATATTCAAAAATATGTGCCGTTCACTAGAATGGACCAAATCGAGCCAAGTTGGTCTCATTCGACTGTCGCTTTCAATGCTGTTTAGCACCAAAAATAAGCATGAAACTAAACCTTAATCCCATAGACTTATTTCTACAACATAACGTATTTTTCACGATTCTTTTGCTTTCAAACTTATATTATATTTCACATATTTTTAATTTAGTTGAGTTAAAAAAATCTAAAAAAAATCAGGGAACATCTACACACATCCGAAACAGATTTTTAAATGCATTGCGACCTTTTAAAAAACAATTTGAATGCTCAAATAATTAAAATATCAAAAATACAAATTTTTCGCGGTTATGGGGTTTACATTTGGGTCTATGGGGTCGGAAAAAATCTCGAAATTTTGTTTTTCGACCCTCTTCTAGATTTTCGTGTCGGTTCTAGCAAATCCGGTGGGGGCCGCTGGACCATTGTTATTCTGCTACCCCCTTTACTATGACGTCGATCTAACAAGTACTTCGCAATAAACCAGCACGTGACTTTGGTTATTACCATTACTAGTGATGGACATTGTACTACTCATAGTACACATTTTCCCGCATCTTAGATAAACTCAAGACTAGCGCGTATCTTATCGCAAGCCATCGGAAACACTTTCTGACGCAATAAAAATGCGTAACATCTCAAACTGTGTAATCGGCTATTGAACTAAGTACAAAGTAGAATGTATGTACCACTCTGAAGTTTTTAGAAAATAAAAAACAATGATATAGAAGCTATTAATATTTTTATTGCTTTTCGAAGGAGTCTCCATTCGTCCCCCCCCCCCCCCCCCTAAATATACACTACACAATTATAGTAGATATTGAAGCATCGTCGATCAGTGTCCTTGCCAGTGCTCGGGTCACGTTTGCAACGATGCGAGAGCAGTCGCAGTACCAGCTAGTCTTGTGTTACATACGCTTGACTTTCCTAGAAACCGCGGTACATTTCATTATTGTGACATTTTAAATCCTTCATATTATTGAATCTGCCTTAATTACTTAAACTGGCCTTATGGTGATGTAAGTTCAAGATTGATGGTTTATTTCCATATTTCTTCTTAAAAGCTCAACTATTTTGACGATTATAGAACATATTTTTGCAACACGATATTATTTTTAAAATACATGGATACATGGACAGCTGCACATTTTGCTGATTTTCATGAATTCCCATTTACTTAATAGGGGGCAAGCTTTTTTCCGTCATCCGGACACTTTTGGGAATTGGATTTGAAAATTTGGAGTGTGTGGACAGAAAGGGAGGACATAATTTGAAAGAAAATCATATTGCTTATACACATAGATTGGGGAATGTAAGCAATATTTGCTCAAGCAAGTCAGGTCTCAGGTCCGACTATTCTAACTTTTGAAGTAATTTTTTTAACAAAAATAACTTTTTTATGAAAGTATTAAATTTCAGTTTACTACTCAAAAAAATTATTCATACATATTTATTTCTCTTGGCTAGGAAGTAAAGAATATGCATACATACAGTTTACATATAATCAAACCTGTATCCCCGAAGTTGTTGGCAGTAAAGAATATGCTTATAAATACGCAATGCTGTAGTTTGAAATCATGCTCGTAAAATAAATATGGCCATAACATTCCATTATATGTTTCTTTTTAACATGTTACCAAAACCTCTCTCTCAATATTGCTAACAGTTATAATGAGAAACTGTAACATCTTTTTTCTATATGTATATGATGCATTATTTATTTAAGACGTATATATATATATATATTTCCACACTATCATAGCAGCGACATCAGTTTTAAGGTCATAAGCTAACTAAGCTTAAAATTACCCTAGGTGGTGGAGAACAGCGAAGGTTCCCGCACAACCCCCTCCCACGTTGCCTTCAGCAAGGATGGCGAGCGTCTTGTCGGCATGCCGGCTAAGCGCCAGGCCGTCACCAACAGTGGTAACACCTTCTATGCTACCAAACGACTGATCGGAAGACGATTTGATGACCCTGAAGTCCAGAAGGATATGAAGAATCTCTCTTACAAGGTTGTCAGAGCATCCAACGGTGATGCTTGGGTACAAGGTACGTTTAATCGACTAGAATAGTTATGTTTATTTCTCTTAAAATCCCAGACATCCTAAATTAACTCTATGAAAGCTAATGTGAGTTTGTAACGCTCTAACCACTCAACTGATCGTAACAAAGTTTTTCATACACCTTGTCATGGTTTGCACACACTCCTTAACGAGGTATGAAACATAATCAGCGTGTCCACATCCTGGCAATTCAGGGCTGCTCAAGGTGGTCATGGAAAGTCACATCGATGGGGTATCATCGGCCACTTGAAAAGTCAGGGACGAATTGAGATTTAACCATTTTCAGACTTAATTTAACTTGATAATAGATAAATGTTTTTGGTATTATACCAACACATTTAATTTAATTTTAGTCAATATAATTTGAGAAAAAATAAGCATATACCCACATTTAGTATACTACCATGGGTAAACTATTTTGATACTTAAATTTAATTTTACTATTAAGTGATAACTGCTAGGGGCTGTTTGTGTCCCAAAATGTCCCAGTTATTGTAAAATGAGGGCTTTAATTTTATTATCACATGCTCGAAACTGACATTTAATCCTGTCCATTGAAGCATGTTTTCGAGGTTTGGAGTGATCTACATTATGACATCTTTTTTGGCCTTAATTAGAATACTCCCTTTTGTAATATTAACTTTTATGCCAATTATTTTTTTTTATATTTGATCTAAATCTTAAAAAATACTAATTATACTTTACTACTAAATTGTAGTTAGTCAGGTAAATACAATAAAATGTTAGGAAAAGTCAAAAGCACCGTCGATCAGTGTCCTTGCCAGTGCTCGGGTCACGTTTGCAGCGATGCAAGAGCAGTCGCGGTACCAGCTAGTCGTGTGTTACATACGCTTGACTTTCCTAGAAACCGCGGTACAATGTTACTATTATATTTTCATCGTGTATGTAGTCTTAATAATATCGACTGTTATAAGCTAGTTGGCATACAATTTGTTTGATTACATTTATGACTAGACTTACACTCATCCCTGTCTCTGTGAAGGTGTAGACAGAAGGGTATTGTACGTCCACATTTTCCCATCGATAATTTAGCCCCACATATCTAATAGAGGGCAAGCTTATTATCGTCAACCGGGCTTATAGGAATTAAATAGGCAGGTTGGGAGTCTCTTGAAAGGCTAATACTGATATTGCATGTAATAGCTCAGGCAGGATAAATGATACCAGAATTTATTATATTGTGTAATTACCAAGTATTATTTTTTACTACAGGCAGTGACGGCAAAGTATATTCTCCATCACAAATTGGCGCCTTCGTGTTGATGAAGATGAAGGAGACGGCGGAGGCGTACCTGAACGTGTCTGTGAAGAATGCTGTCATCACCGTACCAGCTTATTTCAACGACTCACAAAGACAGGCCACTAAAGATGCTGGTTATTATGCCATTCAATTTTTATTACTTCTAATTGAGAGCTAATTGTACTTGTACTTCTGATTTTTAATCTACCAAAAGTTGAGTCACCACTATCACACACTTGCAATTTAGTTCCACTTAGTTAGTTAGGCAAGCCTATTGCATCTGGAAACTGTATATATGCTGTCTGATAGATTGCAGTCCAAAAACCAGCCGTAAGACTCAGGACTTGCTATCACGTGGTTGTTATGTTTTCAAGTGTATATATGTTTCTTTGTCACATTCAGAGCCTAGACAAGATTAATAGTGAGAATGACATCCCTATAAAACTTCAGCAGTTTTTTTATTATCAACTATTTTTTATTAACTTTCTTTTTTGTACTTGCCGCCAACTGCAAAATGTAAGTAGCATCGTCGATCAGTGTCCCTGCCTATGCTTGGCACACGTTTGCAGCGATGCTAGAGCAGTCGCGGTACCAGCTAGTCGTGTGTTACATGCACTCGACTTTCCTAGAAGCCGCGGTACATTTATTTTCGAAATTTAATGAGACTTCCTTTACTTATGCTTCGAGACTTAGTTTCTTGTTAAATTGTATGATTCTATCCTAATAGGAAGTACCTTATAAGTTTTCATTTATCCATGAAATGTGTAAATTGGTTAAAATATAAGGTTTAGGCCGATGGCTATCTCTTGTTTGTTTTGTGTTAGTAACTTGTTTTTTTAGTTTTAATGGATAGTATTTGATGGTTATCTTTACAGTTGTTGAGAAAAAGGGTCTTAACAGACAGGTAGACAAACTGACACAAAGAGATTCTTTAATAGTTACTTTTTGTTAAACCTTATTTATTTATTTTTAAATTGAAATACTGCAATTTATAATAAAAAAAATCAAGCGAAACGAGTCATCTTTTATAAAATCGTTTCCATCTCAAATCGCTTGATTTTTTATTAAATACACCAAAATCATTTAATTCGAAGATCAGCTACATAGAAGCATAGCCCAAAAGCTTCTTAATTTGACTTGCCTTTCCTTGTGCAGGACAAATTTCGGGTCTCAACGTGTTGCGTGTGATCAACGAACCAACGGCCGCCGCCCTCGCTTACGGCATGGACAAGACTGATGATAAAATGTTAGTAATGGTACTATTATTATTGATTCCAGTGCCCAGTTCGCTCTTCACCATGTTTAGTCTTGTGTAGCGCATAAAATACATTACCTTAAGCTTATATACTACAGAGAAGTGTGGTCATATTGCAGGGTCTGGTCTATCTATATTTTTGAAACCTAAATCAACTATTTGACGGCTACCCACAAACTTTTTGGTAACTCTTTATGGAAATTTATTTAGCTACCATAATACACAATGTCAATACATTATATGTTACCTTGTACTGCGGAAACCTTAGGTGTGAAATTAATAAAGAACAAGCTTTCATAACAAAAAAAAATGTTTGTTTGTAAGCTTACATGCTGTAACTACTCAACCAGTTGTCATTCAATCTCTCCTACATGCTGTTTGAGGTGCATACATGAATAATGGTACATTTCTTCACTAAATAAGGGATTTTTCCCAAAGCCCTACATAAAAATACACAAATGTATATGAAGCATCGTCGATCAGTGACCTTGTCTATGCTCGGCTCACGTTTGCAGCGATGCGAGAGCAGTCGCAGTACCAGCTAGTCGTGTGTTACATACGCTCGACTTTCCTAGAAACTGCGGTACATATTTCTTATATTTTTATCTTAAAGTTGCGGTGTTCAAAGAGATATTTTGATGAAATATTATAATTGGAATTGTAGTGATGTTGGTGTACTGCAAACCATTTAGGCTCGTAAAGTGTGAAGAAGAAAGAATAAAATAGAAATCGTATATTTTACAGAATGAAAAATTACTTTTAAGGAAAAACAAAGGACGACCTTATTGCTAAATAGCAATTCCTCCCAGGCCTGCCATGAACTGGGTCGTGAACATACCTTTACGGTAACGCTATGAGCTGATGGATTAACCTGGCCACTTGGTTATGCCTATGCAATAATAATAAAAATGTATGAGGTATTTCAGTTGGTAGCAATCCAAATGATCTTTGTTGTTAATATATCAATCTTGAGTTGCGGGTGTCCATGGGCGGCGGTAGTCACTTACCATCAGGTGACCCGTCTGCTCGTTTGCCCCCTATCGCATAAAAAAAAAAAAAATGTGAAGCTTTAACTACATACATCATACATATTTTTCTGTTAGTCTGCATGGATGGCGCTGTGGTTTAAGTAGTCACCTCGCCGCTAAGCTGCCGCGTCGATTGTTGTGGGTTCGATTCCCACACGGGACTACACTTAATGTAATCTACAAATTCTTGTTCTGGTGTTCTGTAGTCTGGATGTTATTTGTTTCCGTTATTTGAATGTTTTTTAAAGTCACCGCGATACAGGTATTAATACTAGTGCGGTAGTTTTGTTATAAAATAAATAAAATACTTATAAACATTTAACAATATTATATAAATAAAATACACACGATACACAAATATAAAAAAAATACCGAAATTTAACCTCAAGCGGGTAATGGGCGATAGGCTAGGTATTCCAGTTTTGGTACTTCTGGATCTCTATTTACAATTTTTTTTCTCTAAACCAGCTGTGAAATCGGAACAGACAGACTAACATTTGCATTCATAATAGCTAGTTTTAGCGAGCGTAATAGCGAGAGGGTAAAACTAGCTATTATAAGCCTTGAACTGTGGCACTGTATAAATATATACTGTATGTACTATCGGAAATGATGGGGTGGCCCTATTGTACTTCACCGAGCGGCTGTTCATTATATTAACGTTAGTATTTGTCATCAGTATTGCCGTATACGACTTGGGAGGCGGTACCTTCGATATCTCAGTGCTGGAGATCCAGAAGGGAGTGTTCGAAGTGAAGAGTACCAACGGAGACACATTGCTTGGAGGAGAGGACTTTGACAATGTCATTGTTAATTTCCTCGTCGATGAATTTAAACGCGATGTGAGTACTTGTTTAAGAAATAATAAATTATATGTTAATATCTTTGGATATATTACACATATCATACACAGAGTTTTTACCGTGAGTCCTAGGAAACAAATAAATATACAAAAAGATTATATGTACGACGACCTCCACATACACCACAGTGGTGACCTCGACGTTATTTGAACATGCATCTGATGGAAGAGTGTGTCCCTCTAATACAAAGGAAATCATTCTTAGCGGACCGCACTGCAGCGGTTGATATTGAGAATTTATATACACACTAATCTGCGCTAGAACTTTCATATCGCGATTCAGGATCTTACTATAGAGTAGTTGCTGCGTAGTTTAGCTTGTCTTCGCTAGATGGTGTTGATGCATGTGGAGGTTGCCACTGACGCATACGTTTTTCACGGTATAATTTTACTTTGTATTGGAGATAAAAGCATCGTCGATCAGTGTCCTTGCCAGTGCTCGGGTCACGTTTGCAACGATGCTAGAGCAGTCGCAGTACCAGCTAGTCTTATGTTACATACGCTTGACTTTCCTAGAAACCGCGGTACATTCCATTTTGTATGCCCTTTCGTCTTCTTTCTTCTGCAGCAATACATATTATAACGACTGATCTGTTTGTCTAGTGGTCAGTGACCCTGACTGCTAAGTCAGATTCCCGCAAAGAACAACTAATTATGTGTTATGAGTATGATTATTTGTTCTGTCTGGGTGCCATTTATCTTGCAAATATTGCCCTTAGAAATAAACGATTATTATTATCTAGCAAAGACATCATAACCTAACCTTACACATTAATAATTATTTGTTACTGTTATAATATTTAATCTATATACTTTCTTTTATGTACACAGCAAGGTATCGACATCCGCAAGGACGCGATGGCTATGCAGCGCTTGAAGGAAGCCGCTGAAAAGGCCAAGATCGAGTTGTCGGGGTCCCTACAGACTGACATCAACCTGCCGTACTTGACCATGGACGCGGCTGGACCTAAACACATGAACCTTAAGGTAAGCTTTATAAGGTATCATTTAGGTGGGCAATATCATTCAGTTTAGCAAAAGGTCAATTTTTACACGCGGATATGGGAGCTAAAAGGAACTCTTGTTCGATGTAATAGGTCACAAAATAAGTAGCGTGTGCTAGCAATACCTATTATATTTTTAAGATACATACAGAAGGGGTAGGCAGAGTCATATTTAATGTCCACATTTTACGAATAATGTCCCATTTACCTAATAGGGGGCAAGCCTATTACTGTCATCGGGGACTTTACTGAATAAGAAAATCATAAAATTGGGGGTATATTGACAGGAAAGGAATATTGCTTATACTCGTGGATTGGGAGTGTATGTGCAATAGATCAAGCAAGTTAGGGTCGCATACCTACCATACCTCCATGACCGCTGGCCTGAAGAAGACGATGGCGTGACGCGTTCCAAGCACGCCCGTCGAGCTCGGATTAGGAACCAAACTCCCAACCAGTTTCGAGACCACCTGTTTCATAAACAGGAAGTCATCTGTCAGGGGTCGAAGGATCTCCTGGTACCCGTTTCACGTTAAAAAAAAAGAAAGTGTCGCATACCTATAACTCGAACTGGCTGGTGCCGGGAAGTCGGAGTCCTCTATTTACATTTTTTAAGACTTGTTAAAACACTGCTTGCTCGGGATCAAACTATGCATCTGTATATTGTATTGATTTGTCAATCAAGTTAGGTAGGAACCACATATTTTTTACAGTCCTAAAATATAACCCATGTATTTCCCCATACAGATGACCCGTTCGAAGCTAGAGTCTCTAGTGGGTGACCTGATCAAGCGCACAGTGGCACCTTGTCAGCGAGCTCTTCAAGATGCTGAGGTGCAGCGTTCCGACATCGGAGAGGTTTTACTTGTTGGTGGAATGACCAGAATGCCAAAGGTAATATTTGCTTTAAATCTTTTTTTTGCTATATGGTTCCTTCTCAGGGTTAATATTTATATTTATATATATATATATATATATATACATACACATACCCAAGGGGAAAAAAACCATTTTTAGCTTAACCAATTAAGGTAAAAAAACAAAAATATATAGCAAGTTAAGTAAAAACTTGCAAAAATATAAGGGTCCCTGTACAATCAATATTTTTACTACACACGACGACACGACGATTACGAAAACGCCAAAACCCAAATTTAAGATGGGTCTATATCTAAATCCACTTACCCATTGGAATACTAAGTAGACTTTAGTGAAAGACAACAGATTGTTGAATTAAGAACAGTGTATTTTAATGTATAATTCACTTACTGCATAAAATTTCCACATACCTAAAAATAAACTTTTTTGGCTGTTTACACAGTATTACTTTAATACGCACCTTTAGCACAATGCTGATGGCAGTCCCTTATGCCTGTCTAAGCAATCCTTCAGGATAGGTGCAATATTATACTGGAGTTATATTCACCGACTGCTTGCACTAGGCAGTTGGATTATCCGCTCTCAGACAAGTGTATAACAAATTATATACACTGCATGTTTTCCAAAAAACTTAAATTTCAGAGATTTGTGACCGGTTTCACTTAATTTATTTTTATTGATTTTACGAAAGACAATCAAAAAGGTTTAACATGTTTACCGATAGTAATTAGACATGACCTATTTAATTTTCTGTTGTCATATATATATATGACAACAGAAAATTAAATAGGTCATGTCTAATCCAAAGACTACAATCCTATATGATTTTAAAAAAATCAAATGCCTTAAAGTGAAACCAGTCACGTTTATTAAAATAATATTGTGGGACAGTACAAGTGATTACTCAAGATGTATCAATCAACAGTATAAATAGATTTTTGCCCAATGTTGTGATTAACATTTGTAAATTAAAATGTAAAATTAAATGGTGGAATAGTATGGCCCCACCCATTTATTCCCGGTGGTGTTGTAAACTAACTATCTATAGAGTAAGGGATCGGACTGTTGCCTATCAGACAATATGTACACTGGTCATATAGTGACGCCAATAGGCTTGCCCCTTATTACGTTAGTGGGACCAAATTCTATTTGGCAAAATGTGGGTGTATACACCTCTGCTTACCTCTTAGGTGATACAGGCTGAATGCACCACTGTGCGCTTCTCCCGAAGCTTTTTGATTTGCACTACAAGCCTGTGGAACAAATTTCGACCGATTCGATCTTCAATAAAAGAGCGTACTCTATGGAAAAAGGCCGGCACCTCACTTGTGACATTTTCATTGGCGAGTGTCCATGGGCAGCGATAGTCACTTACCATCAGATGACCCGTCTGCTCGTTTGCCCCCCTATTCCATTTATAACAATATCCATATCAAGGTTGTCTGGAAGTGATCGCCGTGTGTGATAAAACCGATCGTTATACCTAATTATTTGTAATATGTTTTCTCTACTCTATGGAATTAGAGTATGTATAAAAGGTGAACAATATAGAGAAAAAATAAATAAAGACTTGTAAATCTGAATGTCCAGGTCCAACAAACAGTGCAGGAGATCTTCGGGCGCTCGCCGTCCCGCGCGGTGAATCCCGACGAGGCGGTGGCGGTGGGCGCGGCCGTGCAGGGCGGCGTGCTCGCCGGTGACGTCACCGACATTTTGCTGCTCGACGTCACGCCGCTGTCCCTCGGCATTGAGACCCTCGGTGGAGTCTTCACCAAGCTCATCACTCGCAACACCACCATACCTACCAAGAAGAGTCAGGTCTTCTCTACTGGTATGTACAAAACAAAAAACTTCATTCACAGGCCTCGGAGAAAACCAGTTGTTAAACAATGATTGCGTTGTATTTGTCAAGTGAGTGAGGGTATCAGAGGCCAAGCACTACCTCTACTCTTACCTGCTTAGTCCCAAAGGCGAGCAAAACTGCAACCCTTTTGCAGGTGTTCATAGAAGGAGGTTGTCATTTACGATAAGTCGACCAGTCTGTTCGTTTGCCCCCATATGCCGAAAAAGAATCACGTACAGATGTGGATATAGCTCTCTGTAACAGTATACGGAAGTACCTAAATGATAAAGCTTGGTCTTGTGGTTAATAGTGGTGACTTTTAAGCCAGAGGTGGATTCGATTCCCACCCAGGATCAAAAATTGTGTGATGAACATGAGCATTTGTTCTGCCTTGGTGTAATTTATTTCAAATATGTATATATATATATATATATATACAGTCGTGGTCAACTAATTAAGGACATTCAAGATAGTGGACAGCAATAACCGGCTATGTACATATAAATATAAAACCCTGTTGATTTCTCAGTAACTATTATTTGCATAATTTGATCCGATTATTATACTATAAATGGCTGTAAATAAAAGATTAAATAAATATAAAAAAGTGTTTAATATCAAAGGTTAACCATGTATTCAATTTAAGGTACAATTCTGTAGCTGGACATTTAATTAAGAACAGTAAAGTAAAATGAAAAATAGAGTTAAACAGAACTAATAATCTGCAGTATTTTAATTTCTTTAACAACTTCATTTTATTACGGGTAAAATCAGTACCCAGTAGCAAAACCTTTGTTAGTAATTACCGCTTGACACCGATGTGGCATAGACATTATCAGTTTCTGACATATTTCAACAGGAATGTTTGCCCATGCCTCACAAAAAGCTTCATTAAGTTCATCTAAAGTTGTGGTACGATAAATGGCAACTTTTTTCTTAATTTCGTGCCAAAGGTGCTCGATTGGGTTGAGGTCGGGGCTATTTGCTGGCCAATCTAGCACTGATACCGACTGTCTGTTAAGAAACGACTTGACTGAACGGGCTGTATGTTTTGGGTCGTTATCATGCTGAAAAGTCCATATAATAGGAAGATGTTCCTCAGCATAGGGAAGCATAGTTTCTTCTAATATTGCCTTGTATTGATGTTGGTCTAAGTTACCCTGAACTTTCCTTACAGGTCCCACTCCACGTCCAGAAAATGATCCCCACATTTTAATGTTTCCTCCGCCATGTTTCACCTGCTTTTTTGTGAATCTTGGATTCATTTCCGCTTTTACAGGACGCCGTACGTATTGCCTTCCATCTGAAGAAATCAAATTAACCTTGGTCTCGTCAGAGAATAATACATGTTGCCATTGGTCGTAGGTCCAATGTCCATATTTACGTGCAAACGCCAAACGTGCATTTCTATGCTCTTTCTTTAACAACGGTACTTTGCGAGCCACTCTTCCGAACAACCCTGCTTCTACCAGACGTCGTCGAACTGTCCTCGCTGATACACTGACTCTTTCGTCTGCCCCAAACACTTCATGTTTAATTAAAATAGAGCCTAGAAACGGATCTTTCTTAGCTAACCTGGTTATCATTCTATCTTCTTGCGGAGTTGTTTTCTCGATCTTTTTTTTCTGGGCACATTTAAAGTTGTGTTATTGCGCCTGAAATGTTGCACTGCATTGCATACCATAGTTTTTGAACAATTTAAATATCCTGCTATCCTTCGGTATGACCAACCACGCTCGACAAACTTCATGATAATTTTTCGTAGTGTTGCATCGCAACTTTTATTTTTGCCCATTGTTCTTCAAAATAACTCTCAAAACTTGAAATTACAAATCTAGATTGCCGCCAAAACTACCACAAAGAATAGGAGAAGAAAGAAAATAATAATTGAGATTCAGATTTTGAAACTAGAACGCAATATCTCAGTGTCCCTAATTAAATGGCCAGCCAGCATTCTTTGAACAAATAGCACTGTGATCATCTATCAGCTATACTGTAAAGAGGTTTAATGTTTAAGAAGTTGTTATTGTTTGTATAATTAGGCACATAAATGACTAATTATACTTACATGTAAAAGATGTGGAATATTGTTTAGACTCGTTGGAAAATAAAAAATAAATTCACAATTTGGATTAACTAGAGAGTGTCCCTAATTAGTTGACCACGACTGTATATATAAAAGACAACTCCCACACTAGGATTATTTGATGCAGCATCTTAGTGGTTAACTAAAAACTAGTATATCAGTATATAGTAGTGCAGTCGTTATTATATTAAAAATTGAAATTATTATTGTTTTAGCTATCCATTTGTTCATAGCAACTCTACCTAAATTATTATTTTAGCAATATGAATAACAATATACTTTTAGACCAGTTAAGAATGATTAATTTAAACATTTTGTAAATCGGATCATTTCTGCTGAACATGATCCAATTGTTGAGCTGTTGTATCCTTATTCTATATTTACATTTTCAAGTTTATATAGTCATATTTACAAGTTCTTGGTGTATAACAAGCGTCTAGGAGCAGTACTAACTGATACATAATTTAAATAGTCCTATACAGTGAAGCATCGTCGATCAGTGTCCTTGCCTATGCTTGGCCCACGTTTGCAACGATGCGAGAGCAATCGCGATACCAGCTAGTCGTGTGTAACATACGCTCGACTTTCCTAGAAACCGCGGTACAATTTTACTACTAATGCTTAGAAATCAAATGATTTTAAGTATTAGTTTTTATATCTACTTATTATCTACATCTAGCCAACAAAAAACTTATCAGAAATGTATTAAATTTCTAAAAATAAACTCGAAATTTTTAATTATCGTTTCATTATGTAACATGCTTAATTGGTATTTTATAGTATTTTAGGACAATAACCAACCATAAACTATATTAAAAAAAAAAGAATATGAAAATAAAGGTGAAGAATTGATTTCACGCTTTAAAACCACTAATATATGTGGAGCCTCAACATTGAGATATGTGTGTGCTTTCTACTTTTTGTTTTTCATTATTTACTACCCTTATTTCATATTGTTATTCTTTATATACGTATACTGTTTACTGACTCTTATTATGTCCTATAATAGTTTTTTCAAAATTTACGTGCGATAAATTTAATTGGCCGTTTTAAACTAGTTATTTCCAATGTTCACACTAGCTATAAGTTTTCTGTAAAGTTAAAATAAAATAAAATATATAATAGTTTATTATACTAACTCTCTCCTTCCGTTCACAGCTGCCGATGGCCAGACCCAAGTCGAAATTAAAGTCCACCAAGGCGAGCGCGAGATGGCTACAGACAACAAGTTGCTCGGACAGTTCTCACTTGTGGGCATTCCGCCCGCACCGCGTGGGGTCCCACAGATTGAAGTCACCTTCGACATCGACGCTAATGGCATTGTACACGTCTCCGCTCGGGACAAAGGCACTGGCAAGGAACAACAGAGTAAGTCGATCACAAACCTGACGATTGTCATAATATTCAGATCCTAAATCATTTATTTCAATTACCTAAGTACTTAAATATATTTAAGTACTTAGGTCCTATAAAGAAGAACAGCCAATAACATACATAAATTCTCTTTCTGCTCAAGGCAGCTAACAATTTTTAGGTGATTTTCTGGTCTTATATACTCTATCTTAGACTGCCCATTTAAATTCATATATCTAAATCACTGACAGCCAAATTTATTTAAAAAAATCGATCCTAAATCGCAATATAAGTGAGTTTATCTGATTAGTATATAATACAACTTTCAGACCACGCATCATCATCTCTCCTGGTCAGAAAATGCACCCCCTGTGTTAGAGAGACACCACAGATTCCTCTCCTCTAATGAAAGAGACTCGTCCTTACGAAAATATATCCATTATCACAATGTTACTATAGGCATCTATTTTAAATTCAAGAAGACTAGTATCCTTTCAATGATGTTTTGATTTCTTCATAAACATCTTTAGTCTTATTTATGTTAAAGGTCACCTAAAATTGTATTTTAAACTTAAATATATTTCTCAATAGTCGTGATCCAATCATCGGGCGGCTTATCCAAGGACGAGATCGAGAACATGGTGAAAGCAGCGGAACAATTCGCGGCCACAGACAAGCAGAGGCGCGAGCGCGTGGAGGTTTGCAACCAGGCCGAGGGCGTGCTGCACGACACCGAGACCAAGATGGACGAGTACAAAAGCCAGCTACCACAAGATGAGGTAAGCTATACCTTAGTTAACAAGTAAAATTGTTTTAAATTTTTGTAAATTTAACCTCCGGGGTAAGGCGTAGGACTCGAGAAGCACACAATAGCCGATGGATCAGCACACCTGGCTGCAGACAAACGAAATTGGTATTAACAGAAGTATCACCACACTTATCGTTTAGACTAGTTAATCTTCACTGAATAGATATCCGAATAGTGTTTGGAAGTATTACAGTCCATCAGGCTCTTAACCAACACCTATTCGCGCCATTAAGGCGACCGATAGCCACCCGTGCAGGAAATGTCTGGGCGTAGAGGGAACCACCCCGTTATATATATATATATAAATATGACAGTATGTTCCGTAGATACTGGTTATTTAAGGTTCTTGGTATAGTTTCTCGATTTGGAGCCAGTCATCAGTAAGGGTGTAACAAGAAATATATTTACATTATATTAGGAACCGATCTTCATAACACTAGATTTGTATTTATTTTGTTATACCTCTGGATTTTTGATGAAAAATTAAATTGCACTGAATTTTACTTAAACTGAAATGCAACTGATGACTACCAGTTGAGTAGAACTCATATTCGCATTTATAATATGAAAGATGAGGATATTGTGATATATAGAATGTAATAACTTCCCTTTTAAGAGATTACACAAGATTACTCGATCGGCATTCATTGTATGTTAATCCTAAAACTCTTTTAAATTTAAAATGTTTACAGAGCACTCTATTTAAACCAATATCAGAGTATCTTGCTGGTTTTGGTAAAGCCGGGTGCGACAGTAACGGGTCGCGTTATCACCCACCGTTTTAATATTACTGGTGGGACGATTTAACGACTCTACATTCTAAGCATAACATCATAAGACTGAGATGAGCATGTAGACACTAGATATGGCATTTTTTTTATTTCTAAGAATTTGAGCAACCTGGGTCACATTACTAGTATCATATGTCAAATTTGTCCCTCCGTGTGATACAAATACATAGTTGCAGCATACGCTGACGCCTGTATTCCTGAAGTGATAGGCAGAGGTGTTAAAAACCTATTTGCCGTCGACTAGGCTCTTTAGAAAATAAAGATAGGAAAATTGGGAGTACATTGAAAGGAAAATACAGAACACAGAGCCTGTATATTCTTTCCTCTGATTATATCCAACACCTCCTGTCAAACGGATACACATCATGTCATGATGATCGGTACAGTAGTTTAGACGGGAAAGCGTAAAATACAAACAAATTTTTAAATAATACATTACTGTTGCAGTGTGATAAACTCCGCGGTGAGATCGTGAAACTCCGTGACCTCCTCGCCAAGAAGGACGACACCGACCCCGAGGAGATCCGCAGTGCTACTGGACAGCTGCAGCAGGCCAGCCTCAAGCTTTTCGAGCAGGCCTACAAGAAGGTAAACTACTCACAACAGCTTAATCAAGTGTAATATTAAATAGGCTAGGTATATAAAATAGTCCTTCTTTTGAGGATTTAGCTATCAATATCAAACTTATTTTTAGTTTTTTATTTTATTTATACTATTGGGGGATGAACAAACGGATCACGTAATGATAAGTGACAATCGCCGTCTATGGATACCTGCAACTCAAAGAAGGTGATGAGGGATGGGCGTTGCAGGGAGGGGAAAAAAGAGAGGAGGGATGGGGATAAGGGGACAGGAGGAGGTGGGTCTCCGGAAACCTCACTCATTTCGAGGCAATGCAACACAAGCATTGCTTCACAACCGGTTTCCTGTGAGGCCGTGGTATCGCACTGGGCGAGCCGGCACATTCGTGCCTAAGCATGACTACTACAGTATACAGCTTCTACTATTAGTTGGACAAATTGTCAGGATATTTGAGGACACTGACTTCCCAATATCGACTGTCATAGTTTTTTTATGACACCTGAGACTGAGACGTCTTCGAGGCACGGGGTTTAAAACCGCCAACTTCGGGCTGTTACAGAGAATTTCTTGTTAGAAAAACCCAATAGCATTTTTTGGCCCGACCCGAGACCCGATATCTGCAGTCGCATGCGCTAACCGCTAGACCAACGAGGCAGTCATAGGAATAGGAGGCATGGGTTCGATTGCTACACGGGACAAAAATTTGTAATACACAAATTGTTGTTCCGAGTCTGGACTCAATTTGTGTACAACAACAAGAGGAGAACGGATACAACAAGAACACCCAGGTGTTCTTCGTGTCCGTTCTCCTTAAGTACGACACCGTAATAAATAATTATTGCTGAGAGGGCGATCATTGATTTAAAAAAAAATTGCACTGCATGTGATCGGGTTTTTAGAACCCACATTTCACATGGTCTAGAAAGCCACATTAGCTATTTATGGATCGCGGAATGTTTTGCACTTATTTGAGCCGTCGCGTTTATTTTTGAACGCGGCGGTCAAGCGAATGTGCTATATGGACGGAGTATGTAATTAGATGACTGCTTTACATAGCGTATCAGATGATTGGATGCTCCAACAAGATTGTCGAAATTATTGATTTTAACATACATACATACATGTGCTCAAACCTGTATCCCCTTTTGAAAACCACTTACTCATCACGGTTATTTAATTTAGTCCCACTACGTATCAGGGGGGTAAACCTATGGGCAACTTTATGACCGTATGTATACTATCTGATAGATAACAGTCCGCTCCTCAAGTTGCCTTTTACGAAACGCTTGGAAAAAGATTTGATGGCTCTAAAATAATAATAATATAATGATTGCAGATGGCGGCCGAACGCGAAGGCGGAGCACAGCAGCAGCAATCCACTGAACAAACACAAGAGAAGAAGGAAGAGAAGAATTAAATAGAATAATAGTGTGACCTTCTTGTATTGAATATGTGACAGACACCAAGAATATTATGTGTAGTGTGGGTGTGAGTGTTTACCGGCTTACTTCTTACCGGGTCTGACGGGCTCCATTACATAAGCAACGTGCATCGCCAGGGTCCGTAAAACCTGGTAAACCAATTCCATGATCCTTCTAGAATTATCTTTGTGTTGAGCGCAAAGTGAGCTAAAGTTTTGGCCTGATAGCTAAGTGCAAGGGCTGCTAAGAAGATGTCTTAAGTTTGTGAACTCGTAAGTTTTCCTTATATTTATTTTCCTGCAAATTGCACAGCTATCTACAAGTTACACTTATTACTTTATATGTTCCAATATATAAATGGCTAGTGAATATGTTTATTTATTGTTTATTATAAAATCAGTAAAAAGACTTGACCGATTTATTGAATACAGTTTTATTTGTCCAGGAGGTGATACCTATAACATCCCCAAGATTAGGACAGGAAGCTTTATGCTAGTGAAACTGCAGCATAAAGCTAGCTTATAAAGTGAGAAGAGGTTACATAAAAGGAACAAAATTAATTCTAAAGAAAGTTGTAACTTTGGATTTGCATATGCAAAGTTGTTTACTTACAATGCAAAGTGACAATGGGGTAATGAAGAAAAAGTGTGTTGCAGTCTGTTGAACAGCCTGTGGCATTTTCTGATCGGTAGTATCTGCTAAAAACAGTGTTCTCACACCTTAAAGGCTGGATACGCACCTGCAACCGCACGGTGCGGTTCGTGGCCGTCCTTGGCCGGTTGCCCATCATTATTATAGAAAAAATCTGTTAAGTAAGAAACAAATCTGGCAGTAAATTAATAAAGTTCCTTCTTTAACACCCACAACACATCACATACTTTGAATCTGGTGTTATGATCACTCATGCTTAAAAAAACCTTACCTTAAATAGCACAGTAGTTCACACATATATGTTTACTTGAGACAGTTGAAAATGCATTATCAGAAAAAAGAAATAGTTGTCACTACATGTCACCAGGAAGGAACAGATTAGAGACAATACAATTTTCCAGCTGGTGTAGTATAGGATAATAAATATATTTTGAGAAGTAACTGCTGGGCCATGAAATAATACTGAAGTTTCCAAGCAAAGCTAAGGCAAATGAAGGCATTTTGCCAGAAGTTGAAACAACTTGATTGAGAGTGACTCAGTACATGTGAAAAACATGCGACCAAAATGCGTCAATTGTAATAAATACACTGCTAGGTTCCTTAAAACTGTCTATTTACTCTACAATCCCTAGAATATGAAACTATTTCTAATGTGCTATTATTTTTCAAGATGTAGTACAGTATAGTTAGGATGTCTTGTCCATATTAATATTCATCACAACCCTGCTGTCAAGCTGAGTGTTTTAATTAAAACAAAACAACAGACTACCTGGTTGATATATAATTATTATATATAAAAGACAAAACTAATGGCCGAATTGCGGATGCGATTTTACCACAGAACTGAAAATATAAATCAAAACTAGATAAATAATAAAAGCGTTATAGATCTAAGATGAGAATATGTGGTTTATTGACGAATTGACCCTTGTAAGTTTCATGGGATTTGAAAACCCATGAGAATCTTCTATAAGTCATTTGATTATGTGGTTTATTAAAACTAGCTAACGCTTTGCGGGTTTCCCATCCCAAATTCAATTTTTTCACTTTCGCCGCTCTAATGGTTTCAAATAACCATAATATAATTTCACCTACAAATAAAACTTTACAAATCGGTCTAGTATTTTCTGATATTGGTTCAAGAAAAAATACAAACTGCTGGATTCTACCAAGTGGTATATTACTTTAATAAAATTATTGAAGTAGATGTTTTGTCTATATTTACCAACATGGTTATTATATTTTTCTAGACAGTTTTTATTTCTCTCGAAATACTTGACATTGGCGGAATCTCTGGCTTTGAATATACACGTGAGAGAGAGTCCATAAACAACAAATAATAATTATTATTGTTAAAAAAAATTATTTGGCATGTGAAGCCGGGTTGCTTGTGTAATGGAGATTGTGATTCAGCGCGAGTTCTTGTGGTACATACCGAGCATTTAGTGGTTTTAAAGCTGTACAAGTTATAGAATTGTTGGCAATAAATGAATTTCTGAATAACTTTTGTTTGATCTGTAGTTAGTGGTGCAGTTGAGCGTATCAGCTATTAAAATCCACTGAAAAGTCATACTGTGCAATCTCAGGGTGAACACCAAGAGTGTGAGGGATGGAAGATGGTGAGTGATAACCAAGGTATAATTATATTGTTTTCTGTAAGTCCGAGCACATCTTGCTAAGTCTTAAATAGAAAAGTAAAAAATTACTACAATATTCACAGAAGCTCAATAAAGCAGCTTAATAAAAACAAACAACAAAAAGTTTTCACCCATATTAGACAAGATCAAGAAGTTATAAAATGATTGAGGGTAGTAGAATAATTCCGTACCAGGCGTGAATAAGAACAGAACAAATTTACTTTTTTCACCTTGCGTTGGTAGGAACCTACCAATCATAAGTTATGTTAACCGCCGCCCGGTATGTAAAATTATTATAATTGTGTTAAGTATATCATTTATGACTAGATTCAATATTTTTTATGATATAAAAATGCATCATGTGCAAAATCAAACTACTAACAGGGTTTTGTATTATTTTGCATTTTGTCCATCACATGTAGACGCCATTTAATAGTTACATAGATGTAAAAATTGTTATTTAGTATAAGGGACTGGTATTTTTTGTAGTAAAATTGGGACTTGCGATCTTTATTCAGGCCATAACGAATTCTTATTTTTTAGCAAAAACCGCCTTTAAATAAATGTATTTTCAATCATGTCACGCCATTTACTTTATTACTTAGGTTAAATTGATAAATTAAAATTGAATAGATTATATATAGTTTTAGATTATTCTTATTTTAAACCTTCAAATCAAAATGGCGTCGCGATTGTTCGTAATATGTATAATATTTTAATGAAGGTATTATTTATTAGTATATACATAGATGGCAAGTCTTAATTAATAGTGGTTTTGATTAGTTACATTTTAGTTAGTGTACAATGATTCAGTAACTAAAATGCTCTCAAAATGACATTACGCAATACGATATTTTGCATGATTTTTCGTAAAGCAAGCAAAAATTCGTCTAGTGTAGTGTATATAAATTAATTTATACTTAAATCTTTTTGGTAATTTTGAAGTTTCGGAAGGAAAGTATATAAAATAAAGGGCGAGGGATCTATGGCTGTATCTATAGCAAGAAGTTGTCTTATTACACCATTTTCGCTCGTTACCATCTCCCATCCGCTCAGAGCGTGTAGGTAACGCGCGAAACTAATTTCGTAGTTTCTTGAGAGTTCAACTCAAGGTCGCCCTTTAGTGTACATTTTTTCGCATTTTCTTTATTCTCATCTAATGTCTATTTTTACAAAAACAAGATTTACCAAAATTAAATTTGTCACAATTTGCAGTACATTTTTCTGGGCTTGTTAGATTTATTGCATTTAAAATTAGTTTAAGCATGGATGTAGAAACTTGTACTGCGTGAATATTGCAAAATTATTAGTAGAAAATTGATATCTAAACGAATTTGATTCTAGACACGATTAGTCGTCATTTTTTCTCGGCATTACCCATTATTGTTATTAATTAATTGTATCTACATAATTATGTTTGTAATGTGTAGTTAGTTTGAGCTTTACCAAATACATGGTTAAGAAATTTATAAAGGTATTTTTATTTCTTTAGATAGGTTCACGTAATTATTTTAACAAATCTTAGATTTCGTCTAGTCTACTGTCTTACACTACTGTACATTAGATGAATCTGGATGCGGTAGGTTAAGCGGTACTCATGTGTGACACGTATCAAAATCAGATCACCTGTTTCCAAAGTATTTCAACAAATCTGCAATTTGATTTTTTTAAAATATACTATTGCTATTTATAAGAAGCTGACAGACGATTGTGGCGGTCTACCGCTGCGCGGATATGCAAGTGCGCGGCCCTCTTTGTGGGGAAGGGAAAGAGGACTCAATCTGCGAAAAACAACGAAAACATTGATTAACAACCGGTTTTCTAGGAGTGCGTGGTAATAATCAGCTTTCAGCTGTAGCTCTCAATTTCAAGAATGGACATGGCTTTAAAGGCATTTAAAGTACTGACAGCATGCTACCGCCTTTATCACTAACAAATCATTTTTTTTTTTTTTTTTCTTCTTCTTTATGGCAAGGATGCCGATGTCGACAATTCTGCCAAAGTCAGTTGTGCGCTGGTGTGTGTGTTATTCGAAAGAAAATCATTTATTTGTGTGACATCGTTTCACAACGTTGACAGTTGTACCTACTTCTTAAGGCCATTGTTTATAGTATCATTGTCTATGTATCAATATTTTTTTCTGCTAATAAACTATTTACCATATTAAAGAAATCTTTTCGTTCATTAACTAGCTACATTTACAGTTGCGACTTAAATTACTGAATTGATGTAAATAAGTAACACCGTAGGCACTATTAGTTATGTGTATGATACATAATGCAGTCAAAATCTGTTATAACGACATCGGAGGGACTACTCATATTTAGACGTAACAACCGCTGATGTTTCGAGATAAGAAGTCCTATTTTTTTTATGAAGTGGTATTATTGAATGTGTGAAGCGGTATGTTGTTCCAAACGATGTCGCCATAAACGGTTTTGACTGTATATGCACACGAGTAGTTGTACAATTGAGTTGAATTTTATATATTGAATAGTATTCGTATAGTATAAGTAGATAAATAAATATTAATATTTATTATTATTATTATAGTTAATAATTAGTAGGTACTTAATTATAGTTTTCCTTATTACCACTGTCTCTCCTAATCATTTTGGTCTATCCGTAGATTCCATAGAAGCGTTTGCATTAACTCGTTCAGCTCCGGCAAGTTACGTACATACCTCGCGTTTTGCACTTTTGTTGTGGGCCGGCAATGCACCGTATGCGTTGTGACTATCGCAATCAATTCGATTTTTTTTTTGCTACGTATATATAATATTTCCAATATTTTCATCGATAAACCATAAAGAAACAATAGTCATGATCAAACGTGATTTTCCTCAAAGTTCGACTCAAAAAAACACTGCAGATGCGGGGGGCTTACACTGAAAGTTTTTTGAAAATAAATTTTGAAAATTAATATACGGAATTATATAGAAGCCTGTTGATATTGTTATTGCTTTCTCTCTTTCTCTCTCTAAGCATCGTCGTATGCAATGGAATCATTGACTGAAGCAGTGAACCCACTCTTTAGGGATTCCACCCGCAGCGACGGCATCTTTAGGGTTCATAAAAAAAAAATCCCCTAAGTTAATCTTTAAAGTCGTGGATTTGATTCCCACATCGGATAGTAGTTATGGTGATCAAAAAATAGTCGTCCCGTGTTTGGGCACTGTTTGTGTTCATTGTTTTTATGTTTTTCAAAGCCCCCGTGACACATGAACAATTCAATTCAAAACGAAAGTTGTCTTAATATCTAAGACTAAAAATAAACTCATTTTTTCTTCAAAACTTTAATTTTCTACATGTACCAAAGGCTTTGACATCGGATCTTCGTACCGGTCATTACTCTTTATATTCATCAAGGATATTATACCATACATTAAAATTAATGAACATATAAATGTGACCATAAGCGTCGTTATTATAGGGGCACTGAAGTAAGGTCCACAATTTGTACTCTTGTCGAAGGTAGTGGGGCTTTCTGGGTCTGAAGTCTCAGGTGCTGGCGCCGTATCGGCGTCATCATCTTGTCTAAAGCGCATTCTACGGGGCTGAATCTGGTGAGTTCAATGACATAGGTTTTATAGTTTTCGAAATAAAAAGTGAAAAGTTCAAAAATTACTTAATATGCATTTCAAATGGGAAGATAATCACAAACTTAATTTAAGATATGTCATAGAAGTAAAAATTACATAACCTTATAAAATATAATAATTGACTTAAAAAATTTTAGATAATCGCCTTTGATGCGCCTTTCTAATTCCTTTGCGCAATATGTACTTTAAAACGTACAAAACGTGAAATTTAAACGTTTCGTATTTTTTCTTAGGATCCCACGATCAAATACTAATTTGGATGCAATGGGACAACCTCAGGAATGTACTCTTTCGAATTAAAAAAAAATATATATTTGAAATTTAGTCTACAATTGGCAGAGAAATCGCTTAACATTCACAAACGAAGATCTGTGTTTTGTAGTTAAAGACTACTTGTCTTTTATCTTTAAACATAGATTTCATTAAAAATAATTTTAAAATTATAAATTTAGTTATAATATCAGACCAATAAATCAATAATACAGTTGCAAATATTAATAATTCTTCATGTGGCTATAGGTATGACTTTGAAGAAGAGATAGCGGCAACAGAATTAACGTAGTTGACTTCTAAAGATAGTTGATAATATCCTTCAATGTTCTATTTAAATTATTTACGGCTATACTTCTGCAAAACATCGTTAAGTTGGATGACATATTTTTCCATCTATTTTCATTTAACTACTGCACCGATTTTCTATTCTAATCGTAAAGTACATGTATTGTTTCACTAAAAAAAATAATTTGTTAAATCTGTTCATAAACGACGGAGCTTTGAAGTAAAATATGTAAAAAAATAATACAACTGAACTGTTCTTAGTTCGGGTTACCCTTAGGATGTCTTAATAAAGCTGTCTCTGGATTCCCCCTAAAATAAGCGCAGTATGGTACACCGTATGTTTTTAGTTGTAGTTCGGTTCCTTCACCGAAAACCCTGGTGGAATGACGGTCCGAGGTGGTTTCCACACGCAAAAAGAAAAGGAACTGAGGACATATTTCGTGACGTGAATTTTGTACTAGACCCGCCGTATACCATTACGAAGATGCGCCGACAATGATTTGAACATTAGGCTTTGTTCACCTGTTTGTTTGTTGGATTTAATTTGTGGAATCTTGTAAGTACGTAAATTTTTAACAAAATCCTGCCATTTCTGATTCGAACTCACTTGCAAGAGGGTGCCCTTTCGAATTTATAGAAAGGCACATTACACAGTGGCTCATAATGTGCAGTTCAATTTATATTATATTTGACTATATGGTCAAAACTTACCTGATACTGAGATATCGTAACGGCACTGCCGTCCCTGGAGTTAACAATAATCAAGGGCTCTCCACAAACATAGGACATGTTCCATGGGGCTCCGACTCCCATAATAGTACGCCCAACTTCTTCACCCGCCTCTAGCAATGCCACGTTGTCTAATAAAGAAAGAAATACTAAACTATTGGAATTAAGGCTTCACTAGAGCTAGATAACTACAATTTCCAATTCACAATAGAATATTAAACAGACACCGGCGTAAGACAGTATAAATAAAATAGATAAGTTTGTAAAACGTTTTTATTACGGAAACGTGGATACCTTTATATTTTTTTTTATTCATAATTCCGAAGAGATTATTTTAATGCCTATTTTAAATGACCAAAAAATAGATGGGCCATGTGGGTAGTTTATAGAAACTTAAAGTAAATAGGCTTGTATTGTATTTGTATATTGTATTGTAAAACAGGAGGAACATTTTGTTTTTTATCTTTTTAGTGCTGAGAATGTTTAATGATAATAATTTTAAATGAAAGTGAGGATTTTTTTTAAATGACGTTATTTTTTTTTAATTTTGTCTTATACCATTCATATACTTAACCTAAAATCCATCGGTCCTTCAAGAAGCTAAAGTTAAACTCCAACTCGAAGTCTGTGTATGCCATCTTAGTAGACATACTCTGTCGTGACCAGGTTTCCTCAGCTATCATTGGCAATTGACTGAAAATCGAACGACGGCTTGGCGTTGCTGCAAACACGTCTGAGCACAAATGGACTTATGCTTATTATGCAATATGGTATGTAGTTACTTCATTCAAATTATTAAATGACATTACAGAAAATACTACGAAATATGGATAATGATATCTAACGACAAGAAAACTGTTAAAGTAGCTCCCTTCACTTATATTAAATAATGATTCGTCACTTAAAGTCATCCTTTATCTCTTGGGAGTAGGCAGAAACAAGTTCTGTTATGAGTAGAAGGCCCATCAGATGTCTTCCCGTGGGTATCGTAAAAGGCGTCTATGGGTCTATGGGATCGAACTGTTGTCTATCAGACAGAATATACAACAGTCATACTGTGCCCGCATGACGGCTATATGCTCGCTCTCTTATTGTTGGCAAACAGGGCATTCAGTAAGTGTATGTACTTATGCTAAGGAGTATTTTTAAACCGCTTAATGCGTTAAAATATGTAACGGAGCCAGAGTTAAAGAAGAGTTTCTTACCCGAAAATCTAAAGAGTCCACCAGATGACACAACCATTACTCCCAAATCCTTCGGTATAGGAATAGGCTTGATCGGCACAAAATGTAATTTCTCGGCTTTTACCGGATTAGTCTTACCCGTGTAGAAAGCAACTACGGGAGCATGTTTCAACTGACTGACTACGTAACAGACCTCACGAATAATCAAATCATGCCGCTTTAAGACATTTGCTCTAGTTTCATTCAGTCCATCTTGAAAATATATGTAAATATACTTAAAGGAATCCATTAACTCCAACTTTGTACGAGATTTGAGATAGAAAACATTGTATTTGTGAGCAGGAAATAATTGAGACAGCAATTTATAAGGCTCTATCACAGCTGGAAAATATTTTGCCTTGTTTTGTTGTATGCTACGTCTCAAATTCGCATAAGGTGAACCCTGGCTATCCTTGAGACTTATATCTTCAACGCTGAAATACTCTTCAACAAATATTATAATGCCTGAGCTACGTTTAATAGATTCATTAATGATGTTTGCGAATTTCGAAGTGCTCATTTTGTCAAAGGGATTAGGCTCTGGATTGATATGTGCCATCGATAGGTCCTGATCAATCATGAACACTGGCAACGTATTTTTATCACCAAACCCTATCTGAAGCAACAGAAAAGTAGGAAAAAAATGGAACAGATTCATGTTATATAGATAAATTAATCTTATAGTGTAAAATTAATTTTAATACTATAACGCGAACAACAGCAATATCGATAGCTGGTTTATTGTCAGAAAAGTCTATTTTGTTTATTGAAACCTAAAAGGTTCTAATAAAGTCCAGATCATAAAGTAAAGAAAACTTTTTTAAACCAAAGGCTCCATAGTGTATGCAGCGGAAGTTGCGGACTTATTTTTATGGCATAGAAGGACAAACGAGCAGACGAGTCACCTGATGGTAAGTAACAACCAACGACCATTGACACTTGCGTTTAAGAGTCGTAATCGCAAGTGCTCTGCCGACCTTTGAGAGTAATGTGGGGGGGTCATGGGAGGTGAAAGCGGAGGGGGGAATTGATTGTATCCTCACTCACTAGGCGAAAACAAACAAGCATTGTCTTACTACCGGTTATTTGTGAGGCCAGAGGAAGTAACAGAAAATAATTTTGTAAGAGCACTCACAAAAGAATAACTTCCAATTGCACAATTACAAGAAAACCTTGTCTTCATTTTAATAATTAAGTTAAGTATATAAGTATATGAAATTCCGGCAAAGGTCAGTTCGAGTTACAGGTATACAATTCTGACCTGCTAGAGCTACACTAGAGTAACTCTTTTTTATTAGAATTACACTAGAACCACACTGCCCGATTCATCTGTATACGGTTCTTTCATTTTCTTCTTACCTACCAAGGCAAGAAGGGAAAATAACGAAAGGAGAGAGAATGAAAACATTGAAATTCTCTTATTCTTACATCAACATCATTTAAATGGTTGTGGCCCAGAACTTGGCCAATTTGACCGCACTGTCGGTGTTCGATATTAAGTTTTTCAGGGCACGCATGGCACAATGTTAGATATGCCATCGTCTGGGTTACTTCGCACAATCAACTCAAGTCGGTACTATCAATGCATCCCTTTCTACATACTCTTTCTCTTGCTACCTTCTTATGTGTGTTCTGTGTCAAAAAGTGACAAGCCAAAAAAAGCTCTGTGCGTCCGTCCAACTATACTTTAATATTTTTTACAGTAATAATAAACTATTGAATTTGATTGTAATTTAAACAATATTCTTTTGAGTGGGTGTTCTTTTTGTCCTTTGCTTGAATGTTTGTAAAGTCCCTCGCGACGCAGGAATTAATCCTAGTGCGGGAGATGCCTTCATAAAAAAAAACTTTTTTACCTTTGGGTAGAGGGCTCAGACCTCTGAACTACTGTCAGGAGTCAAAGTAGTCTATTTAAAAATATATTTTTTAAGTCTATGGTTCGTCATTTGAGAGAATTTAGTAAAAAGAAACGTTTCTTCACAATCCCATTTATTAAGGAAATTCCTCAATGCTATAAGTTAAATAAAAGATATATAAAACTAGAATACTAAAATCTTTCTCTTCATTTTATTATAGGGTATTAATTATTCTGTTCTGATTTTGAGAGAAATTGATTGAGCAAGTTATTGATTACAATAAAAAGGTCATTCAGGGGGTTTTTTGTAAATAAATTGGCAACATAAATAACCATAGACATCTATTCGAACTTATCATATGATCACTTTTCACATGACCGATGGTCAGTCGTCATCGCTTGAACATTGTCTTTTATGACAATTTTCGGCTAAAATATTAAGTTTTAGTCCGTTTACGTCCATAGTGTTAGCTTTATAAAATGGCGTTTTGCCGTTTGGTGTTTCCCTTGCTAGTTCTAGGTGTAGTTAACTGTTATGCATCTGTCGCTCCAGTGTATATGTGGGGCGATTTACCCCAACGCTCCTCGAAGGCAAATCCCCTCACAACGTTAAATGAAGAAGACTTTGCAAATATTCTTGAAGAACAGTTGCTAGGAAGGTTAGTGGTTGTGTTCGCGGAGGACACTCTCTCTGTGGAAGACTTTTCAGGTAGAGACAAAGACGGCCAGCCGTCTTTCAATTACTTACATAGCCAAATTGGAGGTGCTGAATACCTACCGTCAGTATCAAACCCTCTGGGAGTGTTGAAAAGTTTTTCTGATGGTTCAGAGACCGTTATTGATCTCACCAACAGTGGTTTATCTGACGAGATTCCAGTTAAGACTTCTGACAAATTTGTCTTCATTAATTTGAAAGATGCTGTTGAGGGAGAATCTAGGACCGACATTCTGCATCGTCACGATGATTTTATGCAGGACACCGTATCTAAACTGCAGGAGAATGGATATAAAGTTGTTGCTATCTATACAGCTCATTCTCAATCATGGATCATCCCTGTAAGCCACTCCCGTGTACGCCGTGCAGCCAACAGGAATGATTACCCCGGTCTGAATGGCCTTCGTCTATATGCTAAGAGAGTCTTGCTTGTAAGCAAGAATGAATCAGTTACACTGGCAGCACTCGTGAGCACTAACACTACTTTTGAAGATGTTGTCATGAATGCCACCTTGGTGTACGCAAATGAAACAAGTATCACTTTAAACTTCAATAAGAAGGGTGGCTACTGGTTCTTTGGTAAGAATAATTACTTATTATACTTGACTTGATTTGACTCCATGGATGGTGTAGTGGTTTAAGTGGTACCTAGCCACCATGTTGCCGAACTAAAACTTGAAGAAAGAAATCTTGTGTAGTCCTCAAACTGTTGATCTGAGTGTGGGATTTCTTTGTGTCCGTTTTTAAATGTTTGAAAGGTCCCCACGGTACAGGAATTAATTTTAGTGCAGGAGTTGTCTGTATAAAAAAAATATATATATTATTTCTTTTTTTACCTTTACAGTAGAGCGTTTAGACATCCCAACTAATGTCAGGAGTATTTATATCAACCTCTTTGATGTTGTTGTGCAAATATTGTGCTCTGGACAACAAACCACTTATTTTGGTGAAAACTGACTTTACAAATGGTGACATACATTTTTATGGTCTCCTTGCAGACTGTGACCATATCTTGTTATGGGTTTAATTAGAAAGTGTATTATAACAATAGGTCACAAGTACAGGAGTTGTTTTATTGGATCTACCTCAAGATAAACACATTAATGAAATAGCTTAGCATATGGAGACCACTTCCAATTTCCTCCAATGATAAATTACTTCATCTTTTAGGAAAGGGTGGGCTCCTCAGAGAAAAACAGTAGATAAATGCATTGTAGTGCCTAGTCTTCCTTCCCCCCTTTTTTTTATATAATATAGGAGGACAGATGAACACACCTGCAACTCTTGAGTCGTAAGTGAAGAGACTTGGGATGAAGGGATGGTAAGGAGAGAGGGGGGATGAGGGGAGATGAAAAAGGAGAAGAGGAGTTAGGCCTCCGGAATCCTCACTAATTGTGGGCAATGTGTCGCTTATCATCAGGTATGAGACCTGTCAACCCCATGGGAAGAGATTCTTTCTGTAGCCCTGTTCTACTCCTGTAAACCACACAGCACACTAACAATATAGTATATTTTTTATGTTTTCAGATTCAGTAACTCTGTCAGTTGCATCACTGATTGAAACTCTTCACCCCATTGATGAGGTCTTTGCTATAGAAGGATTCTCTTACCGGTGTGCTCAACATGTGAGGTTCTCTAGTATTAATGATTCCAGAGACTATACTCTTGACTTCGAGAATTTGAAGGTATGGCATTAATATTTCGATCTTAAGAGCTAAGTGTTTAGGTTAGAGAACCACTGTTAAAAAGTAAATAAACAGCTTCATTTTTTTAAGTATTAACCAACTTAATACACTTAAAGAAGTAGAATATTTTCTTCAAATGATGAAGATATTGAATAGCATGCATAAAAAACTTTAAGTAAAATTGTTTAATCTTTGAGGAAACATCCACATATATTTACTATCTTCAAGCCCGCAGTTTAGCTTTAGCTCAATGTCATGCTTGGACACAAGTTTACAAGCATGACATTAACCACACAGCAACACAAACATAATCCCTTTTTCATTTGTTGTCTTTATTTACCACATTACACAATATCTATATCATTATTTTTATTTTTTACATAGATTCAACCATTCTTCGAGACTACCAACAGTAGTACACCATTTGGAGACTCTTTCAACTGTGTGGGCTTCTTCAGCGCTCCCATCTGGGCTGGGCTCTTCGTCACTTTCATCCTTCTGGCCATCACTTTCTATGGCATTATGATGATGATGGATATAAGAACCATGGACAGGTAAGGCTACACTTTTAAAATGACAGCAGCAGAAGTATATGAAAGACAGTTTGGTCCCACTAACGCAATAAGTGGTAAACTGAAATTTAGAGATGGTTTTTGGATTTTAGTTTTCGGAAGAAAAGGCAGTACAGAAGTACCTTTTTTTTTATGCGTTGGGGGCAAACGAGTGGACGGGTCAAATGATGGTAAGTGACTACAGGTGTCGGGAATGGCGACGGCCCATGGACACCCGCTAGAGTCACAAGTCACAACCGAAGGGCTTGTATGAAAAGTTTAATGACAGTGAAGGTAGCTTATGATGTCTGTAAGCAAGTGGTGGTCTGTTGCCTCAGTCATGTTTATAAAACTGAGAGTAAATTGATAAGAAAAGTTTAAATGAGGGTTCGAAGACGTTATGCTAATGCAGATAGAAGTCCCCAATGGACTTGGGAGGACGGTGGGGAGTAGACTTATACATGTACCTCGAACTGGCTTTTTGTTGGGATGTCGTAACCTCGTATTACTATTAAAAAGAGCGTCTATGGTACTTTCTCCCTGGTATAGAAATTGTAGTTGCAGTTTAACAGTGGTAGAGCCATGCTTAGGCACGAATGGACTTGCTTGACCGGTGCCTTACCACGGCCTCACAGAAAACTGGTTATGAAGTAACTCTTACGTTGCATTTCCCCGAAATGAGTGAGGTTTCCGGAAGCCCAACTCCCCCTCCCCTCATCCCCCCTCTCCTCTTTCCCAGCTCCTTATCCACCCTCTTCTTTCAAAAAAAAAAAGGAAATTGTCTTTGATTCACGTAATTTTGGATCATAAACTGAGTATTTTTTTATTTATTAGATTTTAACCTTATTTGGAAAGGGCAGACAATAGTGGTACCTTGTTTTTATGGTCTAAAATGTTTATTTTTTTTTATGGCAGAGAGCAAATACACCAGTCCCAAGTAATTAATTACTAATTCATTACATATCTGTGTAATTACAACAATATGATAACTAAATCCACTCTTAACATACATGCATATATTTTATAAATATTATATATTGACAGTCTGTTTAAAAAATTTTACATGCTATGGTTTTCTCAAGAACTCATTGAAAGACTTAAAAGGCTAATTTTAGATGCTATTTTATTCTGTCGAAGTGCTAGGTGCACGACAGTCTTTGTCTCTACCATCAGCAGTAAAAAAACAGAGGGCTCTATGCTTTGGTTATTTCAGGTTCGACGATCCCAAGGGCAAAACGATCACCATCAACACCGGTGAGTAAGGTACTGTAAAATTACGATGTTTTATTAGTAAAAGAGATGTTACCTGAATTTTTTGAACAATATTTTACCAGTATGTCTTGGTTTTTGCACATTGTATTATTTTTATTATGATATATTATAACATTTTGTGATTTATGATCGACTGTTTTCATGTTGTATAATTAATTTATTTCTAAGAGTAACTTTTTTTGTATTGTAATGTTGTTTTTAACATTTTCACCAGAAATTTTGCATTTTAAGTATTAATTTTCTTGAGATATTTACTTAGGTTCATCTCTTAAACTTAACTGTAAGACATCGTATTTTAAATAATCGACTTATTTAGCCGATTCTGTGGTGCCGTAGTTTGGAATAGTTCACTGAGCTCAAATCGATTCCAAAACTATTTATTGTTAATCGACTAATGTATTAAGATAATGTTTTCGATGTATTTAATACTAATTAGACAACGGTGCCTCCAATGGAATAGACAATAGTCAAAGACTTACATGTTCAATTCTTTAGATTTAGTCGAATAATACTATTCACTGTCACTATTCGATTATAAATCTGTTCTATTCGTTTCGGTTACATAAAAATTGCAACTATATACTCGAAAATAATGTTATATGCTTAATATGAAATTGCTTAATATGTACACGAAAAGTAGATTATATTTAATAAGTGTGTCTGTGAACCGAGAATATGCCTATGGATACAAAAAGTAAATAATATGGCTGTTGTGTATATTTATATAGATTTATAAAATTTAGATAGTGCATACTATGTTCAATGTTGTATATCCTCTTAGGAAAAACTTACTAAAATGTCTAAATTCGATATTAAAAACGAATACATAGCTTGCACTCTCTAAGTCACGTTAGCCTTCGTAAAAAAAAATCCATGGCCTTACAATTTTTGAAATTCGAAAACTCGTGTTTTCGCGTCTCTTTATTACAACGATAGAAGTCAGAGCTTTCAAATGCATAGATTATATTAGTAATAAAAACTCTTTAATCTTTGAGTGAGTAAAACATAATAAAAAAAACTTTTTGCTATTTCTAAAAGTTCAGAAAGCAGGCCTAAGGAATTGTTAGTTTTCGATCCAAATATTGCAGTGTGCTAAGAAATGACAAGTCTATGCACTCTTTTGTAAGATCTTAGATTTGGCATTTTGTAGTAGAAATTGTTTAAAAAAAAAAGAATATAAGAAAATGAGAGCCCTCCATATTAGTGCCAATATGTGTGTTAGTTCATTCCATAATGTTGAAGATAATAAAATATACATAGGAACACATTATAATATTTTTTGAGGTGATAATATTGTGTAAAGGTTTAATTAAGTGTGCCTACAAAATGTTATCACTATAAACATTTCTTTTTTAATACGGAGAATTGTTATTGATCCTAATAGAGTATTATCATCTTCCATGTTTGCTGATTTCAATAGTAATAAGTGTAACCTTTTTCTTCATTTTACTTTGTAAATAGTTTTGTTTTCGGAATATTTTATTGTTGTTCAAAATATTAAATCGTGAGACCAATATATTTTCTTTCATTTTATTATAACCTAGTGAGCGTTCCTATTGAAATGTGTATTATTCTATTGTTAGTTTAGGAATATATTGAAATAAAGCTTAAGGATTACATTATAGTTTTAATTTAGTTTTTATAACCTTTTTAATATTTATAGTTCTCAATGATTAGTGAGACAAGAATAACAAAAAATAGAATTCATATATGTATTTCAAATTACTTGCACACGTCAGTAGAAAAAAAATCGCGAATTTGTGGATGCATATATGTATTTTTAAAGGACTATCTCTTTTTTATGTAGAGAGTAACTTAAAAAAATACAACCTACACAATACGACAAATAATAAGCTTAATTTTTCTTTCTGATTCATGACCTGGTACACAAAAAGAATACAATAAACTGTTTAAATCTCAAAGTTGTTGTCTTTGTTTGAACTACCAGGATAACATGATCACTAGAGGGATTTTCTTAACTTATAACAAATGAAAAGGTCGAAATTATACTAACATTGCGTTTGAAGTACTGAGAGCATACAAATATTAGGTATTATTTATATTTTTTTGGAAATATAGTAGAGTAGTGTAGTAAAGTACTTTGACATAATGACTCTAATTTTATTTCTAAGATACAGGAGAATATGACAACTAGAGAGATTTTCTTAACCTTACATGAATATACCGAAACTAAAGTTTTAAATTTCGTTAAGTAAAGTTAACGAAGTACTAGGAAGACATAACATACAAACAGATAAACTTACTATTTCTATACTACCCTGATTACGGGATCCCACATTCGAAGTACCAGGAAGACATGACATACTAAGAGATGAACAGTTTTGAAACTATTATTTCTGTAATACCCTCAGTACGGGCTGCATTTTTCGAAGTACCTACTAGGAAAACATGAGATACAAAGAGGTATTGAAACACCAGAACGTTCGCTCAGAAGTTTAAAACGTTTAACAATTGTTTTTTATTTCATTTTATTTGTGTAATCTATATAAAATATTTTGAAAATTAAAGATTAATTATATAACCTAGATACGATTATTTTTCTAGGAAGTCGGTAAAATTTAACCGTCTAGATTAATTTGGTAACAGATATTATGGGAAGCTACGTCGAGTCTTCTCATCGTCGATCCCACAGTGCCTGAAGACGAGTCTTCAATAATTGTGTCCTACCTATCAAGACATACGGAGCCGAAACGTGGACAGTTACGCTACGGCTGGTCCACAACGATCACCGATTACGGTGGATATTACGGACACGAGAAAAAAAAATTGTCGTTAAGTTTTTGATAGTTTCAATATAATAATAATAAGAGACAGAGGCTCACGTTACACATCTGGGTTAAGGGCCTAATGCAGAAGGCAGTCCTTCTTGATACAGCACGTATTGTGAGGAGGTTCCTGTCTCTGGAGCCGTAACCACCGGTAGCTTGGTCCCTGTACCCGATACTGGTGGGGCACTATTTTTTATATTTTTAAATATATTTTGTTTTTATTTTATATTTAAAAATGTAATTTATATGTTGAATAATGTGAATAAAGAGAATAATAATAATAATTTATGATGACTCACTCACACTGACATATGGGACACGAGTGAGCAGTAATCTTAAAGGAGTCAGGTGGTGCACCATTACGTCTGATCGTGAAAGGTAAGTTGCTGTTTTCTTTACGTTTATGCTGAGGGGGTTCAAGTTTAACTATTTTATGACTTCGCTTAAAGCCAGTTCATATATAATAAAATCGGGCCCAGGATGCTACCTTGAGGAATGCCGAAGGTCACCAGCTCTTCGTCACTGAGGTAAGAATCAATTTTTACAGACTGTGTGCGATTTTTAAAGTAGTCTTTGAGAATCTCTAAAGGCGTACCACGTACACCAAGAAGTTCTAACTTGGAGATAAGGAGGAGGGCAGAAACCGTGTCGAAAGCTTTTGATAGGTCCAAAAAAAATCCAAGACATTTATTATGCTTATCAAGTTGCTTAGCTACATTTTTAGTAACTTGTAATACCGCATCTTCTGTAGAGATTCCTGGTTGAAATACAAACTGGTTCTTCGCTATGATATCATATTTGTGCAAGAATCTTTTCAAATGATTACTAAGGATTCTTTTAAACAACTTAGAAACAGCCGATAATACAGAGATGGGTCTATAGTTATTGACACAGTTTCTGGCTCCTCCTTTGTATACCGGGTGAACTATGGCTTTCTTTAGGGCATTCGGGAACACTCCTGTTTGAATGCAACGGTTAAATAAGAAAGTTAGAGGTGGTACTAAAATTTGACGACATTCCTTTAGAAACACAGACGATATTCCATCCCACCCAACAGCACAGTCATTGCGTAACTGTAGAATAAGAGACTCCACCTCAGCCTCTTCCACTTCTAGGATGGTTAGCGAAATGGCTGAAGAAAGTTGGAAGCGGTCTCTGGTTAAGTTTGGAGGAGTAGTAGTATGGTTGATTATATTTTGTGCCAAACTTTTACCTATATTTGTGAAATAGTGACAGACCTCATTTACAGACGATTTTGGATTGTCACATTTAGCAACTCAGTGGGGCTGGAGTGAAGGTTTTGAGTGTTAGCTATCTCTTTAATTGTTTTCCAAAGAGCCTTCGGGTTATTTTTGGGTTTTGCCAGTTCGCAGTTCATTACAAAAATTCCGGTAGCGGGTGTATGTAGTTTTAAGGATAACATTGTCCGGGGATTTTTTGCAATTAGCATGCAACCTATCTCTATTTCTTATACATTTCAGTATACCAGCTGTTATCCACGGTTTTAAGCACCTTTTTTTACGTGAGAATTTTTTATATATTTTATATTTACCTATTATTTATTTAATTTTATTTATCAGTGTATTCATCGCTGCATTAGCAGATTGAATTTTGTAGATAAAAGAGAAGTCTGTATTTTGCAATTCTTGTTTAATATCTTTATAATTTAGGCAAAATAAAAACACAGTGGATGGCCTTTTTGGCTTTGTAACTGCAATATCTAATAATACAGGTTTGTGGTCAGTAATGTGAGAATCTAACACCAAGGTAGTAGAAGTTAGTTTAGACTTCAAAAGAACGTGGTCATAGCATTTATTTTGCCGAGTACTTAAAAAATGCGTTGGTGATAGTCCGTGGGATGCGTTTAGTAGAAGGTAATCTAAGGAGCGGTTGTCTCTATGTTCTTCGATTATGTCAATGTTTATGTCTCCGAGGAGTGTTATATTAGGGTAATTAGATAGTTGTTGGTAAATGGTGTCTAAGCTATCTAAAAAGGTGTCAAAACTTTCTTTCGTAGAATATGAAGGTGAGCGGTAAATGGCCAGTATGGCTATTTTATTATCTAATTCGCATATCAGACAATTTCCATTCTTGAAACCCGGTTCCCATACTGTATTTTGCATTTCAGATTTTATATAAAACAGTGCCGTCATTTTGATTGGAGTTAATCTTAGTGGAGTAAGAATGATAACCCGTTATTATAGGCAGGGTATTTAAAACACTTAGCCAGCATTCAGTTAAAACGATGACATCAATATCAATTTTTAAAGTTTTAATTAAAATCTGTAACTGATCGAAGTTTTTGTTAATACTTCGTATGTTAAGATGGAGTATTTTTAGGTTATTTTCAGTCATATTAGCAAATTTTAAAGACTCTTCCGGGAAACAGGTGTAGCAGTTTCCTGCCATAGAATCTAATTCGTTGTTAATGTAGTTTACGGTGGCCATTGATTAAAAGTAAGGGAAAAGCAAGCAGTGCATTATATATATGTGGATAGATTAATGAGTTTGGCATAATTATAGTAGTAATAACAATTACTATTATGACGCTGATATTATTATGTGCGGGAAAAGGATAAATGCAAGTTAGTGTGGTTATAATCTTATGAGTTAATTGGAGATGTAGTACATCAGTGCAGTGTAAAATAGTGTGGTGAAAGAAAGTGTTAGTGTGTTTACACAACATTTTAACAAATATTAAGAAAAATATGAGATAAGTATAGTACAGAGATAACTGTTCATACAGTCGTGGGCTTTTAGTAACTATGTTCAGAAAACATTTTTCTGAGGTTATTTTTATTAGTTTCTCACCCTCCTGTTTGCGGAGAAAGATGTTACCATTTGCAGTCCAACAAAACTTGAACTCATTATTTTTGGCAAATTCCCGGGCTTGGTAAAACAGCTTTTTATGGCTTGTTCGGTTATGTAAACCGGGAGTCGCTTTCCTTGGATCCCGATTAGTTCAGTATTGAGTTTGTCTTTAAGTATAGCTTTGTCTTTATTATACAATCTAACGGCGTTTAAAAGCGTCTGTTTGGTTAGTACATCCTTAAACTCTGCTATTATTGGGCGCGGAGAAGTACTATTTGCGGTTTTACCAGGAAGCCGGTACATATCGCGAAGATCAGACTTAATGATAGGAACTCCAACAGTTTCTCCAATGTCGCATACAATTTTCATAAGGCATTCGTTAGATTCTATCTCTTGATACGGAATATTTCTAATTTCAGTACCCGACGACCTAGATTTATACTGTAGATCTTGTATCTTCTTTTCCAAGCTCTCAATGTATTTAATTTGCTCTTTTCGTTCCTTTCTTAAAATTTCAACTTCCTTTTTCAGTTCCTCAAACTGTTTGTTTATAAAGGACATAGACTAAACGATATCAGCGTTTGAGTTACGTATTTCTACGTTTGTCGCCTGTATTTCATTGTTTTGTTTCTTAATATCAGCCAATTCAGATACCAACTTAGCCATAACAGCAGTTTGCTCCGACAGCATTAGGGTAATAGAAGAGTCCTGTTCTCTCTTCCAGTTTGCTAGGAAGTTAGTTTTCATTGCGCCGACGCTTAGATCTAGTTGTGTTGACATAACCATAATCATCACCACAATATCTTTCTAATTTGTTTGAATTGGTGAAGACGTTCATTAATATTGCATTTAGACATATTTTTTATTATCATTTTTCTTTTATTGAATAAGATAAATTGTTGTACCTTGAAATACTGCACAAATATAAGAATTACTGTAGTTTTAAATACTAGTGAAAGAAAACACACACTTTTCTTGTTAGTTTATTCTAGGTACTCATGACTCCATAATCTAGTGTTGATTGTTGATCATTTCGACGGCGGCCTCGTGAGCACGGTTTCGTTTGTCGGCTATAGCACTGTAGTGTTTAAAAAGTTAAAGAACCTACTCAAGTCGGTATAATCTTGCTTTAAAACTACTCTTTGGTTAATTTCGCGTTGGAATGTTAATTGCAATATCATAAATGTCAGGGAATTTTGTCAAATTTGGAGTTAACACAGGATTCAATGATACTGCATTATATTTAGTATGAAAATGTATTTGTCCAAACAGTAGATTGGTTATTGAACTACGTACGTCCAGAATCTCATAGGGCAGGGTTTCAAATTAAAGACATATATATATTATTGTTTAATTTGAGCATTCATGTGATAAATAAAGACAGTAGCTTATATTTGTTATTGTTTTCTTACTTATGTGAACCACGTTTTAATAAAAATTCAGTATTTTATCTCGACATAAAACCGATATTATTCGATTTTTAATTTAAAAGCTCTATTTTTTTAATGAAGCGCATAGACACGCAATAAAACACAAAGCCACTGTCTTTCAATAAATTTAAACGGTGTAAATCCTAGGGTCCAAGCCCTTGCCAGCTATCTTGTCATCAATCCAGTCACGTACGAAAGAGACGTCCACGTACACTCCTGGGGTGCCATCCTCACCGCACCCAATCCCCCACGCTACTATACCACTCTGCATGTAACGATCGGTTTCGTACTGGAAAATTAAGACATATAGTATTAATTTAATTATTAAGTCTTCAAAACACCAATTGCTGTAAGAATTGCGCGCGTTGTACGCACGCTCTCGGAAACAGTCGCGCAAAGACATGCTCATGTTATGCGTGCCAACTCTTTAGCGCACAAACGCGCTCATTTAAGCCTAAACGCGCTTATATGCGCACAAACGAGCTCATATGTCTACAAAAACAGTTATATGCGTACAACCAATTTCACGAATAACCGTCGAATTATAACATGAGGGGGAGGGTTGATATAGAAGTGACTGTTCCTCTTTTTACTCGTCTGCGTAAGGAGAGTTATGTTTTTCGAGGTATGTACGTGAGGAAGTAATAATGCAGTCGAGTTATAATATTTATTTAATAATTTTGATTTATAGTTATGTTGAATTGTGATCAGATTAACTGTTGATTAAATTATTAAAAACTGTATCCCTTAAGATATAGGCAAAGGTATATTGAACACAAACACGCTGCCATCGACCGGGCGCTGTATAACTATGTATATATTAGAATAAAAACTTCATGAATTATATTCATATTAATTTAAATATACGGTTTTACTCACGTGTGTATTTCGAGGATGCCCGACTAGTTGCGGTCTCAACAGGAGGCCGTTTTCAAGGAGTAAGTCGTCCAGCCGCGACGGTACCGGACGATACGCTACCGTCGGGGATTCCCCAAATACACACGTGAGTAGAACCGTATATTGAAATAACTGAGTAGATGTTACAAAAGACAGTAATTGTTACCGGAATAGGACAGGAGAGCGGAGATCCGCCGTCTCCTCTGCAGGTGTCCTTGCCCTTCTCTCCTCCGGCGCACATGAAGGAGGTGTGAAGCATGAAGAATCTACCGAGCCGAGTCTTGCGGAGAGCTGTCTGACAGTTGTTACGCTCTACCACTGGAACTTCGATCTAGAATGAGAAGATTTAGATAATATATTGATAGAGTTATTAAAACTAGAACACTCGTTTTAACCGCTGAAAATATATCTGGTATAAGGATACAAAACAAATTAAGCAAAAACAACCCGTTAAAATTTATGTAAGGTTTATGTTTCAGTTATTATCACTGTCAGTGTCTTACAGATGCAGGTGGAATGTGTAAAGTTAAACATTTTTAAGATTTTTCATACAGTGCCCGATTGACGGCATTAGGCTTGCGCCTATTACGTTAGTGGGACTATAATCTACACTCGCGTGCAATGAAATCGCTCATGTGATATTTTTTTGCAAAGTATTGATTATTATTTTTTTTTATAAAAATAACCTATATTTTTTTAATATGGAATTAAAGCTTGTTTCAATACCTATTTAATGATACCATATAAGCCGCTATAACTTTAAACTACTGCCTAAAAGTAATAAAACCAAAAAAACTTTAGGGTTTTTTTGGTTTTATTACTTTTAGGCAGTAGTTTAAAGTTATAGCGGCCTACTCTTTTAGGTTACCGCAGTTTAGAGGACTAATTGCAGGTATAAAAAGGCATGTTTTGAGTAAAAAGTCATCAGTTGCATATCAACGCTCGAACTGAAAAGACGTTCAGTGACTACAGCTGCATTTATAATAAGAAAATGAAGCCGCTCAAGTCGTTGCTCTTTTTTATTTATATTAGCCTACCATAGTGACTCCACTTTGCCTGATGGAAAGCAATAGGTGGAGTCAAAGAGTGGTGGTCACCATCCTCATTGCATGTCTAGTCAATGCAGCATGGTGACCCACACTATGGCGGCCTGGTGAGATGCTTTTTCACGCTCCGCTTAAAAGACCCGGGATCAAAGTGGGAAGGAAACATGTGCGCTGGTAGAGAATTCCAGGCTTTTACCGATCGGCACAGGAAAGAAGAGACAAACCGTTTAGTTCGGGTACGTATATTTTCGACGCTTAAACGGTGACTCCTCAGGCCAGCACGTGTAGTCCTGTAGAGGAAGGGAGAAGGTGGGACCAATTGGAAGAGCTCATCAGAACACTCCCCGTGATGTAGGCGATAGAGGACTGCCATAGAGGCGACATCTCTTCGCAACTGCAGAGGCTCAAGAGACTGGGTCACCTCAGGACAGTCGATAATGCGGACTGCACGCCGCTGCAACCGATCGAGAGCGTCAAGCAAATACTGCGTATAGCCGTCCCAGAGATGAGAGCAGTACTCCACGCAGGAGCGAACCTGGGTCTTGTATAAAAGGCACAGTTGCTTGGGCGAGAAGAACCGTCTCACCTTGTTCAATACGCCGAGCTTTCCCGAGGCCGCTTTAGTGACACTCTCGATGTAATCGCGCTTATTGAGATCCCGGCAAATATCCATACCCAGGATACTAAGCCTATCCTGCAGTGGCAGTTGAGTGCTCTGAAGAGTATTCATGAGTCTTTACAAACATACGACACAAAGAACATCTAGACTCAGAACAACTATTTGTGGATCAAGTACATTTTTGTCCCGTAAGGCAATTGAACCCACGACCTCTGGCGTAGCAGTCAGGATCACCAGCCACTAGGCCAATATGCAAGTGTATATAGAAATCTTTTCTATTATGGTGTACAATAAAAAAAATATTATTATATTTTTTTGCGATTTTACCACAAGCATTTGTATTCAAACGTACGACTACAAGTCTACTTACGACTAACTAACGCAGTTACTTATAAACCGATTTCAAAAAGGAGGAGGTTCTCAATTCGACTGCAATTTTAACTTTCGACTGGGTGAACCGATTCTTATGTTTTTATTTGAAAGCTGGTGCTTCCCATGTGGCCCCATTTTAATTTGGTCCAGTTCTGACAATGGCATCCATGAGAAAACCATATAAGTCTTAAATTTGCATTAAGCATGTGCGCGACAAATGGACGAATAATTCAATATCGCCACGCCAACCGCTTTTGATGTTTCCTTTTTTATTGGAAAGGATGTACTTCAAGGGTAGTTAGATGAGGGTTTGGTCCACTTGTGACAATGGCATCCATGAGAAAATGCATTGAAGTCGGTTGTCTACTTTTTTAAAGTCCAATTATAATGTAAGTGTTTAAGAAATAAATCGGAAGGTTTTATTTGTCTACGATTTGTAGAAGGCCACGTCATCATCGGCATAGCGTTTCCAGAGTTTCAAATAAAATATAAGAACTGAAGTGGAGGCTAATTTTTACCGCAGGAATCGATTCTAAATGCCACGCGTACAAAGTAGAGGGCAAAAGCCAGTCGAAATTAAAAATATCATAATCCAAATTACCCACCTTTTTCAAGATAACTTGATAACGTCCCTCTTTGCCGAACTTATCTTTACCCCATCCTGTAGCGAAGCAGTTGGTGCCAGCCGGAGTTCTCTGCCTTGGCGGTGGCAAACAAGCAATTCCTACGTTAGGAGCTAAAACCACTGGCTCGGAGAGGAACAGCAGAGCGACATCGTAGAACAGGTTTCCTATAAACATAACATATAGAGAACAAGGTTTAAACTAGCCGTTTTTAATGTTATCACACTAACCCTGAATGTCGTAGTGTCTTAAAAACCAACCACACGATTATCAATTATCTATCTACCAAGGTACTATCCGATGAACACCATAATTTGGACACGTTTCGAGGCTAGATAATAAAGTAGTGAGAGCCATGCATTACCGTTAAAGAGACATGGTTAGGCATGACGGCTCGACCGGAGTAACACCCCAGCCTCACAGAAAACCGTTCATCAAACAATGCTTGTATTGTATTGCCGAGTGAGTGAGTTCAAACACCCCCCTCCTCTAAGTCAGCACACGTATAATTCTTAAGTTCGAAGTGTCAATGGGCAGCAGTTGTCACTTACCATCAGGTGACAAAAATCAGATGAAAAAAATAATAATATCATAACTTTATCCTCATACCTTAAAGATAAAGCCGTTAAACCAAATTCATTCATTTCAATTAAACACAATAAAAGTATTTTTACTTTTCAAAAGAAGGATTCAGGAACAGGCAAGAAGCCATTCATTATATGTTTGCACTTAGCAAATGAAATGTGAGGATGAAGTAACATTGTTATTAAATAATGTCTTTCACGAGCATGACGCACGCGCCCGTCATCGTCCACCTCAACGGTCCATATCAAACAGGGAGCTCAACGGCGAGCTGAACTACCTGATCAAAGTAAGTATGTGTTGATCTTGATCAGTTAATTTTGAGTTGGCCGTATATAATAAAATCTATTTAGAACTGTAGATAAAGAAATAAGTATTGTACTTTTAAATATTAACGGGATGAGGTCCCGATACATATGTGTACCCCTTCACTATGTGGCAAAATCCACATACAATTAAAACATTTATCAGCACCATCTATCGAAGACAAGCTGAACGACGTAGCTACTATTCCACTATAACTACCCTGAATCACGATAATAAAGTTCTCGAAACGATTAGTATACATATCAAGAGTTAGGCTGCGCTTTGACAGGCAATGTCACCTCACCTGGGGGATCCTCTCTTTGTGTTGCAGGGATATAACATCCGTCCCTGGACATCTATTTTCTATAGACAACTAGAGCACTATCAACAATTAATTCGTGTCTCGCTTGACTTAATAAGCATTCAAAAACGGTAACTAACAACACAAACACTTGGGACACATGAAACATGTTTTACTATCTTTTAAACAATTTTAAAAAAGGAGGAGGGAAGGGAGGACGGAGGTTCAATGTTCGACTGTATATACCTTTAGTTTTTATGTATGTTAAGCGATTTCATCTCCCAAATCACTTGAAAATCCAGGATGGATCAAATGACTTGAGATTTTCAGAGAACTTACGAATAAGTCTTTAATAACAGCACGTTTTTACGACTTAAAGTATTGAGCAAAGGAATTGGCGCGTTAAAGTAGGTGTTTAGTAATTACTAATGGCGTTGTTATCAAGATCTAGATTTTTAATTTACCGCAGTACTAAACAGGTCAAAACATTTTATTGGATTACCAATTAAAAAAACATACCTTTGTTGAAGTCTTTGTGTATTTCCACAGAGGCGACATCTCTATCTTGGAAGGGGTAAATCTCTTTCGTGCTCTGTGTGTCCCACTCTCCAGCTCTGATCCTCAAAGCACCAGAGGTAGCTACGTAGTGAGCTGCAGTGAGAACCGCATTGGGTGCGATAAGGGACCCTCCACCGACGTATACGTTCAGCTTCTGACCGTCAGGCTCGTTTTCGTTGACGGGTTCAATCCTGCATGAGCAAAGTAGAATAATATAATAACACTTTCTCGTTTCTCCTTTGTTTTATTGATTTGTTCTGGGGAGCCAACGAGCAGACGGGTCACCTGATCGTATATGACTACTTCAAGAGTCCCAAATGCGTTGATGACTCTTAAGAGTTGTGGTAAGGCATAGAGGACCTTCGATTCGATTGAGCCACTCAATATGTGCCTGAGCATAGCTCTGCCGCGTCGATCGTTTAATGAAGAAATTATACTTCTGTTAGAGATTGATGATGCAGAAAAAATATAATAACAAAAGAGAACTGCCACCTTAATTATACATATAAATTTAACTTACTTAAGAATAGCAACCATCCAGGGGAACTCTCCAAACTTGGTTTCTCCATTGGTTTCACCAGTGGTCCGCAAATCGGCACCTTTGGGGTTGCGCCACCCACAGCCTTCCCTCTGAAGACAATGAAATAAAATTGATGATATTAAAAAGTATTACAGATCGCTTTTGGGGACAGACGAACAGACTGATCCCCTGACGGTAATAGATAACCGTCGCCCTGCATCTTAGTCTTCGAAAGTGCGTTATCCGCTTTGAGGGTGTTGAGCAGATGTTGGAACAGGAGATGAGAAAGAGGAGTGAGTTGAGATGAGGGGTAGGGAAATGAGTAAAGGGGGAGGTGGGCCCCCGGTACCCTCAATCAGTGAGTGAGTGTTTATTTTCCGACAGTACAATGTTTTGTTTCATTTAATTGACCATTGTTAAAAAATGTAAAAAAATATAAAACCACGTATTTTATGAGAGTTGTGATATTTTTATTGGATTGTAAATAAAACATGGTCTGTGTAAGTATGGTATAAAATATCCGGCAAATGGCCTGGTCAGGCAAATGGACAGTTCATTACTCTTTTCATGTATGTTCCAAGACTTTTACACAGAGATGTGGCTGTATCTCACCTTTGACGCGTTGAATCTCTGATTTGAGCTCAGGAATTGTTTCAATTGGTTTATTCGCAGAAACCCGAAATATTACAAAACCCCTAAAATACAAAAAAACGCACGGCGTTAAATCGCACCAGCTAGTTGACATGAGATTTTCGTGTGATGCGCGGTGTGATGAAACCACATGTTGTCCAGATTCATGCCGTCCAGTTGAGGGCATAAGAACTCCGTTATCATATTCTTGTAACGAATGTCCACAGTCACTGGAGTTTCAGTCCATCTTCAAAAAAGACCAATGATTGGCCCAATCACGCCTCTTGACCAAAATCCGCACCAGACAGTGGCTCGTTGTGGGTGCATTTGTTTCTCATGGATTGCATGAGGATTTTCTGAGCCCCAAATTCGACAATTTTCTGCATTCACGTAGCCATTCGGATGGAAATGCTCTTCATCGGAGAGCTTATGAGTTATCTAAATCTTATACGCATTTGTCAAAATTTGCTGCGTAGAAGCTTCGTGAAATTTGAAGTTGTTGAGAGCGATGCCAAAATGATGTTTTCGGTTTTATCGGCGTCACTCTCGTTTACAGCAGCAATGTTTTCAAGAGACCGACCGGTACGTTGACACGCAAAGGATTCTTAATATCCTTAATCGACCCAGCTTCTTTTTTTTGACCATCGAATGGTTGACAGATTAGGTGCACTTTCTCGACTTCTTCGGGCGATTTCAACTTTCAGGGCTACTCTCCCCATTTTTGTAATGAGGTTTTACAGTTATAACGCGTTGCGCTTTCGAAAAGTGTTAAATTTTTAATAATCAGAATATACATTTGGCAGCTGTTAAATTTCAGAGTTGCCACTTGCAAGAAAAGAAAATATTCTAAATTTAAAAAGTGCACTACTCTTACCGAGACACCCGATGTATAATATTGTATTTGACTTGCTCTTGTAGAGACGAACAAAAACCTACATTTATTTTCCACTAAAATATTTTTATTTTTGTAGGCTGAATAGTATATAAAGTGCGCCTTTGGTAGGTAAATAAAAAAATGAAATCCGTTTAAACAAAGAGAAAAATATTTTACTGAAAGTCTTGTCAATATCAAATCACTCATTCAGTTTATCTTTTGTTTATACCAAAACTCGTTAATATAATATAAAGTTACATTGTAATTTGATAGGCGGCTAACCTCTCGCCAACGTGAGTTAGTCGTCTCTGTAGGCTTACGTGAGTTACTTGTGCGCTTAATAAACGTATGCAAATCATCCGTTGTGCTCCAGGCCCGGAGCCAGATGAGGTATATACTACTCATTGCTAACCAAATAGCCTGCACAAGATTTATTTTGAGTAAATATGCAGTACACAATTGTTAGTGGGATACTAAAATTAAAATATACCTACTATATGTACGAAAACCGGTATAACTGAACCGTGTCGTCGTGTTATTGACTTTTCGTACATGACAGTTCAAGATATATGGCATCGAGGCTTAAAATGTTTGTAGATATTTTGTCCAAAACAATGTTCTATTTAATTTTTCTTTACACATATCACTAAAACTTGTCAATAGCTACAAAAATATTACAAACTTGCGCAAAAATTAAACTCAAGTATTTTTTATCGGGAACTGTTTGTCCAGTGTAATATACTATATTTTTTTCAAGATAATCTTCCTACTGTATTTCTATATTTTGTCTAAAAAGAATTCATTATTGATTATAAATATTAACGTACAAAATTGGTATAATTATTATTTGGTTTGTAAATGTTCAATTACTTTAATTTGGGCCTGCGAGAATACCAGCGTTGCGGAGTGATCTGCGATAACAGCTGACGCAGGTGATTATTTGGTCTTTAATACCGATTTTTAAAGTATTTATTGTGCTGCCTTGCTGCAAACGACATATTTTTCTTTCTTTCTTTACTTCGTATTATTAGGTAGCCTATTTTACTTGTTAATATAAACCAATTAAATATATAATACGTTACAAGCGCACGGTGATTATTTGCGATGATGATGATCGGTTGCCTAACATGGCCAAAAATAGTATATTTGTGGTATATATGACTTTTTGGTCCTAAAATCTGAAGTCATATGTTAATGATTTTATTTTAAACAATTTTCCCTAAAATAAATTATTCAATTCAATTCTTAATTATGGCCTAAAATAAATTAATTTTAACTAACCACGCACTGACACCTCCGACTTCCAATGTCATTTGCGCGCCAAAAAGGTCGTATATGCGATATTACTCGCAACTTTACCATTAAAAAAAAACAAATACGGAAACTCTATTCGGCTAGTATGTGCAGTGTATACAATTGTCAGTTTGCCATCAATTAATTTAAAAGCTATTAACTCTTAAATTGGTTATACAAATGTAAAAAAAACATATTAACTTTACTTTATAGGTGCCGGACGGGCCTATTATTTGTGGTCAGTTATTCAGTGGTGGCTATTAAGCATTGTAGTTGGACCGGTTGAAGAAGCGATATTTAAAACATCATACAGAGTGTATATTCAATAAGAAGATATAAGTAGTTATGCTACTGGAGACGCAGATGTTGCTTATTTATTTATTAGTAGGAGACTGGACAGCTTGTTTACACTATACATTAATCATTTCTCTTATAGAAAATTCATTCTAGATTACAATAGATTCTAGAAATGCAATGTCATTAACTTCTACTTTTTGCGACTCAAAATGAGCAGGTATTGCGCTGAGTTCTCAGGTTCTAAGCAAACACATATTGAATTCAATAGTTTTACAAAAAACAATATGTATCAAGCCACTGGTTTTGAAAACATGCGTTTAGCTTTCTCTCCGAAGAGGCACAATGTGTATATATCGGAAACAAATCAACACAGAATCTCTTCTGATAATGCGTTCGTGACTACGAATTTATGATTTAACTGAGTTTCACAACATTCCTTCTTATCAAATCACTCTATGCTATGTCTGAATTGGATTTAAAACGGATTCTGCAGATTATATATTACAATCGTGTTGGAGTTGATTCGAACCGACCATAATCCTATCACGGGTTTCCTTTTCTTTTTGGATAAGCCTCATAATTGATTTGTTTTGTAAGTCAAGCCATGGGTCTAAGCTATATGTGATGCATTATTTAAACATACTAAACGTAAACCAAAGTCGGCTTTCAAACGATGGTTGTTGATTGGATCAGCAGCAAATCATGGCTGCTTATTTCTGTGTTTGCGTCACGAAAATTGGCTAACCATACTCATATTCGAAGATATATTGTCAAGGGACTACTGGGGTTCAACAACAACCCTTTTTTGTAATTTTCTACAAACGGGAAATTGCCGTCATTCAAAGCAAAATATGAACGCTTGTTTTATTTTACTTAAGTTTTAAAAGTCGATACTACTAAATAATGACTGAATTAACATTAGCTTCGAATAAGGTGAGTAAATTAATAAATTATAATTAATTAATTAATGAAGCCCCTGAGAATCATGGAAGGCTCTTTTTTTAAAGTTAAACACAACGATGCATGTATGGCTGTGTATAACTGAAATATTTAATGTTTAAAGAACGTTTTTAGGTACCGTAATTCTCTATAATGGTAATACACGTATAAAATAAAATTCCTCAAAATATTCCTAATTATATTTTATTTACTTTTTAAGACACCTCACAAATCCGTAATTGGAGGACTTGGACTTCCCGGCACGAGCCAGTTCCAGTTATGGATATACGACCCTGACTTGTTTGAGCTACTGCTTACACTCCCCAATCCATCTGTATAAGCAATATCATGCCTTTCCTGTCAACATGCTCTAAATTTTTCCATTGTATTATTCCATCAATGAACGGCGGATGACCCTTTCACGTAAAACGGCAAAATTTGATTGATTTGATTTGATTTGATTTGATTACGCGTTGTGTACGTGCCTATCCCTTCGGGGATAAAATCGTAAGTGTATGTATATATTTGTATGTACGTAAACAAAATATTAACACTGGGACATTTATTTGAAACGTTTCTCACTATTTAACTGCAACATAAATAAAACAGAAATAAATATAACGAATAGCCCACATACCCGAAAGTGTAGGCAGAGGCACATCCAACGCCGATATGTTTGCCAACCCAACATGCAGTTTAGCCTCATTTACGAAATAGAGAGCATGTCTATTGCCGTCAGCCGGCCATCATTTGTTGGGTACATAACAGTGTAATCCCTTAGTCGCCTGTTACGACACCCAGGGTAAAAGATGGGTGGGACCTACTTATTTTTCTCTACCGAGACAGATACAGTTATAAAATGTCCTATACAGTTAAAAGTTTCAAAACGAATTAAATTACGTTTGCATTTTATAAAACGAAAACGAGTTTAAAAAAAATGAAGAATTCAATCCGGTAGGCCATTGCTACATCGAGACGAGGTTAAAGAGGTCACAAGGTTTTTAGGCAACAATTTTGTGTTAATATGTATAAATTGAGGTTTTTGAACATTTAGTTCATTAAATATTTATAACGGGTACGTGATATTTTAATATGGTATTCTTATACGGGTTTTCCCCCTTTTTAGTTAGGTATCCGTTACCCGATTTATAGTCCAAAGCTATGGGAAGTATCGTCGTATTAATGGTAAAACTAGTGTACGTTTTTACGACACGAATACGAAGCAAAAAAGGACAATAAAGTTTTTTTTTTAATTCAGAAACAAAACAGGGTTTGGAATACAAGAAATTCGAGACATTGATAATACTTACCGCTGGCTGAGGCGGGGGTTTGATAGGTTTGTTTGGTGGCCTCACGTCCCGAGGAAAACAACAGGAATCGAGATACGCAGCGCAGGGACCATCGCCCGCACTGCCAAAAATAAATAGATGCTTCATTTAGATAGATAGATAGATAGATAGATAGAGAACTCTTTATTGTACAAAAAACAAACAAGCATAATAACAGAACAGTTTGTACACATTGCTGTAAGGCTTATGAGCCAAAGTCAGAAAGGAGAACAATTGGCGGTCTATACTATGTCGCGTATAATTCTAAATATTATACGCGAGTCTGACCTTCTTGAGCTATTGGATACACATCCAATTACTCTGTATAAGCAATATGCTTCTTTCTCTATTCTCTTTGAATATATTAAAAAAACACTTAATTCCAAAAGGTAGACGGCATTGTCGGCTGAATGGGGACTTTAAGTTCGCCTAATACTTCGGGGATACAGGCTGGAATATGAATGCAGGTCATACGTACATAGTAAAAACTTTACAACACATTATACAATAAGTGGTTACTATAGCTTTAATCGTATTTATTCTTACCGAATATCAATAACACCAGCCCCGTCATCAATAATTGTGTTATTCTTGTCGCAGAGGTAGTAGTTTACACACTGGCCGATGCTGCCATCATCCATAGTACAGGATAGGTCTTCATCACCTGGTGAACAAACAACTATATCATCACGTGCATAGAGTTAAAGCTGTTTTCTGTTTTGTCACGGGAGATCTATTTGCTAATTTTAAGAGCAACAGAATGTTACCAGTATGAGTTTTTAGAAGTTAAAAAGGTCCGTTAGAAATCTTCATATATCTACGAAGATAATTGAAGAACTGTTATGCTGTAAATTCTATTAGGTCGGGTACCCTGATAAATGAACACTTTAAACTAAACCTTAAGAGTTACGCTATAACATTTAAAAAGGTATACCAAATCTAAATAAAATCCTAGTGGCAGAATTTTTGCCAAACCGCACCTGGTTTGCCCATGCCGTTACATAAAAAAACAAATTGGCTGGTTTTACGTCAAAAATAAATCAATGTTAGAAATTATATACGACACAAGACTAGATGGGTTATCTAGATCTACGTGTCCTTCAAATGATTTGATTCCATTACGATTTGATAGATATATGTATGTACATTTGATAAAATTACTGTTTTTCGTACGTATACTTAAATATATACCTTTTCCTTTTAGGGCAAGCATACCATTCCCTCTCGTCTCTCACTTCTTCCCTGGCATGCCTCACGAGCTTCCTCTACAGTTACTCTCTTTTTCTTTCCGCTACTAAATTTATATTTTCGTAAAGAGCAATTAGTTCCTGCTTACTACATTTGAAACAAATACCTACCTACACAGGAAACTAATTTAATAAAAATAAAAACAACTACCCGCTTAAAAAATGCACTTTTATTGATTTCTTTCAACAGGTAAATTTATTTAAAAAAATACTAAATTAACTTCTTTTCTATGTATTTTTTTTTTGATGACATTGTCACAAAATGGTATGTCCTATGTAATCCCTTTAAGTCGTGGCAAAGAAATATCATATATGCTTACACTCGAAAAATATAACTCTTTCTTGCGCATTCAGGTAAAAATACATACAAATGTCTCAATTTAGAAGTTATTGTGAACTAAATTACCTCACGTAGATACATAAAAGAACCCTGAATACATTATAGTCCTACTTTTGGATTCTTGTAGAAAGAAAAATACTTACCACCACTGTTCGTATTTATAGGCGGGACAATAGTTGATGGTCCCTTAGTTTTTTCCACAAGTGCAGCTTCTGTCGCTTGTACTTCGCCGGTGGGTGAACCGAAGATGCCCTGGATTACGGAGTCCAGGTCACCATTGTTGCCCACCTGACAATGGCCTGCTGCCAAGAGCAGTAGAAGAGGCAACGTTTTCAACATCTGAAAAAAGAAGGTCAAAATAACTTGTTGAAGAAACTGTGTATATTTTTGCTAGAATACCCAAATAGTACTTAGTTAAAGAAGGTCATAATCAAAGCAGGTGTTCCTATCTGAGTTACGTCTCCAGACATAGAAAGTACAGAATATGAGGCACAGGCTTCTGCGGGCTACTGGAGTATTAGTCTTGTTTTCACATCCGAGACTTGCTGTATTTCTGGCCCCTTTCGTCTTAAAACTACACTCTCAAGAAGGGTTATTTTCTACTTGCTTGTTAGACAAATTACTGAGTATAGCGCTCCGGAATGTAAATGATAACACTATGTGTTCTGTCTACCCCTTAAGGGGTGGGCCTAAGGAGTAGACAGAGTTGTATAGAACACCCAAATTTTGCCAATAACAATTATTAGATGTCACTAACGGAACAGGGGGTAAGCCCATGGCCGCTAATTTATGACTATATACATACTGTCTACTATACTACTACTGACTATACTACTATATTACTACTACTACTGACTATATAAATGGCGATGGAGGGGAAAACCCGTCCCGACCACCCGCGGCCACACTCAGGGCGGCATGAGGCGCTACCTCTCGCTCACAGCGCTTGTGCGCGCCATGGTCGGGAGCGAGTGGTCATGGGAATCAGTGGTCACCTTCTGTGAAACGATTATATCACAGAAGGAGGCTGCGGAAAGGGAGAGGGAAAACACGACCACGCTCCCTATCCGCAGACGACGCACCGGACGTCGGAGGAGGGCTGACAATGCCCAATTCCGGCCTCCGTAAATGGACCCGAGGGCGGTGAACCCGGGGTTCAGTTCACCGCCCCAATCGTTTAGCGGGTCCAAGGTTGTAGGCGCGTCGTGTTCCTCGCGCCTCCCACAAGGAGTGATGGTGGAGGGAGAGGCATAAGCCTTTCCCCCCTTCATAACGAGATGGGGTCCATTCCGGTGGACGGTCACCTGCTGGTCGCGGAAGAATGTCGTGTTCCCGCGGCCCTTGACAACAGGTGCGAAGAAGGAACACCGTGTCGGTTTTAGCCGGTCAAGTCCGGCACACCCCGGAGGATAGTCCATGAGGATTTCCCCCCCTTAAAAAATCCCCGCTCCGCCGCCTCCTTCTGCGAGATAACCTCCTCACAGAAGGTTGCGACCGCGGTGAAATTCCTGTCGCTACCGGCCATGGAGCGTATGACGGCCGGTAGCGACATGACTGCAGTGAGGACCCGACGGTGCGCCGCCCAAGCGGGGCAGTCTGCGAGCGTATGATATGACCTTCTGAGGGCACCAAAGGCGTGCCCTATTCTAGGCGGTTAGAGCCTCTGACCACACCGGTGCACCGTACAGTGCCATTGACCGGACAACCCCCGTGTACAGCCGTCTTGTAGCGACGCTGGGTCCACCCAAGTTGGGTAAAAGGCGCCCAAGAGCGGTCGCAGTACCGACCAGCTTTGGAGCAAGCTGCCGAAAGTGCTCGACGAAGAGCCACCTTCCGTCAAAGATCAGGCCCAGATATTTAATGTAGGCCCGAACCGGTGCAAGGACCGAGTTGACCATGCTTGAGGCGCTAGGGGGCGGACCACGGGGCCCATGAAATAAAAGGGCCTCCATCTTGTCCAGGGCCACCCGTAAGCCCAGCGCCTCGATGCGCCTGACCACCAGTGAGGCTCCTCTGGTGCCCAGGCGCACCGCCTATTGAAAGTTTACCCCGTGACCAAAGTGTCATCAGCGTAACAAATTACGCCCAGACCGGGGGGGAAGTCAGCTCGGAGGGCCCAGTCATATCCCATGTTCCACAGGAGGGGTCAAGAACAGACCCCTGCGGAACACCGCACGACATGAGCCGATGACTCAGATGTCCCTCTCGGTCCTCGTACATGACGGTACGCTCCTCTAAATAGTCTGCCACTAGCCGCCTCAGGTACTGTGGCACCCGTGATAGCGGAGCGCTTCCCTGATGTCCAACGACACCGCCAACAGCACGCCGCCACAGCTCACCGCCTCTTCAGTCACGACCCGCAGACGCAACACACCTGACCTAGCTGCCTGCTTAACTTATTTGCTCGCACAGCAATAGGTAAATGCGGGGAAGTCCGAGCTGTCGTTATGTTATGCATATAAGTATAGTGTAAAACCCTATAATTTTATCTGTGGTTAGAGGTCATTTTAAGTAGGTGCTTTGATATCACAATACGCAAGATATTATAGTTCAAGAAACAGTTTTATGATAAACTAACCGTGCTCTGCGTTTCTACTAATAATAATACAATTATTAATAATATTACTTTTTGTGTATCTTCTCTTGTCCATAACATCTATGATGAGATAGATTAAGATCTTAAAAAGCTAAAGCTTATTTTTCTTTGTTCAATTCTTGATTGCGAAATCAGTCAAGTGACAATAAACGAACCGGTGGAATGACGACCCGAGGGGGTTTAAACACGAAAAAAAAAGAATTAAAACAAACAAACAAACAAATCCGTAATATTGATTGCAAGAGCCGACATCTTAACCATTACGCTTTCGCCGTTTTTTTACTAGTTACTAATAATATATATATATAATGTAATAGCAAGTGCGTGTTTGACTGTGTGGTTCTCGGTGGAGAAGAATGGAGCCACAGACTGTATGCTTGCCTATTACGGAAGTGGGACCAAATTCTGATTGGCAAAATGCTATACCCAAGTCACTTCCACTTTAAAGACTGACAAAGGAACATGCATAAAAAGCTATTAACTATTGCACTCCTATCTACCAGACAGTACATATGTATGTACATAAATGGGACTAAATTATTGAGACTGAAGGCGTTGGAAATGCTCTACCTACCCCTCGGGGATACAGCCGTGAGTAGGCGTTAAGTAACTCCGTCATGCAATCAATTCCTCTGCGAAATCAGGCCCAATCTTATGTTACTTTGTAATCGAAGGCCGATATCAGTACATTACAGGTATTGGAGAAAAAATAATATATAATCTCTCTAAGAGCAACAGAAGCCAATACACACTTTTCAGTTTTTTTCTGTCTGTCAGTCTGTATGTTTGTTTAAGCATCACGCAATTACTAAGTACTGCATGGAATTTAAAATTTAGGCGTTTTTACGTCGTCTACTAATAAATATATAGGTATGTAGATATTTCATTTCTAAATTAAACGCGTGAGAAGTAGAGGACAAGAGCTAGTAATTAATATATCTTAATGTACATAATCTATATCATTATGGGTTTCTCTGCATCATTGTGGTAAACAAACAACACAAGCAGTATTGATAACCTACAAACGGATTTATTTCATCATCGACACCCGTCAGAGATCAATTTTTGGACACTGTAGTGTAGGTATACATAGTGTCTGATAGATAACACAGTGCGATCCCTTAGCCTTTTACGAGACCCACGGGAAGAGATGGGGTGGCCCTATTCTACTACCCCGAGAACCATTAGACTTACTAAAATTAGAATGTTTGTTTGTCTCTGTGTTCTATCTCATTACAGGAACAGGTGGACCGATTAGCTGGTGTTATTATTAGTATTAGTAATAAATAATAGGAATTCGCGCAAAATCTATGTTAATACATGTACGAGGATAAAACTGAAGAATTTTTGTTTATTTATTAAAACGGACGGGAATAACATAGGATATGAAATATAACGCCACTACCTATGAAGGCTAAGCAGAGCTAACCATAAACGCAGGTGAAATGGCGAGGACGGTTAGTATTTAAATACATAATATGTATGTGCAAGTGGAGAAGCAAAGCAGGGCACAAATAGTATTAAAAAACAACATAAAATTAGGTACTACGAATAAACAATCTCATAAATTTTTGCGCTTTTTAATCCTTAACAATGTGTTCGAAAGAGGGTTTAGCCGAGGTTGGATTAATAACATAAAATAAATAAGAAAAAAACCTCCGCATTAGGAATAATTCCTGTGTTACAAATCGGGGGACTTTACAAACATTAAATCATGTGTGTGGAAATCGAACCCACGAGCTCCGGTTCCGTAGTCAGAGTCACTAACCACTAGACCAAGAGGCCCGTCATTCAATCGTCATCAATTCTAGCCTCCCTTTCCAATATACTCAAAATGTTCCAGTTTTAATCCAAAAAATAGTCAGGTTGACGGCATTAGGCTTGAACCTCTTTGAAGTAATGGGAATGGGACTAAGTTAATAAGAGCGTTAATTAACACACATAACGTAGTAGAGTCATGCTTAAGCACGAATGTGCCGGCTCGACCGGTGCGATGCCATGGCCTCACAGAAAACCGATTGTGAAGCAATACTTGTGTTACATTTTCCTCGAAATTAGTGAAGTTTCCGGAGGCCCAACTCCCCTCTCCTTATTCTACTCCCCTGACCTCCCGCCCCTTTTCCCATCTCCTCCCTCCTTACCCTCAAAGGCGGGCAGCGCACTTACGACCCTTCAGTTGCAGGTGACCCGTCTGTTTGTCTGCCCTCCTATAATATATAAAAAAAAAACAAAGTGTATGTGTATGTATGTATGTATTTTATATGCACAAGACAATGATTCACAGTCAATAAACTTTATAAAAAGGTCACACAATCACAGAGTAGAACGTTGTTCTTAGAATCGATTTAATTGTACGTGAGAGACCATTGTCGGTTTAGGTATTTTACCTGAACTCATGACACAACAATAGCTAAAGTAATTACTCATTAAAATCGATATCTTAAGTTATTAGGGGGTTTTAAATACGAAATTGTTATCAATTGCCAAATAATCTCCCTGCGGTTGAGTGGTGACGTAATCGCTATTTAATTGGTACATCATATTTAATATATTTACATTTAGAGAAGACTGCCAAACAATTACTTTAAATATAATTAATGTTGAAGTTTATAATTAGTCACTTTTTAGTTGAAAGTGTATTTATCATATACGTTATTTAGAGGGCTCAGACTTCGTGGCACCAGCCAGTTCGAGTTATAGGCATGCGACCCTGACTTGCTGGAGCTATTGCATACTCCGCAATCCATATATATAAGCAATATCCTACCTTTTCCTATCAATACACTCCAAATAATCCATACTCCATACAATTTCCAAATATGCCTGGATAACGGCTATAGGGTTGCCCCCAATTACGTAGATGGACTAAATTATAATCTGCACAATGTAGGCGATAATTAGGCATCTGCCTAGATACAGGCGCGAGTAGTAGACAGACAGAGATACAGGCCTCTGCCTAGATACTACAGCAGCATTGTTACACATTCGCCGAACGCCTATTTCAAAATTTAATAAAGCCTTATGTGTACATTTCTCGTTTCAGTTGCCTTGCGAGATAGTACGAGATGGACAGGTCCGTACTTACCTTTGGAAGTATCGACACTCCACTTATATACTTATTTTAAGAGTAGTTTGGCACTCCATGTTTTACTTAGTGAGTTTCAACTATTATCACCGATAGCTACGATGTTTATGATGAGGTTTCCACCCGTAAAAACCAAAGCGGCGATCATCACAACCTTTTCTAAGTTCTGTTTCTGAAAAGAAACCGAAGCGGTAGGCAGAGGTATACTAATCACCCAATCTTTGCCAATTAACATTCCCACCAACGTAGTGGGGGCCAAGCCTATTGCCATCAACCGGCTACTACACCAGTCCAATCCGAAGAAGAGATTATACGTCCTTATTCCACTCCTACGAGAACAACACAGCAATGTATTATTTATATCTATGTTAAGCGCTATCTTCTTTTTTTTTAATTCATGACGTCTGCAAGCTTACTAAACTTGCCTAAAACCGGCTTCTTCTTATTGTTTTGATGGCAACATTTTAACTGTTCGGGCCTAGAACTTGTACATATTGACCGCATAAATCTAGCTGAAGCCCGTCCCTTTGCGAGAAGACTTGTTCGGATGCGGCCAAGACAAAGCAATCAGAAGAATAATTATTCTTCCCTTCAGTTAATTTATACCACGCAATATATTTAAATTACGTGCGAGCATGACGGGCTTATATAATCAAACAGCCTTACACATTAACAATCTGGTATATAATATAATAGGTGTTAACAATAAAAAAATTAAATTGGACAATTTTCCCCGACATCTAAAACTTATAAATATAATATACGAAATGTCAGTGTGCTGACTAATACGTCATTTCTAGAATAAATATCATTTCATATATATTGCAGTCTCTTTGTGTTTGTTATTATCTGAATTTTAAAACGACGAGGTTCTATGTTCGACTGTTTGTATCTTTAGAGGGTTCCGAATCCCAGACGGCAAAAACATAACTCTTGTCACTTTGTTGTCCGTCTGTCCTTCTGTCAAATCCGTTTTCCTTAGCAACGCTGGAGGTATCAAGATGAAATTAATATCAAATACTCAGGTCTGCCACCGAAAGATTAGGCCGCTTTTGGAGCATATTTTGACGCTCACAAGGGAAACTAAACTGATAGAGTACACTCCATTGCATTAAAATAATGAAATTGGTCAAACATTAAGTAAGTTCTAACACTACTTCACTAATCGCATAAGTTTCATGTTTTATCATATAAAGAAAATAGTTTTTGCGATTACGAACTTATATATTGCGGTCAAAAACGAAGACATTGTATGTGAGAGACATGCAAAGTTAAGTTTATCTTTCAAAACAACGGTATTTAAAAATCGATACCCGACACCGACGTTAGCCGAATTTGCAGTAGCTAATGGATTGCTAAATGAAAAAATAAATAGATATGCTAGCCAGTATATAAAACCCTGTATAATTGTAAATCAATAATGATCGTTAACAAGCGTTTTCCTTATTGGCATAGTGTTATGTTTAGTCATACATACTACTATGTTCTTATAAAAAAAGACTCGTAGAGTTATTACTGCTTATATAATTTTATATTAAATGAACACTATTATTTTCTATATTCTTTTCAAAAACAAATATTACAGTCACTATATCCTAACGTCTGTATTACGCCCACTTTTGCCAACTATATTTAAGTCCCATTAACGCAATAGGGGGCAAGCCTACTGCCAACATCCGGACCCTTTTGGGAATTAGATGGGAAATTAGGGAGTATAAGCCATAGCAAGACAGAATGGCGTAATTCTTCTGGGGCATAGAGTGACTCCCGACTAGAAGCTAACATGACGTAAGCCTGCTGTTTCTTTGATAAGCCATGGAGCCTACATGGCTTCAAGAGCTGCGACATGTATGGTGTCAAATGAATGGCCTTAGTAGTGGGAGTAATATTGCGCATAATATTCTGAGATAGCGTTAGCAAACAACGAGAGGAAGTAACTAGTACAGCCAGTTTATTTATTTTTATTATTTTTACATTGTTATTTTTGTTCCCTCAATAAAAGAAAATGTCAAAGGCCATCAGATAAGTCAGTCCGGTTAATAATATTTATACTATCAAGAGACATGCATGTCTATTCGTTTCTGTATAGGTAATAACGATTTTTTATTATAAGACAGTTATAAGGTTTTATTTTCACGTAAAGGCATTCGAAACGCGAACTTACAAATTAATTATCCGGTGTGTATGAGACTATGTCGTGCGGTTTCTAGGGGTGTAGAATACGGTCACCCCATCCTTTAACGATGGTGTCGATGTTATTTATTAGACAGTATGTATATGTACATTAATACAGAGCCCAGATGACAGTTATAGGCTTGCTTAAACTGGGATAAAAGCGACTGCACTGATGGCATAGTGGTTTAAGAGGTTAAGTGTTGGGGGTTCGATCACCGCACAGGACATTTCGTGTAATGTTCAACTTGTGGTTCTGAGTCTGGTGGTTCTTTGTGTCTGTTATTTAAATGTTTGTAAAGTCCTCTGCGACACAGGAATTAATTCTAGTGCGACATTGTTTAAAAAAAAGTGATTTTGATTCCTAATCCTTATATATCTTTTTATACTTGTATATTTATATTTTTTATACTTATATTTATACTTTATATTTATATTTTTTATACTAACTATAGGTATAGATTCGGTGAGGCAGCTTGGAATGCTTCGCATGGGCCAGTTAGAGTTATAGGTATGCGACTCTGACTTGCTTGAACTTTTGATAACACTTCAATTAATCAAGAATTTCCCTGCCTTATACCCGTGTCTACTAGAAATGTTCGTAAGTGGGCCTTAATTGTAGTGATCTGTATTTCGGGGAAAACCGACTAGTTTCGATCCTTTTTTCAAGGAGTAATTCGTCTTGTCACTGGTGTGTGACATGAGTGACGTCCGATACCGTCGTGGCTGGACGAGTTACTCCTTGAGAAAGGTCTCCTGTCGGGACCGAAACTAGTCAGGCATCGAAATACACACGTTAGTAAAATAAATATTTAAATAAATATGAATGTAACTCACGAATGTTTTTATTCTAATAAATTGTAGTGGATAAAATGTGGGCGTTTAGTACACGTCTGTCAACAAATTCAGGGATACAGCCATGTTTAGGCACTAATGGACTGACTTGATCTGACTAATAAAACAGCCTTTGTCCAGTAACCCTTTCATATTGACTGGCCCGTGGGTCTAGTGGTTACTCGTAGTGACCCGGACTGCTAGTCCCGAGATCGTGTTCGATTCCCACCCAGGACAAATATTTGTGTGACGAGCACGAGTATTTATTCTGGCAGGGTGTAATTTATCTGTAATATGTATGTATTTAGAAACATATAAGTATGTTTATCAGCAGTCTAGTTACCATAGTACAAGCTCTGCTTAGTTTGGGATCAGAAGGCCGCGTGTGAGATGTGTGGAGTTATTATTATTATTATTTAAATAACCCTTTCCTTCTCTTCTTTACCATCACATCATTTCAATGTACTACCTACTAATTTTTCATTTAATTCCCAAAGTGCTCGGTTATTTATATTCGACTATTTATACGCTTCTGCATACCTTTCTGACTATACAGGCGTGAATGTATGTATATATAATTTAGATGTACCGACGGTTGATTGCTAAGAGCCACGACAAACACCTTCAGAGGCTCACATTAGGTAGCTGGGTTAAGAGCCTGATGCAAAAGGCAGTCCTTCTTGTTACGGCACGTATTATGAGCAGGTTCCTGTCTATGGAGCCCTAACCACCGGTAGCTTGGTCCTTATACCCGATACGGGTGACACACTATTTTTTATATTTTTTAACATTTTTTATTCTTTTATATTAACTTTGTATAATTAAATAAAGAGAATAATATAATAATAACTTTAAAAAACAGATTGATAGTATGTACATGTAACATTCGCATTATTTAGGTTAAATCTAGGTACATATCCAATTAGGTGGGTGCTGTTCTCCTAGCTAAGTTATAAAATTGCCTGTATTGAAGAGCAACAGTCCCGAACCACTCTAATAATAGTGTTACAAATAAAGTATTATATATTTACCAGCGGACCCTACAAACGTTGTCCTGCATGATATTTCAAGCGATAGCCTAGATACCCACTGCAGCGCCATCTGCCTGATTTCTGAATGTAAACTATCCAAGACGACACCCAAACGCATATAAAAAAAATCAACCAAATCGGTCCGGCTGTTTAGGAGTTCAGTGACATACACACGTACAGTAGAATTTTATATATAAAGATAAAAATACAACTATAAAAGTATAAAAGCTACAGTTTTTAGATAAAACAAAGCAAGAAAAAAACGAAACAAATGATATGAAAGATAACAAATATTATTAATGTCACTTTTGCGTATTTGTTTGTTAAAAAGTATGCGTGTGTGTGTGTGAATGTGTATGTGTATGTGTTCGTGGTGAGCGCGCGGGCAGTGATGTACTAATGTGATAGGCTAACCGCTAAGGTATTGAACTGTTATCTGTCAGGCAGCATATACATACTTATATACAGTCATATAGTGCCCGGTTGACGGCAATAGGCTTGCCCCCTTAAGGGTAATACCCTTCTGCCTACCCCTTCGGGGCGTGACGTATGTATGTAGAAATCGCAGTATATTAATGTAGGCTTTTAAACTTTATAAATGTAAAAATTAATACAGTTTTAGGGGTAGTTTGATATTTCTATACTTATTTGTATTGTAACAAACCCTTTTATCTGATATATTAATATTTTTATAAAAAGACAGCCATTAGTAAATTTTCAACAAAGAAATTTCTATGATGTATAGTATAAATAAAATGTAATGACTGGCTACAGTTATACATATAGACATATCTCGTTAACATACACATTATATAATCTCAATATATCTGAAAGGGTAGGCGTGTTAAACGCTTTACATCTTGACGAATATAATTTAGGCCCATTTTTGTAATATGAAGCAAGGCTTTAAATGGGAAAATTGGGAGTATATTGAAATAAAGTGGGAAAGGCAGGATAAAAAGGGAAGGTATAGCAAACGAGAATACAGCTATTTAACTATGTAATAATAATAAATCATTGTATAAACAAAATTTAAAAGTTTGTTTCAGTTTGAACGCTTTAATCTTTGGCACCAATCGGTTTTATTTTAATCCGTTAACCGAGGCTAAATGACATCACATTTTAACACTAGCGTACTGACTAAATGCGTTTGATACTACGGGAAACCGTAAGTTTAAAAACTGAATATTTCCGAACGCTCTATCTTTCACAATTTCTCACAAAATTAAACAAATTTAGATAAATTGAGCTCACAAGTAGATCATATCCTTGATTACAAATAAAACAAACGAGATGTTGACGGCCAAAATTGTATACGAAAACAAGTAGGTATCTTTTTATAAATATTATTCTTAAGATCGCTAATCACGTCACGCCGCAGAACTAAATCAAGAATTTAAATAAATACCTACCTTATTATTACAAATACGTTTCCAAATGCAAAACTGGCACTTATATCATAATATTACTTCGTTCAAATACACACACACAATTCCGAGAAGTTTGACAGGTTTTTTTATTATTTTTCCTTGTCCGCGGCAAGGTCGACGCGGGGTCTTGGCGCGCACTGACCGCGAGATGCGAACACAATATGTTATAAGACCATAATGACCGTTATTCTGCAATATCATTAGTTACATTATTTTTTTATGAGTTTTATAATTAGTTTTTTGACTGACAGAGGAGTCACAATCACACCAAAAAATTACGTTACTCTTTATTTTTATTATCGAGATAGTACTTCTATGTCTTATTGTATTTAGTTATCTTCTGGAAGTCATTTATATTTCCAGATGTCAACGGGGTTGACTAACTAATTTAAACTAATTTAAACGACAAGGTACTGTACTTACATTTTTTTGTTCATGGGGTGGAATATCCTCGTGGATGTCCTTCGTCCAATGGGGAGAGCGAAGGGGTCTGTCAGACTCTTACCGACTAAAAACCATTCCGGTGTTTGCCAATCATTGGGGGGGCGAGGGGGGGGGGGCAAATTCACAATTGCATTCTTCAAGACGGGTCTCGTCACCCGGTGCGACCGTCACCTTTCGGTCCTTCAAGAAGCACACACGGAACATTGCACGTTGACTTACTTAGGTCTATATCTGTTTAGACGACGAATTCCCCAAAATCGTCGCCCGCAGGCAACTTTCTAGGGTGGCCGGAGATCGACGAATACCCCCGGTACCCCTTCTACGAGCAGAGGGAGCTGTGCTGCGTACTCTCTCTCCCGTCAGGACAATCATCACAATGATGGCACCATGACGTCGTCTACCGGCCGATCCGACACAGGTACTTGCCTTGTCCGGAAAGCACCTGCGTTATCCGCAAGGTAAAGAATTAGTGTTTCCTCTCCAGACACTCTCGTAGGACGAGTCTTACCACCGCTATGGTTTTGCGTCATTGTGAGTTAACTCATTTAGGAATATAAGGTACCTTTTCATTTCTTGATATTGCCTCTTGACCAAACCGCAAGCGCTTTTTTTAGGTATTACGCAGTTGAGGCACTTTCTGCCGATGTAATTTTTAGGATTTTGTATTTGTAGATCATTCCTTTAAAAACCTTAATAAAATGAGCTTTCATCCAAATAGGTTGGTTGAATAATAAGATGGAAGTTAGAAGAATAGTAGCGTGATTTTTAGTCCGATTTATTTAAATGAAAGAACTAATTTTTTCGTCTCCGTGGACTTGATGCTGTACTTGACCGAGAGAATCAGTAAAAAAAAAACAAAGCAGAATAAAGAGTATTTCTAACTCCTAACACATATTATTACCAAATGTGAGTTTGTTTGTAAAGCATTCACGTCTGGACTACACAATCAATCATTATAAGATTTTATTTACTCCAAAAAGCGAAAGTACTCTAAAGCTACACCGCGGGCAAAAGCCAGTTCGTTATAATTTTGTAATAAATTTTTGCAGAATAAAACTCAAGCCACACAATAAAAACCTAAAACCCGTTTCTGTATAGAGACTTGTATCCTAGTAACAAACATGTTTGTTGAAGTCAACTAACAAAATTAATATTGTTTTTTTAAGGAAGTTTTTCCTTAAATTTTGGAATTTTAAAACTTCTTTACGGAGCACAACGAAAGATCATTCTTGTATTAAAAATAATATTTATGTTATAAATTAAAAGCATACGCGCATCATACGAATTTTTAATTTTAAATGTCGAATTGTCGAATTAAGAACTTCAAGCAGACACACGGGAGAGGCATATTTATGATTCCATTTCTCAAATAAAAAAAAAAAACCTTTTATTATTATAGGATAACTGTTTTGTTCTTCTGGGCTCTTCCCATTGACTTAGAAACACCTCATTTCGCAAATAGATAACAAATAAAATAAAATAAAATGAAACTCAATTATATTATGGTTTATAAAATGTCGGTGTTTTATGCGCCTCTGATAAATATAGGTATAGGCTCAATCAACAGGATAGTATGTTTTCGTACTAATTTGATTAGGTTGTCTCGAGCATCTTTCAGAGATTTTTGTAATCTAAATTGTAACTGTATAAGAATCATGATTATAAAGTGGATCAGCTGCCATATTTGTTAAATGCACTTTTTTAAGAAAGCTAACTCATAAGGAGTGTATTTGGCAACTGAATGAAAGTCTTTTTTATGCGATGCAAACGAGCAGATGGGTCACGTGATGGTAAGTGACTACCGCCGGCCATGGATATTCGCAACTCAAGAGTCACAATTGCGTTGCCAGCCTTTTAGATACGCTCTTTTCTTGAAGTATTTTAGCAAAATTACCAAAACGGAAGCTGTGTCCATTATTGATTGTTGTCGTTGATTGTCTGTTTAAATATGACGATATGAGTTTAGGTGTTTAGGCAGGAAGGTGAAAGCAAATAAACGATATTAGGTAAGTGGCTTTCTAAGAGTGGTCAACATACTCAAGGTTTTTTTTTAGTGTTAATAACTGATAAGATCCGAGGAACCTCGCAAAAAACCGACTGTTAAACAATGCTAGTATTGTGTGACCGGTTGACGTTACCGGAGGTCCAATCCCTTTCTTTTCTCCTCTTTTCCGTCCTCCCTTTGAATTCCTTTCTTATCCCTATACTAAACGTTTGTCCACCTATGATATAAAAAAAAAAAACAGTGCTTATTGACATTTCATTTATTATCATCAGAATACAATCTTAAAGTACCTTAAACCTTAAAAATAAGTTAAAAATATCACAAGTTTGTTTATGGTACATTAAATATTTACTACTACGCGTTTCAAATTAAAATATAAATGATGATAACTTCATTTTAGACCATGACCTTGACTTGCTTGAGCTATTGCTTATACTCCTCAATCCATCCGTGTAACCAGTTTCCATTTCCTTACCTTTCCTCTGAATATACTCATAAATTGTCCCATACAATTCCCAAAAGTGCTTGTATGACATGAATAGGCTTGCCCTCCATGACGTAAATGTGGGCTTTAATTACACGTCTGCTTACCCCTTTCGGGGAGACAGGCGTGAGTGTACGAATGTACATTTGTAAATACTTATAAATATAAACAACAAATCTTATATTTCCCAAAGAAACATGTCTAATGTATTAGATTTAAAAATACGTAAGTATAGCCAACTTATCAGTATAGAAAAATATACTCTGACAGTACGGTTTTAACTGAAGTTGCATTCAAATTGCGAGGCTATGTGGCGGTTTGACAGTTATCTTTTTTTTAACGCGTGGTCTGTGTCTATGTTTAAATAACTAAATAGTATAACTTTGTGTGCTATATCCTTTCGCGATGACTTTCTCGTCGATCCAGTCCCGCAAATAGGCGACATCAACGTAAACGCCCGGGATGCCCTCTTCACCACACCCAATACCCCACGCCACTATACCACTCTGGACGTAACGATCTTTTTGGAGCTAAAAAAAAGTAAGATTTAAGTACGTGCGATATACAGAATAGATATGTATGAGGAATTTTAAAGCTTATGATTGCCGCCTTTTCGTATTACCTCTTTTCTGATTATTGAAACAGTTATGTCAGAGTTTATGCGACTGAAATCATACGGTGCTTCCTACTTTTTATATCAAGCTTTATTTTGTGTTATCTTTTGCTCAAAGTTAGACTACCAAATGAAATAGAATGTAACTACCTAATATCAACCAAAAAAAGGTTGAAATTGTTAGTCAAGTACGTTTTTGGGATGTGATAGACTTAATACATCCGCGAACAAGAAATATTTCAGAGATTATTGGAGGTATTTTATCTCAATATTTGATGTGTGAGTTTAAATTAATTAATGCTAAGCTCTCTTAAAGAAAATATTTTCAATATTTTCTGAATCTAACTATGGTTCTGTATAAATTAATTTTTCTGCACATATTCAAATTCAAATTTCAATTCAAAGCATTTATTTCAAATATGTATATGTTTAAGGCACTTTTGAACGTCAACATTTACATTTAAATAGAATTGATTCTAGTCACCCATTCCAAAATGTAGTTTCGTATGGAGAGGAATGGGCAAGAAACTCCACATAAATACCACAGTTCATATCTAAATTTAAAGTCAGTGCCAAACAATTGACTACAGCTCATCAATCCTACTCTCACCTCAATAGGGCATGAGAGGGGAGATCCTCCGTCCCCCCTACAAGTGTCCTTGTCTTTTTCTCCGCCGGCACACATGAAGGAAGTGTGCAGTTTGAAGTGTCTGCCGAGCCGCGTTTTACGGAGAGCTACTTGGCACGCATTGCGCTCTACTACGGGAACATCAACCTGGACCAAGGGAAAGAGACTTTACAAATATGTACTTCTTTATGCTTGTACTTACAAGAAGGTTCTAGTACTGTAAATATTAATTTACAGAACCCTCTTTCCGGACAGACGAACAGACTCGTCATCTGATGGTAAGTAGCCCATAGACACCTGCAACTAAACAGTCATAAGTGTACTGCCTGCGGGGGATGATGGGTGAGAAAAAGGGGAAGAGACTTTTATTGATTAATTATTCCGCTCGAGCAGACCCATTCGTGCCTAAGCATGGCTCTCACACGGTAAAAAAACTGCCCGTCCTACATCTTACGTTATTAATTATTAGTATACATATGAGGTACGAGGCACACTGTCTATACGTTCAGGAAGCGAATGAGGGGCCCTCGAGAACGTTGAAACTTGAATAACATCTTTCACAAGTAGTATGCATATCTATGAAGATTATACGATATGAATTTGAACCTCGATCTCCTGTTGACCCTGAATCTAGTCTTGTCTTCCTTCCTGAAGCACACGTTAATAACATCTCTCGTCATCTTCATATTACACGAATTCTAAACATCTTGCTTCAAAAACACCTGAATAGTTAAGCCTCTTTTCTCTGTAACTTATAAAAAACAAATAAATAAACACAGCAAATGAAAATCCTTTTATTCCTCCATCCGTTCATTTCGACAATTTATGTGAGTTTTGATTTCGTATTGGACCCACCTTTTTCAACAGGGTCTGGTAACGACCATCTTTACCAAATTTTTCTTTTCCCCAGCCAGTAGCGAAGCATCTAGTGCCGGCGGTGTTGATCTGTTTCGGTGGTGGCAAACATACAAGTCCCACGTTCGGTGCCATATCTACTGGCTTCTTAAGAAACAAGAGTCCTATGTCAAAGAACAGTGTCCCTGAAAGGAATATAAATTTATATTTAAAATACTTCTGGTTTTAAATTACTCTGTCTTATCTCATTGTACTAGTTAAGGGGCATATAGTTTTTTTCTTCTAAACATCTGTTTTGGAATAAGATGTTTTATACAGATATATTTAATGTGGCTCGTCCGATTTAACACTATGGGAAAATTATATTTTAAAACTTACTGGAATTAAATAGATGTTAGCAGCTCGATAAAGAGATAACTAAAAACTTTGGAAGAGGTATTCACCAGCGGCTTCCCCTGAGTAAGTTATTTCTATCATATAATTACACCCTTGTTTTAAAATGAAAGATAAACAAATCTTATATAATTTTATGTGAGCTAGACATTTGAGTAGTTAGACCGTGGCGTGGAAGCGTAATAGAGGAAACTGAGAGAATAATTGCTGCTGCTTTCACATTATACTTAATATTGCCTCTGCCGTGCCTATTCCATACATCCGATAACAGTCGGATCCGACTGTTATCGATCAGGTAGTACATATACAGTCACACAGTGCTCGGTGACGTCAAAAAGCTTGCGCCCTTTCATCTAAAATCATCGTATTTTGTAAGTAAGCGTTTAAAACAATTGCCGGGCTTTTTGTCTAGTCAGACTAAAAAAAGAGGATGTTCTATGTCCGAAATTCGAATGTATGTATCTTCTTTATCGAGTGATGTATGTGTGGTATTTCTTTGTCACGGCCTAAAGCAAAGATGGCTTCATGCATTTAGACATTTGAGCCGTTCGTGTCAAGAGTGGGGAGGAGTGGGGAGTGGGGGTCAAGGTTAAATATTTTTAGTTATTTACAATGTTAGTAGTTATCCAGATAACCGGATATACAAATGATCCGGATATTCCGTGGTCTGCTATTCGGATAATGCCGTCTAGAAGGTTCTTGTAGTGTAAATATTAATTTATAGAACCCTATTTCCGGATAGTAACTAGTTTTCTTATTTATATACTTGTTTTATATCATTATAATATAATATGTTACGCCGTGTATAATATGTTTAGTAAAACACGAAAGTACTGGGCTGTGTCAATGGAAAACAAATAAGTATGTATGTATTTGTCGTAATTTATGAAAGACTGTCAAGGTAGGAACATTTACAAATAGACTTATTTTAATATACAAACTAATCATTAAAACAAATTTATACAATATAGATTTCTGCAATGACCTGAATACTGTAGATTTCCACAACCTGCTTGGTATCTTGCACTCTATTAACATATCTCCAGCAGTGGTTGATTGGTTTCAAAGTTACCTGTTTGGTCGCTGTCACCGTGTGCGCTATAAAGAATATACCTCTCTATTTATCTCTTCTAATTCTTTCAATTTTATAAATTCCATCTCCAAAACGTTATTTTAGTCTTATCACCTTCATGCAGATGATGTTCAATCTACACAATCTTACATAATTTGAGAGTAGCATTTGCAACACGGATCTGGCGCGAGTGTGCGAATGGACTAAGCAATATGGACTATAGGTGAATCCGTTTAAGACTCAGGTAAAAATTGTGGAAAGCCCCAGGATGATTCTAAGAATCGATTGGTCACAATTACCAGCAATGTTGTTTAATAGCACTGTGTTGCCAACGAGCACTACAGTTAAGAATTGAGGCATTTTCATTAATAATACTTTTTCCTGAGGTCCTCAGTTACGGGAAGTCAATCATAAACTATTTGCATCAGTGGGGTCCTTGAGAAGACTGCACAATTTCCTACCTACGGCCACTTAATTGCACCTTCACGATCCCTCCTTCTTCCTATACTCGACTTAATAAACTTGAACGTCTCCAAAATGTTTGTATAAGATTTATATTTGGCCTACGCAAATACGATCACCGACACTGATTGCTGATGTAGCTCCCAATTCGCCTTCCACGAATGCTTATGTATTTGTTTTATTTTAATTGAATTATTTATTTTTAAAGTAAATATATTTGATAATATTCTGTGAATATAACAAGCAAAAACAAACAAAAAAATCACATTTGTTGTATGGGAGCCTCCTTAAATATTTATTTTATTCTGCTTTTTAGTATTTGTTGTTATGGCGGCAACAGAAATATATCATCTTTGAAAATTTAAACTGTCCAACTATCACGGTTCATGAGATACAGATAGGGATGCGTTCACCCTTTGGGTGCGGAATCCTAAAAAGAGTCAGCAGAAATAAAATACCTCTTTTGAGTATATCTTTTAACGTCTTGCAGCAACTGGCCAGAAAATGGTAGTTATAAAGTTGTTCTATAACGCCTTTATCAGAGGTCACCTTGAATCGAAATCTATTATATGGTACACCCACGAGAGAAATGGAGAAAGAGCCTTGGGTAACTGTAGTCTGCCAAAATTCACAGAAGTTGAATTAATAATGTTATTTTATATAAATAATATATTAAATAATATAATAACATTATTTCTTTATATATTATATAAAGAAATAATGTTATTTTATAAAATGTTTATTGAAAAATGTGATTTACGTCACATGTTTCTATTGTGTTTATATTAGGTTAGCTTTATATTAGGTTTCTAAAACGTAGAACTATCTCGAATTTCTTGGAATAGTATATAAATACAGCAAGAGTTGTATGTCAGATCAGTTGACAACTGGATCTCGAATAGTAAAACTACAGTAAATTATGGATATTTCTCGTAGAGAACTTCGGCTGCTTTTACTTCACGAATTTTGCTTAGGTCGAAAAGCGACTGAAGCAGTGCGCAATATATGTGCAACAATGGGCGAAGGTGTGCTCTCTTACGATACCACCAAACATTGGTTCAGAATATTTAAGGATGGAAATTATGACGTATCTGATGAGTTTAAAAGACTCATAGAAATGGATCCCAGGTTCACTTCACGTTGTCTGGCAGAGCAGCTTCAGTGTTCTCATACTGCAGTAAAAAAACAACTCCACGCTTTACAAAAGACCTGAAAATATTCAGTTTGGTTGCCACATGAGTTGACGCCGTTTCAACTTGTAGAAGAGAGCTAACGTGTGCATGGAACTACTTAGTGATCATCGTACCAATTAGTGGCTGAGGGATGTAATTACGGGGGATGAAAAGTGGGTTATGTACATAAATTTTTCGCGTAAGCGCCAGTGGCTTGGACCTGGAGAAGCAGGAGTACCGACTCCAAAATCTGACACGAGTAAAAAAGTTCTTGTAAGTGTGTGGTGGGGAATAAACGGAATTATATACTGGGAGCTGTTACCATCTAACACTACAATTACGGCAACTATTTATTGTGACCAACTGGATAAAGTAGCAGCGAGATTACCGAAAAATCAAAATAAAGTATATTTTTTGCACGATAATGCTCGACCACATGTAGCAAAAGCGACTCGTGAAAAATTACTTTCGCTTGGCTGGGCTGTCCTTCCTCGCCCAGCGTACTCTCCAGACATTATGCCCTCAGATTATCATCTATTTCGTTCTCTAGCCCACTACTTAGCAGTAAAAAAATTAAAAATGAAGACTAGCTTAAAAGTGACCATACCACCTTTTTCGATCAAAAGCCTATGTCTCAGTCATCGCGTTGGTGCTTATATAGTTGAGATATAATTTGATTTTGTTCACTTAAAAAAATAAAAGCAGATACAACAACAAATATTTCATTCAAGCCTACATTGTAAATTCAGAAAAAATAAAACTGTGCATATTTTCTGTGAATTTGTGAAGGATTCCCTTTATTCAAAAGCCATTTTTTCTGTGGGAGAGCCATGCTTAGTAATGAATGATCTCGACCGGAGTAAAACAACGGTCTCACAGAAAACCGGTAGAGAAACAATGCTTGCATTGTATTGCCGAGTGAGTGAAAGTACCGCAGGCCAAACTCCCCCTCCCCCTTTAGACTTCCCTACCCACAAAGGCGGACAGCGCCCTTACGATTTCGGAGTTGCAAGTGTCCATGGGTGGTGGTTGTCACTTACCATCATGCGACACGTCTTTTCGATTGCACCCTGTATCATTAAAAAAATAAAAAGAAAATATTTTGATCTCTATTAAGAGTAATGATAAGGTTTAAAGGTGTACCAACCTGGATGAAAATTCTTATGTATCTCCTTCGAGATGACAACCCGATCTTGATGGGGATATATCTCCTTAATCGTCTGGGTGTCCCACTCTCCAGCTCTGATCCTAAATGAATTATTTGTGGAAACGTAATGAGCCGCTGTCAATACCACATTGGGATTTATCAGAGACCCGCCTCCCAGGTACAAGTTTAATTTTGTCCCATTGGGATCATCTTCGTCAACCAGTTCCATCCTGGAGATTAAATTAAAATGTTTCAATTATTTATTAACGATTGTATGATGTACTGAGCACGATAAGTTGTTCTATGTCTGGGTATAATATATTTATAACATGTGTATACTTAGAAATGTATAAGTCTGTTTATCAGCAGTCTGGATAACATTTCTTTAAGCCCTAGCGACCGAGTGCAGGTACTTTCCGAAGCAGCCGTGCCCGGAAAGAATCTGAGTCAGTCGAAAAGAAAGAGTCCAGTTCTGCCGCCCTGCCTAATCGACGATGACCGTCTATAGCGCCTCCACGATGGAACTCAGACGTCCGTCGATAGTTCCCGTTCAGTGATGACTTAACCGTATTTTATTTAATTATTGGTAACTTTTTATCTAAGTGTGACTAAGTTATAGTTGGTAAAAACTCTCATTCGCCTCTGCCTACCTCTTCAGAGATAATGTATTAGTAATAGCCGTAATCTACAATTTCTAAATACTTGAAGTATCTCTAAAAATATTACTTCGTTTCTGGATAAAAAGAACCTTACCGTCGGAAACCACGTATTTGCAAAATTTTGTAATTGTTCGAGTAGTTTAGGCACAAAATTATAACAAATACACTTGTAAATATAGAATTACTAGCTTCATTCGCGTGGTATATAAAAAGTAGCTTATGTCCTTACCCAGATTTCGAAGTATCCACATGCAGTTTTAATACAATCGGTTCACCATTTGTCCGTGAAAGGTGCCAACACAAACAGATCTCATTTATATTATAATAATATATATACATATATGTATATTATGACATATAAAGCTCAAATCATTAGCTGTGTGCCTCTCAGTGACAATAGGGTGACTCCATCTCATCCAGTAGGTCTCGTAAAAGGTGAAGAAGGATTGGTACCATTTTATCAGATGATATAGTCAGTGCGGTTGACGGCACTTGACCTCTCGTCTCTATTACATAAGTCTGAATAAATTATAATGGCCCAAAGTGGGCCTTTGAGACACCTCTGTTTATGCGTCGGGGATATTGGTAAGTCTTAGGGACTCCAAGTCACGATCACCTTACTTATATATCTTGATAGTCGGTATGTTTTTGTGAAACCAGGAACTTACTTGAGAACGGCAACAACCCAAGGAAACTCTCCGAAACTAGCTTCTCCATCGACATCTCCTGTGATACTAAAACCAACACCTCCTGGGTTCCGCCAGCCGCACCCCTGACGCTGTTCCTTTATAATATATAATTTTTATAAAGTAGTAGATAACGGTAAAGATAAAATATATTAGAGAGCTCAGACTTCCCGGCACCAGCCAGTACGAGTTATAGGTATGCAGCCCTGACTTGCTTCAGCTATGGCTTATACTCCCAACCCAATTCAAGAAAAGAGCGTACTCCTAACTAACTCCTCCTAAAGAGCACGATCCTACCTTAAAGGCCGGCAACGCACTTGTGACTCTTGAGTTGCGCGCGTCCATGGGCGGCGGTAGTCACTTACCATCAGGTGACCCGTCTGCTCGTTTGCCCCCTATCGCATAAAAAAAAAATACATCTTCATAAGCAATGTTCCTTTCCTTGCCTTTAATTTTCCCATCTGCTTCCCGACGTGCTCAGATTACGGCAATAGTTTTGCCCCCTGTTACGTAAACGGGACTAAAAAAATATAGTTGGCAACATGTGGGTGTAAATTCCGCCCCATCCTACCCCTTCGGGGATAACGGCGTGAGTGTATGTACATATGTATGACATTGTTGATTATAGGTAAAAGGAAAGCTATAAAAGTACTTACCATTGGTTTTGGCGTAATTGGGGTTTCTTGCTTGTCCTCAGACTTACAGCATATGTCCAGGGTTGATGTGCATCCAGTATCATCGTCACCGGCACTGGAGACAATCAACATTTTATTTCCCGCTGAAGATAATACATAACAGTGGTAGAGCGGCTCGACCGGCAGTACGAGTAATAAAACGGTAAAGAGATTTTGGCCACTCAATAAGTGCCATTGCTATAAAAATTCTTAAATATTGTTTTTAAATGTTATGTTAAATAAAATGCAATGCAATTTATATTTTATATTTATATTTTTATATTATTTAATATATTTCCTTTTTATATATTTAAAAATGTAATGTATAATATAAATATAAGTTGCGTTGCATTTACAGAGTGAGTTAGGATACTGGAGGCCCAAACCCCTCCGCCCTCATCGCCCTCAAACGCGGGCAACATTTACAAATATTGTTCGTTGGGGGCACCCATTTCGATAAAAAAAAAAAAAAGATTATATTATTATATTATCTATTCTAGTATTTTATTGTTCTAATACACAAAAAAAATAACATCACATCTTACCGAATATCAATAACGTTCAGCCCATTATCGTTGATAGACAAAGTGGTGATGTTGCACAGGTAGTATGAAACGCATTCCCCTATCAAACCATCCTCCAAAGTGCACGAGTAGTCTTCTTCTGCTATTGGACAATATTTTAAATACATTACACTTAGTGACAAAGTCGATACTAAAATCGATACTAATAAATTAAATAGCCGTTTGGTCCTTGGCGAAGTAGAATAGAGCTATTCCAACTCTTTAAATCAAAGAACTATCAGATCAGTAAATATACTGTTCTACATTGCCCGGATGTCGGCATAGAATTGTTCCCATTACGTGAGCGGGAGTAATAGTTGTTTGCCAAAAACTGGGCGTGTACGAGGCCTCTGCCAACCCCACCGGATATAAGCGTGTATGTATATAAGGGTTATTGGTAATTAAACCGGATCCTTTTAAGAAGTCATAGTTGAGGTACTATTTTGATAATATATTCCGACTAGCCAAGATATTAATTTTCGTAATCGTAATATTCATTTAAAACAGTTTTAACTTTAAAAATGCATAAAAAATCTCTGCTCAGTCTTTAATTTTGTTTGCAGGTTTATTAGACAAGGAAGGACCTCCCTTATGACTTCTTCAAAGGATCAGGTTTAATTACAAACAATCCACGTATGTGTAATTAATGATGAACTTCGACTGCATGTCTCTCCCATACACACTCATACCAGAACTTCATATCCTATTTCACCCCATTCAAGTTTATTTCGCGATCAAAATTAGCATATTCTTTTTTCGGGCTCGTCTGTCTGCATAGAAGAATTTATCGAATTAAGTCAGCCGTTTATGAGTAAAAACTTACATACATACAAAGATAACTAACTATGGTATTTACTGTATGTATGAGGAGTACATTAAACGTTAAAATTATTTATCTCAATATACATATGCATGTAATATATTCCCTGATATCGCCAACCATATCATGAAATAGTAGTTTTTCATGAAACACATGCAACACAACACACATCATGATATGGTCAGACCAGACCAATTAATATTCAGTTTCTACAAATACGAACAGCTACACGCACGACTAATTCATGATATAAATTAGTCGTGCTCTTCTCTACCCACTAAAAATCAAACCAGTTAGTCCAATCCTACAATGTTATAATACCACGGCCTCACAGAAAACTGGTTGTGAAGCAACGCTTGCGTTGCATTTCCCCGAAATAAGTGAGGTTTCCGGAGGACCAACTCCCCCTTTCCTCTCTCCTCTGCCTTCATCCCCCCTCTCCTCTTTCCCATGTCCTCATCCCCCTCTCTTCTTTCCCCTTTCCGCTTCCCCCCATCCCTCATCACCCTCAAAGGTGGGCAGCGCACTTACGACTCATGAGTTGTAGGTGTCCATGGACGGCGTTGTCACTAACCATCAGGTGACCCGTCTGTTCGTCTGCTCTCTATAGTATATATATATTCTTAAATATCATGCAAACTTTATTCACATCTAGAACTTACCTTGTCCAACATCCAGATCTTGTGCTGATACCAGAAACAGGAAAGGAATTAGAGTTTTAAATAACATCTGAAAAAGAAATATGCCTTACTAATTTGGATAGAGGGATGGACTCTCCGACGACAGTGAGTTCGTGTTTAATATATATTTCTTTTCATAATATAGGGAGATAGGCGAACAGACTGGTCACCTGTGACAACCGCTGCCCATGGACACTTGCAACACAAGAGACGTAAGTGCGCTGCCCGGGTTTGAAGCTAGTAACGGGGGAGAATGAGGGGAGGGGAAAGAAGAGATGAGGAAAGGGAAATAGGAACAAGGGGATGAGGGGAGGGGCTCACTTACTCGGCAATATAATGCAAGCATTCTTTGTCTACCGGTTTTCGTGAGACCTAGCTGGCCGACCCATTCGTGCAAATAATTGCTAACACTCCACAGTTCATGGGTATTTAAGCGATATCTCATCTCTTCCAATGCCTGCCTTTACTCAGTATATTCCCAATATTTTAACTTGTCCCCGGTAGACGGCTATAATACAATATAATATAATACGCTTTTGTTTCTTCTCAATTCTCCTTTTAGGTGTAACTAAAAATAGCACGCTTCAAAATTATTTGACAACTAGTAAACTTTTACGCATACCTACTTATAACACCACCGGCCATTGTTATAGGCTGACTGCCTGCCAAATTAAAAAGTATGTAATACCTGCGTGTCGCGTTAATTCCCGGTATAGTAATTGTATTATAATACAAGAGCCATTTTTTAATTTTACTAATCGTTTCACAGATAATCACGATCTACCATAAAAACCAACTGTTCACTTTATTATTTTGAATTGATGAAGTAGCTATGAGTATCATTTTTCTTGCACTTATTGCAAGAAACGATGACGAAGTAATATAGGCAGGTTTATTAGAAAACTTATTACCCACCTTTATCTAATAATATGGGTATCAGGAACACAAAACTGATACTACGATTTATAACTTATTACTTATCAAAAACATAACATCTTGAAGACTTAAACGGGTTTTCTGACTTCTTGTATTATTTTCCTTATACTCAGCAAGGTCGTCACTTCACGACAGTTTAAACCACACTGCTCATATGTTTCTGAAAATACATTTTTGTTAAACTTATTTCGTGACGTGTTCGTTTTTTTATCGTGCAAGGTAAGTGGTAGAGGTGAACTAGTATTTTGGAATTGAATTGGAAAAAAATACGCTGAGAACAGTCGCAAAATTGCCAAAAACTGGGATAGATTATGTGTCCTAGAGTATCTTGGCAAGCCTTGCCCGCTTCTTGAGCAGTTGGCGATCACACCGTTAGTTTGAGGGCCTTTAAATCTATCCAGTTCAGAATGGCACGCGTGATAAGACTCGCCACCTTCTTAATCCGTAGCGGGGCCCCGCGATTGCAATTTCTGCGCTGATTGTCGACCGATTTTATTTTCAACCGACTTGTTTTTTGCATTAGAGCTTTCGACTGCGTGAACCGATTTCGACGATTTTTTTTTATTGGAAAAGATGTACTTCAAGGGTAGTTAGATGAGAGTTTGGTCCAGTTGTGACAATGGCATCCATGAGAAAACCATTTAGTCTTAAATTTTATGATAGACGCCTTGAAGTCGGTTGTCTACTTTTTGAAGACCGATTATCTGTTTTCCTGGTACCAAAGCCCTCAAAGGCCTTTCTTAGTCCAGCGATCAGCTTCTGCTGTACCATAAGCATATGAAATAGCGATATTTCGTATATCTACTTTATTGATCTAAGACTTTGATGACCATTTTTTTTAAATATAGGGGGAAAGGGGTACAGACGGGTCACCTGTTCGTCTGTTCCCCTATAATATAAAAAAGAACCTTTTTTTTTGTCAATGTATAGATGATGTACTCGAGACTTCCAAATCTGTTCAGGCATTAAGAAGTAATGGTGAAACAAAGTAACTCACATACATACAGAAATACATTCGAGAGAGTCCGCCATGAATCCGGGTCATATATAGAAGCTCGACCTTGTCCATGGCATGCCGTTTGAGGTCCAGGCTGCGGGCTGGCCACTCCGTGCAGTGCATGTTTACGTCATAAAGGAAGTACAGTCGACTCTAGATAATTTGACACTCGTTAAGTTGAACCTCCAGGTAGTATTTTTTTTCCCCGGTCCCTGGAAAATACATTCAGTTTTATTCAAAACAATACCTAGTCTTGCCATAAATATTGATACAAGGATTTTTTTTAATGCATCAAACATTTATTACTGTAATGTTAGTTACTTTATCCAATAATATAATAGCATTCAAAATATATGAAGCTCGTTCAAAATGATCTCCATTAATTTTAATATAATCCTTTAAACTTTGAAGCCAGTTCTCAATAGAAACACACACTTACGGATTGTTTTAGGGACTCCAAATTATCATGGCGTTTAGGGCATGCCATACTCTCTAATACCCACTACCCGTACCATTCTTGGTTTATTAACTATGCTGTTGTTAAGAGACTTCTTGGGAAGGTAGCCACCTTGAAACTCTTATGCCAATGTTTTGACACCTTTTTTACAAAAATATAGCTCAGTCATTCTTAGATAGCTAACATCCCACCAAACCATCAATGAATTCGGATGTGTAGTCGCTGTATGCACGGGAAGCTTACAGTTTTGAACATAAACACGGTCAGTCTGCTTGTTAAAATATTGCTCAATAGTGAAAAAAAAATCTTCAATTTTTTATTCTGTGATCTCCTTTGGCGTACCGCTTACGAAGTTGTTTTGATTTTACCACCCTATTCATTTTTAAACTAAAAGTTAAATAATGCGCATTTAATAGACTGCAAGTCATCTAGGTGCTATATTCATTTCCCGAGATAAAATCATCATCATTTGCTTTCGGACAACATTTCTTCGAATTCCTGGCTTTGGCTTCGATCGCACTTTTCTTACAAATACTACGTGGACCGCCAGATCTTTTTCTGTCACGAAGATTGATCTAAAAGAAAGCCTAGCAATATTAATGCAGACATTATGACACTAGGATCTTACTCGATTTGTAGAAAACAGCAACGGTAACCCCAATATTTATATATAAGGTTTTAAACTGGAGCCATCCATCATAGACCCATAAGCTTTCCCTGTGTGGTGTGCAAAGCTATGAAAAAAAAAATACATTTAAACATATTAGGCTTTTCTTATCTATATATATATCCCCGTTTATTAGGCGGTGTACCACAGGGCTTAGTCCTTGGCCCGGTACTGTACATTTTTTTTTTTTTTTTTTTTTATGCGAAAGGGGGCAAACGAGCAGACGGGTCACCTGATGGTAAGTGACTACCGCCGCCCATGGACACCCGCAACTCAAGAGTCACAAGTGCGTTGCCGGCCTTTTAGGTAGAGGTACGCTCTCTTCTTGAAGGTTTGAAGGTCGTATCGGTTCGGAAATACGGCAGGCGACAATTTGTTCCATAAGCTGGTTGTGCGAGGCAAAAAGCTTCTCGAGAAGCGCACAGTGGTGGAGTGCCAATCGTCCAGGTGATGGGGATGGATATTTTGTCGCGTAGGACGATGGCGGAAACCAGCAGCCGGTATAAGTCCGAACAATTCCTCTGAACACTCCCCATGATACAAGCGATAGAGGATGCAGAGTGAAGCTACATCTCTACGCAACGCCAAGGTGTCAAGTCGATCAGAAATATCTTGGCAGTCGATGATGCGAGTCGCTCTCCGTTGAATGCGGTCAAGAGGCAGAAGTTGGTACTGGGGTGCACCTGCATAGAGATGAGAACAGTATTCCATGTGCGGCCGAACCTGCGCCTTATAAAGTTGCAGGCGGTGGGCCGGAGTAAAATACTGTCTCGATCTGTTTAGCACACCAAGCTTCTTCGAGGCTAATATGGCCTTACTCTCTAAGTGACCGCGAAACTGGACTTCGCTTGATATATCGACGCCAAGGATTCCGATACTGGCTGATGCAGTTAGGGAAGTGCTCTCAAATTGAGGTGATACGACCAATGGCATCTTTTTAGCGGTGAACGCGCAAACCTGTGTCTTCGTGGGGTTAAATTGGACTAGGTTAAGTCGACCCCAATCTGAAACTTTTGATAAAGAAGTTTCGATTTCAGACACAAGTTTGGATCGGCTTTCGATGACGTTTACCCGAGAAATGTTAGCGCGGCCGGTGTAAAGGGCATCACTCGTGCTATCGTCTGCATAGCAATGGATGCTGCTAATCTGCAGCATGTCGTTGATATGCAGAAGAAACAGCGTGGGTGATAGCACACAGCCTTGTGGGACACCAGAATTAACAGACTTGGAGTCGGAGCATGCACCGTCAACAACGACCTTGATGCTTCTGTCTGTAAGAAAACTGGTGAGCCAATTGCATAGTTTCTCGGGAAGCCCATAGGAAGGAAGCTTCGCAAGGAGCGCTTTGTGCCAGACCCGATCGAAGGCCTTCGCCACGTCCAAACTAACGGCCAACGCTTCCCCCTTGGTCTCGATCGCCTGTGCCCACCGGTGAGTCAAGTATACGAGAAGATCACCAGCTGAACGACCCTGACGGAAGCCGTATTGTCGATCATTGAGGAGCTGGTGGACTTCTAAGTACCGGAGGAGCTGGCAGTTAACAATGGATTCCATTATCTTGGAGAACAAGGAGGTGATGGCTATGGGTCTGTAGTTGGACGGATCCGAGCGATCTCCTTTTTTAGGGATTGGGTGCACTAGAGCTGTCTTCCATGAGTTCGGGACTACGCCAAGAGAGTAAGAAAGCCGATAAAGGCGCGTTAAAACCGGTGCTAACTCTGGAGCACACGTCTTCAGCACGATAGGAGAGATTCTATCGGGCCCACTCGACTTATGAACGTCGAGGGAAAGAAGCGCTTTACGCACTGAATATACATACAACAAAATACAAACATCTTTAAAAATGAACTGACAAATCCTTCAACAGCAAAAGACCAGTTAGTAGGTAGGTATTATGTATCAGATGCTTTAAGTGCCTGCCTGTTTATTAACAATAATAAAAGCATCACTATCTGAAGTGGTTTTCATTTATTTATATGCGACCCAGGTTCATTGCTCTCGATATTTATCATATATTAGATATTTCTAGAACTAGTAACAGGGTGTTGTATACTTGTAAGTCAGTGGACTTACACTGAAGGGGAATTTACTTATAAAATTGATAGCAGGAGGGACGGATGTGGGTGGGGAGTAAGGGGTTTATTAAGAAATAAGAACAATATGTACTCACTCTCTATATCATTGGATATATAGTCGGGTAAAATCATTGCGTTACTGTGTATCAGCAATAATATACATACATGTGGGGATATGACTGGAAGAAAGAAGGCTTGAAAGAAGACGTAAGAATTGTCGGCATGGTCGACCACGCTGAACATACACCGATCAAATTGGTGCTGTTCTGAGGAAAGGAAAAGTCATAGGTACCCGAAACCTAACTTGTATGAAAGTGATGTCGTTATGTATGTAAAATGAAATGTTGCGGGCGATTGTGTGCCTTCACCGATTGAAGAAAGCATGAGCTTATGTATGTAACAAATATACAATGTTCATGCATACATATTTGCACTACGAGGGAATCGTATCGTAACGCGCCGTACCGTGACAATTTGCTAAAGAAGTATTGGGCAATAGTAAGACACGTGTCAAAGTCAGATCAAGGAGATGTGTGATGAGACAGCCGAAGTTCTAAACTCTACAATTCGTAAATTGTACTCACACGGTTTGGAAGAAAATATTGTTGCTTTGGATCTTCGACATCGTTTTCTGAAAATATAAAAATTTATAGTAATTTATAAGGTTAGAGGGCTCGGACTTTTGCCGCAGTTAGATTTACAGACATGCAAGCTGGACCCGCTAGAGCACGACTACAATACCTATTACACCTACATTTAGCTCTTTAGAATTTGGTCCCTCTAACGTAATATGGATTGGCTCATATGGATTGACTGGTAAATGTAATCTATAGCTCTTGGACCTCAGAGTAGCATACTTGAACTCGGACTGGCTGTTTACGGGAGGTCCGAGCCCTCTACGAACATAATAAAACCTTGTTTTTAAAAAGTTTTTTTTTTATTTTATTTTATTAATATTTATTATAACCAACTTTTGAATTTACAGTGTTTCTGAAGATGTTTTTTTATAGATGCAAAATATGCAAATATTGTATATCGTAAATGTTGTCTGTGGTATATTTTCTACCATAGCTATAATTAGACACATAATTTATTCATCTAGGCAACTGACTAAAATCCAACAACTTTAAGTCATGAATAAAATCACCATCTATGACGATTGTTTTCTCTTTTTTATTTTTAATCTTAGCAACATGTGCTAAGATTAAAAATAAAAAAGAGAAAAAAATCGATTCCGTAAACAATCTTTAAAAAATATGGACTTGTACTAGATTTCAATGTTCCACCTTTACTTCTTTAGTGAAGTTTTGTGTTACAGGTTACTTTGACTTGCCTGTTGGTCTAGTTGTTAGTGACCCTGACTGCTGCTCGTGGGTTCGATTCCCACAAATATTTGTCTGATGAGGATGATCATTTGTTCTGTGTCTGGGTGTTATTTATCTATCATATGTATGTATTTAGAAGTATATAAGTTTGTTTATCAGCTGTCTGTTTTTTTTTGATCAGATGGCCGTGTGTGAGATGTGTCAAGATTATTATTATTATAAATTTAAAAAAATACAAGACTTGTATTTAAGGTTTAATTAAAACATCACAAACGTTTTAAAAGATTTATTTGAGAATTATCTTCTCTTTTTAACGAAGGATAAGAAATAAATAATTATGTTTGAAATATATTATCATTTAATGCATGATTTAGGTACTACATAAAAATTTAATAAAAATATTTTTGTACTAAGTGTAATCCGCGGCCATAAGACGATCTCCTTACAAGGATTTGTGCGACTTTTATAAAAAAGTTTCAAACAATCTATGAACACGAATGATAATGAAATCTAAAGATATGTCAACTAAAAAAAACATATTCGTCATATCAAAACTCTACAATAAACACGAAAAGTAAACTGTTTAAAAAGGAGTCTTGAGAGCGTTTTATACTTGAAGTCAGTGAAATTACGGTACTAACAAGATTGTAAGAGAAATAGCTGTAAAGGCGACAATATGTTGAACGTGGGTTCGTTGGCTAATATCACCAAGGCTATAACCACTCGACAAATTAAAATAGTCACTATGACTCCTCTAGACAGTACTTTGTATGACAAACAGTATTTACGAACTGCTCAACCGACGATGGGACTCCCTACAAAAGGTAATATAACTTAATAATTAAACTTAAAACTTTTGTAGTGGTAGAGCCATGCTTAGGCACCAATGGGCCGGCTCGACCGGTGCGATACCACGGCCTCACAGAAAACCGGTTGTGAAGTAACGCTTGCGTTGCATTTTCCCGAAATGAGTGACGTTTCCTTTTCCTCTCCCCTCATCCCCCCTCTCTTCTTTCCAATCTCCTTATCCCCCGTCTCTTTTTTTCACCCTCAAAGGCGGGCAGCGCACTTACGACTCTTGAGTTGCATGTGTCCATGGACGGCGGATGTTACTTACCATCAGGTGACCCGTCTGTTTGTCTGTCCCCCTATAGCATATAAAAAAAACAACGATCTAACCGCCTAAAATACGCCTATCATTATAATTTAAACTAATCTGTATTACGCTCACGTCTGTATCCAAAAAGGAGTAGGCAGAGGTGCTTTAAACACGCACATTTTGCTAGTTACATTTTGGTTTCACAAACGTAATAGAGGGCAAGCTTATCACAATCAACACTGTAGGAATTACAGATGAGAGTATGTTTATTAAAAGGGAGTAAGAATAAGGCAAGGAAATGGATATACGGAGGGATGGGGTAGCAATAGGTCGAGCAAAATCTGTAACTCGGAAGTGGCTGTTGCCGGAAAGTCCGTCATATTTAAATGTAATATTTTTTTTGTTATCAGAGCCTAGGATTTTAAAGAAAGAAGAACCTTGGCGGGATCCACTGACTGCCAGAATTTACATCATCAGGACTGATCTCCACAACACAATCTAATATTACCTGAACGATGGGAGCACCGTGGGAGGGCCATGCTTAGGCACAAATGGGCCGGCTCGACCGGAGTTATACCACGGCCTCACTAAAAATAGGTTGTCAAACAATGCTTGTGTTGTATTAATCGAGGGAGTGAGGGTACCGGATACACTCTCCACTTTCGCTTTTACAACTCTTGAGTTGGAGGTGTCCATGGGTGGCGGCTGTTACTTATCATTACCCAAAATAATAATAAATGTGTTATATAATTATTACATTAAGTAGCGGCAATGATCTACTTGGCATTCATTTTAAATATTTCTACCACGAACCCACAAATACATAATTATGTTAGTATGTCTATAACCACAAAACTTATTTTGGGTGTGGTATTGCGCTATTGGAAATTGATGTTTTATTTGTATTGAAGATTTTCAAATTTCAATGATGTTTATTGTTGTAACTTTATATTAATGACAAGATCAGATTATATTAATTAGGATAAAAAAAATGTTTCAAGACCGTTCTCATTGGAAGTTTATTTTCGGATAAACCAAACAAAATGAGCTTTTGGACGTACCTACATATCCTAATTTATTTTTTTATATAGTACTCAGGTCTACCTCCTGGTTTATCTAATCTAAGGTAGTCTTCATCATCCAGTTCTGCTCATATAAAACAAGCTTTTATATTTTTGTGTAGTAGTTAGTATTTCATAATAGCCCCTTTGTTTCACATGTGACTGAGTAAGACGGATGATTTCCTTTAGTTCTATCATGAAGCTCGGCCTGCTCCGACTTTACAGTATAATTATTAATAATTCTCTAATAAAAATATAAGCGATTCAATTGAATTGATAAATAATTTGTTCATCCTTTTGTTGGATTCGAACACTACTAGTACAACACTACCACTAAACTAACAGTAATTCCGCTTTATGTATTCACATTCAAACTGAGTAAAAACATAGTAACTAATAATAGAACTTCGAAGTATGTAACTTCTTAATACAGTTCACCCATTGGTTATTTTTTTTTCTATATTGTACTAAAGTTTAGTACCTACTCAAACTATAGATAACGAAAGGTTTAAACATTTGTTTTAATAAGAGGGTATCCGAGATTAATTTCTCTTAAATTGTAAGTGGTATTTATTAATTATATATAAAAGATATAAGCTGATGGTATACACCAAATAGTAGTAGTAATAAAATAACATAATTAAATAATATCAGGCAATAAAATATAAAATAATATAACAATGTCTAATGATATTTAAAGAAAGAAAGGTTTCTTTCATACTGAACGGCGTACGATTATTGATGCTGTATGATATGACGTACTTATTTATAAGTGTATAAATATATACATACATTACGACTGAGAATGCGAAAGATAATGCGGAATATATGGATGAGAAAGAGATCGCTATCTTTTATGAATTGCACTTGAAGTACACAGTAAAGTATAGAACGATTAGAATTGTCACAGATAAGACATTGAATATCGCAATCTGTATGTTTGTTAATAGCTTCTGATTGGTAATGAGTGTTTCGTAAAAATGTATATATCAAAAACAAAACAACGAAGAAAATACTACAGGTTTGTTCTCAATCAAAATATGTATGTTTTTCATAAACACAGTATGTATTATAAATCTCTATACTGTAATAAAATAAGGAGAGGGGAGTTCGGCCTCCTGACTAATTTCTGGGAAATGCAACGCAAGTGTTGCTTCACAACCGGTTTTCTGTGAGGCCATTTATGTCTAAGCATGGCTCTATCACGTAAAAATAATATCAGCATATCTATGAAATAACACGGATACTATGTATTGTGCCTACGATATCCCCCTTCTGTTTGATTAATCTATGACGCATGCAAGGCGCCCGTTTTAATAACACGGGATTTCATTTAATAATTTCTGTAAAAAGGAAATAAAACCATGACAAAATACAAATATTACATTCTTATAAATATTTAGGCGTGGTATGTAACTCCTTCATCCGTTTTCATTTAACTGACCTAAAACATACAACTCTTGCATTTTGGTAATAATATGTAAACTCCACGGATACGCCTTGACGTGTTTATTCTCTAGCTTCTATTGACCGACTAAATCAAATCGCGACGATTGTCTACATTTGTCCTCAACAATTAGTGAGCGCTAGTGCGATATCTACCTTTTTTATATAATGTCATTGACTATGTCACTAAATTACATTCCACTGGATAAATCATTAGTCATTACTATTATTTCGGTATGGTGTTTATGTACGATTGATATATATATATATATATAATAGAACTGTGGTGATGACTACTGATGACTGATGAGTTATATTATCACATCACATGAGTTGATTGGATCACTTGTAGTGTATAACAATTGTTTACTAATTTGATTGTTTCTGGCTGTAGGACTTTTTAAGCTCGATTCTGCATATAGTTATGGTCAGGTTTTAATATTGTGCATCGTAATGATTTAGTCAAAAATTCCGAGTATTAAAATCTAAAGCTTCTACGTATATGAAAAATATACATAATACAAATATGGAATTAGCTTATTCCACAAGTATAAAGCTAATAATCTTATTTTATTCTTCTGCCTTTTTGAAACTAGTAGTCAAGCTAAGGCTTTACGTATATTACATACGATGATGCACTATGCCTCCCAATCACAATTGTCCATAGCACAGAACTAAAAATTACATCTACCCTCAAACAAACCATATTAGAACAAATGGTGTAACATGGAAATTACTAATAAGAACGTTTAGCCTTACTTTTAGATGAATGCTTCTTGCATCAATCGCCTGGGTATTTGAACATGATGTTGAAGTTTGCAGTCGGAAATAGGCTCATCGCTTTTTATTTAGTTGCGAGGCGCGATTCTTTTATACCACTCCTGATGCAAGTAATAACCACATGTCTACAGCTATAATTTATCAACTTTCCTAAATAACAGTAACCGCGATGTTGCTCGTATTTCGATCCGAACTCAGGTGACGTATGTATGTAAAACTTATCCAGCCCGCTATGTCTCATCACCCCACCATTTGCCGTCACTTGCCGGGCGGACCAATGGTGTGGCGTTTGAAGAAATACTAGGTATTGATGTGGCGATAACAAACCCGCCTGCATTATTAAGTTACTCTTTTTTGCTTAAGGTATATCGAATTTCTTATAATATCCTGTCGCTATATCACTAGTCACTCTTACTATTAAGATGACTCAAATGACAATTGATGCCTCGAAATTCTTACGTACTCGTCCCTTTTTTACGTTTTCCCTGTTTATATTTTCCCTTTTTTATCCAAAGGGAAAATTAAAAATTCTCCAAATCGGGTACTAAATGACGGAATAGGTACTGGTATAACAAATATTTCAAAAAAAAATATTTCGAATTAAAAACTTTAAAAATCGTTTAAAAAACTAGTCAGCTGGTTGTAATCGCCTACCTGGCTATAATAGCATATGTGCTCGTTTACACCCGCAGTGGTATAAAAAGAAAACAATAAAATATTCATGTCAGTAATTGGCCATAGTTACATTTTTTACCATCTATTATTTTTAACAATCAATTAGGCCTGCAACAGTGGCGATGTTTGCGATAGAAATAAGGTTCAGTCGGTCCGTGGCGGAAGAACGGACAACCACGTCGTAAAATGATGGGGATATCACTGTTTTTTTTGGTAAGTGTTACACTCCAGTTATTATTTTTTTTGCTAAAAAGGGCAAACGAGCAGACGGGTCACCTTTTCTTTATACTATAGGGGGACAGACGAACAGACGGGTCACCTGATGGTAAGTGACACCGCCGTACATGGATACTTGCAACTCAAGAGTCGCAAGTGCGCTGCTCGCCTTTGAGGGTGATGAGGGATGGGGGATGCAAGGAGCGGAAAAAAGAGAGGAGGGATGAGGAGATGGGAAAGAGGAGAAAGGAGATGAGAGGAGAGAAAAGGGGGAGGGGGAATTGGGCCTCCGGAAACCTCACTCAATTCGGGGAAATGCAACGCAAGCGTTACTTCACAACCGGTATTCTGTGAGGCCGTGGTATCGCACCGGTCGAGCCGGCCCATTCGTACCTAAGCATGGCTTTACCACCTGATGGTAAGTGACTATCGCCACCCATGGACACCCACAACTCAAATGGTGGAGCACAGTGGTGGAGTGCCAATCGTCCAGGTGATGTGGATGGATGTTTTTTCGCGTAGGACGATGGCGGGAACCTGCAGCCGGTAGAAGTCCCAACAATTCTCCACTCCCCATGATACAAGCGATAGAAAATGCAGAGTGAAGCTACGTCTATGGATATATTTTATGGAGTAACATTTGTTTTTCGGAAAGGCGGAAGACGGGGGGCTATGTGCATATGATTGACTTCACTTGTAATGTTTTTTCGATCAATCCAACTATTTATATCAGAGATAAGAGCTCTGAATTATCAAATACTTATATATTATTGCTTGACGTTCTTTCGAAATATTGTAGCCTATGTCACTCACTACTAAGACGAATCAAATAAAAAGCTGTCAGCTGTCAGCAGCTGCAAGCTGTCTATGCTTTAGGGCATCACAAAAAAACATACATACATGCATATACATATATACATGTGTGAATACATACACATATACAGTAGTAGAGCCATGCTTAGGCACGAATAGACCGGCTCGACCAGTGCGATACCACGGCCTCACAGTAAACCGGTTGTGAAGCAACGCTTGCGTGCCGAAATTAATAAGATTTCCGGAGGTCCAACTCCCCCTCTCTTCTTTCCCCTCCCTGCATCCCTCATTCCGTCATCACCCTCAGAGACGGGCAGCGCACTTACGACTGTTGAGTTGCAGGTGTCCATGGACGACATTTATCACTTACCATCAGGTGACCCGTCTGTTCGTCAGTCTCCCTATAGTATAAAAAATAAATATAACCCTCCTTTTTGCGCAGTACGGTAAAAAATCGAACTATTCAGGTAACTTATTTATCAAACTTTATGGTCGATAGATAGCGTTCTATTTGAACACCTTGGTTTTACATAGTCTGTGACACCCAAAAAGTATAGAGAATAATATACAAAGGGTGGACTTACTGCGTCGAGAAACCTCAATCTCCTCTAGGCAACCTTATAAACCTTAACCTTTAAAATACTCGTGGCAAACGTTTGCGTATAGTATTTCTTTATTTATTGGGACATAAAACAATCTCTTAAGGCGTGGGATAACAGAAGCAGACCCGAGACTTCTGACGGAGCATAATGTGATTTTAGTCTGTTCGAGTCCGACATACCACTTCACTGTCAGCACCGGTGACGTGAGGAGTTTCCACACGAAAAAAATATTAAATTTCATTAAAAAAGAAAAACGTAAACCCACATAAATGTGTACAGATTTGGTAAAAGAAAAACAAGTTAAGTAATTATTTAATATTCAGGTCTTAAAAATAAACTCAAACGAAAAAAGTAGGTTACTTGATAAGTGAAGTGGCAAAATCTCGTGCCAATCGCTTACGCTTGGTTATTTATATAAATAATGTCAAAATCTGTAAAATGCGTGCTCAAGTTCTCAGAAAAAGTTTGTTTCAAAATACATACATACACGCAGAGGTGTCTAGAACACCCACATTTTGCCAATAATAATTTGGTCCCACTAACGTAAAAGGGGGCAAACCTATTGCCTTCAATAGGGCACTGTAAATATATACATACAGTCTGATAGATAACAGTCCCCCAGTTTTACGACCCCCACGGGAAAGTATGGGGTGGTCCACCGAGAATCACACGTTAATATTACTACTTATATAATACTTCATGGTCTTTATATTATGAAAATACTTTGTAGTTCAGGTCTTGTACGTAATCATTACAGTACAAAATTAACTGTTCTTCCCATGTAAAGTTATTAGTATATCCACTTTTTCTTAAATCTTTATTTCATTGTGGAGGATTTGATCCAGCATGATCATGCCATCCTTATAGGCTTACAATAACTTGTTTCTATCTTCTACGCTTAATGCCTAATTAAACTAGACTATAGAGAAGTCTAGCTATTAGATCTGCCTATTTCTTTTAAATCAATATGGTGTTCAAACAACAACCTCTGCCTTTCATCTTCATTCCGAACACATTCCTAGTATAACAATGAAATAGAGAAAACGAGGTCGTACTGCACAAATAGTGTAAAATTCTTGAGTTCATCAAAATCCAAAAATTGTTTAATAATATTGTCACGTAGAACGTAACATCGTCATATCATCCGTAAGTTGCCTACTAAAGTCTGGATTATTAATAAATCATAGAACTTTTAGTTGTAATTCAATAATTTCTGACAAAATATATGTTATTGTATTTCAGTTAATTTTTTCTCCACATTTCGGCGGCACTGATCCTTCACCGAGCTTATCTTACAATTTTAGACACGTAAGTAGATCTTACTATTACTAGGACTACTACAGAACGGCTGAGTGCACCTGGATGAAATATGGGAGAGATAGATTATGGTCTGGAATAGCTACCGCTACCTTTCATCCAAGAAACGTAGTTGCGGGCAACAAAAAGTTTTAGGTATTATAGTAGTATTAAGTAGTCTTTACTTTACACTCTTTATATCACTAAGTAACAGGGGTACCTATTAGATTTTTCACCGATAACGAACCTTTACCAGCTTGTTATATAGACATATATGTGTACATGTAGACAACTCCCGGGGCCTATAAACATTCAATCAACGGACACAAAGAACACCCAAACTTGGGACCAGTATTTGTGTATCAGGATAACCAACCACTAGATCACCAAGCCCGTCAAATTTGGAAATCGTGTTCATCACATTCATCATCATTTCAGCAATGCCAAATGGGCACGGCTTCTTGCATTACTAAATGTCATATTTGAAAGGCTTGCAAAGGATCAGAAATTGATTCGATCCCAGGCTAACCAGTCTAGGTACACTAGATTCCGCCAAACCCTCCAAGGTTTCGAAGTATATCTTCTTTGGCCGATTGTTTCCACTCTGCAGGAGGTGTTTTCTAATGACCATATGTATATCTTTAAGTATCCATAAGGATTATCTTGAACCATTGAAGGTACATATTATGCAGTTTCAAATTCTTAAAACAGTGACATTTTTCTATAACAGATTAAAGATGAGATTTACGAACAACCTGTAAACTTCATGGGACCAAAGAAGTCTTTACATACAAAGGTAAGATTTATAACATATTTGTTTTAAAATTATTTTATTTTAGTAAAAGCAAGAAGTTCTACCGAATCTTTTTTTTATTATCTATAATATGTGTATCTTTGCCATCCAAGAACGAACTTATTTAATTTTTAAAAAATGTAAAGTGAAGTTTTGGAAGAATCTCCCATCAAATTAAAAAAAAAATGCAATTTTTGAATAAAAATGGAGGCACCCAATTGAATTTGTACCAAACAATCCACTTCCAAAGGTGAGAAAACTGAGTAATTAAGATTAAGATGAAGAAAACTTCTTAATTCAATTTATCATTATTAATGTACAAGCTTGTAGTACCTCACTCAGGGTGCACTAAACAAAACAATGACACTTTACGGAGTAGATCACTACCAAACCCATGACCTTTTTATTTTGTACACGAGAATCTTAATACCGACTAACAGAAAATGATGTCACACGCATAACTCCATCTAACATATAACAAACCGCTCAGGTATAGTAACGTGTACAGTTTAAATTCATTAAAGTCGGTTGATATTCTTTTAAATACCTTTTAATATTATTACTTACATCAGAGCTTAAATTTGCCAACCATAACTTAGGGAACGTTCCCATACTACTTGACCCGTTCATGGGAGGGGTATTTAAAAATACCACGCTTGGTCACAGGGGCGGGGGGGATGGGGCGTGGTCTTACGTTTTCGTCACAATCAATAATCTCTAGCAGAATCTCATGGAGCTATATACAAAATGTAAATGAAAGAAAAGAATACTACTTTAGTTAATTAATTTCCTGTTACAATATGTTTTTTTCTTCCTGATAATACTATTTCACTTGTAGTAATATTCATGCACGCATTCTCGCATTCTGGTCGTCACGCGGCAAGCGCCGTATTTATAAAGACAAACGTGAGCCATGACATATTTTTTTAACTTTCAATTTAAATAAAATATTTAAACCTTACTTCTGATCTACTACGTGAAAACTCGGTCACAGAAGGGGGGAGGGTTAAAATTGTATAAACGGATCACGTAGTATGGGTACGTTCCCTTATTTACGTAATTGGGGGCCTATTGCTGTATACATACTTTCTGATAGCCGATTTCCTAAATAGGGCCGAATAATAATATTGATTATTATATAATTTCATATAAAATGTATTAAAATAGAGAGCTCTTCTTTAGTTCTCTTATCTATTTTAAAGTAAATGGCACTTTTTCAGGAAGAATCACTGGATGCAGAACGCACGGAGGCAAACACAGACTCTTGGACTCAATTCGACTTCTCCAAGTTCGACTCTTATTTAAACAACTTCAATCAAGATTCAGATAATCCGGACCACAATCGGATAAAAAGGCGAGCTAGAGTGAGTCCCTTAATTAACTTAATGTTTTTTTATTCTGATAACTTCTCTCACGATGTGTACTTTGCCTTCCAATTAAGAAGATACCAAGATAATCATATTCACTTAGAAACGTAAGATCCCAGAGTTACTGTATAATGATACGTACTTACGGCTATAAAATTATAATTGTAAAGAACAATATATTTGTAGTTAGAGGACGATGATTTTACGTCACCAGCCAGTGCGACTTGCTTGAGCTATTGCGTGTACTCTTCAATCCACCTGTATAAGCATTATGCCTTTCCTGACCTTCCTATCCTCCCTTTCCTGTCAATATACCCCAAATTTTCCCCTCTTATTCCTAGAATTGCCAGCATGACGGCAATAGACTCGCCTCCTAAATTATTATCGGCAAAATCTTGGCGTTAATCACCTTCGGGGTTACAGGCGTCAAAGTGTGTATATAATATTATTGATTTTAAATATAAAACATAACAGTTTTCTAACGTAACTATAAGACTTGTTATTTGTTTTTATATGGTTCTATTCTCTACTTATTTTGCAAATCTAAAATGAAGTTGGCGATTTTCTTCCCGTTCGAAACGTATGGTATGTTGCAGGTATTATCATATTTCTTATAGCCATTAAAAAGGAAGCACATTCTTGAGCCAACGAGAGTTTTTACTGATTTAGATGTATTTTGCTATACTAAACTTGTCAATAGATAAATCTATATGCAATGTTTGGCACATGACTTATGCTTTTGTATGAAACAGAGTAAATGTGTTTCTGTTCCTCCTGAATTATGTACAGACAATATAATAGGTTAACTTCTAAAACCAGCCATTACTCCATAAATATAGTCTTTAAATTCTAAAATAAGTTATTTCACCTTGTCAAAAACAGGGGTTTCCTTATTCTTAACGAGAACATTAGTCAAATACTGTACAAACTGATCCGGAATTGTAATATGTATATACTTACATAATTCAAATGCTGTTCTCAGTTATTAGAGGAACTTAGAAAACTTACATTAACGATAATTTGGTAGCGAACAGTAACGAGCTTAATTATTCATACATACACTCACGTCTATTTCCTCGAAAGGGTAGACAGGGGCGCATCAAACGCTCACATTTTGCCAACTATAAAACCATTGTTAGTCTCACTTACGCAATATTAACTCTATACCTTAGAATAGACAGCACTCTATACCTTAGTTACTTATTACGACATCTATAGAAAGAGATGGAGTGGCTTCATTCTAATTAATCTAGAATACATTGGAAAATAGACTAACCAAAGTTGTGAAAAGTCCATTTATTTAAAACATTAAATTTTATTCCTTTCCTTTTGGCGTTCGGGTGCATTTTTATAAAAGTGAAATTAGTGAATGTTAAACTACGTGTTTTAAACTACAAGCAGAACCTCTCGGAAGTAATTTTTCTATACAATTTGCCCAAAAACAAGAAAGGAGTACAGATTCCCATTGACAAGATAATTTTCTGCCGCAGACTGTTCGAAAATTTAACACCATGCTTGGCCCTCAACTGCGGGAGCGACCCCATCACTACACCTACCCAGAGCCCGTTAAAGATAGAATTCTGGAGTTCTCTACCACCAGCAGACGACCTGGAATCCTTCCAGACCAGATGAATCCAGGAGTTATTTTCAGAGTTCGAATGTCCGACGCAATTTTGCGCATCAAACAACGCATGTACGAAGACCCGGAAAGACACATTGAGGCTGATATTATTTACACCAATTTGATTAAAAAAGTCGTGATGGATGAAATCACAAAATTCCATAATCTTCTACTGATGTATAAGACAGACAAAAGTATAAAGGAACATTTGGGAGAATGTGGCGGGAGAATTTACAAGTTTATAAGTTACATGACCATAAAAGTTCATATCTATTGTCTTTTTGATGCGCTCTGGATAGATGGGAACCCTTACGTGATAGGAGATGAGTATTCCGTGACGCCGGTAGAGATACCTCCCATGTTGCAGTGTGATGCGGCTGAATGTAATTCTATAGTATTCGTCGATTCTATAACGGAACCTAAAGATGTTGAAGAATAATATTCAATACATGTTTTTGGTGATTTTGGAGTTTTATTTTTGTAAGCATCATTTTCTAATAAAATTCTAATACTGAATTACTGTAGTAGAAAAAGGGAGTTTATATAAGTAAGTGCTATTTCCCACCCAAGGCAACCCTTGGGTGGGAAATAAGCACTTCCAAAAAAAGGTAATCTATTGTTGAATTAGATCTATTTGGTATTTTTTAATTAACAACCCAAAAAAAAAGGTTCTACATGGGCCGTTGATGGGCTGGCAAACCCTGTCGGGCCTTTTCCTGTTTATATTCACTCCGTGTATCTTTACACACCGCTTCAACAAAACCGATAGAGGTGCCTCTTCAGCGAGAATTACACTCAAAAAAAAATGCAAAGGAATTGTTCATACTTATATCACACACAAACTTACAATATAGCGCTGGCAAGATTATCCTTGGCCTTCTGTTAGGTGGAAGTGCTTGCCAAACCAGGAGGCTGCGATTGTAACATCTATGGTACCGTAACGTACCGTACTATAAGATTGATTTTCTTTTTCTGATTAAAAGATGAGGGTTTTGTACCTGTAATAAATATACACTGCGTCTCACACACTAAATTTATGTCAAGTGTAATTTAGGCCTACTTACGTAAAAGGAAGACAGTAAGGCTGTAAGGGTACTGGGTAGTGCGGGTGGCCCTATTATATTCCGCCGAGGACCCCGAGAAAAATCTATGGCCAATATGTATCTAGATTTATTAAAGTTTGATAACAAGTTATGTATACTTTTATTTATTTTAGAGAGGCAGGTAGAAAAAAAGTATTATACATGTTGCACAAAGGACGGCAGTATTGCTAAAATCTCTTCCAGGCAACTGTAGGATGGATCAAAATTATTCGGAGAGATATCATTAATCGGAAGGGCATTTTAAAAGAAATTTACAATTACACCAATTACAAATACAACGAAACATCAACTATTAAATATAATAATAAAAGTTAAAGAACTCTTGTTTCAGCGCCGAGGCAGAGGAGGTAAACGTCGACGTCAGCGTGTGTCTACAACAGTTCCAGATGATGAGGTACGGAGCAAAGCACTTTTAAATATAATACTCACTAACGACATCTATCGAATAGTAGGGCGAAGTGAAAGCTTAGTGGCGACATCTATTGAGTAATATGAAGAAGCTAGAGCATAATAGCGACATCTATGTTGATAACCAACTAGACAGTGTAAAATCGTTAACGTTAATTGTTACGTTAGAGGGGCTAAATTCTAAATAGCAAAATATGAGTATCTATATATTTATGTATGTAAAATTGTTATATTGTTTGATTTATGAAAAATATGAAAACATACTTTTAAAAGAACAAAGGATCATAATCATCACATATTGTGTCTGATTGTCAAGATTACAAGCCACTAGACCTACTTTTTCTTTCTTTTTCTAGGCCACCAAGAATGGAACTACCACTGAAGTGCCTATAGCCCGGTCTGGCGGTGATCCAGAATTTTCTCGTAAGCGAGGCAAAAAGGGAAAAAAATCTAAGACCTACGATACGTACGAGTCTCCAATGAAGGTATGAAGTTATTACTAATTTTGTATACCATATTTTTTGTTTAAAAGACAACTTTCGCGATATGAATTATTTGTGTCGTGGGTACTTCACAATCGTAAGACCAACGGATTTTGAAACACCCAATCTTGGGACAACTATTTATAAATCACACAATTTTTTGTCTCTTATGGGATTTGAACCCAAGACTATCATATCAAGTCAATTATAGACATCACTGTGGGCCGGCGCTTTTAAACGGCTGGGTGCTAGCCCCCGGAACCGGCGACAGAGAGGCAAGAAAAGACGCGAAAGCTCCCACCCCTAATATCACAGACACTGGCTATTCACTCGATTGAGATCACTGCTCTTTATTCTCACCTACTTGTGACATTGCATAATACACTTGTTTACCTTCATAAACATCAGACATCATAATCAAAAGTTCTTAACTGAAATTATGAAATTGCCAGAATGCTGTATTACCAGTCAGCTACCAGAAACTTTATTATCATCAGGTCTTGATTAATGGGAATTCCACTAAAAGTAAACAATATTTATCTACACCTAAAAAAGCGGTTGTCTTATACTCACACGCGATAGTCTTTGAAACTAAGAGTCCAAAATTATGCTGTTTGTAAAATTAAGTTGTAGGTTGTTTAGCTTCACCTGTAATACGTGTCTATGTAATCTTAGAATTCGAATTTAATTAGTTTCAAATTGTCGTATTGAATTAAAGCTTTATTAAATGTAAATACTGAATACCGACAATACAAAATTTAGATACGTTTATATTTTTTTAGAATACGACCTGAAGTTTCCGAGATGAAATCGTTTAACGTAAACAAACTTTTTTTCCAGAACTACGAGTCGAGTTTCGTTGAGATGCCAAAGGATTTGTACCAAGCACATTTACGACCTGGTGTCATCTTCAGAATACATATGTCGGAAGCCATCTTGAAAATGCAATACAGAAAGTAAGCGTTCCTACAAATTGTAAAAAAATATGAAAACCGACTGCATTATAAACTGTAGTCTCTTTACCATGGTATACCATATATACCGTAGTCGAAGAGAGTAGAAGACAGTCTGACGTCTAGCCGGTACAATGGTATACACGAGACGAGAGAGACTAGACGCGGGAGGGCAATTCCCGAGCTGCCGATAAAGTTTTGTTAGTAGCTCGGGAACTTATTTCAGGGTATTCACAGTTCCGCTATAATTTTACGACTGTATTAATTGCTTGGTAATTAAAATGGAGCATACGTATTATGCTTCACATTTAAGTAAAAAATTATATATTTTGATTTGTAAATTTTGCGCAATAAAGACTTTTATTACATATACATTCGGCCATTTTGCTCTTGTCTCATAGGGATAAACGTACAAAAATACATGCCTCAAACACAACGTTCCTTTGTTGGCTTCGCAATAGAACGCCCATTTACGAAACTTATGGCCATGTAAAAGTATTTTGAGAGGCATTCGTGAAGAATTAAGTTGTGTTTATGTTAACAGGTACAAAGGTACTTAAAAATGAGAGTTAAAAAATTAATTATAAACAATCAGTGTTGTACTTCTTATAGTATTATTGAAAATATGATTACTTACAAAGATGTATATAATCGAGAGCGCTCGTTCAGCTTCGCGACTCAAGTCGAACTGAGCTCTACAATCGCTCCGCAGTCCTTTCATATACGGTCGTTTAAACTACCCCATTTATGAACAATGCAACTAGATCCGGCGTTAAGTTGCTCGCAAGCCCAAGCGGACCATGTGGGGACTATTAGTTCATGAGCGTGTTAAGTTAATAGAAGTATTCATAATTTGATTTTAATTAAACAAAATATACAACATTATAGAAACACTAGCTTTTGCCCGAGCGGTATGTCTAAAAATTGGCCTATGTCTTACCCCAGTGTTTACAAACCAAATTTGTTAAAATCAGTTCAGCCGCTTAACTGTAACAAGTTACAGAAGATAATAGATGGTATTACTTTCACAATTATGGTGTTAGTACAGATATGTCAAGTAAAGGTACATATTTTAGGGTTCCGGACTGGGGTAGGTACTGTAGTGTAGGATATGTACTGTACCTTTTATCGTGCAGCTGAGCGTAATAGTTCGTTACCACAAATAAAAGTCTCACACAGTTGTTCTGATTGTATATTGTCACTACACATGAACACTAGGTTTACAGTTTTATTTCACTAAACAGTTTAGAGTCATATATTAATTTCTTAACACAGTTTTGAATTATTGTTGTTGATATCTCGTCGGTAAAGATCTCACTGCCTGAGCGCACCGCTAGCGATCTACCCTCGGTTACCAAATCATATCGGTGTACACCCTAGGCAAGAGGTTTGACGTTATGTTGATTTAATTTAATTTAAATTATTTATTTTAATTAAATTAAAATTTAATTAAAAATTTCAAACGAAATTTTGAATTTACAGAAAACTAAGTAGTACTAACAATTATATGGTATATTATAAAGAGTTTTAAACATATAGAAATTTGACAATATTTTCAGAGATTAATAAAAATGAATTTAAATGTTAATGTGCTAGACACGCTACAGTACCAACGAAAACCTTTACTATCGGTCCGTGTGTCTGTCAGCGGGCGGTACCTACCTTATATACTTTTCGTATTAAGTAATTTATTTAAATTTCCACTATAACATTTGCCGCTATAACAACAAAAAACCCCAGACCAGAAACGTCTATGGTCTTTCGTATGGTCGTCTGATCTATGTGTGTCTTTGTGTGTGAATCCCGGTATATTTAAAACGTTGTGTTTACTTTAGGAACTTTCTTTCTTTTTACATATATGTATGTGCACCAGCTACGGGGAAGACAAGGACGAATCGGTGATAGAAGCTGACGTGGAGTACCTCCGGCTGACGCGCAAGGTGATCAACGACGAGATCACAAAGTTCGAAGACCTTCACTGGCTAAACAGCTGGTTCTTGAACAGATCAGAACTTATACAGGAACATATGTGCAACACTAGGTATTATTCCGTCGGTGAGTACACAGAAATTACTTAACTGACATGTACATGCATATATGGGATTTTCATCAAATCAAACTGCTGCACGGATGACGTAGCGGTTTAAGTGGTCACCTCAATACTATACTGCCGCTCCGAGCGTTGTGGGTTCGATCCCCGCACGGGACAACACTTTATGTAATCCTCAAATTGTTGTTCTGAGTCTGGGTGTTCTTTGTGTCCATTGCTTCAATGTTGTAGAAAGTCACAGGAGAAAAGACACAGGAATTAACCCTAGTACGGCAGTTGTCTTATAAAGAAAAAAAACTTATAATCATATCGAAAGGATGAATGAAAGAAGATTGACAGAAGGTATTTATATGGCAGAAGTAAATTGAGCTGTCGGAAGAGGAAGACCTAGGCGAATGTTCTTGGACTAAGTTCTAGACAATCTAAGTAAAAGTCAGGTCTAAAGTACCTTTAACCGACAACCCTGTATGCGGAACGATGAAAGTTGAAGAAACGAGAAAGGTATGTCAGAATCGTAGCAAATGGAAGGAAGTGGTCTCTGCCTACCCCTATGGGAAAGAGGCGTGATATAATGTATGTATGTATAAATGAGTGAACAAATTTGATTGATACCGTATGGTTTGAATCTTTACGGGATCTTACCTTTTGGCAGTCAACTAAACAACATTTCTACTCCTCTCCAGGAACTCCCCCAACCATGTTCACGACAGCTGAAGAGTACATGAAACGTCTATGCCTGTTCGATGGTATCTACATTGACCATATACCTTACGTGGTGGGAGAAGACAGTTCGTTGATGGCAGCAGTCGCCCCCCCAGTTCTCCACTGCGATGCTGCTACGTGTACCTCAGTACCATTCATTGACAGGTGACAAGACGCTAGCATTACATATATACATTTATACAAACGCCTACATAATACAATTAGGCGACTATGGGATATGACTGTTATCTATTAGACAGTACATATACAGTCATACAGTGCCCAGTAGACGGCAAAAGGCTTGCCCCCTATTACGTTAGTGGTACCAAATTCTAATTGGCAAAATGTGTGTGTAATATACGCCTCTAACTACCCCGAAGGGGAAACCGGCGTGAGCGTATACATGTATGTGAGAGACCCATACATATTTTTTGTCGTAATCTCGAAGTACATACTTGTTGTATTTCTTTGAATGTGGAAAGTAATGGCTGCCGTAATTAAAGCTGGTTAATGTAATTATCTCTCAAATGAATTCTTTAAATATCTCTTAATGTGCCGATCGGTGAAAGCCTGGAATTCACTACCAGCGCACGTGTTTTCATCCCAATTTGATCCCGGGTCTTTTAAGCGGGGCGTGAAAAAGCATCTCACCAGGCCGCCATAGTGTGGGTCACCATGCTGCATTGACTAGACATGCAAGGAGGAGGGTGACCACCTCTTTGACTCTTTGGCGTTAAAAATTATTTACTTATCTATAAACGTTCAATTATATTATTTTTAACATTTTTCTTGTAGTATAATGTTCGACGAGCGTTTCTCAAGAACAAACGTGAGAACCCTGACGCGTTGCCAAGCGAGTTGCCGGGCACACTGCCGCAATGACCCCGACTGTCTCAAGCGCTGCTCCGACCGCTGCCTGCGATCCGACTAGGCGATAATAAAATGAGTGATTTGATATTTTGTTTCTTTTTAATACCCAAAAACTTCATTTTTTGATGATGGACTGCTGAGGAAGGTAGTTGGGATAAAATATTAAGAGATACTTATGTTCAGCATGATGATAAAAGCATTTTTATTTGAAGCAACGACGCGAAATAAGTTCCATTTGTGAAAGAATACGTGTGGTTTTAGTCCATTTGAGTCCGACATGCCTCGACCTTCACCCTCGGCTCCGGTGAGTTGATGACCCGTGGGCGTGGGCAATGACCCTGTGGCATCATAACTCTTTAGCTAAGGCACCGATTTTGTTTTGTTCTTAGCTATACTTCAGGATATTTTGTTTTGTTCTTAGCTATACTTCAGGATATTTTGTTTTGTTCTTAGCTATACTTCAGGATATTTTGTACGCCCAGTGATATTGCAAAGAAACATTCACATTCTACATATTCGAAACGTTTTAGAATGTTTAGAGGTGAATAGAAATAGGCTTTGTCATAAAATAAAACATCAAAAATGTGCTTATATGTATATAATATATATTTCATTTAAACAATATACACAACACTATTACACTTTATAACATATTATTTGTACATATTTATTGCGTTCGTACAACCCACATTATGTCATAAATTATATTATTATATTAAATAATAATTAACCTATATCGGTCAACATGTTTATGTCGTAGCTAGATCATAGAATTGACTACTTCATGATGTGACCATATTGTTAAAACGTCAACTTTTGATGATATTTCAATCTACGTTTGACCATATTCCCTACCAGCGCACGTGTTTCCTTCCCAATTTGATCCCGGGTCTTTTAAGCGGGGCGTGAAAAAGCATCTTACCAGGCCGCCATAGTGTGGGTCACCATGCTGCATTGACTAGACATGCAATGAGGATGGTGACCACCACTCTTTGACTCCACCTATTGCTTTCCATCAGGCAGAGTGGAGTCATTATGGTAGGCTTACAAATAAAAAAAAAAAAAAAAATATCATTTATATGGGCGCCATGATGCATCCGAAAAATAAATCGACATCAGCGCCTCTAACAGTGAATAATGTAACTATTTCATAATACGATCACTGGCATGAAAAGGCCGAGCGTTGAGGTGGTCATATCGTTAAACGCTAATATTTAATAATTTGGCCTTTAGAAATGTCATGAAATTATCAACTCTATGACCAGACAGCTTCACTTATACAAGAATCAATTCTTCAAATGTCATTTTACAATAACTTAACATGTTTTTGGCTGGCATGTTGGTCTAGTGGTTAGTGATCCTGACTGCTGTGCAGAGGGCGTGGGTTCGGTTCCCACATGGGACAATAATTTTTGAGATAAAAATATAGTTGTCCCGAGTATTGGTGTTCATTGTGTCCTTGTTTGTATAATTGTCTAGTCTTCGAAACATGTTTAATAGTAGGACATTTTGTAACAGTTTTTATATGAAACTGGGTACCCCAAGGATGGTCTTACAAACATAGAAGGATACAAATAGTTGAATACAAAAAATGTATTCTGTTTCTAACAATTACCACATCTTGCTGTAACACCATGTATAATGGTTTGGACAATAAAACATGCATAGACTTCGTTAGGTCTATACATAATGTTACAGATCATCACATTATCAGATCTCTATTCTCAACACAGGGCAATCCAAGTTTTTAAACTCGTATATCGAGAATATGACTAATACGACGGTCATATGCAATAAAATAATCTCATTACTACGTAGTAAATTTTGGTACAACCAGTCAGTGATTTTTTATTTTTATTTTTTTCATTTAACGAGTGGGGAATAATATTAATACTACTAATATCGTTTATTATTATTGTCGATGACACGACAGGCAACCAAGAAAAAGAAAATCCTACAATTTTCCTGCATCCAGAGTCATTCTCCAGTTTTGTACTTAGCAACGCTAATTTTAATTTATTTTAAATAAATATAATATCAAAAAAATAAAGAACTGACCTGTTATCCAACTCGTTCTTGCAAAGGAAATGTATTGACAAGAAATACTACAATATAATGTAGAGGGACATATGAACAGACTGGTCATCTGATGGTAAGTAAGGACCTCCGTCCATAGACGCCTGCAACTCCAGAGTCACAAGTGCACTGCCCGCCTTTGAGGGCGATGAAAGGTTAGGGGATGCGGGAAAATGCAACAGAAGCGTTGCTTCACAACCGGTTTTCTGAGGCCGTGGTATCGCACAAGTCGAACCGGCCCATTCGTGCCTAAGCATGGCTCTACCACGATAGACTACAATCAAATATACTAAATATACTATTTATTTAAGAGAAGTTATCTTCACCCCTGAGGTCCCATTAATAAAAACGTCATCTGATGTATTGAACATTCTAATTAACCCTTTCAATTACATACTCCTCAACAATATTCTTATCCCCCAAACAACCCCCAATAGAATCCCTAGGTCTTATAACTAGATTCACCTTCTCAATTAATTCTTCACCAACGACCGAGTTGGTTTTCTGCCGGCCTGGTCTCTGAGGGGGGGTGACAATGTCATGCTGCCGGAGGAGGTGCTTCTTCCAGTAGCAGCGGCGCGTGAAGCAAGCGTGACACACCTCGCACTCGAACCTGGGACCGCTAAGTTATTAATAGTGTTAGATTTGGAAGATGTGTTGAGTAGTTGGCCTGCCTATAGCAATCATTCATTACCCGACTGCGACAGTAGTAAGGTTATGTTTTTCGAGTATAGTTATGTATACGCACATTCACTCACGCCTATAACCACGAAGGGGCAGTCAGAGCCGTACTAAACGCCTGCAGATTACTAGCATTTTTTAATCATTATTCAAATAAATAAGTTGGTAATATTATTATATACACGTACATAGTTATACTTAAGCTTATATCCCCGAAGGGGTAGGTTGAGGCGTTCCAAATGCCTATTTTTTGCCAAACAATTTAGTCCTAGTTACGTAATAGGGGGCGAGCCCATTGCCGTCATCCGGGCATTTCATAAATGTATATGTCAGCGTAACATTGTGAACTCCGTCAGTTTACAATATAACGCGTGAGATTATAAAATAACAGTAGGTTAGGTTAGGTTAGATTGTAAAGTGTCATAGTTCACAATTTTACGGCAACATATACATATATACTGTCTGATGGATGACAATCTGAATCGAAAATTATGACCATTGGTGGAAAAATCGCTTAAAATATATTAATTGCTGAAATCGCTTAAAATAAAAAAAAAATACATGGGGCACACTGAAAGTTTTGGACTTATGGTTTCTCAGAACTGTTTGAATTTCGAATTATTTATTTTTTAACACACGAGTCCTTTATAAACAAAAAAAGGCGGGAAATTGTCTGTCATTTGTTTTTTATCTGGCTTAGAATTTCGTCATCCGCAGTGAAAATGTAATTAACGCGAAAAGATTTAGAGCGATGATTTTTTATGATTTTAAAAGTGCTCTTTCTCGCAAGATTGTGCCGTTCGCCTTCAAAAATGCTTTTGGGAGGGAAGCACTTCATCTGAGCACCGTGAGGCGATGGTATGCTGAATTTGAGTGGGGACGGATTTCTCACCATGATGAAATTCGTGAAGGTCACATATGAGACGATTCGGGGACATTTGGGTATTAGTAGGAGTCAAATTCAAAAACTTCTACATGAAGAATAAAAAGTTAGAAAAATTGCTTGTCTTTGGATTCCCCATGAACTGACTTCAGAACAACAACAGGCTCGTGTGGATTGGTGCAAAAAGATGTTACTTAGGTACGACCATGGACATTCTAATGCTGTTTACGTCATCATCACAGGAGACGAAACTTGGGTTTATTGTTTTGAACGAGAGAAAACACAACAATCTTGTGAATGGGTGTTTGAAAGCGAGAACAGACCGACACAATTAAAGGAACGTCGTAAAAAGAAAGAGCAGTGACCGCGTTCAATCAGCACGTTGAAAACATGCCACCGAATGGTCATATTGTTTTAAAAAATGGTTCGAACGTATGAAAAAAATATTAAAATGTAAAGGAGAATACTTCGAAAAACAATGAATATAATATATTTACAACTTGTGTAATTAATAATTTACGTAAAACTTTCAGTGCAGCCTAAGACAGAACCTGTTTTCCGAAATCGTTTAAAAAGTACTTTTGACTGGTTTAGAGTTTAGGTTGCCATATCAATTTACTAGGAATTGTGTTTATGTATTTTATCCACCGTGTAGTTTACGGTGGAGACGAATAGAGACACCAATCTCTACCCATGGTTGTCGTAATAGGCGACTAAGGGATCGGACTGTTTTCAATCAGGCAGTACGTATACAGTCACATGGCGCAGTGGTTTAAGCGTTCACCTCGAGACTACGATTACGCGCCGAGCTTGTGTAATCCTCAAATTGTTGTTCCGAGTCTGAATGGTCCTTGTGACCGTTATTTAAATGTTTGTAAAGTTCCTCGCGATACAAGAATTAATCCTAGTTCGGGAGATGTCTTAAACAAAATAAAATGAGATACATACATTGTCGGGTTAACGGCAACAGTCTTACCGCCTATTACGTCAGTGGGACAAAATGTCAATACCCCTACCTACTGACTACCTCTTAAATATATATACGGGGGATATAGGTATATACAAGCTTTTTCATTGGTCAGAGTTCTCATACGACGTAAAATATAAAAACACACTGACCTTTTAACATCATTATGTGAATCAACATGTCTATTCAGCTTAGTCCTGTCGAAGAATGTCCTGCGACAGGTTTTGCACTCGAAGGGGCGTTGCTTCATGTGATTACGACGTATGTGGCCGGTCAGGTTAGACGATGTGTAGTACGAAGCCGTACAGTACTCGCATTGGTACATTTTTATACCTGAAAATAGAACTATTTATTTATTGACTAGCTTCCGACCGCGGCTTCACCCACTTGGTAAAAATATACAGTGTTTTAGAAAGGTGCGGAAAAAAAATCATGAGCGTTATATACATACATATGTATATATTAGAATAAAAACCTTCGTGAGTTACACTCATATTTATAAAAGTATACGGTTTTACTCACGTGTGTATTTCAGGGATGCCAGATTAGTTTCGGTCTTAACAGGAGACCTTTCTCAAGGAGTAAGTCATCCAGCCGCGACGGTACCGCACGTCACACGTCCCTGAGAAAGGTCACCTGTCGGGTTCCCGAAATACACACATTATATATATAACGATAAATAGTTTATTATGGTAAAAAAAAAAGTATTCTTCGGAGAGTACTTTTTCTGGTAGGTACACATATCTTAACGACATACTATGAATTTTCTTGTCATTTTCAAATATGACATTTTTCATTTTTTTATGTAAGTATTCATTTTCGGAGATATCCGTGTTTGCCGCCAAAATCCTTGGTATTAAATACCTATAGCTTCATTCATGTCAGCTCTCTCTCTGTCAAGTTATGAGTTGTATAAATTTTAAGGATCAATTTCCAGTTTCAACTATATTAAAAGTCACGATTTTTCCTAAAAGTGTTAGCGATTTAACTTATTTACGGGGTCAACTAAAATGTGATCACATCTACGACACACTACTACGACCCTAAAATGTGACCACACCTTTCTGAAATACCATGAATATATAAATACTTTCAGACGTTTAGCAGCAAAAACTCACAGACAAAATGACTGAACATTTTAAATTTTAACTAGCTAGTGCGTGCGACTTGGTCAGCATAGATTTAGTGTCTCGGGTAGTCTTTCTAGCGTTGACGACATAGAAGCACGCCAAACAAGTCTTTTTTCAACCGACTTCAAAAAAGGAAGAGGTTCTCAATTCGACTGTATTTTTTTTAAGAACTTTCGACTGGGTGAACCGATGTTGATGATTGATTTTTTTATTTAAAAGCTGCTATTTCCCGTGTGGTCCCATATCAATTTTGTCCAGTTCTCACAGTGGCATCCATGAGAAAACCATATAGGTCTTGTATTTGCATTACATTTTTTGGCGACAAATGGACAAATAACTCAATATCACGCCAACCGATTTCGATGATTCTTTTTTTATTGGAAAGGATGTACTTCAAGGGTGGTTAGATGAGAGTTTGGTAGTTGGTGGGTTTTTTATGATAGATGCATTGAAGACGGTTGTCCACTTTTTTAAAGTGAAATATTATGAAAGAGCAGAGGGAGAGTTGGACCTTCGGTAACCTCACTCACTCGGCAATACAGTGCAAGCATTGTTTGTCTATCGGTTTTCTTTGAGAACGTGGTATTATTCCGGTCTGGCCCATTCGTGCCTAACCATGGCTCTCCTCCTTAAAAATTCAATACCAATTTTCATCCCGATTGGTGAATCGGAATCAGCCGTTAAACCAAAACAGACAGACGGACAGACAGTGTTACTTTTGCATTTATTATATTACTATGGATATATATATATATATATGTTTAGATATAAAGTAACATACCAGTGTGTATGCGAATATGCTTCACCAGATCATGTTTGTGCCAAGTTTTATAATCGCACTGATCGCACGCATATTGAGGGGGGAGGTGAGACTTCACGTGCGTGTAATGAGAAGCTCGGTGAACGAACAACTTGCCACATATCTGGGGAAATACAGAAATATCCACTATTATCAGGTATTGACTGCAAGAATGGCGAAGTGGTCTAAGTGGTCACCTAGGCCGCCGCGCCGAGTGTTGTGGGTTCGATCCTCACACGAGACAATACTTTGTGTAATCCTCAAATTGTTATTCCGAGTCTGGGTGTTCTTTGTGTCAGTTATTTGAATGTTTCTTAAGTCCCCCGCTATATTATTAATAGTTATCGTAATTAAAAACGTTGAATATAATAAAAAAGTTTTCATTCAATTTTCAACTCTCGTGTATAGATATTTGATTCTTAAAACTCATTGGACTTAAGTACAGGCTTTTTATATAAAACTAGCCATTCCCCGCTGTTTCAACTGCGTTTAGGCTCAACGCTCCTAAGAGTCGCAGCGTGACGTTAGCCTTCCTTAATAAACGGGCTGCCTTAAGAAAAAAAAAATGTTCAAATCGAATCTTTAATTCCAGAGATTAGCACGTACAAACAAATAAACCAACTTTATGACTATATGATATTAGTGTATTTAAATATTGATTTTATTTTCAACCTAATTTGAACTTTATATACTAAAAACTCTATCCAAAACATAAAATAATCGATTCTGACTGGTAGGCCAAGAGATTACAGTTTAACCGGCACAAGCCAGTGCGAGTTATAGATATGCGACCCTGACTTGCTTGAGCTATTGCTTACACTCCCCATTCATCTAGAAATAATCCCATCCTTCCCTTTATATCCTCCTTTTCCTTCCAACGTACTCCCAATTTTCCCATCTCATTCCCGAAATGCAAGAAGGGCGGCAATAGGGTTACCCCCCATTATGTAAATGAGACTAAATTATTGTCGGCAGAATGTAGGCGTTAACTACGCCGCTGCCCCCCCCCCCCCTGAACCAACTACCCCAATAGCTGATCCTGAAAAATCGAATACCTTTAAACGAGCAACTCTTGTATATATGTATGTATACATATAATCTGAATCTTGAAAACGGCTCCAACGATTAAGTCCGGTTTTATTTATAGAAAAGTCGTCTTATCCGTGTTTACAGGCCATGAAAAACCTGTTACAATATCGTTAGAAACGAAGGTATATTTCGCAAATATCTCCAAGGTTATAATAGCTCAGGTTCGATATAGGGCGGTCTCGAAACTAGAAGACCCGCGTTAAAGTCCAGATAATAATTATTTTTTCCTTTTATTTTCAAGTGCCTTCTTTTACAAGATTTACCAAAAAACTTCCAGGTAGTATTAGTAATGGCTGATGCGGTCATTGAATCGATAGTCAGATCAGACCATCGGTTGATTGCTGAGAGCTTCGACCAGCACCTTCAAAGGCTCACGTTAGGTATCTGGGTTAAGGGCCTAATGCAAAAGGCAGTCCTTGATTACGCACGTATTGTGAGGAGGTTCCTGTCGCTGGAGCCCCTGGAGAACCACCAGTAGCTTGGTCATTGGAACATTATTTTTTATGTTTTACTTTATTATTTTCTTTATTTATGATTGTCGATATTACTGTTCCTCATGACGAGAATCTCGTGAAAGTTGTAAAAGATAAACAATAAAATATTTGTGGAATATCTATTCGACGATCATTGTTCCGATAGTCAATCTACTCACGGATTTATTAAGCTCGTTAGCAAGCTGGATCAAGGGACGGATACAGAAGGCAGTTCTCCTCGACACGGCCCGCTTTGTGGTCAGGATTCCAAAGATAGGACCGGTATTGGTCCCTGTATCCAATATCGGTGGACTACTATTTTTTATATTTTTAAATGTATTTTTTATTTATAATGGTATATTTATAAATGTACTAAATATGTATGTATTAACAAAAATAAATAGAATAATATTTTTTTCTGACGTTACGCGCCACGTCACGACACGCGACCGTCTTTTCTCAAACCAAGCAGAGCTTGTACTATGGTAATCAGACAGCTGATAAAACATACTTATATATTTCTAATACATACATATTATAGATAAATTACACCAAGATCCCGAACAAATGCTCATACACATCACACGATTATTTGTCATAGGTGGTAATCGAACCCACGATCTCTTGATTAGCAGTCAGGGTCACTAACCACTAGACCAACAGACCCATCAAGAACGAGAAGAGAATGGACTCACCTCACAAACCCATATGTTGCTTTCCTTGTGTACCTCTTTCTTGTGATCATCACATTGCTGTTTATTACTAAACTTGATATCACAGGGCTCGCAGTGTAATTTCTTGAATTTATACTTTTTTAACGGCCGCGGGGCTGCGGTGGCTGACTTCGGACGACCGACGCGTTTTGGTTGTGGTTTTGGTAAAACACTAAAATAAATATTTTTTTTTAAAACGTATAATATATTCCAAAAGTATGTATAAAGATTTGAAGGAGGAGATTTAAATTGTTCACTATAAAAGACCGGCGGTGCCATAATGGCTAAATCATGACTTGATACACGTGCGGGTTCAATTTAAAACCAGTGCAACTTTTTTTTTTACGTGTGGAAACACCGTCGGGCCGTCATCAATCTGAGAAATAGAATGAATTAGGTGGTAATCCGTGATCAAAACTAGTGCAGTACCTACGTAAACCATATATATTAGTATATGTAAGCATTAGCTTAGCTGGAGGGTATAACGAAGATACGGTGCAGTAGTAGACCACCCCATCTCTTACCGTTGGTGATGTAATAGGCGACCAAAGGTTTAGACTGTTTACTATCTATATGTATTATATAGATCGGTCTGAGTGTATGTATCTGACCAATGTAAAAATGGCATAAAAGTTTAAAGAGGAAATGCAATACAAGCGCTGCTTCAACTGGTTTTCTGCGAGTCCGTGGTATCCGGTAAAGCCGGTTTATATTTTACTAGTTGTTGCCAGCGAATTCAGTCGTGTTAAAGTTTCAAATCATACATTTTCCATGATAAATGGTTTCTTAATGCATAACCTGCCTCTGTATTGAATTTACTACAGAACCTTTCATCCATTATGGCGTGAATGATTAACAAATATCCTGAATGGATATGATAACTTGCTTAGTGAAAATTTTGATGTTGGCTGAATAGCCACGGTATCGTTGCTCATCGTTGAACGTATTAGTATATAGGTGGCTATACTGTATCCCTCTAAATTTTTGTGTTCTTGCTGTGCAATCATTTGTTACTTTAAATAAAACAAGTATAATTTCTTAGTTTTATTTATTAAAGAGCCCTAATACTTAATAAATCTAATAATTCTTCTATTCTTTCTATCAAAATATCGATTCTATTCGCTTTCAGGGCACATTTTATTTGGAATTTCCATTGCCTGAAGTTTTTTCCGTCGAATTTATCCACAGTCAAGGTTCGTTCCATTTTGAGGTTATACGGTGTGATTTATTCTAAAATATGACTTCTTCTTTACTGTTTTCCTAACTCTTCAGTTTTAGAGCTTCCTGGGCCCATAACCTAATACTAAACAGTAAAGAAGAAGTCATATTTTAGAAAAAAATCCTGAACAAAGACGGAATATTGCAAAAATATTTACAGAAGAAAGTGATGAAGATGCCCAACAGGATAACTCTGAAGTTATACTCGAAGGGGATCCTGCTTTGAATGATAATTCTTTAAATGAAAACTTACTCGATGAGAATGAGGAAAGTATGCTCAGTTGCGGCAGTGATGACCCTGATTATGAACCATCACAGATCCTCGATGGTTCTCCATATGAACCAATAAATCTGAGACCAAGGAGAAATCAGAATTTAGTAGCCAATTTTGTGGAATTTGTATTACCATCATCATTTAATGAGGCAATGAAGAGTTCGCAGAAGGATGAATGGTTGCAAGCCATTAAAGAAGAACTAAATGCTCATGATGAGAATCAGATTTGGACCCCGTGAAGCGAGTTGTACAGAGAACACTCACAGCCAAGTGGGTTTTTCCATTAAGAGGGGTGACGATGGAAAGGTAAACCGTTACAAGGTTCGACTATGTGCACGAGGGTTCAATCAAGTCCCTGGTACTGATTACCAACAAATATTTTCCTCCAACACAAGGTATGATTCAATTAGAATTATTTTTAGTGTTGCAGCTAAGTATAACTGGGAAATCGAACAATTTGATGTCAAAACAGCTTTCTTGAAAGGGAACCACGAAAAATAAATTTATTTAGTAATTCCTGATGGTGTGCTTGTTGATAAAAGTAATGTATTGGAATTGAATAGGTCACTCTATGGGTTAAAACAGGCATCAAGGTGTTGGAACAAAAAGTTTATATATCATCAACTAAAAAGATAAAGATATAATTAGTTTCTTGAAACAGGCATTTAAAATTAAGGAATTGAAGTAATAGTCTGTAACTTATATGTTTATATCAGCGAGAGAACACAGATCAAAATGTAAAACTTTTGACGGGAGTGAATGCAATCCCGCATCAACATAATTTCCATTAACCGTTCACTCTGCCGGGGATAAACGTTTGCCTTTTACCTAATTTTAAAACTTTTACTTTCTCAGTTTTCTCTTGTTTAGAACTACTGAAAACCCCGCGTATGGGGCACAGATTAAATAGGAATGACATGACGTTTTGTTTAGTCTCTGCACGTAACACGAATACGCTAGAAATCATGTTCTTAGTTTATTTTCGGATAAGTAGTATATTTTAAATATACACAATTATACATATATACACATAAAAATGTCATTTACATAATCTGTAATTTAGTATGCATTGATAAAGTTGGTTATGAATACTCTATGCAGGTACTCTTTCTCTCTCACTCACTCTTACATATATATATATACATATATATACATATGTATATACTAATAAGATGGCTCTCTGTCCGTGACATTCACTAGGTGTTAGCATAATACTAGCGCTGCTTCTGACGAGGTAGCACAAAGCTGAGCTAACGGCCATTTTTGTCTCATATAGTGGTACTTGTTGGCACTAACGTCTGATGAAATTGTTATCCTTGCCTTGTATGAGTACAAAATAAATATATTTTCTTCTTCTTCTTCTTCTTCTTCTTTATCAACTCCTGCTGATCTAAATGTAAAAATCTTGAGGAAACTGCTGTGCTTCTATGCTCAGTGTCTAGACCGGATATTTCTTATGCGGTAATCATGTTGAGTCGGTATTTTAATAATCCAGCTTGACGCTCTCGATCGTTTGCAGCGGCGCGCAGTCCGCATTATGACAGTCCTGAGATCACCGAGTTCTTCAAGCCTTTGCAGTTGCGAAGAGATGTCTCCTCTATGGCAGTCCTCTATCGCCTACATCACGGAGAGTGTTCTGACGAGCTCTTCCAATTGGTCCCACCTTCTCCCTTTCTCTACACGACAACACGTGCTGGCCTGAGGAGTCACCGTTTGAAAGTGGAAAATATACGATTTAGAACTAAACGGTTCGGCTCTTCCTTTCTGTGCCGATCGGTTAAAGACTGGAATTCACTACCAGCACACGTGTTTCCCTTCCACTTTGATCCCGGGTCTTTTAATCGGGGCGTTAAAAAGCATCTCACCATGTAGCCATAGTGTGGGTCACCATGCTGCATTGACTACACATGCAATGAGGATGGTGATCACCACTCTTAGACTCCACTAGCTGCTGTCCATCAGCCAAAGTGGAGCTATTATGGTAGACTAATATAAAAAAAAAAATCCTAGTCAACAACATGTTAATACAGTAAAGCGTGTGATTAGATATTTAGTAAATACAAAAAATGTTTGTGTTAGGTATTGAGAAAGCAATGATATTATCGGGTATTCCGATGCTGATTTTGCAGGTGATGTGGATACACGAAGATCCACTACTGGATATATCTCTCTCTACCATGAGAGTCTGCAAGTCTACAAAGGAAATACTATGGTTGCAGCAACTGTTGTTGGACTTGGGTGAAAAATATTATTGTATTAAGCTGTATGTTGACGATCAGAGTGCCATTAAGTTAATTAATAACGCAGTTTTTCATAAACGAACCAAACATAAAGATGTCAAGTACAATTTTATCCGAGAAACAGTGGCGAATGGTTTAATAAATATATCATTTGTCCCAAGTAAGAATCAGCTTGCTGATATATTAACAAAGCCCTCTAAGAGTTTTTCTAAGAGAACAAATAATGAATAAACTATAATAGTGTAATATTTAAGTATAGAATATGTTTTGCTTCTATAATGTAAAATTTTAGTTTGAGTGTTAACTTGCTTAGTAAAAATTTTGATTTTGGCTGAATAGCCACGGTATCGTTGGCCATAGTTATACGTATTAGTATATAGATAGCTACACTGTATCCCTCTCAATATTTGTGTTCTTGTTGTGCAATCCTTTGTTACTTTAAATTAAAAAAAATACGTAGAATTTCTCAGTTTAATTCATTATCTATAATGAATTAAACTGAGAAATTCAATATGCCCTAATATTAATAGGATATTTATGTTTTTATTTGTTGAATTTATAATAGTAGTATAATTATGAGTTACAGGCCTCGGACTTCCCAGCACCAGCCAGTTCGAGTTATAGGTATTTCCCCCAATTACTTTATCTCATTGCCAAAGTTCCGAAGGACGGCAATAGCCTTAATAAATTACACAAAATTGTTATCAGCATAATATGTATGTATGTATGTATAATTAATTAGCAAACCTCTGTTTTGCCTCTTTTTTTGTTAACCTTGCCTTGCTGCTGACATCATCTATAACCACAGGCTCCCAATCCACTTCCTCTTTGACCTATAACAAAAATGATTCAGTGTAAATACATGGATAGATACTACTTGTTGTAGACACAAGGTATTAAACAAAGTAGATAAGTAAGTACAAATGGCGGTTTTATCACAATATGCAATCTCTACCAGACAGGCTGATGGACTATACTGTAAAATCCACCAAAAAAAATTAAAAAATAAACAAAAACAAGAGAAACAAAAATAAACAGCTAATAGTAAGGAAAAGCAAATTAAGTCATTCAAAATAGGTAATATACATATATTATATATATATATATATACATACATATACATATATATACATATATTTATTTATTTATTGATTTAAAAACTTCATGCACACGTGTACATAGGCGGACTTAATGCCTAGGGCATTCTCTACCAGTCAACCTTGAGGTGGTGAAGAAAAGCGATAAGGTAGGTGCAGACATCTGGAATTTACTGTATTGTAATGTATTTTAAAACAACTATAGTTACATATATATATACAAATACATAACAAATATACACATACATAAAAATATATAATGAAGAATATATATACATATATATATACTAACATACACTTATAAATAGGTATACAGTCAAGTGCATTGTGGTTATTCTGCTAATTCAGCGAGGAGAAGTTCACGTACTTTGTTCTTAAATGTTAAACGGCTTTCAGACATTCTAAGCTCAAAAGGGAGCGCATTCCATAGAAGGACTGCTTGCACGAAGAAAGATGAGTTGACAAAGTTAGAGCTGTGGGGAGGACATAAGAGGAGCAAATTGTTCGAAGAACGAAGGTCCCTGTCATGAGTGGAGCACAAAAATTTAAAGTAGGGGCTTAAGTAAGAAGGGGGAGACGGGGAGTTCAAGAAGGTGTATAGAAAATTTAGTGCTCGCAAACTGCGACGTTGCCGAATAGGAAGCCACTTCAATTGGGAACGTAAAGCAGAGACATGGTCATACTTGCAAAGATTGAAAATGAATCGAATGCAGTTATTCAGAAGACGGTCTAGTTTGTTGAGAAGGTCTGCATTCAGGTCAAAATAACACACATCGCCATAATCAATCATGGGAATAATTAGGGAATGCATTAAGGAAGTTTTTGTTTTAATAGGGAGGAAGTTTTGAGACGGTATAACGTTCGGAGAGCACCAGTGACTCTCTGACTCACATGTGTAACCTGGGCCCGCCAATCCAGGGTCGAGTCAATAAACAAACCTAGGTCTTTAACTGCTGAACTCACAGATATAGGTGAGCCATCAAAGACTATTGGTATGAGAGTTCCAGTGTCGAGCCTGCCCATCATTGGTTTGCTTCCTACGACGATCGCTTGACATTTGGTTGGATTTACTGATAATCCAAATCTCGACGATCAGGATCTTATAGTTTCCAAATCTTTGTTTACCTTATCAATGGCCTCTGATAAGTATTCAACCCTACTCTGGGAGTATATCTGCAGGTCATCAGCATACAGGTGATACGGACACTGAAGGTGTGGCGTTAACTGATTAATAAATAAAGAAAATAGTAAGGGAGATAATATACCGCCTTGAGGGACGCCGCTGCAGAGATCAGTCCAGTTTGATGACGAGTCATCCACCCGAACGCACTGCTGGCGTCCCTGAAGATAAGACGAGAACCATTCCAGTGCTTCTGAGGAGATCTCAAGATAATGAGATAAGATATGAAAGGATGGATAGCAGGACCTCGTGACTGACGGTATTGAAGGCATTCGAGAAATCAACCAGGACTAAGACGGTAACTTTAGTGTTATCCATACCCTCTCTAATATCGCCAGTCACTTTTAGGAGAGCGGACATGGTGCTGTGGCCGGGCCTAAAACCAGACTGTAACGGACTCAGGAGATTATGACGAAATATAAATTGCGAAAGCTGCTTGTTTACACAAGCCTCTAGAACTTTAGACAGGAAGGGGAGAATAGAAATAGGACGAAAGTGGTGTGGAAGAGAAGGGTTACTTGTTTTGGGCAAAGGTATGATATAAGCTTTACGCCAGAGGCAGGGAAAGGTTCCAGAGTCAAGGGAAAAGTTGATTATATGGGAAATGACATGGATAATATGATCTAGGATGGGGACAACCATGCGTCGACTGATGCCATCACAGCCCACGGCATTGGAGCGAATGGACAGGATAATCTTTTTAATATCCTCTGGAGGAACTGGAGAAAAAGTAAATGCGTCAGTAGTGGGACTTGTTAAACTACCTATATAGCTTAAGGTCTGACATTTGGTTTGATGATCTAGGTGAGTTGTGGATGTGAAATGTCGATTGATGTCATTCAAACCGATTGTCTTTTGAACTACTGGATGATGTTGTTTGCTGATACCCAGAGTTTTTAGAAACTTCCAGATACAAGTAGGGGATGAAGCCTCTATGTGTTGAAGGATGTGTCGGCGTTTTGCGTTGCGTATCACCTGATTACACCGATTCCTAGCCACCTTAAAAAGGTTCCAATTAATTTCAGAACGATCCCGCTTGAACCGCAGAAAAGTCTGGTCTCTTCGTCTCATGGCAATTCTCACCTCCTCCGTCATCCATGGTGCCGGTGGACGCTTTAATTTTACCTTCCTAACAGGAGCGTGTGTGTCGTACAACCTAACAATTTTGTCATTAAAAATTCTGACCTTGTCATCTACGTTGGTGACTGCTGCTACACTCTTCCAATCTATTTCAGAAGCATCAGCACATAGTTTTTTGACATCCATGCGTCCATAACTTCGGACATGAAGAATTTTGGGAGGGGGTTTAGGTTGTTTCAGGGCATAGGAAAGGAAGATCAAATCGTGATGGGAGAAACCGGGAGCAGGATATTGGCCATGGGAGGAGATAAGGTTAGGAGCAGAGGTTAGTATCAAGTCCAGCCAGGTATCCTGATGCTCGATGTTGTGATGCGTTGCTTGAAGGGGCAGGACATGGAGACTGGTAGATTGAACGATCTGAAGAAGATTACGTGTTCGTGGAGAGTTGAGTGCAAGGAGGTCGGTGTTAAAATCTCCCATGATGATGTGATGTGAGTATTCAGGCCCTATAGATTCCAGAACTGTTTCCAGACTGGAGAAGTAGTTAACACCTGGAGGACAATACACTACACCTAATATAATATTGGCTCCCTTAACATTAAATATTCGGCAGTGGCAGACGAGCTGGAAGAGGAAGAGGCAAGAATTTTATAGGCTAAGAAGCTGCGAAGGTAGATAGCGACTCCTCCACCTCTTTTGTCTAGTCGATCATTACGAATGAGAACAAAGCCTGTGAGAGGATATGAAGTCGAAGGGAGGTTTGGTTTGAACCAGGTTTCAGATATCAAAATAGCATGAACATCACTGTCAGTGAAAGTCTCAGTCAAATCACTATAATGACTGGGAACACTCTGAGCGTTTATGTGGCATACATGAAGGTTCGACCGAGTGCCATTGTTAAAAGCTTGCCGTAATCGGTCACCCAAAGTGTCTGTTAACGAACTAAAACTATCCTCATCGGAAAATTCATTAGCAGAAAAATATACTTCATCACCATCAGCGATCATTAAAAACGACTAAAATATATTAAACAAACTATAGATCATAAAAATAAATACTCTAATTAGATATAATCTAAGTATACCAAGCAAAAAAAGAAAAAAAAACTTAATATAACAAATATATACAGACACATATGCAATAAACAGTTATCACTGAGATAGGTAGTGATCCTTGACAAGCTTCTGAAAGACAGCCGCAAAGACACCCATCAGATAGTATAATTGATTATGTAAATTAAGCTCTCTTCTGTGGCAGTTAAGGATTTATAAGTTACTTAAAAAAAAAGGATGGATTTCTCTGAAAATTTTACTTAGTAGCCTCAATTGAGACTAAGTCATTAGCATTAGCCTTATCCCTTATTTCAATAAATAATCAAAATGTCAAAGGCTGCTGTGGCTGTATTATTAATAATTAAATTAGACCTCAGAGGGTGCTACAATATCTACACCACTGGTTTCTAGGAGGAAAGTCATTCAAGAATGCTGCTGTCTTTTTAATTCTTACCTTTTCATCAAAATCATCTTCATATTCTATACTCTCTTCAAAGTCTACATCAGGAGTTTCTGACACTTCAGCTTTTATATTTGTATTTATAATTAATTTACGGAATGTGTTGTCTGCTTGGATGCATGATGTTTTAAATTTGTATGCAACAGTAAGATCCTTAAGACACTCTGTGCATATTTTTGTTGGAAACCCATCTTCCTTTTTTAACTGAAATATTAAATTCATCTTCAGAAAAAAATCTGGTATTTTTTATGCAATGGCTGAGAACGAAAATTCATAGAAAACAATTCAATGCCAATTATAGATAATAGTGAGCACACAAGGATTAAAACTTTTGTTCGTATACTCACTCTAATACCAGTGCAAAATAATATTTCTTTGATAATGTGCTCCCTCTCTGTCTCAAATATACAACTCATATTCGAATTACGGACCATACATATCCTACAGGCGTCTGCAAAGTCCGTTATGTCCATTTTTTTTATATGTATAACTCCACTGTCCTCCATGATGATGAAAGAGTATACTACCCTTCTAGGATATATTTAAATTAAATTCTTAATCATCTTAATCCTATAAGAACAGACATAGCTAAAAATGTTGGTTGTTTGGGATGTAATTTCTATTATAAACTCTTAATTTTCGTTATAACATAGACACTAGCTTTGATTAATTATTGGATGAAAATTGAATAATTACAATTCTATTTACACATGCTACATGGCTTTAATATCAAATAACAAAACGACAACAAATCTTATAATCACAAAAAGAAGAAATTGACGTTTACTGACAATGCCACAATGAAAATATGCAGTCAGTGGCGTTTAGATGATGTCAGTTATCATCTTATCATACCACTCACATTGGACCTATTATTGGACCAGATAATCTTTCTACTAAATAAATGATAAAAAAAACAGAAAAAATATTTTGCTTGAATCTCAGTTTTACTCCAAACATGTGTAATGAAAAGAAGAGGTTAGTTGTCTGTTCTTCTATTGCAGTAACTAAGCGTATAGGTTTCGTTCAAAGTATTCTTATTAGTTTTTTTTAATAAAAAGTTAGTTTTAGATAATTTGGAAATGCAAATTTTGCAAATGACAGAAGAGTACTAAATAATATAAAGAGCTTAATTTTTCTCTAACATTATCTTTTAAATGTTAGTTCCGAATGTCAGTGTTACTGAATATATATACAACATTTCGAACAGTCGCTGGAAATGGCCGCGCTGTAAACGTCAATTGAGGTGCTATCGGCTTGATACTCAGTCGTTGTGTCGTCGAATTCTTATTCTTTAGATTACTTATCAGTGACTTAATAGTGCTTTAAACCAGTGCTATCGTCGCCGAAGTATATCAGTGAGTATTGCATTTAATTACTTTACGTATTTTATCTTGAAAATCGCTCGAATACTAGTCGTATTATATCGGCATTTGAATGGGGATTTATGAGAATTGATCATAAATTCGATTGTAGGACGATTACACTATTCGTCATCGACTACGATATGACAATTTGAAGTTGTAGATATGTGTTTTAACGTATTCTTTAAATAAATTCGTTTACGTTTTTCGTTATTATTATGATTTTAAATCGAGTTTCATACTGCTTAATATTTACGTCATATAACTTGAGGCAACTGTAACTTTTACCGCTACTTTGTCTATTTATATATATTTACTGTTATACGGTCGACTTATGGAAAATATACTATAAGTATGAATTATTAATGTTTGGCAAAAATTCCGTAAAATTTATTTTGGCATTCATGTTTTTTATTCATACTGTGTGTAACTAAAACATTTGAATTACTTTTTGTGTAGCAGAACTGTGTTAATATAATTTAATTCATATTATAGTAAATTAAAAGGTACATAGAAAACAAACATATGCTCACACCTGTATCCTCAAAGGTGGGCAAAGGTGTATAAAACATTTTCAGTTCGCCAATTATTTATTTGGTATACATTGCCATCAACCAGGCACTTCAGGAATTAAAGTTAAATCCAGAAAAATATTGAATAACCTTGTTCTCCCTATGGCAAGGGTAAGAAAAGGATATTGCTCACCTGCATTATTAACAATCTCCCTTTTGCTGAGATTATATCAAAATGATACCCTGTGGCCCTAACAAAAAAGCTTTATATATACACTTGAAAAATATTACCCCTTCTTGCACAGTTTGGTAATAAAAAACTGGTATTTTTTTTCTTTTTTATCTTCTCTAGTCTATCAGCGGCGATAAGCCTAATTGAGTATTCTGCTGTGAGCTTCCAACACTGACCTCTAAAATATTGTCTTTGTTTGTGCTACCATTAGCTACTGATTCTGATTGCTGACTCTACTCTGAGTGCTTAGATTAGATAGTATATCAATTTTCTAACTGGGGCATGTTATATTATATTTTGCAGTGTTTGAGTGGTAATAGATATAACTTGCATTTGAAGAGACTGGGCTCAAACCCCACTGATGAGAGGTCATATATTGATATGGCAGACACAAAGAACAAGACTTGGGGAAACTTTAGTTTACACAAATTTATATCTCGTGTGGGAAACCAACCCACAATCTTTGGCTTGGCAATCAAGATCACTGACTACCAGACCAGCAGGCCAGTTCTAACATTACTAGTATTCTACTAAAAAAATACAAAATACATTGAATCCAATTTGATAAGAAAACTATGTACACAACATAATTTAAGCTTTAATAATGAGTCATAAGTCTTATTCTATTTGTAAGTATTTTAACAGGCATTTATGATATACACTAGCAATTTCATGTATATTTGATTTCTCTTTTTACTGCTCCTGAGTGTCCTGGCATGATTTTATATAACATTTTTCTAAAAGAAAGAAAAAATCTGTGAACAGACTAGTTAATCATGCCTAACCGCCTGCGGTCACACACACACTTACACTTTTTTCCCTGTGGGATAGGCAAACACAAGAGCCTGCCACCTAGTCATAACTAACTACATAGCTCACTACAACAGTAAGGCATAGAACACTACCAGATAAAAGAGTTACTTATTTGACTAACTATTATTTTTGCATGGACTTACCTAGGATATAACCAGTTAGCAGGAAGAGTGAAACATATTAGTAATATAACAAAAGTAAATATAGTTATTTACCTATATTAACTGTATAAACCCTTTTTGAACCATACTGAACCGTAGCCCATGTGCTATCTCTCGTAGTAATATTATAAATCATTGCCTTTCTTCTGAAAAATATTTGAAGCAATATTAGTATTGGCACCCTTAAAACAAATAATTTCTAGTGTTTCGTTCGAAACGACCTTCAAAGGCCTTGATATCTGTTATCACATTTCCTAGTGTCGTCCAGAGGACGCCGCGTCTTTCACACGACATTGGAAGTTGGGACCTGGGGCCATGGGTTATCAGGCCAGGTTGAATGTCGCGAGAATTATATTATAGTTTGGATCAGGGAAGTTTGAATGAAGGTGATAGAGAGACTCTTAGAGGGCGAAACTTTACTATTAGGTGTTTTTTTTTTATTGCTGTGTTAAAAAGTATTGTAATGGTATTAAGATTCATGTGAGTGAGTGTCATACACAGGGAACGAAACAGGGATAGGACTGTTACCTATCAGACAGTCCATATGCAATCATAAAACAACCCTATTGCCGTCATGTGGGTATAGAAAGGAAGCAATAGCTCAAGCAAGTCAATGTCGCATACCTATAACTCCAACTGGCTGGTGCCGAGAAGTGTGAGTCTTCTAAATAAAATGTACAAAGATATGTATGAATGTATGTGCAATCTTCCTTACGACATTTCTAGTGATGACATTCGTTGGATTGGTTCGATTGAAAAAGGTCGAGAGGTCGTCGATATGAAACTTACGACAAATGTCTTATCATTGACATTTTACTAAGATATAGCCTTGACTGGCGGTACGAAAACTTGAGCTAATGAGTAAATTTATTAAAAAATATATATGAAAACGGACTGCATTAGAAACTTATCGTTTCTTTGGTGACTCTTTCTTTAATTTTATACCCAGCTTAGATTCTCCTTCTCACAGCCTGTTTAGTTTTTTCACAACACCTTGTTGTGAACTTATGTTACATATGTATATAGATACATACACTCACGCCTGTGTCCCTGAAAAGGTAGGCAGAAGCGTCTCAAAAGCCTCCTTTTTGACAAATATAATTTAGTCCCATTTACGTAATAGGGCAAGCCTGTTTGCCGCCATCAGCCACTGTATCACTGTATACATATATATATGCTTCACCGATAATATTGAGTTTAAATATAAAGACTCAGTATGTTAGAAAGAATACACACATACATGAAAGGCGGTCGTAGCGTAATGACCAAAGCGTCGGACTTGTGTTGAAGTGGTTGCGGTTGTGAACCCACACGTAACAAAAGCATCTAATTTAGCTGTAAGCGTTACCAAGAATACTAGTAATGTGTGACCCATCTCTGGAATCTTTAAACGCGTTAGTACTATCAGTCATCATTTAAAATTATTTTTGTATTGCATATATGTATGTAGTACCAATTTAATGAGGAATGATTTATACTACAAAACATCAGAGATATACAGAGAAGCAATTAGCATAAACGTTTGTAAAATTTGGAAAGAAAGATGTACTTATAGGCAAATCCGCAATGGGAGCAACCTAAAATCCTTCGCTCGCGCGTCAGTTGAATTGAGCCACGTGGACACACCGCCATAGACAGGTTAGGTGCCCCCGTCACCACGTTCGTGTTAGGTTACTTTTAACCCTTGTACACGGAAACAGGTGTTTAGTTTTTTTTAATACTAAATCATAGCACTCATACAGAAAAAAAGACAAATGGCGTAACCAATAAAAAACTTTTCCTACACATTTTCATACACTACCAATATAACAAAGACTAACAAACGGTAGTTGGTTCTATCAACAAATGTCCCTATTAATACCTATGGTAATATATGTATTAGTAGTCGCGGGGTCAAGGTAAATGGTCTTTGTACTTTAAACACGGCCATGCTAAATATTTTCACTGGTTGTCGTGATTTAGTTAGTTTCAGCTTGAAGACAACGTGGAAAAGTTTAAATGACAGTAGATGTAGGAGGCAAAGCGAACAAACATGTGATGGTAAGTGACAACCGCTGCCCTTGCAATACTTGCAACTCAAAGGGCTTCCGGAACCCTCACTCTTCTCTTTCTGTTAGACCATGGTATTACTCTAGTTGAGCCGGCCCATTCGTGCCTAAGATCACCCACGGTAAAATAGAGGTTTTGTAGGATCTAGGGAAGCGGCCCATGTTGTCTCGGCCCATCCCGTCCGAAAGTAGAAAGATTGTGTAGCTTGATAGTGCAACCTGGTCGAATCTGGCAAAATGTAAGGTGTACATGTTGTAGCTACACATACATATATAGCGTTAATTCCGAATACATATATAGCTAGTTAGTTAAGTTAGACTCTTAGTCAATCTGGCTCTAAACTGGTTGGTGCCGCACCAGCCACTTCGAGTTACAGTGGTATAGGAGCTAGCAACGTTTTCGAGAAAGAATTTCAGGTCAGTTGATTTTGTGATATGCCATCCTTCTTGCTCTTTCGGTTAGAGTCTGGGCTATCTGGCTGGCGTTGGTGTTCTTACTATTCTTACTTTTCAAACGTTGCTAGCTCCCGTACTACAGGTATGCGACCCTGACTTGCTTAAGATATAAGCAATATCCCTTTCTTTCCCATCTTATCCTCTCTTTCCTACCAATGTAGTCCAAATTTTGTAATCTTATTCCCAAAGTGCCCGGACGGGAATAAGCTATGCGTAAATAAGAATAAATTAAATGTGGCATTTTTTATAAAGAAATAAAGGCGAAATGTGGGCATTATTTGCGCCTCTGCCTACCCCTTCAGGGATATAGGTCTCACACCTATATCCCTGAAGGGGTAGGCAGAGTTGCAAATAATAATATGTATGTATATATCACCTACTTTACAATTTTTACTGTCTTTCTATTATAAGTGCAAATGCTTGGATGGATGTTTGTAACTACTATGCCAGAACGCTTGAAGCAGGGGCGTAATTAGTTTCGACTGCAGTGAGTGACGTGCTCGAGTGACTCGGCCCATCATACGCTCGCGGATTGACCTGCTTGGGCAGCGTAGTGTCTTGTTCTCACTGCAGTCATCGGAGAGGATCTCTCGCTACCGGCCGTCATACGCTCCATGGCCGATAGCGACAGGCATTATACCGCGGTTGCAACTTTTTGTGAGAACGTCATCTCGCAGAAGGAGGCGGCGTAGTGGGCCCGGGAGGATAACCTCCACTCGGACCCAATTCGCCTCCGGCGAACCGGGTGGAAAAGGCGCGCCTACCAGGGCCTCATGCCGTCCCTAGTGTGGCCGCGGGTGGTCGAGATGGGTTTTCCCCTCCACCCGCTTTAGTGGCCAGCCGCGAGAAAGTGACATCCGCGTGTGTCTGGACGCCGCCTTATTGATAAGTCAGTGTACCCGAAGGTGGTGCCCGCATAGTGCTGGCAGGCGGATTCCTCCTATTTTAAGCGCAGCATGGCACATCGTGTGGTTTTAGTGGGTTGGATTTCGACACACCGTTCCACCGAAAACCCCGGTGGGATGACGGCCCGAGTGGGTTTCCACACGAAAAAAAAGGGGCGTAATTAGTACCCCCGGGGGGCGCCCCGTTTGGGCATTATGCCCTTCAGGAGCTCTCAAAGAAATATTTTATTTAAATTTTAAACAAGATATAAGGAAAACATCTAACTTATTAGCAGCAACATTTGAAATGAAAATACATTTAAACAAAACATTGTCTTCGTAATTAAATGACAAAATTGAGTGTGTTTTACTTATTTGGTATGTATAAACATGTTTATATATATAAAAATTATTAACTACGTAAACATATTTTTCATGAATGTTCTCTTTTAATATTTTCATTTTTTTTTAAGTAGGCGTACGTACGCTTAGTTACTGGCTGAAGAGATCTGAACCTAAAATTACGCACCGAGGCAGTTTATAGTCTGGAAAAGCACATATGGTACTACTACAACAATGGTAGAGCCATGCTTAGGCACGAATGGGCCGGCTCGACCGGTGCGATACTACGGCCTCACGATAACCGCGAACTTACGATTCTCGAGTTACAGGTGTACATGGACATGGACGGGACGGGTCACCTGATGGTTTCACTTACCATCAGGTGACCCGTCTGTTTGTCAGTCCCCCATAATATATAAAAAAGTAGTTATCCCAGAATATACAGTTAGAAATTTGTGTAGTAACGAAGCCGCCAGCCATCAGCCAGTTTGCAATACACAATATCGTAACTATCTCGGTACAAATACCGTCCAATTAAATATTACCAATGACAGGATATTACTATGAACTTGTTTATAAAACTGCGAAATAACGCAAATTTTTTTACACAGCTACATTGGCAAACAAGCATACTTTATCGGTACAATTCACTTCACGCCTTGTTAAGCATTTTACACTAATATAGTCTGTATGTTTAACAAGCTCTATGATATAGATATCTGGTGACGTAACTAGGAAAACGACTAAGATTATTAGAAAATGGAAGTTCCTCCTTTTTTTAAAGTCGGTTAAATACAGGTTGCTTTTCATAAATCGAAACATTAACTACTCCTCCCCTAAGCAAATCTTATTGGCGAAGAGTTCATTTTTATGCAGGACAATATCAGGGCTCAGGCATTGTGAATGAATACCTAAGCAACGTCAGTTTTACGGTTATGAGCTGGCCATCAAAAAGCCCGGATAAGAAGCTCATAGAAAATCTATTAGGGCGAGTTGAAGAGACTAGTCAGAGTGAGAGATCCTGCTCCGCACAACACAAGATTTTGACTCCCATCCGTTCGTGAGGATGATGATGGAAGCAGTCATTGGTTCGGTCCCCTAAGTATTACTCAGTATTTCGTATTACCACCGGCGGGAGATAATGCGAAATACTGAGTATCTTCTTTAAAGATTTTTTTTTGTTCAACGTCCTTGTTTATTTTACAAGTACTTCAACAAAATAATTAAAACATTAATATTCGCTAAACGATACCTTATAATGTCCGTAATTTACTGGCATTATTATTATTTTTGTTTAATGTAAAAAAAAATACATAAAACTCATTCAGAAGTGTTGCGATTTGTTTTGATTTCCACTATTAATAATATCCATATGTATTTAAATATACGGTTTTACTCACTTTTGTATTTTGGGGATGCCCTACTAGTTTCGGTTCCGACTGGAGACCTTTCTCAAGGAGTAACCGCGACGTTACCGGACGCCAGAAACTAGTCGGGCATCCCAGAAATACACACGTGAGTAAAACCGGATACTTAAATAAACTTTAATGTATATACAAAGAGACACTCGAAAGAGGGCTCCTTCCAGTGGAGTTGGGTTGATGCCATATTCTGTTAAAGCACGTTAAACTCTGTATATTCTATCGAACTTCAATATGTTGGCTCAATTTTGAGCAGAAATCTTAAAGTTTGTTTTGTCTACTGTTTCTATCTGAATGCTTATCTATCCCGCTTCACTAAAACAAAATTTTGGTGAATCTGGGTATAAAGATAGAAGAGATTTTGGGTATCTTATACACTTCTTGTCGTAAAAAAAGACTAAGATTCCGAAATATAGAGTATATGTTTTTGTGGTAGAACCACAAAATAAAAATAAAATAATAATAAATAAAAAAATAAATAAAGAATACAAGTAATGTGTGACGCCATGTGCTGGTATTCTTTAAAATAAATCTATACTAATTCTATGCAGTTAAAGTCGTGGGCATCAGGTAGAATACAGATAAGTGTTGGTAGGCATTAGGCATATCCCTGGTTCCACATTCATTCGATATCTGTTGAAAAGGCAAAGAAGAAACATATCAGTATCTTTTGATCCTTTATTAATCACAAATGATGATGATGATTACTCGTAATCCGAGAAATACGACTAATTGATTCTGACGGTATCTGATCCCATATTTCACTATATTACTGACAATTCAATAATACTCAGAATTGGTTGTATCGAATAAATTTATTTTAGTTCATAAAAGTTTGTTTGGGATTGATAACATATGTATATAGGTGGTATACATACATATACATATATAGAATCACGCAGATATTTATTCTTGATTGTGTGAACATACACATGCTGTTCACTCGATTATAATCGAATTATGTAATCGGCATGCATCGTTGCCTTGCGAATCTAGCTTAGGGGACAAAAGGCCATCCGTTCCAAAAAAACAATGATAAAGTAACGACTTTTAAACTCGTTGAGATAATCTTGTTCTGCATCAATCTCGTGGCACCATGGGTTACTATGATGCCATAACAGCTACGGAATCAAAATGACATTAGGTAAGGTAATTCAAATTTTGCTGATTTGAAATTTAAATTGTTTCCTGTTCTATATTTTGACTTTCGTTATTTGTCACTGCTCCGGTCCCAACAGTTGCAGGGAGCGTGATGCTAAATAGTCAATAACCTTCGTTAACTCTTAAGTTTCCAAATGCGCCAACGAATGCGCAAAACAAATTTTAAATGACCGAATATCAGTTCAGGAGAGGTGTATTAGATAAATTAAAGTTTTGAAACGACTACAAAGAAATTAAGTTTTTTTATAGCATCTGAGTACCATAAATATCGTTTGAGTTATGTCGTGGTTTCAGACTATGTGTATAGTATTTTATTACGGAAAGTTTTCTATCAAAATAACAATTTTTCTCAACCCTGGAATCGGGAACAGACACCTCACAAACATAAATTTTTTGGGATACGAACAAAAACTGTCTTATACTTCATGTTTCTCTGAGAACAGAACCTTTACAAAACATCCCAAACGAACGCGCTCTCTGATAAACCAAATTTTACGACGAAACAACATTTTGATAACGCATCATCTTCCCCAGAAACGAATATCACGTCTTATATGACATAATAAAAATGATAAACGTTCCTCCCAATAATTGTATGAAACCTCTAGATAACGGTCCATGCACCCGACATACCACCAGACTGGAACGCATTTTACTAAATTTCGTACGTGTAACGTGCATTGCGCACACGCATGCTGTAATGTAGTGCTAAGTTATTTGAATATCAAACGCTCGGTATCAGTCGCGCGCTAGAAACCGCACGGAGCGGATGCGTCGTTTAAAATTCGATAACAATTCGCGAGTGATAAATCGCGCGTGGACAATTGTTGTTGAATTATTATCTGGATTTGAACGCACGCCTAGGCGAGTTTTAAGTGAGTAATTTTTATTATTATATTTTTTTCAGGTTAAATTTATTACTCTGACCATGTAAAGTACAATAGCGAAAGTGTTCGGTTCATAAAGTAACTGTCACGAGCTGTGTATGGCCTTTATATAATAAAACTAATACGTGTAAGAAACGCGTATTGACAACATCCATTTAAAATACGTATTGTTCCTTAGTTTCTGCTGAATATATGAATAATTAAATAAATAGTATTCAATCATTTGGATACTTATAAATGTTTAAATTTAATTATCACAGGGTCTTTTAGTATGTGCAATAGCGGTTCTTAAAGTATTTTGTGTTTGCTGTTTAGCTACTAAACCGGTTGGTGTGGAGTGGAGCGCTTACGTTCAAATCAAATATTCGATGCGAACGTACAAAGTTCATTTTACTGGCCGCTATGGGACACTGCATAATGTTGCCAGACAGACCTGTTCACCGTTTTTGCTGTCACAATTTTTTTCTCTTATTCATTTTCTACAATGCGCCTGGCAATAATTTTCCCCAATACTTTCGTCGTATCGTATAAACTTACAAGTTTAAAAGCTTATTTGTAAGTTACCTGTTATCCCATGAGCAAATCCTGATTTGGTTAAAATGAGACCACCGCAGAAATTGAAAATCGATCGAAAATATTGAAAAAATAACAGTCGAACATAAAAACATTAACGTTCTTCTAGAAGTAATTCGGTAATTACTGGTACTTAAATTGTAACTAGATATTTTTAATTAATTGCCTTTAAATTTCGACCTGAAAGTGCTTAAATGAAAAAAGAAACACGTTTGGTACCCGCCTCGATAACCCGTCTTACCCACAGGCTTCAGCATTGTTTCTCTTTTTGTTCACTAATATTTCTTTCATCGTTTTAACTTACGACAAAAAGTAATGTATACTTTATTAGATACACCAATTACAGTAAGCAGTAGGTCGATAAAGGTAACTTTATGAATTTTGGTAGAACTTGTTGTCAAAGCAGGTTTGTGAAATATTCTTCTATATTTTTCTATATATGTATATCATCACATAATATAATTCCTGAAACGGTGGTTCTTCTAACGCAATCAATGTTCGTCGTAAAATCTGGGGTTCAAAATTGTTTATAGATATATTTTCAGAGTTTTAGCCAAACTGCAAAGGAAATTTATGTTTTTAACTCACTCACCTCTAAAATCTAAAAATGAGGTGAAGTTTTTATTTGTAAAAGAAGTCTGTAGAAGTGAAGAAGTTTGTAGAAGTCACTATCTGATCAGTATAAGGCCGGGCATTGACATGCATAAAGACAGCATCTGAACAGACCCAAATTGCTGATAAACGGACCAATTAGTTGGAGCCAACTGCTCTGTGCGGCTCACAGCCATTCGAGTGCAATTCACAGCCAAGCGACACTTTCTCTTCGATACATTCTTGCTCGATACGTTCGTCTGGTCTTCGTTCATATAAGGAGTAATCAGTTGTCTATTCAACAGAATTTATTTCAGTATCTTTATGTGCCCCGGATACGTTTTCTGGAGTGTATATCGAAGCATTTAAAGCGGCTGGATCCAAACAGTGCAAGGGTACAGTTTGGCCTTAAGTTAAACAAAACCAAAACGCCAATACATAACTTACAACATAATAATTTTTAGACGAATAGCGCTAAAAGTTCTGCAACCAAATTATATCTTCCATTAACAAGTGAGGAGATAAACAAATGATTTTCTCTATAGTAATAGACCATTTACGCAAATTACCTACGATTCTTGTTCCATTATAACATAATGCGATATGTATTATATACGATATAATTGCAAGATGCATTATCTTATACAATTGTATACAATTAATAATATATGATTGAATTATTAGCAATATTCTATTCAATATAACTGCTTTCTTGACATCATTAACTAGCATGACATTTAAATTGAATTTATTAAAAATATGCAATGGACTTAGAAACTGACAATTTGTGACAAACTTCGAACTAGAATACAATACACAATAAACAAGATTAGAAATATAGGATGTAAATATACTCGTATATTATTATTTAATTTAGTCTAATAGTACAAGGCGAGTCAAATTTCTTGTCTTGCTGCGGATCGTGAGAGAGAAAGCGCGGTTCAACTCTGAACGCAGCATGTGCACTGGGCGCCGAAGGGCGGGCATTCATCAATATGCATCCATCTTAAGAAGCTGCCTGCGGGAGAGGAAGTTTAGGGAAATGCGACGGTCACACCTGGTGAAGACCACCCCATGGGCGAAAAATGCGTGAAGATCTTGCAGCCTGTGACAAAAGAAAATGTTTTTTGTATTTTATTCACGCCATTTAGGACTTATTGTTTTGTAGAAAAATCGAATGAATTAGTGAATGAAATTAATTTCTCCCTGCTGTAGTCGCGTTCAGTAATCACACGAAACGTTAACAGTGCAAATGAATGAATACGATCTTATCTTACATTGATTATAACGGTGTTTAAATACGTATCTATACTAATATATAATAAAGCTGAAGAGTTTGTTTGTTTAGATTCTATTCGATTTAAAAAAAAACTAGATAGCCCGCTTATTTAGGAAGATCATAGGCTATAAAACAGCACACTGCGATACTTAGGAGCTGAGCAGTGAGCATAAACGCAGGTGAAATTGCGGGGAATGGCTAGTCAATCATAAGTTGGTTTTTATCACCAGCATTGCTATGTCATTAACCAATATCACAAATAAAATAAATTTAAACTCACGTCACATATTCCTTTGAAAGCAGTACCCTTGTCTAAATAAAATTCCATTACACTGCTTTTCTGCACCTTTAAAACCAACGATAATTATTTTCTGATACGCGTTTTAACTTCAAAGTTCAGAAGTGTTGTTAGAATGTCAAGTGGAGTACCCAGTTTACTATTTGTTATCGATATGTGTTTCTCGATGCCCAGTCTGAAGATCGTAATAAAATCATCGGCTTGAAAGGCTAATTGTTAAATCGATAAATAGGGTTTATGTACAGATGGTTAATTATAACTTCGACACTAACCACCAAGAAATAGATTACAATCTTGCTCATGTGATAATGCGCATATCATCAATGCTGTTTATAGTGTAATCTATTATTTGTCGTATCAATTACTCGTGAGGATTTATTTTGAATTTATCCATCCATCGATTTACTCAATCGTCATATCAATCAATCATATCGGTGGGTTTGACGTACAATCGTTTACTTCCGGCCCATACGACACAGATACATGCCGAAGATCTCGGGTTCTAAGAGCACCTACATATGTCAACCAGTAATAGAGGTTGTCATGATATCTACAGCCATTCTTCCTTGAAGTAACTTTCTGTGACAGCTGTGTTTTCTCCGAAAACTGCAAAGACACTGTCCTATATCTAAAAATATTCATGACAAAATTACAATAATTTTATTACTTATCCTATCATTCGCTGCTTCGCTGTAGAATGTTACATACCAATTGCTATCAGATGTTGTTGTTGTTTATTATATAGCTTTTTTCAGTGATAGACAGAGACTAAAAAAGTTACTAAAGCGTTTAATTATAATTCAAATTGTTTGTAAAATTTTTAATCTTTATTACTTCTCAGTTAAAATATTTATTCTTAAAACATAAAACTCGTAATTTACAAGTATAATGGTAGTTTTTATTGTAATTATAATCTCCTAACAATTAAGTTCCGTCTTCACAAGCATTTGTTATCTTACAGCACAGTACTTATACAGAAATAATTACATACGTTTGAACACGATTTGAGACGACAGAATAATTCTGTGTCCAACTCAGAAAAAGAGAGTTACGTCATACGCCACACTCGTATTATACTATTTGTTAATATCAAGATGCCTACTGCAGTCCACTGCTGGACAAGGGCCACTACCAATGTGCGCCATAGCACCGGTCCAGTCAGTCCATTTGGCTGAGGACAGTCCTATCTTCTGGTATACGGAGAGATAGTGAGATGTGCCAGGCCGTTGCCTATCTACACTTCTACACTAATAATATAAAGAGGTCGAATTTTTTTTTTGTTGAGGGTAAAAACTGGATCCACCGATCCCAAGGCTATATTTTATTTTTTATGATAAATGCCTTACATCAGTGTAAACTTTCAGCTTTTGTGAACCAAGTCGAAGAAAACATAACCAGTTCCAAAAAAAGGAATACAATGTACAAGAAAAGTCTTTAGTAGATGTACAGTTAGGTCCGCGACACCATATATCTAACTCTTATTTTTAACACAGAATAAAAATTCTAACCACAATGTACTTTGTACTCCGAAACGGCTAGACCGATTTCGATGAAATTATCATGGAATCTTCTAATTGGTCTATAATATTTATTTTGAAAAAGTAATGAGCATAATATCACACATACGCCTTTATTATGAAGGGTGAGGCAGTGGTATACTAGACACCGACAATTTGTAACTTGGAAGTCCCACAAACGTAACAAAGGGTAGGCCTATTGCCGTCAATCAGGCACACTATGACTATATAATGTATTATACATATGTATATACTGTCTGATAAATAACAGTCCGATCCCTTAGTCGCTTTATACGATACCCATGGGAAGAAATAGGGTGACCCTATCCTACCCGAATGGGAACTATACAGCTGATATGTAAACTTTCATAATTGCTTGTCGCCCTATATTCATGTATTATAATTATGTACATATGTCAAAAACTTTACCTCAAATATACTTTTACACCAAAACTATCCAATATTTCTAATATTTACTGTCGACTATGTCCATCCATATTGGTGTACAATAAAGTTTATTTCTATTCTTTAAATGTATTAGCTTTCGCCTGCGGCTTTGATCGCTTTAGTATAAATGTTATCAACCCTCGGACTCGGAAACGGAAACTTACGCTCTGTCTGTTTCGTTACCCCTGCGAATGTTTGTTTTTATGTTGATAGTTCTGATGTACGTAATAGATGTTATTATAACTTAGGAATTTAACAAATAGTGCTACCAAGGCTGTTTGATGAAAGTAGAGATATGTGGTAACACCCCTATCGCATAAAAAAAAAGAAAAAAAAATTGTTGTTTAGTTCGTCTCTACTTCGATGAACCCAGTTTTTTTTATGCGATAGGGGACAAACGAGCAGACGGGTCACCTGATGGTGACTATCGCCGGCCATGGACACCTTAACTTAAGAGTCACGAGTACGTTGCCGGCCTTTTAGGAAGGAGTACGCTCTTTTCTTGAAGGTTTGAAGGTCGAATCGGTCCGGAAATACGGTTGACGACAATGTGTTCCATAGGCTGGTTGTGCGAGGCAAAAAGCTCCTGGAGAAGCGCACAGTGGTGGAGTGCCAGCCATCGAGGTGATGGCGATGGATATTTATGAGTTTAAGACCGAAATTCATTAGAAATCGCAATATGCGATAAGGTCATTTTACTGCCGCGTATAGCCACATACGTAGATAACTTGTAATGAATATTATAATAGCGTGTTGTTGAACTATGTTATAATACTAAATTAATAACTCTAAGGCATCAAACAAGAACATAGTATGGATGGTGGTTATTTACAATCTCATTCACAATTTAAACCTTCTTCATCTCATTTCCAATCATTTCGACGGAGCTCTAACGCGCAGATTCATTACGAGAACATAATTAGCTTGAAAGTCATTTAAATAACCTCTGGTCATAAATACTGTTACAATAAAAAAAAACATAATATAACATTTGAATTTGGAATCTGTCATTCGTCTATGAATATTTATAGTGTTTGCTAATTTTCTTACTAGTTACTTTTTTTCCAAATGTCAATCATTCCTCCGGCTCCAGGTCTAGTCCATTATTGATGGTCTCGATACATATATTATTAAACATAACAAAATACAGACGCACGTCAAAAATTAGATTATGGTTTTTGTTGACCATGAAAAGGCGTATTGCAGGGTAAGTAGATAAGTAACCCGAGGAGTTTTGTGATGGGCTTTGAAAGAACAAACAGTGCCTGTTAAGCATTCGTACTATTTACAGTAAGTCAAGAACTCGTGTTATGTCGGTCGATGGAAAACACCGAACAATTCACTGTCTCTGAAGGCCTGCACCCGGTTTCGGCTCTAAGTCTGTATCTCTTCCTGTTAATAATGAATGCTCTAAAGACAAGATTTCAGATATCAAGGTTCTGTAATATATGCTCTATAATATGTTATATAATAATGTACAGTACAATACCAAAAACAATGAATTGTTAGAAATTTGACGTCGCTACTCAATAATCCAAGGACTGTTTAATTAATACGAGGAATGCGAATGCTCTATGAACAACTATGAATTTTAAAAATATTGTAATGCTATTTGTTATTTCAAACTTGACTTTCAGCTGTATTTTAATGTTGTTCATTTCGTTTGATACATACTTAATTTAACAGTTTATGAAGTAGTGATGACGCTAACAGTAGCAATGATCTGACCTCTTGTATAAAGTTTAGCAAGACATTTTATTACTATTAAAACAAATGGCTAACATGTCACCAAAAAGCAGCCCTCGCTACACGTAAATAGAGTTTGTTTTTACATGCCAACTCTGATTAAACCCGCGTGCACGTTTGGTTTTTGACTCTAGTAGCTAAATATGTTAATTAGTAAGTTATTTCGATTTGTATATTCAAATATTTTACAATTTGCCTGCCAGCCTGCCTTTACGATATTATCGTCTGTAATTCCTTACGGGTCATCACCTCACCGGAGTCAACAGTGAAGTGAGATGTTGGTCTCTAACCAACTTAAATAAAACCCCAGTGTTCTGTCACAAGTGGGTCTATTGCAGGTGTCCTAAGAATACCCTAAAATGGAAGATTCCGAGAACTTGTGGAACCTTGATCACCTGATTAGCCGGCGTGGAGTTGTCTTTAACAAACCTCAACGAACTCTAAGGTCATCAAAGGTTTTTTAAAGTTAATTATTATAGTACAAACATACTTATTAGCTATTTGCATTTACGCCTTAACATCGACATCTGTATCTATAACTTATCAGAAAAATCACAATAAAGTCAAAACAATATTTAAATATGATTAAGATAAATTTAATCAATGATAAAGATAAATTTAATCAATTGTCTGATGAAAGTAAGTTGGAAATAATCTGATTTCCCGCGCCACAAAATGCCCGCGACAGAGTTAATTACCGTACCAAAATAGATTTCTTATCTCACACTAAGTATCATAATCATAGTGTTTTTAATTATAGATAAAAAAGTGTTCGAAAGTATCGTTAGTCATAACTCTTTCCTAGGATTTCTTAGTTCCGTGCTCGACCTACAATGAAACCGCCGGACATCCGGCAAAAACAGTGCCTAAGATTTAATTTTAAATACGCGGGGATTATTGAAGTTCAAAGAGCTAAATATATAGCCATAAGGTATAGAGCCAGAAAAGTTGCAGATATCCGGCAGGTTGTCGGATATTAGTTTCATCAGTGTCACGCAAATAAAAAGTAGATTAGGGTACGCCATCTCTTCCATATGTCACATAAGAGGCGACTAAGGCAGTGGATTGTTATCTATCACATAGTATAATATACATATATACAGTCATACAGTGCCGGGATGACGGCGATAGGCTTGCCGGCGTTAGTGGGACTCAATTATTGTTGGCACAACGTGAGCGTTTGAGACGCCTCTGCTTACCCCTTCCCCTTGAATGTATGAATGGCCAATATACATACGTATGTAAGTGAAATTGCACAGCTGGTTAAAGATAAAAGTATATCGATAGGACCGTTAGTCAAAAGTTTTTCCTAAGATGCTTTGAATACAATTAGAGATTAAAATGATTGTGGTTTGGTTTGATACCCGATGCTCGACCCACAGTAAAATAGCCGGATATCCGGCAGAACATGCCTAGGATTTTATATAAATTACGCATTAATTGTTGAAGTTGAAAGAGCTTACCAGAAATTTTGTATACATCCGGCAGGATAGTATTTTTTTTTGTATGATGTAGGCAACGGACGAACACACGGGTCACCTGGTAAGTGACAACCGCCGTCCATTGACACATGCAACTCACGAGTCGTAAGTGCGTTGCCTTTGAGGGTGATGAGGAAAGGAAAAAAGAGAGTTATACTTGTTCCTCGAGTCCCATCACTTACTTTATTCTGTAAGGCCGTGGTATTACTTGGGTTTGGCCGGCCCATTTCAACCGGATAAGCGGGATATCGGATGTCAGTTTCATACGTGATCCCTTAAAAGATACCGGTAACCGGTTTAAGTACGGTTTTTTTAACACAATTACACGTACTTACATACATACACTCACTCCTGTATTCCCAAAGCGGGTAGGCAGATTCCAGTCGAATGCCGTCATTTCGGCGCTTTTGCGAAAGACGTGGTAAAATTGTGAGTATATTGACAGGAGTAGTATGTTAAAGATATTGCTTATACAGATAGATTGGAGTATAAGCAATAGCTAAAACAAGTCACGTCGATAGCCTATAACTAGAACTGGCTGGCATCGGGAAGTCCGACCCCTCTAACTAATACGTATGGTATAAAACCTAACGTAAAACAGTACATTATAACAGTGTACGTCAGGCTCTAAGTTATTTTATAGCTAGGCCAAGGTAGTAACAATAATATAGCTTATTCGTTTGTCCAGTTTTGAAAGTGGTTCTCCTCAGTACAATATTGTAGGTTATTGTTTGTCTTACAACATCTAGTTACTCGATATAGTCTCGATTATGTACATGTATCAATTGACGTCAAGGTTTCATCTTAATGTCATCAGATGATAATTTAATATCATACATACATACGCTCGAACCTGTATCCCTGAAGGGGTAAGCAGAGGCGTACCCTCACTTTGCCAATTTGAATTGGCTCCCACTAACGTAATTTTGCTCTATAATTGTTGTCCCGAGTCTGGGTGTTCTTTGCGGTCGTTGCGTGTACATGTGTTTCACAAGAATCAGTTCTAGTGTGGGAGTTATCTTTAAAAATAATAAAGGGTTTTGGTAGGTGTAAGAATGCTCTAAGACTTGGAGAACGCAACGCTGTTTATGTACTAATTAAAATATTTTATGGTAACTTTGTGTATATAAAAGGATTCAAAGAGACATATCTTTCATCAGAAGTAACAAAATGGCGACCAATTTGAGAACTAACTAGCTCACGCTCTTAATCTTTGACTCGCGTGTTACGAGGCATATAGGCAGGCTACAAGCGAACGAACTAAAAAATATTTTTTCTGCAATTTATTTTTAACTGACCGCGTAAGAAGTTTTTTTTTTTATGCGATAGGGGGCAAACGAACAGACGGGTCACCTGATGGTAAGTGACTACCGCCGCCCATGGACACCCGCAACTCAAGGGCCACAAGTGCGTTGCCGGCCTTAGTGCTATGTTATGTGCAATTTTCGAGTTTATGTATGTATGTATGATGATATGAAATTTTTCAGAATCAAGTTCAATGTCAATAGTAGCTAAGCAGCTCATGAAACTTACTCATTATTATTATTATAGAACTGTCACGTATACACAAGTGACAGACTTTTTTACCTGGCCTTGCCTTGGCACCAATGGTCCGGCTTGACCGGTGCGATACCACGGGCTCACAGAAAACCGGTTGTGAAATAAGACTTCGTTGCATCTCCGCAAAATAAGTGGGCTTCCGGAAAGGAGGCCCAACTCCCCCTCTCCTTTTTCCTCTCCCCTGACCCCCCGCCCTTTTTCCCACCTCCTTATCCTCCTCTATTTCCCCTCCCCGCATACCCTCATGCCTCATCACCCTCAATAGCGGGCAGCGCACTTACGACTCTCCAGTTGCAGGTGTCCATTAACGGCAGTTGTCACTTACCATCAGATGACCCGTCTGTTCGTCTGTCCCTCTTTAATATATAAAAAAAACAACGACCTGTTCCAAATGGTCTAACAAGGTCTCTAATGATGATTTAGCTTTATCATGAGATTGACGCTAGTAATAGTCATATAATAGTCGAAGGCGATAAAGACGTTATCTGCTGTCTACTGATTGTTTGAAAGTTCAGTATTTTATCCGAATGGACACCTTCTGGGATTATTATATTAGAAATAATACGAGAACTACTATGAAACCCTGATGATGGTGCGTCATATCATCATATTACATACACGCACATATAGATACAGTCCCTATATCTCCGAACGGGTAGGCGTTAGGCGTATAAGTTATCCTGACTCGCGCAATAGGAAGCAAACTATTGCCGTCAAACGGGCACTTCGAAAGCTATCCTAGGATAGGTTTGCACCGGCTATTTCTTCAACTACACGTCAAAGCGCATATTTTGTGTGGGTGGGAATAAAGGTTATTAGAGCCACCCTGACTCCTCGAAGAATCCTAGCAACCCTTTGATGTTACCGGCGAACTCGGACTGTGTCCTTGTTGACTGCACGGATGACGTAGCGGTTTAAATGGTCACCTCGCCACTACGTTGCCGTGGGGTTCGATCCTCACACAACACTTTGTGTAATCCTCAAATTGTTATTCCGAGTCTGGGTGTTCTTTGTTGTGAATGTTTGTAAAGCCCCCGGGACACAGGAATTATTCCTAATGCGGGAGTCGTCTTTAAAAAAAAAACAAAAGAAAAAAAGCGAATCAAACCAAGGTACTAGCCCGCTATACTGAAGCCATGCCACGTCACGTGATGAGACTAGTTACCATACACAGCTGTCTCTTATCCAGCCAATCTTCATGGCTGTCCATACTTTATTGTGTTTGACTCTAATAAGTTTGCCCACTAAACAATGACCAAATTTGTCCGTAGGAAGGGAATACAAAGGAAAGAGTTATTCCTTATACGGATGGAATGAGGAGTCAGTTTTGCATACCTGTATCTCCTGGCTGTTGCAAGAAGGTCCGAGCTTTTATTATAAAATCATATCATATAAATTTTAAAGAATTTCCTTACCTTATAATATAATCCCAAAACACTTTAAATATATCAAAACACTTAAGAATAAAACGAAGTACCACATAGCTCGTGTTGTGGGCTGTAATTTTGCGGAGATCTGTCTGTACATTGACATAAGACTGCATATCCACACACTTCTTTTTTTATGTATGTGTGGCAGTAGGGCGTGACAAAGGGCATCATACATATATACATATAGTCGACTCTCGATAATTCACACTCGTTAAATTAAATCTCTCGATAGCTTATAATGTTTCCCCGGTCCCTTTAAAATACTTCGATAAATTGAATAAAATCAATATTAGTTGGTAGCTTCCCTACCCTGCATAATTTGGAACTTTTTATCAAGCCAAGACTAGTCGTTTGTAGTTACATGTATATGGGAATTTTGACTCAAATTATATATTAAAACTCTTATTATTTTGAACATTTGTTAATAACATTTTTTTCTCTAGTCCCCTGAGTTTCAAATTACTAAGACTCGACCAACTGTGCAGCACAGTCGGGTAAAAAACAAGACTAATCGTTTTGGCGCTATTTGAAATTAAGTGAGACTTACGTTGATAACCATTGAAAAAAAAAATTAAGTACAATAATTTATGTTACAATGACGTATTGTTATTTACCTACATAACTATTTAAGCAATTCAGTATAAAAATATCCGGAAAGCAACTGCGCAACATATTGGGATTTACTCTCTATGAATATTTTATTTATTTAAAACCAAAAGTTATTCACACAATATTGTGAAAATGTTCAGTTCTTTACACTGCCTGTTAGTCGCGTGAGTCTCGGTGGAGTTGTATAGGGCCACCCTATTTTATCTCGTGGGTGTAGTGTTAGGATGAAATAATTGGTTTTCCCCCTCTTACGTAAGTGACACTAAATTTGATTGGGTTGGCAAAAAGTGGACTTTTCAGACGCCTCTGCCTTCTCCCAGATTTAGGCGTGAATGTATGTATGTAATCTGCCTGTAATATGTAATGTATGTAACAACAACATATTATGTATGACCTCAGTGTCTATGCGGTTTATGAATTTTGATATGCAAGATGTCATTTGAATCAAAATATATATATACATCAAAATATCCATCCCATCACTTGGATAATTGACACTCCACCACTGTGCGCTTCTCCAGATGCTTTTTGCCTCGCACAACCAGCCTATTGAACAAATTGTCGCCTGCCGTATTTCCAGACCGATAAGACCTTCAAACCTTCAAGAAAAGAGGGTACTCTTACCTAAAAGGCCAGTAACGTACTTGTGACTTTTGAATTGCGGGTGTCCATGGGCGGCGGTAGTCACTTACCATCAGGTGACCCGTCTGCTCGTTTGCTCCCTATCCCATAAAAAGAAATTGTCTTAATTGTGTGACATAGGGTTTAAATAAAATAAAAAAAATATATGTAGTTTGGTTTTATACATCATAATACACTCACTCCTGTATATCGGAGGAGTAGGCAGAGGCGTCTCAATCACCCACTTTTTGGCAACGCAAAACATTGCAGATGATAATTTAGTCAATCTTATGTACCAGGGGGCAAGCCTGGCCGTCATACAGTGCCAGGGTGACTATAATAGGCTTGCAGTGCTACTAAGTTTTGGTTGCCAAAAGGGGGCGTTTGAGACGCCTATGAGTACTTCGCGAATATTCATATTTACATATATATGTATAAAGTGAAGTGATTGTAGCATTTGGTAATATATTATTATACGTATAATAAAACTATAGACTGTTTTTGTTTGTTCATCAGTCAGATTTGAGTGATTGAATATTTGCTGACAAATTAAGAGGGGCAGTTACCATAATCTCAGGTATAGAAACGGCTAGTACCGAATTGCAGATGATACTTTGTAAAGGATGTGAACAGTGTTCTATATAAGTCACCTAAATCCATGGCCGTAAAAAGTACGAGCTATTCCGATCCGCGACACAACAACAATGCTTACAATATAAAACGAGTGACGACCTCTTATATAAGCCGTACAACTCGTACCGGGGTACAGTAACCTCATGAATAATGAGAGAACATTGTACACGCAGCATCATCCGTTAAAAGTGACGTCAGAACCCTGAACTTGACTCATGTCCTTGTAGAATTGCATCATAACATATCGCTCACAGCATTCTTACAGTAACGTTTCTAATTATAGAAGTAGATTTGTTACTTTCGTTTTATTTTATCTGATCTTAATGTCGAGAGCGTTAGTAATGCTTTAGTATGATTATAATTACGCTATCGATTAAATGGGTTTTAGCCGAATGAGAAAGAATAAAAGAGGGAATTACTTTCATAGAGCTTAATAAATGAAGTTTTTTACTTTTTTTTTTGTTTAACAGTCTGTGAATGTAGCGAGAGGTGGCATTTAACATCCAAATTTTGTCAGTTAGAATTTAGTCCCTGTAACGTAATATGATGTAAGCGTATTGCGTCAACCCGAACTGTAGGCTTTAAGAATTATAGGTGGAAAATAGTTTTGTTTTGTTTATAAATGTGATTGTAAAGTGTAAGCAATAGCAAGACGTCAGGGTCGCATACCTGGAACTAGAGGCCTTGTAGTACCCTCGAAAACAATATTCGCGGCAATTCGAGACCAAACGCGTGAGGAATCGTGTAGCTTTTTATTATCTGTCATTACTTCCTTTAAACAATATCCTTAATTTAAAAAAAGGTTTATTTTAACAAAAACTAGTCACCAATAAGATAGTGTTTTTATAAGTTTACAAAAGGTACTGGTCCTGCCTCCCAAACTAGACTGTGCTCATTCAAAAAGTGTTATGCTAGACACAGTGGGGAACGTGCTTTTATTGACGTCGATAAGCCATAAACACATTTTATTTGTAGAAACAATCTAAAAATAGTGATAATATTTTAATGCCAAATAACATGCAGAATGTGTGTATTTGTGTGTGTGAGTGCGCGTCTGTGTGTGTTAATTTATAATATTAACGCTCATTAGAAGTGATAACGTGAGCATATTGGTTTAAAAACTTACCTCATCGGCTCTAGAATCTAAATGTGACGAAACGTTGATAGTTTTCTCCATGTTAGGGGCAATGTCAAAGCACTACGAAGTAACGGAACGTTAATGATAAATGATCTTTATATTTTTTTGTCAGTTTAAGCTAGATGAGGCCGGTGTTTCCTAGCTGACTACCCTGAGAAGAAACACCGAAACAAACTCAGAGGTCAAAGTCTGTTTTAAAGTCCATACAGATATACTGGTCAAAACCATATGAGAACCATGCACGCTAACGTCTGAGATGAGCTTTTGAAGCTCATTTGAGTGGACCCGTCCAAACAGTGCAAGCATTTGTCAGTTATCGTGTAGCTCATCTTAGAACTTTAAGGATCTCAACGAACCGACGAACAATACCAAAGCAAGGACATTTGTGTAGGCCGCAAAGGTACTCAAACAGTCAGACATCGTTAAAAAAAGCAAAATTACTGGAAAAAGGAGAAAACAAAAAACAAAAAAAAAGAAATAACCTACATAGTCCTCACATTTACAATAAATAATCAATAATTGCATTTTTAAATAAAAAAAAAATATTATACTTAACAAAGTATTCATGTCAAAAAGTACAAAGATTAAAACAATAAAAAACAATATAATACTTAACAAAGTAAGTATTCATGTCAAAAAGTACACAGATTAAAACAATAAAAAACAATATAATACTTAACAAAGTAAGTATTCATGTCAAACAGTAAAATATAAAATGTCAAAGTGTATAAAAAAAAGAAAAAGTATAAACGAAAAAAAAAAAAGAAAAAGTATAAACTTTTTGTAGTGGTAGAGCCATGCTTGCTTAAGCACGAATGGGCCGGCTCGACCGGTGCGATACCACGGCCTCACAGAAAACCGGTTGTGAAGTAACGCTTGCGTTGCATTTCCCCGAAATGAGTGAGGTCTCCGGAGGCCCAAAATCCCCCACCCCCCTAATGATAGCGCTGTTAACGAAAAGGATACCCCAGGGGGGTACCAGCGCTAGCGTTGGAGAATCCCCCCCTGGACGTCCACCCTCAGTACGGATTATGTCTGAGCGTGGACGGCCAGGCTGCCCCTCGTACTCTGGGGGGGGCTCAACTGCGCTCTCAAAATCTGCTCGGGGCAAGAGAAGGCATACCATGGCACCCCCTGTCACGTTTACCGTGGATTTTTGCAACATTAGGGGCTTACATTCGAACCTCGACACTGTCCACCACCACCTTGAGACAGCAAAGCCGGCCTTGCTCTTTTTAACCGAGACGCAGATATCATCTCCAGCGGACACATCCTACCTCTGCTACCCTGGGTACGGACTGGAACACTCCTTTGTTCCTAAGGCTGGTGTATGCGTGTACGTTAGAGATGATATCACTTCTCGCCGCCTCGGCAATCTTGAAGGTAGGGACCTCTCCATCTTATGGCTACGTGTAGACTGCGACGACCATCCCCGCATCTACCTATGCCTCTACAGGTCCCATAGCGGTGATGCCGAAACGGACCGACTCATCGACCACGTCCAAATGGCTACAGACTCAGTGCTCCAGCAGGTCCCATCCGCAGAGATCGTGATTCTTGGCGACTTTAACGCCCATCACGCCGAATGGCTTGGTTCGCGCAAAACCGATCATGCGGGAAGATCTGTTCACGATTTCGCCTTGGCATATGGTTTGACGCAGCTGGTAGCAACGCCTACGCGAATCCCAGATGCAGAAAGCCACGTGCCTTCACTGTTGGATCTTCTGCTGACCTCACATCCTGACGGCTACAAAGTATCCGTTGAGGCCCCTCTTGGCTCTTCGGACCATTGCCTGATTAGGAGTATGGTGCCACTCGTTCACTCGCTGCGGCCGCGTGTTACAGGCAGTCGCCGCGTATGGCACTATAGGTCAGCAGACTGGGATGGAATGAGAACATTCTTTGCATCCTACCCATGGAGGCAGGTTTGCTTCTCGCCGGATGATCCCAATGTCGTTGCTGACTCTGTCGCGGATGTTGTGCTTCAGGGTATGGAACTTTTCATTCCATTCTCCCTGATTCCCACAGGTGGCAAGTCCCAGCCTTGGTTTGGTCGAACCTGCAAAGCGGCGTCCCGCCGAAAGCAGGAATGTTACCAAGCATGGGCTAATGCAGCGACAGCACGGGATGTAAAGACCAGCACATTAAAGAAGCAATTTAACTTTGCCTCCAGGTCCCTCAAAAGAGTAATTGCTGGGGCGAAGTCGGCTCACATCGGCAGAATTGGCGAGAGACTAGTTAGTCTCCCCTCCGGAACTCGTGCATTCTGGTCTCTTGCCAAAGCTGTCCAGGGGAACTTTTGTAAGCCATCCCTTCCACCTCTGCGCATAGAGGATAATTCGTTGGCCCACGACGCTAAAGAAAAAGCCGATCTTCTGGGCAAACTCTTTGCGTCCAACTCGACCCTGGACGACGGGGGAAACGCACCGCCGACCATACCGCAGTGCGAGACCCGCATGCCGGAAGTCCGGTTTACACAAAGGGCAGTGCGTAAAGCGCTTCTTTCCCTCGACGTTCATAAGTCGAGTGGGCCCGATAGAATCTCTCCTATCGTGCTGAAGACGTGTGCTCCAGAGTTGGCTCCGGTTTTAACGCGCCTTTATCGGCTTTCTTACTCTCTTGGCGTAGTCCCGAACTCATGGAAGACAGCTCTAGTGCACCCAATCCCTAAAAAAGGAGATCGCTCGGATCCGTCCAACTACAGACCCATAGCCATCACCTCCTTGTTCTCCAAGATAATGGAATCCATTGTTAACTGCCAGCTCCTCCGGTACTTAGAAGACCACCAGCTCCTCAATGATCGACAATACGGCTTCCGTCAGGGTCGTTCAGCTGGTGATCTTCTCGTATACTTGACTCACCGGTGGGCACAGGCGATCGAGACCAAGGGGGAAGCGTTGGCCGTTAGTTTGGACGTGGCGAAGGCCTTCGATCAGGTCTGGCACAAAGCGCTCCTTGCGAAGCTTCCTTCCTATGGGCTTCCCGAGAAACTGTGCAATTGGCTCACCAGTTTTCTTACAGACAGAAGCATCAAGGTCGTTGTTGACGGTGCATGCTCCGACTCGAAGTCTGTTAATTCTGGTGTCCCACAAGGCTGTGTGCTATCACCCACGCTGTTTCTTCTGCATATCAACGACATGCTGCAGATTAGCAGCATCCATTGCTATGCAGACGATAGCACGAGTGATGCCCTTTACACCGGCCGCGCTAACATTTCTCGGGTAAACGTCATCGAAAGCCGATCCAAACTTGTGTCTGAAATCGAAACTTCTTTATCAAAAATTTCAGATTGGGGTCGACTTAACCTAGTCCAATTTAACCCCACGAAGACACAGGTTTGCGCGTTCACCGCTAAAAAGATGCCATTGGTCGTATCACCTCAATTTGAGAGCACTTCCCTAACTGCATCAGCCAGTATCGGAATCCTTGGCGTCGATATATCAAGCGAAGTCCAGTTTCGCGGTCACTTAGAGAGTAAGGCTATATTAGCCTCGAAGAAGCTTGGTGTGCTAAACAGATCGAGACAGTATTTTACTCCGGCCCACCGCCTGCAACTTTATAAGGCGCAGGTTCGGCCGCACATGGAATACTGTTCTCATCTCTATGCAGGTGCACCCCAGTACCAACTTCTCCCTCTTGACCGCATTCAACGGAGAGCGACTCGCATCATCGACTGCCAAGATATCTCCGATCGACTTGACACCTTGGCGTTGCGTAGAGATGTAGCTTCACTCTGCATCCTCTATCGCTTGTATCATGGGGAGTGTTCAGAGGAATTGTTCGGACTTATACCGGCTGCTGGTTTCCGCCATCGTTCTACGCGTCAAAATATCCATCCCCATCACCTGGACGATTGGCACTCCACCACTGTGCGCTTCTCCAGAAGCTTTTTGCCTCGCACAACCAGCTTATGGAACAAATTGTCGCCTGCCGTATTTCCGAACCGATACGACCTTCAAACCTTCAAGAAAAGAGCGTACTCCTACCTAAAAGGCCGGCAACGCACTTGTGACCCTTGAGTTGCGGGTGTCCATGGGCGGCGGTAGTCATTTACCATCAGGTGACCCGTCTGCTCGTTTGCCCCCTATCGCATAAAAAAAAAAAAAAAAAAAAAAAAAACAAAGGCTCATGTACATTAATGAAGCAGCTCATTCCCAAGCCTTTTTATCTTCAATGTAATCTTTAATTGTGTAAAAAGCTTTCTGACTTAGTTTTTTTTTGATAAATGATTTAAATTTATTATTGCTTAGTTCTTGTATTTGGCTAGGAAGCTTATTATAGAAATGTATACTTTGGCATCTAAACGAACCACCTATTTTCTTGAGCCTGGTTTTAGGAACAACAAATTTGTTTTTGTTCCTAGTATTTACACTATGGATATCACTGTATTTTTTAAACAGATTAATATTTTTATGTGCGTACATGAGATTTTCATAAACATACTGAGAGGGCACAGTCATAATATTAATCTCTTTAAATTTATCTCTGAGGAAGTGTCTGGGGCTTAATTTATAAATTGCACGTACAGCTCTTTTTTGTAAAACAAAAAAGATTGAATATCGGCGGCATTTCCCCACAATAGAATAACGTACGACATTACACTATGAAAATAGCTAAAGTATAATAAACGGGCTGTCTCTAAATCAGTTAAACCACGAATTTTCCTAACGGCGTACGCTGCAGAACTAAGCTTTTTGGACAGTTTATCTATATGGGGGCTCCACTGAAGCTTTGCATCCAAAGTTAAGCCTAAGAACACTGTGGAATCTTCGGGTTTTACCACTTAGCCCTTTATTGACACACTAGTGTTCACCTGTGTTACATTAGGCAATGTAATCTTTATACATTTAGTTTTTTTCTCGTTAAGGAGAAGATTATTGATATTAAACCAGTTAACTACTGTTGAAAGAACACTATTTACATCATCAATAACTACCTGCTGACGTTTGAGTTTAAATACAAGTGAAGTGTCATCTGTTATTTCGAAATGTCACATGTCAACATCTCTCGAGCGGCCTAGACTCTAGGGTGCGACATAAAAACCTCATACATACAGAGGAATCGGACTGTTATCTATCAGGCAGTATGTATACAGTCATATAGTGCCCGGTTGCCGGCAATAGGCTTGCCCCCTATTACGTTAGAAGGACCAAACTCCTAATGGTATCATGGGGAGTGTTCAGAGAAATTTTTCAGACTTATACCGGCCGCAAACCATCCGCCATCGTCCTACGCTACAAAAATCCGTACCCCTCACCTGGATGATTTGCACTCGACCACTGTGCGCTTCTCCAGAAGCTTTTTGCTTCGCACAACCCGCCTGTGGAACATATTTTCGCCTGCCGTATTTCCGGATCAATACGAGAATGAAACTTTCAAGAAAAGAGAGAGCAAAAAGAGCGCATAAAAAAATTACCATCAGATTACTGGTCTGTTCGTCATTATTTTAATTAATTGAATTATAGGTATTTTTGAAATGTCAGGTGTAGGAGGCACTCAGACAAAGTCTGTCCTAAAACTGTTTGCCTGTTTCAATACGTAGATCCTATGGAAAATATGGAAACCGCCTCCTGTGGAACCGCCGTCTGAAGCATAAAAATTTAGTTTCTCCTACAGGCATAGAACCTCTCTCTTTAGCAATTTTCTGAGACTTATTTAAATTAAACCCGCTTTAAAATATGATAAGTACCCTTTAAATCATAACGAACTTTCACAATATCTGATTAGAGAGCGAGCATCGTAGTTGCTTTGCGTATAACATCAATGGCACGAACTCACCTCAGCTGATTGTAGTGACGTAGCCACCGCCAACGTGATCACGCGATGCCGTTCGACACCAATCCACCAATCACAGTAAGTTATTTTTAAGCTGACCAATTAGGCAGTGGCCGCGTGTGCTTAGACGCGACGCATTCTAAGTTTGAATTTGCTATTTACTTTTTTTTAGGCAGTTTTTGTAAGGGTCAATACCTATTTATAATTTAACTTTTGTAAAATTGTATCGTTGCCGAATTAAGCTCTCCGATACGGTATAAAAATGAATGTAATAATAATGAAAGTATACATAGATATATGTATATAGTTTTAAATTTACAATTTTTTTATATCAACTAAGCTCGACAGTAGCTAGTACCTAGTACTAAACAAAAAACTTAACTGTTAATTTGCCCATAAATAGCATGTACCTATAGTTTTTCTGACGTTTGACTCATACAATTTTAATAACAAATGAGTAGTTTTTGGTCCTACGTAATAGGAGAGCATTGTATCCCCACGGCGCGTCGTGCTATTAATGAACTTTTTTTCTTTTTACTATAAATATTTTCATTACAAAAAAGTAGAGTAGTGTAGAAATTACAAATAAAATAAATAAATAGAAGAAACATCATGTCGAAATCCATCAAGCCGTCTAGGTTCCAGGGTATTAAACCGCTTACCGCATGGCTAACCGTATGCCTGCTTGTCAAGTCAATAAAAAACAAAACGTGCGCGCGCATGCCAACTGTTTCTACGATATTCTTTACGACCCGATTTCCTCATAATATTTCGTGTGTAAAAAAAATATTATTTTCGTATAAAACACACACTTGTTATTTTTTACCTTCATAATAGGCTTTGCATTTTACTAGGACAAAATGTAGTTTTAAGTTGTATACTGAAGAGTTTATTTTATGTTTGAGTGATCCTGTCGTTCTAATGGTTAGTGACCCTGACTGCTGAGCCAGAAGTCTTATTCAGAAGTATTATCTGTGATCCCGCAAATAGTTGCCCCGAGTCTGTTTGTTCTTTGTATCCATCGTTTGTATGTTTGTAAACTCCCCGCGACATAAGAATAAGTCCTAGTGGTGAAGATGTCTTTTAATAATAGAAAAATAGACAACGGCAACGCACTTGTGGCTCTTGAGTTGCGGGTGTCCATGGGCGGCGGTAGTCACTTACCACCAGGTGACCCCCTGATGGTAAGTGACTGTCTGCTCGTTTAGGAAAACACTCTAGGAATTAGATTCGGAGTATATTCAAAGGGAATTAAAGTATTGAAGGGCAAGAAAGGAAATTTGCTTATACGCATAGATTGAGCAGTGATAGTAATAGCTCGAGCAAGTCAAGGTCGCATACCTATAACTTGAACTGGCTCTGCCGTAAAGTACGAGACCTCTAAACAGGTTAAGTACATAAGCCAAAGAAAAAATATTCAGGTTTTATCCGACACGATGAAGAAGACCATGCAAGACATCAGTAACCACATAACAACACGCAAGAGGCACCTTGCATCTACAATTTACTAGTGCTGTGTGTCTCCAACACCAAGGGAAGTCCGCCTCCAACCAGGTGGTCCGCCAGGACCCGAGTCCAACGGTTGATGTTGAGAAGTTTTATAATATGTGGATCCAATTCACCCGTGGACCAATCTTTAGAATTTTACTATCGCGATTCAGAGTCGTACTACGTCATTACAGAAGTTGCTACGTAATTCAGCTTGTATTGCCAGATGGATGTATATTTCTACTGTATGTGTAGGTCGCCACATCGATGAAGATGACAGAGTTTGATCAATCATAACTAACTTATATCTTTCTTCTTTCCAGTTAACAACCCTCATCCTTATGACGTGATCGCGCACACACAGCCAGAGTACACACACTAACATACAATCATGTCGTCAAAAGCCATATACGAAGCCAGCGGCAAGGACCTCATTAACAGGTAATATATATTTTTATAACTATTACTGGATTAGAATAGTTGGGAATCCCCCAAGGAGCAACGACACCCAGCAGTCATCTTGCAAGAGGATGTGGCGGATCGGGCCTAGGAGGATGCCTTTGACTCTGACCCAACTCGCCGGCTAACAGCGCGGCGGCGGTGCCACCATCGCCTCATTCCTCCCTGAGTGTTGCCGTCGGGACGGGTTTTCCCCTTCACCCGCTATAGTGGCGAGCCGCGTAGAGGGGCGTTCTCGTGTGCTGCCTAAATTAGATTTAACAAAGGTGGTACCCTCGGCTTTTGCGGGCTGGCGCTAGATGTCTGGATATATGTATATATTATGATAAAACAAACACCGATGGGATAACGGCCCGAGGGAGTTTCCACACGTTAAAGAAAAAGAGGCCTTCGTTCAGCAGTAAACGGCTATAGGCTGATGATGATAACTATTTACGGTTCATATCCGGCTTCGTGAGAGGAGATTTAGCCACACGCGTTTACACTATCTTATGCTTTAGGCATGGCTCACACTAGTGTAAATATTGTTGTTTTCTGTATGGTTCTGTACGGTATGTTGTCGGTTGAGTAGTTATGGCGTGAACGCATAATAAACAAACAAACAAAGACACGTTCGCATTTATAATGTTGCCAGTTTATTAATAAGCAATTACGGTTCCTTTCTATGTCACTAAAGCTGTGTACTACAGAAATATACCGGCTAAGTAACGTGTTCCTTTGCAGTCTAATGAAAAGAGTTTATTTTTTTTATTTATTTATACTTTATGCACAATATGTGACAAAGGTGGACTTAATGCCGTAGGCATTTTCTGCCAGCCGACCTTAGGGCGATACAGAGACAAAACGAGGTAGGTGCACAGAGGTTAAGAAGTATAGGTAATAGCAAGTAGATACATTTTTATAATAAAATATTGTATTAGTACCAGGAGTACTTTATTATATACATACTTTACTATAATATAATATTTTACATACACGTGTACATATAATACATAAATATTCATAAATACGTGTATATACATATAATATATATTATAAATTCGTAGAGGAGAGTTTAAGATTTAAAAGAATCTGATAAGGCATGTTTCCGTAACATATATTTAAAAGTACTCCGAGTTTTGGCCATCCTGATCTCGAGAGGGAGCGCGTTCCATAGAAGGATAGATTGAACAAAAAAAGTAGAGTGTACGAAGTCGGAGCGGTGAGTGGGACAATGGAGAAGCCGGTTGTTTGAAGATCTAAGATTTACGGTATGGTTTGTGCCTAAATATTGAAATTGTGAAGTTAGATAGGTAGGAGGACTTGGAGAGAATAGTAAAGAATATAGGGTAGTTAATGCTCGCGTCTGTCTACGTTGGCGAATTGGCAGCCACAAGTTGGAGCGGTGCTGAGACACGTGATCATATTTCCGTAAACTGAAAACGAATCGAATGCAAGAGATTCTATTTATTTAAATGCCCCTGTTACAAAAAACCATCTATTGAACTATTTGTTAATCTGTGTTACACCACAAATATGTAGATGATTAAATACTTATTTTTATTTAAACGTACTTCTTCAAAGTCGTTCCAAAGCTATTTAAAGTTCTCTTGAAACATGCGACCAACGGTAGTAACAATTTGACCGTGATGAAATAAACCACTTTCTTAAACCTAGTTTTCTATGTAATTTTACAGGCATATAGCTCCTGGCACAGCGTTAGTACCATGCCGCTTGGCCACCTTCGAACAAAGCACAATATGGGAGGACGAGCTCGGCAAGAACCCTTGGCTAGCTAAAGAGGTAAGGATAAACACAAAGGTTTTTATTTTTACCCAACTGCGAGAGTGTATTTATTCTTTGGAGTGTATGTAGGTATGATGTCAAGCGACACATATGATGTCACGTCAGCCAAAGAAGTCGAACTGTATAATGTCGGATTTTAACATTTTTAACTTGTACACAACGTAATTATCGTAAGAAAATGTCATTTAGTCTAGAGCTGACAATTAATCAAAGAATTTCAAACACTTTCATAACTTTGTGAAGTAATTACTTAATAATACTTTTATACCATGCCACATTTTTATGACATATACATATGTATGGTCACTTGATGGTAAGTCACTACCGCCGCTCATGGACGGCACAACTGCAACTCGAGAGTTACAAGAGTTCTGCCCACCCTCGGTTGTGGGGAGAGGAGGGAGGGGGGGGAGTTGGCCTTGCAATAAACTCACTCACTCGGTTTTCTGTAAGGTATCACTCCGGTCGAGCCCTACGGCCCCTATTTGCCAAAGCATTGCTTTCCCGCCTTAAACACAAAGTAAAAACTCTATTACTATTCCGATTTTAAATATTCTCCTTGAAATGCATATCCCATTTAATCAGTTTGTTCAGAATAGTTCTAAAGCAGTTTAGCGGAACGTTACATAACAAGGCGTAAAGCTATATCTGTTTTCCTCAACTATAACAAAATCTATTTTGAAAAAAGAGCGCTTAATCGATTGAATTATTAATTATTAAATTTATAACAGTAGCCGTTCCTCGCAATTTCAGCTGCGTTTATGCAAACTGCTATGCTCCTAAAAGTCGTCGTGATGTTTTAAGGTCTATAGCCTTCCTGAATAAACGGGCTAAAAGAAGTATAGGACATACGGCCACCCAACCATGGCTACTGTGAACTAATGCAGTGTCAGTCACATTTCCTTCTCCAAGACTCACTGCCTAGATGGTGCTTTCGTTTAAGTGGTCACCTCGCCACTACGCTACCAGGCTGAGTGTTGTGGGTTCCATTACCCTCACGGGACAACACTGTGTATGTAATCCATAAAATTGTTGTTCTATGTCTGGGTGTTCTTTGTAACCCACGAGAATAGATCTATAATTTTAATCGTTACTAGAATTTGGATTTAATATTAATGTAATGTTAGCGTTATTTAAAAGCACTTAATATTAAATACATCTATCCTCCTCAGCAACTGGTCGTCAAACCCGATCAGCTAATCAAACGCCGAGGCAAGCTCGGCCTAGTCGGCGTCAACAAATCGGCGACCGAAGTCCGAAGATGGCTCAGCGAGCACATGAACAAGGAGCAGATAATTGGCGCTGCTGTAGGCAAGCTCAGACACTTCATTGTAGAGCCGTTTATTAAACATGAAGCGGTAAGTTGAGAACAGAGCCATCTGTTATACATAGTTAGTACTAAGTTAATAATCATTAATTATTGTTTTGCACTACACAGTTTTCTCGTACAGATATATAATACATATAAAAATTAAGGGTGTTTTCAGTATTTGAATAATAAAATGTTACATTTATAATCTTTGACTTTACACATTCCATCTGCATTTATGAGCAACAGAGTTCATAATACCTGCAAATTAAACCAGTCATAGCTTTTAAATGGTATTATTTTTATCACTAATTGTTTTTATGACTGAATGCTAGAGATATACTTTATATTTTTAGTGGTTAAAACAAGTTTTCCATTTTCAAGGTCACTTTATACAAAATAGACAAATCTCAAGCTATTTAACAAAATGAAAATATAGTTTAATTAATTTTCTAAAGCATACTTTCTTTAATAACTTTAAATATATGTCTGCCATATTTCATTGGAAATTATTGACTTTTCGCTGATTTATTTATTATGGATTTCTAGCTTAAAAAGAATTAAAAAGTATATTTGATATGTATTTTGCTACTGAGTTAGATCACTTAAATTATAATATTAAGATTTATTATTATTATAACTGTCTTTTGAAACGGTTTTATTTTTTTTAATGGCGTATGCGCAATATAAGTATATAAATGCTTTCAGCTAGTTTGTTTTATTTTTGTATTTGTTTTTTATTGCGCAACCGTTTTAGTTTTAAGAGAAACAGTTACCAAATTTACTCTGTCTATCCGCGTATTGAACTCTCACATTCTGCTAACCATAATGTAGTCCTATGTAGTTAGTAGGGGGCAAGCCTATTGCTGTATACCAAGCACTTTGGGAATTACATACATACATATTAACATACGCTCACTCATCATTTAAGGGGTACTCAGAGGAACATTAAACACCCTCAATTTGCCGATAAGAATTTGGTGTCACTAACGTAATAGGGGCAAGGCTATTGGCTTAAACCAGACACTGTATGATTGTATACTTACTGTCTAATAGATAACAGTCGGGAAGGGATGGGGTGGCCACATCCTATTGCACCACTAACCACTAAGTTTGGGAATTCGAGAAAATTGGGAGTATATGAAAGGGATAGGCAGTTAAAGTAAAGAAATTCTATTAAAGTAATGTAATATAAAGCTGAAGCAAATCATGGCATCGCTCGCATTCCGAGTAACTCGAACTGGCTGGAAGTCCGTTATAAAAAAAAAATATTTTAAACGTTAGTGACAAGACCGGTAAGAGCAGAACATACTCCTATCAAATTGGTGATGTTCTGAAAAAGTAGCACCAAAGTCTCAAGCAAGTGGTTGTTTGTGTCCTACACCAAAGCGAAAAAGGCGTTAATATTAATGAGAAGAAGAAAACTAACAAATAAATATGTTATTTATATTCCAGACAGATGAGATGTACCTGTGCATCCAGTCCGGCCGTCGTTCAGACACCATCTTGTTTCATCACCAGGGAGGTGTCGACGTTGGTGATGTAGACGCGCTTGCCATCAGACTTGAGGTATGTAGCTGATATTAATCACAGCGATTTACAGCCTAAAGTAACTATTATCATGGTACATCATGCTATGGCGCACGTTGGGAGAGGCCTATGTCCAGCAGTGGGCTGTGGTAGACTGAGAGATGACGAATAGGTTTTTCTAGATAGGCATGTAGCATCATTTTTAACCGACTTCCAAAAAGGAGGAGGTTCTCAATTCGAATGTATTTTTCTTTTATGTTTGTTACCTCAGAACTTTCGACTGGGGCAACCAATTTTGAGGTGTTTTTTTTTAAAGTTGGTGCTGGTGTTGTTGGTTAATCATTTTTATAGTCAGTTGAAAAGGCGTGAGGGTTCCGACCGGGGGTCTATGGACCCCCGGTCGGAACGAAGTTCGTACACGGCTATAACTATAACGTAATTCTTATTACACCTTTTTTGGTCTCGCTACCATCCGCTCAAAGCGTCTAAAGCGCGATAAGGAACTTCGTTCCAAAAATATATTATCTCCTATATATAAAAAGACAACACAAAAGTGGTAAGCACAATTATTTTTTTCTTGTTTGATCACCATAATTTAACGTGAGAAAGGCATGCTTCGGCAATGTCGGAGTATGATTACAGCGTCACCGAAAACTGGCTGTTAAACAATGCTTGCATTGTGTAACCGAGTGAGTGAGGTTACCGTAGTCCCTACCCTCGCCCCATCTTTTCCCTCCTCCCTTTATCCTACCCTATAAGGCGGACAGTGACTTGAGTTACAAGTGTTCATGGGCGGTGAAAATCACTTACGTTCAGGTGACCTGTCTGCTCATTTATATTCCCTGACAGCACTATATACAATTCAAGTTATTAGTGGTGTTTAGATAAAACATTCAAAACTTCATAAATGGACGAGATTTTTTCGCTTGGTATCTCGATAACGAAAGCCTATCTACTTCCTCAATGTTCAAAGTATCCATATATCAAATTAAATTTAAATCGCTTCAGTCGGTTAGTCTTGAAAAGGTCACGTACAGATAGAAATACATTATTACATTGAATATATAAGCAAATTTAACTATTACAGGTCCCAGTGGACACTTTCCCTACAGGTGAAGATATTGAACTCACTCTGCTCAAGAATGTCAAGTCAGCATCAACTAAAAGGTATTTTTCTTTGTATAGCATATCTATTATTTTTGTTTTAATTAATTCTAAACTTTAATATGAAGAAATGGGGGTTTACAATTGTAGAAAAAGTGTTGTGATAGACAATGGAGGACATGGACTTGCCGGCACCAGCCAGTTCGAGTTATAGGTCTACGAGCCTGGCTTGCTTGAGCGTATTGCTTATACTCCCCAATCCATCTATAGAAGCAATTTCTCCTTCCTTCTACTCCAAATTTTCTCATATAACTCCCAAAAGTGCCCATATGAATTGCAATAGGCTTGCTCCGTGTTACGTAAATGAGACTAAATTATATTCGGAAAAATGTGGACGTTGATTACGCCCCTGCCTACCCCTTAGGGGATTCAGGTGTGGATGTATGTTTGTAAGATTTTAACAGTGGTAGAGCCATGCTTAGGCACGAATGGGCCGTCTCGACCGGTTTGATACCACGGCCACACAGAAAACCGGTTGTGAAGTAACGCTTGCGTTGCATTTCCCCGAATTGAGTGAGGTTTCCGGAGGCCCAATTCCTCCTCCCCCCTTTTCTCTCCCATATCTCCTTTTTCCTTTTTTCCATCTCCTCATCCCTCCTCTCTTCTTTCCGCTCCCTGCATCCCCCATCCCTCATCACCCTCAAAGGCGGGCAGCGCACTTGCGACTCTAAGAGTTGCAAGTGTCCATGGACGGCAGTGTCACTTACCATCAGGTGACCCGTCTGTTCGTCTGTCCCCCTATAGTATAAAAAAAATAAAATATATATGCTATTTTTTTTCTTCGATCACAAATAACTAATCCGTATACGAAACTGTATAAGCAAAAAATATAGTCTTTTAATCTTAGCAACACTGTAATTAATTGCCAGCCTACATAAACCAAAAATAACCACATCAAAACGTACGCTCACGTTCACTTTTTATACTTTCATACTTATATATATATACTTACGTACTTACATAATAGGGGACAAGCCTATTGCTGTCACCCAGTCACTATATATAGTACATGTATATATACTGTCTGATATATAACATTCCGGTCAGTTAGTCGCATTCTACGCCGCCCACGAGAAGAGATAGTTTGGCACAATTCTACTCCATCAAGAAACAAATGGATCAAAACTTTATTAAATATTTTTTTTTTTCTTATTTTTACAGAATTCTAACTACATTCATATTAGCATTATATCGAGTCTACGTAGACCTGTACTTCACATATATGGAGATAAACCCCATAGTGGTGACGAACGAACGCATCTACCTCCTGGACTTAGCGGCCAAGTTAGACCAGACAGCGGACTTCATCTGCGCCAAGAACTGGGGCCAGATTACCTTCCCCCCTCCCTTCGGAAGGGATGCCTACCCTGAGGAGGCCCATATAGCTGATTTGGATGCTAAGAGTGGGGCCAGTCTTAAGGTTGGTTTAAAACAAATAGTACATTTTTCTGTGATGATACGAAAGAGTGATGATGATGAAAGCTTTTAAATCTGTTGGTCTTGTCAATTATTAAGAATTAATGAACGAGTCAAGAGTTTTTTATTGAAGCTTTTTTTTTGCATAGATAACAGAGTGGGAATTGACTCCAAGGACGAAATGCATAGGTCCTGAGGATTATTAAATTAAATCAACTGGTACTGTGATCTATTGGTCAGTGAACCTGTCAAATGGTATCTAAGTGAGACATATCATAGAAATAAACAAAAAATATATAAAATAAAATCTAGATATTTTCACGTGTGTACTGTACTTATCGTGGTGTCTGATACTCACGCGTCAGATCAACTCACTCCTTGTTTAAGGGCTCCTATTGGGACTGGGATTAAAAATATTTAATATTTAAAAAGGCACACTGGTAAGTATTCTGTCACTGATAATATATAATTCTATAATTTTCAGCTAACAATTCTAAATAAGTCCGGGCGTATCTGGACGATGGTGGCGGGAGGAGGAGCCTCCGTGGTGTACACGGACACGATCTGCGAGCTGGGTGGCGCGGCCGAGCTCGCTAACTACGGCGAGTACTCTGGCGCACCCACCGAGAGTCAAACCGCAGACTATGCCAAGACTATCTTCAGTTTAATGTGCAGGGAAAAACATCCTAATGGGAAGGTACGTGTGTGTTTTGCTTGTTTAACTCTCCTATTGCCGGGCAACCGTGGCAGTGTCTCCCAAATCTTTCAATATATTATTTCCTGGGATATCTCCAACCAGTCTTAGCTGTATGCAGCGTCATTCGCGATATCTTCGTCATTTGTAAATTTCTTCTTTTTTTTTTTAAATGAAAGTGTATTCTTCAAATTTAAATGGGATTATAAATTTAACATTTTGTAGAGAAGTTTGTCTTATGTTCCGAGGACAGAGCGAGGTAATCGTGCCTGGCTGACCGCGATTCAACGCTTGATGTAGTTATATATATACATTTATATCGCGATTTAGGATCTTACAGCGTAGTTAGAGTCGTTGCTACGTGGTTGAGCCCATTTTTGCTAGATGGTGTTGATATAATAACATGTGGAGTTCGCCACAGGTGTATAATTACGATGAATATACCGATTTACCGATTGCAACAATTTATCATGGATCTATTTATTTACCTTTATGTTCGTCATTCAAAACTTTTCTGTTGTTAATTATTCTTTCTTCTTCTATTTCGTTTTCAAATACATACATATATACGTACGCTCATGCTTGTAACCCTAAAGGAGCTACAGGCGCAAGCAGAGGTGTATTAAAAATATTCTTTTAACAAAATCATTTAATATCAACAGGTATTAATCATCGGCGGTGGCATAGCGAACTTCACTAACGTGGCGGACACATTCCGCGGTATCATCACGGCGATAGATACGTACAAGGATGCGCTCATTCAGTACAACATCACCATCTTCGTGAGGAGGGGAGGGCCTAACTATCAGGAGGGACTCAGGTGCGGTTCATATCTATACTATACTATCCTATTATAAATTATGTGAAAGTAAGGCCATCTGTCTGTTACCTTATTTAAAAGTTAAGTTAAGTTATCCTTAAGAGTATAATAATTATAAAAAAAAATTATAATGGATTAAGTAGATAATCCTGAAATTCATCATAATATCACGATCTTCTTACCCTTATTCCAATTTTAGTTGTTGTCACTGTCGGTCCATGTCTTCTCTTCTTCCATTCCACTCGTCCGTCTATTCTCCAGCCATATCCTCTTTCACGTAGTCCATGCATTTTTCTTTAGTCGTCCCCTGCTCCTGTATCTGTCATCTTCTATATATAAAACTTTCTGTCCGACGTTTTGTTCATCCCTTCGCATCAGATGTCTTTGCCACGATAATCTACTGCTCCTCAACTTTCATCCACTGCCGCTACTTTCAGGCTCCCTCCCAGTCACACCGAACATCCATCTCAATATTCGCATTTCAGCTACATGCAGGCGTCTCCCGTCCGTTCTCTTTGTTTGTCAACTTTCAGATCCGTACAGAACGCAAGTCTAATTATGGTCTAGTTTGAAAGTATTAGTATTTAATTCTCGTTTAAAGTTATATATATTATTTGTGGAGGAACAGATGTTATGTCCCTCCAATAGGATCCTTCAACCAGGCGAGGGGATTATACCTAGAGGACCGCGGCTTAGTGGACGATGTTGGGAAGCCGTATATATATATACTAATCGGCGAGAGAACTTTATTATCGTGATTCAGGATCATACTACGCCATTAGTGTAGTTGCACTGTAGTTCGAATTGTCGTTAGATGGCGTTGATATGTTTCTTCTGTATGTGGAAGTCGCCACAAATTTATTGATATTAAATAAATAAGTAACACAGCTTTATAAAGGAGCATACAGCTTTATAAATTGTGTTCTTTAATTTTTTATTGTAAATATAATATAAGTTATGAAGAAAACTGTGTTTACATATTTTTAACAAAGTCGATAGTTTTTGATTACCTAGATCAGAACGTTGATTAGTATTAAGTAATTGTTTGGGATGTTATTATAATAAGATTATTGAATAAGGATTGAAGTAAGTTTTATAATTATATTGGTGATAATTTGATTGTTAGAAAATTTATAAAAATTTCGTATTGTTATAAGAATAAGCTTAAGTACAGTTGTTTAGAATTTGATTATTTTGTGAAACAAAGATTATTGTTATAAAATAAGCTTTAATTACGTTGCTAATATATATTTATAATCACAATGACGACTTTACATTGTATTAGTCCATTTTGTGCTGTTATATAATCTAAAAGGTAGAATCTCACTCCCGATTCTCATAAAATATTATTTTAGTTATGTAATCTTGATTAATCCATTTATAAAACTAATTGATTACATTTATTTGTCAGACAAATGCGTGAAGTGGGCCAACGTCTCCGCATTCCCTTGTACGTGTTCGGTCCTGAGAGCAACATGACTGCGATAGTGGGTCTTGCACTGGGCCAGTCGCCTATCCCCAAGGAACACCAGCTTGACTACGCGCCTAAACAACTGCCCAAGCCTCAGGCTGCTGTGAGTATACACACATACATAAGAGTAGGCAGAGTCGTATTTTAGGCCCAGATTTTGCCAAATCATTTAGTCAACCGGGGCACTGTATGACGATATATATACAGTCCGATGCCTTAGTCGCCCTTTACATTTTCTATTGAATAGTCTAAGAGACACATAGATTAAAGGTTTCTAATTATGTGACCTCTCCTCTTCGAGAATATAGATAGAATTTTGTGTATACGCTATAACGCCTTTAAAACAATATTCAATATATTCCTCAATTTGTCTCAACAGCCAAAACCCAAGATCGACCTTCCAGAATTGACTCAGAAGCTTCTAGACCTGGTCTGTTCCCAAGCTCCGACGAAGCAAGACCTTGGCCAAGGAATCAGTACCTCGCAGTCTCTCTTCACTGACCGGACAAAAGCCATCATCTGGGGAATGCAAAACAGAGCTATTCAGGTAAAATAATAAATAATATTTTGTCGCTAATTTGCTTACCATTAGGGTGATGAGATGTGGGCTGACCCACTACACAAGTTAAATCATACCCTGGGTACCAGAGTTGAATGTTAAAATACATTTTATGTTTGTCATTTAGAAATATAAGTGAAACCTTTCTTAAATAATGCACACATACACCCAAGACTGTGTGTCCGCAGACCTCTATATAGGCACACATATTTCAGATTATAATCTGACGTCACCAACAATTTATTCGCCTCACTCATACCTAGCAATAGACAGCACAATATTCCTAAATAGCTTCGATTAAAAAAAAAAACACTGCCACTCAATTAATTTCTAATATTAAGCAATTGCTTAACTAATAACTAAAATGTTAAATCTATACTTATTTTATAAACATAGTATTTTTACGACAAGACTCATCAGACAACCGTTCACACAAACACAACGGCGGTCTCCCACGATTTGGCTTCTTTATAATTAATCGAAATACATTGCTTTAACACTGATGTTACTGCAGTAATTTTCAAATATTTATATTCGATAATTGGTTTAAAAAATTCAGTGAAAACAACACCCATCCGAATATTCAAAAAGCAACTGTTGTTAAATGAGCTTTTAGAAGTATGAATGATTAAAATTCAAAAGTGTAAACTAATGATTTGATTTATAATAAATTCTGAACGTAACTGAACTATTTATAGTTAAAATGTTCAATGTTCTACAGGAACTTGATATCAATATAATCAAACTGTTTAGATTTAGATACATTGGTTTAGATTTCAAATTAAAGCTAAATATTTTATTTGAAATCATTTCAGAATCAGTATAAGCTAGCCGTTTACAAATTTAACTTAAAACTAAAATAAAAATTGTATTGATATTGATAGTTTTGCGTCGACATACATGATGAGCGTCCTCCTAAGTAAAAGGCCGGCAACGCACTTGTGACTCTTGAGTAGTGGGTGTCTCTAGGTGGGATAGTCACTCATGATTTCCATGTAATAGAGTTTTTTTTTAATGATTTATTTTTCCTCCGCAGGGAATGTTAGACTTCGACTACATCTGTCGTCGGTCGGAGCCGTCAGTTGTCGCCATCGTCTACCCTTTCACCGCCGACCATAAACAAAAATATTACTTTGGCAATAAGGAAGTCTTTATACCGGGTAAGTCTTATTTTGAAGGAAAGTTCAACCCCTCCTACCAGACGAGGTAAGTTGTATATGTAAAAATCAGTGTACAACTTTTATATATCGCGATTCAAGGTCTTGCCACCTAAGTCTAGTTCAGCTAGTCTCCGCTAGATGGTGACGATGTAAATTTTTGTTGTATGTGCAGGTCGCGGTTTATCTGTTATTAATGCATATGGTGATAGTGCATTCAATCGCGTATGTATATATATGTATATATAATATCTAAATCTAAACCTACGCTAGGAAATCTATCCATCCTTTAAAAATTATAGTGGAATAACTTGACTGCATGGATGGCGCAGTGGCCTAAGTGGCAGTGGCGCACTACGTTGCCGCGCCGAGTGTTGTGGATTTGATCCCCACCCGGGACCAAACTTTGTGTAATGCTCAAATTGTTATTCTGGGTCTGGATGGTTTTTGTGTCCATTATTTGAATGATTGTAAAGCCCCGAGAAATCTCATGCGTACATAAATCCTTTGGCATTATACTACATCCTTTCATGGCTGTCGTTTTTTACAGTGTTTTCTGACATGGACGTAGCTATGCGAAAACATCAAGAGGCGACGGTTCTTGTCAACTTCGCTTCATTGAGATCTGCCTACGACAGTACGATGCAGGTAATTGTTTTTAACATACCTACAAAAAAGGACGTGGTTCCCAAGTCGGATGTTTATTTTTTTATTTTACTTGTTTTAAGAAACTAACAATCAAAAGTATGTTTAATTTATCATTTTAGAAAACTCTTTATAGATGGTAAGATATCAGCGGAATCTGTTCAATAAGCGTGTCATGTCACATAGATGTCATAAAAATTAAGTAGTAAATAGAAGTATTTATGCTTTATAAATAAGACGGCTCCAATTTGAACAGAAATATGTTGTGCCATATATCCTTGTAACTTATAATTTTAAATGTTTCCTACAGGCTATGCAGCATCCACAGATCAATACAATAGTAATCATCGCTGAAGGTATCCCCGAGAATATGACCAGGAAAATCATCAAGCTTGCAGACACGAGAGGGGTAAGCACATATAGATTTTAAATGCAAATGTTTGTTTGCCGTGTGGTTCTCCGTGAAGTAGACATTAGTGGGACCAAACTCGGATTGAGAAAACGATGGTGCTTAATACACTTCTGCCTACCCCTTGGGGGATGCATGCATGAGCGTATGTATGTACATGTTTGTTTGTATTTTTTACCTGACAGCGCAAAATGGAGGATTATCTTATGTGTATATGCCGTGTGAGCAACATTTTATGATGATCGATTGAGTAGTAAAGACGTAAAAGAGTAACAGACAAATAAACAATCTTACTCTCAACGACATTTAAAATATTGTGTGTTTTTGAAATCACATCAATGACGAATGACCTGATGGTCGTGCGTTCGATTACCACACGAGAAAAAAAAATGTTGATCCACAAATACTTGTTCCGAGTCTGGGTGTTATTTATGTCTGTTGTGATTATTTTTGACAAGTCCACCGCTACAGGAATGGTTCCTAATGCGTGAGTTATTAAAAAAAAATTAAAAGGAAGACCATTTGGAAAGATTTGTCAAATTCATTATTGGAACATGTCAAAAAGGTAACAGATTCCAACGTGGCAGTGTAAGCTGCCTTGTTCTAGAAACGTTATCGGCCAGGAAAACTAATTATCTGAGATAAATATCAAACCTAGTGTTTGCTATTTATGTCACAAAATTTCACAGTTTTTTATTAAAAAAATATACTATTACAGATGTACTAGACTTAAATGAAAAGGAGACTTAGGGTAGGGCTTCTAGAGGCTTTGGTTGTAGTCCGGTCGGTAGAAAGAAATAAGATACTTAACTTCTGCGCTGCAGCCGGACGAAAAAGGTCTGCGCTCGGTCCTTAGTCTCTTGTGTAGGACTCTGCGTCGCGCCACAAGATGATATAGTAAATATATTTGCAGGTCAACATCATCGGTCCGGCCACAGTGGGAGGTATCAAGCCCGGCTGCTTCAAGATCGGCAATACAGCCGGCATGATCGACAACATCATTGACAGCAAACTGTACAGACCTGGCAGGTAATGTACCAAAATATAATAAATACATAGAATAGGATACGGAAAATATTTTTTAAAACAACTGAAGGTCAACAAATTTCATGCTTAAAAAGAAATGTATGAGTACCAACATAATATATCTAATAACTAAGTATGCAATAATAAAATAAAGCGGCGGTAGATAACGGCTAAGGTTGTTGCGACACTACAGTCGTGAACCCGTCCTAACACACGCATTTAGCAAGATTACTAGTAATGTGTATAAAAACTAAGTTGCTAGTATTCTTTATATATATATATATATATATATATATATATATATATATATATATATATATATATATATATAAGAGCGCCAGTGACGCAAGGTGGCCTCACTGGCCCATAAACACGTCACTATTAACGGAAATCAATATTGTCATTGTCATTCTGAATTAAGAAGTACGTACGGTAATAGAATAGAGAACCACACTACTGTATAAGAATATTTGAATGAATGAATGAACGAACTAATGAATGAATGTATGACATCAATTCATTCTTATTCATTGTTTTTAGTGTCGCGTACGTGTCTCGCTCCGGCGGCATGAGCAACGAGCTCAACAATATAATCTCGAAGGAGGCTGACGGAGTCTGCGAGGGAGTTGCCATCGGCGGAGACAGATACCCAGGGACCACCTTCATTGATCACCTCATGAGGTAACTAAACGTAACTGTATTATTATATAGAAAGGGTGAGTTTATTGATGATCTACTACGTAACCTCGCATCATACGCATCACTTTTGCGGCTCGACCGAAGTGATACAACGGCCTCATAGAAATGCGCTTGTGAACTAATGCTTGCGTTGTGTTTAACCGAGTGAGTGATATTACTTGAGGATCTCCTTAGGGGGGCACCTTCAAAGGGAAACACACACGTTTGCCTCTTGAGTTGCAGGTGTCCACTAAGCAGTGAATTACATTATTAGTTTTACGTATAACAGAAACATCAAACGCCCATATTTTGACAACCATGTTTTAGTCCAACTTAAGTTACAGGGGGCAAGCATATTGCCATCAACCTGGCACTATGGATGTATTAACTTAAATTCTCGAAAACAATGCCTTACCATATGTATATTTAACCTTAGATAATGATCCCATATACTTAACATGTGCCTACGTCGCTGCAGATATGAAGCAGATCCTAATGTCAAAATGCTGGTGTTGCTCGGAGAAGTAGGAGGCGTTGAGGAGTACCACGTTTGCAGGGCCATCAGGGACGGTGTCATCAAGAAACCTATCGTCGCATGGTGCATAGGAACTTGTTCAGGTGTGTATACATAAATATGTAATATATAGGATATTTACCCTACTGCTCTAGAAGGAGGGTATATGTTTGTTGAGTCCTTATCTTAGATGAATTCCTACAGCTTAGATCACTTGATGGATTTCCACCATAAGGATAAATAAGAACAAATGAAGTAAAAAAATGAAAGTTTAAAATTCTGTCCGGTTTTATAATAGAAGTAATTGACCATTGTGTCTGTCGAGTATAAAATACTATCTATCGTTCGGAAACAGTACTTTTTCTAGTTGCCGCTATCCTTTCATGAATTATCTTCTCCTAAATTGTAACAATTTTGAATATATAGAAAGGAGGGGATATAAAGATAATGAAATGTATATTGCTTATACAGATGTATTGGGAATACTTATAACTGGCACTGGCTGGTGCCGGGAAGTAAGCCCTTTACGTACGAAATACAACATAAAAAATTCGATATTCATTTCAATAATTTTTCTTATATACCAAGTCTTGCCATAAATATTGTTAAAATATATTTTTCTATTGCATAAATCATTTATTACCATAATGTGTGTCAGTTTATACATTAATATAGTAGCATAAGAATATATGAAGCTCATTCAAAGTGATCTACATTTGCCTTAATGCAGTCCCTCACATGTTGCGGCCAGTTATCAATAGAAACACGCACTCTCTCCTTGAGAAAATTCTTCACTGCTTTCTTATGGATTGTTTTAGGAACTCCAAACTATAATGGCGCTTAGAGGTTTTCATGTTACCGCCCTATTCATGTTTTAATTATTATCAATTGAATAATGACCAGTGCGTCTCTAGGCTGCAAGACCTAATTAATTTTTTAAAACATGCGTCATGGTTGTAGGTGCTATATTCATTTTCCGAGATGAAATATTTTCCTTTCGGACAGGATTTGAAGCAATTTGGTTCCCTTTATCGGGGTGATAAAGGAAACCAAATTGCCCCATTTTGATATCACCAAAATATTTAACACTGATCATCTAGATTTTTTTATTAACGTGTGTAGTGGGGTGGTATGTCGGACTCGAACCGACTCAAAGCACACTGTGTTCCGTCACATAGTCCTATTGCCAGGGTCTCAGGTGTACCAATGAAAAGAAATCCCTGTAGCAGATCATCTAGAATCTAGATTACTGAAAATTTAAATAAAACAATCTTTGTAAGATTTTAGCAGGTGTTTGTTGTCCTGGAATAATAAAAAAACATGGGAAAATAATGAATATTCATAAAAGAATGACAGATTCCAAATTTAAATGTAATGTTGTTTTTTATTGTATTGTAACAGTATTTATGACCAGACCAGATATATAATAATTTTCTTTTTTTGCAATATTTATAATATATTTGGTAATTCAACTTTAAGATGTAAATGAAGTCATAATGCATGCAGAATATCACGCTTATTGTACTATCAAATGTTGCACGTCGGCTGTGTTAGTACAAGCTGCATTTTATGCAATATTAACTCATCATCTTAAATGTCGCAGACATGTTCACGTCGGAGGTGCAGTTCGGTCACGCGGGGTCGCTGGCGGGCTCAGCCATGGAGAAGGCGGTGGCCAAGAACGCCGCGCTCAGGACCTTCGGGGCCGCCGTGCCGGACTCCTTCGATACTCTCGGGGTCGCCGTCAATAAGGTACAGGGTGCTTACTACGAGAGCCACGCTTAGGCACGAATGGGCTGTCTTGACTGGAGTAATATCACGGCCTCAGAAAACCGATAGTCAAACAATTCTTGCGTAGTATTTCATGGAGTGAAAGTGTCGGAGGCCCAAGGTTGAATTTCTATATTAAAAATCTTGATTTTCCCTAAATTTTCTATCGCTTTATGTTGTTCACAAAAGGGTTTATACTGTACAAGCATACCTGACTGAAAACCCATATTTTTTATGGTTAGGGGGCACACGAGCAGACGGGTAACCTTATGAGTGACTACCTCCGCCCAAGAGCAACTCAAGAGACACAAGGGCGTAGCCCGCCTGTTAGGTAGCAGTACGTTCTTTCTTGAAAAATCATCTGGTGAAGTGCCAATCGTCCAGGTAATGGGGATGGAAATTTTGTTGCGTAGGGTGATTAGATTTGGGAAAATATGAGTACATTGAATATGGTGGCGGACTGTATTGATGCGTTTTCTTGTTCGATGAATAAATTCACAAAGGCCATTTATGCGTAATAACGTTGGATATAAATTTTGTTTCTAACTGATGAATGTAATGGATTAGTTTATTTTTGCTGTATAATGTGTTGTTAGATAGTTGATAGATTGTGTTTTGTCTCATGTTTAATTTTAGTCCTACACTATTGTATTATATTTAAGATGTAATGATAGTGCGCTATAGAAATAAATAAAAATAAGAAAGAAAGGCGATGAAATTACAGGCATAGCTTTAACGAATGTATTGAAAGCATAAGTATGAGCAGCCCCTTAACATGGCATTCGTTCTGACATGAATAATATGTTTGTATATATATTGCAGGTTTACCAGAAGCTCGTCAAAGAAGGCAAAATCATCGTGAAAGAGGAAGTGGAACCACCAAAGGTGCCCATGGACTACGATTGGGCAAGAGTTAGTATTTCACACAAATCTTCTATCATTCACTTTTATCTATTCTGAAGAAAATCTGAGAAGCAGTTAATAATGGTGCTGATGTCAGCCCCCTCTTCAGATGTTCAAACCAACACAAATACAACTGTGACCACAACTTCAAGCTCGGAGTATTAATATATGAACTACATTCCAGAAACTGGGTATCATCCGCAAGCCAGCCGCGTTCATCTCCACAATCTGTGATGAGAGAGGCCAGGAGTTGTCCTACTGCGGAGTGCCCATCAGCCAGATCTTGGAGAGACAGCTTGGTATCGGTGGCACCATCAGTTTGTTGTGGTATGTGCTTATTTAAAAGAGAACCTGATATTTGGTAAGAAAGAGTGTATCATGAGATGAGAGATGAGTGATGAAAATAAATTATTGATTAATATGAAGAAAAAAAAATATTTATTTAATTTTGGGGGAATAAAATAAAAACACTCTTCCTGCGAGTGTCTAAAGGATTAGACTGTTATCTATCAGGCATATATATATATATATATAGTCATATATTGCCAGGCTGAAGGCAATAGGCAAGTCCCCTAACACGTTAGTGGGACTAAACTAATTAATTAATTCAGGGGTCGTTAGTTTTTGTACGTAATATTGTGGTTTTTATAACATGTATTGTATTGTATTGCAGGTTCCAGCGCGAGCTGCCGGAGTGGGCGTGCAAGTTCTTCGAGCTGGTGGTGATCGTGTGTGCGGACCACGGGCCGGCCGTGTCTGGCGCGCACAACACCATGGTCACCGCTAGGGCCGGCAAGGACCTCATCTCCTCCGTCGTCAGCGGACTGCTCACCATCGTCAGTATACACAATAGCTTCACTTCACAAAAGCCATTCTCTCTTTTCTAAATCGTCCCCCCATTGCTCCCACACATTTATCTGAATATTAATTAATAATAATTGATGGCTAATTAATTAGTAAAAATAATAATAAATATCTTTGTTGTACAACTTACATATGATATAACTGAGTAGAGATTTAATACTTCACACATCTCACAAGTCATTTTTTTTATGGCATAAAGGGCCTACAAGTAGACGGGTCTCATGATGGTAAGTGACAATCGCCGTCTGTATCCAACTCAATAATTATAAGTGCGCTGCCCGTCTTGAGAGGGAGGAGGGGAGGGGTAAGAGGAGGGGTGTTGCAACCTTTGATAGTCTCACTCACTCGGTAAATACAACGGAAGCTTTGTTTGACAACCGGTTTTCTGTGAGGCCGTGGTATTGCTCCGTTCGAATCGACGTATACGTGCCTAAGTGATGCCATCTGCTTTCATTACCTGCAGTGTTGAAGAATTACACTCACTCAATTTCTTATCACTCAAAGGTTGACTGGCTGAATGAGTCCGAAATAAGTCGCGCAATCTGGAAATGCGGCCTGCTGATTTAATAGTTAGTGACACTGACTGAACCGTAGGTTGTGGGTTCGATTCCCACTCGGGACAAAACTTTGTGTGATCTACAAATATTTGTCCTATGTCTTGGCGTTTTTGTGTCCTTTGATTGAATGTTTGTAAAGCCCCCGCGACACAGGAATAAATTTTAATGTGGGAGTTCTCTTTTTTAAAGAAATAACGTAAAAGCACCTCGATGGATATTTTTTTTATGTAAATCGTTTTTATTTTTTGGAAATTATAGTTACGAATTATTTACTGATGAAATAAAAAAAAATATATATAATCATCTGGACTCGAAGATCTGGTCCCAAGACAAGAAGACCCCGGGGTCTTCTTTCGGACCTCGGACCGCCCGATTTCCCCCCTCTTAACCTTTTAGATAATGGCGAAAATTACCTTCGTATTCTAATGAAATATGTATGATGTTTTCTAAATGTTCCTTAATATATATGAATGAAATATTGTAAGTAGTATTTCGCCATGTCTGCTTACCCATATGGCGAGTGAAGCGTGAGTATATAAGTAGTGTGGTTGCAGGGCGACCGTTTCGGCGGTGCGCTGGACCGTGCGGCCGCTGACTTCTGCGCGGCGCACGACCGCGGCCAGCACCCGCAGGACTTCGTCAACGAAAAGCGCGCCAAGGGCGAGCTCATCATGGGCATCGGACACAGGTAACTCGCACTACACTTTTATACTTTTATCTGTTACTGTTTACATGCTAGGTGCTTGAAGGTCATGAAGTTATATGAAGGTCGACTGGCAAAGAATGCCTTAAGCATTAAGTCCGCCTTTGTACGTTAAGTGCATAAATCTTTAAGAAATAAGTAATACTTACTTCAGATAAGAAATATTATGTGTTTGAAATTTAAAGTAAATATTAAATCTTTTAATGTTCTATTTCCAAATTTCTGTAAAACTAACTCTAAAGTCAATATATTAAAATACTGTTTTCCTTTACAGAGTTAAATCAATCAACAATCCAGACTCCCGTGTGCGTGAACTGAAGGCGTACGTGACATCCCGCTGGCCGGCCTGGCCCGTCACGCGCTATGCATTGGACGTGGAAGCCATCACCACTCGGAAGAAGCCCAACCTGATTCTCAACGTGGACGGGATCGTCGCAGCCGCCATGGTCGACATGTTCAGACATTGTCAGCTCTTCACACAGTGAGTTTATTACAGAAGGATTCTCTGAATCATACAATACTTTTGTTTTTCAAAATGGAATTCCAAAATGTTTTAAAGAACTACTGTTTGAAATGTTCAATCCATCTCTAAACAACTGTTATGAGGGACAAATGAGAGGGTCACCTGATGTTAAGAGACTACCACCACCCATTAACACAACTCAAGAGTTTAAGTGCACCACTCGCCTTTGAGGGTCATGAGTAAGGAGAGGGGAACTACAAGAGGGAAGTCAGGAGAGAGAAAAAGGGGAAGTGAAAAAGGAGAGGGGGAGTTGGGGGTTTCCGGTACCCTCACTCACTCGGCAATACAATCTAAGCATTGTTTGTCTACCAGTTTTCTGCAAGACCATAGTATAAGTCCGGTCGAACGGGCCCTTTCGTGCATGGCTCTCCCACTTTGTCTATACTAACTATTTATTGATATATTTCAGAGAGGAAGGCAATAACTACATACAAATGGGCTCCATTAACGCAATGTTCGTTCTCGGAAGGACAATAGGTCTAGTGGGCCACTACTTGGACCAGAAGCGCATGAAACAACCCCTATACCGCCACCCTTGGGACGACATCACATACATGTCACCCCTCAACTAAAATATATCTCCGGGCCGAGATTGGGAAGGTAGAAACTTCTAGTAAATATGTATAATGTATAAAATTATTTTTGTTTACGAAAATGTTTGTCTGATTTTATATAATATTATATGAATAATCATTTTGCATTTTTTCTTATAGAAAATTGCAAATGTGCAGATTTTGTTAAAAAATTCAAGTTGTAATTTATTTATTAAATGTTACTAATTCTACTTCAGATTGTTACGAATGATCTTTGTTGATGAAAAGTTGTTACAAAACTTAAATAGTGCTATTATCAAGTAAATCAAATAACACCATTAAGGGTTATTTTATTTTTATATTGCAGTAAATAAAATGGAAACTGACTTGGTTACCGTTTTACATAAGTTTTATTTATACCTAAAATTATTATAAAAATATACAACGAAATAAACTATTCTGAACATTTAAAAAATAAAATTAATTAATTTTCCTTTCCCAAAATCAACAATGTTTAAAAAATATAATATAATAAAGCTAACAATAGTTTTGCACCCAAGAGGGCCTTTGTCCTCTAATAAAAAAAATATTAAAAAAACTGAAAACAATTATCTAAATAACATGAAATTCCAACTTTATACTCTTTAAATATAGTTTATAATAGCTTGCCGCAGCTTTGTAGCTTAGACCTTTCCGTCATTGTCGGTCTATAAAACTATTGTCCACAAGTGTCTTGCTTTTAATGCTTGTAATAGGTATTTCATAGAATTATCTGTATTTTGATATAAGAAAAATCTTTCTTAAGGATTGGATTCACAAAATTCATTCGCTCACTCGTTCTTTTTTATTTCATTCACTAGCAAATAAATAAAATAAAATTTGCGAGCACTTTGAGATTTCTTCTGTTGTTTTAATACAGCTCAATGGCACTTTTAACCCTCCCATTCTTGGCCGGTAAATCAGGAAACATGTTAAATTAAAATATTATAAGTTAGTGGGATAAATAAGTAAAAATGATGTTACATACACTGATTCCATTCCATCTGCACATGAATTTAGCAAAAAATGTAGCTTAAATGGAATTACTTTTTCCCAATAGACTAGATAATCAATACCGGTACCGGTATAGTGCCGCTGCTTGCTGCTGCACATCATTCACCGGTATACGCCACTCATACCGGTGAACTACCGTTGATACCGGTACCTCAGTATTTTCTCATTTTTGCTAAGTTCATGTATCTACATCTTATTTATTTTTAATGTTCAGGGTTTAAAAAGTACTTGAGTAGCTTTAACAATAGAAAGAAATGTTTTCTAAGCACCTAAAGTATTGTATCTATTTTTAAAGACGTTTTAAAACCGCCCAACTAAGTCACTGATAGAACAATGAAGGTGCTTCCTAGTTTTATATAAAGCACCTAGTCTTTCGAGAATAAAATTCCGGAATTTTTATCAAGCTCTCAAGTACTCTTTATCTTTTAGTTAAGTAGATATTTTTCAATGCTGAAATACAGTTAATAGCTGAATTTGACGTTTTAAACGCAAATAATAACCAAAAAAAAAATATTAACGAAAATACGATTTAACTCACGTGTGTATTTCGGAGACAGCGGCTAGTTTCCGCCCGACCCGACGGGGGACCTTTATTAAGGAATGAACCTTCAGCGACGGTGTCAGGTGCTGTACTGGGTACTCCGCGGGCAGAGAGTCAGTCGCCGTTAATAATGCAAGCCCCGTCGAAGGTCTCACGTCGGGTCTCTGCAATACACACGTGAATAACCAGTACGTTCCATAATACATAACGAAATAAAACAATATTATATTTTTTATTGTCTTTTAATTTGATTGCTTTTATATTTAGATAATCGGGACGCAATTGTCTGTCGTATACTGTAATTAATTAGAAGCGATATTTTTTTCATCAAAATAAATAAATTATCGTTGTCACGACCAACATTTGGTTGTACCCCATTGTAAAATTACTTGATTGATGTACTACAAACTTCTGCTACTTGCAACGAATATTTAAATAGTTTATACATATAAGAACATAGTTATATAAATGTTTAATCTGCATTTTCTAAGTACAAGCTATAACAGAAAATAAAAAATATATTTACATAAAAAATGAGAAATACAGAACTGTCATTTTCGCTTAAAATAATATATATTTTATAAAAATATATATAATATGTATGTATATTAATACTTAAAGTTGTAAGTACGTCTGTAAGTGTTGAATTTTAAATAAAATATAAAAAAATACGAACAAAAATATAAGTTTTGCACTTAGATTTGTATATATTTTTTATTATTTATATCGACATCTCGAATACAGTATGTGGATATAAATATATATAAAAAATAATATATGTAATTGCACGGACCATATAATGATAAATGAATGGTATTGCCTTGTGAACATTAAGTAGATCGTAGCAATAGCCCACGAATCCCGCAGATGGGACGAAAAATAACGGTATCCTCTTAAGATATACTAATTTATATTTATCAACGTTAAAATTTAAGGCTGGATAATTGTATTTCAATGACATACTATCTTCATCAGACCTGCCGTCCTGTACAGATCTGCAAGTTGTCCCATAAAGTGAATGAATGAGAAATGCCTGAACTTAGTATACATGTGAATATTAACTAGGATGGACAACGTGAGGAATAAAGACATTAGAGGCTGGCTGAAAGTAGCGCACGTGGATGAAAAGTTAAGGAGCAGTAGATTAACGTGGTATGGACACGTGATGCGTAGGGATGAACAAAATGTCGTGGTAAAAGATTTATATGTGGAAATTGAAGGATACAAGAGTAGGGACGGACTGAGTAAAAGAAGATATGCCTAGAAAGCGAAAGTTGGCAGTAGCTTGACAACGATAGAGTGAAATCTACGAAGAGAACATACTGTGCGAACCCGAAATAAAATTGGGATAAGAATGGAGATGATTGTTTGTCATTGAAAGTCATAGTTTAACATTTGAACATACGTTCTGTTTATTGTCTTTGGCTATGTAGGTCGCCAAAAGCAGCCATCACACGTTTTGATACAATATATGTTTATAACTGTCAAATATTATCATCGCGTAATGAGTGTGTCTGTGCTCAACAGTGGGATTCTAGTGGGATAATAAATAGAACACTACACTGTTGTAATCTTAGACTGTCACAAAATATATAATTAAGTTAAAAGGGTGTCCTAACATAGTTTTAGAGGCTTCTTAGAGAATAAACGGCTGAATTAATAGGGTTTAAAACAAATAATATTTGCTTAAAAATTATCACCTTAACTGTATTCGAAATTATTTTAAGTGATATTTGTCATTTTTAATTAACAAAAGGGTATTTTTTAACAAAGTATTTTTGTCTTCATAAACAAATTAATTAATTAAATTGTTTATTTTGTGATTAATTCTGTTGTAAAGCACATCATTTGTAATATTTTCTACATCTGTATAGGAAGAAATAAAGTCTGTAATGCACTTGCAACTGTACACTTGTCAAGTCGCTAATGCGTGCCGGCGCTTATCTGTGTGTCGCAGGCATCCAGATGTTATTAATTGTACGTTACTTGTGTTAAATCTAATTTATTGGTATATTTGTGAAAATGGTTGGTATAATGTAAATAATTGAAATTTGTCTTATTATTTTGTCATTAAATTTTTTATTTACTGAATTTTGTATTTTTGTTTTTACTTTACTTGAGTAAGTAAAGTACACCTTACTCATGAATTATACATTTTCCAGTCAATTGAGCTCTTTGATGCGGGTCTATTATTCTAATATACTTTCTCGATATGATACCTAATAAAGTTCTAGTGTTCAGTCTGTATAGTTACAGAACAGCTGTGTGTGTGCTACATGAATAGAGGAAATATTGAGTAAAACAGAATTGGATATCAGATGTGAACCGACTTGTATGAATTAAATTATTATCTTTATAAAAGTATACAATTTAGGAGTGTCGAAGAAACATCATACATTCTCACTAACATTTATACGTGTACTTGTAAATTATCGCCAATCTCCTACAGTCAGGAGTCAGTTCTTGCATTCTGGTAACAATAATTACAATATTTACAAAATTAGAGACAAAATAAACACTAGATTAATAAATATACATCTCCACGAAATTTATGATCTTCTAATTATTATTCTGACTAATACTGTACATGTGTAGTTTGTTTCGAAAGTGAAGACCCATCATAAACAACTTCACGAAGCTGCACGAAGTACCAGGTTTGTACAAATTCGAAAAGCTTTAAATAAATTTGGGTTTGTTTGATTGTAGGTAAAATAAACGGATATCGGCTGTGTGACATCACAAATCAGTCGCTTTCACCTTACAATACCAATACTATGTAACACTAAAATATGATATATTAGTGAAGCATTAACCCAACTTAACCCTGTAACAATATTATCGATTCGATTACCACTCAGGATAAAAATTGTGTGATTTACAAATACTTATCACTCACGGAGTTCACAACCCTCTTTGAGTTACTAAGCAAACATAAATCTTTTATCAATATATAATATCTTTGAGTTATATTGGCACGACTATTATTAGCTGTAGATCCCAGTTGTAGAAAGTACTTTTTTTTTTTTTTAACTGGTTAAATCCATCATGGACTGACCTCCGCCTGGGGTACGGCGGAGGGGTGTGCCGGACTCCTACCGGCTAAAACCACCAGTGAGCTCCATCTCGCACCTTCTGCCGGGGATACGGCAGAAGGTGCGAGATCATATTCGTCCGCGTCCCAAGCAGTGCTGGCCCGCATGTGCAGGTCCCCGTCTCTGAGGGGGTTAAATATTATCCCCGCTCGCTTTGTCCATCCTCCATATAGAGGCGCGCGTTGAATATGTGGCGCTGTCTCCTCGGACCCATTTATGGACGACGGATTTCCCCAAATCCGTCGCCCACGGGTCATTTAGGGGGGCCGAAAGAGGGCATTATCAGCCCTTCTGCGACGCCCGGTGCGCCTGCTGCGGATCGGGAGGGCAGTTGATATTTCCCTTTCCCTTTCCGCAGCCTCCTTCTGTGTCATTACTGTTTCATAGAAGGATATAACAGCGTCCCAACAACTCTCACTGCCAACCATTTTTCTTACAATAGCTGGCAGCGAGAGAGATCCTCCAATTTCTGCGACGAGGGCACGGCGCGGTTCTTCCCACGCAGTACACTCTGCCACCACGTGTCGCGCCGTTTCCTCATGGCAAACAATGCAGTGATGACACCGGGCGTCCGGCTCCCTACCTATACGGTGCAGGTATTTTCCGAAGCACCCGTGATCGGAAAACACCTGCGTCGCCCGGAATGTTAAGGAGCCACGTCTCCTTTCGAGCCATTCACGCAGCACTGGCCGGACGGTCTCGATGGTATTGAGGCCGGCGGATGGGTGTAAAAGGCGCTCCTGCCACTCCGCAATCAGCACCTGTCGCAAATCCGACCGGTACCTCTCGATTTCACGTGGCACCGGTCGTTCTCCTTCCTCGGACATACTGTTGCGCCATCGTCGTAGAGATGCGACGGCCCTCGCCTCAAGGTCCCAGGGCGGTGACCCAGACAGAACGCACGCTGCCTCGAAGGAGATTGTGCGATGTGCGATGTGAGTGACCAGCGTGTCGTCCGCGTAACACGTCAGGTGTACGCGCCGGGGCAGGACACCTCTCAAAACCCAGTCGTAACCGATGTTCCACAGGAGCGGCCCGAGGACCGATCCCTGTGGAACACCGCACGATATCTGGCGCCTACCTGCACCATCCCGTACCGCGTAAGTGACACACCTCTCTGACAAATACGCCCCCACAATGCAGCGGAGGTAGGGGGGTACCCGGTGGTATTTGAGCGCCTCCCTTATACAACTCCAGGGCAGAGTGTTGAAGGCGTTGGAGATATCGAGCGACAGAGCCAGCAACACTCCACCTCGGGACACCTCTTTCTCCGCCTTCACGCGCATTATGGCATCGATAGTGGAACGTCCGTGGCGAAAGCCGCACTGGCAGTCGTCCAGATCCGGACCCACCGTGTACAAGTGGCTGACGAGGCGGTTTGCAATGATGCGCTCGAACAGCTTCCCTATCTCGTTCAGCAGCACAATGGGCCGGTATGCGGATGGCGAATCCGACGGACGCCCCTCCTTCCGAAGCAGTACTAGTTTGCCAGTTTTCCACTCACTAGGAAACCGACTCTGCTCCAGACATGCCGTGAAAAGTTGGGGCTCTAAGGACTCGAGAGCAAGAACCAGGGCTCGGCCAGGTATGCCATCCGGCCCCGGGGCCGTTTTCTTGGCCCGGAGCCGCAATACTACAGCATTCAGTTCCCCCTGCGTCACCTCGGGAACGTGGTCCTCCTCAGACCCCGTAGCGGCGGGCAGAGCCATCGGTGGTTGTATGTGCTCAGGTCTCTCTGGGAAGAGCGATATTACCACTTCCTCCAGGTGCCGTGGCCGGAGAGTCTCTGTCAGGGGGAGAGCCCAAGGACGAAGTTTGCCCCGTACCATACGGTAGGGGCGCCCCCACGGATACATGTCTAAAGTCTCCAGCAGCTCTTCCCGCACACGAGTCTTGGCGGTGCCGATGGCTAGCTGCAGCGAAGTTCTCGTCTGGCGGTAACCCTCATAAAGAAGCTCCTCCTCTTCGGGTGACCGTCGATGCCTCCTCCTGTAGCGGGTGTACCGGCGTCTAGCTGCCACACAGGCGACGCGCAACTGTGCGATTTCGGTAGACCACCAATAGACCCGACGCTTGCTTGGTTGTTGGTGGACGCGAGGCATCGCCGAGTTGCAGATGCTCGTCATTGCCTCTCTAAACCATTGCGCCTCGTCTTCGACGTCGACTTGGCCCTCTGCAGAGGACTCCCGGGACCAAGCCTGAACTATTGCAGCCTCTTCAAGGACCTCCCTGTTGAGGTGCTTCAGAGCCCATCGTGGCTCCTTCCTGCGTGTCGTTGTTGGGCTGTGGTTGCCCTGTAATTGGGTGGAGACGTCGAACCTATGGTCCGATAGTGTCTCCACTCCCTCCATGACAGTCCAACCCCGGATACGGCGTGCGAGAGCCAAGCTAGCAAATGATACGTCCACTATGGACTCTCCCTGCTGTCTCACACATGTGCTGACCGAGCCTCGGTTCAGGATTGACAGTCCAGTGGTCAGTGCCCAGTGTCTCACCCCGTATATCTGTGATGGTGGCACCCTAAGCCGCGGACTTGGCGTTGAAGTCCCCAAGCACTAACACTTGACAAGGTAGGCATCGACTGACTGACGCACCTAGCTCCACAAGGAAGTCCTCGAATTCGGCGAGGCTCCTGTTGGGCGAAAAGTATACCCCAAAGATGGTAATATCGTCTAAAGATGCAGCCACCCAGCCGCGGCCCCTGGAAACATTCTCAAGAGCCTCGCCGATAATAGCCACTAGGCCGTCCTGGTCACCTGCCCAATTGTCCCTGGAAGGGACGAAGTAGGGCTCGGCGATTACTGCCACTCTGATCAACCACTCCGCCATGCTTTGGAGAAGAAGATCCTGAGCTCTGGCGCAATGGTTGATATTCCCTTGGAGAAAGTGGAGGGTCATTACTGGCAATCCATTTCCTTTTCCTCCTCTACTTGGACCACTGATTCAGCTGGTGAGTGACTCGGCTGCGCGGAGGCATTTTCCTTCCCGACAGCTTTCTTCCCCCATTTCTTACTTCTGGCAGTGGTTGCAGAGCAAGCCTTACTGCCCACTCTGTGCCCCGCCAATTTATCTGCCGCAGCACAAACTGGGCAGTGCGGTGTTGCAGAGCACTGGCCTGCTTTATGGCCAGGCTTGCCGCATCGATAGCAGTGGTCACTGCGATCAACCTCGGCAGTGCACCTAGCCCGAACGTGACCGTCCTGTAGGCAGCGGAAACACCGCATCGTCTTGGGCTGCAGCAACTTCACTCTCGCAGACACCCAGCCAACCAGCAGACGGCCACTATCGCTCAGTTTTTTGGCTGCGGTGACTGGACAGCGTACCCACACTGTGCCCAGACCACTGGCATTCCGGCGGACTTCGCCCACCTTTACATAGTCTGCCGAACATCCGCCGTCGCGGGTGATGGCCGCTAGTACCTCTGCTGCAGACACAGAGTCATCCAGCCCGCTAACGCGCACTTCTGCGCACTTTGTGGGTCTTGACACCTTGACGTCCTGTGTTTGGAGGGCATCTTTTATTTTTGAGGCTAGTTGATCTGCCACTTGCCCACTACTGGCACCGGGTATCTCTAGTATTCGGGCACCCGTTGCCGCCACCCGAACCCTAAGGCCCTTTATGCCCAGGCTATGTAAATCTACGCTGGCTCTGGCCTCGGCCAATACTGAAGCGTAGGTAGTGCCCCTCTCCACCGCTGCAGGTTGTAGTGTGATGACTACAGCGGCAGAGCGTGGGGCGCGGAGCTTACGGGTCTTGGACTCCTTAGCTCGTGTCTGACTCGGAAATCGGATCGTCTTCTCCTTATTGGCTTTTTTACCCACCACTTTCGACCAGGTCTGGGCTTCCGTCCTGGAATTTGCCAGCGGCGGTAGGACTTTTCCTGTAGCCATTGATGGCTGGGCACGTGTGGCTTCGCTTGTGGTATTAGGCACTGCAGCTGTGGATCTTTGCTTTAGATCATCTAAAGGCGCCGTTAATATTTTCCTATTCCCTGCCTATTCCCCTTTTTGGCTTTGTTCCCAGGACCTGAGGAGTTTCCCTTAGCTATTGCTGTTGCCTTTTTATCCGCTGCAAGGAGTGGACGGATGTTGATAGGTGCTGGAAGTCTGTCCTCTAGAGCCTCCAGACGGGCATTCACCATGGTACCTACTTGGACCATGATGGCACGCTCAAGATCGACAACCTCCATTGGCAGCTGCTGATTGTTCGTCGTGGGTGGTGGCGGTTCTGCAGCACAGGTCACACGCTCTTTGTATATAGCCATTTCGGCTTTCAAAGCCACTATTTCCTGTCGCATTTCTTCCACCTCTTTACGAAGCGTGGCGTTTTCCCTCGAGAGTGCTGCAGTCTCTTCGAAGGCCGTCCGGGCCGAGAACTCTTCGGACGCCTCTTGGATTGCTGACGCTGCATCCTTAAGTGCCTTAACAAAGCCGCCCTTCAGGTTTTTAGACCTCTTTGCGACTGTGAGTATAGTCGCCAAGTTGTCCTGAACCTGTTTGGTTAGGGCACCGGCTGTTTTGGCATCTACTCCTTTTCCGGACAACGTGTGACTGGGCTCTGCTAATCGCTGCGCTGCTTCTGCTCGTTCTTGCACTTCCACCTCGGCTTCCTTTTCTGCCGTTTGGCGAAGCTCCTCCTGCTTAGAAGTTTGGTGTTCCGCTCGGGCTTTACCTGACCTAACATTTTTGCCCGTCCCTCGGGGCCGCCCTCGTCCTCTCTTTGATGTGCCGACTTTTGCCGGCACGGAAGTGCCGTCCGAAGCCGATTCAGACTCCGAGCTTATAACCTCGGAGCGAGACCGCTTGCGGCCACCCCTCTTAAATTTGGAAGGCACGTTTGTACTTCCACTCCCAACACTCATTTCCGACAGAGCGCTAGCGACAGAGTCGCAGTCGGACTCCTTGCATGCGCTAACATCCTCACCTCGGTATTCTCGGCCCGTGCCTAAGCAGCTCTCTATGATTGGTTTTGGTTTTTTAAAATATGAATTTTCCATTTGATTCCCACGAGTCTGGGGGAAAATCAGTCGACCCGGGCAGAGCCCCACAGTATTGCCCGGGCAAGTGTACATTTGAACCAGACCAGAGGGGCCACCGATCCTTTGGCCTGGGGTGCGCTAACGACTAATGCCCCCTCAGACTAAAACTCAGAGTAAGGGGACAGCCTGTCAGCCATTCATTCCCTCACTGCGCACCAAAACTTGGAATTTAGGATAATTTTTAATGAGGTTTTCTTCCTCGGTCCGGGCGACCAAGCCAAGACCAGCAACGGTGGCAATAGATATTACCTGCCCTGCCGAACACAACCCGCGATCAACAGGACCCGTCGTATACCGCTCTCTCCATATTCTCTTATGAACAGAGGATACAGAGAGCGGAGAGCAGGAGCCCGATCAAACGGACGTCCTACGCCGACTGGTAGTCGGAGATGGACAGACTCCGTCGTGTATCCCTCTTAGTCTGGTCTCTCACTTTGTACCCTCCGGCATGAGTGGCTCTACTGGCATAGCTACAAAGATCATTGAGACACGCAAGCCCCACCACGACTACAACGTGGGGATACCTCGGGGGGCAGTTGTAGAAAGTACTAGGCGAACATAAATTATAAAGTAGTCGCGAATTATAAGTGTGTACTTACAAGCCATGGGTCAATGTGAAATGGTGATTGAAGAAGTTTTCCCACAAAAAATCATAATGACCAGTGTAAGTAAATCCTTTCACACAAGAAGAAAAGAAGAACAGTCCTTTTCACACAGTTGCGTGTGTGAGTGATGCTCAGCTTCGTACCTCCTCTTAGTTATGATCTTCTAATCACATTTAAATTATTGCGAATTTAAAAAATCCTAATTCGAACGAACATAATTAATGTGTTAAGATTGTCTCCAAAGGAAAGATCCAAGTTAAACTTAACGCTTCACAATTTGCCGTCAAGGGGGGAATTTTAGGAATTAACATTGGGAGTATATGCGATAGGTACAATGGAAGGCAATAGCTCCAGGACGTCGGGATAGGATACCTACCTGTACTTGGAACTGCTTATCTATATTATATTGCTATTGCGAATAACAGCTGTAAACATCCCGATTGTCGACAATACCAGGCAATCAGAAATTACAAAGAAATCGCAAAAGAATGTATCAATGAAATACTATTGTTAGTTACGGGTCAACGTAAAATGGTGGTGGAAGACGTTTTCTTACAAAATTAAAAATGTCCAGTATAAGCAGATACTTGTGTAAATGTGTGCATCGACCAAATACAGACACACATGCGCATTGATCTTTGTCTATGTGTGTCGATGTTTCTAGTTAGCTATTAGAGCTACCTCACCGCCCCGAGGGGTCCTTTGCACACAGTTACGTCAGTATGTGTATGACACTCAGTTTAATACAATACCTCCCAATTTATGATCTCCTAGTCTTTTATTTTTACATTATAACGAATTGAAAAGAAAATACCAAATTCAACTTAACTAATATGTGATGTGAATTATCTACTAAATACTTTAAACATTATTCTTCGCTAGTACGCTAATTATACTCATATGCTGTGTATCTCATGTAAGTGAACTGTTCATTGCTCGTATGAAAATAAAGTTTCTTTAATTTTGAATTATTTTATACACGGTTCCACGTTTCCCGAAAGGGTGCGTTTTTAAAAAAAAAGTAGATTCTGCTCCTGAAGGATAAACTAAGTTTAAGTATACTAAACAACGTTTTTAGTGTACCTTATGGAATCAAAAGCCACTAAGTTGAAACTACCCTCAAAGTGAAGTGTAAACGTATTTTGTAATTAAGTTCTAAATGAAAAGCAAATTGATTTAATCTTTTGTCAAAAATGTGAGCAATTGTTACATGCTATCCAGATTAACTGCGTTGCCAGTCCTTTGGAATGGAGAAGGCTCTTTTTCATAAGTTTGAATATCGTATCGGTCCGGAAATACGGCAAGCGATAATTTGTTCCACAAGTTGGTTGTGCGAGTCAGAGCTTCTGGAATAGCGCACAGTGGAGGAGTGCCCATTATCCATTTCACAGTCAAGAAGGAGACAAGGGGCAAGTGCCTTCTAAGAGTGACGTTAGTTTTGCATTAATATTAATTAACGTAAAATAAAACAATAAAATATATCAACTGTTTATTTTTATTAAATTGCCTAACAGATAATCTTTGTCACGTGGCGGCACGGGACAACAAAATAATGTCGATAGATTATATACTTAACATCAATTCTTGCATTTAGGGCATAACATAAAAATTATACGTAATTCTATAACAATTTCCATTTTCAGCTGTAATAAATTAGAAGGACTAATTGAAACTTGCATAAATTACCAGTAGATGTTGCCAGTTAGATATATGTAGTCTTATAAAGAACAGAGAGACAGCTTTCAGCCATCAACTGCTCATATTGTTGTCTGTATATTAATACAAATAATGAAATATTTTTCTATTTAATTATTTTGTAAATGCAGTATGTCTATATCTACAGGTACTTTAAGTTGAAAACAGTATGCGTGGCATTAAATTTCCAGGTAAAATAAATAATAATGTGTATAATCGTTTTACATGAATGCATTGATATCTAGTGGAGGTTGTTTATGCCACTGAGGTGCACAAGCAGTAATCGCCATAGCCTTAGAATACAAGTTCGATCCAGTTTATAGCACAACTCTCCCAGATTTTACTTTATGAGGCTTTTAGTAAGTGAAGTTTTGAGATGAAAAAATATTTATAATTTTTTTTTTAACATTTTAAAAGGATAATATATAATTAAATAGAAACAGTGATTGTATAAATTGACTTCAATTAAAAAAAAACATAAGTATAATGTTTGTATATGAAAGAAATGTCTTTGTTAAGAAAATATTTTAATTGAAATATAAACGATTTTACTAAAACAAAACGCCCGCCAAGTCCTTGTCGTCGGTCGATATTTCTGTTCTCCATAAAAGAAAATTGAATTGCAATTGCAAGCCGACGAGTTAGAAAGATAACAATTGATTGAAGGATTGTATTTTTGAAACTCCAAGAAATATCGCCAGCCGACAAGCTTCCAACAAACAGATGCATTGTGACTATCACTTAATTTAAAAAATAATCTTAAAATTATGAGTTTTCAAATTAACAAGTACAAAAAACTAACAATTTCTAAATAAACTCCGGCTAAACAATATTGCTAATAATAAATTGTATGTTATTAATAATAATAATAAACCTTAATAAATACGAATTATAAGCTATAAGTCAATAACAAAACAATAAGAATTAATATATTAATTAATAATTTTACAATTTTGGTTCAAGACATCCAATACTTTGGACAAATTATATAAAAAAATAATGTGTGTATTTCTTTTCTCATATATTATATATTATTATAATACAATTTCTTGTGGGGTGGGTCGAGGTGTTTAGTATAGCAGTGACGACGATTCTAAATTCGAGGAGCATGGCAGTTAAACAGCCAAGTGTTAACATGAGAGAGGTTTTAATGAACACATTGCCATATCATATGATACAAATAAATTATTAAAAACAGTATATTTAGTAATAAATAATTAATATTTATTGCTATGTACAAGATTTATATTTTTTAAACTCACGTCACTGTATACTAATTATTATTAGTAAATAAATAAATAAAGGGATGGGATAGTAAGTTTGTTTATAAATTATGAAATTCGTAACAAATTTAATGGCAAATCGATAGCTTGTTCTAATTAATTCAACTTACAGAACTGAACATCACCGACTCAAATGCCAGGGATTCTAAGACAATATAATATACTATCATTATAGCTTTAGACTAGCATCTGCGGCAAAACTTGGTAGGATGCCAGTCTTACAATGTATAATCGATCAGGTTAAGCACCTTTACCCAAAACTTTAACTTTATTAAACAATTCGCAGATATTTACGACATATTTTCGTACTTTATAAACAAATTAAAACATAAAGTGAATTAATCTTTTAGCAGGTGATAAAATTATAAACAATATGATATTGCCTATAAACAAAACCAAAGAGCCTTCGGTGACACGTAGTCATTCAATTTATAGTTTCCATCTTATGAAGCGGTAATTTTAAAATGTTTTCTGACACGGATTTATGTATACTCTGTAGTCTTTTAAAGGCCTCTTATGAAATCAAACGGGAATAATCTGGTTAACTAGATAACTTTTATTTACACACGCAATATAAATGGAATCGCTAAAACAAGATATCAATTTTATATACATACATATAAACAGCCACGCCTGTATCCCTAGGCAGTGGATTTTTAAACGCCACATTTTGCCAACTATGATTTAGTCGTCGTAACTGATTGTCATTTTAGAATTTTAATTTTAATTTGGAGTAAATATATTTACAGGAACTACTTGCCACCATCAGCTCTCTGTTAGCGCCATCATGGCCAAGGAACTAGTGATTACAAATATATCATTTTCATATATCTATCATTATGTATATCTTAAATTTACACTATACGACGGTTTTCATAGATTTGACCATTATTCTTCATACAATCATACAAATATATATTAATTCTCTTATATACTACTATTTTATATATAACACAAAATAAACTACATCAATAAAAATGTCTTTTTAATAATATGCAATTGATTTTTGGTAATTTGCACGTCAATTTTATAATAATTTCTTACTACTAAAAAGTAGTCTGGTATGTTAATTACAACACAATTTTATCGACGTAGTTTTAAAGTCATTAGTCTACAATTTAGTCGATTAAATTATGACAGTCGTAGCACAATTATAATATCTACTATGTATAAACTACCTCTTAATAGAGGTATCTTATTTTAAAAGAATAATGATAAAAATATATAAGTATGTATAACTCTTATATATTTCTCTACTACATCTAAAACTATAAGATAATAATATTAATAAAAATGATTATAGTGTACACTATGATGTAAATTAATTACAATGTGAGTGTCAGGGTTGCAATATCCAAAACCCTTAATTTATAATACTCAGTATAGTTTTTATTTTCTATTCTATGGAAATGTGGATCCTTTTTAAACTCTCTTACTTGCTGTTGTTTTTAATTTGTCTATAATAGAAAAGATAACTATTGGCAATGTTATGATAAGTTATCATTAGAAAAGTTTATTTTAAAGGATGTTTTGTTGATAGTCTTTAGTACACAGTAGTAATTGCCAGTTGCGTAGTGTCTGAGAGTGTAACTAAATGAATGAAAACGAATATATAAAGAATAGACAGCGAACTTTGCTCAAAAACCGCCTTGCACCCAAATTAAAACAACAGCTATATTTCATACATCAGTCAAAATTATATTAAATTAGTAGAAAATATCAATTATTATCTAATAACAGTACCAATCTGATTATAGTTTCATTCGAGACTAAAACATACATAAACTCACGACTTTTTTCTTCGGGGTACGTACGGAAATATAAGGGTTAAAACAATTCGAAACCACGTGTCTGTCATTTTGAAAAAAAAAATACTTTTAATTCATTATATAAACATTGTATTAAAAATAATGGTAAGTCTTGTCTTTGTATAGATCTCCGCAGAAATAATATATATATATATATATATATATATATATATGTATATATATGATAACAATACGCCTATCCTGATAAATTGTTATAGGATATATTTTTACTCCATTAATTTATTGGGTGTGTGAATATGACTCCGCCCCTTTTTGTCAAAATAAAACACATTTGTTCGCTTACAAAATTAAAAAAAAAATTATTGAAAGTATGCTCCATCTGCAGCTACAACCTTCGCCCATCGTTCAGGTAGTTTTCGTATTCCTTGCTGGAAGAAGTCCTGGTCTTTTGAGCTTATCCAGTTGTCAATCCAAATTTTGATACTTTCACATGAAGTAAACTTTTCTCCAGTAAGGTCTGTCTGCATCGTCCGGAATAGGTGGTAATCCGAAGGAGCTATGTCTGGTGAATATGGCGGGTGGGGTAACACTTCCCAGTCCTGTCCCTCTAAATATCTTTTTACGACTTCTGCGGTATGCGGTTTGGCATTGTCATGCTGAAGAATTAATTTGTTATGTCTATTCACCCATTCTGGTCGTTTTTCTTCTATGGCTCGCTTCAAACGCATTAGTTGTCGTCGGTAAACTTCTCCATTAATAGTTTCAGAGGGTTTGAGCAACTCATAATATACAATACCTTTCTGATCCCACCAAATACAGAGCATGACCTTGGCACAGTGAATATTTATTTTTGGCTGTGATGGGCCTGGTTCGCCTGGTTTCACCCAAGCTTTTTTGCGTTTAGGATTTTCGTAGTGTATCCATTTTTCGTCTCCTGTGACTATCCGATGCAAAAATCCTTTTCTTTGCTGTCTTTGAAGCAGCATTTGACAAATGGTTTTCCGACGTTCCATGTCTCTTTCTTTTAAATCATGTGGAACCCAGTAACCGGCTTTTTGAATCATTCCCATCATTTGTAAACGCTTTGCAACAGTTGAACGATCAACATTTAATGCTGCAGCTAATTCTGATTGAGTTTGGCAAGAATCTTCCGCCAATAATGCTTCCAATTCAGCATCTTCAAATTTTTTTGGTGGTTTTCCATGTTCTTTATCCTCAGTACTAAAATCGTTATTTTGAAATCGTCGAAACCATTCCTTGCAAGTTGTATTAGACGGAGCATGCTCACCATAAATCTCCACAAGCAAACGATAAGTTTCCGCTGCAGTTTTCTTCGCAATAAAATAATGTAATAACACTTCCCGCAAATGACGTTTATTTGGAATAAAAACCGACATTTTCGAAAAGGTGAAAACAATTGTTGCTTACACTTCAACCAAATATCATAAAATGCGTTAGATAGCTGACATTCAGTACTATCGAATACAAGTATGGTCATTTATTAGTACACGTAAACAATACTAAAAACGACATCTGTTGAGAAAGGGCGGAGTCATATTCACACACCTAATACCACCTCAGAGTTAGAATATTGTCTTCAAATTTAAAACGGGATCAACCTTGTATAGACTAATCCAATTAAAAAGTATTATTAAAATTCCTCGATGACGGAATTATCGCGTAATATGTACTGTTAGAATAAAATGTTTCGTGAGTGACATTCATATTATAAAATAAAAGGTATAAACAATAAATATTTATTTAAAGTCATCTCCTTGAGAAAGGTCCCCCGTCGGGACCGAACCTAGTCGGCCATCCCCGAAATACACACGTGAGTAAAACCGTTAGTTTAAATAAATATGTATTATTCATTCCTCATTTTACAATTTTCAAATTTGAATTGGAATAACCTTGTCCGATTCGACTTCAAAAATGTTTTGGAAATCGCGTTGAATCGCTAGTTCAGTAGTAAAATAATCATACTCATTAGACGAAATATGACCATTATTCATTAACATAAGCAAAGCCATTCTGATTCAGTATAAATTAAACTATAATTGACAGGTCAACTCACATATGTACTTGACACATATACTTCTTTGTCATCATTCAAATCATCATTAACTTGTCCCATTCTCTCAAAAGAACTTAATAAGCGCCAGTCCTTCTACACAAGTGATCAAATTGGTACATTCTTACATGCCATATCATTATTTTATTATGTATGTATAGAGACTTTTGCAGAGGCGAATTTAGAGGAATCTATACATTTTTATTCCCTGAGATACATATGTATAACTAAATACCTGATGAATTTTCTTGTTAATTTTATATTTCTTTTTATGCATGCTTGTTCAGTAATTTCCGGATATTCTACTACAATCCCTCATATTAAATACCTAGTTCGTTTATGCCAGCTCGTTTATGTCAGTTTAGAAATAGGATTTCCATTAAAAATTTACTTTATTTTTCTAAAAATGTTAACACTAACTGTTAATTTACATGACCCTAAAATATGACCTTGACTTTAATTACACCTTCATGTAACATTTTGTATAAAAGATTACTGTTTTAATTCTTAATTGAAACTATAATCAGTAAATAGCTAGCCAACGTGCCAAAACTTAATATATTGAGATTACATAACGGATTTGAGAACGTTTCTATATGTATTATTTATTTATATACATACTTACATAAGAAACTTCATTGCTATAACTATTCATAGTTTGGTCGTAGCATTGCGCTTAACAAACTTTACCGGACCGTTCTGGGACATGTTAAATCGAAAGTTACATAATTGGTATTCATTTTTATATTTATTTAAAATATATAGTTCATTCATTCGCTCATTCATGATTAAAGTCTTAAAAACTAGTCGGACACCCCCAAAATATACATTTGGGTTTGAAGATATCTATATGAATATATAAAATTGAAATGTCTGGTTGTGCCAAAACGTCAGTTTAAGAAAAAAACTCTGTTGATTTCAGCTAATCTCAGGACGGTTGAACCGACGTTCACGGGACTTCCACTGCCAGATTGCTGATGGAAAATGAGAGAAGGAATGAAGGTCGCTGCGTAGCTGTCCTCCCCTCCCCCTGTGTCTATCGTCACTGCTCACAACAATTTAAATGAGAGATACAAAGAACACCCAGATTCAGTGTCAGTCAGTGTGGGGATCGAACAAACAACACTCAATGCGCAGCATAGAGGCCACCACTTACATCGCTGCGCTATCCGTGCAGTCAAATTTATAATAATATATAACATATTACATTATTATAGGTTAGTTTGAAGGCTCGGACCACATGAAGAGATAAGCGTACAGAACAAAAGCTTCCTACAAGAGTCCAAAATTGTTACCTACCTTCACTATGGCCAGACGGACGAACAGACACTGTGATTGAGGTGATCCCGTTTACCGTGTTACAATTTTGGTACGACCAATTAAAAACAAAATAAAAATCGAGTCGGTATATTTTTTTATTGATCCGATTGATTGATTTAATTTAATATTTTAAGGGTAGCCTAACTAAATACTTCTATAAATTTCAAACTCACAAGATGTCTCAGAACAAACTCACAAGATGTCTCAGAACAAACTCACAAGATGTCTCAGAACAAACTCACAAGATGTCTCAGAACAAACTCACAAGATGTCTCAGAACAAACTCACAAGATGTCTCAGAACAAACTCACAAGATGTCTCAGAACAAACTCACAAGATGTCTCAGAACAAACTCACAAGATGTCTCAGAACAAACTTACAAGACGTCTCAGAAGATATATGATGAATTGTAAATGTAATATATATTTTTTAAATATTAAATTGCAAAACAATTGCATGGTATTTCAAAAATACATTCATCGATATGGTTTGACATACCTCAGTTTCACCTCAGTCTGTTCCCAAGTGGTCTCCCAAAGAACACTTGGAACAACAATTTCTGTGTGGAATCTAACCCTCGAACTTCGGCTCAACAGTCAGGGTCACTATACACTGGACCAACGGCGCTGTTAGTTGTTTGTTTGAACGCCCAAATTTCAGGAACTACTTACCCGACTTGGAAAGTTCTTTTAGATAGCAAATTAATTGAATAAGGCTTTATGAGCTATATCATCATGCTGGTAGACACGGGAGCAGAGCAGTGACCACAAAGTGGTGAAAACAAAGTTGTGTAGCTGCAAGGAACGGCTAGTGTGAAATAAATAAATAATCAGACAGCCTAGTCTGCTATTGTGAAATAATTTTGTAATATTCTATTAACTAGTCTTTAAATTGATATGCCTATTAGATATAATTAATTTTAGAAAAGTATAGACTTCATAAGTTGTAATAAGCTTTTCATCTTAGAGGTGGACAATTTTCTTTCAATTTAAATAGGACCAAACAAAACTCAACCTTTCATATCAAAAAGAAATATGGTTTTTTAAATAAATTAATATGCGGTAACAACGAACTACAAAACGTACAAACGAATTGAGAGCTTATCAACTTTGCAAATGCATATCTCATTCAATCTAAATTGTTTAGTGTACTGTACTTATAGAATGGCTTCTAAAAATCATGAACAAAACTTACTCAATTATCTAGAATACTTTTTTCTGTATATAGAAATGAACAATAAGCTATTACTAGTATAAAAAGACTTTCTCTTTTTACCCAACTGCGCAAGAAGGATGGTTATGTTTTTCGAGTACATGGAGGGTATAAAATTTAAAGCCAAGAAAAAAATATAGAGAGAAAGTTGAGAAGTGAGCTACTTATGTAATGCAGTCAGGTTTTATATATTTTTATAACATTTTACTTGTTTGTAGAGCCTCTAAAATTTAAACTCACAAATTGAGTATTATTTATGACTTAAATAATGATAGTATTTTTCTATACTAATAAATATTACTTTTTTTATTTACATGTCGCAGACCGGTTCTACTACATCCACAAGACTCCCTGAGCATCACGATTGCTCCTCGTCTTCATTGGCTGGTTTCTTGGCGGCCACGATGGTGAGGTCCGGCCTGGTCCTCATCAGAGCTGAGGGGGAGGCGGGGGTGGGGGTTGCGGTCGCAGGGTGTTCGTTCCCACGGAGTGTGTCTAGTGACGCCACTCGAATTGACGGCCATTTACCGCCTGCAAGAGACAGATGCAATTAATTTATTTTTACAATATATAACTCAAATCAATCACGCCATAGATAGTTAAATGATGATTAACATATTAAGCCTCTATCAACTGTTGAGCTGCTGTCTACAAAGGATGGGAAGGGATGGGGGAATGCGGGGAGGGGAAAGAGGGGAGAGGGCAGTTGAGCCCCCGGAAACCTCACAAATTTCGGGGACATGCAACACAAGAGTACTTCACAACCAGTTTTCTGTGAGGACGTGGTATCGCACCGGTCCACTCATGCCTAAGCATGAATCTACCACGATAAAGATTACGCATGTATAAAGCTCAGGGCATCCTAGAGATTTATCTCTAGTTCTTTAGAACTGAATTCCTTGCTTGCAACTGAGCTCATTATATGTTTGTTGGACTTACTAGCGGTGGCGGGTATAGTGACGGGCGGTTGTTTCGGGTCGTACGTCGTTATCAAAGTAGCGGGTATCGGCTCCTCGTCTGTCACGCTGCCTATTAGTATCTTCTTCGCCGACTGCAAAAGAGCAACACCATTAAAAAAAGCTGTAATGTAAATATTATGAAATTTCAGAGTTTCTAACGCTATCTGCCGAGAAGTATAGTACTAGCATCAACAGTAGCTCAATCTCTTACCTAGTTTTGGAACTACGCAGCTAATAACAATAATATATACTCCACACATCCCACACACGGCCGTCTGATCCCACACACGGCCGTCTGATCCCACACTAAGCAGAGCTGACCAGACTGCTGATAAACATACTTATATATTTCATTAAAGAGAAGTAACTATACTAAATATATATAATTTATTTTTTCTATCAACTTCAAACTTGTATAACAAGTCTAATAATTGACACCAACCTTAACTGGCAAACCCATGTGACTAGTGTCATCCAAAGAGTCATAGGAACTCTACGAGCGTTATGTTCTCTAAGACCAAAGCAATACTAGTAGACTTAAGTTATTCCCCTTATCGATTATGGCTATGAATACTACTACGACCTGCAAGCAGATTTCCTCAACAAATACGATCGTCTTCTGAAGAACTGCGTTCGATTCATTTTTAATCTTCAAAAGTTTAATCACGTTTCCTTATTTCGCTCTCAATTAAAAGGGTTTTGGATTTATCAGCAACGTTATCTACGCGCCCTCTCCACTCTGTATTCCATTGTCAGGTCACCTTTGTCAACTCTTCTGTCGCTATCCAGTTTGCCTCTCCTGGAGCTCTCTGCGGCAGGAAATCAGGCTGGGATCTAATCGCCTTACGAGCTCTTTTCTGCCATAAACTGGCAGAGAGATGTCAAGATATATATATATATATATATGTACATAAAGCGTATGTATGTGTATGATCATAAATGTTATCTTTGTGTTGGTATATTTAATATATATTATGTTTCCTATTTAGACTGGCAGAGAATGCCTATGGCATAAGGTCCGCCTGTGTGCATTTTGTGGATTAAGAGTATTTTCTTCATTTTTAAAAGACAACTCTCGCAGCAGGCTTGCTCCTGTGTTGCAGGGGACTTTCAAAACATTCAAACAACCGACAGAAAAACCCCCAGTGGCGGCGAGATGACCACTTAAACCACTGCGCCATTCGTGTAGTCTGTTACAAATAAATAACTTATAATATTTTTGGTAAGTCGTTTTTAGGTTAGTAACATATTATTTTGTATCGGAACGTACTTTAAAACAATTTCTACTTGACAAACCTTTGACTATTAAGTATCCCATTTTCAGAAGATATAGATAAGTTACCTTGTCAGGCGGGGAGGTGGCAGCCGGCGGCGGCGGTTTCCGTACGAGTTTGACCGTACTGCTGGAGCGCATCTTTAGCGACGGGTCCATCTCTATGGGGATCGGCTGGTCAAAGTCTAAGAAACATATTTGATTATTTACTTTTTTAACGTCTACCTAAATATCGTGGTAGAGCCACGATCGAGGCAGGTGGCATTGTGCGCTACAGAAAACTGGTTGTGAAGCAATCCTCTCACTTCTTTCCCCTCTCCTCGTCCCCCTCCCTCCCATTTACCCTCCCCGCATCTACCCATCTCTCATCACCCTAAAGTTTCCATGGACGGAGATTGTCACTTACCATCAGGTGACCGGTCTGTTCGTCTGTTTTATTAAATTATAAAAAAATATTAATTTCAAAATAACAATAGTGATCTAAATCCAGTATATCGCTGTTGCCTACGACTGACACCCCGTATAAGAGTATATTGTAGTTACATACATACATTAACTCACGCCTATTTCCCCCTTTTTCCATCCATAATTTAGTCCTACTTACGTAATAGGGGGCAAGCAATGACGACACCAACGGAATGAAATAGAGTGGACCTATTCTAGTACGCCGAGAAGCACACGGCTGCAATTGTACTTACCTTTGTCGGATACACTGAAGTCGGCTACGTGAGCGGCGAGGTTGGCGATGGAGACGCCAAGAGCCTGCGCTGCAGCGTGCAGAGACACCTCGCCGCGCTGCAGCCGGTCCATCACCTCCGCCGGGCCCTTCGCCTGCCAGAACTCGCGCACCGCCCTATCAACACATACATACATACACTATATCCCTATAGGGGTAAGCAGAGGCAAACGCCCACTTACTTACCAAACCTAACATCACACAAGCTGATAATATGTCATCTATTGAACCCTACCAACACTACTGGTGCTTAACCATCATATTCTATTCAAGAATAACATACATACTACATACATTCACGCCTCTACCTCTTAAGGGGTATGCAGAGGTGTATTAAATACGTAACGTAAGAGGGGGCAAGCCTTTTGCCTTCATCCGTACGACCGTACGACTGTATCTATAGAGTCTGCTTTATAATAGTCTGATACCTCAGATGCCGTTATGGCTTTAAGACACGTATTATGAAGCCCCAAGAACCACACGACTAATATCCTAGTAGACATTATTTATTGCGTTTCTACAATGTGTATCAGCGTGGACCCTGTCGGGCATAGCAGTGGGTAATTAGGAGAGAGATCTAGTCAGACCTATCTAATCCTAATCATTTATGTTTATGTATATCTTTAAATATAATTGTATGAATGCATAAGAATATATGTATATATACACACGGTATTCGGGAAACGCTTCCCAAAACGAAGAAATTTATCAGACAAAAAATCGATCCCAATTAATTAAAAAATGGGCCCCGGCGCGTGATTGAAAGGGACGGAGTAAACGGCCGCGCGGCCTTTGACCTGAGCGTCAGCTGTTTTTCTGTATTTATGTTTGTTTTCACTGCTATTTTTTTTTTTAGTAAGGTGATGTATCTTTAATGAAATTATCGTTTTAATTAGATGAACTAACACGATGAAACGTGAATAATGATAATAAAACGTTGTCAGAAGACTTTTTTTTTTTCACGGGGATCAATTTTTTGTAGTATGTCTGTGTTTTCGGAAGCTTTTCAATAAAACCGTGTATATATGTATAGAATTAGTTTTATAGCTTTAGTTTGACTATAATATTTTCAATAAATTTAATACTGCAACTCCTCTTACCGTACATAAACTCTCTTTCCGTCCAATGGTTCCCTGGAAGAGATCGCAAAACGCGATAAGGCCGCCAATTGTACAAATTTTGTATAATATTTTAGTTTTGGACACTAAATAAGATATTATCTATTCATCTATAAATTAGTCTTTTGTGAGTTTGTTTATTAATTTCATTACTCTATAAATATTATCAGAATATATTGATATTAAAAAAACGCTCGAGATGGCGTGCAATAGGAGAGGCCCATGTCTAGCAGTGGACTGCGATAGGCTGATGATGATGATGTTGAAGTTTAGGTGTATTTATTTCATATCACTACTCAATAAGGATGATAAAAACATTTTTACTAAAGCCATTTTAAAATGAAATACACGTGTATATGATGCTTCAGACAGAATACTACCGGTACTGAGAACCCCAGTGGAGCACTAGGTACACTTAAACAAAAGAGGAGGCACCCTACTACTCCGTATAGAGGGTTTCGACAATACACACATACACTCACGCCTATATTCCAGAAGGGGTAGGCAGAAGCGTCCTAACCACCCACTTTTGCCAATCATAATTGGCATGGCTCCCATTCACGTAATAGGGGCTCTGTATGGCTGCACATGTATTTTTTTCTTTATTGTTCCCAACAAAAACATTCTAATTTTATTCAGCGATGATCCACTCGCTTCAACCACAGACGTTTTTATGCGAGCGGGAGTTGGCCCGTTGTTATACTCAAACATTTCTACAACAATTCTACAAGCGTTACAAACAACGCGACTGCTATAGACTAAGTCATAAGCCGGGGCATTGAGAATAATGACAAGCGACTTAGGACATAGTAAATGATTATAACTTGAACATGACAATGTAATAAATCAGGTATTTATTTAGAGACACAAGAGACTATGCGACTCAAAGGGCCATCAAAGCGCAATTGTTGTAACAAATAATTGACATTCATTTTGTGTAAACCCACAGCTGTTTAAGTTTTCCTCTAAATTTATAAGCGTCATTGATTATTAACACTGTTTACGGTGAAGTTAGTTTTAAGTTTTATACTTCTGTGATTATACTTTTGTTTTTTGTTGAGTAAAGATTTTTTTAAGTTTAATTTTAAATGTTGGACTTTTAAAATTAAAGTTTAAGTATAATATAGAGGATTTAGAACCTTTTCCTAATAAATATAAATAGGTCATAGAGTAACTAAGAAAGGATAGATTTTAATTGTTTTTATATATTGTTTCTACATTTGAAATATAAATAACAGCAATGAAAACTGCTTTTAGTTAATCTGCCCCATAGGCGACAGATATTTTAAACGATTATTTACTCCACTGAGAATCACACAGAATTAGACATTAGAAGTATTTGCAGTGTCACCGAATTGAATCCGAGATCACCCAAATGACGGTCAACATTTTTTACACTATTACTAAAATAATAGTTAAAAAAAATACTGTCATCTTGTTTCTAATAATAATATTACTTTTTTATTTAAATGGTATATAAAGATTTTCCTTTGTTTTTACGTTTTCCTTTCAACGTACTCCCAATTTTCGAACCTTTAATTCCGAAAGTGGCCCGCTGATGGACCTTGGCTTTGCTTCCCATTACATTGGTGGGACTAAATGTATCGGTGTGTACTGCATCTCTTCCTACCCCTACAGGGACACAGGCGTGAGTGTATGTATGTGTTTATACAACTCTCAAATATATTGGAGAAAAACTAATATGGGGAGACTTTATGAGCAACAGAAGCCAAAACCAGTTTTTAGAATTTTTGTATGTCTGTCTGTACATTTGTACACCATACTGCATTAAATTTAATGAAGTTTTCACAGATCTATCGTTAGAGGCCTAAGGCTCAATTTACTACTATATATACTACTTACTACACTATATATACTAATGAGTCTAAATTCCACGCGTACAAAAGCTACTCAGTAATAAAAAATCATACCTATAAGGCCTGTTGATACAGCCGTACACGTCTCGATATCGCCCATACAGCGTCCCATAGCTCACTCCGAGAATCTCAGCAGCCTGCTTCATTTCTAACTCTTTCAATCGGACGGCTTCCATTACCTTTAGCAAAATAAACAATCATATTATTTCCATTCCTTTTTGATCTCGTTTAGTCACCGCTTTTAACATTCGTAGTATATACGCAATTACACAAATTCCAATGCATTCTACAAAGTTCACTAACAAATCTTTCAAATTCGTAGCGTGAGCAATATAGGAATATTGCTTACGCTTCCTTCTCGGGTGGGACAGTATAAGCAACAGCTCGAGGTCGTTGGGGCCCAATACCTGTAACTCGAACTGGCTGTACCGGGTGGTCCAAGTCCTCTATCCAATCTAACAAATCCATTCGTAGCGTGATGTTAAATAGCGTACAACCTACCTCGAGAACTAAGATTTTTTTATACTACAGGGGACAAACGAACAAATGGATCACCTGATGGTAAGTGACAACCGCCGTTTATTGACACCTCCAGCTCAGGAATTGTAAGTGCCCGCCTTCGAGGGTGATGAAGGAGGGGGGGTGAGAGGAGAAGCGAGGGGCTAAGGGGAATGCTATTTAAGATTATAATCTATGGCTGCACCAAATTTCATACAGATAGGTTCAGCCGGTCTGGCGTAATTGAGAAACAAATATCTATCAAAAGTGTTGCATTTATATTAATACTAAGATTAGTAAGGATGTAATTATCATACCCTTTTGACATAATTCTCCTCCCAAAACTGCGGTCTTCTCCCGTGCTGCAGGTAGTCGGGCAGTTTTACTACATCCGTGAATCGTGGGTCCGTGGGACCCGACTTGGGGCCTATTGTGGATGCTGGTAAACAGAAAATACTTATATAACATTAATAACAGTGGTAGGTCCATGCTTGGGCAAGAATGGGCCGGCTAGACGGGGCGATACCACGGCCTCACAGAAAACCGGTTGTGAAACATTTACAATTAGTGAGGTTCGGGAGGCGGAACTTCCAATTCTCTATCCTCTCTCCTCATCCCCCTCTCTTCTTTCCCCTCCCCGCATCCCCCTCTTCCCTCAGCGCCCTCAAAGACGGGCAACGCACTTACGACTCTTGAGCTGCAGGTCCATGACCGGCGGTTGTCACTTACCATCAGGTAACCCGTCTGTTCGACTTTTCTTCAGCTATGAGATCCACTATTTATATACTCTATTCCATTACATTTCTCTTCACTCCGCTCCTCTCCGTAAAATATTTTATTAAAAAAAAGCTTTTAGAATTAGATTCAGGTCATGGTTTTCATCAGCTTAATCGGACACCGAGAAGCGGGTCAAAGCAGATGGAGGTGCTACGTTACGGCTCAGGCACTGATTACATTCAACTCGTATTTTGTAGTGAACAATAAAGAATTATCTATAATAATAGTGTATGTACTCACGCCTCTGTGCGAGTGAGAGCTGTGCTTTTGCAAGCTCGACCCTGAGTTCCGAGGCGGCTCCAGCAGCTGCGGCCGACAGCGACGAAGAAGACGATGAGGCCGCGCCTGAAGGAGGAGCCAATAGGACGCTCTCGTTTGATTCCTCGTCTAAAAATAGTAATAAGTTATCTACAAGTATCCAGGTATGTCTATGTATGTGAGCAGGCTTGCCTAGTAGCGGTCTTTAAAAAATAAAATATATTTATATTTTGGTTTGTTGTTCGTTTTGTATATTATGGCGTAACTTATTTTGGTATATTGCTCGCTACCAATAGTAGTAAGAACTTTATCAAATAAACAGTTATAATATATAAAAAAAACTTAAACAACAACTCAGAAAACACAAAACAAAAGGCTGTTCTACAATTTTTATAAATATATTTTAAAATGATCGTATAGATTCGATACTCAACTAGTATTTTTATTTACTAAAAATACAATCGCTTTATATGAAAAAAGAAAAAAAAATCGCGCCAAAAAGGTAGCCGCCATTATCGTGACGTCATAATAGCAGAAACAAAGAAACTTCAAATGTGCTGTGCGGTGCCTGACCTTCATTGAGTGTTGTAAGTCTTATTAAGTATCATAGTAGTTACAATCTAGTCGGACGATCAATTTTTCACTCTATTTTTAATCATATTTTTACAATATCTCGGTCATTTTCACGCTTATTTCTATGGGTGAGTACTCACCAGCGCTATTGTCCCCGTCGACTCTTAGCTTTGTGTGGAGGAAGGAGCCGATGTCAGCCGGCGCGTCGGCCCACTCGTCGTCCGACGCATCGCGCGACGTTGACGCGGCAGACTCGCGTGACGCACCCGTCATACCCCACCCCACAACGCGTTCTGCTGTTATGTCCTGGAATTCATACATATAGATATACCTAATGCAGTAAGTGATATACTACATACATAAGATCCCTCGTTATCTCCCATCGGGGTAGGCAGAGACAACAGCTGGCGAACCTAAATACCTCACGAGCTTCCTTAACTGTCATCAAACTTTTCATACTCGTCGGTTTCGGGTACTTCTGAACTGTCTTTTCTTCATTGAGGCATTCCCATTCACGTTTGGGTTATTTGTCATTAGTTTCGCATTCATTCTTTCTACGTGCACTCCTCAATATACCCTTTTAAATTTTTGTGACTACGTCTCCTTTCAAGCCACACTTCTTACTGTCAACCTCTGCCTTGCATATTTACGCAATACATACTTATATACTTCGCATTGATCTTGTCTCAACAGCATTTAAGCTACTTTTTTTTTTTTTTTTTACTGCCATACCCAACTCTCACAACCATGCATGAAAATCGGAAGGACTATATTATGCCAATCGTGGCCCCCCTCTCCGGAGCCTCCAACGAAGTCATCCCGGTCCTTGTACCGCTTCGGGCCCAAATAAAATATACGGGTTTTATCCTTGACGGGAGGTGGCATTATGGGCAGCTTGCTCCAAGGTGGGTGGACCCGGCGTTACTACAAGTCGATTATACACGGGTTTTATCCAGTCAATGTTACTGTACGGTGCGCCAGTGTGAGTGGAGACTCAGACCCGCTTAAAACGACGCTCAAAACGACGGGATTCAGTGCTGAGCTGTTTTCCTGTTCGATCGCCGATACTATGGATATCCTGGTTAGTTTATTTTCCTCCGTTGACTAATATACTTTAATTCGGAGGGTTATCCTTCCTGATCTGAGACCAACGATAAAAAAATGAGGCAGAGGCAATATTCGTCAGCCTTACGCCGACGCAACCGCTTCAACGTTACATTTTTTTATGACGAGAACTAAAACAGCGTCCGTGCTCCGAGGACGTCAAGTCCGCGACGACATAAGATGGTCCCGCAATGCGGTCTTAATTGTCGGTCGTTCGGATAATAGTTATAATATTATCCACAGTTCATGGATATGTTACATATATAAATAGTACACGCAAACAATAAAAGGATTATGGTATTTTTTTCGGAAATTACCCGCATTTATTCTCCTTTCAATATTTCCTTTGAATCTACCATTCATATATTGCAAACTCCCGAGGTATTCAAACACTATAACTTCTTCTTCACGTTCATTTCCAATCATTTCCTTTTATTTCGTTTAAAACTTTTAAACTAATTCCAGTAAAGGAGAACTTCACTATATATTCAACCAACGGACACAAACAACACCACACTCGGAACAACTAATTGTGGATTACACAAATGTTTGTCCCGTGTGGGAATCAGACCTTGTGTGTGTATTGTATCTATCATTTTACTTATTTTTTTAAACAGGACGATTTCGAATAACAGCTGAGCTGTTTTATGAAATAAAAAAAAATAATTTCACTTCAGCTAAAAGGATTTTGACTAATTACTGATCAGATGAAAGTACATATAACCGCTAGGTTATTTTAGGTAATGTTTTGTCAAAAGTAAGCGATAAAGAATTGTTGTTGTCACGGCCATTTCAAAACGGACGGTTATGGAATGACACAAGTAAATATGGTATTTATCAACATAATTATCAGGTTATTGCCGTCCACAGCAGGACGAAGGAACTATCCCAGTCCCGAGCAGCCCGCATCCATCTCTTTGGTAATTAATTAATTGAATTTTTCAATCAATACATTTTTGATATAATTTCATATCAAAAGAAAATCAGTAAATCAAATAATTACTAAGCAATTTTATTGACTTCGAACTTTGAACGACAATAGAGATAAAGGAAGAACGGTACTCACCAGGTTTCCATGCCGCCAGTCCTGATCTCTTTCTCTATAACAAAAAACTTTAATTTACACACATATTCTTACGTCTGTATCCCCTAAGGGATAGGCAGCGGTGTAGGCAAGCCTATTGCTGTCAGCTGGGAGCTGTCTGACTGTATACATACTGTCTCATAGATAACAATCCAATCCCTAACTCGCCTTTTCCAATTCTACTACACTGTAAACAACATATTATATTTATGTATATCTTTGAATAATAGGTTCTGTTGCACACTTTACTGGCTAGGCAAGACTCGATGGTAAGACTCGATGATTTAGCTCCTTTAAAAAATACGGCCACTATAGTCGGTGGTGCGATCCCCACAGGGAACAACTATTTGTTGGTCACACAAATATTAGGCCCCTGTGGGGAGACTGGGTGTTCTTTCTCTCACTCAGTGAAACACAACGGTAAGTTTGCGTCACAAACGATTTCTCTGTGGGGCCACGGTATTACTATATATAACACACTCTCTATATATAATATAACATACATCAGCTCTTCTCAGAATTATCTCAATTTTATTGACGTATGAAAGACTTCTGTTTAAGTTATACGCTATGCCGTACCTTACACGTGGAGATATACGCGCCTCTATATATATAGGCAAGAAATAACAGTTCAGAACCATTTTATCTGATATTCACCGAAGTCTTTTGTTTCGTTTCGTTTTATAGCTATTCACTAGTTTAGGAAAAATAATTTTCTATCTAAATTATATGAAAACATCCTTTAATATAGACGTACAGTATATATATCTTGCCTGTCATGTACAGAAAGTATGTACCTTCACGGTTCAAGTTATACTGGTCTTATATGAACACATGAACACATTCAAATCAGAAGTGGACACAATTCACTTACAGTTTAGGTATGGTTAAGTCGTCGTCGGTGAGCTCCGAGCGACTAGTTTGTCTCTGTCGCTTCGGACTTGGACTGTCACTGAAATACAAACATATAATAAAAGAAATATTTATTTATTACTAAAAAGTACGAATGTATTATTAACTCAAGCTCTATTTTGTTTTGTTTGACATGTTAGGGTCGTCCATTAATCACGTCAGTTATCACCGTTGTGAGGTTTTATACTTTAAATAAAAATCACATTTTTGGTACTTATTTAAGTTTTTAAGTATTTAAAAAATATAGAAATATTGAAATTTGAATACACAAACTAATTTAATTCCAATCCCATAAAATTAAGCACTGTGATAAAAATGACGAGACAGTCAGTAAGGATGCAGGTTGTTTCTGACTGTCATAAAAATAATAAAGGAAATGTGTAATCATATGAAAAACGTTTATACTGCTAAATTTATATATTCATTGGACATTGTCCTCGGATTAGCGAGACTTCCTTAAACTAAAATCTCTGGCAACGAACCTCTTTTCAGTTAAAAATAGCGCGCTCAATGAAAAAATAAGTATTCGGTATGTCTTACTACAAACCATGATTATTTCCTTCCCTATATGAGCCCCACGTGACTTATGGATGACCCCTTATTTGACAGACTGTTGAAAACACTTATAACATAAATTATACATTTATTTAAGCTCGTGGGTAATTGCTTGAGCCCAAAGATTTAATACATACATACACTACACATATATATACATAAATACTATTTGTACTTCCAACGCAATCAGAATACTATTTATCATTGATTGACAAGTTCTACTTCCGAGAGCAGAGTCGCGGCAAAAAGCTGCTAACACATACATACATACATATATGTATATAATATACTCACTTATCAGAATGTTCTCTTTTCACAGGACTGTGTTTTTCTTTGACAGGTAATTTTATTAATGGTGGAGGGCCTCCTGAAAGTAGATCAAAAAGTAATAATAATTGACTGTTGTGAATAGTATTTACTAATTAAAAGGTGAAACTAAAGTAACCAATTGCTTTTACCTACATTCATACATACTGACGCTCACGCCTGTATCCCCTAAAGGGTAGGCAGGGGCGTATAAAACACCAACATAAAAAACCAGTGAAACTGCGGGAATGATGAGCAAGAGTTTATTTGTTTTAAAGGTGTAATCTTTGGAATGTTTAGCTGGATTTGAAAGAATCTCTTTGTGTTAAATAGGATATGTATTGAGGAATAATATATTGATATTTTTTTAAAAGACAACTTCCGCATTAGAATTAATTCCTGTATCGCATAATGTACACAAAGAACATACACCCAGACTCAGAACAAAAATTTTAAGAGTTACACAACGGTGTTGTGCCGTGCGGAGATAAAACCCACAACACTCGACACGACTTGTTTCAAAGCGCTTATCTCTAGAACTATCAGTAAAATTATAATCATTATTTTGTAATAAAAAGAGTATTCATTAGTAAAGGGTATGGGCTCTGTAACATCACGATACGGTCCTTAGGAACGGGGCAGTGGCATTAATGCGGGAGCTGCGAGTCACGGTACGTACTAGTGCAATTATAATTAAATAATAATTATAATTACCGTTAACGTTAAATCTCTCGCTGGTCTTATGCTCGTCATCTTTCGGTTTCTGTTCGGGCAGCTCTGGCGAATGCTTCGGCGATGTGTGCTTCGGTAGTTTAGCTTCTACGTGCTGCTTCTCCGATTGCTTCTGGTCTGTAGGAGTCGCTGTTGCTACTATACCTTAAATTTATAAAAAAAAAAACAGTTATTTAACTTCAGATTAAACTTCAGACATCTTACACGAGGCTGTCTTTTCCTATACTAAGAGCATGTACTATGGTTACCAGACTTGTAATAAATACTAATGATTTTTTCATATACACACATATTATAAATAAATTACACCACCTAATTATTTTTTCCGTATGGGAATTCAACCCATAATCTTCTGATTAGCAGTCAGGAACACAAACAAGAGCAACAGATGAATGAAACTTTTCAAAGTCAATGAAAATATTAGTAACCAAACTACATACATACAGACAGACAGATGTATAGAAAACAAACTATTTCACTATATCACATAAAATACTATGTTGCTCCTCACACGTCCAAATCTATGAAGCCGTCTAAAGCTCTAGAGAACGAGATAGCAACATCATATACACATACATATATGTATATACATACACTCGAAATATAACCCTTCTTCTTATGCAGTCGGGTAAAGTAGTAGGTATGTACACGTACCAGCTTCACAATCAGGAGGCTCGTCCTTGTTATTCCACCGTATATCGGTGAGACCTTTGATGCGTAGCTCCTCAGCTGTTTTCAGTAGGCTCGCCAGTTGACTCTGAGAAAGACAATACAGATATAATCAGTCAAAAATTGCTCGAAAAATGAGAGTACATTTAAAGTTCAATTTTATGTAGAGGAACGGGTGTTATGTGCCTCCAACCCAAAGTGAGGACAAGAGTGACAATGCCTGGCGGACAGCTGCCCAGCGGTTCAAGTTGGGAAGTTGTAGTATATAGTGGCCAGATCATAGAACAGGCCATTTCATGTTATGTTCTGGTAAACTGGTCACATATCAACGTCTCTCCAAATAATTTTATTCCATTCTAAGGTTGCCTGGAAGAGATTGCATATAGCAATAAGGACGCCCTTTGTACAATATGTGTGTTAAGCTTCTATGTATAATTCTTGTTCTAGCAATGTTGTACAAATAAAGTTGTTATCTATTTATCTATATTTAAAACGTCGACATCTGATTATATGACAATCCACAGTTAACCATATCATTAATTTAGAATCTTAATGACACGAAAACAGTCTGTTTTTGTTTGATATTTACACATTACTATTCGCTTTTAAAACAGAAAAATATCAGTCGAAATGAACTCCTCTAACAGTAGATGATGTAACTACTTCATGATTGATCACTAACGTTTGATCAAGTCATGAAGTGGTCGTGAGTGTAGCGGATCATATCGTTAAGCGCTCATTAATCAATGATCTGGTCTGATCATATGTAACGTGGTAATGTCGCCGCGTTCGGCCCGGAAAAATAGTTATCAGAGATAAATTACAGACACTAGGTTACAAAATTGTATAGTTATAAATTAAAAGAAGAAAAGCTAAACCCGATGTGATCGACTATTTTATGAAATATTATCATTTCATGAATTGGTTGACTATATCATTCAGTGAACAATTCTGTGTCAGTCAATACTAATCGGGGCGAGAACTTTCATATCGTGATTCAGAACTTCATAACTTTCATATCATGTTGGAAAAATATAAGAAAAAATTAGCTGTCATTAACTTGAGTAAAGTAAAGTTTAAACATTCAAAATATAACCTAACAAGCAATTAAAAAACATTTTGAGAGTGATTATATTTATGGTCAAAACAGCTACACCGTGTCCCAGAGAATATAAAAGTATCTCGGTCCGCACTCCAGTGACAATTATAAAACTTATATAGCACGTGTCGTCTTGTCGCCCCATCATTCCCCGTCACTTACTACACGGAGCAATGCCGTGGCGCTTTCGGCATAGTTTGTTATTATAATGTTTACAACTAATTTTAGTGATATGTATATATACTACTTTATAATTATTTGATGTTTATGTATATTTTAACATTAAATTATTTAGTGAACGAAGGTAGACGGCATAATATAGTGTTAGGAGGTACATAAGTAGGTATACATAAATTAATTAATATTATGCAATGAAATGATAACTATCAAAAAATGCTTTATTTATAAATCAATTATATAATTATTATAAAACTGTATTTTTATTTGTTTGTCGGATTTTTTCTCATACGACTCAACCGTTTGGAAAGGGGCAGTTATAGATCAACACAGGCAGGTATTTAATTATCTTTTTAAAATTAATTTACAACAAAGAAATCTATATTTGTGGTGATGCTGTGTGTGTGTATTGATCCATAATTATAAATATTTTTTGGAGCAGGACGATTTGAAACAATTGTTAAGTAGTGTTATTAAATAAATAAACTCAATTTATTTCAATTTAATTTTTAGGGATGTCAAAAAAATACAACATTCTACCTCTCTTGATTTTGGAAGTATTCTCCTATTAAATTACTGAATCTTAAAACTTTAAGGGGGTATAACCTAGGGGAAGAGTAACTACACTCTCATTTTTTGGGGGTCATTCCAATTTTGGGGCTTCATTGGGTCTAGGCTACCCTCACTCACTCGGCGATACAATGCAAGCATTGTTCGTCTATCGGTTTTCTATGAGGCCTTGGTATTACTCAGGTCGACCCGATCTATTTGTGCCACAGTGAAAGTAGTATGCGGACACTAGAACAGTTCCCAGCGCTATCACATTTGTTCCTTCTTATTTTCTTATTTCTCTCTTAATAGATGTTGCTTCTTCTTTGAAGTTACCTGTAGCTACTCATGGATTGCGAAAACTCCAACAGTTCAACATCAGGTGGTTAATTATCCTATTAAAATTCAAAATGAAGTCTCGATCTAGTCTCAGTCTCAATGTCATTAATGTCACAAATGGTTTTTTTTTTTAACATATCAAAGAGCGTCAAACGCGAATTTAGACTCCAATCAGCTAGAGATTTAGTCGAAAGTATTAAAGAAACAGGATTTTTTAAAAGCCCACGTCGGGTGATTCGGTCCCAAGTTAAAGAAACTCATGTTTTATCAAATGTCTTAATCAATTTATACCAATATTTACAACTAAATAAAGCAATCTCTTAAAATACATCCTGCTAAATAAATTTTAAATAATATGTTATGTATTTTACGATGATTAGGAATATTTATTTTAAAATACGTATTGATCTTGGTTGTATTAAGATACCCACACCATAGATTTTAATGTTATTTTTTTATATATTACTCAATGGCGGCCGGGATAGAAATGACAGCAGATCAAATTTTGACTAACTTGACTTAAGACTGAGAGGTCAGCGAAACTTATGATATTTTAGTGTAGCAGGATACCGATTGTGAGTCAATTAATAATGTAATATCAGTTCAATCAAAATTCCACCTCAGTGTTAAATAAATACGCGATAAGGCCTCCAGATTCTTTTAACAATGTCTGGTAAGAAAGGACGTTTGTCATTTTGGTTTGGTGTTTTTCTACCTCCAATTTGTTTTTTCGATGATAGTACAATAACTGGATGACTTGCATCGATAATCTGTTCGACATAATCGTTGGCAACACCAGTAGTCTTATAAACTCTTTCTAGTTTTTTTTTTTAAATAGGCCCAACCAGTAGAATTTGCATTATCTCTTAAGTATTGACAGTATACACTAAATATGGTGTCCTGAGGCTGATCTACTAATTGTATAAAAAAAAAAACGGCCAAGTGCGAGTCGGACTCGCGCACCGAGGGTTCAGTACAAACCTATAGGTATATAAGTAACATTACAGTACATGAAATTTAAATTTAATACCTCTACGCGTTCATGAGAAAAGGGGGTAGTAACTTTAAAATTATTAAAAATATTTTTATTATATGATGTAACTAAAAGTTTATGCTTTTCACAATTTTTCCTTCATCTGTGCTATAAGGCTTCGTACCAAATTTCAAGATTCTGAGCTCACGGGAAGTACCCTGTAGGTTTAGATTCTCCTGCAAGTGTCGAAAGTTTGCAGAAGTTTGGCTGGCGGTAGCTTAGAAGTTTAATTTTTTCACAGCTCCAGGGGACAGTAGACCTGAGTATTTTGATATGAACTTCAGCTTGATACCTAGACACATTCCTGAGATAAATGAACCCTAAGTATATATTATATACTAAGGGTTCATTTTCTATCACATATAAATATATTTATGTCAATTGTAAAAAACTTTATAAAACATGGATTTCTTTAAATATTTTTTTCAAGATGTATGTTGTATAACAAATGGGGTATTATTTCAAATACAAGGATTTAATTAAACTTTTGTATAATATTATGTTTTAACACTAAAATTAAAATACAATATTTAACAAAAGGTTATTAAGTACAAAGTATGGTTACAATTACTATTATTATATTATTCCAGTGCTCTACCATGCAACACAGTTTTCTCACTCCACGCAAAAATTTAGGTTAACGCCCCATTCTCGCAGAAATAATAAAATTAAAAAAACATCAAAATATACGTCTTTAATTAATTACGCTAAAGGATTAGTAAAACCTAGTTTCTAGTCCATTAAAAAATTAACATTAAATTATTTGTACTAACTTTGAAGGTAAGAGGAATATTACAAAAGCCAAAAAACAAAAAGCATACTAAAAGCATTATCATTTTGCAATAAAATAATGGCGCCAATGGCCATGGTGACGGGTGATAGTGATTTAAACTTTTCAATTTTAATATATTTCGCGATAAAATAATAGTGTTATGTTAAATAATAAAATTAAAATCTTGTTTAATGAAGTAAGTTTCTATTAACCACTTTGTTATTACATATATATTAGGGGGAAGCGACTTATGTAAGTTTAAGTTTGTACTTACAGCTACTGTCACTTGGGAGTTTAAACAAAGTATGACGCTTATTAAATATTTACAATACTTGACAGATACCAGTTTTAGTTTATTGTAATATTTCAATTACTTACCCTATGTAATTCATACAAATGCTTTTGAAATATTTTTCTATAGATTCTCATAGTGGCATTTTGCCCAATATAAGTTACAATGTTTGTATTCTTCAGCTTTTGACGCTAGATGGCGTTATAAAAAGATTTCTCGATTTCTTTAATAGTAAATAGGGAAGATGTAGAAGGTGAGCAAAAATACCCTAAGATCCACTGTCATTAGATATGTAATAGCAGTGATGAGCTATAAAAAAAAATATTATTTGCTTTTATTTTATTCCTAATATGTGATTAGATTTTATTATTGTCTTCAAAGACACCCTAACAAAATCTATAACATGGTTAGTGTTAGTATCCTAAGATTTGTAACAGCGCCATCTTTGAACATACAGAAAATTTTCAGATTAGGACTTAACCTAAGATATGTAAGTTAATGTAAGATAATAGATGGCGCTATTATACTGTTAGTTGTTATATGACGACGAAAGTAATATTGAACATCTGTTGAAAATATAAAGGCAAGCTAACTACGCGTGATGAAAAAATCCGCTGAAGATAGAAGAAAAAACTGTGTTTTTATTAAACTTAATGTAATTTTTTAAATTCACAAAAAAATTGTCAAAACCCCAAAATTATTAAATAAAATGTTAACATTAATTATACAATGGTTGTTTACACTCAGCAATATAAATTTAAAAGTCGAGTTTGATCATTTTGGTAAATATTATATACGATAATTATCTACTACAGGGAAATGGCTGCAAATCTATACAAATAAATAAAATTAGAGTGTCAGTTTGTAATATTAAAATAACCGCTTTTTACTAAGTGCATATAGACGTATACACGGTACATATACCAAAACGATTTTATTTAAATTTTTGTCTGTCTGTCTGTCTGTTTGTTCCGGTTAATCTCTGAAATGGCTGGACCGATTTTGACGGGACTTTCACTGGCAGATGATGTAACAAGGAGTAACTTAGGCTAATTTTATTTTTGAAAAAAAAAATAGGACCTCACAAAAAAAAATAAAACCAACCAACCAATTAAAACCAAATTGAAAACTGTGATCTGAACAATACCTTTTTCGTTAAATACCACGCGGACGAAGTCGCGGGCAACAGCTAGTACTTAATAAAACTCATGATTATATTTCAAATTTGTATATCTGTTCCCGCTACTTCAGCTGTCACATAGAGATTATTCTCTGCCGATAGCAAATGTCAAAATGGAAATTAAATTAAGCATCTCTGAATCTGATAAAAAATGAATTACTTATTTATTTTAACTTAAAGATAACCTGTAGAGATGCTGTGCAGATTTTAGCAGGTATATTTATTTTTATCTTGTTTAGAATAATAATATCAAAAAAAAAAAAAAAATAAGCAAGTGGACTAAATAGTATTTTATTTTGACACAATGTACTCTTATTCAACCTTTAATATCCAATATACTTTTACACAAATTTTCTCCACAAATCCTTTGCAGTTCCAGCAGCTCGCCTGTGGAATGCATTGCCTGAAAAAGCGAGACGTGTTCAATCGCCAGCCATTTTTACAAAATTAGTCTTTGAACACTATTTGTCCCTATAGTTGCATGCATATATAACTGACATTATTTTGGTACATACATATATATATACATATTATTTCGTGTCGTATGTATATAGTATATGTATGTTTATATACTTGTGTATATAGTGGTATGTATATTTAGTGTATGTAAATGAACATGTCAATTTCTTAATATAGTATTAGAGTAACCTTCTTCTGTACTTCTTCATTTGTACATATACAAAGTGCCCTACGTACTAATCTACAAAGGTTGTCTGAAAGAGATCGCAGCTAGCGATAAGACCGCCGAATGTGCCAGTTGCTCGTATATTATTTGTTTTATATTGTATGTTTCCTGTGGTGTACAATAAAGAATATTGTATTGTGTATAGTATACTTTATTTGGACAAACTATGCCACCACCACCACTACTCACAGATGCCTTTCTCTACCCTTGTTACTAAATCCCATTTCAATACACATTGTTTTCTAAACCCATCATTTCTCACTCTGTGAATCAATCTAACGTAAAACATGAATTCAATGAACGCCTCACGACTAATTTCGGGGAAATACAACGTGATCTAATTCGTGTCTAAGCGTGGCTCTACCACTGTTACTGTTTTGAGCAGTCTCGTCTAAAAATCTGGCGACAATAGGATTTACGAAACAAAACAAAAATTGAAGCATAAGGGAAACCTCGTTATATGACCTAGTAATAATATTGATAAACATTTTTTAGCGACTTAAAAAAACATTTTTTTTTATGATACAGGAGGACAGACGAACAGACGGGTCACCGAACTAGGAGTTGAGCCTCCGCTATCCTCACTCTCTCGGCAATACAATGCAAGTATTGTTTGTTTACCAGATTTATGTGAGGCCGTGGTATTACTCCGGTCGAGCTCTCTCTTATATAAAAAACCCGTAACTTATTAACCGACTTAGAAAAGCCTTTTTATTTGGACGAGAATGGTTTCCGTTCCCGTTTCGTCTGAAGTAAATATTCCACCTAGTTGGTTAGAAGGCTCCCACATTTTCCTGCCAAAGGAAATGTTATTTTAGCATATCGTAGGAGCAATGCAACCATGACACAGAAGATGAGAATGAGAAAAAAACATGTTTTTCTATTTTTAGGATCGTTTACAAGAGTACGCAGGAACGAGGGTTATAATTTTTGGGTGTATGTATGTACATATGTGTTTATTATTATTGTGTTGTGTGCTTATTATGCTTTACAGTCTCTTTCTATGTAGTAGCACCCTCGCATCTTGACCTCACCGAAGTCGAGGGTGAAGTGTGGAAGTGACATAGTGGTATAACATATTGAAATAATGTAAACGAAACTTCAGTCGGGTTTTAAATATTTTTTCTCAAACATGCAACATGGAAATATTGGCATTATTTTGAATAAAGAACACGCGAAGTATCGAATTTACAGACAAAGAAAATCAAATCCATTGCAGGATTTTTGAATTTCGAACATAACAACGCTCCAGCAATGTTGTATGAAGCGGTGTTCTGGGGTTATTAAATACTATTTGATAAGATCTCTTTTATCATTCTTGGCACACCAATGTAAGTCTCTATGCTTAGTAAAAATTGCGTTCACGTGGCTGTATAGTCATAAATGCGTTTGCCTTTCAGCATAGATGATAATTTAAAAAATGGTGGCAAAGCTGAAAATTCGTCTTGATTTGTTATTTACATAGTTAGTAAATATACATTTAATAATTGTAATGAGTTACAACGGTTCATAGAGTGAAATGTAGATTGATTTTACTCCACCAGATTTAATATCAGGAGCAAATTGGCAACAGAAAACCTGTTCCAGCGAAGTCAAAAGAAAAATACATGGCAGTATATGAAAATTTTATGAGTTGGAACAACGAGAAAAAAGGGAATATTTTCTCCGAAACAGTATTTTTGCAGTATTTTAATGAGATTACTAAAACTAAACATTATGGGCAATTTATTCCATGCTGAAATGTACAGTTTATATTAAAAACGGCATTAACTTGAAGAATTATGGAAATTAAACTACTTTTTTTAAAGGACAATAAACTAAAATTTTTACCTGCGAAAACATAAAACAATTTTTAATTAAAGCACGAGATTATATATATTTAGCGACAAAGGTAAATTATTTGAGACACAGTTAAGCCAAAATGGCTGCATGGATTTGGATGAATTTTGATACACAGGATTTATGAGTATTATTAAATATACTGTCCGTGGCTGCAGCTTGATATTTAGTTTTGTTTGTTGGGTTGCTATGATATTAGGCGTTAACGGAGTATGTCGGAGTATCGAACTCTATAATATTACCACAAAAGACATAGAATTTATTGATGACACACTAAAGTAAAGAGCGACCGGATATTTGTAATCCGAGTAGAGTTCCTAACATATGTAAAAAATATTATAATCTTCGTCATGCGAACACAACATCAGATAGGTATTTTCTTAACTTTCAGAAAGGGAACTACATGAAGCAGGTCATTGGAAGACACAAAATAGCTTAAATACCTAAAGAAATAACAACTTATTTAAACCTGACAAATACTGAATACACTGGACATTGATTCCGTAGGTCTTCAGCCACTCTTCTGGCTGATGATTCTGGAGCGAATTTGACGACTCTGAAAAGACACGGAGGCTGGAAGTCTGATAAAGTGGCTAAAGGCTACATTGACGACTCAATTGAAAACAAAACTGATATAAATAATAAAATAAATCACAACATCACATTACAACCTAATTCGGCAACAGACTCTCACCCGCTGGCCACTTGCCAACATTTAAGTCCACAGCCATCCACCTCAAAACAGCATATTCAGCCATCTACCACTACACCCAATGCCCACCTGCAAACCCCAATCAAAAATCCAACAATTCAATAACTCATACTCGACCTACAATTGCCTTTTTCACGGCCTTTGCAATAATATACTATTAATAATTAAAAATTAATTGCTTGGTTTGCTCTTTCAGACCAAATATTTTTTTCTAAATTCGTCGTGTAAAGTTACCGTAATGTAATTCGTCGATATGTCGCTTATGCGAATAAGCGTATTTTATTTTGACTGGTTTGTTCGTCTAGTCTAGTGGTTAGTCTCCCTGAGTGCTCAGCAAAAGTCGTGGGTTCGATTCCCACCCGGGTAAATAATTTTGTGATCAGCACTATAATTTTATATTACAGAAAATTATATTTAACATGTTTGTATTTAGAAATACATATATAATGTTTATCAGCGGTTTGGTTACCATAGTACAAATTCTGCTTTATTTGGGACCAGACAAGACGATTTTTTTTCTCATCCACAAATAGGTTTTCCGAGTCTGGGAACAACTGTTTGTAGATTCCGTTGATTAAAGGTATTCTTAAAAAAAAACAACGTTTGTATAGTTCAGTGCCGGCCCTAGCACTATTTTACTGAAATGGTACATTCCTAATAATAGTGCATTAGATACTAAGATCTAATATTATATACTTAACGTGTAACTGAAGAGCCAGTTATACTGTCTGTCGCAGTTGAAATAGCAATTGTCTATACGCTTTAATAAAAAATTGTCGAAACTATCGAAAAAAGGTGAAAGTAAAAATATCAATTTAAGTTAAAACTCTTATGTATGTAACACACAAATATGTAATTAAATATGATGCTTCCGCGTTTCAAGATGATGACGAAGTCTCCGGAACCTATTTTATTTTATTTCTCAGCATCGGGTGTCCTTCGAGGTAGCCTTTATCGATGTGGTTTTGCGTTAGCGAATAATGCAGTAATGATATATATGAATTGGTTATATATATGAATTGGTTTAATTTATTTATTATGATTTTTTTCTATACAATCCAATAATACGACCATTTCAATAATCCGGCACCCTCTTGATTTAAACAGTGCCGGTAGATTCTACTGCATAGTTAGTCTACTGTATAGTTAGTCTACTGTATAGTTAGTCTACTGCATAGTTAGTCTACTGTATAGTTAGTCTACTGTATAGTTAGTCTACTGTATAGTTAGTCTACTGTATAGTTAGTCTACTGTATAGTTAGTCTACTGTATAGTTAGTCTACTGTATAGTTAGTCTACTGTATAGTTAGTCTACTGTATAGTTAGTCTACTGTATAGTTAGTCTACTGTATAGTTAGTCTACTGTATAGTTAGTCTACTGTATAGTTAGTCTACTGTATAGGTAGTTAGTTAGTTAGGTCCGTTGGCTCTGTTGACCACGAAACTAAAAAACCGGTACATTGGTGAGATAGACAACGGACTTTATTACGTCACAAGTTTTGTGTATTTCCCTCCAAAAATTAAATAGTTTATGTACTCTAAGATCTAAGTACTTACATGATGAACATTCATTTCCCCGGTGTACATATAGTCGAGGAGTGCCTTCAAGTGCTTCGGCTCTGCGCCATCTATGACAAGCACCGGCTCGCCCTGAGCCTCGTGGGCGCCGAGAAGCGCTCCTAGGAGCTCGGAGCATGCTGCCAGCACTACCCTGGAAGAAAAAAATAACTTAGTAATTCTTTTGCCTCACTGCATAAGAGCCTGGTCAGTTCGACAAAATTTCACATAACGACGAGATTCAGATGGGTGTCAGTTATGTTACACGACAACTGACGAGGTTCAATGTTTGACTGTATATATTTAAGGAGATTTCTCCACAAATTGTCGACAGATTTTCAAAAGTTTTGTTTTATTTGAAAGAGTATACCCCTAAGGTGGTCCCATTTCAATCAGAAATAATACGAATAAGTTTGTAAGTTGCATCGATTACGATTGAAAGTACCGCAGAAAGGAATTCTAAAAGCGCATTGCAGGCAGTTATCAACTTTTACGATACGCCATTACTGCCAGAGCAAAAAATTACAACGGTTAAATTCTCACAACTAATTATTTAATGTACTTTCCAAATACAGTTTCCTTGTATGTAATAAAAACAAAAACATAATACATTCAATATTAAACACAATATGTTAGGTATTGAATTTGAGCGGCGGTAGCGGCGGCCAAGGCATCGAACACGGACTTGCGATTAAGTAGTTGCGGGTTCGAACCCCACTCAGTGCTATACATTCGCGAAACCACTCTTAACATAAGCATTTAGCTTAGGTGGAGGGTTTAATACGACTGTTATTAATGTGTGATCCACGTTGTAAACTTTATTAAAGAAATAAAAAGTATGTAGTCGATTGGGACTAGTAAGAGAAATCACATCATCGATCATCTTTATTAAGCAGAAACTATGTGCCATTTGGATAACCGTGCCTTATCCAAATGGCACATAGTAAATAATACATTAATTGGGTTACACACACACATAGATACACACACCAGGGTCAGGATCTTGCTAATAAATCAATATTTTAAAATAAACTGTAAATAAAACACATCCAGTTCATTTTGTTCAAGTTTTTATTTTTTCTGTATACTATAGGGGGACAGACGAAGAGACGGGTCACCTGATGGTGAGTGACAACTGCCGTCCATAGACACCTGCAACTCGGAGAGTCGTAAGTGCGTTGCCCGCCTTTCAAGTTGATGAGGGATAGGGGACGCGGGGAGGGGAAAGAAGAGACGGGCCTCCGGAAACCTCACTCATTTTGGGGAACACAAATACGACAATGCGTTGCATTTGCAACGCATTGTCGTATTTGTGTTGCATTTCCCGGTTTTCTGTGAGGCCGTGGTATCGCACCGGTCAAGCAGGCCCATTCGTGCATAAGCATGGCTCTACCACTATAAGTAATTATTATTATCAAGTTATTTATTTCTATGTTTTGTAGCCAAAGGTCTTGGGTTTGATTCCCACCCAGGACAAATAATTACCACGATTATTTGTTCTGTGACTTGTTGTAATTTATTTATAGTATGTATGTAGGAATATATTTATCAGCAGTCTGGTTATCATAGTATAGGCTTTGCTAAGTTAGTGATCAAAAGACCGCGTGAGAGATGTCTGAAGTCAAAAAAAATCAATGATATCCTTATTGGTAATAGCATCTGTAGTACAAATTAATATTTATTTAGAATATATTAAAAAAAAGTTATAACTTACCTATGAGCTCTTAGGGAGACTCCTCTAATTGTCTGTGGTTCCACGGGATCCTTGCCGGACACCTGTGTGGCGAAGCTTGGTGAACAGTACAGTGTGACATCACAAAATCGTTCTGAAACAATTGAGACAGAGAGTAAATTATCTCCATGTATTTAATTCTTCTACACGAGTGTTTGCCACCTGAACGGCTGAATCGATTTCGATGAACTTTTGTATGTATATTTCAAGGGGTTCCTGGATGGTTAGAAAACACAATTGGGCCCGGTAGGTGGCGCTGCTATCGGTATGTTTGCTGAACAATTGAGACTAAACCGTACATGCGTTAGAAGTAATAATGGAATCGCAAAAAATTAAATATCATAGAGAACAGACAATAGTAAACAGTAAGATATCTAAAAATTATGACTTAACCGTAAAACAGAGAGATGGGCAAAAAGGAGAGGGTGAGTTAACCCCCCGGTTCCCCTAAGTCAGTCGGCAAGCATTGTTTGTCGACCTGTTTTCTGTGAGGCCGTGGTATTACTACGATATACGATAGATACGGCGCATTCGGGCCCAAGCATGGCTCTGCCACGGTTAAGACATGGTTGAAGGTAATACTCTATTACGAAAGTAGGCCTAAATAATGGTTTGCAAAATGTGGTCTTTTGGGAGATCTCTATCTTTTTTTATGCGATATGGAACAAACGAGCAGACGGGTCATCTGATGGTTAGTGACTACCGCCGCCATGGCCACACAAGTAGTACGTTGCCGTCACTACCCGTTCACTAATATAGACGCAAGTGTATGTACATACTATATATATATATGTATATATGTACATACTTATACTTTGACGTTTCGATTGAAACTTATACCAGAAGATATTAATAAAATAATTTATTTATTTGGTTGTCGTCCGGTAAAATCGATCTAATTTGACCTTTTTGATAAGTTGTGTATTGTAGTTACTACCTTATCTATACTTAATAGGCTAAACGGCTAAACTGACTTTGATTTGGTATGTCCATACTTCGAAACCTGGCGAAGGACATTTTTAAATATGGTTGCGTCCATCGAATTTGGTAATGAAACGTGGTCTGGTGGAAATTTAACTTCATAATTTTTTTGTTTTACACTGATCGGCCAAATTGTCTAGTCGAAGATGGGCCTGTAGGTGTAGTGGTTAGTGACCCTAACTGCTGAGGTCGTGGGTTCGATGTCCAACACAGGACAAAAAATTGTGTGATCCACAAATAGTTATCCCGGGTTTTGGTGTTCTCTGTGTCCGTTAATTGAATGTTTGTTTTAAACTAATTAAATAAACTTTTATTTTTATGTATAAGCTAACCATAGTGATTCCACTTTCTTGATTATTGATTCACTTCTTTGATTATGTGTTTATGTATTCTATATTTATGTATAATTTATTATATGTATATTTGTATATAATTATATGTATGTATATATGTATCTGTGGGTATATGTTGTATAATTACATATTTACTGTCTTATTCAGGATATACTATATTTTCTTCGTTTTACCGTGTTTAGAATAATTAAATCAAAACATTTTGCACCTAAGTCACACATTTCTGAATCACCCAAAGGTAGACCGGCAGAGAATGCCTATGGCATTAAGTCCGCCTCTATACATTTTGTGCATAAAGTGTAAATAATAAATAAAAGGATGAAGTGTAAAGATTCTTACAATATATAATGATTGGCTCATGGACATCGGGGATAGTGTTGATAATGTGTTACTTTTCAGTCATTCGCTCACTTTTCAGTTCATTCATTATATACATTGTGATACTGCTTGTGCAAAGTAAAATGCAGGAAGCAAAAATAAATAAAAATACAGAAATCCGCTTGTGCATAGGCTCATAGTTACCTACGACCAGAATAGCTTTGCTGACAAAACATATAAAATAGTCACATTGTACGTTGAGCTATAACTCAGGCAGACGTCATAGCAATACCTACAAGCAACATGATATTACACAAAAAGTGGTAGGTATCAACAATGATTAAACAAATGAAGGTCAGTCTAAGAGAGAGCAACCAAGTGGGCGGAGTCAATAAACAAGTCGCCTTTCGCCATCCAATCGAAATCTTTACCTCACGTTTTAGTAAAATCTTCATTCCGCTATCCTTGTCTTTTGTGCCAATTAAACAGTTAATTATTTAAAAAAATCACCGGTCTGACGTACATTTTATGAATGTGGTATTTTCAACATCACGTTCAATTACAATTTAATTTTTTTAATACTAAAATTAAGTAGATAATGTAATATTCTTCATCCAAAACGTTATGATACAAAACGATTATAGAATTTCTGTTTATACCTTTTACACAAACACGCGCTACATATAAAAATATAAGAGTTTAATTCGGCCTCAAGGATTAAGTAGGCCAATTTAATAGGTCACATTTGACATCTGTCAGACTTTAACAGATCACATGATATTTCTTTAAAATTCGGTAACGTAGTCTTGTAACGGAGACTACACAATGTTATTAATATTTTAAAAGCAATTGCTTTACTTTTTCAGTTAAAAATGCATATTAATTGTAATAATTACAAAATAAGACAAAATAAACCGACAGACTGACACATGTCAAATGTGGCACATTACATTAGTCCCACTTTAAATTTTGCTAACACGGCAAGGAAATCTAATAAAACAGAAAATAATTAAATATGGATTCAATAATTGACGCAATGGCAGAGAAATTGCTTAACATACCTTAAAAAAATATATACAGTCGAACTTAGAACCTCCTCCTTTTCTGAAGTCGGTTAAAATATATAAAATTAGTCTTCATTACATCAATCAAAATTAAAAATAAAAATCAAAATAATTATTTTAAACCGAACCAATCATAGGTATTCTTGAATTGTGAAGAGAGGAAGTCGTCAGTGGCGAAGCTAGTTGCCTGTTCCAATACGAAGATCCTATTGAGAAGAACAAACAAGAAATTCTAATAACACAATTTTCCTGTTAGAGTTCATAAGTGCACACTCCCACTCAAAAGGAGCCGAACGATCCGACACATACGCCACCATTGGACTACTAGGCGAGCGTGACATACTCAGAAGTGACAAGAGACATAATTTATAAACCTAAATAATTTTTCTACACAGTTCTCACATGTACAACTCAAAAAATTGTATCATTCATGAAAAACCTACAACGTAAATTGTCTAAAAAGTATCAATGTTAGTAATAAAAATTGAAGACATCTATAATTAATTACATGTCAAATAATAAACCCAAGAGTATAAAATAAAATACGAATACAGCAGTGAAATGTTTTATGTAGTGTGGCTGTGGAACAGGACTTGCAAGTGCCAAACCATTTTTGTTTGTGAAAAATATCAGAAGGTATTTTATTATGTAAATTAACACAAAAGATGTTTTTACCTTTGCTAATCTAAATTTGGTCGAACTTATTTATGTATTTCATCCTCAACTAATGTATTTGTCTTTCTTATCGTTTTGTAAATAGATACATATTTTTTCATACTTTCTTACGGCATATGCTGCAGAAATGAGCCTCTTTGAAAATGATGTTAAGTAAGGGCTTCATTATAATCTAGAATCTAGCGTTGTCAATAAGGAAACCATTTCATTTACAAATATTATTTTTCGTTATATTATTTTTAAGACTTCACATGCACCATATCTGAAGTTAGGCAGAGAGAATCTAAGAATTTTTATTTTATTCTCATTTAGTAGTAAATTATTAGCAGTCAACCAATCATGTACTCGCTGATTAATAATATTTATGTTACGTCGTCAAAGTTATTGCAGCGTCTATCTACTATAAACATTGATGCAGCGTCATCAGCGAATAATACTATTTTGGGTTGGCTATCCAGTAAATGAGGAAGATCATTAAAGTATAGACATTATATACTAGAACGAGAAAAGGATCCAATATCGATCCCTGCTAAACGCCCATTTTTTGTAAAAAAATGTAGTAACATTTGGTTGATCATTATCTTTTCGAAAACCTTGCTAAATACCGGCAGGAAACAGTTTGTTTCATGAGATCGGGAAAACTCCTTGATCTAATGTGGAAAACTCCTTGATCTAATGTGGAAAACTCCTTGATCTAATGTGGAAAACACCTTGATCTAATGTGGAAAACTCATCGAAATAATGTATGCAACTAAGTAACAGAGCGGAAGTTTTAGTGATAGTTTGGCAAGTTTTGATTGACATTCCCCACAGACTCAGACCATTTAACCTTAATAACTTTAAGGCTTTTAATACTACTGTGCGGTCAACATGTTTAAAATTAAAAGCTATGGGACAGATACCTACATTTTTTCTACGAAGAGTGACAGAATGAGCAGGAGAGGAGTCTAGACCTTCAGTAGTTCAGTAAACAAAATCCTTGTCAGAGCTTAAAGTACCACGGGGTATCTCTAATACATTATTTTTGTTTCATACTTTATTACAACCAGTTTAATTTTTAAATACTATACCTACATATAGCTTTTATCTTAAATGCAGATAATTTTATTTTATTACAAATAATATTTGATTAAGCTATTCTACACACTTTTGTATGTATGACGAAAATTGTAAGCGTATCAGGCACCCACAGGACAGGCTTGCCTAGTGTGGGGCCGCTGGCAATATTGTTTGTGATTACTTGGCAATTTCATTTTCATTTTCATTTTTCTATAAGTTTTTGAATAATTGTCGACGTATTGATTGAAAGACTCATTATTTACGTGAGGCTTCAAGCCATAAAGTTCGTAAAGCTTATCTCTACTTGTCCTAGTGCCGATGGTTGCCCATTGCTAAAGACAAATCGGAGGTACACCTTCTTAGGCTTTACTACTCTTTTGAAAGAGATTATCAAATGCGTTTTGAACTTATTAATTTCCCTGTATTTCTTTCGTAGACTTCATGTCACTTTTAAGGCGATTCAAATGACACCATAGATGTCCAAGCTATCAGGCAGCATCATATATATTAATGTTATGGTCAGATAGATCTGACCATAACATTAATATATATATCCTAACGATATTTCTCCATATTTATTTGCAATTTGCACATCACTATTTGCTTCAAAACAAAATAATTATGATTCATCACATACCAAAACCATATCAGCACCTTTAACAGTGCACGATGCAACTAAGTATGTCATGATATGATCACTAGCGCTTGACCATTTCATGAAGAGGTCGTGCATATCGCTGATTATTCAATGATCTAGCCAGACCATATCATGATCTGTTTGACTATTTCATGATCAAATATGACTATATATGTATATCTGGCCATGAAATATATATGTATATATATGTATAATATAAAGGAGTGGGCACCCTGCTGCGTCTGTAAAAGGCACCGAGCTTGTCTATTTTATGCTAGAAATGTAGTGCAATACTCCGAATATTACCCACAGACGTTCAGCTGTACATTTACAGCTTTATTGGTACTATTTTTTATTATACTTTAACAATACAAAAAACAGAACACCTTAGTCGCTATGGCAGCAGTACAGGGGAACCGGCTTAGTTAAAAATATTTAAAATATCAATTTTAAAAACTATTTAATAGGTTTTCTGTTCCAAAAATAAAGCATAAACAAAAAAAACACGTATATATGATAATTTTATACATTTTGTTTTCTAAAAAATTAATGAAATGTCGGTTGCCACCAAAATAGCTTAACTGGTTTTGAACGTAACAAAAAACGTGACTTGTACAATAGGTTTATATTAGTTAGGGCTGCCTCACATGTAATACCAATTATTTTTAGGTTTTCCTTATGACCTTTATTTTGCATCTATAAATATGCTAACTTTACTTTTCAGATGGATAATATGATTATAGTAATAGAATTGTGACATTATTTACATTTCACTTTATATCAGAAACAGAGTCGCTGGAGACGACAAGTGTTAGAGTGGACACCGCGGAACGATGGATAAACAATTTAAATAAAATAGCTGGTATCGAATTGGTGCGGACTGTCCAATACCGGGATAGTTGGAGCTCCTTGAAGAGGCCTTCATCCCTGATGCTGCTGATGATGATGATAGTGATAAGTAAGAGAGTTTCAACGAGTTCCTTAGATAGTTTGCACTATCACACTCTGTATTACAATATAACGTATTTTATATTAAAAAAAAAAAGAAAAAACAGTTCTTATTTTGTTTTGTTACATGTCTGGTTTAATATGTATGTCATTCAGATATACCCATTGAACTCCGACTGACTTTGACAATCTATAGTTGAACAGTTGAACACGAGGGCTTGCCATTTTTTAGGAAGTCATGCGTAAGTTTATCAATGTGTAAAACTACGACACTGACCTATTCATTTCAGCTAATGGTAATTTCGAGAACAGGAAAACAATAATAAAAAAAAAACATTATTTTTAATATTTCGTGACAACCCTATGTTCAATGTTTTTGTATAATTTACATACCATTTTTATATAAAAAACAAAATTCATTTTGTTATTAATTCATGCGTGCCTAACAGTTTTCATGAAATTATTGTTGAGAATAGTAATAGTTGAAAATGTATGTAAAACAGGTATGTGGTGTGCTTATCCTGTATTGTATAGAGTATGATTTCAATAATTTTGAGTCCTAAGACTCATTATTAACGATTAAATTACATTGTGTAAGGTCGAAAATGTACGAATTTCCTATGTGCCCTCGCTGTGGTCACGGGCGTGGTTTGCACGTGGTCTATCAGGAGTGTGTGTGTGTGAAGCGTCCATGGTAGGTCTGTGGTGCGATCGAGGCCTGCCCGCTCGTTAACCACGTGTCTTGCGTATCGTACTTATAGAGGTTTGAGGTAGGTTCCCCTATAAAGGTCCGGTAAACACCGGTTCTAACAAACTCCGAACATGTTTGTATACTGTGTAGTTTAAATTGCTGCTTATGATTCTCTTTTTTTTTTCGAGATATGACTTCAGAGGGAATTCCGAGAATGAAGTCATTTTTTTTTTAACTTTTCATTAACATAAGTATTCTTGAATTTACATTTATTTATTAAAGTACGTATTATAAAGAACCAATGCGGGTTTAATGCGTTGAACATTTTGCTTTTGTGTTTCGTGTTCTACACGTAGGGTAAACTATCATCATACCAGATTTAAGAAAACCCTAAATAAAATGGGGCCCTGATAATAAACGTTGTTAAACAATACATAAGTATGGCACTCGATATCATCGCCATTTGTGATACGATTTAGTGCTCATAAATATACTGTTTGAGTAGTTTTGAGATTCGCCTAATATAATAGGCAAGTTTCTCCGATTGATATGATACATACAAGATGTAGATCAAAGATCGCCACCATGTTGCAGCGCCTAGTGTTGTGGGTTCGATCCCCGCACGGGACAACACTTTGTGTCATCCTCAAATTGTTGTTCTGAATCTGGGTGTTCTTTGTGTCCGTTGTTTGAATGTTTGTAAAGTCCCTCGTGACACAGGAAATGGCGCTTAACTGATTTCTCTTCTTCTTCGCGGATTCGAGGATTCAGAAATTCATAATATTTTATGATAACAAATTAAGCAAAGCTTGTATAGTATTAGCTAACCAGACTTCTGACAAACATTATATACATGTATGTAAATTATATTGCCGAGAAAGTAAGGGTATCGGAAGCCTAAATCTCCCCCCCCCCAATCCCCTTTTTTGCCTGTCCTCATAAACCCTCTCTTCTTTCCTCTTCCCTCATCACCCTCAAAGATGGGCAGCGTACATACGACTCTCCTCTTTACCCCTCCCTCTCCAGGGGCTCCTCTTTTTCCCTCCTCTCATCCTCCCTCTTGAGAGTTGGGCCTCCGGAAACTTCACTAATTTCGGGGAAATGCAACAACTAGCGTTGCTTAACAACCGGTTTTCTGTGAGGCCATAGTATCGCACCAGTCGAGCCGGGCCCATTCGTGCCTAAGCATGGCTTTACCCCGATAAAGGAATGGTAAAAACAAGGGAAGCAAAAGCAAGAAAACGAAATTGCTTACACGGATGGGTTTGGATGTGTAAGCAATAGCTCCAGGACGTCGGCAAGCTGGCTACAGCCTTCTACCTAACCATACAAATTACTGTAAAATAAAGTGAATATATACGCACCTTGTTCCAATAGCTGAGCGAACATACTTTGCACATTTGAATGATGATATTTCCACCTGAGACAGTACTGTTGGGGCATCATTTTTATAACCTAACTATTATAATCCAATAAATATTATAATATTAATACAAGGCTTTGGTCTTAGGAAGGCAGGAAAAATTCCAAGTTTGGTAGAAAAATCTCGAGTTTGGTAGTGATTTTTATGAGATTTGTAGAAAATCTTCGAGTTTAGTAGAAGTCTTTCAAGTTTGGTAGAGAGATTGTAGCAAATTTTCGAGTTTGGTAGAAAAAATTTGGTCGATAGTCTTATTTAGATAAAATATCTCTAAGCTAAATAATTTCAGGTTAGGTACTCTGTTTTGCTTTAATTCTTGGAATGTAGTCCTATGGTGGGGTTCAGTTTTACCTGGAACAAAAGGAAATATATTTATATTAAATATTTTTAGTCAATGGTAAAATATGAAGGCGGCTTTTATGAAAACTGTAATGACAGTTGAGGAAGCTCGTAAACTATGTCAGGATATAAGCAAGTAGCGGGCCCTTGTGTCAGCCTATACAAAGGGGAATAGGCTTGGGCTTTTGTACCGAAGCACCGTGGTGGGGTGGGGTCGTGTGGCAAAAGAATTACTAACAAAGTTCAGTTTAACCTACGCTTGCACTCACTGCCCCGCGGCTTGATGTGTTTTAATCGAATTAAATAAAGAGGTTCTCAATTCGGTTGTGGCTATTCTGTTTTTTACATTTGTTCATCGATGACTAGAAGGCGGCTTGGCCGATTGAGATGATTCTTCTTTTATTGGAAAGGGACAAGCACAGGGGAACAAGATCTTCACTAAATTTAAACGGGACCCGTTTAAATTTAGTGAAGATCTTCGGAGATGGAGTGGAAAACTCCTCACATTGAAGTCGGTTATTCCATTTTTAAACAAAAATTCATTTTATATTTTATAGCCTATATATACCTCCAAGGCTATAGTTTTTTATTGTTTACCGCTAAACTATTAGTTATAAATAAATAATCCTTTTTAACATTACGCTGCGACCCTTTAAAGCTGAGCAATGACCATAAACGCGGGGACCGGTTAAGTATATCAATCAAACTAACATTCTGCAGACTGCTGGACATAGGCTTCTCAAAATGTACGTCATAGCATCCGGTCTTCCGCCTTCTGCATCATATATATTTCCCGATGTATTTATAAGGTGAATAGCCCCACTTGTACTCCTGACAAATATTGTGTCGTTTATATTTTTCCATAATAGTAAATCATCGTGTTAGCCTCTGTTTATTAGACTTGTTCATAACCTGTTGTCACTTAGAAATGGAAAATTATGAATATGCTCGGTCTATTTTTTACCGGCTGCAGCGGAATGCTGTCTTTATACGTCTATTGAAATAGATTCAGTAGAGTTTATGGTCTTACATGATAACTGTCCACTGTTAGGTATCATATAAACGGTAAATTGAAGAAGGTGTTATAAACTATGTATTATTAAATTATCTCTTTATTAAAAAAACTACTCAGATAGCGCAGCGGTTTAAGTGGTCACCTAGTCACTATACTTCCGCGCGGAGTGTTGTGGGTTCGATCCCCGAACGGGAGAACACTTTGTGTAATCCTCAAATTGTTGTTCTGAGTGTGGGTGTTCTTCGTGTCCATTGTTGGAATGTTTGTAAAGTCCCCCGCGACATAGGAATAAATCCTCGTGCGGGATGTCTTTAAAAAATAACAAACGTAAAAATATTAATAATACTTACTTACTACTGTTTAATTTGCAATAGAAATGAAAGAAGATTATTTTTATTGTTTATTTTCTCACCAAAACCGAAATAAAATAACAATTCTCATTAAGCTACATCAGCGTTAGACAAGAGAGACAAGACAGATGTTGCCTTAAGGTCCGCACAAAATAGTCGGCGGCCCAGATACGGACCGCGGTTCGCCACTTGATGACCTCCGGTTTAGATCAATGTAGGTAATACTAGTGCAGGAGTTGTCTATAAAAAAAAGAAAAGATAAAATCTATGTTTTTAACAAACATAACACAGTCACGACTATATCGCTAAAGGGGGACCTCTTAAATGCCCACTTTTTGTCAACCATAGTATAGTTAAATTTACGTTGTAGAGGTCAAGCTCATTGCCTTCATCTGGCCACTGTTTACTCTTTGATAAATAAAGCTTTTACGACACTCACAGGAAGAGATTGGGTGGCACCATTTTACTCCAGCGAGAACCACACTACTATAATTTCAACCACATAAAGAAATATATTTTTTTTCATATGGGATGACAAACAAATATATCATAACATACGATATTGATGTAGACGGAAAATTTGAGATACTAGTAACTAGCGGTTACCCGCGATTTCAATCGCGATGAAATTTTAAACCGAATTTTTCCAGTAAGGTAGCCAATGAACCCATACGATAATAAATCTTTGTGCCAAATTTCCTGATCTAACAGCCGTTCTGGCGTAGCGGAGTAACAAATATCCATCCAAAATTTCGTATTAATTATTGTTCCAAGGCTTGGACCTCTCGGCACCAGCCAGTTCGAGTTATAGGTATGGATACTGACTGCTGATTCTCTCCCATTCATCTGTATAAACAATATCCCAATTTTTCCCTAGTTCATTAGTTAGATGGGATGACGGCAATGGACTAACTAAACGTACGTAAACGGGGCTTAATTATAATCGGAATAAATAATTATGTGGGCGGTATGGGATACGGCGTGAGTGTGTGTATGTGCCAAGATTTGTACGAAACCATAAAATAATGTATGTAATGTCTTTAGCTTAAAGTTGTTTATATTGAACATGGGTTTATGACGTTTATGTATCTAAGACTAACATTTTTTTTATGCGATAGGGGGCATGACTACTGCCGCCCATGAACACCCGCAACTCAAGAGTCACAAGTGCGTTGTCGGCCCTTGAGGTAGGAGTACGCTCTTTTCTTCAAGATTTGAAGGTCGTATCGGTACGGAAATACGGATGGCCACAATTTGTTCCACAGACTGGTTGTGCGAGGCTAAAAGATTAAGTTTATTATCTCTTTCTCTCTGGCTGTGCTGGAGCACTGAAGTTAAGTGTCCCGCTTACCACCACGATCGAAACCACTCGAAACACTGCCCTGAGCCGTATCGTTTCTATTTAACTAGTAACATAATCTGCAATAGCTTTCTTTTTGCATTCAAAACTGTGCAAATTTGTGACCTAGTGTTTGTAATTTCTCTCTGTTAATTAGTTTTCCTGGCCCACCTCGTATCTTGAACGAGATGGCCATACTGCCACATTACAAAATATATCGAAAATTGATAAAGGACATATAAGAGTCCTGTGTGTATTTTGGTATCTTAAACGTTGTGCTACTGATAATGATATTTAAACTAACAGAAATTATAACATTGATTGTTTAATATATTGACAATGGTAAAAAAAATGATGTTCTTTGTCTAAAAAAATGCTGTAATAAAACATATCTATTTGACAATAAATCCTTGTCTTTCTTGTCGTTTCGTTGACAAGCTCCAATAGTTGCGGCCATGACTTTGACCGCATTGTCGGTGGCAGACATTAAATCTGTGTCTGAGATGTGAGATGGGCCATCGTTTAGGATGTACCGCACAAGCAGATCAAATCGGTACTATTTCTGTATCCGGTCAAATTTACTATTCGGATATATCAATAAACTGTTACCTTATATGTTCTATACTATTCCGTAACAAAGAGCTAAACTGCGATATATTATTATATTATATTAATCTAATAACATTGTATTATGTATGTTAAACGTCTGTGTGTGTATTTATATTTAAATAACCTGTACATCCGTCTATAGGTATAAGTTTTATATTTTGAATAGATGGTATAATCAATTACAGTTTTCATTATCTATTTTACTATTATCTCTATCCTAGGAGTGGATGGTAGAAATCACTTTTAGCGATAAGACCGCACATTGTGCTCTCATTTGTAAGACAATGTTTTTTTCAACTGTATTTTATGAATAGTGTCCTATAAAGAATATTCTGTCTATATATATATAAATAATATATAATGTATTATAGTACTCGCAACGTTGGGAGAGGCCGGTCCAGCAGTCAACTGCGATAGGCTGAATGATGATGAAATACTTGCTTTTAGTAATTAATGAAGAGTGGTTCGTAGTTATCATTAGTAAGTAAGTACTAATTATCTTTATATTACGTCTATAATATGACTCAATCAAAGGATTTTTCAAACAAATAGTATGAATTCTCTACTTAGTTTATTGGAGGATGGGGAAAAAATCTACTTAATATAAGTTTTTGTATTTATTTAAGTATGTGTCGCAATAAAAATCATGAACATTTAGGAATATGAATGATGAATTCAAAAATAAGTCGTTGTTTTTCTACTTCGTAAAGGGCGCACCATAGACAGCAATTGTATCAAAATAACTCTGTTTTGTTAATAATTGAAATGCCATAATTATGAGAATAGGATTATATAATCTACAAAATATTGATATAACATGTTCATAATAATAATATGAATGGAGTTAAAAGGTGTGATAAGTATTTATTTTGTATACGGGTCACACTGGTAATGGACCAACTCAAATGTATGTTCTTTTACTCACAAAGTCGTAACAACAGTCTCCATAATAACTTATTAGTTAGTTTGTTCAAGGTTCACCGATGCGTCAGTTCTTCTAAAGTGTGTCTTGCTTATTTACATTATGTATAAGATAGAAATATCGAGAAAATAATGTGTACAAAGGAAATGTCCCGAAGCGCTGAAACAGCAACAGCAATCGGTGAAAGCCCATGATTATGAGTAGTAATATAATCTGTACATCCCTAAGTAAAGAAGATGGTTTTTCTTCTGATGGATATACTCCTTGAAAAGGGTCTCCTGTCGGGACTGAAACTAGTCGGGCATCCCCGAAATACACACCGGTGTAAAACCGTATATTTAAATAAATAAGAAGATGATTACCGAAATACCAAAATTTTCAATTTTAAATAACACATTGTTGCTTGTCTAACAGCGAAGGTCAGATGTATCTAAAAAAAGTTATGTTAAAATTACTTAAGACTTTATAGAATGAGCCAATTGCTACTCAACATTCAATATATTTACGGCGGACCGTTATTTTTCTTAAACTCAAATTGTAGTGATTGACCTTTTCAGATGTACATTATAAATATTTGCGGAGAGAATCGAAATCGACTCCAAAACATGTTTTATATATAGTTAGTAAATCGGAGTTAGTGTATTATTCGGAATGTTCCGACTTAAAAAAATAAAAACATGAAATTATAAAATAGTGAATTAGTTCGTTTTATCCTTGTTATCCAATTAATAGCACACAAAATACCGGAATAAGAAATTGGGATATCCGTATACTATGGATATCCGGTTATCCGGATGGCATGACCTAACTGAGACCATCGTAAATACTAAACTGATCTTGTGCCATATGGATCAAATTCTACTTAGCAAAATGTCAATGATTGATACACCTCTGCCTACCCCTAAGGGGATACAGATCGTACATACATATTTATGTATGTACGATCCTTTAAAAACGTTTCCATACAAGTCGTCAGACAGGCAGAACATAACGGTACGTAATGTACTTTTCATCCTTAAAAAAGTATTATTCCCCAGGGATAGATAAATAAACTTTACGAAGCGAAGCCCCTCGGCAAAAAGTATTAAGATATAAAACCTTACCTAATGATGGGAGACACCAATACACAATTCAAATAAGAAACGGATTCTTAAAAAAAAAACCATTGTGTACTCGAGCGCCGTCGGGTACTCATAAAGCACATATGCATCTTAAATCAACAGTCACAAATACATCGCTATCGACACCAAATTCGGGTAAATATATAAATTAAACACATATTTGTTTCCTTAAAAAGTACAAAAATAACTCCATTTTGACCGCGATAAGGGCTCATGCTTATGACCACTGTTATCAGTGTTTCGAAAAATTCAATACGCAACACACACTGATAATGTTATCGCTAGTACTTTTGGAAGTCGAAAATGTCGTTTTAAAAATATTCCAGCAGATAAATGTGAGCTCGTTGATAAAATATTCAGTTTCACTGTGTATACGACATTTAGGGACTAATTATATTTATTCATTTGTGACGACCATCTACAAATATATATATTCAGACATGGAGGGGATTTTTTTATTTGGTCCAGTTCTTTTGCATTGTTACGTCACGTTAAAGTGTGTGTTTTATTGAATGATCACCTACCCTAGTCGTAAGAATCTTCTTTAGTTTTCGAGGAACATACAACCCTTTCACCCATACTTGCATATAAAACATATTTTATTCTTCTTTATATTATGGGCTAGTCTTCACGACCGGTTTTCTGTGAGGCCCTGGTATCACACCGGTCAAGCCAGCCCATTCGTGCCTTAGCATGGCTCTACCACTGTTTTGATTACTTCTCTTATAGCCATATCATCTTTCAACTTTCATACCTGAAACTCTTACAATTTCCCCCTGTCTTAGCACACTTACCAGCCTGTTGGTTTAGCGGTTAGTGATCCTGACTGCTAAGCCGAGGTCGTGTGTTCGATTCTCACCCAAGACAAATGTGTAACCCGTATCTGTGTGTAATTTATCTATATTACATATGTATTTAGAAATATATAAGTATGCTTATCAGCTGTCTGGTTACCATAGTACAAGCTCTGCTTAGTTTGGGATCAGACGGCCGCGTGAGAGATGTGTGGAGTTATTATTATTATCATGTCCTTTATTAAACATTTACATGTAAATTACATTTTTGAATAAATCAATAAAAAAGAAACAATATACTAAAAATATAAAAAGTGTCCCACCGGGATCGGGTACACGGACCAGGCTACCGGTGGTTGGGGCTCCAGAGACAGGAACCTCCTCACAATACGTGCCGTATCAAGGACTGCCTTCTGCATCAGGCTCTTCACCCAGTTACCTAACGTGAGCATCTGAAACTGTGGAGCTGATATTACTACCGGTACAATGATAAACGAAGACATATCGACAACCTTATTGCTCAGCGTTCTAAATGGTCTATCACCACTATATCATGTTTATTGCCAGCAATAGTCCTGTCAGTAACAATAGATCGATCCCAATATAATGATGCAAGACTTATTTTTAAAAACTGGGTCGGGCACATATCTGTAATATGGTAACTAGACAGCCTTAAGATTGTATCTAAGAGGAAGTTGCTAATGGACTATTCTGACCACTTGCTTATGTCTGTGCAAGTACTCATAATTTGCAAGGCAAGAGCAACCAGAAATGCCTATGGGTTTCTCCGGGGCGATTACATGCCCGACAAATGTCAATTGTGACATCCTTCAGGATACGACTCTGATAACTGTTCGTCATTATAACTTCCCCGTTATTAAAACGACCCGAAGAGGTCACAGAAACGTAGCCAGGCTACAGATGACAATAGATCTACATCGGGCCCGTTAAAAACGTCCATGCAGCTCTTTGCTCTTACATATCTCCCTACGATCTGTAATATAAGTTCCGCAGGTTTGCGACAGTCCTCTTTCCGAAGACCAAGCGGAGTGAGTCCGTTATCAACTGCCACCATATACTGGTGTACCTTCACGTTAACAGATAGAAAGTAATCTCTATAATTGCATATCTCACGATTTCCCTCCCATATTTCCGGGGAGAACTTTCAATACTTTGTTTTAAATATTTTTTCAAACGGCCAAAGAAGCGTTCCCGTAATGATTGCTTCATAGTCAATTAATTTATACCCAACGCCTGTGACATAGATGTGAGTGGAATCTGAAAGTTCAACCCCTTCAGATTCCACAAACCTGCCTTTTGTTACATGTATGACTGCACATTTATCTACACCAAAATCCATTCTGACACATTTACTAAAGGTTTCAGTTACGTTTAGTAATCTCATCAAATTGGAAATTGATGCAGGCAAACAGTTTGAAATCACCCATGTTAAATATATCGCAAATGATAGCGACTAAGCTATCTTGAGCCCTCCAAAATAGTAGTAGTAGTATTGGATTCAAGGCTTAGGAAAACCATAAGGAACTCAAACTGTCACCCTGAAATATACCTCGCCTGATCATTAAATACTCGCTGTCATCTTGAGACTGGATAACAAAGAACCGTTCTCCATTGCTGCCTACATGCCTCATGCCTCCAAGAAAGTGCATAGAGTGTGTTAATCTTAAACAACTCCATCACCCTTAGGAGCCACGTATGCAGCGCAGAGTCGTAGGCTTTTTTATAATCTATCCAACATGTCGCACATATATTTCAATTTTTATTTTTATTGCTCTCCATATGTATTACATGTTGTTGGAAAAGAATAATATAATAAACCATATATGGACCCTGTCGGGCACGGCTCAACAGATAGAAGGAGAAGAAAGGCAACCACTGCTATCATGTCTATAATAACAATAATAAGCAATAATTAAATCTAAATAAGAAATAGGATTCAGATGTACCTAGATTCTATCTCCTATTTTTTTTTATCTATTATTTATATATAATACTAATATTGGTTTATTTGAAAGGTACACTTTAAATTATTATAAATATGTAATATATTTATAATAATTTAAAGTTTATATATTTTATATGTGGTTATACTTTGTAGTGTAGGTATTAATTTATGTTATAATACGTTATAATACGCTTTTGTTTACGAGAAATTGTCTTAATATATTAATGAAACTTTTGTATCTATTTTCGTTTTTATGGTATGTGGTAGTTTATTATATATTTTTATAGACATTACAAATGTACAAGTCGAGTGCATGTTTAGCAGTTAAGTGGAACTAGCCTCCACTTACACGTTAAGTATGATGATGTCTCTTAGTGTCATTTTTGTTTGTGTCTTCCCTTTTAGTATAAAAATCTGGATATTTATCGATTAATTTACATATTTCAAATACATATAAGCTGGGCACAGTGAAAGTTTTTAGTGTTAAAAAGTGAGGCTGACAACTATATGATTCATCGATGTTTACTATTATTCTAATTAGTTTTTTCTGGAGTGTAAATAACGTGGGTGCGCCTGTACCATTTCCCCATAAAGATGATTCCGTATTTTAACCAAGCATAGGCATACGCGTAGTCGTCTTTTCGGTTACGGCAAACTTACTTGTCAGGTCAATAATAAGGAACACTTCTACATCCATTCTGAGAGTAGGGCATCATATTGTTATTGTACATGTGTTGTTGTTGTACATGTGTTGTTGTTGCTTTAACTCTCAGAATGGTCATAAATAATTTCAGTACAATACTAAGTACACTGTTAGCATGGGTCTCGAGAGCTCCATGGGCGGCGGTTGCCACGTATCATCAGATGGCGCGTCTGCTCGTTTGCCCCCCAAGCCAGAAAAATATGTGTTATAGAAAACTCATATGCGTATAAGAAATCCAAATATAAATGTGACAAGTTAGAATTGTGGTTAAAGTGGTTAGTTATCCGGACTCCTGAGATCGTGGTCTCGATTCCATCACGGGACAAAACTTTGTACGTAAGGGGCAGACAGAGGTGTACTAAATACCTACGTTTTGCCAATTAGAATTGCGTCCCTCTAACTGAATAGAAGGTAAGTCTATTGCCGACAACAGGACACTGTATGTCTGTATA